>OY740774.1:93603667-95048667 GCA_963513935.1 Aphrophora alni | reverse complement strand
ATTTTAAACCATTGATTATATCAAAACATATGATAAAATGTGTTGACCAAGAAATTTTCGTGTATACTAAACTCAGTTTTAGTTGAAAATTTGAATACATAGACTGTAAAAACGAATAGTTCCCTAAAAGTTGAGATATTTCGCTACTTTGTAGATATGAGAGAGTAAAACGCTTCATAAATAATATATAATATATAAAATAAAATATAATATATAATATAAAATAATAAATATATAATAATTTTTGTATATTTCAAGTATCATAAATTAAAAGTATGCAGAAATTTTTTATCTGATTTGAGATATTCGATCTTGAAAAAAGAATCGATGGTTCATCTTCACTTTTTAACTCATAACTGCCAAAACTTCTTTTTACGGAGATATTGAAAAATAAAATATTTTAATTAATTCAATTCAAAAAAATATTATTTAATGTGTAGCAGAATATTATAATAAAATTAATATTTAATGTTTTATAAATATAACCCACGTATTTATTCTCACACAACTCTTCAAATTTGTCTTGAGGTGTGGACCCTACAAATGAAATTTGATCAAATTTCCACACCAATTTAGATGGTCCTGCACAGTCAACAAACAGATGAGAGACGTTTTGTCACATGATGGACTTTCAAGGATTAAACCATCTTTTTTCAGTTCAGAACACGTGCAATGGATAGTACAGCTAAATATTAACGTTTACAAAATATATTTTTGAAATATCTCTTATTTTATTTTTTAATATGTATATGCTAGAATAAAAAATCTATTTCTTCATCAAATAACATAGACTAGAGCGGAGCCAGCTAAATCAAAAGTTTATAAAATATAAATAAATACTTAGCTTGACTTGTGAGATAATATTAGATAGAATAAAACTTTAGAATTAGAACAGGACTAAATTGTTTTAATATGACATGACTGTACAATCAAGTTACTCTCTAAACATCGTAATCATTGTAGGGGGGGGGGGGGCTGGCTTTGACCAATCAGAGACTGCGCTAAAGTGACGATCTCTCTAAGTTTTTTTACACTTTATCAAACACTTTTATTGATGTTTTTCACTTCCAATGTGAAACTTCAAGTTATTGGAAATGGGGACAACTTTGAGTTTTAAAATTATGACTAACGAAGCACAACGTAACACAGATCTAACTTTCGTAAAAGTAGTTTATCTAACTTTAGTTTATCATTAAGGAACTTTCATCTGACTTGTAAGACTGTCTTGTGAAATCTGTTAGAACAATTTAAAACTTTACTAAAATCTTTGAAAATGAGAGATATATTTTTACATAACAATTTCTTCGCTTGATCTTATTTGTAAAAAAAACTCACAATCACGGTGAAGATTCTGGCTGAATCGGTGGACTTATCTTTGTCACCTTACCTTACAGAAAACAAACCAGATTGAAGTGACCAATCGTTGGTCCCTGTGTTTCTAACGAGATTCCCTTAATGAAATTTGTTTTTAAGTAGTATGTGTTTAATACATTTAGTGAACTTGACGACTATTTTATAGAATCTAATTTCCGACATATCACTGAGGTAGTTCGTAATGCGGTATATTGCGTCAATTTTGGTAAATCAGCGCTTAAGTGGGCTAATAGCTTAACCACATGCCATAAAAAAACCCTCAAATCAGACGTTTTTCCACAACAATGTCGCCATCCTCAATCATGCGTGAACTACATTAATTAAACTTTAACTGTTGTTTTAGCCCACGCCTCACTGAAGCTAGCTACATTGTCGTTATACACATTTATGAGACATTGTGTTCAAATTTAATGTTAAATATTATTTACACTGTGGACTTGTTTATAGCATAAATTAGGCAAGTTTTGACCTTTTTTAAAATATTTTTAAGACAGTAACCATGATTATTAACATATTGACAACAACCTAATTGATAATTTTGTGAAGGTTACGGTTCATTTTTATTTGGTTTTAAGGATGTGTGAGTGATAAAGTTAATGCAATATTATTTCACAATTTACCTGAACTGATCCCAGTTTGGACAACTTTTGGTTACGACTTAATATACGCCAGCTGATGTTGTCTCAACCTCTAGGTTTTGTGTATAATGGACTTCAAAATAAATTAAATATTCAACAATTAATATTAAACATTTAATATGTATTTCTTATGATCAGGTGTTTTTATTCAAATGTAAACTTCTTCTAATGTTGAAGAGCATACTAAGTGATTACGAGTGTGACAATCCCAAGGCTCCTAGCTGGATCAACACTTTTTTCATGTAGTTTTAGGTTAGATCCCTGTCTTCCACCTTTCCTATTAGGACTGTCTTAACCAACTCTTGTTCTCTACCGATCTTCACGCTATTAGAGCATTCTAGTAGTATAAGTGTTTTTGTTTTATGTTCTTTTCTTCAAGGCGATGATGACACAGGTTTGTAATGTTTTATTTTTTTAGTAGCTACACTTAAGATGAGTAGAGGTGGAAGGGATCGTTTTGTGAACATGACAGATGTTCATTATTCATTTTTACCAACTTAACAAAGGTGAAATTATATTGTGAATATCGCGTAATACTCGGACGCAATACTTTGAATATAAATTACTTACAGAATAACAAACAAACAGAACACAATTCTCACAAAAAATACGCCTAAGTATCAGGCGCGTTTCAACGACAAGGTCGTCCTTTTCAGTAATACACGAGCTACACCAATCAAACTATAACACCTTGTCGTTGAAACGCGTTTGATACTTAGGCGTATTTTTTTGTGAGAATTGTGTTTTGTTTGTTTGATATCCTGTATAATTTTTCTCATAAGTCAAGCTCAACAATTAATATAAATTACTTGCTTATGAGCTTCGTCTCTTATCTGATCCATTCATATTTCGGTTAATAATTTAATAGAAAAAATGAATACAGTAAATATAAATAAATAAGCACTAGTTATAATTTCTAGAGTTATGTTTAATTTAAACCTAATTTCGAATATACTCCCCGGATTTTATAGACACTCTGTATATTTAATACATAACTTACGTTATATTTCAGATCAGTTGTGATACTGTAAGTTAAGCTTGACATCACAAGTTACATAATTTGACTGATTGATGTGAAACAATAGATGAGTTAAGAGGTAATGTATCCGTGAGCTGCCTTGCTACTTAACCAATTACTGGTGATAACTACAACATGCTCTGAATGTAATTGGCTTCAAGCTTCCAGGCTTTATTTCGTAATTGCTTCTACACGAGATAGGTTTGGATCATCATTGGAGCTGAGCAAACGAAATGAGTGGAACTTCGTTTGCAGTGGGATCAAATACAAATATAACAATCGGTGTATTTCGATCATGTCCATTTTTTATTTTATAGAATTCGACAATGAGGCGGTTGTTCAAAAGAACGTATTTTATATTAATAGGGGCAAAATATTTGGGTTGTGTCCCATTTGCGGTCAGTCCTATTAGCGGTCGAGGGTAAAATCGTCCGGTTTGCGGTCACCCCAAAAATATCTTGGGCTACCGTAATTATATTTTTCCAATTTGCGGTCATATATATATATATATATATATATATATATATATATATATATAACCTAACCTAACCTATAGACATGATTTGTGATTAGAGTCAAATTATTCTGTTATGTATTTAGTGGCTAGGTATGTAAAGGAAGGGAAGAATTTAACTACATCTCAAGACGTGACCGCAAACTGGAAACCCTTCCACCACCAGGACCTTGATCGTCCCCTCATAAAACTACACTTGACCGCAAATAGGAAGACACCAATATCTGTTCCAACAAAAATACACAAACATAACTAAGGGTCTTGATCCCCTTTTTTAAGTGACACATCATTTTTAAATTAGATTTAAGGTTGTGCAATACATTATTTTAAAACTGTATAAGACGAATATTGACATTAAAAAAATCCAAACCGAAAGTTAGCAAAAAACAATTTATCATATTTTATTAGGACAAATGAAAATAAAGAAACCATTCCTTGTTTAATATTTATTTTCATAAACTTTTTGCTTATCAATTGCAGTTTTTCTACATCAAACCAAATGTACAAACGAACTCATTGCACCATATTTTTTATCAGTATTTTAGATGGTATTGTCCATGTTAGAAACGGGTAAAACAAAAAACATTTAATATTTGTGAAGTTGGTAAGTTTGCGGTGATCCACTTTGTCCTTCTGAAAACAAAACACCCTTGACCAAAACAAAAGAGCTCTTCATGTAATCTGCACAGCTCCAGGAGTATAATAAGCCCCGGGCATGCGCAGGTACATCACTCAGGTTATATTGTACAATCGAACGTAATAAACGGAGCACTAGCATTGAACCAACTTTGCACACAATCCCGCCACAAAACTAAACACTACAAGAAAACTTTCCCCAATAATATATCAATACTAGGTGTACATAAGGAAAAAACTTTAATCATTACCGAATTGTTCCTTGCGAGTTACATTAATAAAATAATATACATAATAAAATAAAGTTATATTATTAAAAATATATCCTTCATTCATGTTTTGTGTATTCTTTTTATGTAATGTATATATTTCAATAGAACTATATTGCTTCGATTTCTATTTAAAATAATTTTCTTTAACTGTTGTTTTGAGACACAAATTAGAGTCATTAAATCTTCACATTTTACCAAAATTTAACCGAAATCGTTTCAGTCAATTTTGCGATATTATATGTTTAACAAGAGATCCATAGAAGGTCGTTTCACAAGTGTTTACTGAACACTTCCAAGACGAAATTGTTTTAGGAGATTTCGATTAAATAGTTTTGTTATATTGAGTCTTGACGACTCAAATTTGAGCTTTAAGAATTGTAATACTGTATCAAAATAATACCAAACTATGCGTGAAATTTAATCAAATTATGTTCAATAATTATGGACTCCAACACATAACACGGACAGATGTCTTTCCCCAAACCACTTTTTTAGTTATTTAGTACGAATTTATATTATATTTATATATTACTGCAAATATTCCTCAAGAATATATACATACATAACATGTTTTACAGATTCTAAAAAAGATATGTGTATGACATATATATGACCCTTGTATGCAATTCCGACAGAACATAATCCCTAACAATTTCTGTTTATAACGTCAAAGCTTTAATCATAATGTACATATTTTTCTCCCTGTGTATTGAAGTATTAAATTTTAAGTACTAAAATATCCAATTATAATTTTAATACGGCTGGAATTATATTGTTGCCATAAAATAATAAACAAGCCAACATTTTATGCTGCCTCTTCCTGCGAATTAGTTTATTAAACCAACGAGTTTATACAATAAAATTATCAAAATCTCTGGTTAGCTCTAGGCTTAAAATAAAAATACAATTTTAAATTGTAAATAAAAATTTATATAAACACTCGTACATTCTCAGAGTCACAGCAAGGACAACTTCCTCTAGTTTTTCTGGGTCTCCATCTTTGTATACCAATCATTCTGAGGTCTTCGTTCAACACATTCAATTATATTTTGCTCACTCTCTCTCTGGTTATTATATTTCCACTTATCACTCCTGGTAAATTTTCTTTATTACACTCTTCTCTAGTACACGTTAAAAGCAAATAAAATACTATTTTTTAATTTATTTAAATCTTCACTAATGGTTCTAGTTCTCTGAACAGCCATTCCAAATCTTTATGACATGGCTTTGTCATAGTTTATAAATATTCAATGTTGCCACTATTAAGACATTATCGTTTTACATCTTTATTTAATAGCATATTTTATCTAGTTAGTATTATTTACCCGTCTAATTTTTGAACCTATTATCTGGTTCTCGTAACAACAGTAATTTGTCAAGTTTACCCCAGACATTACCTTCAATCTGAAAAACTGAAAAATCTCCTTCTGGGTTTAAAACATAGAATATCTTGTTTGAGATACGCTATCACTCGCCTTCATCCTTACCTAACAGGGTAAGAATTCACGTAATTAGCGTAAGCAATTAAATCTTCCAACTGTGGCATTTCTTATTATCTGAGAATACACCTTCTTGGTATCCAGTAGGCCCACCAAACCTCGAAATCTATCTTTCTCCTCCCAACCCCCTTCTTTTTAAAACACCGAGCTTGGTGGAGTTACCGGAGTAAAATTTCAAAAACAATATTAAAATTCCTTAAATGTAAATTATAAGTAGCCTTAATTACAAAATACTTTATTTTATATCACAAACGTCCATATTAACTACTCAGCTTGCTACTTGTATTTTTTTATGTATACTCACTGCACTGTATTCAAGGCTTTATTTATGTTATCCTGCTCCCCCCCCCTCCGAAATTCCACTTAATACAGTATAAAAATAAATTATGATTTTAATATTTAACAACTTGATGTAAGTTCTAACCTGAAATGGTTATTTTTCTATTGAAGTCACAAGGCCACTGGTAGTCTTTCTCCCTTACAACCAAAATGAATCTATTTTATTAAGTATGATTTGACTAAATACAAACAAATAGCCCTCCAAATACAAACAGAGAGAGAGAGAGAGAGAGAGAGAGAGAGAGAGAGAGAGAGAGAGAGAGAGAGAGAGAGAAGAGAGAGAGAGAGAGAGAGAGAGAGAGAGAGAGAGAGAGAGAGAGAGAGGAGAGAGAGAGAGAGAGAGAGAGAGAGAGAGAGAGAGAGAGAGAGAGAGAGAGAGAGAGAGAGAGAGAGAGAGAGAGAGAGAGAGAGAGAGAGAGAGAGAGAGAGAGAGAGAGAGAGAGAGAGAGAGAGAGAGAGAGAGAGAGAGAGAGAGAGAGAGAGAGAGAGAGAGAGAGAGAGAGAGAAACGTATTCTTTCAACTCTGAATCGTTTGGGGCAGAACTGCCAGACGTCTTAGGCCTATTCTGCTAACATCATTTTTATTTGGTGTATCACTGGGCAATGTACCATTTCCTGCTCCAATTCCTGAGCTGTTCAGTAAAAGATAATTCATAACTTTAAACGGAACATAACAGATATTCATTTTCTGAATCCTACTTTATTTGATCAGAACCAAAAGAAGATAATATGATCAAACAACAATTTAGTTTTCCAAGTTAATTATACACTGCACAGTTAATACTTTGATTATGAAATAAATTACAAAAATCAATCAAAAAGTTTGACGATTACTAATACAATTTTAATCACAAGTTGAATTGAAATGTTCTTGTTGATAGTTTTATGCGAGTCACGTCCGACTGTCATCACTTCACTTCAAGTAAGAACTGGGATTAGTTGTAAACTGAAAACATAACTTCGTGGAAATTAGTTTAGGGGATGTTTCATGGAACTTGTAAATAACTTTTTCATAACTTGGTATCAGTGCTTGCGATAAAGTTAGAAATAAATAATCCAATGTGTTTACAAAATGAATAACTCTTTAGGTTAACATAATGCCCGGTCATGTTAGGATAAAGTTAAGCATTGGTGTCATAAAGAAACATGAAAGAATATATGTATTACCTTGTGAGAAGATGGACACAGTTTTAAACTAATGGGGTGAGTTTTTGAAATAACCCAAATTTGATAGCATCTTCTTTTGAACGTGTCCTATAGGGAGGAATTTGCCCAAAAGTGAAACCTGACAAAGATAATTCAAACTGGATGTGGTCCTGAATATTCTAATTCCTAAATTTACGTTTAACTTTTTAACTTGTTTTCCACAACAAATAACGAGTTACGTTATCGTCGAGCTTATTTGTTTATGATTAAAATGCATAATTCTTATGTCATATCACGATCTTTGAAGCACAAATAACTCCGATGAATCAATAGCTCGCATAATCTCTAATCCCAATATTTTACGTTTTTTGAATAAGTAGAAAAAATTCAATAGAATATATTTTTTCTTCGGGTTATAGACGTAGGGTCAGGTGAGCGGAAGAGGAAGGGGGTGCAGGGAACGAGGAGTTGGCCCTGAAGAAGGTTTAGTCGAGCCGGGTGGCGACTGGTAGAGGAAGGTAGCGATAGGATTATTGACTTGGGAAGGTTTCGAATGCTTGGTGTGAGGAATGGTGATCGATCACGGCACTCTAGGTGGCCCTGAAAAGGGCCTTAGCCGAAAGGAACCTAGAAGTATTGCTCGCCCTAAAAAGGGCCAGTCGGTCTCAGGTGAAGTGAGGAGAGGTAGGATGTGATTTGGCATCTTGGGCTAATTGTTGATTTACGATGTAGCATAATATGTTCAACAGTATCTGTATGTATATAAGCAGAATATCGCTTGTCAGATTTTATGCATTTTCTTTCCTCTGTAAGTACAATATCTGATTAAGTTTTAGTCTTTGTTAGATTCAAATTGAATCAGTAGTGTTGAAGTTATAACAATATCTGTTCAGGATTGAGTTAGGGTGTATATACAAAGCCTTATTTACATACAGGTGTAGCCGTCGGCACAATTGGTATTGAATAGATAGAAAACCACAACTTTAAGCCGAGAAAGTTGAAAACGACGAATCATAGTAATGATATTCCAGTTTTTTTTTCACATTTTCCGCTTATATATTTCTAAAAATAAATAATATTATTGGAAGTAAGATCTTAAGCGATTTCATGCGATTTTCTATTCAATGTAGGCCCTAACATTAAGCGCCACATTCTGCTGATGGTATTACCGGGACTAGAAAGCAAAATTAAAAGGTTCTCACCCCAGAAAACACACTTTCCTTCTTTAATGTTCATTGTTTGGTGTCCAAGTCACTTTGTATAATATAATGAGTAATATATATTGAGACGGCAATGAGTTATAAATAAACTGATATGACCAACCAATAGTCAGATAACCTTGGCCTCACCGTGATGCCAGTAGTTCGCGAACCATGAAACCGTGCGCATGTAAAAAAATGTTAAAATCAACGTATATGTGTATTTATTTATTTGTGTGTATAGTGTTAATGTTTTTGTTGTGTTTAATGTTTTAACGACTTCTACGGAGTGAAATAACTGAAGATGGAGCTACGACTCCGAAACGCGTCTTTGTAATAAAGACAAACGCAAAATCACATGACGGAACTATAAAGGTAATATAAATAATTTATTACTCATTATATTACACTTTCCTTCGTTATATATGACACCTGTTAAGTTTTTAATCTCCAATATTGAAAATAAAGATAGCTCGCGTAGTAGAGGGGTGTACTATAATGTATTACAACAGAGTTGTACAAAGTATTATTAATAGTTATTATTCTCTTTTAGTTCTGATACTGTACAGAGTATTCAGTGATTATTGAGTTATGTACCTTTACAGTCTTTTTTCAGTTCCTTTGTTTTCGATGTCGGATTACTAGTTTCAACCTTTACTTCAAGGTCATCTTCAGTACCTCTAAACGTATTCATTCCGATGAACTTTGTTAACACATATGATACATACGATCAGGAGAAATATCACGCACACTGAATTAAATCTGTATTAACGGTTTCTCTAGTGGCCATTATTAAAAGAAAATAAAATATCGAAAAACCTCCTAATTTTTTTTTTTTTTTTTTTTTTCATTTTATTTTCACTAGGCGACATATTTAAGTATCGTTTTACCTAGGTGTAAAGAAATTAATTTCTAAATTTGATAATTAGTACACCAAGATTGGCCCTAATTTCGAAACAAATCAACAAACTGACAAAATGCTGAACGCTCCAGTAACAACAAAACCCCGCTTTCCTCAAACAATTTTTCACAACTTAAATTAATTAAACACAAGTATATCTGAGTTTTTAATGTTTTATTCGTTATTGGTTATATGCAATTTACACATTAATTGTTACAGACTCTCTATATAATAACCTATCTTTAAATGATAATGTACCGTTTTATCTTAATATTTCACACTTTTTCTTCCAATCGATCACAAAACTTTCTTATAATTTTTCTTGTTATTTGTCAGTGTTTGAAAATTCCATACCTTCATTTAATTATAAACTGAACTTTTACCTTTTAAGTTTAATCAATCTCAGTTGTTGTATTTTGGTCTTACGTAGAAACGGAAAATTAAAATTCACTGTATGAGACATCCATGTTTAGAATAAGATTCTGCTAAAACTAGAAGATATATAACATGTCTAGCAGAACGTTCTTGGAAGAGAATATCCCTGGGGATAACGTTCTTGAATATAATAAGGTTGCAAATAAAAAATAAAAATCCATTTTTCCTGCCTTGTTAAGAAAACGTCATATTTTATTTCCCTTAAGGACTTTCTTCCAGGATTGAGTAAACTAGTATTAATGAAATAACGTGAACAGAGAGGATAACTTTGCTTTCTTATTTCAGTATATAAGAAATATTGTTCTAATGAAGTATCCTAATGATTTTTGTTTTATTATTATTATTTAGGGAGTGGATGTTACCCTTGTATATATATATATATATATATATATATATATATATATATATATATATATATATATATATATATATATATATATATATATATATATGAGAGTATTAACAATAACGAAGGCTTAAAAAGAAAGTTATTAATTATTAATGTGAATGTTGTATCCCAAAATTTGAGGAAAATCCAAAATTTGAAATATTAAAAAATTGTAATCTGTCGTATTGAGGGTAATAGGATATAATCTATGTGACTAATATAATTTTTTGAAATGTTAATGAGCGTTAAAAATCATTCATGAACAGTTTATTGTAAATAAAAATTATAAAATAAATTTTTTGGAAATTTTAGTAATGGTATATGATAATGGGGAGAGAGATACATAACATACCCACATTTCATGAAATTCAAAGGTATTTAATCCAGGAAATATTTAAATATAATTTCAAAAACCAATCAATTATTTTCAAATTATTAAATCAAAAATATTGTAATATGTAGGTTTATTGTAACATATCATATTATGAGGTTTATGTCCATTCACTACCATATCCTTTTAATCTGTCTAGTTTGTTATGTGAATTATTATTATGTTAATCTTTTTGGATTATTAATGCTTACATCACAATATCTATAGGAGTTTTAAACAGAAGTGGGGTTTTTATCTTCTCACTGTGTAAATACACCAGAGGAAAAATATTATAACGACAAATAAACAAAAAAGAGTTAATTTATTTATATATATATATATATATATATATATATATATATATATATATATATATATATATATATATATATATATATATAATACATTTTGAGACCATTTACGAGATGTCTGTTCCTTCATAGGTCCTTATTTGTGTTAAACTTATCTGCTATTTGTATACGTAAATTAGTTGTAAACTAAATACATTTTATTTTAGACATTTGAAGAGGCATTATATTTATAGAGCGTTAATTACATAAAACATTAACAATTTGTAAAATTATAAATACCGTTACATTAAACAATTTAATAAAATTCAACTTTTGTTAATTTTTATACCACTCTGTAGATAGGTCTGGCAATCAGTTTAAAAACGTCAATCATCTTTCAATCCGTTTCCATTGTTTTCTACACATTAATAGACAAAACAATCAATACTAATCGCATTGAAATCCCAAGTGGATGATTGAGCCTCACATCCAGCATCCCAAGAAAGTTATCGTTTGGACCAGGAATTGTTGATACTAAAGTAATTAGACTCATACACTGATATTTTACAAGTGATTCCTATCACAACTTATTAGTTGACACAATAATACCACATATTCAAAATATTTCTGGGGTAATTTTCAACACTTTGTGGTCTCAACAAACCACCTCACTACGATTTAAAAGTGAAGTCAGTCTTTAATATATTTTGATATATGGAGGATATTTAATACATTGTTCAAGGATTAAAGTCAATCTGGTCTCAGCTCCACTTCCGTTTCAACGAGTCATTGTTATCTAATTCATGTTAATGATGGATTTAGATAGGAAAATGTTTATAAACATAACAGTAGAGAAGCGATACTACTCTTTATCGTCACATTAATAATTAAATGTTCATTCGTATTGATATTAAAGGTCGATGTTTTCAGTTATCAGTCCCTGAATTATATTTACTTAAAAATAAATCAAATAAACTAAATAAATTATCCCGTGCAATTGGTTATAAAAAGTCAAAAAAATAATTTTTATTTATATTTTAAATAAAGTAGTTGAGATCAAGGGTAAAATTCACTTTCGCCATCAATTTTCAAAAAACAGGTGGTTAAGTTATAGTTTTTGATTATCACATTTTGTATTTCTAAAATGATACTCAAAATATTACATTTGATCGAATTTATATTTTAATGTTTTAATTTTAAAACTTAAAATATCTTGAAAACAATATTTTTTATCCATAATTGTTTAAACTATCTTGTATGCAAGATTTCGTAAATCTTTTATCGTTTATAGTTTTAGATTAGTTGAACAAAGATTTTGTAAAGCCATAACCATTTTTGTTTTTTTTTGTACTTAGAACTCTTACTTTTGTTTTATGTAGAGATCTTAATTTCTAAAAATCGTCTCTACCTATTTCTTTCATTTTTTAGTAGAAATTAATGACCCGAACACGTATGCAAAAGTATTACGAGTTACCTTATTTAAATATGTAAAGTGTTATTACCCCGGGTTCGATATTTCCACTTTCACATTGACAATAATCGAAATGACATTTTTGGAGACGGTTAATTTTGGTTTGTTTTGAATTATTTTGGGTGGATGAGCGAAAACGTTGAACGATGAGGTATTTAAGAATTTTTAAATTTTAAATTACCTTTTAAATATACATATCCTTTAACTTACTAAGCGTACATTTTACCCTAACAAATAAGTCACACTATTAGCTGAATATTTAATACTTTAATTAATTTATAAACTCAATTAATTCACAAATTAATTAAGAAACACAGCATATATACAATAACATTAATTCACAGATTTTGCTTCCAAACTCTCTAAAAGGTGAGCTTTGTTTTCAGAGCAGTAACAAAGGACCGGATAGCGCCTTGGTTTAATCTCTCTCGTCCTGGTTTTAGGATTAAAATCAATGACAGGAATAGACTCTATACGATTCTTACACTCGAAGAACGGTCCTTTTTCGAGACACCGAGCTCCTTCGCAATCCTTCCAACATCGTCCTGTCAGTATAAAGTTCGGTACTGATAATGGAGGTAGAGGAATTAACTCGTAAAATGTAGGACAGCGACCCACCGGTGACTCATCAGGAAAATAAGTATGATTAATCATAAAATCGCTGTTTACAAGACACTGATTTTCCCAACGCACGTTAAGAAACCTCACCACTCCATCTACATACACTGTTAAACTGGACGAATAGATTGAAAACACTTTTTCGTTTAAAAAATTAAAAGGCGAAGGTTGCCGTGTCAACACAATAGTTAGAAACATTAAGAAGAACACAAGACTGTAGCTAGATATTAAAAACATATTTATGGAACGACAAATAAAGGTCGAAAACAGGTAATGATTCACTAAAAACTAATCTCCTCTCGTACTTATATAACTAGATTATGACGTATATTTACGTTAATTGAAATAATTAATAATTTTATCTGAGTTTATTGCCTGGATATTGATAATTTACAAATTTTATCACCCACTCTCGCGGTTTATTAGTCATGTTTTATTAAATATTTTATTTTTCCGATAAATATAAATAAAAACTACGCTAATTATAAAAGATAGGATTGGCGAAATGTTAAGATCTAATTACGTCTGCCCGTCTGTCTACTTTATCAAATACTGGTTTTTGTAAATTTTGTATACAATTTTTATTTTTTAAATTAGTTATGGATTATTAAACTATTTCGTCAATTCATAAATTGTACAATATCATTGCACTCACTTTTTCGAGTACAATTCTAAAACCAGATTCTCTCTCTCTTTCTCTTTCTCTCTCTCTCTCTCTCTCTCTCTCTCTCTCTCTCTCTCTCTCTCTCTCTCTCTCTCTCTCTCTCTCTCTCTCTCTCTCTCTCTCTCTCTCTCTCTCTCTCTCTCTCTCTCTCTCTCTCTCTCTCTCTCTCTCTCTCTCTCTCTCTCTCTCTCTCTCTCTCTCTCTCTCTCTCTCTCTCTCTCTCTCTCTCTCTCTCTCTCTCTCTCTCTCTCTCTCTCTCTCTCTCTCTTTCTCTCTCTCTCTCTCTCTAAAATCAAAAATAATAATCGTCGCGTTGTCTCATCCTTAAACGTCGTAAGAAAAACGTAAATATTTTGAAAATTTTCAAAAAACGTTAAATATATTAAAAGGCTTCATTTAAATAAAGTATAAGGTAACTTCACTTGTGCATAAACTCAGCTAGAATTAAAATTTACACTCAGCTACGTACCTTGTTTTCTTTATTGAACAAATTACATGTTTACTATAAATTCCGCCATTTTGTTTTGATTAAACATAGTTGAAATTGAGGGAAGTTATTTTACATATGTACGGAACACACCTGTAAAGTTTCACCTTTGTCTGACACATCAGTTCAAAAATAGCAACCTCTTCTATAGTGTAATTACTAATTGGCCTCTTGAATATTAACATATTTTACGTTCACAACTAAACCATTAATTGGTAACTCCGATGCTCCAAATTACAAAATTCCTCTTCTCTCAATGAAAAGACGTGGGTTCATTAACACATAATTTACTTTTTTCCGAACTAAGTTTAGAATATTCATTTGTCTTATTGTCTTTGTTTGAGTTAATGATCCTCATTTTCCTCAAAGCAAAATTTACCTTTGAATCATAATTCACATTTACAGCTTCTATTCACACAACAAAAGCAACGTTTCTTATAACAATCATCATTAATTAACTATTGTTTTAAGTTAACTTTAGAATGACAATTTGTATTAATCCAATGTCATAATTTCAATGGTGCTTTATTTTGAACGTTAGAGAAACTAAGTGAGTTTTTTCAGATTTACTTCGCTTTTTCATTAAGGAAATAAACACAATAGAGGAGAAAATTATTTAATTATAATATGGGAGATGAAGATAAAGCATGTAGAAAGTTTGTACTCCTTTAGACATGTTTTTAATCTTGTTTTTTAATTTGATGTAATTTTTGAAACAATATTTTGTCACGTTAATTAGTTATACGTCTTTTTCATGTAAGATGTATTATTTAAAGTTAGTGATTTTTTTTATTATGTATTTTTGACAACGATCATTTATATCTACTTGCAACACCATTCGGTTATTTTAGATATTAATGCTGTTTTGACCTTCTGAGAATTTAACAGAAGATTATAGCACAGATTATAAGAGTGAGCACCACCTTATTGATAAAACAACAAAACTATGTGGCCCTTTATGTTTTAGTAACTAAACAATCTATTGTGCGTAAATTATTACTTCATACTTTTAATTTTAAACAGACATTATACGATGAAAAATTTGAAGTCAACATTTATTTATATTTCTGAGAAAATCATTATAACGACTGGCTGTTTTTGACTACTTAATTTTAACGCACTTCCAATTTATACTTGAATATCATTTGATAATTTATACAATTTAAAATTTGTGTTTTTCACAAATAATAGTTTGGGACAAATTCTTGAATCTTCGTCAGTTTATTTTATTATATTTCTATAAGAAACTGGTTACACAAGGCTGCATAGATCTTTCAGGTGTTATCACTTTTTGTTTCCGATTTAACAAATTAAATACAACTTAACGGAAGCTGTAGCAACATAAGTAGAATTCCCTTAATATCACGTTAGGAATTATGAAATAATATGTTTTTTAATAAGGGAGGGGAAAGAATATTTTAACACACTTGAAATTTTGTATGTTGATATAGATTTAGAGATTGAATTTAAAGTCTCATACCCCCTCCCCCCCCTACTTTTCCCACAGTTTTCGTCATATTGATTTCGGATTAAATGTACAATTTGTTATATTCTGTATAATTACTTACAAATTATTGGACACCATATTGGATTTGGCTCATTTTTTTTAAATGACAACATGGTGCTTTGTTACATGCAATATCGTTTTTCAACGATGAGTTCAATGTCATTATTTTATATATATATATATATATATATATATATATATATATATATATATATATATATATATATCACCCATCTCCAGTTATTCACGAAAAAACATTGAAAATTAATGAAATTTAACTTTTCATTAGGATACTGCAAATTTAATGTTTTAATTGTGTGAGACTCATGTTGCACTTGACTTTGATTTTTACCTCAATGAACATCTGCGGAAATAGGTCAGTATTGTCAATGACTACATAAATACTATAAGACACGACATGGCCATGTTAAATATTCTACGCTTATTCTTGAGTTGACCAATACCCGCTAGGGTGTGGAGCTGTCGCTCTGCTAGAGAATCTGAAGTTGATGTGACTGGCGCTAGGTGGCTCTACGGTCAAACAATGTTTCAGGCGGGTAAGAGAAAACGCACTGATGCCACAATGGGATCAGAGATGCGAGAGAAGGTCGAGAATCGCTTATCTCAGCGGACGAACTGACAAACACTGACTATGCTGACGGAAGTAAGTGAGAAGGTGTGTGAGAGAGAGGTCAACAGTTGTACAGTCTCAACCAAGTGGGATGCGTACAGTCAAACACCTGCTGCTAGTGCTTTCTGATAGCTGTGTGTCAAACTTGTGACGAACAGCACCCGTAAATCGTAGACTATTTCCCTATCCTATGTCGTGTAGTTATGTAGTCATTAGTATTGTACAACTTGATTTATCATTACTAATAAGTGTCTTAGTTTCTAATTTAAAAAGCAGATTTAAACCATTTTGAAGTTTTATGTAATACGTGATTTACAATGTTCCATTGAGCTGAACATCAAAATCAAGTGGACCGTGTGGAGTATTCGAAAAAAGTAAAATTTTATACATTTCCTATGGTGTTTGTAAATAACTGGAGATAAGTCAGAGATATAAAAAAAATATCTATACCACTAAACTCAGGGTTGAAAAACGTTGTTATGGCGAATTTACGATTTCGGCCGAAAGTTTAAACACTTCACAAAATGGAAATATTTTAGTCTTATCTCTAAATGTTTGAAAACATTTTTTCAATTCAAAATTAGAAACGACTCCAATTTTTTTAATTTTGTTCTAAAGGTAGTAAATGACATTTCCAAAAAAAAATACTACTTTAGATGTTATCAACAAAAACCAAAATACCATCTACGAATTTAACAAAAAAGTACGTTCCTCTTTTGTTTAAATTTTTTAACATAAAAATCTAATTATCCGAGACCAATCGAAACTAAAACTAAAATGGTTTAAGAATTGTCAAAACTCGAAAATGAAACCATTATGCAAGAAGTATATTTTACCTCCTTGGTATCTCAACCTCTATTTCAATCAAACACAATTTATGCTGAGTAAAAGAATTCGTCTCGAAAAGAAGCGTGCTTAGACAAAATTAAAAAAAATATTTTAGAATATACATTGTTAAAATGGTTTAGAAAGAAGGACCCCTCTACATCAAATAATCTTCCCTACAAAATATATGAACAAATAATCATTAATTTGTTTAGGGTCTATAGGTTAAACCCTTATAATATTCCGCCCCTATCTGTCAGTCTGTCTATTTGTAAGTCGCAACCAGTCTACACAGAAAAGACAATAAATACCATATATTTCAAACTTTGCATTTATGTTCTTTGTATTGTCCCACATATAGGAAAAATATAGGGGTAACAAAAAAAAATGAATTTGGGCAAAAATTATGGGTGTGAAATTTTGTTTTGGAAGTATATTATGTGTGGGATATAAAATTAAAATATAAGTTAATCTGATTATGAATATGTATATTTATTTTACGAAAAAAATAAGTTGGTTTTAAGTCAAATTTAAAGTGTCGGATATGTCTCTTTCCGTCTCTCTCTAACCTGAACACATCGTGATCTAAAATCTGGAAAAAAGTTATTTAAAAAATATGAAATTAAATTGCAGTTGGAAAACAAATATTATAGTTTATTGTAGGACGAATATAACTTAATTTAACCACTCAATGAAAAATGCGTAGCGTCTATGCAGTTCTTAGAGAGATGTGAGACAAATCATTCAAAATCCATTAAAAGATGTATTGCAATTTCAATGATCTCGCCTAATTCCTCGCACTTGTCTGTCTGTCTGTACAATTTAAACTTCCGTTTGAAAGACTTCAACTTTATTAAAATAACTGTCCCTATAAATAACTCTTAGCTCACACATGACCTTTTTATTTAGAAAGTTATTGCAATGTTTTCACATCTCTCACTTACTCTTAGCAGCAAATGAATAACATTTTCTTCAAAACATTAAATCTTTTACGACTTAAAAAGCTTAACATAAATATGCATTTTACAAATAGCAAACTTTTTATCGATAATTTCCTAAATACATTTTGTACCTTACATTGCCCTACACCTTATATAAACAACTGATAATATTACCTATTTGGGAGAAACAAACGTTGTTACGAAAAATATCGATATAAGTTTTACAATGGTATTTATAAATACTGTTCAATTATCCAACAACAGCTGGTTGATTTATAAGCCGTTAGATAACAACAAAATTTAACATTAGAGTAGCTACTAATTAATTGTTAAGCCGGTCTCACTTGTTGGGAATGTTTGCCACATTACTGGCATTACTCTGTCTGCTTTGAGTATTGGATTGAACATTCACCATACGGGTACTTCACACATTCAATTCAAAATCGAACATTCTATCACATTTGCGAAAAAGTATGGGATCGATTTTAAAAGAATTCACTCGTAATATGTTAACAGTTAGCATAGAAGTTAACAGTTGAATATGTCTTCTTGTGTCCATTTTATTTACATTGCTTTATCAATGCTTGTTTTGTAATATTTTTAAGCATTGCGTTTTATGAGCACGCTTTTGTTATGTCTAGTTTGACAGTTGGAATCACATGATACTGTGAGGCACAAATGCAATAACAAAGGACAACAATGCTTGTTTTGCAATATTTTTAAGCGTTGCGTTTTATGATCACCTATTATTGTGCTTACATACAGACGACAGACGGAGTGCATGTAGAAAATCTCTTCTTTTTTTCGGTTTTCTAAAACCATGATACTTGAAGATTAACCATTGTTAGTGAAAGTCAAACATTTTAATACTAACCTGAATTACAACTCACAATTAAAATATTACAATTCCTGAGTCATGGTTCATTTTAATATTTTGCAAATTACCTGCGGCAGACAAAAGTTATTCCAAAATCAAATTTTTGGGCCTCAGGATATTTCAAAACGAATGATGAAAATCTCAACTTTAACTCTTTGACCCACTGACTTTTAAATTAGATAAACATTTCTTTTCCATATATTATAAAATAGTAGTTTCCAATTTTTTTTAATTGCGCATATCTAAATTTTATCTACTGGACCATTAAAAATGGTCATAATATGATATCATAATTTTAATCTGTATATTTTCTCCTAATTTAAATACTTTCATTTCCATATCAGGGTTTGACGTTTATAAAACATTACAAAATAAATATTTCTTGTTTGAAAGCAATGAATTATGTACAAAGCTATAAAATCAATTTGAATGCAAAGTATGATATTACAAAAGCAATGATTTCAGGTAGAATGTTTGACTTGCGTTCTATGAGCAACCATTATAGTTAACATCAGTGTGTTATTGGTACCAGCCGGCGGTTCTATTCAATAACTGAAAGTTATAGGTCTATTCAATATGCCTTCCAACTTCAAACTTTTATTGTAGGAATTTGCACGCAGAGGTACTTATAATGACTTTATTTCAGAATAGATTTGATTACTATTGAAGCTTTTGAATTCAGCACCAATGCAATGCTGGTTTCTTAATAAATTTAAGTTTTTTCTATTACTAAAACTGAGCAAAATTTTAAAAACGCATTTTGTTTTATGCTTATATCGGCTTCTAGTTCACGCAGAAATTTTTTTAAACCGACGTCTGATTAATCCATACTATAATTATACAGTGTGGGTCAAAAGTATGGATACATCCTGTTAAATTTTAAATGGATAAAGATGGGAAAATGATACTCAGAACACCTTTCTAGGAAATAAAAGTAAACTTTTTAGTCACTATTACAACTTTGCCCATTTCCCCAAAATGGGATTTTTGGGGGGCAGCTCAAAATTTTTAAATATAAAGACCCATTAGGTGACGCCTTATTTTAAAGTCCTTGATTAAAGAAGAAGAACAGTGGAAACCAGAGTTTTCTATCTCAACCCAGTACAAAATGGCAGCTCATTGAAATTAAGTAAAACGTTATTGAGGCAAAATATGAACATCCACATTCAGGTGGTAAATAACCCCAATAGACAACCAATGAGCTGCCATTTTGTACTGGGTTGAGATAGAAAGCTCTAGTTTCCACTGTTCTTCTTCTTTAATCAAGGACTTTAAAATGAGGTGTCACTTAATGGGTCTTTATATTTAAAATTTTTGAGCTGCCCCTCAAAAATCCCATTTTGGGGAAATGGCCAAAGTTGTAATAGTGACTAAAACGTTCACTTTTATTTCCTAGAAAGGTGTCCTGACTTTCATTTTTCTATCTTTATCCATTTAAAATTTAACAGGGTGTATCCATACTTTTGACTCACACTGTATATTGGATGTGTAAAGAAACTGCTTTTAAAATTTTAATTGTTTCAATTTTAAATATCAGTTCCTTTAGCGAAATGAATTTTACAAGTTTGTATTATTATCTTACATATGAAGAGTTTATTTTGCTTACTTTTCAATGTAATAACTAGACTTTGGTTCAACTTTTAACGAGTGCGAATGTGGCAATTCCGAGGTCCTAGCTGGATTTACACCTTACTTCATTTAATCTTGAAAGTTAGGTTATCTTTTCTATTAGGTTCCTCTTCACCAACTTGCTGTGGTTGCTATGGAGGATTCGAGGACTTTTTAAGGAGAGGTCATTTAAATTTATTAAAAAAAACTTATATAATTACATTTAATGATAATAATAAATGACAAACTGATAAAAATTTTAGTATATTCTTGTTCGTACAATATTTATTGTTACGTTATGTAGGGGACAAATAAATATGAATTTAAGTTAATACAAATCAAACAAAAAGTTAAAATTGTAATATTTTCTTACGTTTAATTTTGTTTGAATTATAGATAATATTAAAATAAAATAGAATACAAAATTAACATTATTTTTGTATTTATTTTTATCTTTGATTATACGACACAAATCCTTAACTCCAGAGTTAAGTAGGGAATGACGTAATCAAATTATACCTTCACGGAGCAAACTACAGAAGCATGAGTGTTCAAGTTTAGTACGAGGTTGTAGAATTGAAGAGTGCTTGAATACCTCAGACATTTACAAGAACAAACACTTACACTTCAGAAGGTGTTACAATTATTATTTAATATAAATACATATATTATAACAATTTAATTATTTCTTATTTATGAAGTATCATTAATTTGTTCTAATTTACTCTAGGATATGAGCTAACAATATAAAAACAACAAAGAATAGCGAGCAGAGATTTCAAAATGACCTTTAATTCAATTCAAACTTATAACTTACATTTTTAACTGAAAATCAGATTTTATCTTTTTTAACTTGATTTTTCACTACTTGACTGTTGAATTTCTCGTTTTCAATTTCATGTAAACAAACTCATAGGTTTTTGTTCCTCCAATTGTTCTATTTTTCATTCACAACTGCTGCAACACTCACAACCACTCAGAAACAAAAACTTTATTATTGTTTTATTTTTATCAACAATCGTTGTAGCTAATCTACGCACGGCATCCGCTAGAGCAATGACTACATAAATACTATAAGACACGACATGGCCATGTTAAATATTCTACGCTTATTCTTGAGTTGACCAATACCCGCTAGGTCGCTCTGCTAGAGAATCTGAAGTTGATGTGACTGGCGCTAGGTGGCTCTACGGTCAAACAATGTTTCAGGCGGGTAAGAGAAAACGCACTGATGCCACATATGGGACCAGAGATGCGAGGGAAGGTTGAGAATCGCTTATCTCAGCGCACGAACTAACAACACTGACTATGCTGACGGAAGTAAGTGAGAAGGTTTGTGAGAGAGAGGTCAACAGTTGTACAGTCTCAACCAAGTGGGATGCGTACAGTCAAGCACCTGCTGCTAGCGCTTTCTGATAGCTGTGTGTCAAACTTGTGACGAACAGCACCCGTAAAGCGTAGACTATTTCCCTATCCTATGTCGTGTCTTATAGTATTTATGTAGTCATTGACTAGAGGATGGAAGAAAAAACTGTGTCACGCGGCTACTTCTAAAACTACTTGGTAAATGTGATCTTGTCACATGTCACTCGTTCACAAATGTTATTTAATATTACAAACTAATAAAGAAATGACACTAAAAAAATTATAGAAATCACTTTTACCAATTTTAGAAAATAATTTTATTACTGTATCTTGTTTACTATATGTTTTGTGTGCTGAAAGTCATAAACAATGTAAATTTAAGTGGCAATTGTAATTCAGTGAATTAAAAAATATATTTAAAATGTTAACATGGCGTATTTTATAATTTAAAGAACTTCTTTTTTTTTGTTAATACTCTAGGTTTTACACAACTCCAGGTTTTATTAATTAGTGTAATTAAAAATATATTATTTCCATCTATATAAATCTTAAAAAGTGATTAGTGTTTTGCGAGTACATCGAGCATTGAGGGATTCTTCTAGTTTAAAATTAAATAAAAATATTAATTTGTGAGAGACATAAAATAAATGTACACCATATGTAAGTACATAAACAAATTTATTTTTGTATTTATAATATAAAACCATGCTATCTGTGTTACTAAATCAATTGTACCTGTATGAAGAAAACAAGCATTTTAATATTCATAAAATCATTCCAAGGAAAAATACGCAAGATAAATTCGACAGAACAATTTGCAAGAATCTGTTGTTCCTGATTCTTCCCATCTTTCTTGATATCTAATTACAATGCTCTAAAGGAAAATAAAATGCGGTCACTAACTTTTAATTACATTTTTAACCGAAAAGAGGGGAAAAGTTTGTCCGGGAGACAAATTACAATACATTCAACCCTTTCTTGCGTTCTTTAAGCGGGTGTTTAATTCACGTTAATGTAATGAAATAATAATGAAGAGAGAGGGAATAATTTATGAAACAAAAACGTTGGATTTTACTTTCACATGAATCCAATAAGTTTTTCAAATGACAATTGTTTTAATGATCAGTAAATGTACAATTATTGTTAATTAGCCATATGAATAAAGTTCACAATAATGCTTACACTTCATTTTCTTCAAAGATTATAGTCTACTTCAAATTTATTATGACTTTTGTATTTAAGAATTTATTTTTTAAATAATGAAAATGTTATACTCTAAATGTTATACCCTACATAATACATGAATAAAGATTCATTCATACAAATTTCTTGTAATCGTAGTTAAATAAAATATTAAATGTAATAATAAATAATAAAAATGAAAATATTGCTAAAGTATTGCTTCATTTTTTGACAGGTGTTTTTACATATTACCTTGAATTCTTTTATTTAAACAGATGTTTTATTTAATTATAGACGATCATGACAGTGTTTTGATCATTACAACAGCTTTAGTGTAGATATTAGAAATCTCTTTAAAAATCAAAAACCGTGAATTTAAGTTTGTTGTAACTTTTCCATCGCACAAATTCCGTTATTTTGGTTCTTTAAATGTAATCAATAAATTTCAATCTGAAGAGTATTTACTCCCCCCCTCGCTATTTCGGATTACGATATCGTAAAATTTTTTTTTATTACACCACTTGTATCGTATTAACAAGACCTTACAATTTTAATATGGGGGCGCTGTTTAACTTCTTTTTTATTTAGTTGCTCCATTCTGGGCACTCCAGATGTTAAGCAGTGAATAATTAACCCATAAAATGTTAGGTTTTTTAACGTTTCTATCAGAAACAACGCCAATGTAGACAAAGGTTGAAATCATTTTGTAGCTAACCCCCCCCCCCCCCACCTCCTATAAAATATTGAATTAGGAACTGTATATCTTATGTTTTCTACTAGCCTATTCTATAACACTTAAAATATCTTGTCGCCATCTTTGATTTGAGTAAGATTTGTAGAGGTCTTGTACCACAGGGTTGAACATCATTTTTCAATTCTAAGTTCAGGGGGTTAATCAAATTTTTCCCATCTGTATCTTTTTTGATGCGCATTTTTTTTTTAATTTGCTCGTTTTAAATATTGTTAATATTTCTATTTCAACTAATTATGACACATAAACTTCATAAGACAATAAAAAATAGCCCTGCCTCTTGAACTTAACCTTGAGAAGCAATCATCAAACGACCTTGTTATCATTTTTTATAAATTGACTCAAATACAAGATGTCAAAAGTTGTAAACAGTATAAAACCTAATAATTGGAATCAAATATATACTTCATTTGGCATCAAATCGATTTGACAACAACTGTGTGAAAAATTAACGACTCACGATTTTGGTAAAATTGGTGTAATAAGTTAAATATAGCGACTTGCCTGTTGTATTTTTTTTAAACATCCCTGCTGAACTTGTTTCATCAAATAAATAGTCAACACAGTTACGATGTTAGAAAACCTGTGTAACAATCTTCCTACTGGGTAAGACCTCTTGATCTTACCAATACAATTAAACATTTCCTACAAGGCCGAAGAAACCAATATTTGGGCATTACATTTAGAGGATCTGCTTGTTTTACAATATATGAAGAGCCTGAGAAAGTAACATGATGGTGCTCTTCAACTTGTTTTTGGATATATAACTTATCAGTAAATATACCTATAAAATTATAGTCCAATAAATACACCCCTTAGGCTATTGGATTTGTTAATCATGTTATATATTAACAATGATTAACATGTTTTTTTTATTAGTTGTAATATTTGAAAAGCTTTTTTAATTAATTGATCTCGAACAAATATTTTTATTTATATAAAAGTATTTGAGGGAAATAAAAACAAGACAAATTTGAACAATTAATTTGCAAAAATCTGTTGCTCCCTGATTTCACTTCCTACCCCCGAGGTTATCTAATTACAACGCTCTAAAGGAAAATAAAATGCGGTCACGAACTTTTAATTACATTTTTAACAGAAAAAAAGGGAAAAGTTCGTCCGGGAGACATATTACAATACAGTTCAACCCTCCTTTGCTTTCTTGAAGGGGTCGTTTATTTCACGTGAATGTAATGAAATATTAATGAAGAGGGTGGGAATAATGGAAACAACAAAAAGATTGGGTTTGAACTTTCCCTAAAGCAGATGAGATAAATGAACATGAAATTGCTATTAGCTGTGAATTAGTCTGATGTCTTTCTGTTTTCTCCCTGTTGTTTGAAGGCGAAAGGGTATAGAATGGAAAAGAACAAAAGTTGGTGAAGAGAGATCTGAGAGGACAGATGGAAGGGAGGGAGAGATCAAACCCATAAACTACATGAAAAAAGTGTAAAGCCAGCTAGTGTCCCTCGGGATTTATGTCTTATTATTTTATTATCATTATAGTCTGTATATATTAATCTTTGTCTTCTGCCAGCTAAATAACATTGAAACCAGCAATTTACTATTCCATAATAACTCAATTTACTTGAAATAATTGCATGGTGGACACAGTCAAAAGTTAGACAAGTTAAGCATCACAGATACATGACCTCTTACCGGGTGTCTCACCAAAAGTGAACCAATAGCTAAGTTTTAAACTGCATTATCTGACAGCTTAATTCTAATAAAGTGCAGGGACTGCCGTTACTTTTACGTCACATTTTTGGGGTGTTTGCAAATTTTCAAAATTTTCTAATTTGGCGCCCAACTTTTGGAAACTCCTATGTTTTGTGATTATTTCGGGTAGAATAAAAAAATAATTAAAACATTCTTTTATTCGTTGTGATTTTTTCATAACCGCAACTGTTTAGCCGCTAGAACCAACCTTTTACATCATTTTGACTTTGTGCAGTAGTAAACTTTTTTTCTATGGAGAGCAAGTGTACAGAACTCGGCCTACAGCACTTGAGATATGATGTGCACCATCTGAGTCCAACTCTTTTGGTCATTCGCAACGAGCACTCAGGAATCGCTTGGAAATGTCCGTCTAACATAATGGAAACATTTTCGATCATTTATTTCTAAATATTTATTTGTACATTTTGTAATTTAATGTACATTTCTTTTATGTAATGGTTTTTACAAATTTTATTAATAGTAAACTAAGTAGAAAAACATTTCCTTTTTGTCCTTTTTATCATTTTATCATCAATAACTTTTTATTTGAGTTCTCCAGAATCTATAAATACACAAATCGAGAAAATCGAAAATGGTATACAAAACGTACACGATCAAGTTTCTTTATAATGAATTAGGCATAAATTTCGATTTCAAAACCATGTTAATTTTAAAATGAATAATACATAAGTGACCAAAACTACTCCGGCGGTAAAAATGAAAATGACTTAAAAGATTGACTCTAGCTGCAAAACATTTACGTTTATGAAAAAACATAACGAATAAAAAAGTCTTAAAAATACATTCTCTATCCGAAATACAGGAGTTTCCAAGACATTTTCACGTTGATTGTCATCTTAAATAATGACCAACAAATTTTGAAAATTTGAATACACCCCAAAAAATGTCACGTTAAAAAAGTTTTGGGAAACCCCCCCCCCCCTTATGAATAAGCTCTCAGATCTATAATTAAAAAGTTATCTATTGTTTCAATTTAGATGAGACACCCGGTTTAAATAATTATCAAAAATAGCGTCCATGGCTTATTTTCACTTTTTAATTGGCAACTAATGAACTAACAGTTTTAGTCGTGATTGGTTTTTGTTCGTTTTTATTTGGTTTTGGGATATCTGAGTGAAAAATGTTTGTGAAATATTTTTGCACCATTAGTAGTAGGTGACTATTACTATTTCTACAACCGTTAAAGATAAAATACAATCTAAATGTGGACTACACCTTAATTTATATCACGGTTCAAATTATGATTAGAATTTAAGTACATTTGTACTTCAAATTGGAGGATCAATTTTTTTGTATACTAACTCTGTTGATTTTTTTATACATGCTTAACATTCTATTATACAAAACCGTTTCAATACGGTGCCAATTTAAAATATTTGATCCCGAATTTCTTGAAAACAATTAACTTTACAAAAGATATACAAAACAAAATAATTACTCTTTAATAAAAAACACGAACATTTTTACTTTTATAGTTCGTAGAATACCTGAATTATTTATGAAAAAATAAATCCTTTTTGATTGACTACATCAATTTATCATATCTTCTTCAGTTTATATTTGCATGTCAAAACCAATCATAACCCTCATAAGACCTCCTATTTCAAAATTTTATTATTTTAAATTTTAGTACATATGTAAACCAATCAAATGTTTTAAAACGAGATTTATTTTGATTCGTGTCTATAAATAAAAACCTTTCCATTGAACATACAAAGCAAAAAGTATAAACAAGCTGTATATAAAAATGGATGTATGCCCCATCAAAACTTTGGAACAACTATGTATGACTCCCATAGCATTCCTAGAGTTAGTTAAGAAGGAATGGCGTAAAAATAATCGAAAACCACCGATTATTGTATCGAATCCATAGTTTTTGAGATCACTTAGATGAATATTAACACTTCAATGCCTTTTATGTCCAAGTTCAGCCCCTATTGGCATTGGGGTTGAGAAGGAGTGAAAAATAAAATGTTTTAAATAAACGCGATCAGTTTCTAATTCTTGGTTTTCGGGGTCGCTAAGCTAATTTGTAACAGTTCCAAACTCGGAGCTATTTCGATTTTACTTATAGAATTTTTTTCTTTTTTTATTCTTCCAATAGAAGAGGGATAATAGAAGCCGGGTAATCAGCTAGTAATTAATAACTAAACGTTCTCATTAATGTAAATCTAAAAGAGTACTTGAAGATAAATTGAATGTTCCTGAAAACTAATTAATTCAGTGTCGCCGTGTTTTTCCTTGTATTGTGGAACGTAGTTCCAGACTATAAAAGGTACAACGTTAAATTCCTTGATACATTTTGAATGAGGTTCTACGCACCAAGGCTTCAGTTCTAGATTGATTTTTAATTAGCTTAGAACTAAGACTTTTTTGTTATGTTGGGGTTTGTTTTGTGCGTTGGTCTTTTAATATAGATTAATTACAAAAGTTTGTGTTTTAGAAGGGGGTGGAAGTTCGCTGGTTCGGTCTCACAATGAAAATTTCATACTCATTCACTAAGTTGTTAAAGTGGTCTTATTCTGGAGCGAAACAGGGAAGATACTTCTATTTTTCATTCTCTAACTCTGCATATCTGCCTTCAGGAGCCGACTGTCTTACGATCACTTATATACCACTCACAGAAGTTAGGAATCCACATTTTACTCCAGGATCTTCCATTGAAGACTCTTTGAGACTCCAGATGACTCAAAAGACATTCCTGTCGTTTATTGTAGGCCCTAACCTTGCCTATCTGACCACATATATCATAAAGCCCAGTTAATTGTACAGTCTAAGAAATGATATCTTTCCCCAGCTTCCAAATTTGAAGTAATCGTTAGTTATTGTGTTCAAATGGAGTCATACACTAAACCGAGATTCCATTATGTATTAATCTGTCATCTGTCAGTACAACGCCGCCAAAAAGGTTAAGATAACAAGTTGTTCTTCATCAAAAAGAATTGTTTAAGTTTTTGTCAAAACATTTGAGTCAAATATTACTGCTATTCCCGAACATAACCACGTGCATTTTCCCGTGTTGTAGCATTTACCCGTATATTTGTACATTTAAGTATCAGCTTTGTAATTCCAGGTTCCCTATTAAAACCCTCTTATGCTCCCATTTATATTGAGGAGGGGCTTGGCAATACTCAGGGACTCTTGTTTGATCTACAATTTTTTTTCATGTAGTCTTGAGTTAAACCTCTCTTTTTTGTATGTGGTATCTTTTCCAACTATTATTTTTTCTGACCCTAATTCGATGTTTAGGGTCTTTATTTTGAGTTTTCTTCTTATTTTTTTTTTCTAAAAGGTGATGATGACCGAGAGATTTATTGACTTTAAAAAAATTAAACAAAAAATATTTAAAACAGTTGTAATTTAGATAGAAACGAAGATAATTGTTTTAGAAGTTGATTTCTTTCAGCTACAGTGTGAGCCAAAAATTAGGTACCATATACAGAGTGACACAATATTTTTTAATTTCAGCTTTGTCTTGTGCAAACAAAAATTTAATATTTGTTCTTTCTAAAAGTAGTATAAAAAAATAAACGTACTTTTTATGCGTGGAGGGGTTTTGGCAGGTAACCAGCGGTCATTTTTCGTTTTACAAACTATAGTGGCTCTGAAAGCTCTGGAAAGAGAGATTTTCTTTCGTTTCATCAGTTAACGTAAAGATTGGGGGAGGGGGAGTTTCAAACTCATCCTCACATCTTGTAAGGATTTTTCATTGAGGTCAGAAAATATTCTGAAATGTTTTCCGTTTCTCACAGAACCCGCTTCCTCAAATGTCAGTATTTTCTGATCAGTATTCAAATCAATCAATTAACAACTAAATAAACGCAGCGGAGTAACAATCCATACCAGTTGATGCAAAATAAACTGAACGAAACAAGAATGCCAACTTTTGAACTTAAATTGGCCTTAAATATTGATTTATCGCAAGTTGCTTTCGTATTACGTTTAAAAAAAACACACTGTATACATTAATAGAAATATATTAAGCAATAACAATAATAATCATCCGCATTGCAGTTCTTTAAAGAAGAAATCAATAAAAGGGGGATGGGTCTAAATTTATACTTTGGAGATGATGGTTATTTGCTTGAATTGCTAAGGGTTAGTAATGGATTTTGTTACGCATTGATAAATAATGAACAGCTATTAAAATTGAAAAACCCTACTAAATAATATAAACGAGAGATGTAGAGGGTGGGTTTAGGGTGCTTTGTTTGAGTTGCATGAAATTTGAAGTTCTGTATAATAATGGACATAAACTGGAGGGTGATAAGTTTAAACATTATTTTGTTGGAAATTATTTAAAAATCATGTACAGCGTGTGAAAGAAAAAAGATGTCTTGGCTATAAAAAATTAGGATCTACTTATCGATTAAAACAAAAAATTAGCAGATGTTGTATGGTATATTAGTTCCTGGATCATATTAGTTTATATTATAAAACTATATTCAAAATTACACCGTGGCTGGCTAATTTATTGCGGCAATAGCGTTCGGCGCTTTTCCGGAGGCCCAATTTCCCAATCGGACTAGTTTAATCGATTATTTAAACAAGGGCGTTGAGAATGACCAATGGCCAACTTCAGCTCTTGCGTTAACTAGTGAGGGAGATATTTAGTATTTACCTAGAATATGGTAATTGATTATTAATTTGATTTAGATCTTGAAAGCTGGGTACCCAATGATGCATTGGTAGACGTGGGAACAAGGGACTTAGACCTCTAATTGGGCATGAGCAAAATGCAGTGTGTATTTTTTGGTAACCTAAATTAACCTAACCTAACCTAACCTACCTAACCTAACCTAACCTAACCTAACCTAACCTAACCTAACCTAACCTAACCTAACCTAACCTAGACCGTAAGCTAGGGTATATTGTAACAAGGTTGCTAGCGAAAGCTAAGCCTATCAGTTATATATCTTAACATGAATTTGTTTCAGAGTATTATTTAACTAAACATTTACTAATTCACGTAGGACTAGAACAATTGGAAAGCCCTCACATCACTAAGATATTGAACATTTATACGTTTTTATTTATAGTGCATAAATCAACAATCTAAAGTCTTAACATGAAATGGCTATAAATAAACACAGTTTGTTTAAATATTGGTATATTTTACAATAAATGTCTCGTTAATTAAATGGAAAGAAAATCCTTTCTATAAAATATTTCTTTATGTACTACACACTGGATACGAAGTGACATTATTATTAATCTATAAAAGTACTTGAGGATAAATTGAATGTTTCTAAAAACTAATTAATTCAGTGTCGCCGTGATTACCTTTCTATGGGAAATGTAATTACAAAGTATAAAAGATTCGACGTTAATTTGTTGGTAAATTTTGAATGAACTTCTACGCAACAAGGCTTCAGTACTAGATTGGTTTTTAATTACCTCTGAAATAAAACTTTTGTATTTGAGTTTGTTTTGTGTGTGTTGGATTTTAAAATATAAATTAGCATTTACAAAAGTTTGTTTTTTTAGAAGGGAGTAGAGTTCAGTTTTCCTAGTAAATCAGACAGTGAGATTTTCGGAAGGATCAATAAGGTGGTGTTATTCTAAGAGTTAAAAAAATTTAAAACTAGAAATTTGAAATCTCTGTAACCTCTTGATCACTTAAAATCCCCTCACAAGATAGGAGTCTTACTCTTCTCCAGTAACTTCCGTCAAGACATTCTTTTCCTGTCGGTTGCAAAGTCTTTGGTCACTATCTGGACCGAAATAAAAGTCCCTAGATTTATTGAAAGGTGTTGTTGTCCAATGGCTTTCTCTGGCTCACGCCATCTTTAGTCTTGCTTCCCAGTAGAGACCAGGGAGGTCTTTTTCCCTCTGCTTCTCTTTATCCAGCTTTCTGCAGACCAAGAGATGGTCCTTGTTCATGACGGTGTCCGGGCTTTCACACAATGTGCAGTTGTCATAATCCAAAATCTTCATCCACTTCAGGTGTTCATTCAGGCCGTCGTGTCCAGTTGTAAGTCGAAAAATTGCGACAGATGTCCTCCTCTGCAAGTCCTTGACTTTCTCATACAAGTCGAATACATCTTCATAGGACTTGTTCCTTATGTCCTCTTTGACCTTATTGGTGAACTCAAGATGAGATGCTCGTTTCAGTTTGCCAATCCTTACTTCCAAGGTGTGTACTCTTCTTGGTTTCTGTATTATGTGAGTTCCTCGCTTGGCCAGCTCATCTGCTTGCTCATTGCCTTGTATGCCTACATGTGATGGGATCCACTGTAAGGTGTAACAACTGGTTATTTTTACCAACTTCCAAATCTAGGATATTAACCGCTTATAACAAGCGGTTTTCTTGAAGTTACTCTTTGATTAAGAATTGATTCCGACGCTAAACTGACGACTCAATTACTTGATATCTGTCGTCTATGAACACAATAATGGCCTCAAAATTTAAGATCAAAATTGGATGAGGGAACTCGTGGGTTAAAAAAAGGTTGAAATAAAGAAACACTTTTTAACGAAATATTCAAAATGGCGGCTAGTTTTAAAACACTTCAATTTTTGTATCAATATATTTTGCGTAAATCAATTTAGATAAAAATTTGTAGATTTTAATTTTTGAGATTCTGTTAACAAAACAAATTTTTAAAATGCGACAAAAATAACATATTTCTTGGGGAAATTTACATTAATTTTTTTCAAGGAGAAAAACTATTCAGTCATATTATGAAAAGAAAGAAAATATATATAATGTTTTTAGCACCCGTTTGACCCTTCTTCAAAATGTATTTTACAGATAACACCCGAATCGTATTTTGGGGGAAACGGCAACAAATGTTTTTCTTGTTAAGTGCAAAAAAGTTTTCATCTGAGACTTGTAAAAAAAAGAAGAAAAGAACACTTAATGAAGACTTTCAAATAGCTTCTGTTTGAAAAACAAAAGGTAACGTCAATAGACCTGGAAAGATTAAATTGAAGGATATGACCGAAGACTACATGAAAAAACTGTAGATCCAGCTAGGGCTCATAGGAATTGCCATTATAAGTGAACCAACAAGGGTAGCCACTAATAGTTAAATGTAATCAGTACTTTAAAGATTATATTCAAACAAAGTTTAACTAAAATTAATTAAACTGATTTTCATAAAATTAGAATTTCATTTTTACTCTTATACCTAAGTTTTAACTCTAAGTTTTAGGTTATCAAAAAGTGTCCAGGTAAAACCAAAACATTCCTTAACCAAATTTGATCAAAATTTCTGGGGACAGAAGAGAATTCATTCCAAATACCACTTTTTAACGCTTAGGGGACCCCGGAGTAGAGAAATCATTACACTATGTTATGCAATATTAGTTCAAATATTCAACAAATACACACACAACATGCAGGAAACTATATCATATATGCCAATTTAAACCTTATTAGTGAACACTAATGAAACAAAATTTCCCTCTAATGACATCAATATTTCATTAATTACATACATTTCAGTCACTAATTTAATTTGCATTGCATTTATTGCATGACGTCATGCTTGAAGTAAATGTCAACTATAGTTCAGTTTATAATAAACTGCACAGTATATTATTTATGTTTACAGTTAAATATTAGTTCAGTTTATAGTAAACTGCACAGTATATTATTTGTGTTTACAGTTATGTAGCTAGGATACACATTTTGATTGTGATAGTTAAAATTAAATACAATTTAGGATAGTGTGGTGTGCAATAGGAAACACCAGTATGAACATGTAAAATGCAAGTATGATGTAAGTTGGAAAAAAGTTCTCATTCTCTATGTATTGTGAATAAAGTAAAAATCACTTGTGTCCTTTAAAAATACTATTCAGATAGGGAACTAAATAAATGCATAGTAAACTAATGGAAGTACAGTGATTATACGTTGACACCAGATGAAACTGCTACTTGTTAGTTCAAATATTTTCAATTGTACTAGCACAAATACATAAAATTATTTTCCTACAATTAGTTGCTATGTTTGGGAGAACATGTAATTAAGTAGCCTAATTTGTAACACGTTATGGTTGTTTGGGCTCCAAACTAAATATCATAATAAATGGATTAAGCTAACCCAAGAGGGTTAACTATTGAAAACGTGCTGTCCCATTCCCTTTGAGAACTATATCCCCTTTCCCTCTTAGACCAATAACCACTCAAGGTAACCTAACCTAACCAAACCTAACGTAACTTAAACCTAAACCTAACCTACCCTTATGGGGATAATTACCCTTAAGGGGGCTTAGTCCAATAACCACTCTAGATAACCTAACTTAACTTAAACTATCCTTAACCTCCTTAGACCAATAACTACTCTAGGTAACCTAACCTAGCCTTATCCCCCCTTGTCCAATAACCACACAAGGTGTATTATTAAATCTGCAATAATATTACCGACATATATTTTTCTCAGTGAGGATGGATTTATTATTCTGCCACCCAGTCCTAGCTTACCCCCACTCCACCACCCCTCTGGTATTGATATTTTATCAATGTAGTAAAAAATATTAATATGGTAAATAAGTAAAATAAATAAATTACAAAATACTTTATATCATAGTCCATAAATCACTAGAGCACTGTGGTGATTATATATGAACAAGGAAAAAAACCGCAAACCACAAAATAACACAACTACACAAAACTGTATAATCCATCCTTGGATGTTTGACAGTTACAAAAAATACTTAGAACCAATGCAGTGGTTTCCAATAAAATAAATATTATTGTTAGATAGCTACGTCAAGCGTATAAAATAACATCTTGCAATATATTCAGATAATATTCCTCTACTGATAGAGTTTGTGTTCAAAGTTTTCCAATTAAAACTGGAAACCAACTGTCATCGAACACTGCATTATTCAAACAAGAGACATTATGCACTGAATATCAACTACATGTTGAATCAAACTATTCTAATATTTGTTTTTGTAAATAAAGTGGATATTGACAAAATAGATGGAATAGTAAACTTGTTTGGGCGTGGAGTCCCATAGCAACAGAGGTTATTATTTTAGGAATAGAATTGAGGTATGTTTTAGTCAACATTGTGATTATTTAATAAGAAGACAGTAGTTTATTTTGAACAAAACTTGCTCTTCTGCCTCTAAGAACCCCCAAAAAGTGTGATCAAGTAATAAACTTAAGTATTGATGCGTTTTTTCTTTGAATATTTTGACTCACGATTTAGCGTTTTCGCTCATTCATATTCAAAAACTGATTTGACCAACGATTTTTCGTCAAATATTACATTAAAATCATGTATCACACAACCTTCAATAAAAAAAATTTAATTAATTTCAAGATGGCTATTAAAAATAAGAATTTCAAACTCATCCAAAAGTGGTTCTTTCTTGGCTGTGAATAAGTGCGTTTATTTTTATCCCATAAAACCCGTACATTTTGAGATATTAAGACGTTTCCAGATTTTTCAAACACCCTGTATAGGAAATGTAACGGTAACAAAAATAAATGACCTTGAAGTGGGAAAACTAGTGAATAAAAAAATGTTATTTTAGGAAATATTATGTGTGGGGTATCAAATATAACTATAAGTTATTGTGATTACCAATATGTATGTTTATTTAACGAAGAAATTGTGGTATATTAACGCTAGGCCAGTTAAAAGATTTCGATTTTATAAAAATAACTGTCCCTATATGCCTACAGACGTTCCAGACATTATTGGTGCGTTGGCAATGATTATTTCTTCCAGTTAGACTTTGAATTGTATATTACTGCTGTTACAACGTTTGTGCTATCTTTTTGTACTGTTTATTAGTTCTATGTTGAGTTAACAATTATTTTTCATTTTGAATTAATTTATAAACTTTTATGACGCAACTAGTAAATTTTAATTATTCAAAACGCATCCATAGAGAAGATAATAGACATAATAGAAAGTTATAGTAATAAAAAACATAATAATTAAATATAAACATTTGGTTTTCCCCCAAATTAATTTATTAAAACCATCTTCTTACATCTTTTGTACTGGTCGCGCTACCTACTGGATTTTATCGTAACTAAATGCACTCAGTCATGGTACATATACAATACTGTTGTATAAAGATTAAAAATTTAATTAGATTTGTTTAATTTAATTGAATCTAAAGAGTAGCGTTTTGAGAATGGTGTCTGTCTGTCTGTCTGCCTGTCTGTCTGTCTGTCTGTCTGTCTGTCTGTCTGTCTGTCTATACAAAAGTCTACGTCACAAACGAATGGTTTAATAATAAAATTTGATATTAAAAAATACTTTGGCTACGTTAAGATTTTTTTTTTTTTTAAATAACTGTCTATAAAAAAAAACACAAAATTACGATTGTTTCAAAAGATTTTTCTAAGGAAAAGAAAAAAGTTATTTTCGAAATGCCGTCCATCCGTCATCGTTGTCTGTAACTAAGCAAGAGAATTGTTAAGATAAGAACATAAAATCTGATATAGGAGACTATAGTGTCCCCCCATTAAATTTAGAAACATCGAAACGTCCATCATTTTTGTTCATATCTCATGTTTTATTTCACATATACCACACTAATTTATATCACAATGTGCAGATTTCAATTCTGCATGTAATAGTAACAACCTTAGCTCTCTACAATCACAAATAGCGAAATTATTGTCAATTATATAATTTCCAATAATAACATCCCAAGACCTAACTTGTTAAGTGATTCTTACTAATTAAAATCTGATCTACAATTTTTTTACCAAAAACTCGACAGCTTAGGTTAGATTTGTTCAAGACTTACGAAATTATTCAGTTTAAAATCAATATAAGTTAATAAAAAATAACAACACCAACCACTATAAAATACAAACAATGATTCTAGTAAGAGTGTTGAAACGACACTGACTTCGTAGTGGCGCAGTCTAGGCCGGATGAATGGCCTTGAAAGGATTGCAGTGGGGCGAACGAGAGCGCAGTTATGTTATTTTTGTTTGTTATGGCAGTAGACAGATGACAACCTAAAATATTTGTAAAAGGATGTTTCGTTTTAAACTTTCATAAGGGTGGGTTCAGTAGAGACGGGGGCACGTTAGAACAAGAGTGGTGGGGGTAACCACGTGACTTAAACCCGCCCTTAACCCCGCCCCTTACAGTACGGCCTCTAACCCGTACCTTCTCCCAATCCACCAATTTTTGTCTGCTATCTTGTCAACCAGATGAATGGTAAATAATATGAAAACGTTTAGATGTTTTAATAATTTATTCTCTCTCTATATTAACAAAATTATTACAATAAGTTTAAAAAAAAAGTTACATTCACATTAAAGAGTACTATAAAATAATTATTATAAATGACGATTTTGTCTGTCCGCAAGCAGTCTCTTCCGGAACGAGTGAACCCCACAATTTTAAATATCGTACGATATTTATTACAAAATTTTTAATATTGTACGATATCTTCGTAACAGTATTCTATATCTCTGAAAATTCTATATTTCGTACATGAGAATAGACACAATGGTTACGTTTATTCAAATTGTAGGAAGAGTTGACAAGAGTCAACTACCCACCGGCGGCATCACTATTCCCTGTGACCACCAATCTATTATTGTGGTCCCCAAAACCTATTGTCTATTATGTAAAATAGACACGCACGTTACAGGCTATCGGTTCTCTACACATGCCACAATGTTCTAAATTTAGCGAACAAGTGTAACAGGTTAGTAAATGTCCGCAAGGTAAACAAGCGACCTCTATATCTCTTTCGTAACAAATTTTACACGACAAAGTATCGTGCGTAGAGTCGGTATTATTCCGTTTGATCGCTGTCGTCGAAGATTGCTCCATTTTGCGAATATGTTCCAAAGCCTTTATGTAACGGGACCTTCCCAAAGCCCAACGGGTATGTTAACATATAGGGTCCTCGTCCGGCTCCCAATCTTTAAGACCCAATCCACAGTATACACGATCTTCATAGCATCAATAAAATAATCCAGCTTCGGACAATTTGGCCGGTGACAAGGGGTGTTTCCAATTTGAATAGGTACCCAGTCGTGCCGTGTAGGTAGGGTATTCGTAGTGATATACATCTACTAGAGTGATACAATCCGTCCACATGTTCACTGCTGGCGTCTTCGCTCTATACTGAAACAAGATTTGTCCTCTGTGTTTCCACGGGGTTGGAACTGTCACGTGATTCATACGTATCTCTTGCCCACATTACAAGCCGGGGGCAAGCAGAAGGCTTACCCCCTTGTGGGAATAGCTCCAATCCATCGCTATTCCCTGTGACCACCACTCCATTACAAAACTGTGGTCCCCATTTTATCTTTATATATTTTAACTCCGTGCTCGATTGTGTCTCATTCAAGGTTTATCAAGTCTTTCGACTGCACAAGTGACCTTCAAACAGGTTTACGGGAGAATTAACTCCGCTCCCCTCCATCCAACCTTGCGGGCTTTTTAGGTCCACACAAGAGAGTAACACACACACACACACACACAGAGAGAGAGAGAGAGAGAGAGAGAGAGAGAGAGAGAGAGAGAGAGAGAGAGAGAGAGAGAGAGAGAGAGAGAGAGAGAGAGAGAGAGAGAGAGAGAGAGAGAGAGAGAGAGAGAGAGAGAGAGAGAGAGAGAGAGAGAGAGAGAGAGAGAGAGAGAGAGAGAGAGAGAGAGAGAGAGGGAGGGAGGGGGGGAGAGAGAGAGGGGGGAGAGAGAGAGAGAGAGAGAGAGAGAGAGAGAGAGAGAGAGAGAGAGAGAGAGAGAGAGATGCCAGTCAGGTATCTTCATACCATCCCCGCGTCATTAGGACATCAATTTAGGCAAGGAGTAAATCGTAAAAATATTTTGCGCTTTTTAGTCCACATTTACTATCTACGCTACTATTATGTTGTGGTAATAAGCATTTAAGGTCTCCACAATGGGAAAATTTCTCCCCCTGAGGCAACTCCACCACGCGAGGATGGAATTGTCTCAGAAGTTGAGCCTTTTCCAATCCTTTGGTGAAAAGTGTTGCAAAAGGCTTGCACAAAGTGCGTATCGTGTCCTCGTTGTAAGGTACACCTCCTTCATCCCATCTGATACAGTGAAAATGGGATTGTAACCAACGAGCCGATCTTTGCGATTTATAGTTAAGCAGTGAAAAATTTGTAAGGCGGTTTGAACACTGTGATACTGTGTAAATGATCACTGACAATAGCCAATTCTTTGACGATATACTTGTTATCGTTATCTTGAAACGCGTGAAATTCAACTACTGCCGCTTGGATGTTTTTTAAACAAACTCACTTCGTCGTATATTTGTCCGCTTCGGGAGAGAGTGCTAGATACGAGCTCGTCGCTGGCCAAGATCTCAATGATGTATGAGCGCAACTCTTCCTCGATATAAAACAATTCGGCGACACGTCTGGACACGAGCGGCATACATAAGGAGGGGGGGTTCCACTATAAAATACAAACAATGATTCTAGTAAGAGTGTCAAACGACACTGACTTCGTAGTGGCGCAGTCTAGGCCGGATGAATGGCCTTGAAAGGATTGCAGTGGGACGAACGAAAGTCCCTGTAATGTTATTTTTGTTTGTTATGGCAGTAGACGGATGACAACCTAAAATATTTGTAAAAGGATGTTTCGTGGTAATTCTGAGCAATTACTTGGTCAACCCCAAACTTTTTCATATTTTACTACGGTCATAAGGATGTTCTCAGAAAGCAAGAAACATATAATTCAAGGCCCGCAAGGCCATCATACAGGTTGCCGAGCGATAAGAAGGTTCAAAGTCCACGCGATAACAGTGGCTTGAGAGAAGTGTGGGGAAACGTTCCGAGGTTCGGCAACACAAAACACCATTTTATTGGCCACCTTGCTGAGTTCATGTTCAAACGGAAACATAATATAAGGATTACAAACAAAGACTACACCATTTGTTTCGGGCTATCGGTGAAGTTTACAACGGGGAACCATCGCAACAGAACACTGATCCAGTTGCCGCTGACTCGGATGAGGACGTTGAACCCGGCGATTACTGAGGTAATTTCTATTTGTATATAGCATATATTAACTTTCCGGGGCCTAAATTATGTTTTTTTAGTTTCACATACATCTCTACATTATCGTAGTAAAATATGAAAAAGTTTAGGGTTGACCAAGTAATTGCTCAGAATTACCTGTTTCGTTTTAAACTTTCATTAGGGGGGGGGGTCGTAACTAATAATTAAAAGCTCGATTTTGAAATAAGGGTCACTTTGTAAAAACTTGTCTATAGCACAAGCAAAGCAAGTGTAGGCCCTTTTATAAATATAAAAATAATTTTTCAAAGTCGACGTCAATCTTTCATTATCACTTTTTGATTTACAACTAATGAAATGAGATTTTTGGTGACGATATTTGTTTCTGGAGATCTACGAGTGAGAAATTTTGTACAATGTTTATACAATCACCGTAGAAAGAAAGACAGAAAGTGAACGTAACATTCTTGCGTGAAACATTTATAATAAAGAAACGATCAAATCTTTCTACATAATCATCGTGAGACTGATAACAATCACAGAACTGAGACAAAGCAGTTTTCCGCTTGATTGAGCAGCCTTGCATCAATTTATTTGGCTGAATCAGTCAGCTGTACAGCCCATCCTCTTGGCCCTCGCCTCAGCTGATTACTTAATACTATTTACACTTTCACTGCCTCCCTTTCCCTCCTTCCATTTACACGCTTCAATCCTTTCTGCTGACACTGTTTTTCTCTCTATATGTTTTACTCGTAAATACAAATCACTCTCGCTTATCTGTCTAATTGATTGATTCATGGTTAGTAGCTGATGTAATTTTACCATGAGAGTCATGATTACACCATGATTATGGGTTATCGAATTAAAAGTTCTAGGTTTAAATGGATTTTGTAATTTTAAAAAAACAAACCATTTTATTACCAATAAGATATAAAGAAAGCTTTTGATACGTCAAAAATCAATACCGAGTTTTGCGAAACTGTTTTGTGGTCTTCAGGAATAATTCCTGGATGTCTTTCATCTCTGCACACGTGTGGACAAATATTAACCAAACTTTGTCTGTGGGTATATTTTGGCCATATCTACAAACTCAAATAAAACATATTGGTCGATACTTTTTCCAAAAGAAATGAAGTTCTTAAGTTATTGGTCAAATAAATAAAAGGGTCAAGCTTGTATTAAACCCAACTTAGGGTTGGTAGGCATATAGGAATATTTATATTTATAACTGGGAGGGGGGCTATAAATTTATACGCATCACGACTGCAGAATGCCGATAGACACCAAATTCCAATGCCTTTTTCAGCATTTACAAAATCTTATCCAAGTTAATTATGGAATAAATTGCCTTTCAAGGTATACACTGGTAATCAATTTTATTTTTTAAAGCAAAAAAAATTCTTTTTGCGGAATCTGGAAGCTGTGGAAAACTCTTACAATACATAATGTATTGGATTCTTTTACGCTTTGAGATTTAAGTTACGATTATAAATAGGGCACTTTAAAAATAATTTAAAGAATTATAATAGTAATAAATCTTTTATATTCATCACAACCTTAAGTGCAACGCATTATAATTGCTGGGGGGGCTTTATTCTAGGATTAGAGCTAGTATAAGATACGTATTATGCTTGAGATATGATCAGAATATCCCTACATACCAAGAATGACCCACTCCACAGATTTCAGACATCGTTCCAAAGTCTACGATATTGCGCTCAAGAGACATAAATCTGATATATTCGTGAAACTAAACTTTTTTTTTAACCCATCAGAAAACTTTCTCTAAACGTGAGGAAGTAAAGAGACTACTACATTAATGCATACAAATATTGAAGTATCGTTAACTATTCCCCTTATTTTGTTGTTACTATTGAAAGTATTGTCGTAGAAATGCCATTACTTTGTCTCGTAGTTAGATGTAGTTTAACATTTAACGCCTGCTTCTGTGTAAAATTTAAAAACAATAAGATTGGTTTATTCATCTTCTCATACAAAAACAAAAACTTATGAAACAGGTTATATCGATTTCTAAATATTCGCTCTTTTTAGGTCGAAGTTCATTTGAAAATGTCGTTAAAAACAATGTGTATTAATTATCCACTGTAGAGAAAGTTTGGCAATCGCAAAATGTCAACCTTTATTTCTTGACTGATCTTCACGTTGCAATGTTGCATGTCTTCGCGTCTGTCTGTCGGTGTTGACGCCATTGTTGTGTTCAAGGTCGTTGACGTTATCGTCTGTACGTAAGCACGATAGAGGCCATTAAGATTGTAACGAACATGAATTTGATATAGGGGACTATCAGGATGATTTTACAGTATGGAAACAGTTTTATACTGCATAACTGAGAGGTACTTGGAGGCTGAAACAAATGCGGATCTACATAGTTTAAAAATTATACTTTTTTCTAGATTCGAAATTTTTTTCCTACATTTTAATGTTTATTGGGGGTTACCAACTAAAAATAATAATAAATCCCTATTTTCAATGAAATTTAGCATTTTTTTTTTTTTTTTTTTTTTTTTTTTTTTTCCATGTCATTTTAAAATAAAGGGGAGTTCCCCATTAAAACTTATTTGTACTCTCAACAGTTCAAAAGTTAGCTATTGTAACATTTTAGTTGGGAATAACTTATTTGTAGGCCTATCAAACGTTCAATTTTCTGAACTTTAGGAGCCTGTAATTCCTAAACGGCTAAAGATTGTTAAAAATACCCAAGAATAAAACATTCTTAAAATATTGTTTTACACTGACAAAAATAATAAAAAACAGGGAGTTTCATAACAAATTTAAAATTGAGCCGCCATATTGGAAAATGGCGGCGATTTTTAAATTTTACAAAATGGATTTTTAAACTTCATTGAAAAGAAAGGAAGGTTCCCCATTTAAAGTACTCTATCGTGTTTATAGTTCAAAAGTTAGCTATTGCAACATTTTAGGTGGACACCCAGTATAAAAGGTCATTCAATTTGACTAATAATTAAGAGTCAGTACTTGCTTTTCTGCCGTTATTGGTTCGAAAGTTATTTAACCGATTCTAAACTTCTCTAACTCCCTGTACCAAGTTTGAGGTTAGTTGACAAACTTATACACACACAAAACGGAACGAATACGCGTTCTATCGCGCTTAAAAATCTCGTAAACAATTGAATATTTAAAACGTACAAGATTTTTAATGGAATCCTGTATTTCAAACTATAGGTATTCAAAATTTCAACCTTTGGAGGATCCTTTTTGAACTTCCAAAATTGAATTGTATACATAAAATGAGAATTCAGTTTGAGCAATAACGTTTAGCCCAATTCTTGTTTTATTCTATTATTCGTTAAAAATATTTAAAGATTTACTTTATGGACATCCAGTATTAAACCAAATTTTATCAAAAGTTAATTATTTATTGATATTCCGTTATACAATTTAGTGGCTTTATAAAAATTATTGTACAGTAATTAAAATATCTAACAAATAAATGTCGAAATAACCACAGATTTTTTTTTTTATATTTAATAATAATTTCACACATACCACTATGTAATATTACATTATATTGCATTATTATTTTATAAACTTTCTAAACCAAACTTCAGCGGTTAATGCAATTTGCAATAATTAATAACATGACTGCTTGTGGTATGTTTACCGCAATGGAACGTTATTCTACGGAGGTGGAACGGGGTCTAATAAACACGTTGGCGAAATTTCCATGGAAGGAGAGTACGAAACATATCATATACCTTTAAGTTTTAACAATTAGAAATAAAAATGTTAACTTTTTTGAATTCTCTGGTTGGTCTAGTTAGTGCTTCGCTTTAAGAATAAGAGGTTCCGGATTTAATCCCTCGTGGGCGCCCAAAAAATTACAGTGTTAACCCCAACATCGTGAGTTATTTGTGATTTTTTTGTTGTGTAAAGGTGAAAGCACTCTCATCTTTCCCCGCCCTATTAAAATAATAATATCAAATAAAGAGCTCCAGACATGGGCGTACCCAGCGAGGGGTAGGGGGGCAGCAGCCCCCCCCCTGGAAGCAAAAAAAATAATCTTTATTATACATTTTGTTGCTGGAATTTAATACAATTCTTGAAATAACTATTTTAATAATCAATTGTATATTGAATGACCATGGCTTGCCCCCCCCTTGCCCCTCCCTAGTTTTGATCCTGGGTACGCCCTTGGGCCTCCAGATCCCTCGAATACTCGTATAGCATTTCAGTTGGAAAATAATAAGACTTTATAGGTTAAATAAAACAGAAGGATCTAACCCAATACTACGTAAAAAAGTGTAGACCCAGCTAGGGTCCTTGAGATTGTCAAGCCCGTACTTACTATAGTGAGCCCTTAGGGTAAAGAAAATATGGAAAGATTAAATTGATAGCGAACTTTAGTTGAAAATGTTAAAACAACGGTGACTGGAATTTTATGTCTTAAGCATACATTTCCCGATTGAAAAGTCGCCAAGAAGGCCTAGATCGTTCAAGGCTATAAAACTATGCAGCTAACTGATGAATATATCATAATAGTATCTTGAATACTATTAATTAGAAATGTTAGTATTATGTATATATTAAGTAAAGTGAATGAAGTGTAATTCAGAAGAGTTAATCATCTGTTTTAGTGCTTTGTTATTTTGTTTTGTGTGTTTATTATATTATTATTTGGCTGGTTCGCTGCCTTACAATACTCATTGAAACTATATTGATCCTTAAGAATATTAAATCCACCTTCACAGGTAAATAACCTAGGTGGTTATTATTTCTATCCTATGCATATGTAAAATGTGGTATTGTATTTTGTATTTTATAATGGAAGAAATAATAAATAAGATTTTTCATTTCAAAAAAATATATATATATTTCTGTGTCCAAGATAAATGTTGGCCCATTTCGTACGTACTATTTACATCGCTACGTGGAAGGTAGCGATGTAAATAACCTAACCTAACCTTTACCATTTTGGAAAGGATTTTTTAGATGAAAATAGCGCCGTGAAGAATAATTTGAAATGACAATTTTGCCCGAAATGGCGGCCTAAAACACTTAATTTACACAATTTTATTTGGACAGTGGACAAAATTAATTTCACCAATAGTTTGAGACTTTTTCAATATTATTAAAATGCACCAAAAGAAAGAAAACACAACTGTATAAGGTTTCTTCTGAGTGGGGTCATCTATCCTTGTGTGTTCGCTACTTTATATTTCTATCGCCTCTCTGGTCACTCTCCCATCTATTTTGAATGCTTTTTTTTTATCAAGAATGAATTTTTTCCCGAGTGGCTTTTCTCTATCTTGACAAAATGGAGAACTCCCCCTGCTGACAGTGCACGGAGGGAGTGCTCCATTTTATCAGAATATTGAGTTGCAGTGACATTCCGGACATGTTTGTTACGATTTATTCTCTCCATGTTTTTTTTCCAATAAACAGCTAAGGAAAGTATGATCCAGCCGGCCACGGCTCCGCTTGGTAGAGTACGACTAAATACTGTAAGATGTCACCAAGTATCCCACAAGCTCCCTATGTGACGACATTTACCCGGTGTCATTCGTCTATCATCATGGGTCCATTTACACTAAGTTTCAGCTGAAAGCAGAAGAAACTAAAGAAAATGGGAGGTGAAGATATAAAGTAGAGAATGATAACGACAGAAAGTGCTGACAAAATAGATTTAGAATGATACACCCGCACGGGAACGTGAAGGATACAGATCGCAAGAAACATCTCAAAATAACATCAAGAATAGAATCTGAAGAAGCTGTTTACAGAGAATGCCGACAAGGCGATGGGTTCATCAACCCGTATGCCAAAATTTCAAGTGAATTATTTATATAAATAAAAGTATAAGTTTTAACCCAATCGCCAATTGGAATTTAGGTGTCAAAGTAAAATGGTGGCTATCACATAATTAAGTAGAGAGTTTTTTACTGTCATTTGAGTTAGGATTGACTTATCAAATTAATGTTTCTCTACGCCATTTTTCCCATCTAGAAAGTACCTTTTCAAAGAGATATCAATCAAAAGGGATTTCAGAATACAAAGTTAATTCTGAATTAACTTGAATATAACCATTTAATTTTGTTTAATACATACATTATTATTATATTTTTAAAATGTGTGTTTAAAGGCAAATACCTCTCAATCATTATCGTCTTATAAAACCCCAAGCCCTTGAATACTCTAATATTACCAAAACCGGAAAATAACAAGTTTTGGTTAATACACGTATTACCAAAAAGTTCTATTCTGCTAAAATAGAAGAAAAGGTTTTAGCTTAGGGCTCAAGAAGAAGATGTAGTTCTAGCTAGGATCCCTAGGGATTGTCAAGCCCGTACTCACTAACTTAAGCCACTGAGGGTAATTTATATATTCTCTGAGTTCCGAAGCTTATTTAAAGCTTGTTTTTAAGGTTTTTTTTCGTAGGAGTTACTTTGTCAGAAAAAGACTTATTTACAATATTTACAATATCTTTAAAAAAAGTATATTTTCATGTTTCACTTCTTTTTTAAAAGATCAAACTATTTATTCCAAGGAAGCACAATCCTAAATCTTCGTCCATGCTCCATTCATCACTGTTCCCGTCGTTGTAAGATGCCAAGTAGATGATGAACTCATTAATGCCTTCACTCTTCCAGTCTAGTGGTGTGTTTGCCTCTTTTACATGACAAAATCACAGCAAACATTTTGTCACAAGAAGACAAAAGTTCAACGGATTAATTTCTCCAGCTGTCTGAATGCTAAGCTACAATTTATTATTTAATTCTGTGAATTAAAATTTGGTTATTAAAGTTTATATGTTTGTATATAATTAATGTTCATTTTGAATTCATATAATTAACTAAGACAATCGCTCCGCTCAAGCCATGTAAACCAAACTATATAAACTATCTCACTCACCTATCTCTAAAACCAAAGAAAAACAAAACAAAACAAATCGTCAATAAAAATGTATTAAAAAGTTATCAATTAAAATATGAAAATGAACCATGAACGTAATGAAAAATATGCATGTGTTTAAATAAGGGCCTAAACTGTTTTTTTAGTGTCATAAACAGTCCTCAGATTAAATTTTATTTGATTAAAATCTAACTTTTATAACTGCTGCGAAAATTCATTAATGTTTTTTCCCATCACTTCTGTAATTTTATACTTATTATTTTGCTTATTAATTTTCACAATTCAATAAAATTTGAACGGTAATTATATAGCAGAGTAGCCTCACTTCAAAATCAGTTTTCTTGTACTTTTAAAAGGACATCAGGCCGATAAAACTAAAGACAATTAATTATTCTGGGTTTCTATGATTTGTGTTGATTTGTACTTTTAAAAGTACATCAGGCTATTAGGCCTATAAACTAGTTCACCTCTGGGTCTTAGGAGGTTAAGGTGGCGCCGATTTTCCTTGTTTTTTTTGTTTTTTTTTAATCCTCTACTACATACCTTACTTCATAAGAATAAATAATGTTTTCTTTGCTGTAAATATGTAGGGCTGTATTATTATATGTCACGAAAGGTTTAGCCAGGTTGCTATATATATATATATATATATATATATATATATATATATATATATAAAACCACCTGGCCAAACCTTCCGTACGTTTATTGAAGTAAATGTTATGAGTATGAAAGATAACACAGAGTTAATTTTTTTACGAAAAAACAACTTGTGTATTTATATTATGTATTACTTTTTTCCGACACTTTTTTTCGGTAATAAAATATTTTTCCAACATTTATTTGACGAATAAAACCCATAAAAATTGATTTTGAAGTGAGGCTACTCTGCTATATAATAACCATTTGAACATAATTAGTTGAGGCGATTTTGAGAAATTACGTTTTTTAACAGTAGTTTTTTTGGTTGTTTTACGGATAGTTCAAAAACTGCCTATTTATGGAAAGATGACATCCATTACGTTTTATTTGTGTCCTTAGAGGCAACTGAGTAAAAATTGAGAAAATCGTAATTTAGTATTTTTATCTACCAACAAATTTTGAATTATCAAAGCAACGAAAAAAAGTACCGCCAAAATATGTTTACATACAATATTTCATTAAAATCAGATCACACGTTTGGATTATAAAGCACTTCACATACGACAGACAGTCATGATTACATAACCTATTTTTTGAACTATAAGAACCTCACAAAGAATATTGACTCAACAAACTAAACATGCATTTTTTTTTACTACGTATGTAAGATAAATAAATAAACTAATACAATTGTTTCTCTGAGTGTCCTTATTACAACATCTCAAGAACTGCAGTTTTTCTCGACCCAGATTAGGCCATGTAAATGACAACCGTGTAGTTTTCTTTACACGTGTGTTACGTAAACTTGCACAGATGTTAAGTGAAGTATTCGATTGATTGAGAGTAATTAGAGAGCGGTACATGAAGTTACAACATCCAAGGCACGGTCTACGAAGCAAAACCAAAGTGAAATTGTCGGCGGCTATATATCTCTCTTAGTCACAAGCCGACAAACATTGTTTAACTAGAGTCCAACGTACGACGATCATTACGATTAGATCGTTATGATTTTAAGTTTGATCATCTTTTTAATCGGATTTACGTCCGGTTTACCCGTCGAGGATACGCAGCTTGTAGGATCGTCGTTACATCGAGTGCTCGCTAAACCTCCCGCGGATCTAAAAGCTGCCGGTGATAGTTCCGGGTATCATGACGGCGGCGGTGATGGTGATGAAGGATATCATCACACCAAATCTTCCAAAGGCGATGACGGTTACAAGAACTACGACACCTTCCACGTAAAAGACGGGGATTCGTACGGATACGAGAAACATTCCGCGTTCGGAAAAGCCGATGGTGACGAGGACGGCGGAGAATACCACGAATCTGGGTCGTACAACTCTGATGATGGAGGAGAAGGAACGGCACAGAAACCTAAAGTAACGTCGTACCATTACGAGTCACAGAGTGGAACGCCGAAAGATTACTCCAATTACAACCCGGAAACAGCAGGAGATGATGATGAATACGAAGGTTCGAGTTTAAATGAAAAAATCGTCCCCGCAGAGTCTAGAAGGGTTCATCAGGATGTAGAAGTAACGGGACCTTTAAGAGGTCCGAAATTCCAATCGTTGGCAGATCACAGTGGACAGAATCCGGCCAGCAAGAAAACACTTAAGAGGTTGAAGAAAAAGACGAAGAATAGGGATGCTCAATCTGCCAGTACTGAGGCCGAAGCGGAGTATGATGCTTACTATGACGGAGAAGAGGAAGAAGGAGATAGCGGAGAACATGAAGGAGGAGATTATGAAGGAGATTACTCATCAGAAGGAGGGGATTACTACTCGGAAGGAGAAGGAAGCGATTATTAATAATTCATTTTTGAGATCAGTTTTTTCTTGACAGTTTTGTTACAAATCAAATTTTAAAAAGATTTATTATGTTTCATTTTAAAAAATACTTTTCTCTCTTTCTCTTCTTTTCTTAATTTCTTCTTTAACTAGATTACTAACTATTTATCAAATTACAAATTACTTTTTCTCACTCTTCTATCTTAAAAACCGCGTGTCTATTATCGTTTTTCGCAAAGTTCTAATAAAATATTTTACTCGAAAATTACAATCCCAAAACAAATTTTACAAATAATATACATTATTAATTGACATATGAATCCCAAAAAATGTCATAGATTATGAATGTAAATATTGTCTAGTCTAAAGTTATCACTATTGTCGAATTGCCGTCTAAATGTTAAATGTTGATTGTTATTTATTGTGTTATTTTATTATGTATTATTTATTTATTCGATTTAATAAAGTCTCCCGTATTATATTTATGATTTAACTTTTTTATAATCCTAAAATCAAAGTATGTTTATTAAGTGTATACTAAAAGATAAAAGGAAGATATTATTAATAAAGAAAAAAAATTAGTTTAATTTCTATAAAAATAAAGTGTACAGGTAGGCTATGTTTATTACTAAATTACTTACGTCTTAGCAATCTTGTGTTTAGTATTTATTTATTAATATTTCATTACAGCTTGTTCGGTATAACATATACCATCATCATTTTATGTTTATTTATTTTTGTGAAATGTGTATCAGTGTGTTGTGTAAATGTGTTGTTTCATCTGATGATGGTATATGTTATACCGAAACAGCTGTAATGAAATATTAATAAATAAATACTAAACACAAGATTGCTAAGAAGTAAGTAATGTAGTAATAAACTTATTTTAAAGCATTCATAAAGCAATATGGAATTTATACAGGTATGTAAGCTATAAGGTATGTAAGATATATAGGTCACAATATATGTAGTGCATATTATATAATAACTCAAACATATTTTCAGTTTCGACAAACATAATGTATTTCTAATTATTGTTTTTACTATCTAATTTATTAGATTTTATTTTATTAACTTTTTTTATCTTTGAAGGTGAAATCAAAAATAACATAAACTGCTACATAAACAATATAATATTTTAGGAACATTTAAAATACATTTTAAATTATTCTTGCAATATTTATACTTTTAATTTCTACGTATCTCATATATTGTGGAGTGTAGGCCTATGTGTATGTGTGTAGGGTACTAGTCAGTGGTAACAAATAACACTTTATTTGTGTTTTAAAGTTATATATATTTATATGTTTTAAAGTAAAAATATAACCTCAAAATCTGTTCGGGAGTTTTTTTATTGTTGTTTTTACATATAAAAACACGATCATTATCGCCTTGAATAAAATTAGAAGAAAAGATAAAATTGAGACCCCGTAGCCCTCTAAATCACTAATAGCATCAGAGTCGGAAGAGAACAAAAGTTGGTCAAAAGAGACCTTATACAAGGATCTAATCCAGAACTACATGAATAAAGGTGTAGATCCAGCTGAATACCTCGGGATTTCTACACATGTACACACTACTAGTGAGCCCCTGAGGGATTAAAAACAAAAATCGCCCTTGCAGACGTAGTTTTAAAAGACGTATTTATTTTTAAACTGGCTCAACCGATTTCGATTAAATTTTGATGAAATATGAAGATTAGTGTTTAAAACCAGTGTCTAAAATGTAAATAACATTACGGTTAAGGAATAATTGGTTAAAAACAAGAAAATAAAAATTGACTGCTATTATTAAGTATTTGACTTCAATCAAAATAATATTTAGGGTCAGGAAGAGTTCACAGCACGAGTAAACAAGCTTAGACAATACTTTCAATATACAAATACTTTTCAATTTTGGGTAAACATTTTTAGATACGTTAATATCAGTGGGGGGGATGAGAACGAATATTGTTTATGGTTTTGTGGGTAGGTGTGTAAGAAAGTTAGTGCAGTATATCTAGACAGTTTATTTCGAAAATATCCGTTTCAAAGGATATTAACTTCAAGATTAGTTTTTACAGTGATCTCTGTTGTATGACCCTAAATTGGACACATGTCGTAAAGGCGACAGATTTTGATCTTAACCTAAGACAATTTTTCATTTTTTGGAATCAAAATTTAGGGGCTGATTAAACTATAAAACATATTTTCAAAATTGACTTTGAAAATGTTGATCTAATTATAACAAAGTGTAAATAATAAGAACTAAATCAAACCAATTTTGAGGCCCCCCTTCACATTAAAGTTTGGAATTTATCGATTAAAGAAATATTAACAACTAAAAATGAAAAAAAATTGTTTTTCTCATATTCAGGGGGATTCGGAACTTCACTCCAATCTCTCAGGAAAAGATTCTATAGCTAAAAAGTTCATATTAACATAAACTTTAAAAAACATAAACATATAGTTTATTTTTTTAAAAGGCACTATGTCTTCGGAAGTAGATAAGATATATAATGAAGGTTTTGTATTCACATTATTTACGTAACATGTTACCAGTGTATCAGAACACAGAGACTTTATTTTGCCTTTTCAAAATGGCGGGCATTTAAAATGCTAAATGTCGATTATCCTCTTTTATTGAAAAACAATATGCTTTTTTTTTAATATTTGTATGTACAGTACCTCAAAAGATAACCGAGTTATCAACAAAAACCCTAAAATTTTATATCTAGCTAATTGTCTAGAACACTCAAGAATAGAATAAAATCAAAACATTTTTTTAACTCCGATAATTTTTATCTCCATATCTTTTTGTATTTTAGAACTTAAGAATCAATTATAAAAGTTCCTCTTTGCATCGTTTTTTTATTGACTTTATTCATATCAATCAACTCAGAATTTTTATTTTTTTTAAATTGTACTTTTCGACTGCATTTTTAGGTTTTTTACGATATATTATCAAAAACTACTAGAGATACGAGATTCTGGGACCAATTCTTTCACAATTTTTCAGACCAAAAAACGTATAAGGACGACCAAATTTGCGTCATAATTTATGCCCCGTTGAATTCAATATTACCGGTGGTTCGGAAATCTTTTCCCTTTGAACTGTTTTGGACCTTAAATATTTTATTTTTAACTATAAAATCATTTAGCAAGAGATTGCCGTGCAGTTCCAAGTCGCCCTGTATAAATAAATTTAAAATATTCCTGGTTTTATGTACCTATGTGTGTGAGTAACAGTACAATGTTTTTGCAACGTTCATTTGCCTTTATTCATGACCTTGAAAAGATCACAAAAAAGATTTTCTATACATTTAAATTCGTTAGTAATTTTTTTCTAACCAATTAAATAATTGACATAAATAATAAAACATATTTGATTAGGTAATTATAACACTCTCCAAAATTATAGCAGAAACTTTAATTTATACAATTTAAGTTAAACGATGTGTAAATATTATCTCCTTCAGAAATCTATTCCTATTCCCTTACCGTAAGATATTCCTGGCACAGCCTCTGATCAGGGTCCCGTGTTTGTTCTGTCCTTGATAAAATCTGGCAGCAAGTCAATATAATATAGGGTCAAACATCGTGCCGCCCCTAGCAAACATGTTCCATAGCAAATACACTTTATTGTTTGGAGTTATGTTTCATGGCTGAGGTAGAACGTAGTTTACATGGTCTAAATATTTAAATAAACCATGAATTATGATATATTCCTGAAACGCTATTCTGTATATAAAGGGTGGAAAATAAGACCAGTATAGAGAATGAATATTTTCATAATAATTCATTAGTTACTAAACTTTTTTGTTAGGAATTGAAAAATGTCGGCTTTTTGTTGGGGGGGGGGGGGACTCAAAACCATATGGTAACCTGACACAGTGACAACTTATTTTAAAAGTATCATGAACGCAAGAATCAAAATTACTCAATAACGATCAATAAATGGTGGTAGGTCAAAGTGTGAATGTTTCCTTCATTAAATTGCTTCGGTATTACCATAAATTATAGTGGCTTTCTAGCCACTACATTTAATTATTTTAATTTTCTCACATATGTGTTAAATTTATGTGATGGGTCAAAAATCTATTGGGCTGATATATCCGTTTTGAAGTTCACTGAGTCAAAAAATTAGTTTTGGTAGTTGATGAATTGAAGTGCTATACATCTAAAAAGCGTAGACCGATTTTATATGTGGCTATATTTTGGCCATATCACAGGCGTTTTTTTAAAAAAAATACTGTTATTATTATTATTTGAAGCTGCCATAAAGGAAAAAAACATAAATTTACTATTTTCTCATATCGACTCTAACGATTATAATCAAATTGTACTTCTAAGGAGCCAAATAAATCGTATTTCCTCCGTTTCTCCGTAGTCCAGGTTTGTGAATTACTGATGAAAACCAAAATACTTGGAGCTGTTGTACAAAACGTAATTATTTATCAAAAGCGACTCTACCAAAGTCTTTTAATATTTAATATAATGTGAAGAATTTGAGAGCGATGGTATCAATTCGATCACAATTTAACCTAGCTTAAGTCTACATTTCGGTGGCCCATGCCTTCGAAGTTTAAATTGCTCAATGCAGATCTGACCATGCACCATAGTGTAGCCTACCCAACTTTGAACAGAATAATCTAATTTACAATACATTAACAAACTAGAACTAATTACTAAATATTCACACACACAATACTTTCGCTAATTAAGAAAGAGTTGAAGATGGGAGTTGTCCATTCGCATGGTCTCGTTTAAATAAAGAAAAAAAACACGTCCGAATTGAGGATTGGCCCTCCGGTAGAACTCCAAACGACATGCCTCCAATTAATTAATCAGCCATGATTAAAATTAGATTTAGGTATTTAAACCAAAATAAATAAGGTACAACTGCCATCACGATTGCTTGCTTATACTTACAGATCATTGTCTAGAATGGTCTGCTCAGCATAGTTACCAACCAGTCAGCTGTTTCCTACAATAAGGCAGAACTTACTATACTAAAGTAAGTTGTTAGATATGTATGTAGCTTATAGCGATGTAAGTTGTAGTCTTATGTTTTTAGAAAATAATTATTTTGATCAGTTAAATAACCCCCCCCCCCATGATAAGATAAGTTAAAGGGGAAGTATTCATTCGCAAAAATAAAGTCCCTGAATTGTAAACATACGTTTGTTTTGTTAGTTCCACAGTTCACCTTCATTTCCTTTTAAAACCTACATGCACCTTGCTACTTCCTTCTGTATGGTGTTTGTTGTACAGCTCCCTTTTTAATTTCCTGGATGAAAGGAAAACAAATAATCTAAGACAACGATGGTGGGGAAATAAATAAAGGGCACAACAAACATTGCTTTACTTGATTTCCTGTCGTTGGCTATTTATTTGTAAACAGAAAGGACCTGATCCTGGAGAAAATTATTTAGTATGCCAGTGTTTAAACAGAATTCACAAGATAAAACTGGAGTAAATACAGTGTCTCAAAAACAACTTTATAATTATGTAGAAATTTATTTGTATGGAGTGAGTTTAAGTCCCTCCCCCCCTTACCATTTTTTTATATTGTTTAAGTTAGAAAATTGAAACTCCGCATATCCTTATTGGATTTAAATACCTTGATTTTTTAACTGTAACGTCCCACCCCAGGTCTTTTTGCAGCTTTAAAATCTGAATCCGGTGATAAGTAAAAGAGTTGTCTTTGATGAAAAGTAAAAAAGTTGTTATTGAAATCAAATTGGTTCAAACATAACCTAACACTTTAAAAAAAAAAAAACAATAAAAACGTATAAATTGAGTGATTTAGTTGCATTTAGGGTATAAAATCGTGAGCTATATATCATTAAAAAATTTTTTTTTAATTTTTTTGAAACTTATATCTATCTGTATTCTGTGACATGAACTATAACTTGTCCTCTGAGCTCAACTATAGTGAATACGAACGTGGTAATCCCGAGCTATACTAACTAGGTCTACACCTTTTTCATTGGGTTTTAGGTTAGACCTATCTTTTTCCTTTATCTTTCCTATGAGGCCTCTCTTGACCAACTCCTTTTTTTCGACCTTTGCTCTACTAGAGTACTCTAGGGTCTTTCTTTTATGCTTTTTTTCTCTTTTTTTTATGACAGCAAGGTTTTTTTAAACAACAAGAAAAATAAAGGATTTATATAATTTGAGGGAGGTGAGTTTTTCTTTAAGGATTAATTGATGGCGCCTTTACCTACGGTTGTCATTCTAACGGGCAAAAAGTAAAGAAGTAAACCACAAAAATGGTAAATAAATCGCTTCTCTTTTTAGAAATTAGTATTTTCAAATTATGATTAATTTAATTATACACATATAACTCTACATAGAATTATAAGCTATATATTTTCTACCAGAAACAGTTCGTTCTCACTGAAAGCTATCTGCAAACTTGCTTCCAGATTTCTGCATGGCTACCCCATAAGGGGTTACGAGTACCGAAATCAAACAGCGACAAGTGCAAAGTAACAAGCGTGCTGATTACCAACTTTCCCTACCCTAAGGACCTAAAATAACAAGCGAATAGAGTGGCCGTCTTATTAAGGAACACATGGCCCCACGGCTTTGTCAAACACTTCAATGAACGATTCGAATGTATTCGCGTCTTTCCGTCAACGTATTTGGCACTTAAAGAGTTTGTATTGTATTCTTAATTGGTGTTCCCGTTTTATATACTGTATTGTATATATAGTTACTAGGCGTTCCTAGTTAAATATTTCTATTTAAGTGAAGATATATTTTTACTATGTAGGCCTATAGAAAATGTTAACATAAATTGAGCAAAATAATGGCTCAAACTACCTCTCAAACATCTCAAAAACCAAATAAAAACGAAGCAAAACTAATCGTCACCAAAACTTTTTTTTTTATGGGCTGCGATAGCCTCCGTCAGAGGCCTCACCGACGTCGACCTGAAGGTATTTTGCGCGCCCCAAGTTCCATCCTACACCCACTTAGTAATACCTGTCATCCTTATGAAGGAACAGATGCTACCTATAGGGTTGTCTAGAATGGTTTCCATCTCCTTCCCCGGAGGGACTAGAGAGTATAGCCTGGCTCGTCCTAACGCCTCACACTCTAAGAGAATGTGTTCTGCGAACTCTTCAGCCAAGCCACATTTCCTGCAAATATTTTCTGCAGCAATCCCTATCCTGTGTAGGTGTTTTCTGAGTTGACAGTGGGTGGTTAAAATCCCAACCACCCACTTCATGTTATCCCTTCTAAGAGAGATAAGTTGTTGAGCATGTTTCTTGCTTGGTGTAAGTAGCCTCTATGCAAGTCTACTTGTAGTTGAATTTGTCCAGGCCTTATTCATCCCCTCCCGTATCCATGTATCAACCGCTGCTCTAGCATGTCCATAGGAGATCCCGTACACCGGCTCCGGGCCCACGAAAGGGGATTCTGAACCTACCCTGGCTAATTCATCTGCTCTCTCATTTCCATACCAAAACTGTTTGATCGATAGTTGTCCATTAAAAAATAAATATGAATCTCGGACGTCGTTTTTGTAAAATATTTATATATTAATAATTAAGACCCTCAAATTGGTTTGCTTCTTCCATAAACGAGTTCTCAATGTCAATTGGTTTATATATGGTTTTGCTAATTATTCCTGAATAGTAATATTTGTTTACTAGCAGATTTTGCAGATTAAAGTTTTAACGAAATCGGTAGTGTCGATTTTGAGAAATTACGTATTTTATAACAGGTCCATGGGCGTAATTTTTTACTTTTTTCTGATAACTTAAGAAGCGGCATAAGGAGAGATGGTGACCAAATCGTTTGTTTTGAATGATCAAAATTGTAGAGCCAAGTCGTAATTTTGTGTTGTCTATAAAAAAAAAAATCAAATTCCTCCTTAAATGAGTATATTAATTTTTATTTTAGTAAAATTTTGTTGTTATTAATAGATTTTTTCTACCTCAAATCAAATTTCCAAACGAAGTTATTGCACTATTTTGTAACAATGCTAATTTATTTTATAAACTGGTCTTACAAAAAAAAATATTACGAAATAATAATCTGTTTTTAAAACATTTTATACAAATCTTTGATTTTATTAAGTTGTTATGTATAACAAATTTTACAACGCACAATAGGTAAGTAGAAGTTGCGGTGTTCCAATTAGTCCTTCTGAGAACAAAACACCCTTGACCCAAACAAAAGAGCTCTTCATGTAATCTGCACAGCTCCAGGAGTATAATGAGCCCCGGGCATGCGCAGGTGCATCACTCAGGTTATATCATACAATCCAACGTAGGGAATAATAAATTGTGCGCAAATATTGCACCAACTATGCACCCCCCCCACACACACACACACACACAAAACTAAATACTAACATAAAAAAATATATTCGTTGCCATGACCCAAAAAAATCTCAAAACCACTTTTAGGCATACATAAATAAGAAAAATTATAAAACAATTAATTTGCTTGACTCGCTAGGTTAGGTTAGGTTAGCAAATCTTATTTGAATTCAAACTATTTAAGGTGAAATTTCTATAAATGAGACAAAGGATTGGTTATCTATTAATGATTTAAAATTGAATATTAACAACACGAACATAATGAATTCAACATCGAAAGTTGATTTGTTAAATGTACAATTTAAAAAAAAAAACCTTATTAATTGGAAAAACTATTGCTAAAGTTTTATGTGTAAAGATTAATCACCATTTTAATTTTCAAATATATATGTGTATATATATATATATATATTTAAGAGTCTAAACGTGCTTTGTTTCTGCCACTAACTGGTTCTAAAAGTAAATTGTATTTTATTTACTTTTTAAGGACAATACAGGATGATATTTTTATGTAACTTGCACTATATGGATTCCCGTGTTAAATTTAGCACTTATAAAATGAACTACATGGAAAAGAATAGAAAGCTGAAATTGTGGATGGAGTTGTACAAAATTAACATTTTTATTTATTTTTTATTTGTTTCACTAAGTTTCACTCTGCTAGTTGTTTATAACAGTAAGATTTCTTTTTTAAAAAAAGTTAATTTTTGTTAATGAGATCTTTGTAATTAATAGATTAATTTAAAATTAATCAAAGTGTATTTTTTTACCCAGGATAGAGTTCTCATTTAATTTAAAATCACGATTAATCTTTTTATGTTTTCAATTTTTTTTTAATTACATGTCTTATTACATTAGGCTACAATGTTGGAGTAGCCATAATTATTATAAATAGTTACATAACTCACTGCCATTATTTTTGTCGCTGTTGAAAACCAAAAGCTGGCTTTATAATAATTTTGGACTAGACTGGAGCTTTAAAATTACATTACACAAGTGCATATTTACTTAGAAAACTTAATATTTGCTTATTTTATCCACATTTTTGAAATTCAAAAGTATCAAAGTTGTTACATTATTTTGAAGGTCTTATTAAATTAAAACTAATAGTGAATTCCATTATTCAATATATTAACTGTTAACAAAATGGCGGCCTTCAAAACAACCACTACTTAGCCTGCCATATTGGGGTCCATTCTGTTTTGCAAAATCCTCTCATTTACTTAAATCTACTTGTATTTTTAATTTCATCTTAATCGGCTGATAAATAAATAAATCTATTTTTTTACACTGAAGTTAGAACTCAAGACGTCCAAGACAATTTTTGAAAAGTCCTTATACAGTGTGTGTCACATGTTTAAGTTCTATCTCCATTCACAATTTCAGATTTCTGTCCTTTTGTGTTTAGTGCATCCCATAAAAAATGCTAAATTTAACACAGGAATCCCCTTATGGCACAAGTTTAAAATGCCACTATATATATATATATATATATATATATATATATATTATAATCAGTTTGGGGAAAGTTATGAGATGGTTCAATAATCGATGCCAAGTTTTTTGTGGTTATATCTGTTTGAGACTCCTGAATTCAAAGATATTTCATTGGAACAATGTTTTTCTTTTGATCTGCTAGCGTTACACAGTTCTCTGCAATGATTTTGACTCATAATTCTTCCAAAAGTCAAAATTTGGGTTGTCTGCCATAAGATCAAAGTTTAAAAATGGATTTTCTCAAAACTGACTGTAATGGTTTTGATTAAATTTTTCTAAAATGTAGTCTAAACAAAAATTATTAATTCCCTTCTCCCCAAATATTCTGATTCATTAGTTACTGGTGTGTTAAAAAAGGATGAAGTTGTAATAATGGAATTAAATTTCACAAAATCGAGTCCAAAGAAAATTATGGTGGAAGAATAACTGACGAAACAAAAATGAATCTTGACCACAAACCTCTACATAAAGAAATATCTTTTGTAATACATCATAAAAACATGATAAGAAGGTTACACTTATTTACCAACTAATCTCCCCTTTTAAAATAGCCTACACCAAGAAAACCCCCTCCCCAACTTAAAAGTAGTATAGATACATTAATTGAGGAATATTATTTTTATTTTGTAGATAATATAATATATGTTTAGTGGAATGGTTTTTACCCAAAAATTGAATTTTCCCACGGTTCAATTTCTTCCGAAAAGTAGAGTTAATGTTTCTTTATTATTACAAAACTATTTTTGTTAGTTTTTTGTTCAGAATAGAAAAGCAAAATTTAATCTGACAGTGCAAATTTGTTTAAGTTAGATGGGGAGGGGAAGGAAAAAGGTTAACCCAATATCTTTGAACAAAGGTAAAGAAATATTGACTTGGTCCTGTAAGCCGCATCAAGTAATCCTCAGAGAAAACTTTTCTCCAATATTGGATCAGATTCTGCAAAGCAATCTGAAGGAAAACAAATAAATCTTGTTTACTTTAACTCTCTTTCGCCTGTGGCTTAATTTTAATTTAATTTCAAAAGCAAAGTTTAACAGCTGCTTTGTCAAGCTCAGAGAAGTAAATTAGAATGCCCACAACTTTGGAATAAATATCTTTAAATAGTTGTTGATTAATTTGTAGGTATGAGAGATATTTATCCTTGATGTGTATCAATTTGTATTATCATATAAGGAATCTCTAAAAAACAGGCCATATTTTTTTCATCCTCAGTGACTGCCACTTGACCCATTTTTATATGCTTTTCAGTAATATAAAATCCTTATTCACAGATAGGTAATCACTCATTATTTAAAAATTAATTCATTTAAATTTCAATACTCAAAAATGTTTAAAAATATCTTATTGAAGTTTACAAATATAATTACTGTAGGAACCAATACACACCCTTATCAGCTTATTAGGCTTATCAACATTTATAACAAAGGTAGGTTAGGCATATTCTAGACCACCATGAAACATTTTGAAGAATGTTTTAAAACATTCATCAATCTGATTCACTGAATGAATCTTGTGTCTAATAAATTTACAAAATATAAGTAAACTACTTTTTCTTTTTCATAACGCACACTATGTTTTAATATTTAATTCCAAACACACACCGTTGAAAGCGCAATACAAAAATGTGACCTTAACCACCATAAAAAATAATAAAACATGAAAAATGTATCATAAATTCTTGTAACATAAAAAAAGGCACAAATTTACACAAGCCTGGAGATTAATCATTTTGTGTAGATATGTGCAAAAGTTGTAGCACCATTTCTTTCCAATATTGTATATAGAAATTCATTTCTCAAAATTTACACAAACATAATTAATCATAATATGAAGTTTAAATTTCTTGGAACAAATTTACAATATTTTAAATGTACCTCGATAAGTATTTGTTTTCATAAAGTTTAAATTATTTGGCAACTATAATTTAATTTTATATTATCAATTTTATGTAACCACATGCTACATTTTATGTGATCACAACTTGATCAAAATCACTTAGGATATTTTTGAGATATATGTGAACATCTGATACAGGCGTCTAGATTTCATGTTTAATTTTTTACTAATAACCCTTAAAGGTTTTAATAATCTGGGGCATGAGATACTGAATAATAACTAAAACCTTCAAAAAAATAATAGATTTTGTAAATTAAGTATATAAAAAGATAATTCAGAAACAAAGACTCCAAAGTCAGGAGCATAGAACCCTTAAAACAAATTTTAATTTCGTTGTGGTTTTCACCTACCATGGTGATCAATGTCAGCTCATGGTCCAGTAGTTAGGTGAAAGATATAATACTACTAGTCATAATATGTAAAATCAATAACACTTGTAGAAACTTCATCACCAAATTAAAGAAAAGAAACAATCTGTCTGAAAAGATATAATACTACTAGTCATAATATGTAAAATCAATAACACTTGTAGAAACTTCATCACCAAATTAAAGAAAAGAAACAATCTGTGAATACATTGGTTTTGCCGGTTTGGTTCAGTGCTAAGAAGGTTTTTGTTTGTGTAAGGACTATAGATGATGAAAAAGTAATTGATACATCACCTTCAACAAATAAACCTTCTACTATGAAAAATTGTATTTTTTTTTCCTTTAGTGATATCAATAGGCTTATACTATGTGCATTCATGTTTGTGAATGTTAAAAACAATAAGTGTTTTTTATCAAATAAGATCACATAAATATTATATAAATAGAGTAGGGGGGGAAAGTTGGAAATCCTAAATAACTAAAAGGAGTTACGTTTTAGGGGGGAAAATGTGTTCAGACAAAAGTTCTTTCATTTCAAATGATATCTGCTGATGGATCTTGAAGTCAAATTTAAACATCAACTTGAAAATTTCAAGTGAAGTCTCATATATTTCACATAGGAAATTGATAGATAAATTTCACGTTAAAACATTTATTTGTTATGGAGTCAAAGTTAGAAATTAAGAAATATATAGAAGTTAGTTATACTTCTATGAATGGAAATAATGAAACAATTATTTAATTCCACAAAAGAGAGTTATTGAGTGACATACCTTTCGCCATTAGGCATTTTAAGCTACTAAATCGAAAACAAAATAAGTCTAAATAACCAAAATTGGAAGAGAAAGGAAAGGGTAGAGTAGAAAGGATTGAGAGATGATAGTATTTATAACAGAAAGGACAATGATCTAACCTGGGGTGGAGCGGGGGGTTATATTTTTTAAAAACAAAGGTTACACAATAGGCTTCAATAGGGGTATTGAATCAAGATATACTTGATCATTTAGGTTGGAAGTATGGTTTTAAAAATAGATCTATTGATTTCCAAAGATTCCAAGTTATTGATTTTTCTACTTTTTTGTTCCCTGTGGAGATGTTTAACATTTGACTTAGGATCAAAATTATGTCCTGTGTCTAATAAATAACTTGCAAAATTTGAATTAGTTTTGCCATACTTCCAACTGTGCACATGTTCTTTAATTCTATTCTTAACTGGTCTACCAGATTGACCTATGTATTCACAATTAATTGCAATCACTACAAAAAATCTTATACGCCACTATTTTCTATGCTATCACTCTTATCTTTATTGTTAACTAGTTTTCTATATTTTTAGAACAATAAAAGGCAGGTTTATAATGATATCTATAAAGCTCTTTTGTAGAATTAAATAATTGTTTCATTATTTCCATTAATACGGAATTCCATCAAGCAACGACTGTTGTCGCATTAAATTATACTTCTATGTGTCAAATATACATACTATTATATATATATATATATATATATATATATATATAAAAGTATATATATACTTTCAAATATATATACTTTTATCAAGCCAAAAATACTTTTACAATCCCGGATTACTTCTATGGGTAGGATCCATGTACACATTTCAAGTTTTGTGTGTTAGTATTTTCATGAATAGATTACAATTCTAAATAATAATGTATTACAAATTTGCTAATTATAATAACTGGGATTAATTCCCATAGAGGCAACATAAAATAGTCACATCCCATTTATATGTTCCACAATAGATTCAATTGGTGTCACACTAAAAAGGCTGTTTTAGCTTACAACCACAAAGTAAAAAAACAACTAGTATATCACAATTAATAAGATTGTTTACCCAACATAATTCATTTAATGCTTAAATTACATATGGCAGTGTTTCCAGCAACAAAATAGCATTTTTAATTATTGAACAGTGGATTGTGAATTTCTTACACCCATTATTACATTTTTTTTTTTTTTTTTTTTAACACATGCCCTCACTTTATACTAGGGGTTATTATAAAAAACAACCTAAAGCAACTAAGCCGACTGTAACAGTCATGTATGTGACTAGCAGATTTGTTAAAGGTTTCCCTGGCAGACCAATATTTTCTTCATGGTCTCTCCTCCTAAAGTCAACCAACCTACTACTATGACATCATTGGAAGGAAAATTGGATCTACAGCAAATTCCTTTAGACACCACACTTCTCAGTTCCTAGATCAGCTACATTTGACATGTTTAGTTTATGATTTGTAAGATTAACTTTTAAAACTCAATTTAACTTATTTTTTTTAGATTTTCATGTTCAAACATTTTGTTTACTACTGATACTACACTTTTATAACAATGTAAAAATAATAGTTGACACACCCCTTTTGTTTTTTTCATCTGATGAACATTTACAAATCAGTTTAGAAGAGAAATACATTTTCATGAAGATTACATAACAAATAAAACATCGATAATTAATTTAATGAGTACATGAAAAGGATTAAAATTCAATAAACTTATTTTTAGGAAAATCATTTAATATAAGTCTTCAGCTCTTGACTAAAAGTTTTATTTCTGTTTATTGAACAGGTTTGACTTCAAAGAAACATTTTTATTAATTTTAAACATACTTGGAGAAAAAAAAACCCAAATACATTATACTTTACTCTTACACATAAGTTAATACTGCAGATTTTTCTTTACTTCTCTTTGTGCATTAATGAAAGAAGCAAAAAGAGCATTTCTCTTTTATACTTAAAACATCCTTTGCTTCCGTCTTCCTTCAAAGGCACAATTCCTCATAAAAACCCTAGTCATTTAAGTCTCCTTTTTGTATAGCTTTTGAAATCATCTGTGGCTTCAATTAAAAGAATTTACTAAATCTTTAGTGCCAATAAATTTCTTGTTCATTTCAGGAAGATTTTCAATTTCTTGATTCCTCTTTTTAAGTTAATAATACCATTTTTAACTTTTCTTTTTCATTTGATGATTTTTCTGGCTGTTTTTTTAGGCTATTCACGGTTCCTCAATAAAATTTTGCTACCGCTTATAAATATTTAGACCTTTGAATAGGTAAGTTTTTTTGAATTGAAACAAGATGGTATTTATTATCGTAAAACCTTCATGTGTCCTTTATTACTCTCAATGATTATTCTACAGTATTATAAACCCAACAGGACATCTAAGTCTTTTCCTCTATAAGAAAGTTTTTCAAAAGAGACTGCATTCTCACGAGTACGACAAAGCTTTAATTTATTTTAGTTAGGATGGAAATGTTTGTGAACTATCTAAGTAGTTATATTCTCAGAAAGTTTTTTCTCAAACTGTAAGTTTTTTTTTTTTACATTCTGGAGGATCAAAAAACCTGAGTTCTTGTTTAGATAAACTAAATATGTTAATGCTTATCCTACCAAATGTTTAACATTTAAAATATAACATGCTTCAACACTTTTCAAGAAAGTTGTTATTCCTTTAAATTAATAAAGTTGATCTTTCACTTCCCTGTGAGTAGGAGTTGTTGTAAATTAACAGATTTAACCAACTTGCAGCTAGTTCGATCATATTAATGTGACTTAGTCTCTTATAGCAGTACCTTTACACACAGTTAGTGATATTTTCAATAACTTCTAGTAACTGTATGTTCAAAACAGTAATTACTCTGGAAACAATTTAGCAGGAAAATAACTACAATGTGAAATATAGGCGAGGTAATATCGCCTACTTTTTAAACAGAAATAAAACTCAGAGACTCCTTCTGTAAAACATTTTTTAACCCTTTCTTTGAAAGAATAATGTTCTAATTATAATTTAATGTTACAACAGTCGGTACATGATGGAATTCCATGATAATGGAAATAATAAACGATTATTCAATTCCACAAAAGAGCTTTATTAGGAATTTTCGAACAACTTGCGGCGTTTTCAACCTAACGGCGAAACATATGTCGCAAAGAAAGCTCCTTTGTGGAATTGAATAAACGTTTATTATTTCCAATGTTCTAATTAAGTTAAATGATCGATTTACACTCAAAGGTTCAATTATAGCGAGTATGGACATAACATTGCCAAGAAACCTAGCTGAATCTACATCTTTTTTCTTGGGTTAATATGTAACTTTTTTCTTGGGACTCTAGCATGTAGTCTTGGGTTAGATCTATCTCTTTCATCTTTTCATCAGGTAAGTTTTGACCAATTCTTTTTATCTTCTGAACCTGATGCTATTAGAGTATTCAAAGGCTAGGGGATCTCTATATTATTTTATTTTTTCCCCTCTTTTTTATAAGATGATGAGGATCGAGAGGTTTTTCGTCTTTAAACAACAGAGGAAAAAAAATTGTTCAATTAATCTTTAATCTGAACCTATGATAGATAACCATTTGAAGAATGATAATTATTCCATGAACATTGCTCTCTGATTGATGACCCAATAATTTCTGATTACACCTTCTCACAAATGTTTATTATTAATTATTGTTTATCATGTACCTGAAAATAAGACATAATTTATTTTCTGAAGAGAACACTAAAAACTATCTTCCAAATGCATCAACATAAAAAAAACTTAATGGAGCACAATAAAACTATATATTACTCTCAAATCAGCTTTACAGAAAACTACTTTTTTTTCTTTTTTTTTTTTTTTTTTTTTTTAATGAATTCAATTAAACAAAATATATTCATAAATAGTTTAAAATCTTCTTTTTTTTTCAACCATGAAAATATTCAGTACCCATTGCTATATTTTTAGTAAAGCCAATCATTTCTGATTTTTCACCTCCTCATAGATTCTCTTTATTTCTGAAATAGCATTGTAGCATTGTAGCATCATAAATTTTCCAAATGCTATTTAAATTTAACATTCACAGAGATATTCAGTATCCGTTACAGTTTCTGGTGAAATCAATTATTTCTAAGTTTACATCTGTCTGTAACTTGTTCTTATTACTTACTGTTTATTTCTTCATACACCTAAAAACAAACAAAACATAATTCTTATTTGAAATAAACACACACTATTTTCCAAGGGCTTCAAGATCCAAAACCACAAGGGAGCACAAGAAAAATAGAGTTGTTTTCCTCAGGTAAGTTTCATTGGGAACATGCGCTATAATAAAAGGAAATGATATGACTTATTAAATAAAATAATATAGTTAATTACCTTAGAGGTTGTCCTCAGTCCGTATAATAGTTTGGCTACAGCGCTGTTTCGCCGAACACTGTCGGCTTCGTCAGGCCCGCACTAACACATAAACACGTAACACAACACAACACTAACACATATAAAATCAGAGTATGACTCATCGTACATAAATAATAAAATTGTTTGTGGCCACATTATAGGTCTTAATTGTCCAGCTGCAGGTATGGTACCATAACACTGTACATATCTCTTCCCTCACCTTCTCCACACTCATTCACAACCGTCTGGAGATCTGAGAGAGATTCTGGACTTGTCAGAAAACAATACTCTACACTATTGGTCCCTAGTCCAATCCCAATGGTTTCTTCCAAATCACATGCAATCTTGTCAGTAGTGTGTGGCCAATCTTGAACCAATGGCAGGCCAAGAAGCAGTCAATCCTATTTTCTGCAACCTTCTTCTTATTGTCTATGTACTAACATTCACTCTCCTTACCCTCGAAGTTAATTACACAGTTCAACTGAAGTTCAAAAACCGATTCTGTAAACTTAATGAAACAATAAAACGATCAACACTAGCACTAGTAGCTCGGCCATGGACAGATCCTAGCCTTCTTTCGCAACTATCAGAAAACATCCCTACTGATACTTGATTGTGAAAATCCTGAAATCTCAACTACCAGATGACCCTTCTGTCATCTAAAGCTAGAGACATTTAAAAAACACAAATGCACTATAAATACTCAACACAGCTTGATCACAAACTATCATGAACAAGAATGAGCATAATGAGACCAGTAGTGAGGTCAAACTCTCGCTTGATAAGTACACTGTGATATGGACAATATAGTTACAATATGAAAATATGCCTACTAGACATTCATAATGAGACTAACAAATCAATCAATGGGTCCAATGAGAGTATTTTAACTAAAAAATGTTTCACTGCATGATATTACAACTAGCCAAAAACTTAGAATTTGTTTACTGTTCCACTTTTTTACACCTCGATATATTTTTAAAATGTTTCGACATCAAAAACAATAATGGAACACACAGAAAATAGATCAGTGCATTTCAAGTAATCTTCATTGGCAGCAGAAAATGCCAAATATGGAAAAATGTATGTAATTAATTTGTTTAAATATAATAGCTCAAAATCAAAGTGTTTTTCTGGTTGCGAATAATTTTAATTTTACAATTATGTAAAGTGTTTTCTTATTGCATACTGCTCATTTCTTTATAACCCACCTAAAAAATTATTTCTTATTTGAAAATACAACACAAAAACCCCATATTCTAAGTACTTACATAAACATTAAAGGAAATAAAAGAAAATACAGTAGTGCCACTCAGATAAGCTTCATAGAGGCAAGAAAACATGATATAAAAAAAATATATTTACACAAAATAAACAAATATAATTTTAAGTACCGGTATGTCAAAATTACTCTATTTTAATTTTGTTCGCGAAAATATCAAGTATTCATTATTGTGTCTTAGGAGTAAATAATCAGATGATTTTACATCCCTGTAATTTTTCCTTACTAAATACGGCTCATTTTTTCATACATCTAAAATTAGAAACAAAAATATATAATTCATACTTGAAATAAATACACAATATAATTTACCATAGACCTCAAAACCGAGAAACTTAAAAGTATCAGAAAAATAGAGCACTTCTTTGCGATATGTTTCATTGGGGTCATAAAATATAATACAAGGAAAACATGATTAACGAAATTAAACAAAATAACATAATAATAGCTAAAAAGTCACCTGGTTTTAACATTCATGAAGTTATTTAATTTTATATTAAACCATAGTTTTTTTTTTTAATGCTTATTCTTCACTTCATCAAACTCGTGAATTTTTTACTCATACAACAAATTAAAAATATATTATAAGTGTCTCAACATCAAAAATCATACAGAATCATATAAGAAATAAATCAGTGCCTCTCAGATAAGCTTCATTTTGACCAGAAAGTCATACGATGGAAACATTAAGGTTAAAATATAATCTTTAATCGTTCATAATCACTGTGTTGCTGGATTTATCAGCCCACAAAGATTTTTGATTTGTACAACTTTGTGTTTCCTTATTGGTTATAGTTAATTTCATCAAATACCATACCTAAAACCCCAATAATAATAATATAGATGTTTTTATTTGAAAAAAAAAATACAAAAACCTATTTTCCAAGTGTTTCAACACATAAATTAATAGAACACAAGGAAAATAGAGTAGTGCATCTCAGGTAAGATTCATTCGGAGTGGGGGGGCCTAAAAATATTGTTATAGGAAAATAATAATAATATAATATTAATAACTAAATAAAACCTTAAATAATTCAAAATTACAGTGTTTTTCCTTCCCTTAATTATTTTCTACTTTATACCTTATTGTAGTTTTTCCTAAATTGCTTACTCTTCATTTCTTCATATACCTAAAAACATAATAAATATAAACATAAATTTCTAATTTAAAACAAAAACCTATTTTCCAAATGCTTCAACATAAGAATTTAATGGAACACAAAGAAAATAGAGTAGTGCCTTTCAGATAAGCTTGAACATAGTTCAAAATCACTAATTTTTCCACTTATAAAGATATTCAATAATCACTGCTCGTTCTTATGTGAAGCCTATAATTTCTAATTTTACACCTCTACATTGTTTTACGCTATTACTTGATTTTTTTTTTTTTAAATTGAAATAAACACAAAAACTATTTAAGTGTTCCAAATAGACTTAAAGGAACATAAGATAGATTAGTGACACCTTCAGATTATAGGCTTTTAATGGCCAGAAATAATGAGAAAAAAATTAATTAATAATCAAAATACAAAGCTGGACCTACTTTCTTCTTCGTGTAGTCTTGTGTTAAAGTCTTTCCTATTAAACCAACTCTTGTTCTCTTTTCTATTTTATTATCTTTTTTATTATTTTTGAATTTTACACATCCCTATAGTTTTACATTATTGAACAGTACAGTTTATCTACACTTGACGAAAAATAATAAAACATTATTTATTTTTAATAAACATACAAAAACTATTTTCCAAGAATTCGAATTCAACATTAAAAACCTGAAAAGGAGCACAAGAAAAATATATTAATGCATCTCAGGTAAGCTCATTGGAGTCAGAAAACATGATACAGGAAAAAAAATTATATAAACAAATACTATCTCTTGTAAATTTTATAAAATTAAACTACAATACCTATTTTGTTTATATATATATATATATCTTGATATTTTTATAGTTGTTAGTGAAGAAGAACACTCTTAATAGCTTAAACATGCCTTTATTCCAATCATGTGACTTCTGTCACATATTTTATAAATTATTATTATTATTGTATGGATGAGAAAATTCCGATATTGGGATTATGATCTCAAAGCATGTAACGAAAATGTCCAAACGAAGTCATATCTTTTTTATCCATAAAAAAACACATACAGAAAACACAAAATGGATTTTTTTGCTTATTTTGATAAAACTTGATATTTACAGAATTAAATATCCAAACCAAAAAATAGAAAGCTTGTGTCTCATCTTTCATCAGTAAATATTGAACTACATTTCTGACTTATTAGAGTAACCTTTAGCTGAAGTTGAGTCCTACGTTCACACTTATAGGAAAGTGAAAGTTTAATTTTGGTTCCAATTTTAAAATATACAACGATTACATAGATAGTTATGTTTTTCCTAGTAGATAATAATTTTTAGTGGATAATACTCCAGCACATTTGAATTTTTCTTTTCGTGTATTTGTCAGCTATTGTTTGTAAATACTAAATGGTGAATCAGTATTGAAGAAAACTATCAATATTTTACTAAAGCTAATTTCAGTGGTTTGTCTTATCATTCCAATAACAGTAAATTTGTGTTACATAACTATATTCCTAACTCTATGATTCATAAATCACAAAAGAAGTCCAAAAGCAGAAGTATATAAGCACCAATAAAAACACATTGGTGTTATATTTCTATATAAAAAAATGATAATTTAAAATGTTTTGTATGTTTTTATTATAACTATTTGTTTCTAATCTACAACATTTAACAAATATATACATAAATAAAATAATACATCTTTTTTTAAATTAAAAACCAGGGCCAGGAGAATTCCCTTAAAAAAACCTGAAAGTCAAAGAATTAATAAAATAACCATCTTCTATTATACAATTTAATGTGTTGTGAGTGTTACTGGATGCATATGTGAATTCACTGAATGGAAAAGGAAAAATAAATTAACCACATCTTCAACAAAAAATAAAAATATATTGTTTATTATAAAATGTATGTTTGGCAGTCTTATTTTTGTGACTATTTCACCCTGTTTAACATATACATAAAATATTACAAGTTAAAAATGTATAAAATTTCAAGAAATAATCAAAACTACAAAATATGTTAGTATAATTTATGTTTCTTATATTCTGTACCATATTTATGAAACAATCATATCAGTGATTAATACCAAAATTAATATCAGTGTATTAATTACTCAATACAGTAAAGGCCTGATTATCCTAAGTGTTAGAACTGATATTGTCTCGGCTATCAAAAAAAACTCTGATATAATGTAGATTTAATCCAAAAGGACCAAAACATTATATATTTATGTTGCTTTGTGTGTAAATTAAACATTTATTACAACTCCATTTAGTAAATGGATATTTTATTAATTAATACAGTTATTATGTACAACACAGTGTTACAGTATTGCAACATTGCAACATAAAAACAAATTTCCCATGGGAATATTTTACTGAGAATAAAGTTTTTAAGTTACCAAGCAAACCATTTTGCCTCCTTCGAAGGATACAGTAAAGTGAAATAATGAAGTGTTAGGTGCGGAAACTTTGGATGTGGAGAAGTTGCATGAGATGGCCTTCCCTAGCGTCAAGTTTGATAGGTAGACATTTAGAAAAGAGTAAAGGTAAAATACTGTTCTCTAGATGAAATGTCTCTGAGGCCTAACTATGGAGACATTACTGTAATTTTCATTTACAATATTTACAATGATTGAAGTCTTTAATAAATTTCTGTCTCTTTTTTCAATGATGAGGTCAAACATATAACTAATGCAGTGTATAAATGTATAATGCATAATGAAATATTAGCAATAGGGTTGGTAACATGCAAAGTTGAATGACTGTCTTTAAACTTATCCAATATGATGTGGTGATCTAGTATCTGAATACTGGGGTAAGTTCTCAATACTCATATACTGTTAACTGGTAAAAACAATGCTTTATCTACCACTGGTGATTAATTTTTGTTTATTTTTTATATCTAAACAATAGGAGTGGTAAAGTTAGCAATATTCACATACTGTTAACTGGTAAAAACAATACTACATCCACATTTTTAATAACTTTTCAATTCACTTTGGTTATATCAGATTTTTGGAACTAGCAGGAGGTCCCCAATACTATTTACTTGATCAAGTGAGAACACAGTGAAATATTGAAACAAACTGGTCCTACGATTAAAATGTCAAAATAAATAATTAGCGAAGAATTATAATTTTTTGACGGAAAAAATGACAGTATTAGACCAATTGTATTAGTTTTGTTACAAATCTATAAATCAAAAAATTTAATCTAAAAAGTTGATGCTCCAGTTGTGTAGATTTTATCTGTCACAGGATTAGATAACTTAATTTTTAATAAATGATTTAAATTTAACTTTACCCCCGTTATACAGTAGAGTCTCGATTAACCGTCATTCTCGGGACCGGTGGGGTGACGGATAAGAGAATAGACGGATAACAGAAATATACTTCCCAGACTTCTGGAAGTCATCGGCAATCGATAAAAAGACTGTACTATTAAGTTTTGAACAGTGTTTATAACACAGAATATCTGTACTGTTATTTCTTTTTAACTAAAAAAAGTGGTTTGGGAAAATTTAGTAAAACTTTTAACTTTTCAATTTACAGTAACTCTATTTATTAAACTAACTAACTTGATGCCACACACGATACTAACATAATGATTTGTTTGCTAAGACACAGGGAGTGGGAGGGAAAGGAGGGTTTGGCCACTCTTCTAGGAATTGGTGACACGCTCCCAATAGTGCAGTGAATAATGTCACGTTTACAAGTAGACTGAGGCACAGTACTGTACATTATAAAATTTTTGTGTAGAAATGCCGTGGTCAACTGTTTAGACAGTGCATTATTCTTTAAAATCAAATTTGAGTATGATACTAACTTGTAAACATTCATACCACATTAAATATAAAAGGTACATCATTATGTATTAAATGTGTACTATTTTCCCCCTGTCCTGACGGTTAACACAAACCGACGGTATAAAGGGTGACGGTTAACCGAGACTCTACTGTACTAATAAAAACGAGGAGTAACAAATGGAAAAATATAAAGTTACTTCCAGATTTGGGTTCACACTTTATCAATAGTGTTGCATTTTTCCGTGTGATTAATGGTAGACATTAAGACAATATATATTATACACATTTATTATTATTTACACACAAAATTGGTATTGGCAAACTCAAAGCTTGTAATATATAATTTTTCCCAATTTGAAATTCCGTTATTTTGTCAAAAAATACTTAAGGAAACAGATCATGAATGAACCTGGAATGAGTTTCTGGTTACACAGAATCTTGAATTATAAAGACTTGGATAATAAAAACTCTACTGTATGTAATAATTTTAATAAACTTTAAATAGTACTAAAATTAAAAGACAGTATTTATAAAAATTCATGCAAATACAGATTTTATAAAACAATTAACGTAATAAAAATAAAGTGAAAATTAATTAAAATAAGTATCTAAAAAACAGTATAATTTGAGCAAATAAGTTCAATAGAATGATTCAGAAGGAAGTGGCTATAATTAAGCAAAAGTTCCAGAGAATATATGTCTGGATCAGTTTTGTCTGGTGCCTGAAAGTCTATTTGTATTTTTACTTAAAACAATAGGTATTGAGTGCAAAATTTACAAATTGTAGATTAACATATAAACATTTTAAATTATATATAACAAATTTTGTTTTTAATACAATTCTACACAAAATTGGTGTCAATTTTAATTTTATATATTGTCTGACATTAAAACATTCAAATGAATACCACTGGAAATCACCAGTGTCCTTTAGACTTTTTTATTTGTAAATATGTAATCCAAACTGGTATAAAACTTTTGAATTCAATATCTAAGTCAATTTCTTATCACAAACACCAAGTATTTCTGGTCACAAGTTATTTATAACTTTATGTTTATTAAGACTATGAAAACAGACAAATACTAATTATTACCACTTCTCCCTCAATCACTCTATATATCTTCAAAAAAAATATAAGCATTCAATTACTATGATTAAATATTATTTTTCATTAATTCATATAATCGATATTTATATATTTACAAATTAATATAAAGGTACATACAAGGTCATCAAAAATTGTAAACAGCATGGTCAACATCAACAAATCTTCATGATTTCAATGACAAACCGATTATAAATATTGGGAATTTTGTTATTTGTCTTTGTGAAGACCTTAAACATGCTGTGCGTATACACAAATGCTATTTGCCATGCATCGTTCACTATCAGCCACCAATAATCATATTCGTAATGGTGACTGTGCAACAGAAACTTTAATGTATTTTGGGTTTCTTGAATTAGTGGTTACAGTGTGACATCATTTTCGATGTTAATACAGACAAGATCATTATTTATTTGTATAATGAGTTTAAAGAAACTGGCAATGTAGGTATCAGAAATCTTTTAACTGACCAAGCTCAATGGATAATAATATACAGAGTTTGGGACCATTATGGTTGTGTAGCCTTAACAAACTCATTGGACTCAGTTTAAAACTTGGCATTTCTAAAACAACTGTTTTCAAAATTTGCTTCATAAACATTTTATATTGCTTACAAAATCCAGCGTAAACATGAAATTAAGTTAGCAGATCACAGTAAATGGGTTAAATTTGCTGCGAATATAGCTTGATGGGTGATGATTTAAATCTATAACCGACTTTTGTTTTGTAATGAAGTGACTTTATGCATAAATGGCTATGTTTACCGCAACTAATGTAGAACCTGGAGTTTAGGAAAACAAACAAAAAATAGTATATCATGTTTGTAATTCTTCCATGATAAACATATGATGTGGAATAATGCACGATCTCGTCTTTTACCCATTTCTTGTTTGCTGAGAAAATGATTACAGATGCCACTTGACCTTAACACTTTGAAGCCTAAGCCCAAATATAGGTCGGGCAGTGTGACATCGCTCGCCGCCGAAGCCCGAGTATTCATCAGGCTGCGCTAAATAATTCTATACGATCGCGATGTCGGCATATAATCGGGTTTCGGCACTTTTGCTTAGCTAATTGGTTATTTATCTTTGCATGTCTTTGATTTTCGAATAGTCTGTGTTGTTGATATGGACTAAATATAAATATTATAAAGCTGATGCTAGGCAACGTAACACGTCAACAAGGATCGTAGCAGACGTTTCTTTAGTTCAAAGTTAGTGACTGAGTAATCAAGATTCGTTTTGTTTGTTTGTTGTTTTTCTTGAATACTAAATACTTTTTGAGTTATGGTGGTGCCCAGAATGTTCAGTACCCCTTTGAGTACCTGAATGTTTCAAACTGTATTATACAAAGGCCAATTATGTTTAATGAAGTGCTGTGTAGCTATTTTTGTTTTTCTTTGTATTTTACCCTTTTTCAAGACTAAGGAGTGTTGACTGTGAGTAAAATATCTATTTACATGTATATATATTTAAAAAGGTAATTTCTTTAGGTTTAAAATGATATATAATAAGTCATATATGATAAATATAACAAATACCACAATTTTTTAAAAACATGTCCAAAACCCCCAGGCACAGTAGGAAAGCAGCGCATTTGAGAGTTAGGCTTCAAAGTGTTAATGTTTTATCACAAATTGACGACATAGAAAGAGAAAAGTAAATAATTGCAAGATGGAACACCATTCTATTACAGTCTCAACGTACGATTAGCTATCAATGACAGGTTTCTTGACTGTTGGATTGGAAGGAATGGCTGTGTTTTGTACTCACTAAGAAGCCCAAAATAACTACTATGGATATTATTACCGGATTAATATTAAACTTTTAAGAATATTCTCTTTCAATGACCCTGTATTATATTTAAAAAAACAAGTTTTTTTTTTATTTCCTAGAGGAGTATAAAGCAGTATTGTAATTTTCTTTCACAAGGTACGTATGTAAGAATTTAAACAACGTAAACATCTTTAACTTTCAATAGATTATGTATATACAATGCCATGAAGTTATTCCACGCTGCCACATTGCTTCAATGGAGTAGAATAAACATTCTAAATAATATCAGTTTATTTAATCAGTCTTTCAAAATTTATTTCTAGATTGAAAAGAACTAACGATAAAATTGTTAATGTGACAATGTAATTAGTGTTTATACAATATATACACAAAAGACCTTATTAGAATGTTTTTCTCTGCCACAGTCTTTTGTTTTAGGATTATACAAAATAATATTCATAATTAAAAGTTTCTATTTGCAAATACAATAAAACTCTGCTAATTCAAAATAATTGAGACCACGAATTGTTCAGAATAGCATGTTAACAACATATGACATTTTACTGACATTCTTGTAAGGTTTAGAAAGCTCGTGTTTGTATATTATTGTTATGTTTAATGGTAATTTATAAGTTAATTTCAAACAATATTTAATGAAAACTACTGCATTATAATTAAAAATATTTAAAGTATTTTTATGAAATTTGTAAATATGTATAGTCGGGATTTTGTTTAAATCACTGAGTCTGATTGTACTGATAGCCAATCTATGGCAAACCAAGTTAAGTGAGGAATCATACGTAATGCTCTGGGATTCGCCTATCGATTTATGACGACAATCACTGCCGTGAAGCAAAGCGGCCATGAATTGTGTTTTTTTAGTATAGCTAGTTAAATTTACTAACTGTGGTGACTAGTTTCCCTGGGGGTGGGGGGTGATATATCACTGGAAAATACCTGTCATAAATTGTGTGAATATCTATAAATCGGCACAGCACAGCCAATTTACCTTCAGACTAGAGTTACGAGTGTCTAGTGATAATCTCCTGCTAATATTGTAAGTTTCCTGATTAATAATTGTTAAGTTAAATTATCAAAGATGGTTCCTATGGGCTAGTAACCTCATAATATAGCTAAAATTCATAACTGCTCATTACGTTTCAAATATGTTTTCTGCGTATGTTTTTAAAAGTACACTTGCAATTATCTGACAATATTATTTTGTATAAATAATATTAATTTAAATCCATAAATTTAGTCTACAATAGTTTTCAATAAGGCTTATGAAATATATGGCTATACCCACACTGCATAGTGTTTGCTTAGTTTTTATATTCCAATTAATTTCCTTTGGAAATGCTTTAAGAAAGGGATCTCACCGAAGCTGTGTGAGTAACACACGACTTTGTTCACGTCTACAAGAAAATTACAGTTCTATTATTTTGAAGTTAGAAGAAGATATCTAATGCAATTGGTTGTTAATGTCAGTTTCTATTGGTGTGTTCTTATTTTGATTTATGATCAGCTGAGTAATTTTAAAAACCGTTAGTTAAACAAGAGTGACAAACGTTAAGAAATATGTTCTCCAGTATTTGACATATTCTTTAAATAAATATATATATATACATAAATGAATAAATATATTCTCTAAATAAATATAATTTCCTTGACGTTGACCAAGGAAGAAAAAGAAATTTGCTTTAAAATATATAAGAAACCAACTCCCATGGACCAAACAATTCATTCAACATCACATCATCCACTTAACAAAAAAAAACAGCATCAAACAATAACCTTTCATCTGTCTTATGACTGTAAATTAAATGTAATTAAACATATTGCTTTGGCTTACGGTTCCAGAAGTACCTTGATCAACCAATTGATTGAAAAACAAAAACAAAACTAGTTAACACTAAGAAACAGAAATCTTACATTTCTGTAGGATTTGGAATTCTTCAGAATAATTTTCTAAATTAAGTTACAAGCCTTAATCATAAACCAAACCAATTAATATGGAAAATCTTCCCTTGTCTGGAATTCTATGTGTTGAGCATTCTCAGTCAGTTTCTATTAATTAGTTGTATATTTGTTTAAAACACGACAAGCGCTTAGGGTACACAATATCAAAAGTGTCTAAGTAGTCCTCATTCTTGTATTCAGAATGGTTTTACAACTCTTAGTGACTGATTAACATCTATTCTGATTGAATATTAGAGACTACATAGTGTAGACAAAAAAAAATACTACATTTCAAATTATTTTAGCATTACTCAGTGTACAATTTAAATTTAATTTTTAAATTTTGTTTATATTTTTTAAATTGATTCATCCTTCCCTTAATTTTGATACTAAATCATCGCCTACAGATGTAGTAAATACATCTTAAATAATGTTAGACCTAAAAAAATTATTTAATCTATGATAGAGAAAAGAAGCTATGTAAGGTGAAAAATATATTAAGGAATAATTCTATTGACCCTCGATAACACAATGAAACGATCAATTTGGCAAGTATGAGTAGTCATTATGAATTGTTCCTTACTATAAGAAATCCCACTTAACATATCTCTCATATGGATCTAAATCTGAGATTTTATATCCGTTATAATATGATAACCAGATAAGTACGGTTACATTCCATTGTAAGCTGGTCCACCGCCACCTTCTGGAACAACCCAGTTTATGTTCTGACTTGGATCTTTGATGTCACATGTTTTACAATGAATACAGTTTTGTGCATTGATTTGCAATCGTTGGCCAGTACCTGATTCCAAAGGTACATACTCGTATACACCTGTAATCAATAAAAATATTATTGATTTCCACCAACCAACTATTTATTAATTAATTCATAAATATATACCTTATTGAGGTAATAACTTTGTGTTCTGTATATAATTATGAAACATGTTTCACATACTTACAGGTGTCATATTTAGTCTGGGTTCACATAGGTTCATGAATAACCCACAGTTATTTACTCATTACATAAGACAACATTTAATACATAAAACTTATTAATACAGTAGACTTCAGATAATCCAGCACGTTTGGGACTTTTCCGGATTATTGGAAATGCCGAATTATCGAGCGGTACCATTCGTGATCGCTGAATCGTAATTCATACAGCAAATACAGGTGCAACATGGTGTTAGAAAGCAGATACTGCATCTTTTACCAGGAACATAAAGATAAACATTTCAACTCAAAAAAATACTGTAGAGTATAGAACAAAACTTATTTTTTTATTGTACACTACATTTTAAACACAGTATGTATGTACAGCTACAACAATACAATGACATAACTACAGAAGGCCTACAGTGAACTTTTAATTAAAATAAAGTGTATTAGAGTTTAGTTAAGTCCTACTGTAATTTGTAAATTTACAAGTCTCATGTCCTTTTGTTTTCTCGGAATAATTTTTCTTTTTTAAAGAGTTATTTCTCACAATATGCAAATCAATCATTCCTAAACATGTAACCTTTTGGATACAAAAAATATATATATTTGAATTTAGTTTGAAACTTTAAAAAAAAAACTTTTTAGGCTATGTCAAATTTTGCTCAAAAAAAAAAACTTTCTTTCTTAATAATAAACAGATAGTGTGCAAACCTATTGCAATGCACTTACTTTTATTATAAAACCTTGAATCTTTGTGAATAAATCTCGTGCGTGGTTCTTCAAGCTGAAGTGGTACTGTTTAGGTAGAACTATGGACTGAAATAATATCTCAGAATGACATGGCAATAAAACCTATGGTGAGTTTATTTCATCATCATATTTATCTTATTCTCATTCAGTAATTTAAACAAACTTAATTCTAACATAACTTAAGCCTAAACAAATCAATTAAAACAACAAATTTATCATTTGAAACAGAAACCTTATACAATTTTAACAATACTTCCTAAACTAGAATGGACGCCATATAAAAAATTCTCTTTAAAAAACCTATCATACTAAACATTGTAAATATCTTAAATTTATAAAACTCAATTGTTCACATATTTTAATTGTCTAGTACTTATCTGTACGTATCGTAGTACAATACAATCCTAGCCTCTATTATTTCATTTGAACACCGTTAATGATTTTGAAACAGCCGAGCACGTGTGCACACCACTAACACTCCTATGTCTTTTCGAATCGACGAAAACCCTTTACTATCTTAGGTCCAAACACACTCAAAACCCCGTTGTTCAGTCACAACACACTCCCATGTCTCTCATTTTCCAGATTGCACACACTTTTTCAATTCAGGCGACTCGGCCAGCAACATGACTACATCGCCATTTTTCTTTTACTCTTCCTCCGTTATTTCAACTCTTTTTCAAGTCAGATGTCACACAACATAGCCTCCTGTATACTTCTGTCTCTTTCAGTGTTCATTGTTTTTATTTAAAGTTATTACTATTGTTTATTCCCTCTAATTTTACCTTATTTATTATTTTGAATTTATTATTTACTCTTTTATGCGTCCACTCTAACAATCTTTTAAACAAATTTATTTAATTTCATATTTTTATTTTTATTCCAAAAACCTATATTTTGTGTAATGGCGCCACATTCAAATATTCAAATAATACACATTCAGAAGGTGCATATCTTACAAACAGTTATAACGTGAGTTTGCTTCAGCAAAATTTATAAACTTGTTATGGCTTCAACCCAGCTGATCCATTCCATTTCTTCACAAATACATGAGAAAATGGTAAACTAACAGTTACAGTACAGACAAAGTGAAGTGTACCAGTCTGAAACTACTACTGAGCTCATTCGGGGAAACCCGAAGCTTGCCGAACACTTCCAAATATACTAAGCCTACAGCATTGCCAAACCACAACTTACGTACAAGCACGTTTCCGCCCATAATAATGTAAAACAAATTCATTATGTATGTGCTGGTGATGTATCATCGGGCGTTCCGGACAATTGAATGCCGGACTATTGGAAGTCGACAATATTTAAGTATACGTCAATTATTAATAGTTAAAACACATAGCATATGCGAAGACTGTCACCATATGTCAATCCTACAACAGTCACTAGTTAACTCATTCAGAGATACTAACAAATCTCATATATTTAATGTTGTAATGTGTAAAGATTATTCATGAATATAGCTAGCCTGAAGATGCCAACTGTGCTAACCATGCTACTATTGGTGTAATTTTTATATCGGTTAAATTTTTAATTACCACATTTTATAATATAATTTAATCTTGAAATATTTAATTTTAAGAAAAAGATTTCTACATGGATTAACTACAGAAAAATATGGTCCATGATGAAATATTGTGTCTAGAAAAATGTTGATGGTAAAAAAAAATGAATAAAGGAACATTATTTAAAAGACCACTATTTTGAAACCGTATTCAGAAATCAGTAGTAAATCAACTTAATAGTGTTTCTGGCTGAAAATGTATTGAATTGAGCCATATCTATAGCTTTAAAATAGGTCTGCTTTGATATTTGATGTTTACCAAAAGGCATGACTCTAATTTTAATTGTAATCAGTAACTGATTGTTCTTTAGGAACACGGGTGGGTTAAGTACACCATGGATGAGAACAAACTTGCCCCCTGAATTATGATCAAATTATTCCTTTCATGATAAAAAGTACAATGACAAAACTTTGATCTAATTTAGTGCTTCCAGGGCACTATTAGATTTATAGGAAAGATATTACAGAGAGTAATGCCAGATAATCATTGAGTGGTTAATGCTCCCTATAAACCAATACACTACTTGTGTGTGGTCTAGATGTGTGTGTGTGTGGTCTAGGTCCACCTTATTGAAGTAGAGTTTGTTCTTGTTGTTTAAAAGAAAAACTTCTCAGTCATCATTGCCTTGTACAAAATAAAATAAGAATAAAGTCTTTCAAGACTCTAATAGTGTCAGGGTCTGAAAAGAACAAGAGTTAATCAAAAGAGACCTGATAGGAAAGATGAAAGAGAGGAATCTAACCCAAGACTACGTGAAAAAGGTGTAGTTGCAGTTAAGGACTCACAAACCCATACTGACTATAATCAGCTCTGAATTTCTATTGAAGGAGATACCTACTATCCACGTGCATTAGTGATTTTTAAAGTCATGTTTAATAAGAAAGATAGTTGGACGAATGATCACCTGGGAAGGTTACAATTCTCTATTCTTAAAGAGACTACCATGTAAAAACCCGCTACTTATAGTACTTGAACAAGAAATGGATCAATATAGAATTTTTCAATATAGATCAGAGAATAATCCATGAAGAGAACTTAAGAGCAGGCTGCCTTTAGACTACTCAATGTTTATAGTTTTTACAAGCAGAAGCCTGTGGTTCCTGACAGATGATATCTGTAGGAGACACTGTGTCATAAACACTACTTAATGATAAAAACCTATATATTAAAAAAAGTCAATGTAGTAGTGAGGGCTCAATAACTTGACTAGTTCTTGAAATTTAGAGATGATCGGAAAATATCTTTAGGAATTAGAGTAGTAGTAACAAATAAACAAATTAAATTCTCAGTTGATTATATTAATTTTAACTTCAAATAACTAAACAGTCATAATAATTCTTCGATTAGAAGTACTAATGTAGATACAACATTTAGAACTGAATGTAACACAAAACTTGGAAATATTGGAGGCACCTATAAGGCCCACTTTAAAGATGTACAGAGGTTTCCTGACAAATTAAGATTATAAGTTTGGACTTAAGTAGTAGAATAGAACAACCAGAAATAGTAATTAACAATATTGAAAGAGAGGCCTTAAATGGAATGGCTATTTAAAGATAATTGATAGCAAAGTAATTATTACAGGATGCATATGAGAGAGCACTTCTCAGAGCACTTGAAAGAACAGCTTCAAGACGGTCACTCTGTAATTGTTTCTTACTTATCATAGCCTACGAAGTATATAGTACAAAAAAGGTTAGATATAAAAATAATTATTGTCTTTTGGGTGGTATTAATTTTATTTTTATTATTTTTTTTTTTTTTTTACAAAAAAATTTTAGGTAACTGTCATAAGACCAAAATTTTAAGTTTGATTTTTCAAAATCAGGACCAAACATTTTCCTAAAGCCTTTTAAAACTTAATATATAGTCACCATCTTATCAAAAATGCTATTTGCAAGTTACCAACAAAAAATTTAAATATCACTGATGGAGGTGTTATCAAATATCAATTTTTTTCAAAATCAATTCTACGAATATTTTGTATAAATTTTTATAACATGTAAAGAAAAAAATCCAAACTAGGGTACAAAATGGGAAGTAAAAGTAATTATGATTGAGGAATAATTGACAAAAAACAAATATGAACATTGACCATCACTATCATTAAAAACTTGAATTCAATATCTTAAACATAAAAATATCTTCCAAAACAAACAAGAAATCATATAAATTTGATAAGAAGGATACCAACTTACCCATAATAAATGCATTGGAAACAACATACAAGAATTTTTTTTTTTTATTTCTAGTCTGCAAGTATTATTAGAAAGACTTTTAGGGTGCAATATAATATAATAATACAACATTAAATCCCTAAATAAAAAAAAGAAAATAGTAATTCTCGAACTTTAAATGAGTTATTGAAGGATAAAATACAAGGCGAAACAATTGTAGCTCATTTATACTATTAAATATTTGAAACGTTAAGCTTTTGCTTTATTTTATCCTTGAATATGGAGTTTCAACAAGAAATATCTGCTATTACATTAAAATTGAGTTATTGAAACTATAATACTATACCTGCTGGACAAAATCTTCCTTCTGGACCATCATAAACGGCTAGATTGAGTTTAACAGGAACTGTATCATCTTTCAAAGTTAAGTGTGCAGGTTGGTCTCCTTCGTGATTGGTACCTGTTAATGCTACTGATGACAACAAATCAAAACTAATCTCTCCATCAGGCTTTGGGTAGTCGATTGGTTTGCACTCAGAAGCAGGTTTTAATCTTTTATGATCCAGAGCTTAACAAAATATAATCTCAATTACAATTTTATCTGTATAATGTTTAATTGAAATAAATATGACAAAAACAAACAAACCATAAACGGAACCATGACAGAATTGAAAATCTCGAATATACATACATCATAATTTCTCACATATATAGTATAGTTAAGTTTTTTGTGGATATATTCACTTTGAAGTTCTCTGAATCTAAAAAAAGTGATTTTTGGAATGATGTCTGTGTGTTATCATGTAACCCAAATGTGTGGACCAATTTTAATCAAATTTGGTATATGGGCATATTTTGGCCGTGTCTCTTTTTTTTCTCTTTTTTTTATAACTAAAAATTTGAGGGTAGCTGCCATTAAAAAAAACTCAAAATTGGCTCTATTGATTTGGATAAAATTTTCCTCAAGTATAGTCTCTAAGGCCACAAACAAAACATATTGGTCAAAATATCTTTAAAAATACTGGTTCATGAATTATTGGTGAAGAACCAAAAAATTAACCCTGGTCTGTTATAAAATAGTCAATTTCTCAAAATCGGCTTTACTTTGTTAATTATTTCTGTGAAAAATATGAAATTAATAAACCAAATTGTATGCAAAATCTCAAGTAAAAAAAATATTATAGTTCAGGAAAAATTGGCATAATACGTAAATAAACCTTGTTCACTCGTCACTAAAAGCAAGATTTAAATCAATACGATTTATAACTACGGTTGCATTTAAAGCATAAGGAAAGCAATTTTATATGCTACTTAAATATATAAATATTTTGTTAAAAATGGAAGTCCATGGTTCATTAACACTTTTTTACTAACAAATAACATTTTTTCAACTAATAATTTTGATTTGTTAGTATTTCAATTGTGGATAGCTGTATTAGAAAGTTTTTGCAATCTTTTTACACCATTTATTAAATTATAGACAAGTTTTACTACAGATCTATTCCCAGAGCGATGTGAATCGAAAATTTAGTTGTTTTTTTCTTCGCTATTTTAAAGTATATTACAAACTCAAAACAGAATGAACATAAGATACTAAGGAATCACTACAGGGTGATTCTTCTATCCCTGGACTCTAAATAAAAAATAAACCTCAATATAGAAATTGTAAATATAGAATTGTAGGATTATTGAAGTATATATCGAGTACTTAAGATAACTCCACAGTAAAAATCTGGGGTAGACAGATCCAAGTACCATAGTGACCATAGATTTTTGAAGATTAATTGATCATCAAAGAACTCATGAAGCATAGTCATTCTTTCATTAGAGATGTGACATATCACACCATCTTGTTAAAAACAACTACAAATTTCAGAAACTTTAAGCGTAGCTACAAATTGTAGTACGATTTCTGCATAATCAATGGAATTAAACGTGTTGTTGAAGAAAATTGGTCCAACAATTCTCATTCTGGATATGGCATACCAAACTCCAATTTTCAGTTGGTGAAGTTGAACCTCGTGTAAAGCATGAGATTAGCGGCAGCCCAGATGTGAGTGCAACCAGGCTTCATCACTAAAAAAAGTATTGTTAAGTTGATTTCATGATGCCGCAAGGCGAAACAATTGTAGTTCATTTATGTTATTAAAATAATTTTGAAACATTAGCTTTAATGCTTTATTTAATCCTTGAATATGGAGTTTCAACAAGAAATATCTGCTGTTACATTAAAATTGATTTAACAAGTACAATTTAATAATTCAATATTCTTTTCTTAAGTTTTAAAGCTTCTGCCTTAAAAGTGTTTTAGTGTTACCTTCTTTACTTTTAGTGATTGTATTTCTTGTGTAGAATCAGTAATGTCTTTTTCCTTCTTATAATTATTATCTCTCCTCACCTCTTTCACGCGATTACTGCTTAACCTGGGTTATTCGCTATTAAGATGACTTACCTTTTTCTCTCTTTTATTGTGTACCTCCTAACAAAAGTTTATGGGTCTCTTATTTAATACTCTGTAAAAATGTTGAATAATTAAAATCCTTTATGAATAGATTATTTTAGTTCAATCATGTTGCTTCGTTCAATGATGCACTTTCATTATATACGCTCCGCGGATACAAATTTCCCAGTATTAATTATACATACTACTAAATAAACTATGTGAATTATAAGATTTCTCAAACTTCTTGAAATTTAAACATAATGCAAATAAATTAAATTATTCTTTGAGTTATAATTTTGAATCCTGGTTTACTTTATTTACCTTGTTGTTTAACTAGAACTATTAAAAAGGGAACATTTTGGTTTCCGTACGTCTTAAGTGAACAGTGAACGTGTTGAATTTAGTTATCACATTTGAATAGGACAAGCGGGGTCATCACAAAGACAGCTTCCTTCCTTTCTCGTGATATCTTTCATCGCCTCACGTTACTAAAAACTTGTTTTTATCTCATGAGAATTGCGACTAAAAGTAAATTAAATATCATTTTAATTTCACATTATAAATCAATTACGACTGTTTTTTTTTTTTTTTTAATTTCATCTGTTAATGTTATATCGAACTTTCATTGTAATTTTATAATTCAGTTTGAGCCTTGTTCAAAAACCAAGCCAGGTTCATAAAAGTAAAATCTGCTCGGAAAATCGAGCCGAGCTCAAAGAATAGAACCTGGTTCAAATAATCAAGCAGGGCTCAAACAATCAAGGGCTCAATAATTTTAGGGTTGTTGTTCGAAACTCAAGCTTGAGCCGAGTCGAGATATCCCTAGTCATCACAAAAACTTATCCCCAAAGATTAGCCAAACATATTACCACCAACAATTGTCAGGAACCTTTGTTAGGTTTGTAGCTAACATTAAAAATGAATACAGACTGGTGATGTAAGAATCTAATTGTATACAGCTACCACTCCTAAAATGAAATAACTCTAAACATTCAAGTACTCGTCATTCAGATGAATACTGATAAACTGACATGATAACTTCATATAATTGTAAATTTGTTTTGATATTGTTTTGTGCATCTTAGCGAACCTCAACCTTGAAAATATATGGAAATGGCAAACTGCACAAAATAACCTATTATAAAGAGTAGTGCAATAGTCACTTAACACTTAAATTTTTAAATAATAATTTTATTTACTATTCAAATTATTTAAGGTTTCTTATGATCAAAATGATTGAAACAATGCTACCAATAAATTACTTAAACTTACTTCCATGCTTCAATGTCCAGGGCTCACGACCACCCAATAACATACTGAAACCCGAATATGCCAGTCCACCGTACAAACCCAAAGCATTATGGAAAGAAGGTCTAAAGTTCCTCACACTCTGCAATTCTTTCCAAATCCAACTGTTCTTTATACGCTCTGGATAAGACTTTGGTTCTAGACCTAAACACATATTTAGTCATCAAATTGTTATTCATAATCATATTATCATATTAATCTTATAGTATAATTAAATTTTTGTAATTTAAAATTTCATTAATCAAACAAGAGAGTATAATGAAAGCAACTGTTATTATTAGTGTTATCCGATTTGTGTGCTATTTATTCTACAGATAATAAAATGATAGAAGTATTCTACTTTAACTAAAAAAATATTTAAAATTTGACAACTACAGTATGTCCCACCTAAAAGTAGTCCCCCATTCACTATTTGAGGCCAAATCTACATATTTTTGAAATAAATTACAATATAAAATCAAATTTGGAAACTGAGAGTTGCCTAACTTATTTTATGTTTTTGATCATTAAACAAACTGCAAGAGATTGTTGAAATGGTTTCCTAGCGCCTCTATGCATATTTTTTTACTTCAAAATCACTTTACACAAATGGTTAGTGTCTATGGCTTCAAAACTACCACATATATTTTATCTATTGTTTTAGGGGAGGTTTCTCTATAAATATCCCCACATGAAGATAAGTTCAACCACAAACTTTACTGTGTATTTTTTCTGTAATGTTACATAAACACAGAGAATGTTTAGAAGTTTGGCAAGTAGCCAGAATAAAAAATACATGATTAAATGGTCATGAAATGTAGTGTCAGGTGGAGTTTATCATCCTAATGTGTAATAGAATAGGTGCATATTACAAAGACAGGTCAAATTTCTCTAATAAGTATTACATAAAGAAAAACTATCACCAAAACATTTGTTTTCAATTAAAAGATATAAGCCTAAAGCTCCTTATCAAATATATTTAAACTAAAGAGAAATTATAATTTACTTTAATAATCCATAAAATTCAAATTTTGTAACCTTTCTAAACATTTTAAACCCATAGTTGCACATTATTTAAACTAGATGTTATGATAACCTCAAAATTTGTTTCTCAAATAACAATGTAAATAAAGGGAAAATGTGTTTTAAATTATAAGGAGTTACCTATCACAATGTAACCTGGAATAAGTAACTTAATTATAATAGAAGAATTAAACTTGCCTAGCAATGTAACAGTAATATCCTATTGGAACAATAAAACAAAATAATATTGGTGTTAATCTAAATTAATAAATGGATAAGGAAATGTGAATATGTAGGGAAGGGTCATAATTGTAATATATTTTTTCGAAAGAAAGTGTTGTGGTTATAAAATGAATTAACTTTACATGGTACCAGTGTTAAATGAAAATGTTTAGGTTAGTTGAGTTAGTGTATAAAGGACAGCTGTCATTTAAACCATAAATGTATACAGTTATATGAACATGTGAAATGGAAATGTTTTAAAACAGAAACTTAATAAAACTTAAAGAGCAACTAATATCAATAATAAGACAATTATCCGATTAACCTATACAAAATTAACGGTAACTTTAACAAATAAACATTTTATATAAACTTTAATGTAATAGCAGATATTTCTTGTTGAAACTCCATATTCAAGGATAAAATAAAGCAAAAGCTTAAAGTTTCAAATATTGGAAACTTTAAGCTTTTGCTTTATTTTATTCTTGAACATTTTATATGTTACAGGATTTGATACTAGTTAGCCAACACAATTTATGGACAAGAAAATTTAGGAAAAACCTAAGAACAGACTGTAAGAATAGACTAATAATAGACTTGTAACAAATATAAGGAAACCAACTTTGAGTTGGGGACTTCCAAATTGTCTTTGAACGAAGAAAGATTGCTGAAAATTTAACCAAGATAATCTCATTAATGTTCATAAAAAATACTATTGGAAGTTAAAGTTTTATGAAAGTGAATGTAATTATTGTAATTTTTATAAGATAAAGGCTTAATTGTAAGTACAGGCAGACCAAATTTAGTAAAAACAAATAAGCCAAGTGTATTACCAATAGTTTCAGAAGCTGCTCCCGAAGTTACAGCTTCATAGGCACTTTCAGCAGCTAACATTCCAGATTTCATTGCATTGTGAGTTCCTTTTATTTTAGGAACATTTAAAAAGCCAGCACTACAACCTACAAGGCAGCCACCAGGGAAACTTAATTTAGGTATTGACTGAAATCCTCCTTCATTTAATGCTCTCGCTCCATAGGCTATCCTACAATACATAAAATTATGTAATAGAGTTATTTATTAAAAGGGCAACATAAACTGTTAAAAATCCAAGGAAATTATTTTTTAAATTTTGTGATTACATTTTATTAACTCAACTCTTACAATGTGGTCAATATAATCAGAAGTCTTCTTTCTACAAAATATTCATAATACATCTGTTTCACTCACTAAGCAAAAAACTAACAAAAACGTATTTTAGGTTACATTAAATAAATATCCAGAAAGCAAAATTTCACATCATGGTTGTTTGAAAACTTCCGGATTATAAACAAATATCAAAATATAAAATTTGTGTCATAGCTCGAAAAACAACTATAACGCGTTCATTATTGATCAAAAACACTTGTACCCAGTATATAAGCATCCAAATATATTGGCACAATAGGATTATTAATCCTTATTCAGAGGTTGAGTGACTGCAAGCAGAGTAAGACCTTCCATAACCATATGTACAACAAACATACACACGAAAAGAAGATTTTTGAAAAAAATATTTTAACTTTTCATAGATTCCAATAAGAGGGTTTTTTTTTATCACTTAAAAGTCAAAAAACTTCTCGGCCATCATATCATTACATAAAAAGAAAAAAAGAGCATAAAATGAAAACCCTTATCGCTTGAATACTTTAATAGAGTCAGGGTTGAATGGCAGGTAAAAGAGAACAAGAACTGATAGGAAAGATGAAAGAGAGGGATACCAAGACTACAGGAAGAAAAGTATCTACCTCAATACATTCAGTATAAATGAGGTAGATAAGACAATAACAGATAACACAATACATAAAGATTGTGAAATAAGTGAAGATTTTAATGAGTTCAGTATACATTTTACGACAACACAAAGACATCCAAGAGACAAAACAAACCATCTAGAATATGTCAATTTGAAATTTATGTTCAAGCTATAATGCAAATATTCTAAACACTCCACTTCTAAACCTAAGGTATGGTTAGTGCTTACAAAGAATTATTACTGGAAATACTCTAATACCCAATTTTATTGGATGTCTTTAAAATCAAGAATTTAAAAAATAGTATCCTTAAAGGCAAAAAAGAATGGTGGTACCTCAGCGGTTATCAAGATTGCTTTATACCTAACTTACATAACATTTTGTGTAATTCAACTTTCTGTTTAACTAGATTTGCTCAAATCTACATATTTTCAAAAATAGAATCTTTATGAGAAGTACATGCCCCAAATGGGGATAAAAGTTTCAGATACCAGCGCGAATGCAGGCACTTGAACTTACCCTGATGTGGGGGAAAGACATAAGTTGAGTAAAAAACATTTCCCAAATGCTGCTTTCTAATGTGACTCATTTTTTTAACAAAAAATACCTGACTCTTTTTTAAATGTGATCGATTCTAAGCTTTATTAACATGTTAAGGTAATTATAATATCTTAAAAAAGACCTCAGTGGACCAGCATCTGGACCATTTAGTGTCAATCAAAAATTGTTGTGATAATTAATATGCATTTCATTTGTCTTTTTCCTACTTATTTTAAAACTTATTTATTAGCTTCTATTCTCTTTGTTTGAAGGCTTTCTACAAGGAGGCACAAATCATTCACAAGAAATAAAAATTAAAAAAATATGAGAACTTATTTAAATTAAAAATAATCATTCCGATTCATAATTTAAAATGTCAATTATATTTATATATAAAATTAGAGCCTTCAGTGGCCTTGTTCTCTATTTTTCCTTCCCAGAAATACAGTAGAATTAGAATACAAATTTTAATGGTTTGATAAAGATAATTTAAGGCATAAGACTTATTTTGAAAACAAATTATTTTTGTATTGAAGTAGTTTCTACATAACATACCTTTTCCCGTCCAGTAAAGTTTTCTTAATAGAAGGATGATGTTTAAACTTCTGGAACTCTCTGAAAGGACTAATGTATGGATTTGAGTAGTCTAAGCCTATAACAAACCCAATGGCCACTAGAGGTGTTGGCTCATTTAAATGGTAAAGAAAAGAGCCTCCATATGTGTGCCTGTCCTGCAAAATTAAATTTACAATAGAGAAGGAAACAGACAAGTAGAAGCCCTGAATCTTTAGAGTAACAAAGTATAATAATATATGATGCTACATAAGAATATGTTTGACTTAAGCAGATGCAGACGAGATGTTTTCCTCGGTACAACATCTCTGTTTGTGTTGTCCAACTTTTATGAAAACTGAGTCCTTGACAAACTGGATTGGTGAGTCTCATGTCTATTGTTGTGACATTTTACACCATGTTACTACTTTTCCTTGTCTCTTGTATCCTTCTGGTTTATAATTATCATGGAAAGTATTGAAAAATAAAACTAAAAAGTTATTTATATGTAGTTTTAGAAAACAATAAACTAAAAATGGAGGTTGTATGATAGATTTGAAAAAATTGTAGGAAAGGTTTTGCCAGCACTTGGTGATCCTGAAAATATTTTATTAAAGTTAAATCGTGAGGTGAACAAAAGAAAGAAGTAAAGATGAAACACTTTATGAAACTCCAAATAAAAATACAGAAAAAACTTATGATGGAGCTACATAACTTTGAAAGGTGTCATAAGGGACATATTTTCTACTAGGTGGACTAGGCACTCGCCCTTCACTATTTATTTTAGCTAAATCCGAATGCTATGTATAAGCGGTGGTTGTTACTATGAATAATTGTAAAGTGTACTATAATTTCAAAGGTAGACAAAAACCGACTCCCTTTTTCTATCTACCTGCTCCCATCCCCTGTCCCTTAGTCAGTCAAGTTTTCAAAACATAATTTGCAAATATTAATATTATTTTGGTGTTATTCGCTAAAGAAATTGCTAATTTTTTATTAAAATATCCAGACCTAAATATGTAGTTAATAATATGTAATCAATAAATAAGAACTATGATATGAAATAATTTTTTATTTATTTATTTTTCACATTAGTAGTTTATGTTACTGGTGGAATATCAGAATGGCAGAGGGGGGGAGAGAACGAAGGGAGGGTATGAGTCTAAATCTGACCTTGAACATCATTAAACACGTAATTGACTTTTACTTGGTTAAAAAAATTGTCCTATCTAGTATTTAACTGCAAATCAAGTGTTTTAAGAATTTACTTTTGGAGGATAGAAAATAGGTTCTTTTCTCTTATCCTACCGTCCCTCACTTTTATAATGTGGTTTCCGCTATCATTCCATTTTATATGAAACTTACATTTGGCATTGAAAAAAAAATTACTTGACATGGATTTATGTGGAGGTACAATGGTTTAAATGAAGGTAGAAGAAAAAACCTTTCCAACGCTTCATGATATTGTAAGCTTTTGGCCAGCCTAACTAGTTCAATATAATGAATAAAACGTTTTTCTTATATTTTCTCTTTGTAATATATTTTACCATGTCTTTCTCACTAAAAGTTACTATCACATAATGAAATGTTGTCTACTTCAGTCTAAAAAACTAACCTAACTTAAACTATATTTAGTGGGAGAATAACAAACACAGGCTAAAATGAGTGGTGGGAGGTTAAAGTAAAAATACCAAAAAAATGAGCCTGAAAAGGACATCATTTTCAAAGACTGGTTTTGGAACAGAAACAAAAAAGTATGGCCTGAATAAATGCATCATGTTTAAATAAATGAAAACTAGCATAACTGTTGGTGTGACTAGTTAATAAATATTTATAATTACTGATATCTAAAAAATTACAGTAAAATTTAGAAAAATAAGTTTAAAAAAAATATTAGGAATAATAGAGCCCAAGATGTCCATTTTCTTGTGAAGTAGCTTATACACCTGCTAATACAGGAAGCCAACAGAGGTGTGGAGAATCTTACCTTTTGATTCCCCTCATTGAGCACAATTCCACTTTGCACTTAAATTGTCTTAATTTGATGTCATAAATAAGGGAATATACGACTAAAAACAAGAACACAATATAGAGTGGTAGAAACTAGAAGCATATAACTAAAAATTAGGATATAGTAAAGTGCCCTTACTGGTAACCATGTCAACATAACTTCTTCCTAAAATCCTTTTTTTGTGTTTTCAGTGTAGGGTTGAAAAGTTCTCTCTGCCTTTGTTCCATATAAGATCAGATAGATCTGTTTTTAAAATTTTTATTTCATATTTTCCAAAGTACAGTAAAATTTGGGTGCACTCTACAGTTAAATAACCCCAATAATCTGGCATGTCAGCAAGCTTTACAAAATACAATTATTATGAGAAACTTCCAACATTTTCTGTCAGTAATTGCGCTGTTAAGAGTATGTTGTTCTATTTGTGTTTAAGGTTATAAATATCCTTTAAGCCTAATACTAATAGTTTCAAAAACTTCTACATTTATTTCTCTTAAAGTATCGATATATGCTGCAGTCAACCAGATTTCAGGAATAACACCTGAAATCAATATTAAAATTGAATTTGTGGATTGTGTGCTACATTATTTTTAACATTAATTCTCAATGTTTCAACCATACTTCAATGATCTTTCTCAAGGCTTTCTCGACGAATTTGATATATTTACTGTGAACACTGAAACAAGACTATGACGGTTTATACAAATTAGGAAGCTTGGAGTGCTTATTATACTGACTTTTTAATACAGGTAGTTCCTGTTATAGGTGGTCCCACTTTATGCAATTTCGTGTTTACACGGTTTAAAAAAATTAATAAGGTCCTTGAAAGGTTTTTTATTTGAGCTGAGTTGCACCAAAGTTAAACAAACGAAGCTGCTTCTTTTAATTAACAAAATCTTTTTTAACATAAACCTACTTGATCAATATCAATACTAAGCTGTGGTGCAGTACATATGACGTTCTATTTGATGTTATTGTACTAAGCTATAAATAGTCCCCGTTATATGCGGTTTCACTTTACGCTGCACTTTGCCAGAAGGCATTGACTGCTTATAACTGTACAAATTTCTAGCATTAGATAATCTCAATGATTCGATGTCTCTTATACATTTCAGCTGCAAGAGGCCAAAGTGTTCTAATGGTGCAGAGATGTCAGTAGCTTTAGAGATCTTTAATTTCAAGATGTTTCTTGCTTACCTGGCTTATGGACACTCCAGAAGTATGTGTTCCAATTTTCCATCAAATAGTGTAGCGCTATTTGTAGGTAACCAACATTGATGCATTCTGATTGACTCAACATGAACAGGTAATCAGAGCACTTAGCAGAAAGGCAATAAGTCTGTATTATTTAAGAGAAACATTAATAATTAACGTGAAGAAACTGAGACAGCATACAGCCCAAAAATCCAATTGCAATAAAGATGACAACCGCTGCAAAAACCTGAAGTTAATATCTGAATTTACTGAAGATAAAGTAATTTTTGTAACATTTTAGAATTAATTGTAATATTACAATACAATAAGGACAATGGTTAAACACATTTTTAAGGAATATAATTTCTTACAAGATCATAACTATTTTTTTGTTATGATTTTTTGATTACAGTAGACTCCCGTAAGTTCGGCCTCTGTTAGTTCGGTCTCCGCTTAGTTCAGCCGGCTCACTGTGAGCATGAGTCACGCGCGCCAGCCAGATGCGATAGCAAGTCTCTTTATTTTTGTACAGTACTGTGCTGTATTCTTTGTATTCTTTTGGGTCATGCAAAAGAAACATGACCCTTTTTTTTGGAGCCGCCAGCCAGAAAGTGAGATGTTTGCCAGATGTGAGCAAACAAAGCATGTCTTAGTGTAACTGTATATTGAATTCTTTGTTTAGGTCATCAGTTCGCATCGGTATTCATACTGTGCAGTCGTGTGGCGCTCATCCTTACAGTCAGTGATTTTTATTTTGTACTTGCGTTTTTTACTGTTGTTTATATACTGTACTTGTTTTATTGTTACTGTACGTCTGTTGTGTATTGTGTATTATATTCTGTACTTTTGTTTTTGAGTGTTTTTAAAATTGTGTACTGTTTTTAAAATGAGTGAAATACGTAAACGGAAGTACAAGTCAATGGAACAGAGACTACAAGCTCTGGAAAGATTGGACAAAGGAGAATCCGTGCAAAGTATTTGCAAGGATTTAAACGTGGGCAAAAGTAAAGTCAACGACTGGCGGCGCAATAGAAAAAATATCGAAGGCTTTTGTACACAAATTGAAAGTGAAAAAGTTCTAGAAAAGCGTTGCACGCTGAGGAAGGCCAAACATGAATTGGTGGAAGATGCTCTGTGGTTGTGGTTCGTTCAAGAACGAAGACGAGGAACGCCATTAAGTGGACCAATCCTAAAAGAAAAGGCTATGATCTTACACTCAAAGCTTCAACCAGAAGAGGCGTTCTCGGCTAGTGAGGGATGGCTCTCTCGATGGAAAAAGAGACACGGAGTCCATTTTATTGGAGTTTGTGGTGAGAAGATGTCAGCAGACCCAACAGCGGCCACCAATTTTTCAGCAAAATTTAAAAAAATCATCGATGATGAAAACTTGAGCCCAGATCAAATATATAACATCGACGAAACTGGGTTAAATTTTAAACTTCTGCCCAGAAAAACCTTTGCCACCCCGCAAGAAACATCTGCTCCAGGGTTTAAAGTCAGCAAAGAGAGGATAACGGTCGCCTTGTGTTCAAATGCTTCGGGGACTCACAAGATACCCCTATTTGTCATTGGCAAAGCAGCAAAACCGAGAGCGTTTAAGAATATAAACATGGAAACTCTCCCAGTGTATTATCGGTCGCAGAAATCAGCGTGGATGGACACATATTTGTTCAGGGAATGGTTTGTCTGCGAATTTGTTCCCAAAGTGAAAAAACATTTGGCAAAATCAAAACTGCCCATCAAAGCACTTCTAGTTCTTGACAACGCGCCTACTCACCAGGAAGATATTCAGTGTGACGGTGAAAAAGAAATTAAACTGCTGTTCCTGCCACCCAATGTAACCAGTCTTCAACAGCCAATGGACCAAGGGGTCATTGAGTGCTTCAAGAGGAAATATCGCCGAAAACTACTTTCTGAAGTTCTTTCCAAACTGGAGGCTGATGACAGCTTAGACCTCTTAAAAGTGCTGAAGTCCGTTAATATGAAGGATGTTGTGTACATGTCGGCCAAGGCATACGACGAAATACCACCGTCGACATTTGTAAAGTCTTGGAAAAAACTTTGGCCAAATATAGAAGATAAGATTGACCAAGAAAACACAACAGACGATGAGCCAAACAACATTCTTGATAACGAACCTGATGACAATGCAGCTCTATTGCACGACCTTGAGCAACTACCGAACTGTGGTCCCATTGTTGAAGAAGATGTTTTGGAGTGGATCAACTTTGAAAAGGAGCTAGACAACGAGGTATTGAACGACGACGAAATCGCCGAGTATGTCATTCGCCAGGAAAATGAGAAGGATAATGACGGAGATGCTGCTGAGATTGAAGAGGAAGATGAAGAAAATAAAATGAGCCACGCTGAAGGCAAAGCAGCTTTGCAACTGGCAGCTACCTACATCGAACAGCAAAAAGAAGCAACTGCCGTCGATGTAATGTTTATTAAAAAGTGGCGTGACTTTGCACATAAAAAATCATTAGAAAAGAAAGTTCAGAAAAAAATAACAGATTTTTTTTAAGTGTTTAAGAAGCCAAACCACCAATGTACAGTATGTAATATTTTAAAAATTTTATTAGACCTACAGTTCTGTAAATATTGTTTTGTAGTGCTTTTGTAACCTTCTGTATTTTCATGTGTGTTAAATACTGTATATGTCAGAGTATTCCACTGTGTTGTATTCTACAGAATGTGTAAGTGTTTTGTGTTTGCTAACTTTTACTACTGTATACGCATCGATTCACAACACGATCCTTACAAACAATAAATAGTACAGGTATGTAATATTTTAAAATTTTATTAGACCTACAGTTCTGTAAATATTTTTTTGTAGTGTTTTTGTAACCTTCTGTATTTTCATGTGTGTTAAATATAGTTATATATAGATGATTGGTTAGTTCGGCCACTTTTAAGTTCGGCCTAGGGTCCGGTCCCGAGGTGGCCGAACTTACGGGAGTCTACTGTATTAAACATTTTTAATCATTTGAGATTATTCACAGCATAACTTCTATTAAGCTTCGTAAAACCACTATACTTCAGAGACATTTTCAAAAACGGAAAACTTCTTTCGTCCTGCTTGGATTCTTCATATGTTTGTAAGCGTTTATATCTACCTTCCCTAGATTCATCTTATCACTGGTATTTCGTGGTTTCCACTAAATCCTATCTTCAGAATATAGCTAGTATAAAATACATGAAGATGAATTTATCCGAAACATGTCAAGCAGCAATAATATGATAAAATTAGAGAATCTAAATAGTAAATACTCATAAATTATTTTACAAATACATTTGATAATCCGGCACTGGCTAAGTCAAAAACATGCAGGACTTTTACTGTATGAAATATATATTGCAATATAAACTTACCAATGGCCATCCAACACTATGTTCCACTCTACCAGGTGAATGCACTTCAGGTTTCACTTCCCAAATCTCTTTCAAACCAATACCATAAGATTGAGCTTCAGCATGCTCCCTTAGATTGAAATTTGAGATGAGTTGTTTAGCCAAATGGCCATGACAACCTTCAGCAAATATAGTCACTTTAGCATGTAATTCCATACCTCGTTCAAAAGTATCCTAAGAAACACACATTATCATTATAATTTATAATTGTTTTAACAACGTAATCATGCACAGACTTGAGGAAAGAGGGAAATATTTTGATTAAAACCATAAATTAAATTTCTCTTTCAACCGAAAGTAGTAAATTTATACATTTTTTGAACAATTCCAATATTATTTATGAATTTATGAAAAAAAGGTGTTCCCATGGTTACATATTTGACGTGTAACAAACATGCTAACATGATAGTTTTTGTATATTTGACCATTTGCCAACCTTCCCCTTGGTATTATATATGTTGTACCTTATTCACCAGTTGTACTTGTATAAAATAACTATTAATAACTCGTGTAGTTTTCAGACAAGAAGCTATTGGAAAATGTTTAGACCAATCATTATTATGAAATTCTGTTAAATTTTTCATCATATAAACAATTATTAAAATTTAGTTTATATGGTAAATTTTACTAATAATCAAATTCAAACTATTATAGCCTTTTGTTCTCTCCCTAACCTTCTTTCTATTTTTTCAATAAGAATGAACCAAATTTGTACCAATGTTTGATGCAATTAAAAAATTTTTGTTATTTTAAGTTTAAGTTTCAATTAGGAATTTTTGTTTTTTTTTACAAGTTTTATATATTGACTAGAAAAGTTTTGTTTTTCCCATTTGAATGTTTTTGGAATAAAAAAATATTATTATTGCTTTTTTTTTTTTTTAGGTTAAGTTTTTAACAATTTATATGTTTATATCGTATTTATATCATATTGTATATTACAGAAAACACATTTGTGTATCATTTTGGTTGCAGATTTTAAAACGATGTACTTTGGGATATTGTATAATGTATTGGTAAAAAAATAACACTTAAAAAAAATGTTATAAATATTAAAATCAATTGCTATTATTAAAAGACTTTTTTGGTTATAGAACAAGTAAAGTGGTACGTAAAACTGAGCCTACTTATACAATTTGAACATAATTGGATATAAATTGAAACCTATAGAACGTTTACTAATACAAATATAAATATCTAGTGAGCTAAATAGCAAAAATACTACTAAATAACGTGTAAATACTACTTATATCCAATGAAGTTCATTGGATATAAGATCTGTGGACGATTTATTGTTTCGAGAGTCAGCATTTCAATAAGGGAGATTGCAATAGCTTAAATTCTTATATTAAAAATTCGCTAATAGTTAAATTTTATTTTAAAAATTATACATTTATGTTACGGTAAACATTTTAAGTTATATTTATTCCATTATGTTTTAATATAAACACTCCACATTGTTCACCAAAAATCTAAATGATAATTGAGGAGGTATATGGTAAAAGGGCATATCTGGATATACGCCCTTTTTCCGGAGATGGTCTATTTCGGTTGATCATGTCTCCGTTGGCAACCGTGCAAAATTTTATCTTTATATCTCTATGCATTTTCATTTTATGAGTCTTTTTCCATGACGATGCACAACACTGCCGGTGATATTTTTTTAAAAACTCTATACATTGGTTGCATAAGTATACAGCCCCCATAGTGTTATACAACATTAATATCAATATTATAAATAGTTTTGTTATACTTGGTGCAGTAAATCTTTGGAATAAGGGCTTTTATTTTTAAAAAGGGCGTATAAAAAACATGGCTGACTGCCATCTCAGAAAAAATGGCGTATGCATACTTTTCTTAAATAATAATTTATATTTCAAATGCAAATTTAACAAGATATTATTATGTCTTTTTGTTACATAAAAGTTGAGATTCTGAACTTTATTTTGTATAAAGGGTTTGAAGCAACACCTCTTATAACATAAAAAAGTACAGTCAAGTCAATTATTGTTTGCCTGTTTACCGAAAGTATGGTTTCTTGGTATCAGCCCTTTTACCATAGTCCTCCTCAATTGATATCTGCCGAAGTAAACCTATTATTTCAGGTATAACAGTTGCAATGACAAAATGAAAGTGATCTTCTCTCTTAAATAACACAGATTCCAAAATATTCTCTATATAGACTAGTTTTTACAACATGGCCTCCTCCATACAAAATCATGAAGATGGCCTCCTCCAAACAAAATCATGAAGGTGATATGGAGGCTTTATGCTGACTGTAAAAAAGCCCACTCTTCAAAGTTCAGGAAAATTGTCATTGAGAGCATCCTGCACATTTAAGATAGTATTGAGATTTTGTTAAAAAATTATGGATTTTAATTTTTCATTTCTACATATTAAATTTAATATATATTTCTATCATATCCATAAAAATATGTTCTGTATTTACTTTCTCAACAACCATAAATTGATATACTACTTAACCATGAATCAGTTTAAATTCAAAACGATTATCTTTCAAGAGCCACATTTAGTCCAATTTATTTTAGTTGTCGAGTCTACCTAATTCTACAATAAAGAAGTCAACACAGTCCATTTGGTTGGCCTTAGCCAATTTTTTTTATGCACATATTAACTCTTTAAACATGGTCTACGGAATATTCCACCAGCCCTAATTTGCCCAATACATGAAATACAGAATATTCCGCTGACATATATTACACATACTAATAGATATAGTTTGTAAAGTGGTCAATAAGGAGTATCACAATACAGAAATGGTTTAGAGGCGGAGGCTAGGAGCCATTTTATGAATCTGTTCATAACATGATTGTTAAAAATTGTTTTACCTTAGTAATCTGCTGTCTTTGCAATATCCTCTAAACATTCTAAGTGGAATATTCTGCAGAGATAGTAGTCTAACTGAGAAGCTTAACAGGGCTGACATGTTTTAATTACTTTCAAAAATTGATGCGAATTTAAGATTAATGTAATAATACTCCAATTTTTATTTGTAAATTTCTTCACTTCATATTATTTTTTCTATTCATAGTCATTATAACAATTCACGTTGTAGATTTAGAAGGAAAAAAAATCATATTTAGAACTAAAAACTAGAGATGTAACGGATAGTCGTTTTGGCCGGATACCGAATACAGGATATTCGGTGAGGTTCTAGGCCGGAGCGGCGGATATCCGGCTACCGGATATCCGACTCAGGTAGTGTGTGTAGTTCTAGCGATGATTCACGGAAAGACAAGTACGAACCTGTCTCTTGGACCGTAGGAGTGGGGGAGTGGGCGGCTTGTATCGTTCATGCGTCAAACACTAGTATTCAACGGTCTGTCAGTGAGTTTTTCGGTATTTGTTTTTTGTGGTTGAAGTTTTTTGTAGTTTAATGGCGACCGCTACGAAAAGATCACCTATTTGGAAGTATAGATCACCTATTTATGTAATTTCATTTACATAATTAAGTATCCGGTACCCGGCCGGATAGTTGCAACTATCCGGCCGGATACCGGATACTAAAAAAAAGGGGCCGGATAGGCCGGATACCGGATATTAACCGGATATCCGTTACAACTCTACTAAAAACTGTTAATTATTTTTTTCAGAAAGAAATATTTTGAACATTTAACAGTGTTTTGACTTTTTTATAACATAAATATAGCCAATTATTTAAAAAAAAGAACTTTAGCAAATTAAGTTTCTCACTAAAAATGTAAATTACGAGCAAGTTAGCTGTAACAGCAGCTGCATGGTAAAGATTAACATTACGATTCGAAGCAGCATACAAAATCTTACTTCAATACATACATTACATAGAAATTGTATTGTTATGAAAAAACACAAAATGACTGACATAAACAAAACAGGATTTGGAAAATTGTTATTGATAATTTTTTGTTCTCTTGTACCGGTATATAAACAATAAATGAGTAAGCACTGTTTCATTTGATTGTCATCTCTATTTAATTACACTATTATTTATTAAATTATATCTTTGGAAATAAATTAAAAATTACCTTGGGGGATCCATCTTTTGCAATTCCTACATCATTAGTAGCAATACCCTTCACACTCCCATCCTCATGGTACAAAACCTCAGATGCTGCATATCCAGGATACATTTCAACACCAAGAGCTTCTGCTTGTTCTCCTAGCCATCTTACAACATGTCCTAACCGTACTACATAATTTCCATGGTTATCCATAGGCATCCCTACACAAATTGCAAAGAAATGTATTAATTACTTCAAACGCAAAATAAAATATAAACCATCATTTATTTTAGTTAGTTGCAACAAGGTAAATTTGGATAGAATAAAACTCAAACACAAGATCTCACAAAAAAAATATGTTTACTTAAAATAAAACACATTTATACGACAAGTTAGTTATAGTTTAGTTATTGTAGCTCTAGTATCAACGAGGATGGCGACTTTGTCGTTGAAACACGTTTGATTAAATAAACATAATTTTTATGAGATCTTGTGTTCGAGTTTTTTCTATCTAATATTATCTCACAAGTCAAGCTCAATATTTATTTATAAGGTTTTTTTCTAAAATCTACTTGTCAAGGGTTCCACCACACAGAAGACGAAGAAAATAGACATAATTTTTACTATACTGAAACCCCCATCATGCTTTTTGGCCTCAGAGATATTGAATCTCCACTGTAACGACTCACCTCAGTTTGTGGATCATAGCGTTGAGAGTTCCCTATTTGAAAAACACAGCATGTCAGATGTGTTGTAGAGTAATTAAATTTATAAATTAATATATTAATTATAACACAAATCCTTTATTGAGACAAACCATAACTGTATAGTACTTCCGGACCTTTGGATTGGTCGTTGGCTTCTAGCGACAAACCACGACTCGTCCGATTGATGTCGGGAGCTAACTAGAAAAAAGTAGTATGACTAGAGTTGTTACACAAGACGAGTCTAAAGAGACAACACGTGGATTTTTCGCTCCGCAATTCCTTTCGTTTTTTTTACACGCTAATTAACGCAGCAGTTTACTTTTAATTTAAATAAATATCACTTAATTCTTTTTCTATGTTATGTTACCTGTTATAAAAATATTCATCTTTGTGAAAGTATTATTTGTATTGTATGTGTAATATGGGAACTATATTATTTGTGTGAACTGTGTTTTATTATACAATATATGGTTACAAGTATCGGCCAAGAACAGTTGAAGTGCTATACAACGCCTCCCATGGACATTGGACACCGTGAGTACTCTAACATACAATTATTCTGTAGCTTAGATGAATATTAAAATTTCTTGTTATTTGCTTTCTCATTAAAAGCAGTGGTCCTCCGAGCCTATGTAAAACCCAATTTTTTTTTATTACATTACCGAATATTACAAAAATTGTGAACATTTTGGTCCTCCGGGCCCGATATACGATAAAAATGTACCTAGTTCATTTCATTCGTCGTATATGTTGAACCACGCTAGGATAGGATTCAGTTTATCAATTTTCAATACTCTATATTGATCTTATCGATCGAATCCACTTTCGTCTGAACTTATTCAACTCTGCGCATGCCACATCAAACGCTACGATTGGCTGAAATTGTAAACAACGTCAGCTGTGTTAAAACATAACCTGATTTCAAAACCAAGCATAATTTTTGTATCAACACTCATGATATTGAGTTATGAATCAATTTAATGCTGTTTAACTAATTCAATGTGGTTAAACATTTTTCTTTTAAATAAATAAAATTTTAGTTGCTTTTAGAATTTATTAAAATTTACAATTTGAAAAACAAAATTCTTAAATTTGGAATTTCTATCTTTGTTTTTTTAATTTTTGAATACGCTTCTGGTATTAGGCTTACAACCTAAAATTATTTTCTATCAATTTTTAAACAATAATGATGTGTTACAAAGCTTTTACACGACAAGCTGAACTATTATCTAAAAGATTAGCTAAAATTAATACTGCGATAACGGAGATTGCAGAAGAATGTAAAGACAATATACCGCAACAGACTGAACGGAAAGTTTTAGAATATCATGGTGAAGTATGCAGAAAATTTCTTGACTTCGAAACATGGGTTGACCGAGTCACAAACAACGAAGAGATTTCAGACCAGGAACTCGATCAAATTAGCTCGGTGCAGGAAAATATATCTGAACTCGTAATTAACGCCAAAACTAACATTAAAACTTTAATGCCAAATATTGGTCAGGCAAATGAATTAAATCAAACCACTTCATCTCAAGTTTCTGAATTACACAAAACAGCGATAAAATTACCTAGATTGTCATTACCTCATTTTAATGGCCTACTTTCTGATTGGTCAAATTTCTTTCACATTTTTTCAAACTCTATTCATCAAAATGATTCTTTAACTCCTGTTGAAAAATTTACATATCTTTTGTCTTGTTTGCAAGGGGAACCATTGAACCTTGTCAAGTCCCTACCAATCAGTCCAGAAAATTATAGGATAGCTTGGGACACAATCTGTAGTCGTTATCAAAACACTCGCCGCTTAGTTAATTTTCATATCAATAACATTATTGATCTACCTAATATAACGCACGCTACGCTTAAAAACATAAGACAATTTTTAGACACATATTCTGAAAACAGTCAAGCCTTGTTCGCTCTTAAATACGACATCAGTAAAGAGTTAACCCTTTTAACTCTTTTACTACGCAAATTGGATTCATCTTCAAGAAAACGGTTTGAAAATCAACGTTCAATAGACCATAAATTACCTACAATTAAAGAACTTATCACATTCTTAGAAGCGGAATGTATTCATTTAGAAGATTCAATTACAACCGCCTCTGGTTCACAGTTAAACACTGTCGTCAAACCTAACCTAACCTATTCTAGACCGCTCGTTACTCAACCTAAAGTACTACCATCTTCAAAACAAGTGTACACAGCGGTACCTTCTCACGCTTTATGTCCCTATTGTAATAAATCTGACCATAAGATTTATATGTGTTCTCCGTTCAAGGAACTAACTGTCAACAAACGATTTGAATTCATTAAATCTAATCAGCATTGTTTCAACTGTTTAAGCGCATTACATTCAACTTCTCACTGCAAATCAACTAATACTTGTAACCACTGTAACCATAAACATCATACATTACTTCATTTTGATACACGCAAACCCAACGCACATGAAATTACCACAAGCTGACTATCTAAGAATAAACAGACACATTTCAGTCCGCAATCTAAACATAACCTTCAACCTGTTAACAAAACACCAAATTATTATAGCATTTCTCATCAGGCAAGTGTTCCATTCAACAATGATGGACTCTTTACTATATTAAGCACCGCTAAAATTTATTTAACCTGTAATACAAACAAATCTCTCGTTGTGACTGCATTACTCGACTCAGGTAGTCAAATTTCACTAATTACGACCGACTGTGCTAACAGGTTAGGTCTATACATTAAACCATCTTCTATGCAATTAAATGGAATTTCTAATGTCTCTACAACAATAAGAGGCTTTGCTAAACTCAACATTTCTACACTAAGTGGTTATACACTTAAACAAAATCACAATGTTATTGTTTTGGACAAAATCGCTTGTAATCTTCCTAAATGGAAAAACACTTCACATCTACGCTCTAAATTGAAAAATTTAAAATTAGCAGACCCTAGGTTCAATAATCCAGATAAAATTGATTTTTTATTAGGCGCTGACTTATATGCAAATGTAATTACAGGCCATAAAATTCATTTAGGCCACAATCTGCCAATCGCAATAGGAACCATTTTTGGTTACACACTAATTGGGTCAATAAAAACCACTTTACTAAACAAAGCTCCTTTGTCGTTATTAGTAACACAGGACCTAGATCTTAGTAACATATTACAACAATTTTGGACTATTGAAGAACCTCCAGTCATAACTAAAACTTCTGTTGATGATCTGGAATGTGAAAACCATTACATTTCAACCATTTCTCGCAACAAAAATGGGCGTTACACTGCATCATTACCATTTAAATCCAACCCACTTCTTTTAGGCAACTCGTTTGATCAAGCTAAGAGACGCTTCTTCGCTCTTGAAAAAACATTAAATTCTAACCATGAATTAAAAATCGCTTACACAGATTTTATGAACGACTATATAAAATCGGGTCACATGACCTTAATTGACGACTCTGTCTTAACCTCGCCAAACTATTTCTTACCACATCACGCTGTTCATAAAGAACAAAGTTCTACAACTAAATTAAGAGTTGTTTTCGATGCTAGTACCAAAACTAGTAACGGTATATCTCTAAATGAAACTCTACATTGTGGTCCTAAACTCCAAAATGACATTTCCGATGTCATCTTTCAGTTTCGACGCTACAACATTGTCTTTTCATGTGACATACGCCAAATGTATCGCCAGATACAAATATCTCCAACCGATCAAAATTACCAGTTGATTCTTTGGAGAGAAAAATCTGATCTTCCGCTCGCAATATACAAATTAACTACTGTTACTTACGGGGTTAAATCCGCACCTTATCTTGCAATACGCACGCTAAATCAATTAGCAGAGGACGAAGGTCCTAATTTTCCGCTCGCTTCACAAGTCATAAAACACAACATTTATGTTGATGACATCGTCACAGGTGCTTGTGACATACCAAACGCGCTCAATTTACAACAAGAACTAATTTCTTTGTTGGACAAAGGCCAATTTCAGCTTCGAAAATGGTCGTCAAACGCTCCTGAACTCTTAAACGCAGTTCCCGCACCTGATAGAGAATCACCACTATACTTTAGATCTCCAGATCAACCTTTGTTCTCTATCTTAGGAATCAAATGGCTACCCATCTCAGATGAGTTCTCCTATGAAATGGATATTCCAAATCACGCTTTCACTAAACGCTCTGTCTTATCAATCATAGCCCGCATTTATGATCCTTGTGGTTGGCTTACACCAATCACTTTTTACGCAAAGTGCTTACTTCAACGCTTATGGACCATGGGTCTAAGTTGGGACGATCCTTTGCCCGACAACATCGGACAAGAATGGCAAGATTTTACGATTGACGTACATTCTTTAAGCTCTATAAGAATACCACGCTGTCTTGAACTCAGCAACGCTCTTGACGTTCAACTTCACGGTTTCAGTGACGCTTCCGAACAAGGATACTCCGCTGTTGTCTACTTACGCACTACTGACGCTAACAACATAATAAAAACCATTATTTTGATCGCCAAATCAAAGGTGGCTCCTCTGAAGAGAATTTCGCTACCCCGCTTAGAATTGTGTGGTGCACATTTGCTCGCAAAATTAATGCACTACTGTATTAATTTAGTACAACCGCATCATCATATCAGTGTGACTCGCTGTTGGACTGATTCATCGGTAACTTTGGCATGGATTCAAACTTCATCATACAAATTAAAAGTCTACGTCGCCAATAGAGTCAGCCAAATACAAGATTGGGTATCACCAGAACATTGGTCTCATGTCCCCTCTTGCTACAATCCAGCTGATTGTGCCACGCGTAACATTTCTCCGTCTGCACTCATAAACCATCCTTTGTGGTGGTCGGGGCCAACTTGGCTAACATCTTCTACCCATGAGTGGCCAAAATCACTGTTGCCGGTTATGGACACTTTGCCAGAAATCCGTAGTAACCCCCTCCACATTGGTATTGTTTCAACGACGACAGAATGGGACCTCTTAACACACTACTCTAATTGGACGACTACGAAACGTATACTTGCTTACGTTATCAGATTTATAAACAACTGTAAAGACAAAATTAAAAATACAAAACCATTAACTGTTCAGGAACTAAAAACCGCTGAAATCAAAATTATAAAGCTGGTTCAACACCATAACTTTTCGGATGAAATTCAACTACTCAAAAATCATAAATCATGTACGATGAAATTACAACGACTATCACCCTTTTTAGACACTAACCAGATTTTACGAGTTGGAGGAAGACTTCCACAATCTTCTCTTAACTATCACGCAATGCACCCAATGATACTTCCCAAGAAACATCACATTACAACAATTATAATCCAGTACTATCACATCACGCATCTTCACGCAGGACCTCAGTTACTGCAATCGCTCATTTCACAACATTTTTGGATTCTGTCTGCCAGAAGTATTATCCGCACTTGCATTTTCAAATGTATAATCTGCTTTCGAGCTAAACCAGCTCAAACAATTCCACTTATGGGAAATCTCCCACGTGAACGCATCACACCTACACCTCCTTTCTTAAAAACCGGTGTTGATTATGCAGGGCCTTTCTTGGTAAAAATTCATACTTTACGTAGAGCCCAAAAGGTCAAAGTTTATTTATGTCTTTTTGTCTGTTTCGCTACTAAAGCGGTCCATTTAGAAGTCGCTATGGACTTATCTACTGAGGCATACATCGATGCTTTAACTAGATTCATCTCTCGCCGAGGGTTATGTTCCGATATTTACTCTGATTGTGGAACTAATTTCACGGGCGCCGCCGCAAAACTTAACAACATTAACTCTTCATTTTGTAAACTCCATAACTTTCAAGCTGATGTCAGCACTTTCGCAACCAACCATCACATAAATTTTCATTTTTTACCGCCAGCTGCACCTCACCAAGGAGGTCTCTGGGAAAGCGCCGTCAAAAGTGCTAAACATCATCTCAAACGCATCCTCCATAATCAGTGTCTAACACTTACGGATTTTATTACGCTTACCATAAGAGTAGAGGCCATTCTGAACTCGCGACCTCTAACTCCGCTTTCTTCTGATCCCACAGAACTCGCTACGCTAACTCCAGGACATTTCCTGATAGGTCGACCTCTTCTATTGCCTCCTGAAGAAGATGTAACGCTTTTATCACCGAACCGCCTAAAGCAATGGCAACAAGTTCAACGCTATACCCAGATGCTCTGGAAACGATGGAACGTAGAGTATCTACACACGCTTCAACAAAGGTCTAAATGGACACGTCCTTCTGACAACCTGTTAATAGGAGATCTTGTGCTCATACTAGAACCTAACACGAAACCCATGACTTGGCCGCTAGGCCGTATTCTTCACACTCATCCTGGCAAGGATGGTGTTGTCCGCGTAGTCACATTACAAACTCAGTCTGGAATTCTTTCTCGCCCAGTCACCAAAATCTTCAAGTTACCCCTTGAAGTCTAAATCTATTTAATTTTAATTTCTCTCACTTTTCAAAATTAGATTAAGTATGGACATAGTTGCACCCATCTTCCTACCGCATACTCTTCGGGTACCTTATAACTCCCAGTCCTTCTCGCACTCACATACCTTTCCTCATGTCAATACTTGTTGAAACATTGTTTCAAGGGCGCCGCTATGTATAGTACTTCCGGACCTTTGGATTGGTCGTTGGCTTCTAGCGACAAACCACGACTCGTCCGATTGATGTCGGGAGCTAACTAGAAAAAAGTAGTATGACTAGAGTTGTTACACAAGACGAGTCTAAAGAGACAACACGTGGATTTTTCGCTCCGCAATTCCTTTCGTTTTTTTTACACGCTAATTAACGCAGCAGTTTACTTTTAATTTAAATAAATATCACTTAATTCTTTTTCTATGTTATGTTACCTTTTATAAAATATTCATCTTTGTGAAAGTATTAATTGTATTGTATGTGTAATATGGGAACTATATTATTTGTGTGAACTGTGCTTTATTATACAATATATGGTTACAAGTATCGGCCAAGAACAGTTGAAGTGCTATACAACGCCTCCCATGGACATTGGACACCGTGAGTACTCTAACATACAATTATTCTGTAGCTTAGATGAATATTAAAATTTCTTGTTATTTGCTTTCTCATTAAAAGCAGTGGTCCTCCGAGCCTATGTAAAACCCAATTTTTTTATTACATTACCGAATATTACAAAAATTGTGAACACATAACATAACATAAGTATATTCCTATACATTATTTTAAAAGTGATGTTGAATCATCTGATACAATAGTAATGTGTTTGAATAACATATTGTTATTGAAAATATTATGTATCAATTCTCCTTAGTGAATCAATATGGTGTGGCCAGAGAAGTTGAACACTTTAATAGTCGATCAACAAACCTTTGTGATATTAAACACTCCATTTATATTTTGAACTAATATAGTCTCTGACTTTAACTTCATCTCCAACTGTATAAGATCTGTATAGTCTGGGAAAGACAGCTGGAAATTTTTCCCGTACTGCTATATAGTTATGCATTGTAATACTAGTTGTGCTTGTAGCATGTTGCTTCTATCAGTAATAGTTATGTATTTGAAATTAACTGTTCTTATTAATTTAGCTAGCAGTATAAACGTTAAAACAATGCAAAACGCTATTGTTGTTATTATTACTGAACAATTCTGATAAAATGTCTGACAAATATTTAAATGATCTATAGCTATTACCATATAGTTTATTAAGTAAAGTAGCAGAAGCTACTTAATTATTCAAAATTTAATGACGGCATTCAAAATACAAATCTGAAAAAAAAAACTTGAAATAAATTACCTACTAACAATTTACTGTATATGATACGAAATGTCTTTTTATAGTTTTTACTTTTATATAATCCACTCTGTACATTAAAATAGAATATATGATTATAATTTTGAAATTTTTATCTCTTTTAAACAAATTTAAAGAAAGTTTAGTGCCCTATTTACTTATCAATAATACATAAAAAATATTTCAACACCAAGAGTTTCAAATTGTTCTCCTAGCCATCTTACACATGTCCTACATAATTTCCATGGTAATCCATAGATATTTCTACCTAAATAGCAAAGAGATAGGTGAATTACTTCACATTCAAAATAAGTTTAAACTACCTTTTATTATAGTTAACTCACCAAATGACTGTAAACACAATTTTCTATAAAAATCGCTTTATTTGTTCAATACAAATACAAAAGAATATTTCAATGGCCAAGTAATGATCTTCAGTTGTTAATGCATACAAACTGACAGTAGGGTCTGTGTGCATGTAAAAACTGAGGATGATGACTTAATCAATTGAACTTGTTGTCTCTTATTTGTATCAAACAAACAAAGTGATTTTTATGGAAAATGGTGTTTTCATTCATTTGGTGACTGAAGTTTTCATAAGTGTAGTTCATTACAGTTGAAAGTTAAGCAAAAATATATATTTAGCTTAGGCAAATTTAAAAGTTACCATTTGTGGAAAACATTTATTTAAACGATTTTTCCCTGGATATATTTGTCAAGGGTTGTAGAACAATGCCTTATGTTTTACCCATAGGCATTCCTACACAAATAGATAACGATATGTGAATTATTTTCTTTTTTAAATTACTTTTTATATATCAATGTATACTTACTTATACATGAGAGTAAATCAAAAAATAAAGTACATTTTTATTGAATCATTATTTTATTTACACTCACATGAATGAAATATGCTAATTTTTCAACATAATCCTCTTCTATGCACTTAGTTCATCTTTTAACAACCTTTTCAATTCCATCCTGAAAAACTTTTGGGTCTGGTGCATAGCCAATTTTGAACCACTTCTATGAACAAATATTATTTCAACACTTCTTTCAATGGATGTAAAAGATAAAATTATTTTGAGCCAGGTCAGGACTGTAGTGTGAGTGGGTGGTCCAGCAAATCTTAAAGAGAAACTACTATGATCACTAAGGGAAAAATCAACTCCAAAAGCAAGGAAACTTTAAAAATGTGTTATTTTACTTCAGGATAGTGATCGAATTTATATGACCAACAATCTTTATATGCTTTCAAGATCTCACTTATGAGCTGATGGACCAACTGGCTCCAAACAATTATTATTTTCATCTTTTTAGCCCTATTTAAAGAAGAACTAGTGGTAATATTTTTTGTTCCCATAAAGAGATTCATGAAAGCTGGGTATGCACCACACCAAAAGTTTCTTCTAAGAAAAAATTCAAATTTGCTAAAAGATGGAATAAGTAAAATAAACATATTTTATTCATGTCCGTACAAATAAAAAATATTGTTCTTTTTCATTGCACTTTAATTTTGACTTACCCTCGTATCTCAAAAATGACAAATATTGGGCTGGTATGTTATTCCTTCCAGGGTATGTTTTGTAGTACATTACATAATTGTAGGAATCCACAGACACTAAAAACTATGCAAAATTAATTATGAATAAATAATTGGTACAAAACAACACTAACTGGTTATTTTAATCAGTAAGAGCGAACATGGCTTCAGAAATAGAGTGTCCTGCATATCATTTAATCACTGGGTACCAAGATTATATAACATGATGTACTATCCAACATATGTCAAAAATGTGTTAAAATAAATATAATTAAATACATAATATCAAAAGATAAATGAAACACTTGCCTTTAAATACAGGAACAGGAATCCGGGAGTTCTGTGTAAGGAAACCAAACTTGTCCTCTGTGACAGGAGTAGTTAGAGGAGCTCCTTTGTCTTTCCAATCAGGAATAAGTTCATTCAAAGCAACTGGATCTATAACAGCACCTGACAGGATATGACCTCCTGCAAGAAATAGATAAATACAAACTGTTAGACCAACTTGACCCTTCAAGTCAGGCTTAAAATAATCCAATTTGAACTGTCCTGAGTTTGAAAATATAGTTTTGGGAATAATTTTTTCTCATTTCTACAGTTCTCTAGGCATATTTTGACTGCAACTAAAAATGTTATATTTTTTTTTAGTAATTCAGCTTTTAATTATATCTATTTTATCAATTATATGTTAACCATAACACATACTGTTGATTTTATCTAAGTCTGCTCAACAATATCAATCAAATTTTGCTAAAATATAACCCACCTCCTCTCCCTCAAAAAAATATATACACCATCTTCCTAAAAATGTCATTTCAGGAGCTATCAGTAAGAACATGACCTTTATATGTAGTCTTAAATATTTAAAGTTTAAAAAAACCACTTGGTTATCATCGCCTTATAAAGAAGTAAAAAAGAACATGAAATAAGTACTGTATATCAATACTCTAATAGTGTCGGTTCAGAAAAGAACAAGAATTGGTCAAGAGAGACCAGATAAGAAATATGAAATACAGGGATCTAACCCAAGACTATATGAAGAAACTTGTAGATCCAGCTTGTGATACAAAATCTAAACATAATAGACTGTGTACCCTATTAAACTCTAACCTATATATATAGTTTTAACCCTTTATGACTAAATCCACACTAAATTTGGTGGATTTTGAAATTGTGTTACTATATTAAAATAAGTATATATTTTGTTATAGAGATGAGTTTTCCTAGGTCTAGATAAGAAAGCTAAAAAAATAAACAACAAAACTTTTTGAAGTAATAGTTTAAGTTTGACAAAGAATTGAATATTTATATAGTATGTTAACAAAAAAAAACATGAGAAAACAAGGACTATTACAATTTAAAACTAAAATAGACTAATAATTTTACATATAACACGATACATTGTTACAATGAAATAAAATTGCATAACTAATTAAAAATATTGATACAAATGTTTGAAATTTGTAATTGGTTTTAATATGGTAATCCACAACAATATTGAGGATGAATCTTTGCACATGGTTCATTCATTGGTTCTGGTCTTGCACACATAGCACGTCTCTCAACAAAGCTCTTTTTCGGACAAATAATGAAGTGTTACTATTTTCTATTCTGTTTCTTGAGGAAAATTCATACCTTTTAAACTAATGAAACAAAGCAGCGGTGAAAATGAAACAACTGCAAATAACAAGATCCAATATACTAAACTACAGGAAGCACTGAGAGTGAGAACTCGTCAATGCTGTCCGCAGGTAAGAAAGTCTTAGAGCCATATTGCAAGTAACTACAACTGTCATTAGTCTCAAAACATACAGAAAGCATACAAAGACAACAAAACTTGTACTTTTCTATAGAGTCAGTTTATTAAATGGACTATCTAAAAGAAAAGAAAGAGGTATCACATAATTTTGTGTAAAATCGTATCAATGACACCTATAGGGTTAAAAGTTGAATATCATACAAAACAAAAAAGTGATTTCAATCAAATTTTGGTGACAACTGATGTGACCCAAACAAATTTGGAAATAAATAACATCTTTTTTAAACACATGTTTTATTATAAAATTATAAAATGAGCACTGAATGTTGTTTGCTTAGACTTTGGCTTTTAGTGTGAGAAAATAATACAATGTTTTTATATTTTACTAAGTAATGTATTTAGATTTTTGAAAATATTTAAACTTACTGTACTATCTACTCCTACTATAGACTTTAAAAGTGTACTTTGAACTAAAACATTTCTGTAAACTAGTTAAAAAAAAACTAAACCTTGTTTGGTTGATGACAAACAAACTCTAACAAATAGAGTGGTTTCCTTGTTCTTAATAAAAGAGGAAGTTTTGTACAAGAAAATATAACTGTAAAATTCTGTTTATATTGAGTAACATTTTGTTATTTTTTATCAAAATCTACTCCAACAAAAATTATACTTGAGCAAATCACATGATCTAAAAATATTGCTAACATTTGGTATTTTCGTTCATCTGTGATTCAATTTCCTCAGGATTAATAAAAGAATTTCAGAAAAATCTGTACATTTATATATGATCAATACCACAAATAAGTTTTAAAATGAAAAAAAAAAATCCTTAGACCCATTTCAAGAAAGTCACATTAAAAATTATTTTGTGTGAATAACTTTTTACTTTAATATCATAAAATAACCTGCCACAACCCATTTTCTACAAATTGACATTTTTTATCCAATATCATAGTTACTACTTATAAGAATAAATTTGGGACTAATCCCTAAGAAGCATAACTTAAACTTTAGTTTCAAGATTTTTGATATCCAAGTCACTTCAAATATTTTGTAATAAGATATATGATAATATTAATACAAAAAATAATCCAACCACTATATTAAATGATCAGCTGTTTGACACACCTGTATGACACAGCCCTCATCTGTCATGTAAAGCAGTTTTTTAGCTAAATACAAATAATAAGTAGTATACCATGGACCACACGTACACTGAATACAATTGACGTCACTAACAAATACTTTTTAAAGTGTATGTATTGGGTATTTAGTGGTATAATATTGTGTTTTAGTGTATTTATGTTTACTAGACGAAGTGAATAACTTGATAACGGGATCACGGTCCCGAAACACATCGTAAAAATTAATCTCAATCAAAAAGTCACATGACGGATTAATTACAGGTAATATTTACTATTAATATTATTTAAATAACTTAAACCGGAGAATAATAAAACTATTGATGTAATTTTTACCTATAGAATGACACCAAAATAAGTTGTAAATACCCTAATACTTGAAAGTATAATTTAATTCAAATTTCACTGGAAATAACTTGTCAACAGTTGTGTGACATAAAAGTGCACCTCGCTATGTTTCTGATCTGTCCATTCCACAAAATACGCCTCCCACAGACCATCTTTCTTACCACTTCGTCATTGTAGATATCTTGGCTTCGCGGTTAGTTTACGACATGTTCTCATCGACACCTTCTGTAATATTGTACCTCTCAATGGCTAACAAATCAAGGACTTCAATATTTCTGGATCCTGAATGTATTGGACTATAGATCTCCACTCCAAACAACATGATGGATAATTATATATACATTGGTATTCACACTAACAAAGGGTATCGAAATTCTGCATAAATCAAACAAGATCAGATATTTAGATACCCTCAAACAAATTGAGATTTACAAATAAAATAAAAACGGCAAAAAAAGTATTTAAAATTTTAAAATGTACAATAGGAATTAAAACCATGTCCGATACATGGATACATCTAGATGATAATACGTAGCCCGACTATCAGTGAAAAAACATTCAGACCCAATTGTGTCTGGAAGCTCCTAGCATCATGAGCATTGTTCTTTTTTTTATTCAATTAAAAATGTTTAACATTGTTTATAGTGTGTTTCTCGAAAAAACCATTACAGTTGTCATTGCATTCACAATAGTGAGCATAAATGCTCCACATTAAAAACTTATAAAACTAAAAACATTAATATAAAATGTGAACTACATTAATAACACTAAAATTAAGTAAAAAATCATAACCTTTGATAAAGTTTAATAAACAACAACATAACATGTTACAAGGCTGTATAGATCCCCTGGAATAAGCATGTTTTTAGTTCCAAGTCACAATTTAAATAAAATATTTAATTACCTTAGGTCCGTCACAACGAAGTCACAAGACGGACCTAAGGTAATTAAATATTTTACCCTGGAATAAGTTAACAATAATAAACTATGATAAAATACAATAAACAACAATTTTAAAAATATTAACGGTATGTAAAATGACCCTACAATGAGTTAACAAGGAGAAAATTTAAAGAAATTAAATAAACAGCTATATATAATTATACAGTGCTGTAAAGAAACTGTGCAATAATCGAATCAAAATATTTTTAATTTTATAACAATTTTCAGGTAACATAAAAAGGACAACACCCAATCAAGGATTTCAGTACTACCCTCAATATCACCTGAATGGATTTTTTCCTAGTTGTTTAACAGCGAAAAACTTCTTGGTCATCGTCTTATAAAAATAAAGAAGAAGATAAAATAAAGAACCCTAGGCCATGAATACTCTAATTGTATCAGGGTCAGAAAAGAACAAAAGTTAGTCAAAAAAGACTGGATGACATCTAGATGTAGCCCAAGACTACAAGAAAAACGTGTAGATCCAGCTACCTACCCTTGGGAGCCCCTGAGGTCACCTGAATAGAATTGGGTAAGACAAATGTTCTACGCACACCTCTCAGAACAACACAGTGAATAAGGACTATGTTGTTTTTCTTCATCGATAGCACTGCGACAAATTCCATGTTCCATCAGAAATCCACTAGTAATCATGGATGACCAATATTTACACAGATAATCACCACTTTTTCTTGATAACTAGCTCATGCGGATTTATTCCACAGACGGAGAGTATCTTTATTTCCTTATTGGCTCTATATTTGTCTATTCTTCCATCCATTACCTATGCAATATGATACAATCTTGTTGAGCACTGTGGTGAAATTCACAACAATGATTCGAATTTGCCCCTAACCACAATCACAAGAAACTTTTTTTTTAGTGATTGTGAGTTTCTAGTGATTGTGGTTAGGGGCAAATTCGAATCATTATTGTGAATTTCACCACAGTGCTCAACAATATTGTACCTTAATATGGCTTCCCGGTCAACTGAGCAAAACTTCTTCCGTAAGTTAAGTTTATTAAAAGTAGATATTCAATTTCCTAAAAAATGTCAGAAACAGAATGTATTTCCAAATTTCATTTGTGGCATCAACATTAAATTGAGAAATTCTCGCACAGAGAAAGTAATTGAGTTTGCTAAGAAGAAATGGTTAAATTTAGAAATAAAATATTTATACAGTAAATTAACTAGAATAGAATTAGAATTATATAAATTACACCTCAGTCTAGCAAAAAATACTCAGGTTATTATAGTTTTAGGTTTAATTTTATTTCATTAGTAGATATGTAAGTTTAAATTTAGTTTATAAGCAAGACCCTCCGATGATGATAACCATGTAATCGAAATGTACATCAGGGCATTTAGTGGAAATAATTAAAAAAGAACAATTAATCAGATAATTGTGTTTCTAGTGATTGTGGTTAGGGGCAAATTCGAATCATTATTATGCAATATGAATTTAACTGTTGATACGAAGTCAGATGCCATAACATGCTACAGAATAGAATTCACTTGTAACTTTCTTTGCTACTTTATTAGCTTTTGTGTTTTCTGTAATGCCCAGGTACCCAGTAAAATGCTACTCCCATACCCTATAGCTGAAGTCCGTGTATGGGATATGGGAGAATATCTTCACAACACATAATATCATCAACCAAGGGATTTTTAGAGTACATATCATGTAAAGCACTTTTTGAATTGGACACAAAATATGATGGAAACCAGATGTAATGGTAGGTCTTCCAAAATAACAAAGAGTTCTGCAGTAAATACACTAGAAGCTGAAGGTAATCCATACATATATGTCCCAACTGGGCGGAAAACATGGACAACCAACTTTATTGTCCGTTTTGAACCATCTGAGAAAATAATTTCACTTAATTAATTCACATTATATCAATCTTTGTGTTTTAGGAAATAGTCATAGCAGAACCGGAGACTATCTCATGACCAATGCAATCTCACCACAGCAAGCAGACATATTGGCTAGATAAATAGGGTTTACATACTTATCAACTTCAAGTTGGTCTCAACTCTCAATCTGTATTTGTTTCAATAAGTCAATATATGAGAGTGGAACAAAGTACAATAGTGCAAAGTCCAACATAATATTTACTTGAATGAATAACATTTATATTGTCTATATTGAAGATTCAAGCATGTTTACTTAGGCTTGTACAACAATTTAGTTTTTATGATTGTCTATCTCCAAATGATAAGAGTAAAATATGTAAAAACTTTGCATAAACTTTCACACTCGAATATAATTGTTTCCCTTACAATAATACTTACTTGTAAGATAAAGAAAATTAGATAAAATTAATAGTTTTGGTTAAAGTTTAAAAAAGAGAAAACAAAAATGTTAGAAAAGGAGAAAATTTGAAATATTTAAGTAAAATTACAAGTAATAAGAAAACCACAGACTAAAAAAAAAAAAAAAAAAGAAATATAATTTTCTACAAAAATGTTTAACATCTGGTTAGGGACATAAGCATCAAAAGTGAAAAATGCTGATATGGAAGCTTGTCTACATGCACGTATACCCAAGATTAGATAAAATCAACAACTGAACAATGATGGTGGCTGGCTTGTACGTTCAGGTTAATAGTTTCATTGAAATTGCGTAAGTGTTGGTTGAGTAACTATTATGAAGTCAACCATCAACTTACTAGTAATTTTGAATTGTCTTTTATATTAAATTACACATAACTCCTAGTAGGCCTACACTATATAACCTGAAAATGTTCATCTCGTAAGGTTACAAAATATACAGTGACCTACTATAAAACTTATTTTATTAAATGTTATGTTGGTCCCAACTTCTTACTCAAACTTAGAATATTTGAAGTTAAATATTTTAACAGTAAAATAAGAATGTAAGTATGCTACTATACAGTACAGAAAAGTCAAGTCTTAAAATAGACCTGTAGTAGAAATCTAGAGAAGTAGAGTTTAGTACATTATTATTTACAACAAAATATTATCAGGTTATCCCAAGAAAATATGTTATGCTTTTTTAATCTGGTTAATAGACACACATACAGGGTAATTTTTCCCTATACTCCGAAATTGGATTTTTAGGGGCAACTCAAAAATTGTAAATAACACTCATTGAGTGATACAAATGCATAAAAAGTTGAAAAAAAACTGCACAAAATGCAGGTCATTATGTTGTCTAAAATGACAACCAATTTGGTCTAGCTTAGTAATGTAGTAAACAAGTTTTAGATATTTTCTGTTATTTAAGCATTATCATAGAATTTTACATTTTTTGATGATTGGCATTTCTGGATAAGTTAGTATACATTTTATTATATTCATTCTTACCTCATCAATTCAAAATATTTAAAAATAATTTTAATCCAATGCATCATAAAACCTGTTCACGTTACAAAGAGATAACAGGAAAGGATGCGAGAGATTAACCCCTTAAGTGTTTTATTTTTTTTGCCTAAATCAACCCAAAAATGCCTATTTTTTTTTATTTGATTATTTTAATGTTTGTTAACTTGGAAGTTAAAAAATAGGCATTAAAAGAAAATATAAGCGACATCAAAAGTATAAATGTCATGTTTAATATAATTTAAAAACACATTTACCTAACAATTAAAAAAAGTAAAATGTAATAAAACCATTGTTAAAATAAAAGTACACACAATAAAGATTGTTTACAGTTTCTTACTAATGTTTAGTAATTTTTTTGGGTGTGATATATTTTAAAACATGGGGCAGCACACAGCCCAACATCACAATCGCTGCACTGGTATCGCGACTCCTTGCGGACATATCGCGACTCCTTGTAAATATAATGTTCACGGCGGATCCAAAGAGGACAAAAATAAAGCGGTAGTTTTATATGGTTATGCTCTAGAGAGCATGCCAACACTATCTAGCGGCAATACTAGCAACTACAACGTAATATTACGACAGATAACGAAATAGAATAGGGCAAGTTAAGAGCGTCGGCTTTAGCCGACAGCGGCACTTTTTATCGATATTTGTAGCGTCGGCTTAAACCGACATAAACACTTAAGGGGTTAAAGAGATGATCCTAATTCTATATTATTAGAAATTAGTACTTTAATTAATTAATTGATTAAAACAAATGTGAAAAAGAATTGGACCAAACTATAACATTATATAAAGATAAGTTTCATGTGAAGTTTGGAAACAGTGGAACCCTACTATTGAAAGAAGTGTCTTTTGATCTATAGGCTGCATAGATTAAATATACCAATGACTTAATATAATGACTTTATATATATAGACTATATTCAATATATCAATGACTTCAGTTCAATATTAGATTGTTTAAGTAAATGACTAGTTCTTATTCTTTTGAAAAAATAATAAATTACAAATAAAAATAGTCAGCAGAAAATTCACTAAACAAAGTGAATTTTCTATTTCACAGAAGGAACTGTATTTTTAAAGTATCCTTTAATTTACCTTATATATTAATAATTAGTAAATCTATTATTTGAAGCAGAACTCCCGTGTCTGAAGTTTGAAATGTGAATAATGATGTATCTCGAAAACTATTTGACTGATCATCAAGATTTAGTGCACATAATTATAATTTGACAATGACGGTCATGACGGAGGCAGAATTTAAATTTTAACATAAATCATAAGTTCTATTTCTGTGAAAATTGAAAATATACTAAGCCTGTATGAACATTTAAATAAGTTCCTCATTTCTTGAAAGTTGAAACCGTTTCAACATTCGTTACCATAACCTCAGGTTTTACAATTTAATAACGTTTTATTTATTTGAATACATAAAATTTATTTTTGGTTAGGTAGGCTTATTGATTTCCCTCTGTTAGAAGATAAAACGGTCGCACAAACTTTCTCACAAACAAATATATTTATTACATAATAAGGGTTTTGTACAACACAGAGTTCTTATGACAACAATCACGGTTCTTTTTTTCAATGTAAGTAATTTACTCTCAAACAATGCACATGATCGTTTACGCGATTGACTTTCGTTGCTGTTTAAAGAGTCACAGGATAATAAGTTTGAACCAAATTTCCGCTAATGAAGATAAATAAATATGTGTAAAAAATAAAACGGTTTAATAGATCACATGATCTGTCTGAAGGTTAATTTATATTTCATTACCTAATTATGTAATTGAAAACTTTAGTTCTTAAGAATGTTTATATATTGCGTACAATTAATTGTTCATCTGAAATTAATATTATTAACTTGTTTTCCTCCAATCTATGATATTTGATAACGGCTTAGTAGTATGTCTCTTTCAAATGATGAACATAGAAGTTTAATGAAGTTTTATAACTACTTAAAAATCTGTTTTTCTAAACCATTTTCATAAAAAATAAGAATATCATATCATTATTTACAAGAGACAGACTAACTGGGAGAAGACTGAAGAAATCTAGTAATTCTTAAGAGTACAATGAAAAGAGTTTATACTATTCCTGGTGAAGCGATTAAAAATTGAATTTGTAATAAGAACTATTTCCACTTCAAGATGTAACCTTTCAACAACGGCTTTCTTCTATTGTGCTACAATTCTCTATATTTTGAACAAACATATTTTACTGTCATGGGGCTTTGTACAACAATAACTACTACTATATAACCTTTTGTATATTATTAGTATAAAATGAATTACAACATTGTTTCAACAATATCTTTTGTTCCTTAATAAAATGATTTTTCCAACATATGTTTGTATAACTGTTAAATACGTATTTATAAACGGGCTTACTTTACTTACAGGCTTATTTTACTTTACACATAGTACAATTATACATTTTACATAAGTAAATATACATTTAACTTAAAACTACAAATTGTTTTATTGGACAAGTGTTATAAATATTACGCTTTACCTGACAGAGACAAAGTACAAAGATTTTGTTAAAACGATTAACAACTGTAATATGGACAGACAATTCGTAATGTAATGTTTATTTGACTGAATTCACAATTTTAAATTTATACATTTCATTAAATAAGTGTAAATTTAGTCTACCAATCAAATGTTGTTCTATGGATCTACTGACCAAATTGATACCAGCTGTTGATAGAAATTGGATTATAAATTGTACTATGACAATTTAAATAAGTTTATCTACAATTTATCTTTCTATTTACACTCCGTTTGTAAATCCCTGAATTGATCCTGTAGATCTGTTGGTTTACAATTGTACATATGGCTTTCAATATAGTTTCCACTTTCATAGACCACTAATATTTGAGCATAACAAAATATATTAATTAAAACATTTTTCATCCTACTGTGAACATGAATTCTTTTATGATTTAATACAAAATTTTAAATTCAGAAATGTATAAATATTATTTTACTAACCAATTTCAGCTGCCTTTTCGACAAGAGTAACTCGTAACTCATTTCCACCCTTCGCTGAAAGTTGCTTTAGCATAATAGCTGCCGACATCCCTGCAGGGCCACCACCTACTATCAAAACATCTGTCTCGTCCACAAATCTTTCCATCTTGATGTCTAAAACATAAAAAAGTGTAGGTTTTGGATATTATCCTAAATTAATTTAAAACTACTATTCAAATTAAACTATAATATTCAGCTTGTTTACTATAAAAAATATTATGACTACCTGTCACCCTTATACTCCATAGTCAGTGGCTTGAGACAGTTTTTTTCTTTTAAAAATTCAAACTAAGCATCGAACATCAGAAGACACAACCTTCTGCTGAAATCACAGTAACCAAGAAAGTTTCAACTTCCTCTCAATATACTGTGCACTAGTCACATTTCACTGGTTGTGCAATAATCTTGGCTAGTAAACATATAAGACATTACCTAGCAGTTCTCTAACAGAGGCGCACACAATCGGGTCAATTGTTTTCTACTTTAATCTAACTTTAATCAATTTTCAGTTACACAACAATTTAGCTAACTACTTTTCAATTTTCAAAATTAATTAAAATTTGATTACTCACAACTTAAAGACATATAAAACTACATAAAATAACATATTGTCAAACTAAGTATTGTCAAACTTAAAACTAGTTATAAAAATATATAATAAAGACAAATCAAAACCAAATATAATTATTAAGGTTTCTGTGTTAGAAATAAACCACATCAAACAAAATCCATTTCTTTGTTTCAGCTAATGATCAAAACTTGCTCACATGGTTATGGAAAGCTTTGATGGTAAGAACCATTCCTCCAGCATTCAAGAGCATATTGAACTTATGTTGCAATGGTAAACTATATTAAAAGTAGAACAGTAAAAACTAGACTTCTAAAACACGTGTGTGAGGAAAGAATTCTTCATGAAACTCTAGTCTTTCACACCGAAATTCACTGGTTGTCAAAGAGAAAAGTACTTTCTACAATTTATGAACTGAAAAATGAATTATTATAAATATTTTTGATAGAAGAAACCTTAGTTTGCTATCTTCATTAGTGAAGAAACATGGTGTTGAAAATTTCCATACTTGGTTGATATTTTTGGACATTTGAAGAGCTTAGTGTTTAGAGAGAGAAAAATGTGATGAACTATATATTGTATATTAAATGTTGAGCTTGACTTATGAGAAAAATTATACAGTAGCCTATATCAAACACACAGAACACAATTCTCACTAAAAATACGCCTAAGTATCAGACGTGTTTCAACGACAAGGTCGTCCTCTTCAAATAGGACTGTTAGTTATAGTTTGATTGGTGTAGCTCGTGTATCACTGAAGAGGACGACCTTGTCGTTGAAACGCGTCTGATACTTAGGCTATTTTTTGTGAGAATTGTGTTCTGTGTGTTTGTTATACAGTACTGTATATATTGTATGACCTTCTCATTACAACTTTGAAGTAAACTCCTAAATCTTAAACCTATTAATATCTCAAAAATGGTAAAACCTTTTACAGTTTTGATTCAACAACTATTTTTTAAAAAGATGTTGTTATATGTCTCATGATCACCTTCGCATTAAGATTATTAAAATTGACTCCTACATCTTGGACCTGAGGGATCTCCTTTTATTGGTTGGTATTGGTTAAAAAACAACCTGATACCTCTATAATGCCTTAACCTTACCTAACTTGTCCTAGATGAAAATATTCATTCCTTGTACAATTAATTGCTATAATAATCTGAACATATAAAACTCTGTGCATGTATAAAGTTGTGGCCTACTATTTGAGCAAACTACAGCAATTAATTACGTAATTCATAAATATTGTATATCTAGAACAAGTTAAGTATGATTTTATTATAACTGTAATATAAACTATGAAAACTTTCAATAGTTAGTGGGGTAACTTATTAAAGAAAAAGCTGATGTTATAATATACGTTAAACAAATGCCTTGGTAACTGAGATCTGGAATGTCGATAATTCATTAAGGATTCACTCATAATTGAAATCCACAAGATAAATATAAAGCTGTAAAGGAGAAACGAATTATTATTAATTTGATGTTAGATTATATTTATAAAAGGAATAGTAACACATATGTATTATATAAATTCATAATTATGTCATAACGATTACATTACTGTTATGTATCATATATTTAAAGTGTCATTAATTACATTAATATTTAGTGTACAAAGTTGATAGTCTACACAAGATTGAACTTCGACAGCGAAAATATATCTAAAATACATGAAAATATTCAGTTTTATTTACATGCTAAAAAAATTGTAAATAAATTTTTTTCTTTTGGAAATTTTAATTTTAGACAACGTAGAAAAAAAAATATTTTAACAAAATCTACATCAGTTAGGTTTCACTAATAACAAATCTTTATACAAAATCATTAGGCTATAATAATTAGAACTATAAATTCCTGGTAAATATGAATTGTAGCCTACATGGTCATCGGATTTTGTTATTATAAATTATGAAATCGTTACTATTTACCTTGTATTAAACAATCAGATCATATTTGTTGTCGGAAGACACTTTTCAAGTCAAAAATTATATTAATTTAGTTGGAAATAAGAAATATAAAAGTACGAAATCCAGCTTAGGTTATATTAATATTGATAACATATACCTTTTACCATGACAAATATATGTTATAATAATCAAAATTGAACGTTGACACTTGACGAATGTAGTCATAAATATTAACGTAGGCTTTCATAATCAGAGCTGGATTTAACTTAAAACAACAGCTGGATTCCCTTGTTTTCTATGTGTTATTTGACAGTAAAAAAATGCATTTTGGGACTGGAAAAGTTTCTTCCAGCTACAACAAATATGATAATCATTGTTATTAGCCTTCGAACTAATTAAATTTATACAAACTTTGTAATACAAACCTTCAAATATAGTACTTAAAGCAATTATTAAGCTCCATATTTCAAGTTTTTGTCCCAGTAATGTGGCCACAAGCTGGTTCACAAAATTAATTTCTCATACTCTATAATTTTTAATACTTTTTTTTCGTCATATTTTTTATTGTTATTTTACTTTAATTTTGTATTATTGTCATACTCTATGAGAAGTTAATCTGACCAGTAAGCATGTGACCACATTACTATGACAAAAACTGTTTTAAACAATATATTTTCATGACAAGTGCAATTCTCACGTGAAAGACATATAGTTTCAGTGTTTTACATATTATTTGTTGCTTGTATGTGGACAGTAATAAATTATTTTAGCTAGCTTGATGATGCTGCCGGTGGCAACGAAACATGTAGCTTAATAATTGCTTCAAGTACTACATTGACTACAACAGGGTTTGTAAGAAATATGATCTAATTGTTTGAATACAAGATAAATAGTTAACGATTTTATAAATTTTAATAACAAAATCCGATTACCCTACCATGTACAATCTATACACTTGCCAAATTCCTTACCTTTCCATCTTGGATCCTTTTCTCTAGGAAATATTGTGTAATGAGTTGTGATTCTTGGGAGAGCTTGTTCAGAATAGCACCTTTGTCCTGCACAGTATAATCTATGCACTAAAAAAAATAAAATAATAGCCTAATAAAAACACTTATAGCCCAAGTATACTACCAGAAATCTATGAAATATCAGAACCACTTATAATTTAAAAAGTACTCTTAAAGACTCCAATAACTCTTCAAATAAGCAAGCATTGTATAGGTTTAAAACCGCCAGTACAAAGAATATATGTTACCTCGTCCAACATATAGGTAAATGTTTTTAGAAAGATTTACCAATCAATTTGATGACAAGAATAGGCCTACTGGTTTTGTCTAATTCTCAGAAACTGAGGCAAAATTGGGTTAAACGATATATCTAGTATCTAGTAATAATAAATCAATAGGTCTTACTAAAAACATATCCTTATTTATCACATGTTTCCACAGTTATGATAGTTTTCTGAATAATTCAACCATAATTATTACTAATTTGAGCCAACCATATTTTTATCATTTAACTACCAAATGGAATCTATTAATAGTTGGGCTTATTTATGGTTGGCTCCCTACTATTGAGCATATTAGTCTATGTAACACTAGGATTGTTTTATATTTTAAAAAATGGTATTATTTTGTTTATTACAGTTCAAGTCAAAATACTTTATAGACCATTCTATTTGAGTAAAATTTATATGCAAGTGAATGGCAAATTTCTTAAATTAATAATGGATTTATAAGAAAATCAATTTACTTTTATTCTAGCTTTAGCCTATAAATAATATAAATGTAACATGATAAAGATGTAAAAGAGAATATTATATAGGCCTAGCCTATTTGAATAGGAAATGAAAGATACCTATTCATTTCCACAATAACTTAACTGCAAATAAAACACAAAGATTGTCATGCTATGATGTTGAAGAATATGAAATAACTGAATTAAACCAAATGCAATGAAAATTCGAGGTTTTGTCAGCCACTTCACCTTTATAGAATGCTAAAGAATTATCAACATGGATCTATCAACCATTCTAAAAAAAAAAAAAAAAGAACTGTTTTACAAGACTGGGGTATCCTGTTGGTAAATATGTAGTGTTCCTGTTGTTGTGAATTACTAGCGAAACTTAAGCAATTCGTGCTCTACATACCTCCTGTTGGAACAATTAGATCCTCCTTTATTAAGTCGTACACATTTATATTTCGCAATACATTATTTCAGTTAAAAATAAGCAATATTCAAGATTCCATGACATTCTAAAGTATGCAATTACACTATGCATCTAAGTTTCATAGATTACACATAGTGAAATGACTCATAGGGTACATTCGCATTACAATAAAATTTACAGGTTCATATTACTACGCCATATGATTTAAGAATCATGAGAACTATATATATATTGACCTTCCCAGACCTATAGTTCTTAACTAGATGTCTGGTTAGGTAATTTAACAGTTCTCTAAACAGAGTTGTCATAATATGTAGTAACATCAACAGCCAACCTAACCTCAAAAGCCAATAATGGATTTCGGTAACCCAAAAATGAAATGCGCAGTATAGGATGATATAATAGTTGCAAAAAGGAAGTAGGCAGAATTGCATAAATTTCGCTAGCATCACTATAAAACATCACATATTTTCATCTTGTTTAGGCAATGTGGCTAAGCCAAAATTGAAATGTTTGGTTCTTATCTTTAATTAAAAGGTATAAATTATTTAAAAAAATACGCCTACACTTTTATTCATAAAAAGGGTAATGTAGAAAGAAAGGTAATTTTGCATAAATTTCAACTTTTTTTAGAAAAAGAGATAAAACTGAAACTCAGTCATTTGGTAGAATTTGGACTATGATCTTATGGCAAAACAAAGAATATAAAAGGCTTATTCGAAGAAGAATTTGTAATAAATGTTATAAAAGAATGGACGGGTAGAAAGTAAATAGTTTCTAAAGTAGTATTGAAGTAGTAAAATGATAACAAATATATAACCTAAAAAATACTTACACCTAGGAGAGATCAAAAAATGTGTAGCCATCTTGTGTAGACAATCAACTCGTCAAACGTCAAAGGCAGCTGTTTTGCTAAATTTAGTTGACTTATTCACTAACAGAGCGCACGCAGTGTTTTGATAACATATTGAAGTTAGCATCAATACTACACCGCTCCTAGCGCTGATGACTGAAATGAAATCCATAAAAGTGACTTCACTGTGCTATTAGGATCATTCTTGAAAGTATAACTGAAGGGTTAGTTTACAGAGTAGAAAATAGAAGTGACAAGAGTTGTTATTTAGTTTTGTCTATTCTGTTTGTATTTTACAGTGAACTTATTTTGTGTTGAAACATCGTGAATTGATAATTTTGTTTAAAAATTGAGTTGATAAAATTGTTTAAAACAATTTGAGAACTTTGTTTTAATTTCTTTGTTTTGTGATTTAAAAATTATAATTTTCAAGATGCCTGCTGACGTTGCCACTTGCAGTAGAACACCATTCTTGCAGAATATGGATTACGGCTGCCGTAATCCCGAAGAGATGAGCGGATACATGACACTTATTGGACCTGCCAAACAAAAGCAACCTGTACACGTCAAAGTCTACAGAACATCCTTGGAACACTTCGCAGTTGTATGTCCTCAGAAGAAAGTCTGCCGTCCTTTGGGAGTGATAAATTTGCGGAATACATGTTTGGAACCTTTGGCTACTGAAATGAAACAACCAGGGTTCGTCGTCCGACAACGTGGATTCGATACGCCAATGTGTCTCACGTTCATAAGTGAAAGCCCGCGAGATCTGGACTCATGGATTGTAGCTTTTACCTCCCGCAGTTCACCAACCTTGCACCAATCTTCTCTTCCCATTGTTGAAGAAGACGAGGAAGTGTGAACGAAGGTATGAAAATATTTTCAGTTTGTGGTGATATTCTTGCTCGAGATTCGAGATATTGGTGTTTTTGTTTTTCATTGAACATCAGTGACAAAGATTGTTTTATAATTAAAGTATTTTTCTGACGTATTTTGTATAGGCCTATCTAGCACAGACGTAGATTGTGTTAAAAGTGTGTCTGTAATCACAATAGTGGACTCTAGTCATCATTAAATTGTATGTATAACATTAATATATACATCTTGAGGATGGAACCCTCAAGAAACTATATTACATTTAAAACTGTATTAGCATTATATAGAAATTTTTCCTACAATTTCCAGGTAAATGTAAATTCCTTTTCATTCCAGTAGACTAGTTAGTTAATATTTTCTCTTGGTAAATTATAAATTTCAGTCCACCATTGCTAACACCTAATTAAATTACTAGTTTTTGTTTAGTTTATAGAACCACACTTAAATAATCCAAAGGACTTGAATAATATATTTTGTTTAGCTTTATTTAATTTCTTTTGTTAAAAGCATTTGTGCTGACAATACCAAAGATACAAATAGACCTAAGCAATCTGAAGTGATAATTAGTGTCACAGAGTAACTAAACATTTACTCTGTCTGTTAATCTAATTGATCTAACATTTGTATTATCACCGGTAATTGTGCAATTTGATATTTGTTTTCTAATTCTTCATCATTTAAAATTTATTTTTGTATTATTATTAAATCAATATCCTAGTGTTAAAATGAAACAACCAAAGTTGCATTACTTTTTTAATTTGCCTTTCGCTTAAAGTAAATTTAATCTACATATTTACTTTGTTATTCTTCTAATTAGAATGCCTACAATTTGCTTTTTTTCAAGGTCACAAGTAGACCAGACTCAAAAGAAAATTATGTAATATTAAAACTCTATCATTAACTACAAGTTTGTAAAATATTGTAATATCTAATTTTCTCTTTTTTAACAATAGACAATATAAAAAAATGGGGAAACAAAATTTAAAAGGGAAAATCCTATCTCAGGTTAATTGAATGATCTTTATTTGTATAAGCTATATTAAGCTACAGTTTTTACATAGTACCTACTTTATGTAAAAGTAAATAAATTTGTTTAATGATCTTTAATTTCATTATCATTATTTATAACTATAAATATTTTTTATAAAACTTTTTTTATCAAATGAGTAACTAGGCCTGGTTCATTATCTAGCCTTTCTAAATGACATTTGGACAACAATAAAATCTTAAATATGTACTCATGTTTTTGTAAAGGATGTTCAAATAAGTTCTTTTATTTTTACCCAATGATTCTATAAAAAACATTCTTTTGTTGTTCTCTTCTTCTTTTGTTGTTATTTTTAAGAGATTGACTGTCAATTTTAGTGAATGAACTGTCCCCTGTATTACATTGTATAATAACTAATTTATACATATAGGCTAACATATGTTATTTAGTACAGCGAGATCTGTGATAAATTTTGTAATATTCTTGTGAATTCTATGTTTATTTGTATAAACTCCGCGATAACTGTAAAATATTTACCAGTATTTCTTTGTAAGTATGGATATGTAAATTATTTTAGTTTTATTAATAAAATAAATGTCTTTCTTCAACAAAGAATTAATTTAATTTTGTTATGTGTACATGTATATTTATACAGTAATAGTTTATGGTAATAAAATATAAATTGTTCTTCATATTATATCGTATTATGCATTCTTATAACCTTAGTTACTCTTTCCTGTAACTCATGTAATTAATTCCTACTTTTGTATACTGTACTTTTAATAATTTTTCAAAACCTCTAGACTTGTATATATAAAGTAAAAGATATAAATCAATAGTTCCAATTTTGTCTATTCTTTCTTAAACATAAATAAACAGAAAATATAAACTTTATATATATATATATATATATATATATATATATATATATGATTTTATTTTTTAATTTATTGTTTAAAAAAGTAAGTAGACATGAACATTTTTATCTTTTATTTTTCTTGGTGTTTAAACATAACATATAAGTTATTTATTGAAACAAATATTAAAATTTGTATATTCTGATCAAATCAAAAATCATTTTTAGCCATAAAAGATAAACATTTGAACTATATTTTGATTTTACCTTTTATGGGTGAAGATGATGTTTACTTTATCAAAATATACTAATTTAAATTTGTTAAGTGGTTATAGCCTATCTATCACAGAATATTAAACAAATAATCAGACATACTTATATCGATTATAATTGGCAATCTTCGAACCAAAATATTGTTTTAAAAAGTGATTTTTCCTAAGTGATTTAAGGCATTACTTCTTCCTCCAGAGTACCTTAACAATGGGCTTTGAATTCCACCCAGGAAACCTGATTTTTTTTTTTTTTTTTTTTAATAAAACTGCAGAATTCAAACAAACATTTTGGTTCTAGGCTAGTCTTGACTGTTTTATACAAAATAATTGATGTTTTCAGTTGTTTTTTTGTTTGTTTTTTTTCATTGAAAAAGTAATATATTTTAGACGTTTTTAATAGCTGCCATTTTGAAATGAGTAAATAAAATCGGTTAATTATTTTTCTCAAATTGGGTCTTTATACTAAACAGCATTCAAAATATTTTAACTACATATCATTACCGTTAAAAGATAATATGTTTTGTTGTTGTTTATTTTTTTGTAAGAAAACCGAAATTGCGGCTAGAAACTAAGCATTTTAGAAAGTATGTTCATATAAACTTTTTAATCGATTTTGATGGTAAAAATAAGTTCCTGAATTTTTTTAACCGATTTTTTTTTTATTCTCTGTATATTCATGGAAAAACTGTTTTCAAAATAAATGGTTTCACCAAAAGATGGAACAGATAGGAAAATAATAAGGTAATAAATCAACTTTGTTGGTATCCTATATTTCATCTATGACCTTTGTCAAAAAATAGGAAGTACAGATATTTAAGTGTACTCTCTCTCTCTCTCTCTCTCTCTCTCTCTCTCTCTCTCTCTCTCTCTCTCTCTCTCTCTCTCTCTCTCTCTCTCTCTCTCTCTCTCTCTCTCTCTCTCTCTCTCTCTCTCTCTCTCTCGTTAACAAAGGTCAAAGAAGAAATATACTAACTCAGTTTTTATTATCTGTTACTTAATTTAATGTTGACCAAAAGATGAACATAACAAAGTTACAGACACTAGATAATAGAAGTAAATAAACTTGTTTTGGTAAATATTCCGGCTTGACTTTGTCAACAATGGAAGAGAGACAATGAGTAGGCCTAGAGATATGACTGGATAAACAAACACAAGAAATTAATGAAGTAAAGCAGTGTGCCAATTTACAACTAAATGAAAATTACAATTCAAGAATAATTGGCAATCAAACAAAAGCCTTGACAATCGTCATCATTAGAACTGTTATAGGGCCTATCATGGGCGTACCCAGCGAGGGGCAGGGATGGCAGCTGCCCCCCCCCTGGAAGCAAAAGATAAATCTTTATTATACATTTTGTTGCTGGAATTTAATACAATTCTTGAAATAACTTTTTTAATAATCAATTGTATATTGAATGACCATGGCTTCCCCCCCCCCCTAGTTTTGATCCTGGGTACGCCCTTGGGGCTTATAACGAATATATGAAACATATAAATATGGATACTTGTGTCCTACAGACTCCACTCCTCCTTTTTTTGTAAGTTCAAAACATCGTTTTGCAAAAAAATTTAGGTTTTTTCATCTGCCTATTGCAATAAACGAAATGTAACATAACTGCGAATTTCGTTCCCATCCCTGCAATCCTTTCAAGTTTGGCAATTCATCCGGTTTAGACCGCGCCACTACGGTGTCAGTGTTCCTGCAACACTCCTACGAGAATCGTTGTTTGTATTTAATATAGTTTTTTTGTTATTTTGCTGATTTATTAACTTATGTTGGTTTGAAACTGATTCATTTCATATCGCTATTTGAATATGTAACGTAACCTGACCTAACCTAACCTATAGGAGTTTTTGGTCAACTAAAGTGTATATTAGATTTGTGGTAGCAAGAATCATAACAAATAGGTTAGGTTGTGTTTTCATACATATACATGTATATAAAATTGGAGTTAATATTTTAATTAGTTCCAGTTCGATGTACAAAAGGGGGGTCTACGTATTCATCTTAATTTTACAAACATTTGATTTAACATTATATTTGTTATTTACATTATTTTACTTTGAACTTTATTGGATTACATGTTATATTGATTTTCGAATTATGATTAGGCCTAATCATCTTCTATCTATTTAAGGTAGTTCTGCACATTTGTTTTGACCGATGAAGATGGCGACATTGTCGTTGAAACGCGTTTCATTTAATAAACACATGTGAGAAATTTTCTTCAAGTTTTATTTTAATTTGCCCATCAAGTAAACATAACCTCAATTTTACATTAAATACGAAACATTAATGTCAGCCCCCACCTTATTGCTGAATATTTATTTTTCATTAACTTATAAAGAAAAAGAAGAAAAGCTTAAAATAAAAACTCCTAGCCTTCGAATTATCTAATAGCGTCAGAGTCGGGAGAGAACAAGATTTGGTCAAGAGAGACCTGATAGGTGAGATGAAAGAGAGAGATCTAATCCAAGACTGTGTAAAGAGAGATGCAGATCCACTTAAGATCCTTAGGTCCGCCATACCCACACTGATTGAGCCAAGGGTCCGAAAATAGGAAAAAAAATTGAGAACCATTGGTTTAGTCTTTACATCTCTCGTGTTGGGTACAAGAGATTTCCGGGTTCGATCCTAGTGAGGGCTTAAAGTTTCTGCCACCATCGTTACGAAAAATGGGAAGCTACGACTAGTAGCGTATCCTGGCGACGAAAGCCAGAATTATGTAAAGGAAACTCCTTGTGCTGACCACTCATCACCTGAAGGAAAAAAGTTTAGGCCCACTACGAGCTATTAGAGTTATTATTAATTTACTACAATAATCTGTATCACTAATTCACGTTTTATTCTATAGACAACATAAACCACGTATCCCAAAGCAGTTGGCATAATTTCTAGTGGAAAACAATTGTAATTTGTTATTTTCCTTCTAAAAGTGAGCAAAACATCTCTGTTTATCTTCCTTTCACAGCTCACAATTAGTTTGTAATTAATGGTGGAAGAAAGCCATAGAAAGTTGTTGCAAAAATAAACAAGAGTGTAACTAGAAATTAGTTGTTTACGTTGTCAGCCTCGACCTTTAGTTATATCGAGTAGGTCATAATCGATTGATCAAGGTCATCGATAAGTTATACGCAAGATGATGTTTGCTGTTAAATATATTTACATGGTTAGGAAACAATAGATTTTTTAACCGAGTTTATTTCAAATAAACCCTGAATGACACAACAATGACCTTGATTTTATGCATTATAATCGTTATTCCTCCAGGTTCCTGGGAAAAAAACAGTCGATCAAAATATTATATATAGAAGAAACTAAGAGTTACTTCCTTGGTACTTTTAGTATCTAAGTTAACAATATTTTTATATTGTTATAAAGAAACAATAAATAAATTTTCTGAAATAAAAATGTTGGCTGAAATAAATTACCACCTCCTTATTATTTTTTTTTATATTAAATTTGAGATATTTGAATTCTGTTTGGATCAATCTTTTTAGTTGAGAGAGGCAACCTAAAAAGCAGAGGTTTAATTTTAGGGGGTTGCCTAAAATTTTCAAATGACACGTATAGGCTTGTGTTACTTCATTTTAAACGAAACATAACAAAGAAAATTCTAACCATCGCGAAACAAAATAGCGGCCAAAAGATTTTTTTTTTCGAAGCTAGATTGCTACGGTACATCCCCTTGTATGACATTAATGTGTTTTTATCTCATATTAAATGTTTAAACTCTTCTCCCTGCACCTACATGCAGTGGTACAATTTATGTTAAAATATATTTTCAAAAGTTAGGTTAGGTGCTAGTTTAACAGATTCCCCCTGAACAAGGAGGTCTTATATATGAAACAGTGAATCAACATTGGGAAAAATCTATTGTCTTGCCTTTTTATACGATATTCCGTACTAGCTTCGTAATTAAAATAACTCTTTTGGCCTCCATTTTGTTTTGGGTAGTCAGAATTTAATATTATTTGTTATTTTTCTTGTATCACAGAGACGTATAAAATGAGATATCACAAGCCTATTCGTGTCATTTGAAAATTTTTGACAACCCCCGCCCCTCTCCCTTTATCCATACAATTAAATTAACCTAAACTTTTGCTTTTTTAGGTTGATCTTTCATCTAAAGAGATGGGATGGGTTAAAAATAAAAATAAGATTTCTCGCTGATACATCTGTTTTGAAGACAACAGAGCTTCGGTTCTACCAACTTTGTTCAAATATCAGTCACATGTGAAGATTAATTGCCCATCTCGTGTGCACAATTCCAAGTAAAACTATTACGGTTAGTAATTGGTAAAAAACAAAGAACTTTACGTAAATAAGAGCTTGAATTTAATCAAATATGATGAATGCTGCTGACGCCTTTATGGGAAAGCAAAGCACGTTTAGGTGTTATTAATTTTGTTTTTTAAAGGAAGCGTTATTTAAGTTTTTTAACGGACAAGTACTGAACTGGCATTTTTGGTGGGCGCGTCCGAAATAAGTAACTTTTTTTATGATTGTAAAGGGTCAAAGAAGGGACACTAATCCTAAAATCCAACTGAGCAACTCGCTCCTCAGGTAGACAAGCGGAGGGCAGGTATGGGAGGCGCTTAGGAATGCGCGGTATGTGAGCGTCAGGACGTGGTAACCTAACCTAACCTAACCTAATCTAACCTAACCTAACGTAACTTAACATAACCTAACCTAACCTAACCTAACCTAACCTAACCTAACCTAACGTAACTTAACATAACCTAACCTAACCTTTACTAACCTAACCTAACCTAACCTAATCTAACGTAACTTAACATAACCTAACCTAACCTAACGTTTACTATCCTAACCTAACCTAACCTAATCTAACCTAACCTAATCGAACCTAACCTAACGTAACTTAACATAACCTAACCTAACCTAACCTTTACAAACCTAACCTAACCTAATCTAACCTTACCTAACGTAACTTAACATAACCTAACCTAACCTAACGTTTACTATCCTAACCTAACCTAACCTAACCTAATCTAACCTAACCTAACGTAACTTAACATAACCTAACCTAACCTAACGTTTACTATCCTAACCTAACCTAACCTAACCTAATCTAACCTAACCTAACGTAACTTAACCAAACCTAACCAAACCTAACCTAACCTAACGTAACTTAACATAACCTAACCTAACCTAACGGTTACTATCCTAACCTAACCTAACCAAACCTAACCTAACCTAACATAACATAACCTAACCTAACCTAACCTAATTTAGTATTTTGTAGTTGATAAGAATAGGTTTGTATGATAAGTGTTAAATAATTTCTTCACATTCCAAAATCTGTCAAGCGTGCGTCAAAAGTCTGCCGCTAGTTGCTCAGTTCGTACGTTGGTGGTCAGAACCCTTTTTGGTATGTTGCTCAGTTCGGATGTTGCTTATTACCTGATCAGGTAAAAGGTGCTCAGTTCGGACGAGCCGTTTTTTGGTGACGTTTAATTTTAGGATAGCTTTTATTTCATTTTAGGGATTTCTGAGTGAGAAAGTTTGTGCAATGTTTTTACAATTTTTACATATTAATTAAACTAAGAGAATTAATATATTTAATTCTACGCCTTAATTATATTTCCCAACTAGCACAATTATTATATTATCTGAACATAAAGATGGGTTTTAGAAATTTATTAACTTGTTTATATAGTTGTTGACACAATATCTATATATTATAATGAGCTGACTGCTAATTGGTACGTGGCTTTTATATAGCCAAAAATATGAGATGGGATTAAAAGTTCTGTTAGGCTTTAAAGGAAAATGTATGACAAATGTATTAAAAATTATAGACTTTTGAACAAAATATTAATGGAAAGGAACAAACGCTACCTTCACATAACTACATGTGAGTGTTTACTATACGGGATGTGGTGGTTTTTTAATCGTGTTGGCTACAGGATGGCGGTTAAAAAACAATCTCCTCACCTCACTCTTCCTACTAAGATTGTAGTTCTACAGGAAAACAAGGATTGCGATGTTATACCTACATTCTACGATAGAAAGAAATAGTTCATTGTATAAGGCTCGGATGGAGGATACCATTATAAGTTACATTCTGTGGGTGAATGTCTAACATTTAGACGAAATAAGAAAAAAAAAATTTGTGGGGCAAAACTCGAAATGAAAGTCAAATAATAAATATATTAAATAGGGAAAACTGGTTTATGTCCGTGAGTTTTTTGAGGTACGGACAAATTTTAATTTTTGTAGAAAAGTATTATTTTCTTTGTGAAAAGTTGCCAACCTGGCAGACGACCTATTGGTCATGCCCATAGTAGTAGTTGTAAAAGAGAATATTGTGTTTTTTTGTTTATAATTTTGAATTTGTATTGTAACTCAAAATAATTTGGAGAAATGATTCTTTCTTGTGGTTTTTAAATTTACTTGTCTGTAAAAAAAGGAGGGGGAAGTATAATAAACACAATTTTTATTATTAATATTAAAGGAGACGTAACCAGGAGTTGTAACAATAAAACTACAATTGAAAAATTAAATTTGAATTGTTTTTTATAAAACTTCAAAAAAGCTTTACCTGAACAAAATTTTAAAATCACCTACTACGTTATTATTATTATTATGTTTCCAATTTTGCCCTATGTATCTCGCTTGCGGACAAGCAGTAGACAATGCAGAACACACATTGTACATATGCAGCCAATGGAGCCTACAAAGAGGAGTACTGATAGAAAAGATCGGACAATTCACCCCCGAAAACACGGTAGAGCTTATGCTGAAAAAGGAGGATAACTGGGACGCTGTAGCTAAGTTGTGGAGACGATTTTACGGACGAAGAAACAGAACGGTCTGGTCGACGACCAAAACACGTGAAGCATGGCTGGGCCACTGATGGTGCGGATGCGCATTTCCCCCTCTTCGGATAAAAAAAAAAAAAAAAAAAAAAATGTTTCCATTTATAAAACCATTTAGAGTTTCAGGCTTAAAAAAAAAAAATTAATAAATGATTATTAAATTACAGTTTCACTGTTTTGTTCCTTGAAATTTCCTTTAAAACGTGATACAACTTTTATGTAACTTTTCTATATCCATAACTATGAATTAGAGAATTTAAACAATAGTCTAATCCTTTACGACTTCAACCAATTGGACTTCTAGTGTTCGTGGTGAAGGGTTTTGTTCAGTGTTTCTAGATTTGATATACATCGATTGTTACAGTATAGCTTAATATTTTCTATCACAGTGGTACGAAAATCACAACCCCACTACAAGGAACAAACCACTCTTGAAGAATTTAACTTTTAATATTTACATCTGTGAGTGATGTCCCAGTGTACAGTAGCTCTGGTATAATATACTGGTTCCTCATGGTCTATGAGTATTGTTGAAAGTTGTTAGTCTATTAGAACATCTAAAGATTGAGGTTAGGTTAGGTTATGTGTTATTTTGTATCACTAATACATAATTTTGTATCACCCTGTATATAGACATTACTGTGCATCTAAGATTAATTCTAACCTTGGTAAAGTAGTCATTGACAAATAACCTCCATGTTTCCTTGGTTAAATGCATATAATGAACTCCAGCTTAGTTACAATGGTGATTCAGTAAGTTATAACCTAGGAATTTGTGGTATGAAATCAATAAGTATTAAAATGTCCCCAGCACGTGCATGGCAGTTACGTAATACTTATGTCCAGTGCTGTGAAGCTTGAAGCCACGAGACAATGTGACGCCGTGCTTTTTTGTATCGTATAATAATTGATCGAACAGGTTAGGTTTCTGTTCAAGTTTATTGTTTCCTCGTCTTTAGATACATGAAACTAAACTGCTAGCTTGTTGAAATATTTTTTTTATTCTGATATTTGCAGTTATTTCAATACACAAATCACAAAACAGCGTTTAAGGAAATAGTATTTTGAAGACGAACATTGCTCGGTAAAGGTGATGGCATAATAAAAAGGGTTATTTCCATAGGTAGTAAGCCTACTTTTAAATTGAAATCATCAAGATTAATAATGTAAGACGAATCAAATCGCCTAAGGTAAGTTTGGTAATACGAAAAAAAAATCGAGCTTCACGTTTCATGGCTTCAGAAAACTGACAAAATGATTTTCCACATGCTGTCCGTACGGGCGTAGTGAAACTGCCCCGACATTTAGGATAGCCTACTTTTGAAACGATGAAACTGCCCCGACATTTTGGATAGCCTATTTTTGAAACAATGAAACTGCCCCGTTCATTAAAGAGGATTTGGAAGGGTCGCCTCACAAGACTAGAAATACTGAAATTGCCCCGAGCGCCCAAATAATATTGAAAATTTTATTTTACATGTTACACTACGGGACCTAACCTAACCTAACCTAACCTTACAAGCTTATATGCTTGATTGAGGTTAAATAAAGAGGATTAGGAAGGGTCGCCTCGCAAGACTAGAAATGCTGAAATTGATCCGAGCGCAATTTCGGTAGTATGTGTTTAGGTTAGGTTAGGTTAGGTTAGGTTTAAGCGGGGCAGTTTCATCGTTTCAAAAGTACCCAAAATATCGGGGCAGTTTCGTAGTCCCCGTCTGTACATTGTATTGTCATCGGTTAGGTTAGGTTAGGTTAGGTTAGGTTAGGTTGGGTTGGGTTGGGTTAGTATAGGTTAGGTTAGGTTAGGTTAGGTTAGGTTAGGTTAGGTTAGGTTAGGTTAGGTTAGGTTAGGTTAGGTTAGGTTAGGTTAGGTTAGGTTAGGTTAGGTTAGTTTAGGTTAGGTTAGGTTAGGTTAGGTTAGGTTAGGTTAGGTTAGGTTAGTTTAGGTTAGGTTAGGTTAGGTTAGGTTAGGTTAGGTTAGGTTAGGTTAGGTTAGGTTAGGTTGGGTTGGGTTGGGTTAGTATAGGTTAGGTTAGGTTAGGTTAGGTTAGGTTAGGTTAGGTTAGGTTAGGTTAGGTTAGGTTAGGTTAGGTTAGGTTAGGTTAGTTTAGGTAAGGTTAGGTTAGGTTAGGTTAGGTTAGGTTTAAGCGGGGCAGTTTCATCTTTTCAAAAGTACCCAAAAGTTCGGGGCAGTTTCATAGTCCCCGTCTGTACATTGTATTGTCATCGGTTAGGTTAGGTTAGGTTAGGTTAGGTTAGGTTAGGTTAGGTAAGGTTAGGTTAGGTTAGGTTAGGTTAGGTTAGGTTAGGTTAGGTTTAAGCGGGGCAGTTTCATCTTTTCAAAAGTACCCAAAAGTTCGGGGCAGTTTCATAGTCCCCGTCTGTACATTGTATTGTCATCGGTACATCAGCACGATACCGGCCACAAAAAATAAGACAGGAAGAACATGATATTTAGTGTAGAAGTAGACTATTGTCTGCTGATATAGAACCCTTTAGTAATGAAGAAAAATCTAACTTAAAATATCAAAATAGCTGCCATTTTAAATATTTTTATGTGTGTATATCGTGTTCTTCAACTTATAATACATTAAAAATATTCAAATTTGGAGATTTCAATGATACAAACACCACATCTCTACGGTAACAAATAACGATGCTATTGACAAATATTTAAAAACTCTTAGTTGGATCCAAAGTGGTGGTAAACAGGAGAAATCCAGCTGGATCTACTTTTTTCTTCATGTAGTCTTGGATTAAATCCTACTCTATCACGGACCAACTCTTCTCTTCCGACCTTGACTGTATTAGAGTTTTCGAGTGCTAGAGGTTTTTAGTTTATAATAATTTCGTCTTTCATTTTATAAAACGATGATGACTGAGAGATTTCGGCGTTAATCAACAAAGAGTAAAGTACTTTTAATTGTAGCACCTGTGTTCACATCTTAGACCCGTGCAGTAACTGTTTTAAAAATATCGTGCCGCCATTTTATAAAGGGAATTTTTTTTAACTTGTGCATAAATCCTCCAGTCTAGTTACAAGAAAAATCGTACAAGTTATTTCGTCATAATTACGTAACAAACACATAAATTTACAAACGAAATGTCAAATGGTAGAGTTAAAACTTCGCTACATAAATATTCTATGACGTCACATCCACTTAACTCTTCCCTCATATTTATAAAACGTTACTTCTAATCTGTTGTCATAAAATATTGATAAAAATAAAGGTTAAAATATTTATACATTTTATTCTTTATAATCAAAGTTTCACTGTCTAGACACCAGACGACATCTGGTGAAAATAAAATTTTATAATCTGATCATCACGTTTATAGAAGTTTCGTTATCTTATCGCTACACTTTGATAATTCATTGAAAAGTATTCATAATCAATAAGAGGAGTTATTCAACTTGTTCACTATCGAGAAAATCTCCCATTATTGTCATGAGAACAAAAATGGTTAATAAATAATCAAAACCTGTGTGGACTGAGTTTTTTCTATTTAATAATAGTAATAGTTGAGTTAATAAAGTTTGTCTGGTCGTTAAATTTGTGGGAAATCACATTTAAGTATAGAACTTGTATAAATCTTACACCGATGATAATTTTGACTAGTTTTTACACCTTTAAGTTTTAAATTTGTGGGGAAATTAATCCTTTAAGTAAATGATTTATCTGATTCATTTTAAGATATAAAATTTCTGCAATTCTTATCGTCTACGAGTGAAAATTCACCTTTAAGTATCTATTTGGCATACAATTCTTCTAAAAATTCGTCTTAAAATTAGATAATTCTTACCTGTTAGAATTCATCGTAAAGCATTAAATTTGTAATTAATTACTTAATTCATCTTTAAGTAATAGTTTGCATACATTTTACATTGTGAGATATCGTTTTAAGTTTAAATAGTTGTTACTCCTATTAGAATTCACCATAATGGATAGAATTTGTACTTTCTTGTGTAGAATTCTTTCTGATTACATCTGTGGGAATTCACTTTAAAGTATAAAATGCGTTAATTACTATATACGAGTAAAAATTAATTCATCTTTAAGTATATAGTTTGCATACATTTTACATTGTGAGATATCGTTTTAAGTTTAAATAGTTGTTACTCCTATTAGAATTCACTATAAAGAATAGAATTTGTACAATTCTTTCTGATTACATCTGTAGGAATTCACTTTAAAGTATAAAATTTGTGCAATTCTATATACGAGTAAAAATTCATCTTTAAGTATATAGTTTGCATACATTTTACATTGTGAGATATCGTTTTAAGTTTAAATAGTTGTTACTCCTATTAGAATTCACTATAAAGAATAGAATTTGTACAATTCTTTCTGATTACATCTGTGGGAATTCACTTTAAAGTATAAAATGCGTTAATTACTATATACGAGTAAAAATTCATCTTTAAGTAATAGTTTGCATACATTTTACATTGTGAGATATCGTTTTAAGTTTAAATAGTTGTTACTCCTATTAGAATTCACTATAAAGAATAGAATTTGTACAATTCTTTCTGATTACATCTGTAGGAATTCACTTTAAAGTATAAAATTTGTGCAATTCTATATACGAGTAAAAATTCATCTTTAAGTATATAGTTTGCATACATTTTACATTGTGAGATATCGTTTTAAGTTTAAATAGTTGTTACTCCTATTAGAATTCACTATAAAGAATAGAATTTGTACAATTCTTTCTGATTACATCTGTGGGAATTCACTTTAAAGTATAAAATGCGTTAATTACTATATACGAGTTAAAATTCATCTTTAAGTAATAGTTTGCATACATTTTACATTGTTAGATATCGTTTTAAGTTTAAATAGTTGTTACTCCTATTAGAATTCACTATAAAGAATAGAATTTGTACAATTCTTTCTGATTACATCTGTGGGAATTCACTTTAAAGTATAAAATGCGTTAATTACTATATACGAGTAAAAATTCATCTTTAAGTATATAGTTTGCATACATTTTACATTGTGAGATATCGTTTTTAGTTTAGTTGTTACTCCTATTAGAATTCACCATAAAGAATAGAATTTGTTCAATTCTTTCTGATTACATCTTTGAGAATTCACTTTAAAATATAAAATTTCCTATTAATATTGAAAATGTAAAAAAATTATTATTTTTTAAATAGAAAAACATATATCTCTAAAATTGTGTTAACGTGTGCATTTAATAAAAATTTAGTACTACGTAGTAAACGTTTGCATTCTCATATTGTACAGTCACTCATTTTGTAGCAAACATTGTTGATTTTCGGCTATAATTCAGTAAATTATACGTTAAAAATATATTATAGATTTTATTGTAAAATATAAAGTAAAATAAATTAAAGTTTTATAAAATGAAGTCCAGTAGGTGACTCATACGGGTGGCTTGGGGGGGGGGGGGGTAGGTCACCGGACGCCCTAATCCTCTGACTTGTGCGAGTGAAGCAACCATTCTTTCAGCCGCATTCCCATCTTGATAATATTATAGGTCAAAATCATTGCTGAATATTTCTTTCCATGACCTTAATAGTTTGAAGACTGAGACCAGTTCAAGTGTCTTTAGATTTTAAATCCTGGGCTGAATATCCAGTGCAAGGCCTGTTAGATGGTATTTCAGTCGGGTAAAATTTTCAGTTTGTGCATCGAGTGGCCGATGCATCCTCAACACCAGTTTTGTTATATACTTTTTATAATTATATAGGATAAACGTCGTAATTGTTGAGCCTCTCGTCGTAATTGTTGAGCCTCTATAGGGATTGAAATGAGAATTATAGTCAATATGCTAATCGGTGACTCGTATAGATTCAATGTAGATGTTATAGAAATTTCAGTGTATTTAAAACATTTAGACTCAGATTCTTTCCTCATGTAGTATTGTGTTAAATCCCTCTCTCACCTTTCTTGCCAGGTCTGTCTTGACAAAGTCTTAGTTTTCCCAGAACTAATGTTTTTAGATTATTTCAGAACTAGAAGTTTTTATTATATATATATATATATAGGGATATTTTTTTAAGTCGATGGTGATCGAGATATTATATCAAAAAGGAATAAAAATTCCTAACTTTCAAGTCTGTTAAATAATACCATTAATTTACTACATGGAACCATACTGTTTTAAAATGCATTATGTCAGAACAAAATCTTAAATATTAGATAGAACAATGTAGATATTTTAAAACTTTCAAGGGTGTATAGAACAAAGAGCCTTCTGAAGGAGGTGAAGTCCTTTTCAGTTGCGAAAGTAATGATTTTCTGTTTGAAAATACGTTCCCAATTGATATATGATGAACTATATACAGTACAGAGAAATTTATAAGATTTCTCAATTGTTATTTATTTATAAATTTTGTTTTATTGTTGTTTGAAGGCAAAAGCTCTTGATCATCATCAGCTTACAAAAAAAAAAAAAGGAAGAACAGAACATCTCTATCTCTCGAATACTCTAATAGCGTCAGAGTCGGAAAAGAATAAGAGTTGGTCAAGAGAGATCTGTTAGGAAAGAGGAATCTAAAGCATGAGTAGCGTATATTACGCTATGTTCCCTCTGGATTGCCAGCATGTGCTTACTAAAGTGAATCCCCGAGAAGATCAAATAATATAAGTCAAGTGTTTGGTGAACATCACTTTTTAGTTATAAAATTCCAAAAGAGTGTTTTCCAAGCCCATCTGGTGCTTTCATATGCACGTTAAATGTCGAAAAAATATTTTGATATCCAAACAAGGAACAATTGATGAAAAAATATTGCACTAATATCCTGTATAAAATAAAAATCGGGCCAAACAATTGTTATCACTTTTTATAATAGAAGACATTAAATTGTTACGATGTCCTTAGATACACGCCCCACTCACTCGAATCTGTAACGCGTTACCAGTGGCGTGTCCAGGAATTTACTCTGGTGGGGGTCCGGCCTGGGGAGTTTTGGGGCGGCCGGGGGGTTATGGAAAACCCCCCAGCCAGACGGGGGGTCCGAAAATTTGAAAAAAAATAGGGTTTATATGGTGCTATTTTAGGCTATATGAGACTGGTAGCTGTTTCATAAAAGTAATGATTCTCTAACAGTCTAAAGTTTTGATTAATATTTTTTATTTACTGTGTTGTATATTTTCACCGTTGTTAATGTTTTTAGAATGTATGCAAGCCAAATTAAAACGAAATTTGCTTTTTTTAAGGATAATAATCAAAGAGATTGTCATTTTTTACTTTATTTATTTTACAATAAATAACAATACACTTTACTTCTATAATATAAAACATCTTACAACTTAATGCTTAGTCTTCTTGGTTTTTTAGACAGTTCGTTAAGCACTTCCTCACATCTTACAATTACTTCCTTGTGAATATACAATAAAGCTAGGCCATTAAGTCTTGTTTCTTTAGTAGAGTTTCTTAAATAGTCCTTTAAGTAGCAGAGTGTTGAAAATGACCGTTCAGCAGTGCACGAAGTGACTGGCAATAAACGCTCATAAACGCTCATCACTTTACCTTGGAAAATTGTCGTACTTTGCATTGTTAACAGTAGTTTAGTTACCGGTACGCAGAGAGTGGAAATTGAACAAAGATCCAATAAAGTTGTTATAAATGGGAGATCACAATTATTATTAATATCGTATGAAATATATATATTTTTTAATTTTGCTAATTTATAAAAAAATATTAAAATATTTTTTGGCTCTGGGGGGAAGGGTCCGGTCCCGCTCGCCCCCCCCCGTCGGCACGCCCCTGCGCGTTACGAATAACAGTCACTCCGACTCATCGAGATTGGCTTCCGGTTGCGTACAGATGAATCTTTAGTTAGATTGCACTGGCAACTCAGGGGAGCGACCGAAAATTCACGCCAATGTTCCATGGAACGCGCCACTTTCACTCTCTTAACAGGAAAGAAAAAAACTCTCCTTAAACCCGACGCTTGACATATTTGTGGGTAAGGATGAATGTCATCAAAAGTTGTTACGGTAGTCTCTTGGTAGGTGGCATGAGACTAAAAGACTTCGACAATGCTTACTAAACCGGAACATGACCAGAAGTTAACGGTGAGGTAATTATATTCTCGGGAAGGCCTATAAAATATGTCGGAGCGAGTGAGTTATATTTATATTTCTGGTGGTGTGTTTCAATAGGCTAGATAGTTGTGTCCAGTTACTTTTATAATTAAAATATAAGTGTTCCAAATTAATTAATTATAAATAACTCAAAGAGATATTTTACTAAGAGTACTGTTTGGTTTGACGAGGATAAGTGTGGTTTTTGACATTTGGTCAAATTTTATTTATTTTACGCTATATTAATGCGCAGACAATATAATTACAGACAATAGACAGCATGACTGAACCATTTTATTGAACTAAAGGAGATTATAACTGATACAGCCGCAATAATTCCATATCACTTTTTTGAACTATTACATTACCTCTCCCTATATTATACCACCACTCCCCCCTGTTCCTTTTGTTTTTAAACTTTTTATTATGGGGCGTAGCTATAAGATTCATTATTTAAATAATGTTTCACTGTAAACGTAGTAAATAACATAAAATTGCATTCTTATCACAAAAGCGCTGACATCCCTGATGCTCAAATAATTAGTTAAATTGGTGTCACATCACGTGTAAGATAAGTGATAAGTATCACCTGATTTATGACTAACATAAGGTATCATCTTCATTGTTGTTTAAAATTAAAATAATTGGTATGTAGTATTTTATATTAAGATAGAGGTTCTAAGATATTTGATGTCGAAAATTTTAAATAACTGCCATTTTGAATGTACAAAAGTCTAGGTTTTAACTTACCCAGTACATAGGGTAAGTTTGGTAATCGACCTCCGTTTTGCGGTCTTCAAGTTTCTTGATGTTTCGACGCGCCGCCGTCGTCGTTTTTGTCATCTGTAAGTAAGCAAGGTAGCGGCTACAAAAATAAAAATAGGGACTTGAAATTTGGGGTTGTGTGCTCATATAGAACCCTATTGAAATTCGGAAAAAATAGAATTAGAAATGTCAAAATGGCTGCCATATTAAACAGTTTGTTGTTCATATCTCTAAAGTTATTAAATATTAATTTGCAAATTTCAATTCAGCATTTAATGGTACCAACTCAACGTCGATGAATTTAAACAATTTAATTTCGTATCTTGACCTCCCTATGAGATATTCATACAGCTACGAGATCAGGCTTTAAGGACTTTAAGGATTTTTTTCAAACCTTAAAATCTTGTTTAAAAACCAAATTCAACATAAAAAATAGGGGTTTCTATAAGAAATTTTTAATTTGACCGCTTTATTGGAACATTTTGCTTGAATTTTAAAAATTCAAATACACAATTTTCTTACAGAAAAGCAAGCAGAAATCCCGATGATGGCCCAGTTAAATAAGACACCTTGTGTAAACATTGACAAATATTTGAAACGTTCTCGCTCTATATAATACTCACTGAAAACTAATTAACGACGTTTCGTGTGTATAAACCAACATCCGTTGTCTGGCGATAAACCTAGAGCATGAAATGAGTGAAACACGCCATCAAAGAGTAATATCCTAGGATCATGTTTAAAACGAAAATTAAAACTAATAATCTAAGAAAGGAACCTAGGCGTAGAGCTGTATCTAAGTAATCGAAATAATTCAAACTGATTGAAAACGGCGTCAAGAAAACTAGTACCTACTTGAAAACAGAGCACAGAGATTGTGAGATTGTCTGGAGGGGTGGGGTCGATTTCCGTGGAAATATTTGTTTTAAAGCCCACTGAGACAAAAAAAAATGATTTTTTAATGAAGTTTGTATGTTCTCCGTGCAACATCAAATTGTAAACCGATATTGATGAAATTAGTTTTTTTTTACCACATTACCAACACCACGGCTTTGAGTTGACAGTGTTCAGCTGTGACTAGAGCTCACACATGGACTGTGGATAGTGAGCATCTCAACAAAACTCATCCCTAGTCTTTGGAATTTATTTTGTTTATTGAATTTTACTAAAATAACATCTCGGTGTAAGTTTCGGACATCGGCGTTCTCGAAATTCTCGGGAAAGCCTAAAAAAATGTCAGACAGGGACCTGGTTACCTGGAGTAGTGTTTGGTCTGACAGGGATTAGGAAATTAAGACCATTGTTGAGTATGAATTACCACATTTCCTATAGTCAACCCTGTCAGATGATCCTAGTTACGACATTAGATAATTAATTTAGCTCCAAGCAATCCTAACGAGTTGCAAGGTGTTACTTTTTTTCTGATAAAAATCTGTCTGTAAGTATAACCATAAAATTTTTTTTTTAATTATTTACTTTCGTTTTGGATACATTACTGATTCTCTTAGTATTTATATACCTAGGTAAACAGATACGTTAAAAACATTCTAAACGTTCCAATTGGGGTAATGGTTCTTCTATAGCACTAAATACGCCTATGGGTGTTATAATTCTAGTAATTGGATAATCCAGTTTTTTTTTAAATATTGTTATAGCCTAACATTCCTATGGAAGAATTAAATAATAACTCTCATATAGTAATTAAGGCCATTTATTTACATATCTATACCGATAGGTTATTGTTGAACACATATTATTTAAATACTTTTTTTTATGGGTGTTATCTACAATTTTTGATTTATAGAAAAAAAAGTCCCACGATAAGGACAAAATATTCCCTCAAACGAAATTTCATTAAAATCACTCGATTGGGCTATAGAGTACTGCAAATACGACAGACACAAGACAAAACTAACCACTTTTTTAGATTCAGGCGATCGTAAAGCAGGTGATTGAAACAGTAATGACCCCTGTTGAAAAACTTTAAAATGAAACTCCTCAGAATTTTTTTTGAGTTAAAACTATAAGTTCTTTTATATCATCCCCTATTTTTCCAATAAGCAAGTGGGTAATTTTCTAATAGGGACCACCATTTTTTATGGCGATTTTACACATAACGCATTTTTTAAGACTTCTTTTATTCTTTGGTATTTTTCTATATCTCCAACTACAGGCACTGTTTAAGAGCTACAGGCACTGAAAATTCAAGCATAATAATCTATAGATTATTTTTAAAATTTAAATTCAGGTTAAATTTTAACTAGAGCTAGGGAAAAGGTGTAACACTAATGTTATTTTTATTTGTTCTGATGCTGAGGGTATAGCAATCCCAAGTTACCATACATGGATCTACATCTTTCATAATTTATTCTTGGGTTCGATTCCTCTCTTTAATCTCCCCTTTCTTGACCAACTTTTATTGTTTTCAGACTCTTACAATATTCAAGTAATTGAAACACTATTTTATGTCCTTTCCTCGTTTTTTAGGTTATGATGACTGAAAGTTTTTTTGCTTTAAAAAAATAAGCCAAAAAGATTTATAACCGTTCTAATTTTGATAGAGACATGAAACAAACTTTTTTTTTTTATCGCCTTCCTCTAGTTACAACCTGAGTTAAAAATTAATGTACAATATACAGAATGTAAGACAGATTTTTGCTTAAACCCCCCCCCCCATGCATGTTTTCTCAAAACTTGTTTTATCTTCATGTTTGCTTGACTGTAAACTGAAGAACAATAACAATTTTATTACTCTATGATAAAAATGGTGACTGTTTAAAATAATTTATGATTAAGGAAAGGACGACCTTAATATTACAACAATAAACATTCATTGCATTTTAACAAAGATACTAACAGTAATAAATTGTTAGTTTTTTAGATCGGTAGCAAGTGATATTTATTTTCTACTTTTAGAAGATAAAACTTTTATTTGATACTTGGCACATCAGATCCACAAATCTACCATCTCATAGATTTAAAAAATTACTTTCTACAATTATTCGAAACTGTTAAAAAAAAAAAAATGTGTAATTATGAAACTTTTCAGGTTTACCAGAATTATAATATACTAGCTTATGGCCTTAGTTTCCCCTGGGGATAGATGAGATAGATTTATAATGAAATAATTTTGTTACCACAACCCTAATAATAGTGGTTCTATGGAAATAAATTATGCCCAAATACAGCAACACACCTATTTTCATCAAAATCGACCCATAAATGACAAAGATATAATACTTGTTTAAGGGGTAAAAACACCCTTGGAGTGGAACATTTTCAAAACCCCTTTTTTAATACACGTCTACAGATCTAGCCCAAATCATGTTGAAAAAATTCATAGCTCTAGGCTTCTTGGAACATGAGATTTCGTGATTTGTCAGTGAGTTTTGACTTTGTATATATATATATATATATATATATATATATATATATGAATATTTCTTTGTGCGTATATATTTGAGAATTTACCCTAAATTATATGGTGTCGTTCCACATGCCACTGTCCAAGTTGCCACCAGGTACTCGGAACAAGGGATACCTCATGCCTATGTCTAGTTTCATGATTAGTAACCAAAGGATTAAAATTTACAATTTCCATTCTGGTGAAGTAAAAATAATGTTTTATTCAAACTTTATTGATACCTCAAAGAGCGCAGAGAATTGTATATTATTTTTGTCAATTTTGCTCAAGGCACTTTTTATTTTATTTTTTGTCTATGGAGACGTACTTATTTATTTATTTGAAAGCTAACCTATTAAACTTATAAGAAGCAAACCTTAGAGATAACTTAACCTGTATTTCCCGGCAAAGATAAATTCCAGTCTGACAATAACTTTGTTAAGAAATAATATTATTTTCTACCTCCAATGTTTCAAATATTTTTAATGACTAGATGTATTTAAACCAGATGTAATTAAAACTATGTGGTTAAAAACAGTCCTTTCCTATCATTCCTACAATATTATTCCTAACTATTTGTGACCAAATGAAATTCATACCATACTCATCATAAGATTGTGATGTTTCAAATTTTTGGTGGCCACTTAAGATTTGAATTCATTTTTAAAATGCTAACATGAGCTTGATAAAACATTCACTTATAAATATACTAGTTACGTGATAACTGTTTTTAAATGGAACATTCAAAAGTTGTCCAAGACAGTTCAAACAAGGGTAATGCTATTCATGCCGAAGTTGGGAGTTCAAAAGTTTGTTAGAAGATCAAATTATGTTACTAAATCAACTTATGTTACAGTATTTTCTGGTTGGTCTACAAAGAAAATTCAAATTAGATTTTGAAACTCCTGCGATTGAAGCTTTACCTTGATCGACAGTATAAGGATGTTATTTTAATCAATGTTTATGGCGAATGACCTCAGACTACAAAAATATTGAAGAGATAAGGAATGTTTGTAGATGGTGTACTGCCTTGCATACCTCCCGGTGTATGGCTCATCATTGCACAACACGCATCTGAGAAACTTCAGGCTTTTCTAGATTAATTTGTTGAGCGATGGATAAAAATCCCAACTATACCAAAAGAAATGTGGAATGTCTAAAATCAAAGAATCAAGACCAATAACGCTTTGGAGAAGTGGAATTTTAAGCTTAACAAATCAGTGGCCATTTCGCATCCAAACATAAATTGACTTGTGGAGAAATTGAAAGACGATGCCAAAAAAATGATATGAATCATGGCGCTCGAAATAGATTTGCTTTCTGCAAAAAGAAGAATAAGTACGACACCTTGGCAAAAAAGTCTTTGAACAAAATTTAAAAAAACCTAGTCTCTGCGTTAGCTCCGCTACACAACGAAATTTGAAAGAACATAACAAATGTACACCAAAATGTACATAAATTTGTAAATATTCATAATTGAAAATTAGGAAAGACAAGGTCAATACGCCACAAATGTTTTTACCAACTAGCATAAAATAGGCCAAACGTATTTCGACTGTAGTATTTACTAAATACACAGTATACATTCAAATTATAACCTAGTAGTTTCATGATATACTCATATATAATCAAATAATAATTACACAAGGGAGCATTTTGAAAGGTTTTATGATAAAATTGTTTTATATAATCATTGGAAAAAATACTTAGAGATGGATTTATAAAGCGGGAGTCAGTGTTTAACATTGTTTAAGGAAATAAGTTGAATAAATCAATAATTATAAGTGAACCAACCGGTTATGTCTCAACGAGTTTTAATTTCACCACAATTGAACATATATATTTTAATCGTTTGAATACTAAACATGAAACTGGGCAGACATGCAAGTATCCATTGTTCCAAAAAACTAGTGGCAAGGGAGTTCTGCAGTTCCCCCGGCGGTCAGGGGCAGCCCCCGAAGGGTATATGCAGTCCCCCCGGCGGTCATTTCTGTATTAACGTTATTTGCTAACGCAACAAATAAATTATGTAATGCAATAAATAATAACTTGTACAGAAGAATATATCGGAAGTTCATGACGCTCTAAACAGTATTCGTATAGTTAGTAATGAAGATGAATAATTACTTCAGGTTAGGTTAGGTTAGGTTGTGAGTGACCGCCGGGGGAACTGCAGACATTTTTGGGGGGCAGGATTATCGACCCTAATAAATTCCTTCAACCGCCGGGGGAACTGCATGTCAGCCAGTGGTAATTCTCACCTTAAAGGGTTTGAGTGGGAACTTGCACAGTGGCACGACCCTAAAAAGAACCCTAGCCCTTAAATAAACCCGCCCCTGGTTTCTCAGTGCTCCCTCATTTTTCAGCCTGGATTTTCTCCAGATGACCACACAAAAATCTACGTAAATTCTATTAATGTAGTGCATTACATTTAAAGGGGTTACAATACATTTAACACATTTTTTGGCGCATCCTACACCTGATATGTGATTGCAATCTTCTGATTAAAATATATGAGAATATAGTAAAGTAATTGCTGCATATTTTGTATTTATTATTTCAATTATTTTTTGCTTGTGAAAGTTATTGTTCTACTACTTTCCAGTTAAACATCATGATTGTCAGAGGGAATATGTTATTCTATTTTTATTAGACTTAAAGATGTGCTCTTTTTCTGTTCATTATTTTTATATTTCCAGATATTTTTATTGCAAATTTACTTTTTGTCTATTTTACAAAAATAATGAAAAAAGTGAAGGGCTCACTTAAATCGAGTAGAGGTACGACAATCCCTAGTTATCCCATGGTGGTTCTATAGCTTCCTTCTTGTAGTGTTGGGTTATAACCCTCTCTTTCATCTTCTCTTTGACGTATCTCTTGACAAACTCTTGTTTCATTCCGACCCTGACACTATTAAAGTATGAGACGACTTGGAGACTCCTTTTTTTGACTGTCGAGGTCGGAATGCAACACCCACCACTGATTTCTCAGTTCTCCTACATTTTTTAAATTGGATTTTGACTTCCAGATAACCACACAAAAACCTACATAAATTCAATTAATGTAGTGCTTTGCGTTTAAGGACCGGACTATATTTAACATATATGAAGCACACCCTATACCTAATATGGTAAGTTGTAATTTCCTTGACTAAAGATCATTAAAATACAGTAAAGTGAATTAGTTGCTACATATTTCGTATCTATATTATTTTTCTTCAGTAAAAATTAAAGTAATTTGGTCTTTTTAGATGTTGGTCTATTTTTTCATTTTAATAAGATAGACTCGTCTATTTTTACAGTTTTCCAACTAGTAAAACATTAAAAATTGATTATAAGTCATTGTGGCTGAATGTTTAAAGAATTTGACTCCCCTTCCTCCTAAAAACTCATTTTGAGAGCAAAGGTGAACTAAACTTATACTGTATGCCAAGAATTTATTTTTTCTCCAGAAAATATTTGTGAGATATCAGTTTCCTATCTTTCTTGGTTTTAAGAGTTGTTTCACAGTTTTACGAAATATAGAGAGAGCTTACAATGGTTTAAATCAATTGTTAATACGATTTTGGTTTAGGTTAGGCCTAGTTTCCTATAGTCTGTATTTGAGTTGTAAACATTGATCAAAATGTATAGTTTGGGATTTAGATAAATACTGCTTGAATAATATACAAGATGGATCTAAATCTTTATTCGTGTAGTCTCGGGTTAGATCGCTCTCTTTCGTCTTTTCTGTCTAGTATCTCGCTATTAACATTAATTAGAATGTTAATTTGGTCTGTTTTAAAGAATGACAGATATAAAAATTTGACTCTAGGCACGCATAACCAGAGAATGCAAAATAAATCTGTAGGTAGAGTGTTATTCAAAATCAGCATAATAGAGGATAAGTACTCTCTTAGCCACTTAGCTCTCGGCGTATGAAGTGCACCTTCACTTGGAGAAAATACAACCGATTGCGACTAAGCAGGAATCAAGCATAAATTTTAATCCTCATTGTCTCAGAGCCTCACTGGATTAAAGCAGAAGCATGATGGGAAAATTTTTAATAGAAGGCCCAGCTCAAAACAAGAGTTGGATTTTTGTAGTAGGGTATAGACAACATAAGGAGATTGAGAGGGGAAATTAGCAACTCTATACCTTAACCACATTGCACCGGGTCCTCATAGCGGCCCCACTTAGCACTTTGCACATTCACTACCCACCTTCTTGTCCCGCATCACCCAGATACAGTAGAAACCTGAAAATGAAATAAAGACAGCTGGCAGAACGTTTATTTTTTTATATAGTAGTATATTTTATTTTATTTGACTATGTGGAGTTTGAATACTTTGAAAATTGGTTTATCTTGAATGTTTTAATAGTTACTACATTGTGACAACTATAACATTTAAATAGTTCTACACGAAGAACTTCATTTTGATATAGGCTAACCCTACGAGATCTTCCTAGTACTTCATCTAGCGGTAAGTTCATGTCTCCTTTGAAAGATTGTCTACAATTTTAACATTTCATTTTACAAAAAAGTATTTGATTTGCGAATTTTTTTGAAAATAGTGAATTTAAAAAATATAATTAACCATCGCTATGTTTATTTTTGTATTTACGCTTATCTGTGAAGCAAACAAGTAATAGTAGTAAATCAAAAAGATAATGCAATTTCTTTATTCTCTTTAAACTTTGTTTTTCAACCTTGTAACTTTTTTGATAATAAATATTAGAAAAAAGACATTTAAAGTATTTGCAGATAAGAATTCACTCCAAGGTCTAGGTACTTTCAATATAACTGCCATCTTACATTTCATGCAATGATTGAAAAACAGATTTTCAAGATGAAATTACTACTTTTCGCTGCTCTGATTTGCAGTAAGTCACTTTTGTATTGTCAGTTCAAAATTCATGTATCATTAGACTTAATAAGACGTTTTACGAGAAATCAATATTATTAAAAGGTTGAAATAGTCACGTTCTCATCAGAGTATTTTTGACAATTCAACTGAATTTGTAGTTATTTTTCCTAGTACATTTAAATTTTAAAAGAATGTTTAACGTTTTGCAGAAAACAATTATCAATAATTAATATTATTTTATTCCATGGAATAAAATTTAAATAAAATTTTTTTTTAGGCACGTGAAAATTTGTAACATTTAAACAATTATTGATCAAAATTAAATCAACAATTTTTACAAATTTAAAGTCTCATAGTCCTTCATAAATATATATATATATATATATATATATATATATATTCTAGAGAATTCAGGTTATATATTGGGGACATAATTGGAAGAAGAAAAACATTATTACAATAAGAAAAATAATACGTAATGGCATTGTAGTGTCATTTCTTTATCACTGTAACTATATTATTATATAACAGTATTTATAAAAATACATATGCACACACATAATAAATAAGTAGATAATAATGTTTTGTTTTCCACAGCATGCCTTCTTCGGGTTCTCTCGGTTTTTGAACGAAGGGATAAAATTAAAACACTGATCGGAACTGCAAACAGCTGATCGGATAAATTAACACAAAATGTAATCTCTCAGCCAGCAGACATATTGTGTTTTCACCGGTTCCATGTTTCAGTTTTTTTTTGCAATATGTAAAAATATATTATGGCTCTCTAATGAATCAACACTGCCCTTATTAAGGTGATAATAATAGACAGTAGTAATTTACTTAACAGTTTATTAGTAATGTATGTACCTCAAAACTGGCTTTAACTCATATGCCTATATATATAGACAAACATGTCGTCCATCATATGAGGTAACCTACCACAATACAATACAACTAACCATAATAACTACAATTACTTGAGTTATTTACCTTGAGATACTTGTGTATTTGTATTGTACCACTGACGATACTAGTGCTATTGAAATGTACATAAGAATGAATAAACATAACTTCAAGTCTTTGTGATGTTACTGTTTTATTGTGGTTTTGGGGAATTTTCTTTCAAAGCTTTCCAATGTACATTTTTACTTTTAGAGTGACAATTACTAAACTGACGTTATTGGTGATAATTAATTTCGGTTCATTTTAATTTGGTTTAGATGATGGGCGAATTAGAAAATTTGTCTAAATTTTTGTGCCGTTATTAAGTATTGCGAGAGATTCGGACTTAATGTCTACTCTATATATTATGTTACATAGAAGACACACTTTTTGTTTTATTTTCTTCATAGCATAATCTTCTTATCTTATTTATAGCATTATCTTGGATTGATTCTTTAACTAAAAATATGTTTGAAACATTTTGAAAATAACGGCTGTTTTCACATAGTTTTGTAATAAAACAAATAAATTTGTTCAAACAAATTAAAATTATTTTATTTCTGCACCTGATGATAGCAATTAAATTGGTATTTTTGATTTTTAACTCCTGAATAATTTAAATTGTTTATCATAGAGACACAAAATAAAAATGTTTATAATTATTTACTTATTGTTTCAGAATCGATTCCTGACTGTCCTTATTCTGGTTTATCTACAACAAAACCTATTAATGGATAAAACAATAAACATTACAATTTTTTTCCAGAATAAAAAATTTCTATAAAATCTTGTTTTTAGTATTTTCTTTCAATAACCTAAACATAAACTCGTAATTTAGTTTAATAATACACAATGGAACAGTATACGAAGAAAAAGGAGCCATGTTGTAAACTAAAACTATTAATCAATGAAAGAAACCAAAGCCTAAAGTTAGCCTAAAGCTAGGTTTAAAGCGAGGTCTAAATAGCCAAACCAACTGAGACTAAATACAAATATGGTCATGGAAACCAACAGTCAAAGATATAAACAACACAAAAATTGGCAACACTGGATAACTAAGTAATAAGGTTTACGTGCCAAGGGATTGGTAACGTAAGGTTTTATCAGGGTGAACGACCTTTTGTCCCCTCTTTCAAAAGTTTATCGTATGATCTGGTAATTACTCCTAGTGGAAATTTATGTAAAAAATTGGCAGTCTAGTTTTATTATTTTTTCCTTGTCATTTTGTCTTTTTCATCATCACCTTTTAAAAAAAGGAAGAATAGAACATGAAATATACATCCCTAGACCACTAATTCTTTAATAGCGTCAGGCTTGGAGAGTTGGACAAGAAAGACCTGAAAGGAAATATGGAAGAGAGGAATCTAACGCATGACTATGTGAAATAAAGTGTAGATACAGTTATGGTGCCTCGGAGTTGTCAAGCCCGAACTAACTATGGGAGAACCCAGATTAGTTTCTAATTTAGATGTTACTTTGATAAAAATATATAAGCATGTCTATATAATAATAATATTAGTATATGAGATTAATATTTATTACAAAGTTTTATTCTTGTAAATATTCATGAAATAAAAAGATTTTCATCTAAACAAAGTGCAGCTATGAAAATTATTAGGGTGTAGTTACTCTTGGGTTTCAGTGGTCAAGTAACAACTGAATATTATGACTAAGTCATTGCGTTAAAGCGTCTTTTTTAGTTTTATTATGTTTTTCTAAAGGAAGAAACATCTCCTTACAAACACACAACGTAAAATGCTCCTTAGCATAAATCCAACAACAATAACATAAAAATATGTTATGATACAAGTCAACCCGAAACGAATGGGTGTATAGAGATTATCAATCAAATGTTAACATATAAACGTATACTGGGGATCCTACCCCTACACTGTAGTATAATTAACCTTTTTTACGCTATTAATGTAACTTCTTATCATAAATGTAATGAATATTTACATTTATAATAAGCAGTATTAATATAACATTTACATTTATAAGGAAAGAAACCCCTAGCCCTCGTATGCTCTAATAACATCAGAGTGGGGTTAAACGAGTGTGGGACATATGAGATTTGATAGGAAACATGAAAAAGTGGATCTAACACGAGACTAGGTGAAGAAAGGTGTAGGATCCAGCTAGGTTACATCGGGAATGCTACAACTGTAATCACTAGCAGCTCTCGGCTTATCGTGGGAATTGACATGTTTATCGTATAGTTAATTGAAAATTATTAAGAAGTTATGTTAAATATTTAAAGGTGGATGTTTAATCACGGGCATGTTAACATTTGAAAATTGGACTCCAATCTTAGTTGGCAACAAGAAATGTTTAAAATTACAAATTAATGAGGAGTATTATGGTAGACATAGAGAGCCAGTAGAGCAGAGTCAATTGAACGAGCTTACAACTGAGGCCCACAAAGGCCGAAACAGTGAAATGAGGGAAGCGAGAATGTTTAATCGAAACACATCAACAGGGCTCGTAAGGGTCTAACCGAATTGAAGAATGGAGTAATATTACGAGGTTCAGAAAACCTTTCCCCGTGATAAACCATTTTATCATGAGCAAAGTAGTTCAGTGCGAGATAGTGCGCCCAACGGACTGTTTTAATTGAGTGTAGTATTTATTGTAATGTTTATATATGAGTTTTTGTTTAGTGTTACATGACAACGGAGACCCTTCTCCAACTTGAACTAGATAATGGCTGAATATCCGAAACGGCCATCGTTTTTAAAATCATACGACAGTTGCCTATGGATAACGATAAGTGTTAATCATAGTAAATATATTATGTTGTGTAATATTATATAAATGGAGTTATAATTAGCAGGCGTGAAGGTGGTGCAAGTAGCAGTGCAACATGTAGCCACATAATATAAAATTATGTTTAACGAAGACTACAAGTGACTGAAAAATGTATTTATTATGAAATAAATGTAGTTCTAAGGGTAAGCAACAGATAATGTAAAAAAGTAACCGATCATAAATTTGTGATTATTCTGGTTCCAGGACATAGATATAATATTTGTTCCTAATTGTATATATTGTAGCCTACTTTTACCAAATTGTACGGCTTCTCTGATTTAATATTTCAAATTAATTTTTTCCAAACTCGATATTACACTGTGACTAATAAAGATATCAGTTAAATCCATCAACCAGTAATTTCCGTTTTGACGTCAGCTACGATTGAAAATTGTAAAAGATTTAATTTCACTCTTGACATTGTTAGCACTTTAATTTCACTACCAAAAAAAAAATTAATACTAAAAAAGAAATCATCCAAAAGGGTCGTCCTGGCTCTAGCCCCTCAATTGAGAGAACTCAAATTGAAACCGCAGGTCACGTGGTATCTAGAGTCAGTATACTAGAGGAACGCCCCCTTTTCCACGCAATCCTCGGAGTATGGTGCGCACCTGGGTTTGGAACAAAACCGATTATGATATAGTAGGGATCAAGAATAAATTATAATCCACAAGGGCCAAAAGAATCTTGGGACGAAAACCAAATAAAGATAGGAAAGATTTAAAGAAAGGGACCAGCTCGAGAGAGAAGATGGGTACTAGTAGTAGGGTAAAGACAAGAAGAAGAGATTGGGCCACATAGGGGCCCCAAGTAGCACTTTGCTCATTCCGTACCCCAAGGAAAGGTTATTGAATCCACACTTGCCCCCCCCCCTATGAGCCTTCCTGCCCCACTCACCATCGCTCTGTACACATAGATACCTGAATACTAGAAACTATAGCTTCAGAGAAAGTAAATGTTTCTATTTTATTTAACTTGACTATAAGGCGTAAGTATACTTTGAAAATTCAACCTAACTTGAAAGTCCAATATCAGGAGAGTTTGTGTGTATAAAACAGTTGGGGGTGATGACCTAATCATTGAAACGTCGTCGTGCATTTGCGTTGCACAAATAGTGTTTTATTTCAATTGGTTGTTTAACTTGAAAGTTTTAATAGTTCTTACAATTAATTGTGACAATTCAGCGTAATTCATAAGATTTTATAGTTGTATGAGATCTTACAATTTATTTTATATAGCGGTAAGTTCATGTGTCCTTTGAAAGATTGTCTACGATTTTAACATTTCATTTTACAAAAAAGTATTTGATTTGCGACAATTTTTGAAAATATTGAATTTAAAAAATATAACTAACCATGGCTATGTTTATTTTTGTATTAACGCTTATCTGTGAAGCAAACAAGTAATAGTAGTAAATCAATAAGATAATGCAATTTCATTATTTTCTTTTAACTTTGTTTTTCAACATTGTAACTTTTTTGATAATAAATATTCCACAAAAGACATTTTAAGTATTTGCAGATAAGAATTCACACCAAGGTCTTACTACTTTCAATATAACTGCCGTCTTACATTTCATCGAAACACTGAAAAACAGATTTGTAAGATGAAATTACTACTTTTCGCTGCTCTGATTTGCAGTAAGTCAATTTTGTATTGTCAGTTCAAAATTCATGTATCATTAGACTTATTAGGACGTTTGTACGAGAAATCAATATTATTAAAAGGTTGAAATAGTCACGTTCTCATCAGAGTATTTTTGACAATTCTACTGAATTTGTAGTTATTTTTCCTAGTACATTTAAATTTTAAAAGGATGTTTAACGTTTTGCAAAAAACAATTATCAATAATTATTATTATTTTATCCCATGGAATAAAATATTTAAATGAGATATTTTTTTTAGGCACGTAAAAATTTGTAACATTTAAACAATTATTGATAAAATTTAAATCAACAATTACTACAAATTTAAAGTTTAATAATACTTCTTAAATGAATGAATGAATAAATAAATATATATATAACCTATATACTAAAAGAATTTTATATATTGGGGACATAATTGGAAGAAGAAAAACATTATTACAATAAGAAAAATAATACGTAATGGCATTGTAGTGTCATTTCTTTATCACTGTAATTATATTATTATATAAAATTATTTATAAAAGTACGTATTCACAGACCAAATAAATAAGTAGATAATAATGTCTTGTTTTCCACAGCGTGCCTTCTTGTGGTGAATGGAACACCATTTCATGAGCGATGCCTTTTACAATGCCACAAGAAGTATTATTTGCATTGTCCCCAAGGACTTGTGACCATTGAACGTGAAGTCAACTGCTGTATTATATACGGATATGGAAACTATTACGGTAAGTTATACACTACTATATATTATTATTAAGGATGAATAGTAATAGAGCGAAACTGTGACGACCCTAATATAAATCTCGAAGCTTCATTGGCTCAGGTTGGAGAGGTCGGAATTGTTCGGGTTCTCTCGTTTTTTGAACGAAGGGATAAAATTAAAACACTGATTGGAACTGCAAACAGCTGATCGGATAAATTAACACAATATGTAATCTCTAAACAAACAGCAGACATATTGTGTTTTCACCGGTTCCATGTTTCAGTTTTTTTGCAATATGTATAAAAATACGTGGCTCTCTAATGAATCAACACTGCCCTTATTAATGTGATAATAATAGACAGTAGTAATAGACTTAATAGTTAATTAGTAATGTATGTACCTCATAACTGGCTTTAACTCATATTGATGAGTTAGGTGTGCTAGAATGTCCCAGATAAGGTTTATAACCAAACCTAACCCATGTGCCAAGTTACGATCACATTTCAACATTTATCCGTACGTTTTGTTACCAGTTACTTATTTCATCACATATACGTAGTATAAAGAAAGTAATGTGTCCCAAATCTTTGTTGAATTTGTACGTGGATATATCGGTGTTTTTATCTACTGGGTTAAAAAAGGTTTTTTTTGGAATGGTGTTGGTCCTTTCCCTTGTGCAGTGCTCTACGGCTTAAAGAGGTGAACATATTTTAATTAAATTTGCTGGGTTGATAATATCTTGTAAAGGTATTCATTTTTCGTTAATCAATAGTTCCTGTTAGCTGTCATAAGAAAAAAACCAGAAAATAATTGTGTTTTTATAGAAACAACTAAAAACCAAAATTGTAACCAATAAGAACCAATTTGAAACTTATCAGTTACAAGCTCTCTGAAAATATCAGTCTTGAATTATCTGTAAACAATTTTTTTTAAACCGCCAAGTACTGTTATAAAAGACATAATTTCTTTTAAATCGGATCCATTGATTTTGTCAAAAGTTTAGTAAAATGTCAAGATTAATGACCGAAACGCAAAATAGTATGTAAAAGAATATTAGAATTGAGGAAATAAAAATATTAGAGTTTAGTACGAAACAAAAAGTAACCTTGACCATTACTAAAAACTAGATTTTATTCAAATAAGATTTACACAGAAGACTAGTTATATGAACAAATAAAGCAAGTTTTAATCACATTTAATTATATATATAGACAAACATGTCGTCCATCATATGAGGTAACCTACCACAATACAATACACACTAACCCTAATAACTACAATTACTTGAGTTATTTACCTTGAGGTATTTCTGTATTATACCTCTGAATATAGTAGTGTACATAAGAATGAATAAACATAACTTCAAGTCTTTATGATGTTAGTGTTTTATTGTGGTTTTGGGGAATTTTCTTTCAAAGCTTTCCAATGTACATTATTACTTTTAGAGTGACAATTACTAAACTGACGTTATTGGTGATAATTAATTTCGGTTGTTTTTAATTTGGTTTAGAAGATGGGCGAATAAATATGTTGTTACATAGAAGACAAATTGTTTGTTTTATTTTCTTCATAGCATAATTTTCTTATCTTATTTATAGCATTATCTTAGATTGATTGTTTAACTAAAAATATGTTTGAAACATTTTGAAAATAACGGCCGTTTTAACATAGTTTTGTAATAAAACAAATTATTTTATTTCTGCACCTGATGATAACAATTAAATTGGTATTTTTGATTTTTAACTCCTGAATAATTTAAATTGTTTATCATAGAGACGCTAAATAAAAATGTTTATAATTATTTACTTATTGTTTCAGAATCGATTCCTGACTGTCCTATTTCTGGTTCATTCCTTGATCCTAGTTCATCTACAACATAACTTATTAATGAATAAAACAATAAAAAATACAATTTTTTTCCAGATTTAAAAATTTCTATAAAATCATGTTTTTAGTGTTTTCTTTCAATAACCTAAACATAAACCCGTAATTTAGTTTAATAATACAAATTTTAACATTACACAAAGAAAAAGGAGCCATGTTGTAAACTAAAACTATTATTCAATGAAAGAAACCAAGGCCTAAAGTTAGCCTAAAGCTAGGTTTAAAGCGAGGTCTAAATAGCCAAAACAACAGAGACTAAATACAAATATGGTCACGGAAACCACCCGTCAAAGATATAAACAACACAAAAAACGGCAACACTGTTTAACTAAGTAATAAGGTTTACGTGCCAAAGGATTGGTAACGTAAGGTTTTATCAGAGTGAAAGACCTTTTGTCCCCTCTTTCAAAAGTTTATCGCATGACAATCAAATGTTAACATATAGACGTATACTGGATATCCTACCCCTACACTGTAGTCAAACTAACATTTTTTACACTATTAATGTAACTTCTTGTCATAAATGTACACAGTGTATAATATTTACACTTATAATAAGAAGTATAAATATAACATTTACAATAATTATTTTAAAAAAAGATATCTCTAGAATATTGTATTAACATCAGAAAGGGAATAGAATGAGTACCGATCAAAAGAGATTTGAAAGGAAACATAAAAAAGAAGATTTAACACGAGACCAAATGAAAAAATGTGTAGAACCAGCTCGGTTACTTCGGGATTGCCTCACTTGTAATCAATACCAGCTCTAAGGGCACTCTTGTTGTTGTATTATCTTATTGTGGGAATTGAAACGTTTAATTTATTGTTATTTGAGAATTATTAACAAGTTATGTTAAATATTTATAGGTGAATGCTATAGGTCATATTAACATTTTTTAAATCGACTAAAATTTTTGGTAGGTTTAACATATATATGAGGAGTAAGGAAGTACGAAATTCATTTGATCACAAAATGTTATGAATAATTGGGAATAATTGGTAGGGCTGTTTTTAGCAACACAGTTTTAATTACCTTTATCATCAACTTAAACACATCAAGTCGTTAATAATATTTGAAAAAAGAACGAAGGTAGGAAATAACGTTAATTCATTAAAAAGTTAACAAAGGGAAATATAAATTTATTTATCTTGAGGTTTGTTCAATATAATTGATTGACAACACCCTGGAGCATAAAAAAAAAATGGTTTAACACAGGGGCAAGATATATTCTTTTTAATATTTTGCCACGTATACAGTCAATATACTAAACATGTAATTATGTGTTATTAAAATTTTGATGTTGTGTAATATTCTATAAGTGGACTTATAATTAGCAGCCCTGAAGATGGAGCATGTGGCAATGAAATGTGCAGCCACATAATATAAAATATCGTTTGAAGAAGTTTATAAATGACTGGAAATGTATTTATTATGAAATAAATGTAGTTCTAAGAGTAAGCAACAATTAATATAAAAAGCAACCTTTCATAAATTTGTGATCCTTATGGTCCCAAGACTTCAGAAATAATATTTGTTCCTATTTGTCTATATTTTCCCCAAACTCGGTGGATAACTGTGACTAATAAAGATCTTGGTTAAATCCACTAAACAATAATTTCCGTTTTGAAGTTAACTACAGTTGAAAATTGTAAAAGATTTAATTTCACTCTTGACATTATTAACATGTTAATTTCACTACTAAAAAAACAAATCACATAAAAAAGAGGTTCGTCCTGGCTCTAGTCCCTCAATCCAGAGAACGCCAATTGAAACTGTAGATCACGTGATATCAAGAGTCAGCATACTAGAAATATTTCCCCATTTAACATGCAACCCTCGGAGTATGGTGTACCACCTTGGTATGGAACAAAAACACATTGTGATAGAGCAGGAATCAAGAATAAATTATAATCCACAAGGGCCAATAGAATCTTGGGACGAATACCAAAACATGATAGGAAAGATTTAAAGAAAGGGACCAGCTCGAGAGAGAAGATGGGTACTAGTAGTAGGGTAAAGACAAGAAGAAGAGATTGGGCCACGTAGTGGCCCCAAGTAGCACTTTGCTTATTCCGTACCGCAAGGAAAGGTTATTGAATCCACACTTGCCCCCCCCCCTATGAGCCTTCCTGCCCCGCTCACCATCGCTCTGTACAGATAGTAACGTGAATACTAGTAACTATAGCTTCAGAGAAAGTTAATGTTTCTATTTTATTTAACTTAACTATAAGGTAAATACTTGTATACTTTGAAAATACAACCTAACTTGAAAGTCCAATATCAGGAGGGTTTGTGTGCATATAACAGTTGGGGGTGATGACTTAATCATTGAAACGTCGTCGTGCATTTGCGTTGGACAAATAGTGTTTTATTTCAATTGGTTATTTAATTTGAAGGTTTTAATAGTCATTTTAATAGATTTTTACATTTCATTTTACAAAAAAGTATTTGATTTGCGAAAATTTTTAAAAATAGTGAATTTAAATATATAATTAACCATCGCTATGTTTTTTTTGCATTTTCGCTTATATGTGAAGCAAACAAGTAATAGTAGTAAATCAAGAAGATAATGCAATTCTATCTTCTCTTTTAACTTTGTTTTTCAACATTGTAACTTTTTTGATAATAAATATTCGAAAAAAGACATTTTAAGTATTTGCAGATAAGAATTCACACCAAGGTCTTGGTACTTTCAATATAACTGTCGTCTTACATTTCACCGAAACACTGAAAAACAGATTTTCAAGATGAAATTACTACTTTTCGCTGCTCTGATCTGTGGTAAGTCACTTTAGTATTTCAAAATTACATACATTTAAAAAAAAATGAAAATTTAGTCAAGAATAAATTTAAATGTTTCTGTAAAATATTATTTGAAATAGTCACACTATTATCACAGTACGAATTACTCCACTATCACAGTACTATTACAATTACAGTACTATTATTATTTACCAATTCAAGAGAATTTGTAGACAAATCCTTATTTCTAATACATTTAACATTTAGAAGAATATTCAACGTTTCACAGAAAACCATTAATTATTATTATTTTATTCCGTGGAAGAAAAAAAAATACATTAAAAGTTTTATAATTTTAGACAGGTGAAAATGTTTAATATTTAAACAATAAAGAATAATAATGAATAAAAATAAAAATTAACAATTATTACAAAGAAAAAGTTATATATTTTCTAAAGGAATCATTTTTTGGGGACCTAATTGAAACAAAATCATGATTATGCTAAAAAACTAAAATAATACGTAATGGCATTGTAGTGTCACTTCCTTATCACAATAAATATATTATTATATAACAGTATTTATAAAAATACATATGCACACACATAATAAATAAGTAGATAATAATGTTTTGTTTTCCACAGCATGCCTTCTTGTCATTGTGAATGGAAAACCATGGCACAGTCCATGCGACTATAACTGCCCCAAGACGTATTATTTGGATTGTCCCCAAGGACCTGTGACCATTGAACGTGAAGTCAACTGCTGTATTATATACGGATATGGAAACTATTACAGTAAGTTATACACTACTATATATTATTATTAAGGATGAATAGTAATAGAACGAAACTGTGACGACCCTGTATATATCGAGGTTTCATTGGTTTTGTCGGAGATGTCGGAATCGTTCGGGTTCTCTCGTTTTTTGAACGGGTGGATAAAATTAAAACACTGATTGGAACTGCAAACAGCTGATCGGTTAATAACGCAATATGTAATCTCCGAATCAACAGGAGACATATTGTATTTTCACCGATTCCATATTTCAGTTTTTTTGCAACATGTATAATAAAATTAATGAATCTACACTAGGACCACCGATATTTTAGCGGAGGGGGGGGGGAGGTCATTGCTAGTCGATATGTAAATTCAGGTGATGTCACGCACTGAATTTGTGAGATAATGTTGGGCCGGATCAGTTTCGTGATTTGGTGTGTAGCTTCACAATAATTTTATTAAGGTGCTAATAATAGACAGTAGTAATTGAATTATTATTAATGTCCTCTCAACACTGGCTTTGGATACAATATGAGTTAGGTGTGCCAGAATTAGCAGATATGGCTAGTAAATAAACCATCACAAGTTTACTTTCACGTTTCAATGTTTATCCTTACGTCTTGTTACCAGTTATTATTTCATTACATATACGTAGTATAAAGAAACTGATGTGATTTGCCCCAAATATTTTTTTGGATATATCCGTTTTGTGATCCCTTAGTCCAGAAAAGTGTTTTTTTTTTTTTTTTAAATTAAGTTGGTGGTTCTCTTGTACAGTTCTCTACAGCACAGAATATTAAACCGATTTTATTTTGGTGAGTGGATAATATCTTGTAAGTTTATTCAATTTTTATTTATTCAATATTTTCTGTAAGCTGTTGTAAGAAAAAACACAAAACCAAAATCTTAGCCGCTAAGAACCCAGTGAAACTTATTGGTCACCAGCTCTATAAAAGACATAATCTTAAAATCGGTTCCACTGATTGTGATAAATTTTTTTTTGTAAAATGTGAAACCTGTCTGCAAAATCGCAAGGGAAAGATTATTAGGGTTCAGGATTTATTAGCACAAAACAAAATGTAACCTTGACTACAATTATTAAAATTAGATTTTATTCAAATAATATTTACTCCAACGTCGAAATAAACGAAGAAAGTTTGGATTACATTTAATTATATATAATTTTTTCCCAAACACGTCGAAAAGATTCATTTACACTTTTTGAGTGACAATTACAGAACTAACATTTTTGGTGATAATTAGTTTTGGTTTATTTTTATTTGTTTTGAAGATGGGCGAGTTAGACAATTTGTGTACCAATTAATAATTAAGTATTGGGAAAGTTCCGGATTTAATTTCAACTCTTTATATGCAGAGTGTTGTGACATAGAAGTCACAATTTTTGTCTTATTTTCTTCAATTTGGTTTGAAGCATTATCTAGTATTGATTCTTTAACTAACAATATATTTCAAACAGGTTCAAAATCTAGTGACTGCCGTTTTAACATAGTTTTGTAACAAGTCAAATAAAATACATCAAAATATGTGAAAATTATTATATTTCTGCACTTAATAATAGCGATTAAAATTTTCCTAAATGCTAAATAACTATTCATAGAAAAATTGGTATTTTTATTTTTAACTCCTGAATAATTTAAATTGTTTATGATGCTTCTAGTTATTGTTTCAGAATGGATTCCTGACTGTCCTGATCCTATTTCATCTACAACACAACGTATAAAATGAAAAACAATACAATTTTCTCCACCATTAAAAATATCTTTAATATTATTTTTTAAATTTTATTTTAATATTCTAAACATAAACCATTAATTTAGTATAAAAATTACAAGGGTGAAGGAGGGGGGGGGTGACTAAACGTAAACAAGTTATACGAGTTTTAGATAGGCCAATAGAAAGAAAACTGAAAACATGGGTGGAGAGAGGGGGAGTGATTAATCTTAAACAAGTTAAATGAGTTTTAGATAGGCCAATAGAAAGAAAACCGAAAACATGGGTGGAGAAGTTGGGAGTGACTAATCAGAAAATCGTTAAACGAGTTTTGGATATGCCAATAGAAAGAAAACCGAAAATATGGGTGGATAGAGGGGAAAAGTATACAAACAAAAAATAGCCTTGTTCAAAAGTAAAAGTCGTACAAACCAAGGTCTAAAGCTAGGTTTAAATCGTGGCCTAAATAGCCAAAATAACTGAGACTACACAACACAAAGAACGGCAACACTGGTCAACTAACTAATAAGGTTACGCGCCAAGGGAGTAGTAACCTAACGTTTTACCAGCATGAACGACCTTTTGTCTATCTAGTAATTACTCCTATACTGCTATCCAAAGGGGATTGTACCTCAATGAATGGTCGCCTCACTCTAACGCACGCGCCATCACACAGGCGCCCAGAGTAATTAGTACAGGCCGGTACCTGCCGTGGCCACCCGCATGAGTTACCTACTGTGTTTCACTTAATAAAACGTTCATTTATTTAATTTGATATTTTAAAATAAATCTGTAATATATTTTTTATTTTACACTTCATAACAAGAAAACGTGAGTCCAAACAATGTATAATTTACTTTAAGATTCCAAAATCAACAATGTTTGCTACGAAATGAATGACATGATGACTAATGTGTGATAAACAACACAATCGTATATCTTTATCGAAATTATGGCAAACGTCTTATTAAAAGATATAAAAATATGAACAATCCATCATTACCGATACAGTAGAAATAACCGAGACATATTAGTTTGAAATTTAGATGTTACTTAGATAAAAATATATAAGCATGTCTATATAATATTAATATTAACATTCAAGTTAAATATTTACTGTATATATTTTTATTTTTAATAGAATTTTTAACAAAAACTTACAAAAATCGATTTATCCGTACACAAGATAGAAATGAAAAACAGTTTCATGAAAACAAAGAGCGCCTATGCAAAGTTTTAGAGTGTATCTACTCTTGGGTTTCAGTAATCAAGCAACAACTGAAAATTATGACAAAGTCGTTGAAGCGTTGTGTTTAGTTTTATATGTTTTTCTAAAGGAAGTATCATCTCCTTTACAAACACAGAACGTAAAATGCTTCGTAACATAAACCAATAAATCGAATCCAACAACAATAACATACAAAATATATAACGAAATGTTTCCAAGTCACACAAGACTTAGTAGGCTACATATAAACTTATCGACAAAATGTTAACTTCACCAACTTGTTCTGGGGATACAACCACTACACTGCAGTCAAATTAACCTTCTTTCGTCTATATATTATATACAGGGTGTCCCGTAAGTATTGACCAAAACTTCACGAGGTTATACTATAGGTAAAAACGAACAATTTTCACCATATAATGTATAGTCCTATCTTGCTTTGTTTTCTGTCTATCTGTCTGTATGTGTTTTTTAGAAAAAAATTTCTATCTTAAAAATGGTTTGAGATATCAAGTTGAAACTTTTTACATTTAATGACCTTATTAGTGTGCATTTTAGATAAAAGTTTCAAAATAATATCATTTACAGAAACAAAATGGCGGTCATTTAAAATGTTCAAATCCTAATAACTTTAAAACGAGTGATGTTACAAAAAAAAGGCAAGATACATAAAAAATAGCCCCTTTTAATACATGGTTTATTGATCTAAGATAAGTAGTAACAGAAATAAGTAAGATTTCCCAAGTAAAGATTTGTGTTTTATTCATAATTGCAATGTATTTTCCAATAATGATGAAGAATTCATGTCACAACAAGCAACAAATAATATTACCTGAACTGTAAAACACAAGTGACATTAAAGAAACAACAAGTAAGAAAACCTAATTATGATTTCAAAGCAAATGTTCAATGTGACCTCCTCTCTGCTGATTGCACAGTGTAAATCGCTGTAAAGCTGACCGCCGGATATGTTCAAAATGATTTTGCTCCTGAATTGCTGCAGCAGCTTCAACAATGCGAGCAACCAAATCCATGACATCTGGAACAGGAGTGGAATACACAAATTGTTTCATGTGTCCCCAAACAAAAAAATACATCGGTGTGATATCCAGGGATCTTGGGGGCCAAGGGACAGGACCACTGCGTCCGATCCATTGATTTTCATACACTGCGTTAAGTTTACTTGGAAAATCTTACTTATTTCTCTTACTACTTATCTTAGATCAATAAACCAGGTACCAAAATGCTTGTATTAAAAGTGGCTATTTTTTATGTCTCTTGCCTTTTTTGTGTAACATCACTCGTTTTAAAGTTATTAGGATTTGAACATTTTAAATGACCGCCATTTTGTTTCTGTAAATGATATTAATTTGAAACTTTTATCTAAGATGCACACCAATAAGGTCATTAAATGTAAAAAGTTTCAACTTGATATCTCAAACCATTTTTAAGATAGAAATTTTTTTCTAAAAAACACATACAGACAGATAAACAGAAAACAAAGCAAGATAGGACTATACATTATATGGTGAAAATTGTTTGTTTTTACCTATAGTATAACCTCGTGAAGTTTTGGTCAATACTTACTGGACACCCTGTATAAGTCAAACCCACTGACTGATTACGAAATCTCTGGATCCAAGAAGCCTAGAGCTATCAACATTTCAACATGGTTTGGGGTAGGTCTGTAGACGAGTACGAAGAATAGGGTACGAATGATCAATTTCAAGGGTGTTTTTTACTCATAAAGCATATCTCTAGATCCATGAAGCCTAGATATATGAAGATTTTAACATGGTTTGGGGTAGGTCTGTAGACGGGTAATAAGAAAGGATTTTTTTTAATGTTCCACTCCAAGAGTTTTTTTTTATCCTTAAAGCATATCTCTGGATCCATGAAGCCTAGATCTATGAATATTTTAACATGGTTTGAGGTAGGTCTGTAGACGTGTACTAAGAAAGGATTTTTTTTAATGTTCCACTCCAAGAGTTTTTTTACCCCTAAAGCATATCTCTGGATCCAAGAAGTCTAGATCTATGAAGATTTTAACATGGTTAGGGGTAGGTCTGTAGACGGGTACTAAGAAAGGATTTGTTTTTAATGTTCCACTCCAAGAGTTTTTTTTACCCCAAAAGCATATGTCTGGATCCAAGAAGTCTAAACCTATGAATTTTTTAACATGGTTTGGGGTAGGTCTGTAGACGGGTACTAAGAAAGGATTTTTATTTTAAATGTTCCACTCCAAGAGTTTTTTTACCCCTAAAGCATATCTCTGGATCCATGAAGCCTAGATCTATGAATATTTTAACATGGTTTGGGGTAGGTCTGTAGACGGGTACTAAGAAAGGATTTTTTTTAATGTTCCACTCCAAGAGTTTTTTTTACCCCTAAAGCATATCTGGATCCATGAAGCCTAGATCTATGAAGATTTTAACATGGTTTGGGGTAGGTCTGTAGACGGGTACTAAGAAATGATTTTTTTAATGTTCTACTCCAAGGGTTTTTTTTCACCCCTAAAGCATATCTCTGGATCCATGAAGCCTAGATATATGAAGATTTTAACATGGTTTGGGGTAGGTCTGTAGACGGGTACTAAGAAAGGATTTTTATTTTAAATGTTCCACTCCAAGAGTTTTTTTACCCCTAAAGCATATCTCTGGATCCATGAAGCCTAGATCTATGAATATTTTAACATGGTTTGGGGTAGGTCTGTAGACGGGTACTAAGAAAGGATTTGTTTATAATGTTCCACTCCAAGAGTTTTTTTACCCCTAAAGCATATCTTTGGATCCATGAAGCCTAGATATATGAAGATTTTAACATGGTTTGGGGTATGTCTGTAGACGGGTACTAAGAAAGGATTTTTATTTTAAATGTTCCACTCCAAGGGTGTTTTTACCCCTAAAGCATATCTCTGGATCTATGAAGACTAGAGCTACAAATTTTTAACATGTTTTTGAGTAAGTATGTAGACGCGTACTAATATAGAATTTTGAAAATGTTCCACTCCAAGGGTGTTTTTACCCCTAAACATATCTCTGGATCCATCAAGCTTAGATCTATGATTTTTTTAAACATAGTTTGGAGGTAGATCTGTATAAGCGTAATAGAGTTGTGCTAAAAATCTTGAATCTGAAATATTCGCGTACGTAGCCGTTGGTAACAGCTAGTTATTCATATAATACAAGAGAAGAATATTTTCATTTATAACATGAAGTATAAATATAATATTTACATTAATAAGAAAAAATGCCCGTAGTTATTGAATACTGTAATTGTGTTAGAGCTGGAATAGAACAAGAGTTGGTCAAAAGCGATTTGATAGGAAAGATGAAAAAGAAGAATCTAACACGAGACCAGCTAGGATTGTCACACCTGTAATCACTACAAACCTCTGAGGGCACGCTTGTTGGAGTGTTAGCTTATTGTTGCAATTGGACTGTTTCATTTACTGTTAATTGAGAGTTTTTAACAAATTTCTTTAGATATTTATAAATAAAATCACGCTCATGTTAGCATTTTATAAATGGACGCAAATTTAGGGTTGTCAACAAAAAAAAATTAAACTACAAAACTAATAAGCAGTAAGTTATGAACTTCACATGATCACAATAGATATGAATAAAATTGTGGAAAGTATGAAAGAACTGTTATACTTACCGCTAACATCCGTTTAAAATACCTCAAGTCATTAATAATATTTGAAAGAATGAATGTTGGAAATGGGATTAATTCATAAAAACGTTATTGTTAGACTGGAATTTATCTTTGAAGTTAATTTATCTCTAAGGAAACTGGTAGTAACGGAATTTCCTCAATTTACCAAACTGGGTTTACTTTGGTTAGGGATGTGGCAAGGAGATATCACAAATTAAAACACAAGCATTCAAGAATGGAAAGACAAGTTATTATTTTAATCATATTACATAATTTAGAGAATTTATATGATGGGTCAAAAAATCCTTTTCTCTCTTTATCTATCGTTTGTTTAAGAACTCTACAGCACAAACGGGTTGACCAATTTTAATCTAATTTGTAATGTGGGCATTTTTTTGCCATATTTAGGGAATTTTTTCATAATTTTCAATAGATACAATCTTGTTGAGCACTGTGATGAAATTCACAATAATAATTCGAATTTGCCCCTAATCACAATCACTAGAAACTTAATAAAACACAATTATCTGATTAATTGTTCTTTATTAATTATATCCACTTAATGCCCTGATGTACATTTCGATAACATGGTATCATCATCGGAGGGTCTTGCTTATAAACTAAATCTAACCTTACATATCTACTAATGAAATAAATATAAACCTAAAACTATGATAACCTGAGTGCAAGCTAAAATCCCTCCCACTCCACAGATCAGTTGACCAGTAAGGTAAGGTCTATTTATTTACGTAACAGGTTAAGTTAGAATTTAAATATGTATTTTATTAGTTGTAAAATATATATTATGTATATCAATGTAACATATGTATTCAATTACAGTGATGTAAGATATGTATATATATATATATATATATATATATATATATATATATATATGGATATTAACTTTCTTAGTAATCTAGGGAAAATACATATGTAATAAATTAAGTAGTCACATTATTTTGTTTTGTCAAGTTATAAAGACTTTTGTAAGGAGTAGGTCACCTGTTCTCATTAGCTTTGTTAGAGGTACTCCATAGGTAAAAGACATATAACAATAACTTGAAAAAGGGCCAGCCCAAGCCTCTATCTTACTGGCCAACTGATCTGTGGAGTGGGAGGGATTTTAGCTTGCACTCAGGTTATCATAGTTTTAGGTTTAATTTTATTTCATTAGTAGATATGTAAGGTTAGATTTAGTTTATAAGTAAGACCCTCCGATGATGATAACCATGTTATCGAAATGTACATCAGGGCATTAAGTGGATATAATTAATAAAGAACAAATAATCAGATAATTGTGTTTTATTAAGTTTCTAGTGATTGTGGTTAGGGGCAAATTCGAATTATTATTATAATTTTCAATAACAAAAATTTTGGGATACCTGTAATAAGATATAAACTCAAAAATCCGATTGTAAAAAAAATTGACCAACAATTTTTGTAAACCATTTACTAAAATGTAGTCAGTAAATACCCAAACAGAATGTATTTTCGGTAAAAATCGGCTGTTGGAACTATTGTAAAAGACGTAATTTAAACGATATAATTGTAATTAAGAGTAAATAAAGAAAATTGTACATTGAACGTCGTCTTTAAGTTAATCTAATCTAACCTAACCTAACCTAATTTTATGTTAAAGTTACAGATTGTATTTCATTAATTAGCATAGAAAACTATTCTGAGTGCTACCAATGGGAAGCAGATTTTAAATGTGTAAAAATTTACCTGTTTTTGAAGGTTGTATTGTAGGCTTATCATATGAACTTCAATAAACTTTTATTCTTTTTAAGTTAACCAATATTTTTGGAATCTATAGAGAACGTTTATAGTCGACGTCAATAATGTAGTGATATACACAATTACGAGTTTTAGACATTACTGTACGTTTAGAGAACTTGCTTTTGTTACGTTGCGTGATGGGGCTAGGCAATTATCAAATTGTTTTCATGATCGCAGTGTTTTTCGCCTTAAAACAACAACTAAAAAGAAAGTCCGAATAAATTAAATTAATAATAAAAACACCTCATCGTATCTATTAAAAAAAAAAAAAATTGAATAAGAACAATTGATGTTTATTTAATATATTTAAAAAATATACATGTATGCACGTGTCTGAATATAAGACAACACCACGCCTTTCGAGGGTGTTGCTGCAATTACAATTAAACGCACCTAAAAATGGAAATTAAGCAGGATTTTACATCATCTTATGTTGTTATGTGTGTTGAATATCAATAGCATTATTATACAGTATAAAAAACACACAGAACACAATTCTCATAAAAAAAAAGTAAACATTTTTTTAAAAATTTTTTATGAGAATTGTGTTCTGTGTGTTTGTTATACTGTATAGTTTTTCTCATAAGTCAAGCTCAACATTTAATAAGCATTATTATAATCTACTCTATGACAAAAAACACACTAAATGTAAGATAAAGTAGCAAGGCTTCTGGAATAATACTTGTTCGTAATTGTATACATTATGCGTTTACCAAATTGTATAGGATCCGATTTTTGATGGAAAACTCTATCAATAAAGATCTCGGCTAAATTCATTAACCATCGCTTTCCGTTCGATTATTGACTAGTGTTCAAAATTGTAAACAATAAAATCTCACTCGAGACAATATTAAAATTGGATTTCACAACTTGTAAGACTGACAAAAATACACATAAATCAATTTTGAGTTTTCGAGATCATTAACTCAACAATAAGTACAGTAGAGTAGTCCAATAGTATTGTAAACGCTGTAGCGTTAAAAGAAAATCTCTCGTTAGAAAAACTGATCTAAAATAATTGACACCTCCTTCTTAGTTTAGTTGAATTATTAATTCTTGGTAAAGTTTCAAAATGGCGGCATATGAAATAGTGGTAAAACACTCAGTGAATGTTTACAATTACTTGTCACCTCTAACTTTTTTAGTATGAAGACATTTGACATGTTTATGTTTGTAAATAAAGGAATAACATTTATTATGACCCGGGAAAAATAAAAAAAGTGGGATACTTACTTTAGAAGTCATCTTCAGATGAGCTACTGGCGTTAAAGTCCGGAGATGGTTCACAAGGTGCCCATTGACTATTGTCTTCAAACCTTTCGTATCTTTAATAATGCTTACTTTGCGAGATAATTATATAACCACCTGGTCAAACCTTTCTTAGGTAAACGGATTGAAACCGGAACACGAAGCCATTAGAACTGACTGCAAAGGACCGCTTCATATCGCAGCATTGATAAGACTTTGACCCTGTGTAACTGTTATTTTCTAGTTGTTCCGGGCCTTCAAATATGTTTATCTGTAGTTTGTAGTCCATCGTTGATATCATATCTAAATACTAAAGAAGTTAGAGGTGACAAAGTAATTGTAAACAATTACCAAACACTCGTTGGAGGTTTTAAGTAGATTCAAAATAATTTATTATTCCACCAATCATAATTGCAAGGACAACAAGCAAAAACACAATAATTATTATTTAGTTTTATTTCGTTAAATATTCCTGATGATAATAGTCTTGAAAGAACTATTAATATAATATTGCCTGAATATTACATTCTCATATAACAAATTAGGAACTACTGGTTCAAACAAATGAAGAGAAAACAGACATACAGATAAGAAGAAGGAAATAGAGATAGAGGTGTTGGATTAGAATACACACGACTCACGGGGACGAGGACCATGAAGAAGAACCGTGGAAAGAAAAGCAAAGGGGAGCGGAAAGATCTGGATGTGGTGAAGATGTTGGTGACCAACAGAGTGAGTTTCAGCTGCTTTGTGGAACCCCTATGCTCTTAAATCGAATTAAGTCAAATACCCCGATACATTTCCATAGTATTGTTCATCTTCAAAGTTCTCTTGCTAATCTCGAACATGTAAATCTGAAATACAAATTAATTGTTACCTACCACCTTCCCACTCATCACTTGTTTCCTCCTATAGCATGAGGGTACGTCATTGACCTGATGGGTGAGATAGACCTTACAAAACTAAGTGAGTTACTAACCTGTGTTAATATTGTCTTAAACTAGATAAAACTTAAAATATAAAGTTAATACAATATAAAATAACATGAATTTAAACCTAAAAAAGAAAATACTAATAATTCACTAAACTAATGGTATAGTTTGTTTAATATTGATATAATCTTGAAGTTACTGAAACTGAATAGAAAAACTTATAAAAATATGAAATAATAATTTTATAGTTCAAAAAATCATTCTGGTTTTAAATGTAATAATAATCATGGATTGTTCATTTTATTTATATGGTTTAAACTGTGACGATGTCACTAATAGCGTCGGAATCGCTTGCAATCTGGTTGCTACAGTATTGTGGTACCTCTTGATATCCCGTGGAGTAGACATTCCAAATCCTTCTCGTTTTCCTGATTTAACACCACCTGATGCTTACGTTTGGGGAATACTGAAGGAAGCTAGTTTTTTAGAACAACCACCGACAACCATTGATAAGCTTGCGTAAGAAGATTGTGGCAACTGAAATAGAATGGAGCAACGTCTATTCAGAGACATGTTACATCTGCGCAGCCGCTACGGAGCGTAATCAAGAGGAACAGATTGAACTTGTGTGTTAACATAAACTTTTGTATGTTAGTGTTCTGGAACTTTAATATAAAGGACGATTCTAAATTACAATGATGGAATATTTCGGGAGCTCATTTTAGAGATAAAAAGTGTATATGGGAAACGCTTCGTTTTTCCTCTTTCGGCTATTTTATATTTTTACGGAAAAACATTTTATATTTGGAAGATGTTAACATAATGAGTGAAAATTTGGTTTAGGTATTATTTAAACACTTTAACAGTATACCAGAAAATCATTTTTTTCATTTTGCATATTTTCAAAATGCCGAACGTTAAAACTTTTAATGAAAAATATCTTGAAAATGGTAACCATTATAAAATATTTTCCTCTTTTAATTAAAATCAAATTTTTTTTTTTTTTTAGTTTTATGTATATCAAAGGATAACATAGTTATTAGCGAGATGAAAACAATAAAATATTAAAATATCAGGCGCCATTTTAAAACTGTAAAGGGAAACAATTTTTTTTTATGGAAATTTTTGGGCAATGGAATATAATATTATAATCAACATTTATAATTATTCCGTAATATTTTAGTTTAGGCTATCTTGGTTATTGTAGAAATAAAACAATAAAAAAATATCTTGGCTGTTGTACCCTTTGAAAATAAAAAAAAAGCATTTGGTTTTTCGTTAAAAAAAGAAAATCTTAAGTTTCTTGTAAATATTTTGTGATATTCCATTTCATATGTTCTAAAAATTCTATTGTATACATTGTATACAAAAGTCTTTGTTTTCTGATATACTAGTTAAAGGCTACATAAATAATCCTTTACGATAATATTTTATCTGATTCCAAAGATTTTTAATGGTTTCCGAATCTTGGTTATATAAACTTTTTTCTTATTTTAAGTTTTAAATCAGCTCCCGTAGAATTTTGAATCACCCTGGATAATAAAAGAAATATTTGTGTTTTATAAAAATCATTTTTTTTAAATTAAAGCTCCAGTATTTGAACCAAACTGTAGTTTCCCCAGAGAATATTGAAAATTTAAAATATTTAGTTTTCATTAATCTACAAATTAAGATTCTTCATTCGAGAACGATATATTTAATTATTTAATAGTGACCCCATCATCAATTAATTATAGTTTTACCACTAGTATGCATGTCTACAAGGCGTGTGGAAACATAGTTGCCTAATGTTTCAGAACACTGCGTAACGCCAGTCATTGCACCGTCTCAACATTTACTCCAGTTATTGAATTACCAGTTATTTTTTTACTTTCCTTTTCGTTACTTTGTTGTAAGACTCGATATTGTTGATTAATATTAATTACGTTGCGCAGTAAGACTAGAGACGATAACATCAGCACAGATAATGTTTCCTTTAGACTAATTAACTTTCACGTTATAAAAACTAGTCTTTTACGAGGATCTTAAACAAGTTGTAACATATGATGTTTCTCAATAACGTTTTGCAATAACAAAATTATGTAAAAATAGTGCACTAAGTTTCACACACACATTTAAGAAATAAAATATTAAACCAAAATGACATTCGTCGTAATTTCTTCAAAAATGTATATGTAGGTATTTATGTGTGGACAAAAGTGAGACCACTGAATAAAGGCAGATTTTGTAAAAATCTGGACAAAAATCTTCCAGACATGAAATTTGATTCAAAGTTATGTTTTTAGGTTACTTCAATGGGGGGGGGGGAATCGGACACGGCTGGGCTCCCCTGGGAGGGTTAAAAGGTGAGGGAAAACGGTTATTAAATTTCCCATTAAAATGGTCCTTAGGAATTTTTCCGTCAATCGTACTGGGACAGAAATATGAGCGCTTAAAGTTGAGACCTGTTTTGGTAATTTTTCGTATAAGGCATTTTCCAAAAAAACTTGCAATTTTTGAGTTTAAGCCGATTATTGTATACCAAAAAAAAAACGCTAAAATGGGTATGTAAGTGTTTGTACATGTAATACCAAATATTTGGATATAAATTTTTGCATATATATATACGATTATTGTATACCAATTATTGTATACCAAAAAAACACTAAATATGGGTACGTAAGTGTTTGTACATGTAATACCAAATATTTGGATATAAATTTTTGCATATATATACATATATATACACATACACTACAACAAAAAGAGTGCACTTTTTAAATTAAGCGTTTTTATTTGTATAGATTTATATACACACACAACATATATGAACAAATATGTGTAGAAATATTTTCATGCATATATATTATACTCGGCTTAATCCAAAAATATACATTCAAAAATTTTAATGTAATCCTTGGTATTACATGTACAAACATTTACATATCCATATTTAACGCTTTTTACTATTAAAAAATCGTCCTAAACTAAGAAAAAATGCAATATACAAACAATTTCAAAAAGGTCAAATTTCAGCGCTCATATCACTGTCCCAGTTATTAAAATTACTAAGGACCATTTTGTTGAGACAAAGTTCATCTTTTTTTTATATATCTTGTTAGATTTTGAGATATTTTCAAAAACCGTTTTGCTCCTTTCAACCCCCCCCCCCCGGAACCCAGCGGTGAGTTGGAGTGTCTGATTTTCCCTCATTAAAATAATCCCAAAACCTAACTTTCCAACAAATTTCGTAACCGGTGGATTTTTGTCCAGTAAATATTTTTATTATAGTTTACAATTTCTGATTTTTCTTCCGTGTATTCATTTTTTGAGAGAATAAATTATAGAAAAATCTTCCTCTTATCAACGTTTTTGCTAATATTTATTTATTTTTAAAGATATAAATATTTTTCCAAAATTTCAGGAGCTTATTCCTCACATCAAAAGCAATGAACAAGGGTATACAAACATTTTTTTTATATATGTATGTCTAGCCGCCATTTGTTTTAAATGCAATTTCAAAATGGCGGACATTTAAACTTTTTTAACGTCGAATAATATCATAAACCGTTATTTTACAAATATATGCAAGAGGTAAAATATTTTCATTTTTAACTAAAAACACCTGGATTATTGGAAAGAGTCCGGCAATCGATGGGAAGACTGAAGGCAGCCGCTTTGAAGAGCTCCTCTTGTTTCTTTCTATTTTTCCATTAGTTTTTTTTTGTAAAATAAATTTCCATTGAAAACAAAATGATTCAATTTTTTCTACTCAAATTTTAGTTTTAAATTGATGGAAGGTCTTGTAGACAGTTACCAAAAATTAATGTTCTTAGTTTTTTATTTCGATAACTTATTTATTATTGAAGTTATATATTATTGAGAAAAAACTATTTTGTTTGTCGTTAAAATTTGAAAATATTTTGTCTTTTGTAAATATTTTTAAAATTATTCGTTTTTGAGGTATTCCACGTTAACAAATTTAAATTAGCCTCTATTTTATTTCAAACTATGGATATACACACAAAAACCGATTTCAACCTGTTATCTTATAAAGAGATTTTAATTTACTGTTTCAGTGAAGGCATCTTCATTTTTTTATTTTGCGTGTTTATTTTGATTGGGAATGGGCATTGTAGATTATTGAAGACACAAATATATACACCCACATTTCTATTATTTCAACTATTCAAGACCACACTTCAGCGAAGTTGTTCTAAACAAGAACATGTATTTATTTACGTTTTACGTCGAAGAAGTTGAGAACAATTGTAGACCTACGTCATAAACAATGTGCAACATGTTGAAAAAACCACGTTATGTTTACTTCTCTAAGCCAAAGTCAGCTGTGTTCACGTGTACCACAACGAGGTGTATCGCCAAGAGAGGTGTCAGACCTAAGTGGATTCGTCGTACCACTTAGTAGACATATACCAAGAGAAGTGTCAGACCTAAGTGGATTCATCGTACCACTTAGTAGACATATACCAAGAGAGGTGTCAGACCTAAGTGGATTCGTCGTACCACTTAGTAGACATATACCAAGAGGGGTGTCAGACCTAAGTGGATTCGTCGTACCACTTAGTAGACATATACCAAGAGAGGTGTCAGACCTAAGTGGATTCGTCGTACCACTTAGTAGACATATACCAAGAGAGGTGTCAGACCTAAGTCGATTCGTCGTTACACTTAGTAGACATATACCAAGAGAAGTGCCAGACCTAAGTGGATTCTCGTGATACCACTTAGTAGACATATAACTCACAATTATTAAATTAGTAAATATTGTAGGTTTGTAACTTTTATCTTGAAATCTGGCAAAAGAGTGTTGTTAATAGTTGCCGATTTCGGGTGCGATAAAATAATTTAGCTAGACTTTTGGGGAAACTCACTTAAGATGTTACAAAACCTTGTCGTTAAGACTTTTTTAAAACGTTTCGAATTCACTTACTTTCACGTTACGCTTAATTTCCTCTCTCGATTTATACTTATATTTTTTTTTAAATTCACCTTTAGATTGATTTAAATTGAAAAAGTATTTTAACTTTAAAAAACTCCTGTATTACAAAGTTAAATAAACACATTTTCAAGACTTTAAAAAATCATTACTTCTGAAAACCAACAAAACTATAATTTCCCATTATTCCGATTTTTATAATAACTTTTAGCTCCTAACTGTAGACTACATAACTTTTATTTACAATTTAAAAAATCATCCCTTACTTTAATAAAAAAATACATTTACCCAGGACGCCGTGATAAATTAAATACTATTAAACGAACAATTTGTGTACAACTGTTGGTCCAAATATTTTGTTGAATTAGAATAATTAGGTATCGACTTTGGAGATAAAACTTAAGGGGTTAAATAGCCACATTGGTCTCTACGAACTAATAATTTACTACTAATAAAATAAATTTATGCGGTACATTTACAGTTTTAATAATAAAAAAAAAATTTCACCCTTTGATTGTACACCCTCCCACCCCTATGGTACGATTTTGAATTGTCTTGGCCATCAGTGTCGTGGGAAGAGCGAACTGTAGAAGTTTCACAGTGGTCTGTGCGAACAAAAATGGATACGCAGGACAATGACCTACGGGGATTGGTACAAACTAAAATCGTAATAATTAGGGAATCCCTAACTTATTATTCACTGTAACGTTTTAACAATGAACTATTTCTGAATCATGACTCGCACTACCTGTTCACCTCCCGCGCACTCACTCGAGTAGAGTTACTCAATGCGCTTTAGTCTGTTGTTTAGCACAACTTGTGATTAGTTCGTTAGTTGGTTGAGTAATTAAGTTAAGTTAGGTTAGGTAAGCCAGGTAAATTGTCGCCAAGTAACCAGGCCACTTCAAGTAACCAGGCCACCACTCGCTTAAGAAAAGTCTCTATTTATAATCCCATCCAGAATGTAAAAAGTTGAAAATAAATATTACACACTAGGTAACGTAGCTCATTGGTTGTCTATTGGGGTTATTTACCACCTGAATGTGGATGTTCATATTTTGCCTCAATGAAGTTTTACTTAATTTCAATGAGCTGCCATTTTGTACTGGGTTGAGATAGAAAGCTCTAGTTTCCACTGTTCTTCTTCTTTAATCAAGGACTTTAAAATGAGGCGTCACTTAATGGGTCTTTATATTTAAAAGTTCTGAGTTTTATTTTTCTATCTTTATCCATTTAAAATTTAACAGGGTGTATCCATACTTTTCACTCACACTGTATAATTTTTTTAACCCTTCCTATTGTAACTGTAGTACCGGGTGTCCCACGAAAAGGTTGCTATTTTTGAATTAATAAGCGGACATATGGAACACTCTACAAACTTGACACTTTACCGTTTAATTATACAGATACTTACAAAATGTAGCCTCGAATTTCATTTTTTATGGTCAAACGAAACAAAATAGCAAAAAGCACAAAGACCATTTATCTTCTGGATAAAACCACTTCCTCCCACAATACAAGTCATTTAAAATGTGCATTGTCATCTGTTGAATCTCGATCAGCTGTTATTTTGTTAACACACAACAATGATACAATTTGGTAGTTGTGTTTAATCAGTTTACGTGTGGTATCTAACCTCAAAGAAATTAATTTTTCAATTGAACAAAAAGTAAAATGTTGTTCTTGGGCTATTACTTTCAAAAATGAATATGAAACGATAAGATGTTTTTAACGAATCTACCCAAATGTAGTTCCCTCACCAAGAAAATCAAATCATAAATGGGAAAATATGCTATTAAAAACTGGATCAGTTTTCAAAGAAATATAGAGTTTTTAACATAGCTTGCATGAGTTACTTAAATCTCTAAAAAACCTAATTCACTTAGAAAAGATTCATCCGCTACTGGGATACCAAAGTCCGTCAGTTCATACCTTTATGCCACGAAAAACAAAGTATTTTTTTTATAAAACATGTTCAGTTCACGGACTGCTGGAAGATGACTAAGACAGACGAGTAGAATTTTCTTCGAAGGTAATTGAAAAGCTTCACGTAGATGTTGACTGGTATGAAGGAATTGTATTCTCAGATGAAGCTACATTTTATCGAACAGTATCTGCAAACAGACATAATTGTAATTATTATAACACACAAAATCCATTTATCTTACACAAAAAGGACATGATATCAAAGGGTATAGCTATGTGAGCTGACGTCACCACGAATGGTGTTTTATCGTATGACATATTCCATGACACAATGGCTGATCACATAGTTTCTCATATTACTCACCCGTAGATGAGGGACGTTTTTCCCAGTAGGATGGAGCTCCTCGTTTTGCTAATGCGGCCAACCAGATCGAGATCTTCCCAACTTCATGAACTGCCCTCCAAGATCCCCAGATTTAACTGTTTGTGTTCAATTCGTATGGGGCTTTTTGAAAGAAAATGTTTATTCTCACCCTATAGCAACAGATAATGAATTATTGATGTTCATTGAAGAGGAATTATATATGATACTACGAAATTTCTCAAAAGCGAGGATGACTTTTTTGTTTCGTTGCAATCAGTGCATAGCTATGGATAAACATCAATTCGAATAAAGCTCAAATTTGGATCATTGATAATTTATTATTGTTATTTTCTTTACTTTTCTTTTACACGATTTCATGTTATCTCCAAATCAACAATTTGTAATGGTTATGGAAATAAAATATTTTGGTGAAAACGCACCAGTATTTTTTATTACCCCATTTTGTTTTGATTGACCATACAAAAACTTTTTTACATATCTGTAAAGTGCTAAGTTTGAATAGTATTTCATATGTCGGGCATATTCAATCAAAAATAGCGACCTCTTGGTGAGACACCTGGCATATTAAGGTATTACAATTTTCCAAAATTATTACTGTATATTAATTGTGTTTTACCCTTAGAACTATAATTATTTTATAATAAAAACATGTCTTAGTCATGTAGTTTTCTGTAAACCATAATTTTATGTCATGTGCCAAAATTTTTCACTGTCACAGATAGCATCTTCAGGTCAGCTGTCACTGTTTAAAAGCATAGTATTTCTATAGATTATCTGGAAAACGTAAGTTGATTCTTCCAGTTAATGTCATAGATACACGATGCTTTTAAATCGTGACAAATCATATTCATTTAAACATTGACATATACAGTCAGTATACAGTTTTATGTTGTGTAATATTCTGTAAGTAGACTTATAATTAGCTGACCTGAAGATATTGCTTGTAGCGGTGTAACGTGTAAACACTCAATATAAAAATTTATTTTAATATTATTATGTGTGTGTTTTGTGTTTAGAATTAATAAAACTTGATTTCAAAATATTTTTACTATAATGAGAATCAATAAACAAGTCATTCACCTTTCTTTCAATGTTGAATTTTCACGACTGTATGTCTAATTCGTACATAGATAAGTAAAATTATTTATTAGATATATTGTGGACTATTTCCTTTGCGATTTATTAAATCCAAAAGAGTATTTAGTTGCGCTAAAATACTCTGTTTTTAAAAGTGTTAAAAAAATGGAAACATTTCGAGATAATGACGCTCAAAAGTTGTTGAACTTATATTATTGCTTAACACCTTTTGGGAAAGGCCTTCATGAGCTTGCAGTATTGTGTAGTACACAAAACACCAGTATTATTTGACCAATAGGTCCAACCAAATTGATATTTTTCTTCTATTGTTCATACATAACTTACTTTCCAATACTCTGTAGGTCACGTATACAAACTTTTATTGTTCTTTAATACACAAAATACAAACCCTAGAGTTAGAGAGTGTTGAACATTACAGTCAATGCAGACAAGAATCGATACATAAATATCTCGAGGTTGTTAAACTTGGAGGCAATGGCTTGGCAGTTTGATATTGAGCCAAAGTTTAGCAATGATTTTTTTTTTTTTATTATTATGACTGGGGAGAGTGTTTTTATAAAACCTCCTGCACTGCGACCTAGTTAGATCTTTTGTGCCCCCCTCTTGTTGGACTCAGGAGAGATCTATGTCTTTGACAAAATTGATCAAACCCTTGGTCGGGAGGTTTAGTAATTCTTCTTCCGAAATGAAGATGAATTCTAGAGATTTTTGTCTTTTTTGGCATAAGGCCGGGCACTCCATGATGATGTGTTCCATGCGTTCCACCTCTTCACCACAGTACCTGCAAGTATCATCGTCCACCAGGCCCATCTTATTTAAGTGATACCTGCAATGGATATGTCCAGTTAGTATACCACAGAGGAGTTTAAGCTCTCTTCTGCTTAAGTTTAGCACTTCCTTCCCTATCTTTTTTTTAGGGCTAAGGAATTTCTTGGAATGTCTAAGACCCGGCAATGTATTCCAGGTTCTGTTGATTACTTTGTTGGCCCAGTTGGTAATAACCTCCTGGTAGTCCCTGGGGCCAAATCCATACATAGGAGATGGCCCTGTAAAGGGTTTGGATGCACCAAGTTTAGCTTGCTGATCTGCTTCCTCGTTGCCTGCTATTCCCTCATGCCCGCGCACAAGTTTAGCAATGATAAATCTTGACTTTAAGTTGTAAATCAACATTATATCTTCTGTGTTTTGAGTCAAAATACGCTCTGGTAATCTTTTACTGCCAAAATAGTACTCTCATAAAGTCATAATGGGGTTTTAAATATATACATTAAAAAACATGAAACATAAATAAAATCAAAGAAAGATCACAATGTTCTTTTCCTTCACAAAATATTTTGAGAAAATTTTAATTTCTAGCTTTGCTCTATGGCAGCGATCTTCAAATTTTGAGGGAGTTATCTGTAAAGCCCTACAAAGACGACAGACATAATTCTAAAAATTACTTTTTATTGTTCAAATGACCTCAAAACGGATATATCCATGAAAAACTCTATTTTAATTTAATATACTGTATTAATATTTAAAATTAATTTAATAGTTTATTCAACACTATTACACAAGGACACGAACTGTTAAAAATAATGTTAAAAAATAAGTATTGGTAGTTCGTCAACCAACATTTTATTTTTCGTGTTTGTTACAATCAATTTTTTAATCTTTTTTGTGTAAATTTGAAAAATATTAGAATAGATGCGATATTTTGACAAAATGAAAACAGTAATTTCACTACCTATACTATTATCAAACTATGCGGCTGAATGAAGTGTCGCTTCACTCACATAAGCACAGAGGATTATGGTCTTCAGTGACCTACCCCCTAAGCCATCGTATGAGTCACCTACTGGGCTTCACTCTATACAACTTTAATTTACTTTATTTGATATTTGAAAATAAAACCTATAATTTATTTTCAATTTACACGTAATTACAAAACAATGAAAAAAACAACTTATAATTTACAAAATTATATTAAAAAATCAACAATATCTGCTACAAAATGAGTGACTGTATGATGATAACTAATAAGTGTGAGTAAACAACACTATCGTATATCTTTATCGAAAATTATGTATTAGTTGGGAATTTTTTGCTGTTTTCAACATTATTCTCTGATGAGCAAATGTTAAATTTACAAAAATAAATTGTGTAAATGTCAATATTACTGGTTTACATATTTATTCATATACGGCTACAAACAACAAAATTCTATCATCCACAGTTTATTTTGTGGTTTCGATGTTAAACAAAACAATATCTTTATCTACATACCTCAAAAGCTGGTTCATCAGAAACGAATATTTTGCTTCGCAAAAGCCGGATCTAAAATAATCATAATTTTAATGTCTACATTATTATCAAGCAAAACAATAAGAAAACGATAAACAAGTCAAACAGCACCGGTTATAAATTTTATTTCTTTTTTTATTTTAATTTATTGTTTTTCAGAAAGAAAAATAACAATTTTATTACTCTATGATAATGGCATTGTATGTTCAAAATAATATATGATTTAAGGAAGGTACGCATGTAAAATTACAAGAGAAAGAAAGAGAAGAGACCTTCATTGAATTAACAAAAATACACTAAATGTAAACATGTTAATCCCTCGCTTACAGCGAGTACGAATGTGGGAATCTCGTGGTAACTTAGCTTGGTCTACACTTGTCTTGAGATAGATCATTTTCCACTCAGATTTCTCTTGACCAACTCTTGTTCTCTTTCGACTCTTACACTATTACAATATTCGACGGCATCTTTTATTAAACTTTATCTTCCCAATTGTAAATATATAATATGAATAATGAAATAAAAATTTACTATGGTGCATAGGATTAGTAGTTTATTGGCTCAAATTGTTGATTTTATTTAAAGCAGAAGTTTTATGCTCTGTTTTGTTAAGGAAGCGATGGTATTCGCCTTAAAAATAATTAAGATTTATGTTTTCATTCATTTGGTGACTATAGTTAACTGTTCAGGGATCCCGACAGCTTTTGAAAATAAACTGTGGACATCTTCCGATCCGTAATTATTGAGACATCAAAAACTAAAATTAATATATTCAAGGATATGTCAACATCTCCAATATCAATTTTTCTTGTTACGTTCTATAGAAGAACTTTTACTATTATCCATAGTATAGACTACACGTGCAAAGCGAGCCTTTCAGTTGTTCATATTTTAAGACAGTATTCAATGGCATTGCTTTCTAAAAACTTCGTCAATGTAGTTCCAGCACATAATTGATTAAAACTTAGTTTCTAATAGCTGCTACTCTGCTTGTGTGGATGGCTGACGGTATGTCTTGTGGCTTCTCTACTTGTATGCCTACTTGTCTGATTAGCTACATTTCTGGCTGTCCATCAGCCTGTGTCTCTAGCAGTCTGTATTGTGTCTCTTTATGTATTGCTTTACGAATATATGTATGTCTTGTATGTCTGGCTGTCTATACGTCTACATGTCTTAATATGTGCTTTTCTTTCTGGGTGTCTGACTTTTTGCCTGCCTGTTAGTATTACTGTCGGTATGTTAGGCTGTTTATAAGTAAAAATGTCTGTATATTTGCTTGTCTCTCTGTATGTCTAGCTTTCTTTCTTCCTGTATGTAATACTGTCTATATGTTTGGCTGTCTATAGGTCTACTTATCTGTATATTTGCTTGTCTCTCTGTATGTTTGATTTTCTGCCTTCCTGCATGTATGAGTGTCAGTATTTTTAGGGTGTCCATAAGTCTATCTGTAGGTATATTTGTTTGTCCCTCTGTATGTCTGGCTTTCTGCCAACCTGTATACCTGTCATTTTTTATGTCTAGCTGGCTGCCTGTATGTATGTTGCTTGTTTGTCTGTATGTGTAACTAACTGTCTATATGTCTTGTTGTCTCTCTGTATGTTGGGCTTTTTTCTGTACGATATAAATTTAATATTATCTGATCTCGAGTGTTGAGGTTTCCACAAACGTAGTTGTATCACCTGTATTTACATCTTTTTGAGGGAAAAAAGTATAAAATGAAAGCCTTGGTACCAAGGTTTATATCATATTTTATGAAATTAATTCCAATTGAACAAAAATTTATTTTAAAATATTTCCAAAGATGTTACGTTATACATAAAAATTATAACCTTACAATAAAACTAATGATAATGTCTTAATAAAAATGTATTAATAATATTTTCTTTTTATCATATTTGCACCTTTAACCTTGCATAATAAATTTTTACTATTTTTTAGTCTTGGCTTTTTGTAGTTTTTATCTGTCCTTGCCTCACAGACGCAAGTTATATTCAGTTTATACAGTTTACACAGGCTGTCAACAGAAATAAATTATAGTATTAAGATAATTTTCAAATATATATATAATCTATAAAATAAGCAAACTTACAAAATATACCACCACTCTTCTAAGATGGGACTAGGGTTTACGTTTGTTCTTGTGCTCTTGGTAAGATTCAACACTTATACTTTCTAATGTTTAAATGTACATGTTTGTAAAGAATATACTAATAAAATAATTTATTTCTTCAAAAGTTAAAATAATAGCGTCTTAATTATGCTTGAAAATAAAATTTAAAAAAGACATAAGAAGACATTATTCAACATTAAACTTGTTCACAACATTAAATATTTTCAGACACAACCTTTTTGACACAACATATATTTATACATAAAAATAATATTTTTTATCTCAAACGAAACACATTTCGAATTTATTTAGTAGTTTAACTATAAGTAACATTGTTAGAAGTGATTTTGTTGCATGTCTGTCTGTCATCTATTTCGTTCTCTGCAGCATAAAACAGTGAAAAATATTTTTACAATAGTTGGTAGATTTTAACCATTTCTCGAGTATTTTTCCTTTCCTTTTTATAAATAAAATTTTGTTTCTTTAAAAAAAAATTTTTGGAGATAACAAAATTCAAAATTACAATTTTCTCAAAATCAGATATAACAACTTTGTTAATTTTATTAAAATGTAGCCTCTACAAACCCAAGAACTCAAACAAAAGGTTGCTTATCATTGAATCAAATATGCTTCATCTAGAAATATCGGGTAAAAACAATTTTAAAAACATTTAAATCAATATAACTGTTATAAAAATTATAATTTATAAAATGGCTTTATTGATTTATTTGAAATTTTGGCAAATTAAGAAAAAGAATTTTCTAGATCAGTGTGAAAAATGATAAGTGAAAGAATAATACTATTATAGGATAATTGGTAAATTTTGCATTCATTCTTTTGTTTATATTTTGCACAGTTTATTTAAATTCAAATACAAAATATTTAATTTTACATTCAGACAAAACCTATACTCAATTTAATTTTCATTCTTTTTATTTATATATTTTTTGCACAGTTAATTTAAATCCAAATACAAAATGTTAAATTTTAGATTCAATCAAAACCCATATTCATTTTCGTAAACATTGTTTTTTTTTTTAACAGCATATTTAAATTAAAAAACAAAATATTAACTTTTATATTAAAATAAAACACATATTATTCAATTTCGTATTCATTCTTTTTATTAAGTAATTTTGAAAATTCAATGTTTCTATCATTAATTTTTCAGAAAAAAGTCACAAATTAGTTAACATTTTCACAATTCTAAACTAATATATATATATATATATATATATATATATATATATATACACTAATTATTTACTTATAATAAAAGTAATATTAACCATAAATAAATTCCAATTTTTGAAACAAAATATTAATAAATATTCCTCATTAAAATTTACATTTAATACATATTATATATGAAGTGGTTATATTTTTTAAACTTTAAAACTAGATTTATTAATTTAAACTTTCACCATTTACGTTCTTATTTAACACTGTTCATATTTAACACTGTTCATATTTATCACTGTTCATATTTAACACTGCTCACATTTAACACTGTTCATATTTATCACTGTTCATATTTATCACTGTTCATATTTAACACTGTTCATATTTAACACTGTTCATATTTACCACTGTTCATATTTAACACTGTTCATATTTATCACTCTTCATATTTAACACTGTTCATATTTATCACTGTTCATATTTAACACTGTTCATATTTAACACTGTTCATATTTATCACTGTTCAAATTTATCACTGTTCATATTTAACACTGTTTATATTTATCACTGTTCATATTTATCACTGTTCATATTTAATACTGTTCATATTTAACACTGTTTATATTTATCACTGTTCATATTTATCACTGTTCATATTTATCACTGTTCATATTTAACACTGTTCATATTTAACACTGTTCATATTTTATCACTGTTCATATTTAACACTGTTCATATTTAACACAGTAAATATTTAACACTGTACATATTTAACACAGTAAATATTTAACACTGTTCATATTTAACACAATAAATATTTAACACTGTACATATTTAACACTGTACATATTTAACACAGTAAATATTTAACACTGTTCATATTTAACACAGTAAATATTTAACACTGTACATATTTAACACTGTACATATTTAACACTGTTCATATTTATCACTCTTCATATTTAACACTGTTCATATTTATCACTGTTCATATTTAACACTGTTCATATTTAACACTGTTCATATTTAACACTGTTCATATTTATCACTGTTCATATTTATCACTGTTCATATTTAACACTGTTTATATTGATCACTGTTCATATTTATCACTGTTCATATTTAATACTGTTCATATTTAACACTGTTTATATTTATCACTGTTCATATTTATCACTGTTCATATTTATCACTGTTCATATTTAACACTGTTCATATTTAACACTGTTCATATTTTATCACTGTTCATATTTAACACTGTTCATATTTAACACAGTAAATATTTAACACTGTACATATTTATCACTGTTCATATTTAACACTGTTCATATTTTATCACTGTTCATATTTAAAACAGTATATATTTTCAGGCTTTCAACGCTAATTGCGATGAAACTCCAGCTTCATTGGTTAAAGATGCGCTTTCTGACGTGGCCATTAAATCTGCTCAAGTAAGAGAAATCATAAACGAAAATCTAAAAATTCAAAAAAACCTGCAGACAACGTTGCGTTCGCTTGAAGCTACCTTGCCTAACGCCCTTGTGAACACTTACCTTGGAGAATACATCAACAATTTGGAATCACTTTATCAGTTTTTAAGAGATACAAATGAAACAACCTGTTTCATCGGTCGTCGTTATGCATTTAATTACATTAAAGAGCAAAGTAAGTATTACACTTAAATATATTATTGAACAATGTAAAGTGATACACTTTAATATTTTAAGGTTCCCCAACATTGTTTAGAGAGAGATCTAACAAGAGCGCAGGAGAGAGGTCCGAAATTCCGATATAAATGTATTTTTTATACCCATGAACAGAAGAAAGAAAAGAGTTATCTATGCTCCAGAATTTGTAGTAAATATATATTCGTATAGTTTCCAATATTTCTTAGATGGTATATTATGAATGTGCTAGTCCTTAAGGAGATCACTTTCTGACGGTGTGATGAAGTAAGGAAGCCCTACTTATCTGCTTTACATATGACACCAAACAGCTAATCGGAACAGCAGTTATGTCGAGCAGAGCACGTATAGTAAAGCCGTCTATCTGTGCGCGCAGGCTGGTGGTTGGGTTGAAAGGCGAGAGGGGGTGCGGGGGCTCTTTTCTAAAAACATAGGGTTTTCAGTCGAAACCTTCGTTGCCGGTGATAGATTTATAGACCCTCACTTTCACCGTCCATCTGCTGGGCTACCTGACCCATTTTGTTTTGTTACATCTTAACCCTAGATTCTCTTAGTTCATTGTTACGTGATCACTATTCATTCATAAATTTTACTACATTCTGTTTTTATTTTTATTATTATTTTTTAATATATATATATTTTAAGTAAGTGTATATTTTTTAGTTTTCATCGTTAGTGTTATTTATGTACAATGGAAAATGAAATACAGTCTAAGTTAAAAGGTCGTGTAATTAATAGTCAAAGTAGAGAAATAATTTCAAATGTTTACACATTTATGAAACAAGAAGCTGACAATAAAGCTACAACGATTCCAATTGCCAGGGCCCGTGATTTTAGAGTTCAAAGGGTTTGATTTAGCTACTAAGTGTATATTATTCACTGCAAGGAATGTGATTCTCAGTGAAGACATGACTCTAATATTGGCATTTTTGGCATTCTACCTAATGAACTTATTGTAAATCATTTTTCTATTTTTATATAAATTAAACACTTATAAATGATGTATTTTATAAATATCCGATTAATTTTTCCAATAAAATAATATTTATATTTTTTTTTCGATTTTTTCGAAGAATTATTATTTTTTTAAAACGTACTTGTAGTGGTATTAAAAGACATATATTTACAGTTAAATATGTAGGAGTTTATTGTTAAAAATTTTTAAAAACACTTAAAAACAATAAAGGATTTAATATAAAAAAATAGTCAACACTAAAGTAAAGTTTAAAAAAAAAACAATAAAAATAAAAACAGAAAGTAGTAAAATTTACGAATGAATAGTGATCACGTAACAATGAACTAAGAGTAGTAATCTAGGGTTAATTCTTGACTAACGTGTTACGTTTTAATTTAGGTTGTTGTAGCCACACCTGAATATTTCTTATTTAAATGTATGTTTATTTTAATTGTTAAAAACAAAGTCTATTAACATAACTTACATTTATTTACAAATACATTTAATTCTTGAATAACGTGTGTCGTTTTAATTTAGGTTGTTGTCACACATACAATTTTTTTTGATAGTACATATCCATTTAAATATTTTATAATTATAATTTGTATTTATATTTATCATAATGAAAGACACTAATATGATTTGGTACATTTAATATTTCATAATACTGTAAATCATAGTCTGATACATATTTGCATTGCCTTTATAAACATCCCTTTTAGTATGGCATAATAACACAGCACAAAATTAGTGTCGGGTCGTGCGGAAAGGAGCAAACAATGCACATAGGCTCTCCATCAGTATGTTTTCTGCCAAGATAGTAGTGAAGGGTTCGCGCGCACAGATAGACGGCTTTACTATACATTGTAGGAACCGGAAGTGGTGTGTTATGGCTATGTTGTGTTAATTTCTGGTTTCTATATTTCTCTTCTAAATTACAACATGGCTTTTTAGTTAATTGGGCCCATGCCATTCGAGTGTTACCGAAAGCCCAATTCGGACGTGTTATTTATTAATTACAAACAAGACTAGTTGACAATGGCTAACGTCCAAGTCCAGCTCTTTGGTTGAATAGTAATTGTGCTTTGAGGGTGTTTAAATAGTAATTAGCTTTAATTCCTTAATGTAATATTAATCAAATACATATATTCAAAGCTGGGTATCCTATAGTGTATGGGCAGACCTGGGGTAACGATTTCAAACCTCAAAATAGGCATTATCCCACGAACGTTATGTAAATTTTGAAGTAATCTTATTGTGAATACACTTTTTTTATGTAGTCTTGGATTAGATCCTTTTCGTCTTTAAGTTAGAGAACAAAGACTAATTTAACTGTCATGATAATTATTATTTAAGTAAAACGAAAGAACTCTAAATTAAAAGAATGTGTTGGCTCCTCACTGGCTCACTGTAGTGTATACAGACAATTTCGAGGGACCCTAGCTGGATCTACAGTTTTTGCATGTAGTCTCGGGTTATAAACCTCTCTCACTCTCTCTCTCTCTCTCGCTCTCTCTCTCTCTCTCTCTCTCTCTCTCTCTCTCGTCTCTCTCTCTCTCTCTCTCTCTCTCTCTCTCTCTCTCTCTCTCTCTCTCGTCTCTCTCTCTCTCTCTCTCTCTCTCTCTCTCTCTCTCTCTCTCTCTCTCTCTCTCTCTCTCTCTCCCTCCCTCCCTCTCTCTCTCTCTCTCTCTCTCTCGCTCGCTCTCTCTCTCACACATATTCCCTATCAGGTTTATTTTGACCAATTCTTGTTCTCTTCCGACCATAACGCTATTAGTGTATTCAAGGGTTATGTTATATGTCAAGAAATGTGTATAGATTTAATCTAAAGTTAATAAAGTTTAGTATATTATTGTACCTAATGTGTAACTGTAAAACGGTTCTCCGTATATCTAAATATCAGTTTACATTTCATTAAACTTACATCAAATTGTAGGCCTAGCGTGATGATCAAATCTGAACATTTTCCATGCATCATACATTAAAATATAAAGTAAATCCCTTCTTTAGATTAAGTTAAAGAAACGCAGATAGACAACATTCTAGACACTATTATTTACCTATTTTATGATGGTGATGATTATATTTACGGTGGTAAATGATTTTAATTTACTTTCAGCAAGCATTTACTATAAACTCTGCGTTTCTCGGTTCTCAAAAACTACTAGTGAAGACGAGCTTAAGTTGGTAAATTTGGAGAAAGCAGTAAATACAACAATAGCGACTCTCAAAAATAATTGTGGAAACAGTCCAAATACCCCCAGAAACTTAATAATGGCTCGCTTTTGTGTCAACCAAGCTAAGGACTCCTTTGAGGCTCTGGTTAGAAATTTAAACACCAGCCCAGAGAATCATTTGAATTATCCCGAAGAACTGTCAAAATGTATCACCAACACTGTCAACAGAGCAGAGGACATCATTGAGAGCCTCAATGATGTTGTAGTTGATTGCGTAAACAAAGTTTCTGAAGATGGTGACTTGATACAAATGTTGTCCGAATTATTACCTGTAAGTATAAATATTATTATCCAATTTAGGTTAAATTATTAAGCTATTTCTATTGGAAATGCTGTAGTGTGTTTTTATTATATTTTTCCTAATAGTTTAATGGGAATAAAGTAAAGTTGAAGTAAATCCTGTTATCGAGTGATAAACCTAGAACATAAAAAAGGTGAAAAATACCAACATAGCCTATTAGCTTAGAATCGTATTAAAACTATATATAACCTAAAAATAGAATCCAGATCTAGCTCTAGGTCTGAGCATTCAAAACTAAAATTTATTACATCATGACCACAACAAACTCATAAGACATAGGATTGAACAACTCAAAGAACGTCAAGGAACTGACTGATAATGGGTGTGGTGCCAGAGAATATTGACCTGACTGTTCATCAAAGTGAACAACCTTTTTCCCCTCTTTCAAAAGTTTAATACATGGTATGGTCATTATTCCTATTTTTTATTAACGAAAGTCGTAATGGGCCTTATTGCTAAACTAGTTTGTCTCATAGAACTTTCCGATAGCTTAAATATGAGACTTAAATTAATTTTCATATAAGTTTTCCCCTTATGTATTATTAATATTATGATTTTGGGACTAAATAAGTTTGATTATTTCCGATTTTTTAGACCTAAACGCGTGTTCTTTTTATGTTCATAAATTCATATACTTATACGGTCTTTTTTCTCGCTAATTCACACTTACTTTTATTATTTATGTTCACATTTAAAAATACAGTTTTTAGCGTCAATTTTTAATTTTGGTTTAGACGAGATATTCCCTAACAGATAATTGAAAGCTCTACGTATTTTATATTTCCTAGCAAGACACCTAATTTTATCCAACAATCCCGGCCCACAACTGATCGTCATGTAATTTAATGGTTTATCATTGTCAGACTATTTATTTTTGTATTAAAATAGTTTTTTTTTTACATTTAATTACAATGGATTGAGGATAACCATTGCTAACTAGGTCAACCTCAGTAAGATTTAGTATATTAATATTAAGTTTATTTTTAAAGTTATACAAACATATTTATTTCTTCCTGTTTGTTATTTTAGAATCCAACTAAAACGAACGACGGTTTTACAACTCAAACCAAAGAACCCGTCTCTGGTACGTTGAAGGATCTGGGAATCATTATTCAAAATAAGTTACCAGAATTGAAGGTTCTTTTAGAGAGAGCAGCTAATGTAAAGAATAATGCAGAAAATAACGGCAACCTTGTTCTGTCAAGCGTTTTTACACAAACAAACTCAAAACTTGCTGGTGAAGAGGTTAAATTTGAGTCTATTGATGCTGCGAAGACCTGCATTGCCAACTTTAAGAGCTTGTTAACTAGCAACAACAACAACAGTAAGTTTTAAAATTATGTTCTTTAACTTTAACTGTAATAGAGGTTAATAACTTAGAATAGAAAATTTGTTTCTATATGAGTATCTACATTTACATTACCGCAGAAATTATGGTATCTATAATTAAAAAATTAAAAATTGAGTTAAAATAAAAATATGTGTGTTGCTGGAGAAATATAAACATTGTTCAAAAATGCACAACCCCTAACTAAAATATTATGTTTTACAGTCATTGGGGTTGTATTTGAAATCAAACAGAAGCCAATCTTACGTTCTCACGTATAAATGTAGTATATAGTTAGGTGAAGGGTCAAGAAATTGTTGTTTTTACTTTACATCTATGGTTTGAGACTTCCGAGACCAGAAACTCTGTCTGTCGTCTGTTATCTGCGCAATGCTGTCACGCAGGTCATTGTGGGTGGGATCTTGGTTGTCTTTTTTGATTACATAAATATACTCTACCTTCGTGAGCGAAATTATATATAACAAATTGTGTTTTGCATAATATTACTATTTTTTATGATTTTTTAAGAAACAATTAAAAAATGATCAAAAATGGAATGCAAATACACTGGCAGAGTTTATCATTGATATTTAGTCAGTTATCGTTATGTCCCATATCCAAACCTATCACATTGCAGTGGTAATAATGGCGTTGTCTTGCTATACAAACCCCAAAATATTACTATTTTTTAATTTAAAAAAAGATCAAAAATGGAATGCAAATGCACTGGCAGAGTTTATCATGGATATTTAGTCAGTTATCGTTATGTCCCATATCCAAACCTATCACATTGCAGTGGTAATAATGGCGTTGTCTTGCTATACAAACCCCAAAATATTACTATTTTTTAATTTAAAAAAGATCAAAAATGGAATGCAAATGCACTGGCAGAGTTTATCATTGATATTTAGTCAGTTATTGTTATGTCCCATATCCAAACCTATCACATTGCAGTGGTAATAATGGCGTTGTCTTGCTATACAAACCCCAAAATATTACTATTTTTTAATTTAAAAAAAGATTAAAAATGGAATGCAAATGCATTGGCAGAGTTTATCATTGATATTTAGTCAGTTATCGTTATGTCCCATATCCAAACCTATCACATTGCAGTGGTAATAATGGCGTTGTCTTGCTATACAAACCCAAAAATATTACTATTTTTTAATTTAAAAAAAGATCAAAAATGGAATGCAAATGCATTGGCAGAGTTTATCATTGATATTTAGTCAGTTATCGTTATGTCCCATATCCAACCCTATCACATTGCAGTGGTAATAATCGCGTTGTCGTGCTATACAACCATGGTGCACTATCTCTCTCTCTCTCCACTAAGGCGGTAATCTTTGCGATGGTTTTTACACAATTATTTTAAAAAAAATAAAATTTTCTCCATCGCCGTCTTTATTTACAATACGTTTAATTACTACGAGATTATACTTGTCTCTTAATCTTTCTTTTTTGCATCTTAAACCATCAGACTTAAAGCAAAATTTCAAAATGGAAAGTATATTTTTAATTTAGATTATTTCAAATTACATCATGTACGTTGCTTATTTTACAGGAGAAACCCAGTTGAAGATTTGTGTATCTCAAGCACCTAAACCAAACTTTGATGAGGTTAAATTTATTGAATCTAAATTCCTGATCTACAAGGATTTGGACAAGGACACAGTTTTAAACTGTATGGCTAATATTAATAATATCTTCCCGATCGGAGGAATTCAAACCTGTATTGTGGATAAAAGGAAGGACGATGAAACCATCTTTACAGAGTTATCTTTAAGACTAGAAGAAGCGAGGCTACAGACTGAGCAGATCATAAAAAGAGTCAATAGCTGCACGAATATAGCCATAGATACTGGAACCAGGCAGGTGACAAGGGACATTCCCGCCTTCGAAGCTTGCATAAGGAAAAATACAGATAATAGTAATTACAAATTTCCTTAAATATGCATTGTCAAATTAATTTATGAATTTTGAGATGTTGAATTTGAAAGTTACGAATTTTCTTTTTTAAATATAATGGACTTTTCTGGTGGAATTATGTTTTATTTAAATAACTTTCCTATCTATAACTGTGTGTGAATTCTATTATACCATCTTGGATCAGTTAAATCACCACAAGGAAATCTAACCGCACGTTAAATTTTTGATCGAGGGGAAAAAAGTTTTGTTACCCCGATAAACAGTTCGGTTACAATTCCGTTTACACACAGTCTATTTTTAGTTAGTTAATCAGTGAAGGATCGCGTAGTAACATGGTGTTTTACATTCCTTGTGTCATATACCAAGGTAGGCCTAAGTATGCGACTTGTGGTTTTCCTCATCACGTTTGTATTTAGTTTTTATTATTAGACACTGAGTTTATTTTTTAGGTTATTCTTTTTATTTTTAGTTTTCAACATGGCCATAGGCTATGTGGGCGTTTTTCACTTATATCATCTTCCAGGATAATCTCTTGATAGGTGACTATTGAAACGTCATAAAATAGCTATAAACACAAAAGTTTCCAAATGTCCGTAACATTGTCTAGAGTCCATCAACAAGCCATATCTTAACCAAAAACAATTGTCTCCAGTAACAAACATACAAAAACAATATTAAATTAAAAACAAAATAAACACAACTTATTTTTACATGTGTCTTCAACGTAGGAGAAGAAAAATGAAGTACCTCTATGGCAGGCAAAGCCGGTTTTAAAGTGTGGTAAACTGGCTGATCACCAAATCTCTAAATCCAAGAAGCCTAGAGCTATGGAGTTTTTAACATTGTTTCGTGTAGGTCTGTGGACGCATACTAAGAAAGTTTTTTTGAAAATACAGTTACTTTTTTACTTTCCTTTCCATTACTTTGTTGTAAGACTCGATATTGTTGATTAATATTAATTACGTTGCGCAGTAAGACTAGAGACGATAACATCAGTACAGATAATATTTCCTTTAAACTAATTAACTTTCACGTTATAAAACTAGTCTTTTACGAGGATCTTAAACAAGTTGTAACATATGATGTTTCTCAATAACGTTTTGCAATAACAGAATGATGTAAAAATAGTGCACTAACTTTCACACACACACATTTAAGAAATAAAATATTAAATAAAAATTATATTCTTCATAATTTCTTTAGAAATGTATATCTAGGTATACCTGAAAAAAAAATAATAAGACCACTGAATAAAGGCAGATTTTGTGTAAATCAAGAGACAAAAATCTTCCAGACTCGAAATTTGATTCAAAGTGAGGTTTTTAGGTTACTTCAATGGGGGGGGGGGGATCGGACACGGCTGGGCTCCCGAGGGAGGGTTAAAAGGTAGGGCAAAACTGTTATTCAATTTCCCATCAAAATGCTCCTTAGGATTTTTTCCGTCAAACGCACTAGGACAGAGATATAAGCGCTTTTTCTCTATTTCCCTTTAAATTAACCCCAAAACCTAACTTTCAACAAATTTCGTGACCGGTGGATTTTTTTCCAGTAAACATTTTTATTATGGTCTATTATTACTGATTTTTCTTCCGTGTATTTTTCGAGAGAATAAATTATAGGAACAACTTCCTCTTATCAACGTTTTTGCTAATAATTAATTATTTTTAAAGATATAAATATTTTTCCAAAACTTCAGGAGCTTATTCCTCTCATCAAAAGCAATGAAAAAGTTCATAAAAACTTCTTTTTTTATATATAGATGTATATCTAGCCGCCATTTTTTTAAACATAAAATTTATATTTTTTAACGTTAAATCATATGGAGTTGACATTTTGCATACTACTTAGTGTTATAAAGATCCAATTTGAGAATAATTATCAATTGATTTCCTTTACTCATTTCAAAATGGCAGCTACTTAAACTTTTTAACGAGAAGTATAACATAAACAATTATTTTACAAAATATATGCAATTATTTTCATTTTTAAAGACAAACAACTGGAATATTGGAAAGAGTCCGGCAATCGATGGGAAGACTGAAGAGCTCCTCTAGATTCTTTCATACAGATTTAGTTTTTTTATTACATTTTTGTAACACATTTCCACAAATGATAAATTTTTTCCTTCTCCAATTTTAGTTTTAAATTAATGTTCGGTGTTGTAGTCAGTTACCGAAAATAATGTTCTCAGTTTTTTATTTCGAAAACTCGGTTATTCTTTAACCTAGATAAAGAAGAAAAAACTATTTTGTTATAAATTAAAATAATTTCGTCTTTTGTAAATGTTTTGCAAAATTAATCGTTTTTGAGGTATTCTACTTTAAGAAATTTAAATTAGCCTTTATTTTGTAACGAGTAAAGGAATTCTGTTAATTTTTTTCTAAAACTTGGTGTTTATGTTATCACTAAGTAGCATGCAAAATGTCAACTCCATATCATTTACTAATAAAAACATATGAATATTTTTCGTTAAAAACTAAAAAAAGGTGGTTAGATACAAAACTAAACATTACAGTAAATATATTTATATAAACTTATTCCTTGGTTTTGATGTAAAGAATAAGCTGCTAAAGTTTTGTAACTATATAATACATTGTCCTCATATTCACTATTAAATAATGCAAATAATGTTTCCACTCTAATGAAGCTGAAAGCAAACTGTGGATATACACACAAAACCCGATTTCAACCTGGTATCGTATAAAGAGATTTTAATTTACTGTTTCAGTGAAGGCATCTTCAATTTTTTATTTTGCGTGTTTATTTTAATTGGGAATGGGCATTGTAGATTATTGAAGACACAAATATATACACCCACACTTCTATTGTTTCAACTATTCAAGACCACACTTCAGCGAAGTTGTTCTAAACCAGAACATGTATTTATTTACGTTTTACGTCGAAGAAGTTGAGAATAATTGTAGACCTACGTCATAAACAATGTGCAACATGTTGAAAAAACCACGTTATGTTTACTTCTCTAAGCCAAAGTCAGCTGTGTTCACGTGTACCACAACGAGGTGTATCGCCAAGAGAGGTGTCAGACCTAAGTGGATTAGTCGTTACACTTAGTAGACATATACCAAGAGAAGTGCCAGACCTAAGTGGATTCTCGTGATACCACTTAGTAGACATATAACTCAAAATTATTAAATTAGTAAATATTGTAGGTTTGTAACTTTTATCTTGAAATCTGGCCAAAGAGTGTTGTTAATAGTTGCCGATTTCGGGTGCGATAAAATAATTTAGCTAGACTTTTGGGGAAACTCACTTAAGATGTTACAAAACCTTGTCGTTAAGACTTTTTTAAAACGTTTCGAATTCACTTACTTTCACGTTACGCTTAATTTCCTCTCTCGATTTATACTTATATTTTTTTTTTAATTCACCTTTAGATTGATTTAAATTGAAAAAGTATTTTAACTTTAAAAAACTCCTGTATTACAAAGTTAAATAAACACATTTTCAAGACTTTAAAAAATCATTACTTCTGAAAACCAACAAAACTATAATTTCCCATTATTCCGATTTTTATAATAACTTTTAGCTCCTAACTGTACATAACTTTTATTTACAATTTAAAAAATCATCCCTTACTTTAATAAAAAAAATACATTTACCCAGGACGCCGTGATAAATTAAATACTATTAAACGAACAATTTGTGTACAACTGTTGGTCCAAATATTTTGTTGAATTAGAATAATTAGGTATCGACTTTGGAGATAAAACTTAAGGGGTTAAATAGCCACATTGGTCTCTACGAACTAATAATTTACTACTAATAAAATAAATTTATGCGGTACATTTACAGTTTTAATAATAAAAAAAAAATTTCACCCTTTGATTGTACACCCTCCCACCCCTATGGTACGATTTTGAATTGTCTTGGCCATCAGTGTCGTGGGAAGAGCGAACTGTAGAAGTTTCACAGTGGTCTGTGCGAACAAAAATGGATACGCAGGACAATGACCTACGGGGATTGGTACAAACTAAAATCGTAATAATTAGGGAATCCCTAACTTATTATTCACTGTAACGTTTTAACAATGAACTATTTCTGAATCATGACTCGCACTACCTGTTCACCTCCCGCGCACTCACTCGAGTAGAGTTACTCAATGCGCTTTAGTCTGTTGTTTAGCACAACTTGTGATTAGTTCGTTAGTTGGTTGAGTAATTAAGTTAAGTTAGGTTAGGTAAGCCAGGTAAATTGTCGCCAAGTAACCAGGCCACTTCAAGTAACCAGGCCACCACTCGCTTAAGAAAAGTCTCTATTTATAATCCCATCCAGAATGTAAAAAGTTGAAAATAAATATTACACACTAGGTAACGTAGCTCATTGGTTGTCTATTGGGGTTATTTACCACCTGAATGTGGATGTTCATATTTTGCCTCAATGAAGTTTTACTTAATTTCAATGAGCTGCCATTTTGTACTGGGTTGAGATAGAAAGCTCTAGTTTCCACTGTTCTTCTTCTTTAATCAAGGACTTTAAAATGAGGCGTCACTTAATGGGTCTTTATATTTAAAAAATTTGAGCTGCCCCCCCAAATATCCCATTTTGGGGAAATGGGCAAAGTTGTAATAGTGACTAAAAAGTTCACTTTTATTTCCTAGAAAGGTGTTCTGAGTTTTATTTTTCTATCTTTATCCATTTAAAATTTAACAGGGTGTATCCATACTTTTCACTCACACTGTATAATTTTTTTAACCCTTCCTATTGTAACTGTAGTACCGGGTGTCCCACGAAAAGGTTGCTATTTTTCAATTAATAAGCGGACATATGGAACACTCTACAAACTTGACACTTTACAGTATAGTTATACAGATACTTACAAAATGTAGCCTCGAATTTCTTTTTTTATGGTCAAACGAAACAAAATAGCAAAAAGCAAAAGACCATTAATCTTCTGGATAAAACCACTTCCTCCCACAATACAAGTCATTTAAAATGTGTATTGTCATCTGTTGAATCTCGATCAGCTGTTATTTTGTTAACACACAACAATGATACAATTTGGTAGTTGTGTTTACGTGTGGTATCTAACCTCAAAGCAATGAATTTTTCAATTGAACAAAACGTGAAATGTTGTTCTTGGGCTATTACTTTTAAAAATGAATATGAAACGATAAGATGTTTTTAACGAATCTACCCAAATGTAGTTCCCTCATCAAGAAAATCAAATCATAAATGGGAAAATATGCTATTAAAAACTGGATCAGTTTTCAAAGAAATATAGAGTTTTTAACATAGCTTGCATGAGTTACTGAAATCTCTAAACAAACCTAATTCACTTAGAAAAGTTTCATCCACTACTGGGATACCAAAGTCCGTCAGTTCATACCTTTATGCCACGAAAAACAAAGTTTTTTTTTATAAAACATATTCAGTTCACGGACTGCTGGAAGATGACTAAGACAGACGAGTAGAATTTTCTTCGAAGGTAATTGAAAAGCTTGACGAAGATGTTGAGTGGTATGAAGGAATTGTATTCTCAGATGAAACTACATTTTATTAAGAGGAATTATTTTTGATACTTCGGAATTTTTTTTAAATCGCTTATGACTCTTTTTTTGTTTCGTTCCTATCAGTGCATAGCTATGGATAAACATCATTTCGAATAACGGTCAAATTTGGATCATTGATAATTTATTATTGTTATTTTTCTTTACATTTCTTTATTATGTTTTACACAATTTCATGTTATCTCCAAATCAACAATTTGTATAGTTATGGAAATAAAATATTTTGGTGAAAACGCACCAGTATTTTTTATTCTGCCATTTTGTTTTGATTGACAATAAAATACTGAAACACAAGGGTACTAATTTTACATATCTGTAAAGTGTCAAGTTTGTAGAGTGTTTAATATGTCCGGCATATTCATTCAAAAATAGCGACATCTTAAAGAGACACCTGGCATTAAGGTATTATAATTTACCGTATATTAATTGTTTTTTACCTTTAGAACTATAACTGTTTTATAATAAAAACTTTTCATGGTCACGTAGTCTTCTGTAAACGATATTTTTATGTAAAGTGGCAACATGTTTCACTGTCAAAAGGAGATAATAAAAGTCCATTTACAAAATTTTACAAAACATAACATTTTTTTTTAATAACACATTTAGTACATTGACTAAGCATCATAGGTGCCATGAAAACAACACCCACTGCCGCGATGGAGATCCTTCTAGGTTTGGATCCCCTACCGGTTGCAATTAAGGAGGTAGCTATGAAGCAGGTCCTCAAACTGCATGAGGAAAACCATTTCAAAGTAGGAAACCTCAAAGGACATCTGGAAATTCTCAGAGCCACTCCTTTATTGGATATGGCTGCTGCAAGTGACCAGATGAAAGTAAAAATGATCTTTGATCACAAATACAAAGTTCACTTCCACGTTAGGGAAGACTGGACGGGAGGCACGGAATGTGTGCCGGCGGACTCCCATAAATGGTTCACAGACGGATCCAAAATGGAAGGTGGTGTAGGGGCAGGAGTGGTGGGAGCAAGGTTCAAAAGACATGTGTCCCTCAGTGCTGACGCCACCATCTTTCAAGCAGAGGTACATGCCATCCATTTGGTGGCAAATCTTCTGATTACTTAAAACCAATGCAAACAGAAACTTAGCATTATGTCGGATAGTCAAACGGCATTAAAAGCACTTCAAAGTAACAACTTGAGATCAAAGATGCTTCACGAGTGCCATCAGGCCCTAACCCAGCTGGCGGACAAGAATAAAGTTGAACTTGTCTGGGTGCCAGAGCATGAGGGAATAGCAGGCAACGAGGAAGCATATCAGCAAGCTAAACTTGGTGCACCTAAACCCTTTACAGGGTCATCCCCTATGTATGGATTTGGCCCTAGGGATTACCAGGAGGTTATTACCAACTGGGCCAACAAAGTAATCAACAGAACCTGGAATACATTGCCGGGTCTTATACATTCCAAAAAGTTCCTTAGCCCTAATAAAAAGAGAAGGAAGGAAGTGCTAAACATAAGCAGAAGAGAGCTTAAACTCCTCTGTGGTATACTAACAGGACATATCCATTGCAGGTATCTCTTAAGTAAGATGGGCCTGGTGGATGATGACACTTGCAGGTACTGTGGTGAAGAGGTGGAACGCATGGAACACATCATCATGGAGTGCCCGGCCTTATGCTAAAAAAGACATACATTTCTAGAATTTATCTTCATTTCGGAAGAAGAATTACTAAACCTCCCGACCAGGGGTCTGATCAATTTTGTCAAAGACATAGATCTCTCCTGAGTCCAACAAGAGGGGGGGGGGGGCATAAAAGATCTAACTAGGTCGCAGTGCAGGAGGTTTTATAAAACACTCTCCCCAGTCTTAATAATAATAATAGTACATTGACTGTACATGTAGCCCAATATTTAATTGTTTAATGGGTATAATTTGTCACTGTTTAAAAGCACTCTGTTTCTATACATTATCTGGAAAACTATCATCAAATTTTTCGTCTGAGATTTATTAAATCCAAGAGTGTTTAGATGCGATAAAATAGTGTGTTTTTAAAAGTTTTAAAATATGAAACCATTTGGAGAAAAAGACGCTAGTTTAAAAGACTAGTTAAATTTATTAAATATTGCCTAACACCTTCTGGGAAACCCCTTCATCAGCTTGCAGTTTAGTATAGTACACAAAACGCTTGTACAACTTGACCAATAGGTACAACCAAATTGATATTTTTCTTCTATTGTTCATACATAACTTACTTTCCAATACTCTGTAGGTCACGTATACAAACTTTTATTGTTCTTTAATACACAAAATACAAACCCTAGAGTTAGAGAGAGAGTTGAACATTACAGTCAATGCAGACATGAATCGATACATAAATATCTCGAGGTTGTTAAACTAGGAGGCAATGGCTCGGCAGTTTGATATTGAGCCAAAGTTTAGCATTGATAAATCTTGACTTTAAGTTGTAAATCAACATTATATCTGCTGTGTTTTGAGTCAAAATACTCTCTGGTAATCTTATAGCCAAAATAGTACTCTATAAAATAATACAGTGTTCATAAAGTCATAATGGGGTTTTAAATAAATATATACATTAAAAAACATGAAACACGAGAATAAAATCGAAGAAAGATCACAATATTCTTTTCCTTGTTCAGTGTCAGTAGCTCTGCTAACGTCCAACTGATATTTCAACTTTTCTCACTTATTGCGTCTTGAGTTGCCACTGATAATTCCTCAAACGGTGATTTGGCAACTTATACCTTTGTGATTCCTTAGAGGTTATATTCTAGAAAAAAAAGTATAAAAATCATTAAAACCTATTTTGAGATTTTAAATTTTTAGCTTTGCTCTATGGCAGCGATTTTCAAATTTTGACGGAGTTATCTGTAAAGTCCTACAAAGACGACAGACATAATTCTAAAAAATACTTTTTATGCTTCAAAGGACCTTAAAACGTATATAACCATGAAAAACTCGCCAACGAGTTACAATAACGTTATTCTAACTATGACAGTTATAAACTTTACCATAGTTGGCAAAACCTGGGTTTTAACATTTCCACCAATCCACCAAGATATATTCATTATAATCTTCGGCGACAATATGACGACACCCGTTGTCCACAAATTGACCTTATAGTTAAAACGAATCCATATATATTTTTTCCAGAAATAGCGTCCTACGGAAACAATTACTAACGTATGATAAGACACACCCTGGAACAAAATCAAACGGAATTTATAAACATCAACGTCCACTAATTTGGAGAAAGTATGAACCCAAATAATCTGTATTGTCGATATTGAGAGTCTATTTAAAGGCCCCCATACACGTACCGGCAAGAGGGTCAGTCTTGCTTGAACAGTCCGCCCGCCGGTGACCGGCGGCCGGAGCGTGTGTGGGGTCCGGCTGGACTGTCAGTTAGGACTGTACCGGCGGCCGGTGATCGAATGAAAACTCATCAGTTCAACCGGCTTGCCAAACAAACGTTTAAACTATGGAAGATAATTTAAATATTACAAATATTTTCTTGTGTACAAAAAAAACTATCTTTTGAGATATAATTTACCTTTCCCTTAAAAGTGAATTTTTGAAGACAACTCAAAGTTTTTAAGTATTAATTCTACACTAGAGTTATGAAATATTTTTATACAAGCATAAAGTCAGTTTAGTTTTTTACTTTATGAAGTCTTCGTCTGTACGTAAGCACTATAGTGGCCACGAAAATAAAACTAGGAACATAAAATTTGGTTTGACACGTACATGAACTGTTAAAATTAATGTTAAAAAATAAGTAGTCTATTGGTATTAAATGTTGAGCTTGACTTATGAGAAAAACTAAACAGTATAACAAACACACAGAACACAATTCTCATAAAAAAAATACGCCTCAGTATCAGACGCGTTTCAACGACAAGGTCGTTTCTCTTCAGTGATACACCAGCTACACCAACCGAACCATGTTTGTTGTAATGTTTGTTATACTGTAGTCTATTGGTAGTTTGTTGTTTCTAGATTTTAACGTAATTAGTTCATGTTTGGTATCAATTTGCATTGTTTTTTACGTTGATTTCAAAAATATTAGAATAAATGCGATATTTTGACAAATTTAAAAAAATAATTTCACAAGTATATGTAGCCTCTAGCCACTGTATCATACGTTGTGGAATAAAAACAAACTATAGATTTTATTTTCAAATCAAAAAAATTAAAGTTTTGTAATGTGAAGCCCAGTAGATGACTCATACGGGTGTCTTGGGGGTGATCACAGGGTTGTGTCCCATTTGCGGTCAGTCCTATTAGCGGTCTAGGGTAAAATCGTCCAGTTTGCGGTCACCTCAAAAATATCTTGGGCTACCCTAATTAGTTTTTTTCCAATTTGCGGTCATATAACTAGACGTGATTTGTGATTGGAGTCAAATCATTCTGTTATGTATTTAGTGTCTAGGTATGCAAAGGGCGGGAAGAAATTAACTACATCTCAAGACGTGACCGCAAACTGGAAACCCTTCCACCACCAGGACCTTGATCGTCCCCTCATAAAACTATACTTATACTTGACCGCAAACAGGACTGACCGCAAACAGGAAGACACCGGTCACAGGACACCCTAATCCTCTGGGCTTGTGTGATTGAAGTGACGCATCGTTCAGCTGCATTCCCTGTTTCATAATAGTATAATGTCTCTAAAGACTATTTGGGAAATTACTTTTTTAATTTGCCAAAAATATCACATTCATTCTAATTTTTTTTGAAATCTACATAAAAAATAATGAAAATTGATACCAAACACGACCTATTTACGTAAAGAAATGTGTGTTGGTTGGAACGACAAATTATCAATTATCGTAAGTATTGATTATTTCTAAACAAATATTATTTTTTAACCTATGTTTAAGAATAAATATATTTACGTATCTATTACAATCACAATGCTATCATCAGGATTAATAATCCATTGCAAACTTCTCTATCACGTCAAGGCAGTGCGTTCTGATAACGTATTATTGCGCCATTAGCATTGGAAAAGCAATAAAACTGACTGATTCATACTGACTAATATATTTTGAAGCAAAAGAAATTGCTGATTTACTTCTATTGTTAGGAGTTTATCAAATGTTTGCTTTACCAGAGCTAAAACCATAAAATGACGCATCATATGCTGCGATTTTATACAACTTAAATCGGTAGCCATACTATTTTAAAATTATATGTCCAATGAAAAAACATAAAAGAAAGCTTATTTTTTAATAAATAAAAAATTCAATCTTTATAGCTTGATTTAGGGAAAAACCACACGTGCACTTGGGCGGCTTGATATAGGCTATACCAAAGAAAATAGTCAGCACTTCATGTAACCTGTCTCTGCCTGAATACACCCTAGAATCTTCATATTAGGTATATAACTTTATAATTACGTATTATTTAGTAAGTTGAATTTTATGTAGTAATTATATTTAATTACATTATATTAATAATAATAATAAGTTGTACTTTTATAATTAATTTATACAGTACCAATTATGGTTAACCATTTGCTATGATTTTTTATGAATACAGTACTTATTTAATATTGGTTTAATTTTTTTTTAAATTATCTGTAAATGGCCTACATGTATATAAGATAGTTTTACGTAATGTATTCTTTAATTTAATACATTAATATTTAAAATTAATTTCATAGTTTATTCAACACTATTACACAAGGACTTGAACTGTTAAAAATAATGTTAAAAAATAAGTATTGGTAGTTTGTCATCCATTTTGTTTTTTTTTGTTTGTTACAATCAATTTTCATTCTTTTTTGTGTAAATTTCAAAAATATTAGAATAGATGCGATATTTTGACAAAATTAAAACAGTAATTTCACTACCTATACTACATTATTATCAAACTATGCGGCTGAATGAAGTGTCGCTTCACTCACATAAGCACAGATTATGGTCTTCAGTGACCTACCCCGAAGCCACCGTATGAGTCACCTACTGGGCTTCACTCTATACAACTTTAATTTATTTTATTTGATATTTGAAAATAAAACCTATAATATATTTTTATTTTACACATAATTACAAGAAAAACGAGACCAAACAACGTATAATTTACTAAATTATATTAAAAAATAAACAATATTTGCTACAAAATGAATGACTGTATGATAAGTATGAATAAACAACACTATCGTATATCTTTATCGAAAATTATGTATTAGTTGGGAATTTTTTTGCTGTTTTCAACATTATTCTCTGATGAGCAAATGTTAAATTTACAAAAATAAATTGTGTAAATGTCAATATTACTGGTTTAATACATATTTATTCATATACGGCTACAAACAACAAAATTCTATCATCTACAGTTTATTTTGTGGTTTCGATGTTAAACAAAACAATATCTTTATCTACATACCTCAAAAGCTGGTTCATCTGAAACGAATATTTTGTTTCACAAAAGCCGGATCTAAAATAATCATAATTTTAATGTCTACATTATTATCAAGCAAAACAATAAGAAAACGATAAACAAGTCAAACAGCACCGGTATAAATTTTATTTGTTTTTTTATTTTAATTTATTGTTTTTCATGAAAGAAAAATAACAATTTTATTACTCTATGATAATGGCATTGTATGTTCAAAATAATATATGATTTAAGGAAGGTACGCATGTAAAATTACAAGAGAAAGAAAGAGAAGAGACCTTCATTGAATTAACAAAAATACACTAAATGTAAACACGTTAATCCCTCGCTTACAGCGAGTACGAGTGTGGGAATCTCGTGGTAACTTAGCTTGGTCTACACTTGTCTTTAGTTAGATCATTTTCCACTCAGATTTCTCTTGACCAACTCTTGTTCTCTTTCGACTCTTACACTATTACAATATTCGACGGCATCTTTTATTAAACTTTATCTTCCCAATTGTAAATAAATAATATGAATAATGAAATAAAAATTTACTACGGTGCATAAGATTAGTAGTTTATTGGTTCAATTTGTTGATTTTATTTAAAGCAGAAGTTTTATGCTCTGTTTTGTAAGAAATACGATGGTATTCGCATTAAAAATAATTAAGATTTATGTTTTCATTCATTTGGTGACTATAGTTAACTCTTCAGGGATCCCGACAACTTTTGAAAATAAACTGTGGACATCTTCCGATCCGTAATTATTGAGACATCAAAAACTAAAATGAATATATTCAAGGAAATGTCAACATCTCCAATATCGATTATTCTTGTTACGTTCTATAGAAGAACTTTTACTATTATCCATAGTATAGACTATACGTGCAAAGCGAGCCTTTCAGTTGTTCATATTTTAGGACAGTATTCAATGGCATTGCTTTCTGAAATCTTCGTCAATGTAGGTCCACCACATAATTGATTAAAACCTAGTTTCTAATTGCTGCTTCTCTGCTTGTATGGATGGCTAATGGTATTCTTGTGGCTTCTCTACTTGTCTGATTACCTAAATTTCTGGCTGTCCATCTGCCTGTGTCTCTAGCAGTATGTATGTATAGTGTCTCTTTATGTATTGCGTTACGAATATATGTATATCCTGTATGTCTGACTGTCAATAAGTCTACCTCTAGGTATATTTCTTTTTCATTCTGTTTATGTGGCTTTCTCCTGCCTTTATGTAGGTTTATGTATGTATTACTGTCTATATGTCTGTCTGTCTATACGTCTAAATGTTAATATGTGCTTTTCTCTCTATATGTCTGACTTTTTGCCTGCCTGTTAGTATTACTGTCAGTATGTTAGGCTGTTTATAAGTAAAAATTTCTGTATATTTGCTTGTCTCTCTGTATGTCTCGCTTTCTTTCTTCCTGTACGTAATACTGTCTATATGTTTGGCTGTCTATAAGTCTACCTGTAGATATATTAATTAGTTAGTTAACATACCTTAATGTCAAAAGTAGTTTATTATTCTTATAGTAGCTACAGCTGTTTCACCTCAACATAAGGCATCATCAGGCTTAGCACACGTAAACAAACTAAAAACACGTTCACAACACATAACTTTTTTGTACATAAAAACACACACACAAAATAGTAAACCGGGTTGGTTCTTGTTTTATTGTAAAAATAAAAATTAAAAATTATTATTTTTCCTTTATGTGGCCACATCCTACAACTTATAATGCTCTTGAATGACTCAAATTTTTAATTTTTAATTTTTCAATAAAACAAGACCCAACCCGGTTTACTATTTTGTGTGTGTGTGTGTGTGTGTGTGTGTGTGTGTGTGTGTGTGTGTGTGTGTGTGTTTTTATGTACAACCAAGTTATGTGTTGTGAACGTGTTTTTAGTTTGTTTACGTGTGCTAAGCCTGATGATGCCTTATGTTGAGGTGAAACAGCTGTAGCTACTATAAGAATAATGAACTACTTTAACATTAAGGTATGTTAACTAATTAATTATATCAGTAGTTCGGAAGGCAATATGGAAATAAACATATATTAATTTGTCTATCTGTCTGTCTGGCTTTCTGCCAACCTGTATGCCTGTTATTTGTTATGTCTGGCTGGCTATCTGTATGCATGTTGCTTGTCTGTCTGTATGTGTTGTTGTCTCTCTGTATGTTGGGCTTTTTTCTGTTCGATAGAAATTTAATATTATCTGATCTCGAGTGTTGAGGTTTCCACAAGTTTAGTTGTATCACCTGTATTTACATCTTTTTTGGAAAAAAGTGTTAAGATTAATTAGGTATAAAATGAAAGGCCTTGCTACCAAGGTTTATATCATATTTTATGAAATTAATTTCTATTGAACAAAAATTTATTTTAAAATATTTCTAAAGATGTTACGTTATACATAAAAATTATAACCTTGCAATAAAACTAATGATAATGTCTTAATAAAAATGTCTTAATAATATTTTCTTTTTATCATATCTGCACGTTTAATCTTGAATAATAAATTTTTACTATTTTTCAGTCTTGGCTTTTTGTAGTTTTTATCTGTCCTTGCCTCACAGACGCAAGTTATATTCAGTTTATACAGTTTACACAGGTTGTCAACAGAAATAAATTATAGTATTAAGATAATTTTCAAATATATATATAATCTATAAAATAAGCAAACTTACAAAATATACCACCACTCTTCTAAGATGGGACTAGGGTTTACGTTTGTTCTTGTGCTCTTGGTAAGATTCAACACTTATATTTTCTAATGTTTAAATGTACATGTTTGTAAAGAATATACTAATAACATAATTTTCTTCTTCAAAAGTTAAAATAATAGCGTCTTAATTATGCTTGAAAGTAAAATTTAAAAAAGACATAAGAAGACATTATTCAACATTAAACTTGTTCACAACATTAAATATTTTCAGACTCAACCTTTTTGACAAACATATGTTTATACATAAAAATAATATTTTTTATCTCAAACGAAACACATTTCGAATTTATTTAGTAGTTTAACTATAAGTAACATTGTTAGAAGTGATTTTGTTGCATGTCTGTCTGTCATCTATTTCGTTCTCTGCAGCATAAAACAGTGAAAAATATTGTTACAATACTTGGAAAACTTTACCCATTTCTCGAGTATTTTTCCTTTCTTTTTTATAAATCAAAATTTGTTTCTTTATAAATAAAAATTTGGAGATAAGATAAAATTCAAAATTACAATTTTCTCAAAATCAGATATAACAAGTTTGTTAATTTTACTAAAATGTAGCCTCTATAAACCCATGAACTCAAATAAAAGGTTGCTTATCATTGAATCAAATATGCTTCATCTAGAAATATCGGTTAAAAACAATTTTAAAAACATTTAAATCAATGAAACCGTTATTAAAATTATAATTTTTTTAAATGGCTTTATTGATTTATTTGAAATTTTGGCATATTAAGAAAAAGAATTTTCTAGATCAGTGTGCAAAATGATAAGTGAAAGAATAATACTATTATAGGATAATTGGTAAATTTTGCATTCATTCTTTTGTTTATTTTTTTGCACAGTTTATTTAAATTCAAATACAAAATATTTAATTTTACATTCACATAAAACCTATATTCAAATTCATTTTCATTTTTTTTATTCATTTATTTTTTGCACAGTTGATTTAAATTTAAATACAAAATGTTAAATTTTACATTCAAACAAAACCCATATTCAATTTCGTGATCATTCTTTTTATTTTTTTTATTTTATTTTTTTATACAGCATATTTAAATTCAAATACAAAATATTAAATTTTACATTAATATAAAACCCATTTTATTCAATTACGTATTCAATCTTTTTATTAATTAAATATTTAAAATTCAATTTTTCTATTATTAATTTTTCAGAAAAAAAGTCACAAATTAGTTAACATTTTCACATTTTTAAACTTAAAGTATATATATATATATATATATATATATATATATATATATATATATATATATATATTCTAATTATTGACTTATAATAAAAGTAGTATTAACCATGAATAAATTCCAATTTTTGAAACAAAATCTTAATAAATATTCGTCATTATAATTTACATTAAATACACACATATATATATATATATATATATATATATATATATATATGAAGTGGTTATATTTTTTAAACTTTAAAACTAGATTTATTAATTTAAACTTTCACCATTTACGTTCATATTTACACTGTTCATATTTATCACTGTTCATATTTAACACTGTTCATATTTAACACTGTTCATATTTAACACTGTTCATATTTATCAATGTTCTTATTTAACACTGTTCATATTTATCACTGTTCATATTTATCACTGTTCATATTTATCACTGTTCATATTTAACACTGTTCATATTTAACACTGTTCATATTTAACACTGTTCATATTTAACACTGTTCATATTTATCACTGTTCATATTTATCACTGTTCATATTTATCACTGTTCATATTTATCACTGTTCATATTTATCACCGTTCATATTTAACACTGTTCATATTTATCACTGTTCATATTTATCACTGTTCATATTTATCACGGTTCATATTTATCACTGTTCATATTTACACTGTTCATATTTAACACTGTTCATATTTTACACTGTTCATATTTAACACATTCATATTTAACACTGTTCATATTTACACTGCTCATATTTAACACTGTTCATATTTATCACTGTTCATATTTAACACTGTTCATATTTAACACTGTTCATATTTATCACTGTTCATATTTAACACTGTTCATATTTAACAATGTTCATATTTATCACTGTTCATATTTTACACTGTTCATATTTACCAGTGTTCATATTTATCACGGTTCATATTTTACACAGTTCATATTTACACTGTTCATATTTAACACTGTTCATATTTATCACTGTTCATATTTAACACTGTTCATATTTATCACTGTTCATATTTAACACTGTTCATATTTATCACTGTTCATATTTAACACTGTTCATATTTATTACTGTTCATATTTAACACTGTTCATATTTAACACTGTTCATATTTACACTGTTCATATTTAACACTGTTCATATTTATCAATGTTCATATTTAACACTGTTCATATTTAACACTGTTCATATTTATCACTGTTCATATTTAACACTGTTCATATTTAACACTGTTCATATTTATCACGGTTCATATTTTACACTGTTCATATTTAACACATTCATATTTACCACTGATATATTTATCACTGTTCATATTTAACACTGTTCATATTTAACACTGTTCATATTTATCACTGTTCATATTTAACACTGTTCATATTTAACACTGTTCATATTTATCACGGTTCATATTTTACACTGTTCATATTTAACACATTCATATTTACCACTGTTCATATTTATCACTGTTCATATTTACACTGTTCATATTTAACACTGTTCATATTTATCACCGTTCATATTTAACACTGTTCATATTTATCACTGTTCATATTTAACACTGTTCATATTTATCACTGTTCATATTTAACACCGTTCATATTTATCACTGTTCATATTTAACACTGTTCATATTTAACACTGTTCATATTTAACACTGTTCATATTTATCATTGTTCATATGTATCACTGTTCATATTTATCACTGTTCATATTTAACACTGTTCATATTTATCACCGTTCATATTTATCACTGTTCATATTTATCACTGTTCATATTTAACACTGTTCATATTTATCACTGTTCATATTTTATCACTGTTCATATTTATCACTGTTCATATTTATCACTGTTCATATTTATCACTGTTCATATTTATCACTGTTCATATTTATCACTGTTCATATTTAACACTGTTCATATTTACCACTGTTCATATTTATCACTGTTCATATTTAACACTGTTCATATTTATCACTGTTCATATTTATCACTGTTCATATTTAACACTGTTCATATTTATCACTGTTCATATTTATCACTGTTCATATTTAACACTGTTCATATTTATCACTGTTCATATTTATCACTGTTCATATTTAACACTGTTCATATTTAACACTGTTCATATTTATCACTGTTCATATTTATCACTGTTCATATTTAACACTGTTCATATTTAACACTGTTCATATTTTCAGGCTTTCAACGCTAATTGCGATGTAACTGTTGATTCATTGGTTTATGAAGCGTTTTCTGAAGTGGGCAATAAATCTGAACAAGTAAGCGAAATCATAAACGAAAATCTAAAGATAAAAATTAACCTGCAGACAACGTTGCGTTCGCTTGAAGCTACCTTGCCTAACGCCCTTGTGAACACTTACCTTGGAGAATACATCAACAATTTGGAATCACTTTATCAGTTTTTAAGAGAAACAAATGAAACAACCTGTTTCATGGGTCGTGGATATGCATTTAATTACATTAAAGCGCAAAGTAAGTAATACACTTAAATATATTATTGAACAATGTAAGTGGTACACTTAATTATTTTAAGGTTCCCCAAAATTGTTTAGAGAGAGAGCTAACAAGAGCGCAGGAGAGAGGTCCGAAATTCCGAAAATATATACCCATGAACAGAAGAAAGAAAAGAGTTATCTATGCTCCAGAATTTGTAGTAAATATATATTCGTATAGTTTCCAATATTTCTTAGATGGTATATTATGAATGTGTGTGAGCTTAAGGAGCTCACTTTCTGATGGTGTGATGAAGTAAGGAAGCCCTACTTATCTGCTTTACATATTATGACAAGGAACAGCTAATCGGAACAGCAGTTATGTCGAGCAGAGCACGTCCATTGTAGGAACCGGAAGTGGTGTGTTATGGCTATGTTGTATTAATTTCTTGTTTCTATATTTCACTTCTACATGGCTTTTTAGTTAATTGGGCCCATGCCATTCGAGTTTTAACGAAAGCTCAATTCGGACGTGTTATTTATTAATTATAAACGAAACTAGTTGACAATGGCTAACGTCCAAGTCCAGCTCTTTGGTTGAATAGTAATTGTGCTTTAAGAGTGTTTAAATAATAATTAGCTTTAATTCCTTAATGTAATATTAATCAAATACATATATTCAAAGCTGGGTATAATATAGTGTATAAGCAGACCTGGGGTAACGATTTCAATCCTCAAAATAGGCATTATCCCACGAACGTTATGTAAATTTTGAAGTAATCTTATTGTGAATACACTTTTTTTATGTAGTCTTGGATTAGATCCTTTTCGTCTTTAAGTTAGAGAACAAAGACTAATTTAACTGTCATGATAATTATTATTTAAGTAAAACGAAAGAACTCTAAATTAAAAGAATGTGTTGGCTCCTCACTGGCTCACTGTAGTGTATACAGACAATTTCGAGGGACCCTAGCTGGATCTACAGTTTTTGCATGTAGTCTCGGGTTATGACCCTCTCTCACTCTCTCTCTCTCTCTCTCTCTCTCTCTCTCTCTCTCTCGTCTCTCTCTCTCTCTCTCTCTCTCTCTCTCTCTCTCTCTCTCTCTCTCTCTCTCTCTCTCTCTCTCTCTCTCTCTCTCTCTCTCTCTCTCTCTCTCTCTCTCTCTCGCTCGCTCTCTCTCTCACACATATTCCCTATCAGGTTTATTTTGCCCCAATTATTGTTCTCTTCCGACCATAACGCTAATAGTGTATTCAAGGGTTATGTTATATGTCAAGAAATACCTATAGATTTAATCTAAAGTTTAGTATATTATTGTACCTAATGTGTAACTGTAAAACGGTTCTCCGTATATCTAAATATCAGTTTACATTTCATTAAACTTACATCAAATTGTAGGCCTAGCGTGGTGATCAAATCTGAATATTTTCCCTGCATCATACATTAAAATATAAAGTAAATCCCTTCTTTAGATTAAGTTAAAGAAACGCAGATAGACAACATTCTAGAAATAATGATTTACCTATTTTATGATGGTGATGATTATATTTACGATGGTAAATGATTTTAATTTACTTTCAGCAAATATTTACTATAAACTCTGCGTTTCTCGGTTCTCAAAAACTACTAGTGAAGACGAGCTTAAGTTGGTAAATTTGAACAAAGCAGTAAATACAACAATAGCGTCCCTCAGAGTTTGTATAAACAGTCCAAATATCCGCAGAAACTTGGTACTTGGTCGCTATTGTGTCGACGCACTAAGGACTCCTTTGAGGCTCTGGTTAGAAATTTAAACACCAGCCCAGAGAATCATTTGAATTATCCCGAAGAACTGTCGAAATGTATCACCAACACTGTCAACAGAGCAGAGGATATCGTTGAGAGCCTCAATGATGTTGTAATTGATTGCGTAAACAAAGTTTCTGAAGATGGTGACTTGATACAAATGTTGCCCGAGTTATTACCTGTAAGTATAAATATCATTATCATATTTAGGTGTAATTATTAACTTATCTCTATTGGAAATGCTGTAGTGTGTTTTTATTATAATTTTTCTAATAGTTTAATGGGAATAAAGTAAAGTTGAAGAAGAAAAAACACACTAGAGCATCATTATTTTTTATTTACTAACCTATAAACTGTTCACTTTGTTCAGGCCCGGATGTTGAGCTGGACTTACGTTGGGGTAAAAAGCGTTCGGGGTTTTATCGGAGTTCCTATTCCCCACCAAGACGTGTTGCCCAGGTCACGTACGTGTCCCCACCAAGACGTAGATACAAAAAAACGCAACGTCATAACTAGGCTCAAACCTGAAGTTTACTAGTCCGAGGTGGATTGAGATAAGACGATTCTACTAATTGAGCTACTCCCCAATGCTGCAGTGCAGCTGTCCACACGGTATAATCCATCCTCGGCACGATGAAAGATGTGTGTATGTTTTATTTGGCTACTACATTGAGTCCCAGCTGATCAATTACGTGTTATAAGTCTCCTTTCCGTAGTAGTAAACATAACTATTATTTTTAAGTGATAAATCACTGGAAAGAAATATTACTTGCAGTTATAACCCAGCTGAGGTTAAGTTGAGACAGAGTATCTCGCTGGAGGGATATACGGCCGATTATAGCTAGGGTGGGCCAAGGAGTAAATACCATTATTAACGCCTCGCCGAATTCTCCACTTAAAAACGAAAATGTACTACGAATGTATTCCCTTCCCGCAACACTCAGGTTGCTTACCCTACATTGATTTATGGTACATTGAAGAGTCTGTATAATCAGCACATTTTATGATACAGAAACCAAATTTGACATTAAAACTAACAGGGTTTGAATTCAATAGATGATCTTTTCTGCCCTCGAATTATCTCTTGGATATATTATCTCTAAGAACAATTTGTATCTTCAGTCGAATAGTCATGAGAAAATCTGAGGAAATGATCGCCCCTGTAACTTCTGTTGCAGTGTAGAATACGGTAAGGTTTCAACATCATCTTTCTTCGAGTTTTGCACGTGGACTTTGAAGATAATAATCCAATAAGTCCTTCGTTTTACCTTCTTTCGTAATTTTTTGTATGTAGGAAACAATGCACACGCTTCTTCAGTTTTATAGCGCCGCTTCACTAACCTCAAATATCTTCTTTTTTTGTGGCTCAAAGGTTCCTGCGAACCATTCTTTACCCTTGCCCTGTGTTTAATTAATAGCCTAATTAGTATTTGTGATTAGTTTTACACGATTTATACACTGCATGTTTAGTCGGATTTTTTTAAAAATTTGATAATTCATTCTGCCATCCTGGTTTTAACTCCAACACCTCAGAATAGGTCTGGTCAGGCCGGATAACCCCAGTTAACACTTGCAGTTTAACATGGTATTTGTGCTAAGATGTTTTCTGCATATCATGTTGTATTATTAATAGGATATTTGCTATTTTGTTTATATATATAAAACTAATACTGAAGTTTTTAGATTGTAAGTTAAATCCTGTTATCGAGTGATAAACCTAGAACATAAAAAAGGTGAAAAATACCAACATAGCCTATTAGCTTAGAATCGTGTTAAAACTATAATTATATAACCCAAGAATTGAATCCAGATATAACTCTAGGTCTGAGCATTCAAAACTAAAATTTATTACATCATGACCACAACAAACTCATAAGACATAGGACTGAACTACTCAAAGAACGTCAAGGAACTGACTAATAATGAGTGAGGTGCCAGAGAATAATGACCTGACTGTTTATCAAAGTGAACAACCTTTTTCCCCTCTTCCAAAGTTTAATACATGGTATTGTCATTATTCATATTTTTTATTAATGGAAGTTGTAACTAGTTATTGCTAAACAAGTTTGTCTCATATAAATGTCCGATAGCTTGAATATGAGACTTAAATTAATTTTCATATAAGTTTTTACCTTATGTATTATTAATATTATGATTTTGGGACTATATAAGTTTGATTATTTGTTAGACCTAAACGCGTGTTCTTTTTATGTTCATAAATTCATATACTTATACGGTCTTTTTTCTCGCTAATTCACACTTACTTTTATTATTTATGTTCACATTTAAAAATACAGTTTTTAGCGTCAATTTTTAATTTTGGTTTAGACGAGATATTCCCTAACAGATAATTGAAAGCTCTACGTATTTTATATTTCCTAGCAAGACACCTAATTTTTCCAACAATCCCGGCCCACAACTGATCGTCATGTACTTTAATGGTTTATCATTGTCAGACTATTTATTTTTGTATTAAAATAGTTTTTTCTTACATTTAATTACTATGGATTGAGTTTAACTATTACTAAGTCAACCTCAGTAAGATTTAGTATATTAATATTACGTTTATTTTTAAAGTTATACAACCATATTTATTTCTTCCTGTTTGTTATTTTAGAATCCAACTAAAACAGCCGACGGTTTTACAACTCAAACCAAAGAACCCGTCTCTGGTACGTTGAAGGATCTGGGAAACACTATCCAAAATAAGTTACCAGAATTGAAGGTTCTTTTAGAGAGAGCGGCTAATGTAAAGAATAATGCAGAAAATAACGGCAACCTTGTTCTGTCAAGCGTTTTTACACAAACAAACTCAAAACTTGCTGGTGAAGAGGTTAAATTTGAGTCTATTGATGCTGCGAAGACCTGCATTGCCAACTTTAAGAGCTTGTTAACTAGCAACAACAACAACAGTAAGTTTTAAAATTATTTACTACAACTTTAACTGTAATAGAGGTTAAAAGCTTAGAATACAAAATTTGTTTCTATGTAAGTATCTACATTTACATTACCGCAGAAATTATGGTATCTATAATTAAAAAATTAAAAATTGAGTTAAAATAAAAATATGTGTGTTGCTGGAGAAATATAAACATTGTTCAAAAATGTACAACCCCTAACTAAAATATTTCCAACAACATTTATAAAGTCAAGGAGAATGCTGATGACTGAAACATTGTCATGTTGACAACTATCTTTCTCTCCCATTAAGGCGGTAGTTTTTGCGATGGTTTTTCGACATTAAAAATTTAAATAAAATATAATTGTCTCCATTGCCGTCTTTATTTACAATATGTTTAATTACTACGAGATTATACTTGTCTCTTAATCTTTCTTTTTTTACATCTTAAACCAGCAGACTTAAAGCAAAATTTCCAAATGAAAAGTACAGTATATATTTTTAATTTAGATTATTTCAAATTACATCATGTACGTTGCTTATTTTACAGGAGTAACCCAGTTGAAGACTTGTGTATCTCAAGCACCTAAACCAAACTTTGATGAGGTTAAATTTATTGAATCTAATTTCCTGGTCTACAAGGATTTGGACAAGAACGTAGTTTTAAACTGTATGGCTAATATTAATAATATCTTCCCCATTGGAGGAATTCAAACCTGTATTGTGGATAAAAGGAAGGACGATGAAACCATCTTTACAGAGTTATCTTTAAGACTAGAAGAAGTGAGGCTACAGACTGAGCTGATCGAGAGAAGGGTCACTAGCTGCACCAAAGCAGCTACGGATACTGGAACCAGGCAGTTGACAAGGGACACTCCCGCCTTCGTAGCTTGCATAAGGAGAAATACAGATAATAGTAATTACAATTTTCCTTAAATATGCATTGTCGAATTAATTTATGAATTTTGAAATGTTGAATTTGAAAGTTACGAATTTTCTTTTTAAAATATAATGGAATTGATTGGTGGAATTATGTTTTATTTAAATAACTTTCCTATCTAACTGTGTGTGAAGTTCTATTATAACATCTTGGATAGTTTATAGAAGAAAAACTGTGGTTTTCAGTTAAATCAATACAAGGAATCCCCCACACCCTAAATGTTTGAACGAGGGGAAAAAGTTTTGTTACCCCGATAAACAGTTCAGTTACAATTCCGTTTACACACAGTCTATTTTTAGTTAGTTAATCAGTGAAGGATCGCGTAGTAACATGTTGTTTTACATTCCTTGTGTCATATACCAAGGTAGGCCTAAATATGCGACTTGTGGTTTTCCTCATCACGTTTGTATTTAGTTTTTATTATTAGACACTGAGTTTATTTTTTAGGTTACTCTTTTTATTTTTAGTTTTCAACATGGCCATAGGCTATGTTGGCGTTTTTCACTTATATCATCTTCCAGGATTATCTCTTGATAGGTGACTATTGAAACTTTATGAATTAGGTATAAACACAAAAGTTTGCAAATGTCCGCTACATTCTCACAAGTCCATCAACAAGCCACATCTTAACAAACAAAATTTGTCTCCATTAACAATATTAAATTCAAAACAAAATAAATAAACATAGCTTATTTTTACATGTGTCTTTAACCTAAGAGAAGAAAAATGAAGTACCTCTATGGCAGGCAAAGTCAATTTTAAAGTTACCTTAGTCTGGTAATATATATATTACGGCAACGAAGATTACTAATGTGTTAAATACTTTAACAATTATTACTTCACTAATACTATAACTTATAGGAAATACCAATTCTACATTAAGAATACTTCTGGCGTTACTTCGCCAACCCTATGCTGTGAGTTTCTCTCCAAGACATTTCGATGCTAAAAATACTTACTCCCTCTCTCTTAATTTACTTTAACCAATGAACGTAAGCATCTACTTTTTGTCAGCCAATCAAATTTTAATGTTTCAAAATTGTGACCGTTTAGAAAACTGTTGTACCTTTACTTTTTATGAGTTTTGTGTGCGATTGTCCTTAAGTTTCTAATATTATAGTTATTTATGACTTAATTGCCTACGGTGATTCTGGGTCTAATTTAAGTGTTTTTCTCTTTCTTTTTTTTTTTAAGTTGTGAATGGTATTCTGACTGATTTATAACATATTTCCCTAACGCTTTACCTTTGTCGGCGATCACTAAACGTTTAACATGTGTTCAACAAATGTATCTATTTCTATATTCTTTTTAAAATATTAGACCATTACTGGAAAGCTTATTGATTTCGTTATAATATATATATATATATATATATATATATATATATATATATATATATATACGTAAAACCCACTGGCTGATCACGAAATCTCTGAATCCAAGAAGCTATGAATTTTTTAACATGGTTTGGGGTAGGTCTGTAGACGCATACTAAGAAAATGTATGGAAATATTATAATCCAAGGATTTTTTTTTACCCCTAAAGCATATCTCTGGATCCAAGAAGCTTAAAGCTGTGAGTTTTTAACATGGTTTGGGGTAGGTCTGTAGATGCTTGAAAGGGTTTTGAAAATGTTCCGTTCTAAGGGTGTTTTTTACCCCTAAAACAAGAATCATATCTTTGTTATTTATGGGTTGATTTTGATCAACATTGGTGCGTTGCTGTATTTGGACATAACTTATTTCCATAGTAACACGATTAGGGTTGTGCTAAAAAAATTATTACATTATAAAATTATCTCGACTATCCCAAGGTGAAACTGGGATCATCACCTGGTACATATATAAAGCACATACATATACAAGACACTAAGATTAAATACAATTTTTTTCCCTTAATATTTTGTTTTTCTTTAAGAGAACATCCCTTTGCTATGATTTTGTTATTATATTTAAGTGAATAAAAGTGTGCGTATTATAAATCGTTCAAAAAAACTAAATCCTTATAACTTACTAGATACCTATAACTCTAAATTGGCTTTGCTACTTTTAAAGAAAGATACTAGGTTGTATCTATTGTATCGTAATCTAGAATGGCTAGATAAATCGATTATGCAGTCATCGAAGGAAGTACGCTGGGACCATTTCTGATTCTGATTTACATGAATAACTTGAACAAAATAAACTTATATAGGAGAGAGATATTCTTACAAGTGGATGATACGGTGATGCTGTTTGAAGGGGCCAGTTGGGAAGAGTTCTACGGTTTTGCATAGCGCGGTTTGTACACCGTATAGCGTTGGTCGGCTTGCAATAAACGTTCAGTAAACAAAGTCTTTCAGAGTCGCCGGAAATCAGATCAACCTGTAGGTGCGTTTACACAGAAGTTTGAAAATAAAAAATTAGCAACTTTTGATTGTCTGCTTGTGTTGTAAATTTGGTACACATTTTGTGTAGTTCTGTTTTTGTGTATTTTTGTTTGGTTTATTTAATTTTGTATATTTGTGTAGTACCTATGGAAGGTACAAAAACTGATGAAATAGCTTAGTCAAAAGAGAAGGTTCTGAAATTAATAGATGTGTACAGGGAAAGGCCTGTTCTATGGAAGGCTATTAGCGGCCTATACAAAGACAGAAACAAACAAAAATTACTCATGGCAAGGGATGGCTGAGGAACTAAATATTAATGAACTGGAAGTGAAAAACAAAATTCGTAATTTAACGATTCAATTTAAGAGAGAAAGCAAGAAACCGAAGAGTGGGCTGCAGCGGGTTAAGAAAGAAGTAAATGGTTTGTTTTGGGTCTCACCCACTATCGTCTTGGTGCTTATTGAGTGGCCAAAATATAACAAGCACATGCAACTGGAATTACATCTTCAACTCTCCACATCTTGAATAACACTTGACAAAAGAAAAAAAGGTCAAAATTGAAAAATTTAAGGAACTTTTTATTGACTGAAAACTCCTAAAATACTTTGTTTGCAACTTTTTAGTTTCATAAAAAATTTGAAACTCGAGTTTCAAACCAAAACTGGCAAACATTGTTTTGCAAACTGCTGTATAAACCTTGCTTATGGTTGTGACGTCATTACCGCAAGAATCAGTATGCGTGTGTGATGGGTGAACGTGTGGAGTAAGTTACTTGGGTGTAGTTTTTGACAACCGCTACAAATGAAACCTTGAAAATTTATTTAGATTTTTTGTTTTAAGTAAAGTTTGATCTAACCTCTAAATTACTGAAGAATGTGTACTTTGGATACGTTCAGGCCATTTTACAGTATGGGATTATTGCCTAGGCAGGAGCCTTTAAATCAGTTCATTCGTCGTTGCAAATAATTCACAAAAGGCAATAATGAAGAGAGCATTAAGTAAAAGTAACAGTTATCCATCGGATTTATTATTTGACGAGTTTAAATTTTTCAACAATGCTCAACTATATGTACTTTACTTTACTTTATCCAACGCCATCCGTCCTTGGCAGTTCGGTCATTAGATGACGAGGCTTCCAGTAGCGTGTTGAGATGTCATCGGGCATGTTCGTGAGGTTGGTGCATGTCATAAGGTGAAGGGCGTCCGTTCGGGAGGACTGGCAGAGAGGACAGCAGTTATTTGGGGCCAGGCCGATTCTCTGCAGATGGGCCTGAAGGTACTCGTGCCCAGTCGTTGTTCTAAAGAAAGCAACGGCAGTGGATCTCTTCAGTCGTCTTGATATTGGTCCATCGGAGATGAGACATTCCCAGGTCTCAACTATATGTACGAGTCATTATTATATTTATTTTCAAAAATAAATGCGATTTATTTAACCCTATTACTCATATCCACCTTACTAGATCATCATTAAATAGGAATTATTATGTCTACAGTATTTATTATTATAAATAGGAGTGGGTTTTACCCTCTAGACACTTCACCCTATAAGACTTTTTGTGTACTTCCTAAATTTCCCTAACTAGCTTATGTCTATCCCATTGATTAGGATCAGGATTTTTCTAACTAGGTGCTTGTTGCTTCAAAGGTCGCATCTGGCCTGAAGATCAGTTATCTTCTACGTCCATTTCGGAAATATATCTTCTGCAGTTTCTAGGTGCTGATTACATAGTTTGCATTTTAAGTTTCCTTGGAATAATCCCATAGTATTAAGATGCTTCTTGAAACCGCCATGGCCTGATATAAAGCTTCAGATTTTCCTCAGATTTCGTTTAATTTGTTGAAGTGACTAATTGAGAGTGTTTCAGATCTGATTGGACCAGTGATTCGTAAAGTTTTCCGGTGGAGTATTTTGTACATCGTCCCTCAATTTCTGAGTTTACCTATTGTTTTATACTATCTTTTGCTACGGCTTTAGTTATTCCGCATACAGGTTCTGGGCCAATGACAGATCTCTTGGTCCCATATTTTGCCAGTTTATCTGCCTTTTCGTTTTCGCATGTTCTTTTGATATGCTTTACTATATTTTAAGTGAAAAAACTACGGTTAAATCACTTTTCTGCAACAAAAAACATACAACTTTTGTACCTGTTGAAGTACTGTACTCACAATAAATAACAATATTCCATATCCGTGATTACTGTAAACTTCCTACCAGTTGTGAATTCACAGTGGTAATATTTATCTCTTAATTCATCTCATTAAACTCGGCTTTGTATTTTTCCCGATATTAGGCTAGTGGGGATTTAGGTCATCGCAATCTATACTCGCAGATGTGAGAGAAGTTCACTGATTACTAATCTATGATGACGCAAGTTAGGAAAAAGGAGAAACTTGATATGATGGTATTATATATAGCTTAACGATAAGCGACCCCCTTTTAGAATCGATAGTGTGTAGACCTTTGTATTTGTATTGCATCATTTTATTTCTCATCTAGATTTAAAGAAAGTATTATGCATTTTTAAAAATAGAACACTAAAGGAATATTGGATTATTGAATATTGTGCAATTTTTAAGTATGAGGTTAAATTAAGTCAACAAAAGAAAGAAATAATTTTAAAAAATGGAGCTATACTTTTACTTTCTTGTATATACGTAGGAAGGCCTATACGGAATATTGATGTCGTGTTTTTTGCAGATATAACAATTTTGAGGTCTCAAAAAAGTGTTTGTTTTTTTTTAATGATGTCTGTCGGATTTGCAGATTTTTCAACAACCAAAATCAAATTTACTATGTGTGCATATTTTGGTCGGTAACTCAGTATTTGGAAGTAGCTACCATAGAAAAAATTTTAACGGTTGTAGCAAATTTGGTGACGGCAACCTACGGTAGGCCTACAATTTGGAATGCAATACTACTTTTGGTCCATGCCCATTTAGAGATCTGAACACTTTCCCCAGGTCTGTCTGTCACTATTGGGTACCCACCTTAGAAGAGATTAATTCAATTAATTATTGCATTACCCAATTAAAGGAAATTACTAATTAAACACTCACAAACACAAACTCATTGAGACATAAGCTGAAATTAGTCATTAGATGTTATCAACTCGTTTCGTTTAATAATGAATTAATGCGAACGTGTAGGGGTTTGAGCCTCCAGAAAACCCCCGAATAATTAAACAGTTAAGTTATAATTTCGAAAATAGTTTTAAAACCAACATCATTACTAGACAGGCACTCAAACCACGTCTGTCCACGAAACAGATAGATTACTTCTCCCAGTAGATTAGTTTGGTCTGCTCAACATAGCTGAAGTCCGGTCAGCTGTTTACTAATGTAAATCAAAACGGACGTTTCTTAAGTAGGTCTCACGTCTGCCTATGTGTACAGTGCCTACGTGTACAGATAGATTACTTCTCCCAGTAGATTAGTTTGGTCTGCTCAACATAGCTGAAGTCCGGTCAGCTGTTTACTAATGTAAATCAAAACGGACGTTTCTTAAGTAGGTCATCACGTCTGCCTACGTGTACAGACGGAATACTTCTCTCAGTAGATTAGTTTGGTCTGCTCAACATAGCTGAAGTCCGGTCAGCTGTTTACTAATGTAAATCAAAACGGACGTTTCTTAAGTAGGTCATCACGTCTGCCTACGTGTACAGACGGAATACTTCTCTCAGTAGATTAGTTTGGTCTGCTCAACATAGCTGAAGTCCGGTCAGCTGTTTACTAATGTAAATCAAAACGGACGTTTCTTAAGTAGGTCATCACGTCTGCCTATGTGTACAGTGCCTACGTGTACAGACGGATTACTTCTCCCAGTAGATTAGTTTGGTCTGCTCAACATAGCTGAAGTCCGGTCAGCTGTTTACTAATGTAAATCAAAACGGACGTTTCTTAAGTAGGTCATCACGTCTGCCTACGTGTACAGACGGAATACTTCTCTCAGTAGATTAGTTTGGTCTGCTCAACATAGCTGAAGTCCGGTCAGCTGTTTACTAATGTAAATCAAAACGGACGTTTCTTAAGTAGGTCATCACGTCTGCCTATGTGTACAGACGGATTACTTCTCCCAGTAGATTAGTTTGGTCTGCTCAACATAGTTGAAGTTCCGGTCAGCTGTTTACTAATGTAAATCGAAACGGACGTTTCTTAAGTAGGTCATCACGTCTGCCTATGTGTACAGACGGATTACTTCTCCCAGTAGATTAGTTTGGTCTGCTCAACATAGCTAAAGTGCGGTCAGCTGTTTACTAATGTAAATCAAAACGAACGTTTCTTAAGTAGGTCATCACGTCTGCCTATGTGTACAGACGGAATACTTCTCCCAGTAGATTAGTTTGGTCTGCTCAACATAGCTAAAGTGCGGTCAGCTGTTTACTAATGTAAATCAAAACGAACGTTTCTTAAGTAGGTCATCACGTCTGCCTATGTGTACAGACGGATTACTTCTCCCAGTAGATTAGTTTGGTCTGCTCAACATAGCTGAAGTGCGGTCAGCTGTTTACTAATGTAAATCAAAACGAACGTTTCTTAAGTAGGTCATCACGTCTGCCTATGTGTACAGTGCCTACGTGTACAGACGGGTTACTTCTCCCAGTAGATTAGTTTGGTCTGCTCAACATAGCTGAAGTGCGGTCAGCTGTTTACTAATGTAAATCAAAACGAACGTTTCTTAAGTAGGTCATCACGCCTGCCTACGTGTACAGACGGATTACTTCTCCCAGTAGATTAGTTTGGTCTGCTCAACATAGCTGAAGTTCCGGTCAGCTGTTTACTAATGTAAATCGAAACGGACGTTTCTTAAGTAGGTCATCACGTCTGCCTACGGGTACAGACGGATTACTTCTCCCAGTAGATTAGTTTGGTCTGCTCAACATAGCTGAAGTTCCGGTCAGCTGTTCACTGCTGTATAACAAAACGGACGTTGCTCAAGTAAGTCCCTTCAACTTCCGCTCTCGAACTCAGCGACAGCGTCACAAAACATAAAATTACGATTTTCTCAAAATCGGCACTAATTATTTTGATCAAATTTAGCTCAAGTGTAGCTTCTAAAAACGTCAACAAAACGTATTGATCGTCATATCTCCAAACATTTCCGTTGGTGAGTTAACGGTAAAAAACCGAAAAATAAACAACAGACAATCATTAATTTCTCAAAATGCACTATACCGATTTCATTCAAATTTTAGTGATATACAAATTTTACCTATACCATGTGGAAAATCCCAAATAAAACAAATATTTCGATTCCGGAATAATTACCAAAAACACATGAACTTGGAGACCGCTTTTAAATGTTCGATGTTAATCAAATACGATTTAATCTGAACACATGTTTATGACAATCAAAACACGTTTAGACATTTATTTAAATATATAAATATTTCTTCAAGGACTATGTCCATAGTTTATTTTCAGTATTTAATTGACAACTTTCCAACTGTCATTTTTGGTGATAATTTGTTTTGGTTCGTTTTTTGGAAACCGATGAGTGCGAAAATTTTTGTAAAGTTTTTGTGCTGTTTATTTTGTAAAGTTAGTACTTTCACGATATTCAGTAATAAATATTTTTTACGGTCACAATTTTATTTAGAATATGTACAAAATAAAGCGTTGGTTTTTATATACTGTTAAAATATAACATAAAATATGTGTACTGTATTTGGAATAAATATGCCGTTCGTTCCAAAACATAATCTAAAAAAAATATGAATTTATTTTTTAAAAAAGCACAAACATCCCGAATGATGGAAAACTAAGATGTTCATGTAAATTTGTTATCTGATTTTTTATGTTATGAATTTACTCCTAAGAAATTTTTTTTCTACATTTCAAGGATAAGTTTACCTTCTTCTACGTAGAGTTTCAACAATCATACAACTCAGTGCTAACACATGGCATGGCAACACTTTCCTGTATGTTAATATCAAGTCTTGCATATTGAATGATTCGTCACCTCTAGGTCTATTATTATCTTTTTTATGAGTCATGTTCACCTATCCCATGTGTACTTGAGGTGAGCCGTGAGTTCTATTGTTGATTGATGAATGTAAATCCATTAGCTGTTTACAGTCAACCTGGTAAAGGTTAAATCTAAAGCCAAAGACAATCGTGAAAGCTAATTCTTGTGAAATTGTAACCACTCTTTACGGTGGATTTAGTTTACAGAAACCGCTGTAATACGACAACAAGATATCAACGTGGTTTTACTTAAAAGAGCAAAATATTACGTTACATTATTTGTATAGTTAATGGTTTTCGACAATAAATATTGTGAGAGTGAATTCCTTAGATAAAAATAAGATTTATTTAAACAACAGCTTAAATTTGATTAGCTAGTACTGAAACATATACTGTGCGTATATTAAACCATACGAAGGTCAACTTTCATTTTTGTGTTTTGTTAATTATTCCATTTTTTAATTTTTTATTTGCCATTTCGCACTAGGGTTTTGGCTATTATTTTTCTAATTTCACTAAAAATTGGATGAAATCGGTTGGGCCGATTTTGGGAAATTAAATATTTTATAACAGCTTATTGCCCGATTTTATTATTCCATAGAAAAATTTTACAAAAGTGATTAGATCCGATTTTGAGATTTTTCTATAGCAGGTACCCCCTAATTTTGAAATTTATAAAAAAAAGTGGGAAAAACAACCCTAGGTATGATACACCAAAAACATACCAAATTTGATTAAAATCTTTTCACACATTTGGGCTGTAGAGCACTGGACTATGACAGACGTACAATATTAAAAAAAAAAAAAAAAAAAAAAAAAACCCCTTTTTGGACTCAAGGGACCTCAAAACTGATAATGTACAATGACAACGTGAGTCAAGTTTGTGACTGCTTTACGATTATATGTTTACAAAGGTTTGGGAGGGTAATTATATATAATTATACAATTCAAAGCTTTAAATATTATGCAATGATTTATCAAAACTATTAATTTTTGTGTTTAAAAATAAAAATTCCATTTTTATAAATTACAAATAATTATATTTTGTTCTTATAGTCTGTGACTACGTATATTTGACGCGTTTCGGAATTCATCCTATCTTCAGACAATCGCTTCTTGGAGGTCGTTACCACATTAAATTTAAACACACCTTTTTGAAATTGAAACCACTAGTATTTTACTGGTAGTCGGCACGAGAATATGAAAGAAACTAAATTCCTTTTTAGTTATTAATTAATATTATGTTTCACAAATCCTTTATCGTAGTAAAACATGCGAAAATTTCAGAGTTTTGAAATTAACACTTATAAAAGGCGTGTTTTTAATTAACTGTGGGAGGTGGGAGTTGTTCTTCAGAGTGTGCCATTGCATCCAAGTAGATGGCGGTCAACGTAAATTGTTTCCCTTACCTTCTTTGGAGAAAAGCCTCATTGTCATTCCTGCATTTAAAAAAGAGTAAAATAAGCCTTAACCATTGAATAACGTCTCTGTAGTAACCTAGGTTAGGTTAGGTTAGTTTGTAATTCAAAGGTTTACCTAATTACATTTATTTAACCGATGCTAGTCTGTTGACCTACACAAACTTCATGGTCAGAAGTGGACAAAGTTGGTCAAAGAGACTTGATAATAAACATGTTAAAGAAGGATTTAATCAAAGACTAAATGAAAAAAGTTCTATATCCAGCTGGAGATTTCCAAGAAATACAATTGTGAACTAGTTGATTTCTTCCTGAGATACTTTTTATCACGTATTAGTTTCATACTATGGACAACGAAACATAACCTCAATTTTTCTTTCCCCAGAACTCCTTCTTTGGTTTCGTCTCTGCCGCTCCTCTTCCGATATGACAGAATTTTTACTTCGGAAGGGTGTTTCTTAACAAGCTTTTTTTTAGAAATTAATAACAACGGAATATAATTATTTTATCCTTTTAAATTGAAAATAAAGTGTTGCAAAATTGTGTTTCCTCACATTTAGTGATTGAAATTTCTACAAGTGTTACTCATTTCAAGTTCATATGAACAAAACAGATTCTATTTCTAAAGCTTGTTTACACTTTGTTGTTTTGATCAAACAAACGCTATTAAAACATTGCTTATGACAGCATTTGCCATTTGCCAGACGCCGCAAATCTTGAGTAAAATGCGTCGGAGGTTAAGTAGGATTAACCTTGAATGGCTCCAGTAAACAACATAAGAAATGCAAGGTTGTGGTGTGATGTGGATTCTGAACAATAAACTATTGCTATTTTGTTTGAAAGCTTTGCAGGGACGAGCATTCACGTGCGTTGGATTTTATTATTTGAAAAGTATGCTAGACGATTACAGATTGATATTGAACTGGAATTTATTTTTTTAACCTACAACTTCTAGTATGCTTTCAAATAAACTGTTTCAAAAATATTGTACAAATTTCTCACACATTTATCTACAAAATAAAATACTAAAAAAAGCGTTCGTATTAGTCTTCTCAAGAGAAGAAATATAAATTCCATTATTACACAAGTTTTCCTTCATCTGTTTCTTACAAGGAATTTTTTTTTAAACATATAATTGTTATTGTAAACCAAGTTCTTTAGAAAACTCCTCATTTTATAATTTTACTTTTTTTTTTTAAGTGTACAATTTATACGATTAGTAAAAAGCTATTATCAGTTATCTCTATTGTCAGAATAATGAAAACTGGAGCAATCAATTTTGCAACTAATTTTCTAGTTAATAAGAGCCTAATTTCCCAAAATATTAACCTATAGTTTGCAAATCGAATGAAGACTGCTTGTGGAAGGAAATGATTAGGCCTACACTGCTGTCGTCAACCTCAGTAGTTAAACTGTTGTAACTGTAGTACATTTCTGTAACAACTCACAAATATAGTGTGAATATATACTGTATAAGTACTTTTTACTTATACAAAAATGTTTTATTTTCACAAAATTGAAATTGCGTGTATTTCTTCTCTTAGCAATACTTTCACCGTATTCTATCACTCTGTAAAATTTGCATAGTACATATTTTATTTTTATTTTACAAAGTAAAATTATCGAGAATGACTTTACTTATAAAAGAGCATCATTTTCCAATGCAAGGGGAAATTTTTTCCAAAATGAGACCTAATTACATGTTAATACAAGCGCTTCCAATTTTGCGCGTGTTTTCTTAATTTAAAACTGCACGAAATTACATTAAATTCCTGGTACCATTTATTTTTTACCTGTTTAGTTCTATTAGTCTAAATTTTATAGGATGTTGCCATTTATAGTTTGATTTTTGTGCAGTTTTATGGATTGCGTTTATTTGTAATTAATTAATATCTGTGCGTTGTTTTTGTTTTAAATCATTCCAATATTATATATTTTTTGTGTTCTTTTAATATGCCACAGTGCTAATTGGTTGTTGTTGTTGTTGTTTTGTTGATACTGTACCCACTGAAATACTATTTCGTACAAGGTTTTAGTTAAAAAAAAAAAAGAGAGCTGGCTGTAGGTTCTAGTGCTTTGCTTCTTTGCAATGTAAAGAAGGATAAATCTATTTATTACCTTTGACAATTACTGTTGTCGAATAGCCCAATAGAAAGTCATGCCTTTATGGTCTGTTCACGGAGAGTGACAAACTAGTAATTTAGTGAGTTGTATCATTTAATAAAAGACATAATAACTGTTGTATTTTGAACTAATTTGGAAGTTTAGAGTGTAAACTTTACTGTGGCAAGGTTAGGTTAGGTTAGGTTAGGTTAGGTTAAGTTAAGTTTGGTTAGTTTGCAATTCAACGGTTTACCTTAATTACATTCAATTCACCAATGCTAGTCCGTTGACCTACACAAACGTCTCTTTAGTAACCTAGGTTAGGTTAGGTTAGGTTAGTTTGCAATTCAAAGGTTTACCTTAATTACATTTATTTAACAAATGCTAGTGCGTTGACATACACAAACGTCTCTGTAGTAACCTAGGTTAGGTTCGTTTGTAATTCAAAGGTTTACCTTATTTACATTTATTTAACCAATGCTAGTCCGTTGACCTACACAAAACATCTCTTTATTAAGCTAGGTTAGGTTAGGTTAGTTTGTAATTCAAAGGTTTACCTTAATTACATTTATTTAACCAATGCTAGTGTCCGTTGACGTACACAAACGTCTCTGTAGTAACCTAGGTTAGGTTAGTTTGTAATTCAAAGGTTTACCTTAATTACATTTATTTAACCAATGCTAGTCCGTTGACGTACACAAACGTCTCTGTAGTAACCTAGGTTAGGTTAGTTTGTAATTCAAAGGTTTACCTTAATTACATTTATTTAACCAATGCTAGTCCGTTGACCTACACAAAACATCTCTTTATTAAGCTAGGTTAGGTTAGGTTAGTTTGTAATTCAAAGGTTTACCTTAATTACATTTATTTAACCAATGCTAGTGTCCGTTGACGTACACATACGTCTCTGTTGTAACCTAGGTTAGGTTAGTTTGTAATTCAAAGGTTTACGTTACATTCAATTCACCAATGCTAGTCCGTTGACCTACACAAAACATCTCTTTATTAAGCTAGGTTAGGCTAGGTTAGTTTGTAATTCAAAGGTTTACCTTAATTACATTCAATTCACCAATGTTAGTCCGTTGACCTACACAAACGTCTCTGTAGTAACCTAGGTTAGGTTAGGTTAGTTTGTAATTCAACGGTTTAACTTAATTACATTTATTTAACCGATGCTAGTCTGTTGACCTACACAAAACATCTCTTTAGTAACCCAGATGTTGTTTACCAAGTGAGTATAATCTCGGTCCATTGTAGTCCACAAAACATGGAAGCAAAATTTGATACTAAGAACGTTGACAAAAAATTCCAAACAATTCAAAACTACGTCAATGTTTAACCAATTGTAAACATCCTGTTGCTAGGAATTACAACGTAGTATGAGAAGCGCCTCAGTTTCTGCGACGTAGAAATGCAAAACAGAGGATATTGCGGTTGTTACCAGGGGACTTAAATTTAATAAAGGCGGAACCAAAATGGTAACAATGTTTGAAAAGAAAAATAAAAAAAAAGACAAAGACAAATTTAGTAATTAACAAGGCTCAAGTTTATTGAAAGCAGAAGGAAATTTCGGCGCTTCAGACTTTGTCATTTACAACAAAAGACATCCTGACACAAATCATCAATAAAAAAAAACTTATGATTAACAATATCATAAATTGTAAAAGTTATAAGCCCTTAATTGTAACATATAATAATTTAGAAAAAAAAAAATTTAATCAACAGATTCTAAAAATTTATCCCCCCTTTTAATATGTATATTTATAGTTACAAAAATTTAACAAAAAAAACAATGAGCACAGCTTAATAATTCACAGAATTATAATTAATCAAAAAAAAAGATTATACGCCCTTAATGTAAAAGTATAATAATAAAAAAAAAATTTAATCAAAAGATTCAAAAAAAAGAAAAAAACTTATCCCCCCCTTTTTAGTTTATAAGATGATAGTTTCTTTTTAAACAATTACAGAATTTAACAAAATATAAAAGAGTTTGATATTTTAAGTTCAAAAATCATATCTATAGTTAACATGTTTATCACTAAACTAAAGATACATAATATAACTGGTTTGAAAAATTTCTTAAAAACTATATTGGCCAAATAAATTTATATATTTTAAACAAACAAAAAAAAGGAATTTAGAATTTTGAAATTTTGTTAATTGACGTCAATTATTTTAATTTGGAAATTAACCTCTTGGAGGTTGTTAGGACCGAAAATTGCATGCAGGCTCCACCCAATAATTGTTTTTTATATATATTTTATAATTAACTACACAGGTCTACATTTAGAAAATAGTCTTAAGGAACACATATTTGCGAAAGTAAATTTAGGCACATATACAAAATGAGTTAGTTAAAGTTCTGTAAAGTCAGCTGTAGAAAAAGACATCACTTTTATGCACTTGAAAATGTGAAGTTACGTTATACAAAAAAAACGTGTTTTGCCAACAGGACGAAACTTGTTAGGATGTTTCGTTGGTTTGCGCAATGTGAGACAAGAATTTCTTTATTTCTCCAATTTCTCCTATTTGTCCTACTAGCATATTAGCTGTGAGCAAAAAACATGTTCTTTTAGTGTCTGTACAAAATCAGACATGTTTTAGCATTAATGTTCATCATTAAAGAAATATCTGATTATTTGCCAAAATTAAAGAAAATTGATTGTATAACAGAAATTCGTTAAGATGGTACTTAAAAGCTTCTTAGATTATTATAAATCTATTTATATATATTTTAATTTTGTTTAAAAGAAAGCTTGTATAAGACTTGTAAGATTTTGCAAAAGCTTGTAAAACGAAATTTTCTGATTTAGAAGAAATTTCCTCAATTGTTTTATATTTGACATGTTCATATTCTGATCATTTAATGTTCAACACTAGTTTGCACTTATTTCACAAAAATGTTCAAAACGTAAAATGTGCCTTTGCAAGATTTTGTAAATGATGTTTTAAGAAAAGAAAATTTTTATAATCATTTAGTTTCAAAAGGAAATAGAATATTGAATAAAACATGAAATACATATTTTAAAGAATACATGATAATTAACAAATTATTTTAAAAATTAACAAAATTTATAATATGACAAAATCTGTAAGGTTGAAGTACCTGGTAAATCCTGTCGCAGATCACGTGAGGTAGTACCGAGAAAATGATGGTTAATTTTAACATTTTTGAACCAGATTATTAGACTAAGGCGCACAATTAGTAATTTAACATGATGTTTTAGAAAGACGGTAATTTTGAGAGAAGAAAGAAAAACTTTTAGCTAACGGAGTTATGAAGAGTGTAGACCATGTTGTTATCGCATGTAGACTGTGGACCGGTAATCGAGAAGCTAGCTTGACCGGCGAAAATGTACTTTGGTTTCAAGTATCAGGTGATGCTTGGTTTAGGAGCGGGCCGCTAGATGCCAGCATCTGTCAAGCGACGGAAAGTGGAATGTATATTTACGAAATGAGTTAAGTTATTGCGGAAGTGCTTTTTTGGATTTAAATGCTACAGCTCTCCCCCCCCGAAAGACGGAGTTAGGGTGTAGTCAGAAAAGAGGCCAGAAGGGCCTCCCGCAAAATTTTGAAAAAGGTGCAAAGGGCCAGAAGGGCCTCCAGAAGATTCTAAAGAAGGGGCCAGAAGGGCCTCCCGCAAAATTTTGAAACGGGGCACCTGATAGAAACAACGCTTCATAATGCTTTTATAATCACCACTCTAGGGTGTAGCCTCCTTCGGCATTTACTTATTAAATTTTGAAATTTCTATAGCGTCTCAGCTCTTCCCATCTATCATTAGGACAAGCCCCCGACAGAAAGAGCTGAAGGGTGACGCAAAGGTCGACATTGCTGTGCATGAACTGACTTTGTACACTAAGGTACGTGGGGAAAGGGGTGGAGTGGCACCTCGGGAAACCAAGTGGAGGTGACCACTCCGGGGACCAGGGGAGGGAAAAGTGCATGGCACTAAGGACTTGCAGGAAAGGTCGGACTCAGACGGGGGGAGTATCCTCTGAGCCGACCTTAACATTTAATTACAAAAATAAATAAAAATAAAAGAAAAACTCCTGAAGCCTTTTAGGTCAGATCATGCTCAGCGTCGTTATTTTTAAACTCCTCTTCTCCCATACGAAGAGAAATTTAAACTATTCACGGCTCTTAACAATTTCCGTGAGAAAAAAGAATTTTGAAGGGTCTAAACAAATAATCCATTTGAAAAATAAACAAAAAAACAGTATGAAACGTTGGGGAGTCAAAATTGTTTTAGTGCCCAAGGCAGGGCATGTGGTGTTTGACTTAAGGTCTTATGTATGTGTATCATGTGCCCCAAAAAAAAAGGAATTTAAATTAATCAAAAAAAAAAAATTGTGTAAAAAAAAAATTTCATCAAAATATGTTGTGGTTATAAAAAAAGGTGTAAAAGAAGTGTAGCAAAAAAGGTGTGGCAAAGTAAATATGTAAATAAAAGGTGACCCATGGTGAGGAAAACCCAACTCCGGTTTTCTCAACCCTAACAAAAAAAACTAAATCAGGAAACAAACATGTTGACCTGCTAACTAACAAACAAACAAATTAATCAAAACAAACAGGCCAACCATGTCGTCCTATATACAAAAACTGGGCCCCTATAATTTGGAAAAGAAAAAAAAAATTTTGCATGATTTGGAAACATGATTTGGAAAAGAAAATTTAGCTCACAAGGATATATTATTAAAGGGTGTTCAACATTTCAATTTACTATCAAACAGATGCCACCATCTGCATCAACCAGTCCACCGCCATTTTGCGCGTTACTCATGATGATAAAATTAAAAAAAAAATAAATAAAAATAATTTTCCTTCAAGATGACAAAAAAAAATTCAAAAGCAAGCTCAGTGTTTTTTAACGGGTCCACTAATCGCAGCAAATCCACTGCCATTTTAACTGTTGCTGATAATAATAGATAAAAAAAAAAAAAAAATAAACCAAGTAATTTAAAAAAAATTTCTTTTAAGAAGATGCCCAAAAAAAATTAAAGAGCCAGAGAAAGACTCAAGTATTATATGTAGAGTAGATGTTGTGTATATATGTGTGTGTGTAAGTATGAATTGATACAGACAAGCGAAAGAAAACTCGAGAAAATTTTTTGAAGGAGATTTTGAAATTTTTTTTTGTTTTTTTTTTGTTTTTAACTATTTTTGGATTTTATTATTTATTTAAATTTTTTTGGATTCCCGAATGAGCCGCTGTCTGGATCAAATTCAGTGAATGACTAGGGTGCAGTGTATGTAAATATATATATATAAAAAAAAATATTTAAGCAGACAAAATAATAAAAAAAAAAAATTTTATCGAAATTGGTTTAGAAGTTTTTGTGTAAGTGTTTATAAAAATAACTAAATAATAAAAAAAAAGAGACTATAGATTTATAGAGATTTAAATATTTAAACTAAATAAAAAAAAAAAATTTCATCAGCAACAGTTGTGCAGTATTTGAAAAAGCTGCAAAACATAAAAAAGAGCCTTGTTTACAAAGATAATTTTGAATTTAAATTTAGATAGTTCCAATGCAAAATTTTGAAAATTAACTACGGTTCCAGAATTTAAAATTAACCACGCTCTGCTACCAAAAACATGTTACCAGGGGACTTAAATTTAATAAAGGCGGAACCAAAATGGTAACAATGTTTGAAAAGAAAAATAAAAAAAAAGACAAAGACAAATTTAGTAATTAACAAGGCTCAAGTTTATTGAAAGCAGAAGGAAATTTCGGCGCTTCAGACTTTGTCATTTACAACAAAAGACATCCTGACACAAATCATCAATAAAAAAAAACTTATGATTAACAATATCATAAATTGTAAAAGTTATAAGCCCTTAATTGTAACATATAATAATTTAGAAAAAAAAAAATTTAATCAACAGATTCTAAAAATTTATCCCCCCTTTTAATATGTATATTTATAGTTACAAAAATTTAACAAAAAAAACAATGAGCACAGCTTAATAATTCACAGAATTATAATTAATCAAAAAAAAAGATTATACGCCCTTAATGTAAAAGTATAATAATAAAAAAAAAATTTAATCAAAAGATTCAAAAAAAAGAAAAAAACTTATCCCCCCCTTTTTAGTTTATAAGATGATAGTTTCTTTTTAAACAATTACAGAATTTAACAAAATATAAAAGAGTTTGATATTTTAAGTTCAAAAATCATATCTATAGTTAACATGTTTATCACTAAACTAAAGATACATAATATAACTGGTTTGAAAAATTTCTTAAAAACTATATTGGCCAAATAAATTTATATATTTTAAACAAACAAAAAAAAGGAATTTAGAATTTTGAAATTTTGTTAATTGACGTCAATTATTTTAATTTGGAAATTAACCTCTTGGAGGTTGTTAGGACCGAAAATTGCATGCAGGCTCCACCCAATAATTGTTTTTTATATATATTTTATAATTAACTACACAGGTCTACATTTAGAAAATAGTCTTAAGGAACACATATTTGCGAAAGTAAATTTAGGCACATATACAAAATGAGTTAGTTAAAGTTCTGTAAAGTCAGCTGTAGAAAAAGACATCACTTTTATGCACTTGAAAATGTGAAGTTACGTTATACAAAAAAAACGTGTTTTGCCAACAGGACGAAACTTGTTAGGATGTTTCGTTGGTTTGCGCAATGTGAGACAAGAATTTCTTTATTTCTCCAATTTCTCCTATTTGTCCTACTAGCATATTAGCTGTGAGCAAAAAACATGTTCTTTTAGTGTCTGTACAAAATCAGACATGTTTTAGCATTAATGTTCATCATTAAAGAAATATCTGATTATTTGCCAAAATTAAAGAAAATTGATTGTATAACAGAAATTCGTTAAGATGGTACTTAAAAGCTTCTTAGATTATTATAAATCTATTTATATATATTTTAATTTTGTTTAAAAGAAAGCTTGTATAAGACTTGTAAGATTTTGCAAAAGCTTGTAAAACGAAATTTTCTGATTTAGAAGAAATTTCCTCAATTGTTTTATATTTGACATGTTCATATTCTGATCATTTAATGTTCAACACTAGTTTGCACTTATTTCACAAAAATGTTCAAAACGTAAAATGTGCCTTTGCAAGATTTTGTAAATGATGTTTTAAGAAAAGAAAATTTTTATAATCATTTAGTTTCAAAAGGAAATAGAATATTGAATAAAACATGAAATACATATTTTAAAGAATACATGATAATTAACAAATTATTTTAAAAATTAACAAAATTTATAATATGACAAAATCTGTAAGGTTGAAGTACCTGGTAAATCCTGTCGCAGATCACGTGAGGTAGTACCGAGAAAATGATGGTTAATTTTAACATTTTTGAACCAGATTATTAGACTAAGGCGCACAATTAGTAATTTAACATGATGTTTTAGAAAGACGGTAATTTTGAGAGAAGAAAGAAAAACTTTTAGCTAACGGAGTTATGAAGAGTGTAGACCATGTTGTTATCGCATGTAGACTGTGGACCGGTAATCGAGAAGCTAGCTTGACCGGCGAAAATGTACTTTGGTTTCAAGTATCAGGTGATGCTTGGTTTAGGAGCGGGCCGCTAGATGCCAGCATCTGTCAAGCGACGGAAAGTGGAATGTATATTTACGAAATGAGTTAAGTTATTGCGGAAGTGCTTTTTTGGATTTAAATGCTACACGGTATTGCTCTTCCTGTCGGTTCTTAAAACGAAAGATTTATCTGTTTGTTAAAGATTATACTGTAGTTCTGAGAAATACCATAATATGACACCAACAATATATGTTTTCTACATTTCAAAACTGTTCTTATCAATACACGCAAACTACACAAACTGGAATCTTATCATTTCTTTTTACCGATGAGTGAAACATATTTACTTTTAAAAATTTCCAACGATCGTCGGAATTTAAAAATTACGTTTGAAGTCTACGATATTTCAAATGGACGATAATTTAAATTAATTTCTTAATTGTGTAGTCAGGTGTCTCAAATTTCGAAATAGACTCTGTATATAAGTTGTATCTTTGTGGTATCTAGAAACTTTTAGAACATATGTATCTAGAAACTTTTAGGAAAACCTTGTCCCGAAGTTGATTTCCAAATAGACTCTGTATATAAGTTGTATCTTTGTGATAAGTATCTAGAAACTTTTAGAACATATGTATCTAGAAACTTTTAGGACATGTGTATCTAGAAACTTTTAGGAAAACCTTCTCCCGAAGTTGGTTTCCAAATAGACTCTGTATATAAGTTGTATCTTTGTGGTAAGTATCTAGAAACTTTTAGAACATATGTATCTAGAAACTTTTAGAACATATGTATCTAGAAACTTTTAGAACATGTGTATCTAGAAACTTTTAGGACATGTGTATCTAGAAACTTTTAGGAAAACCTTCTCCCGAAGTTGATTTCCAAATAGACTCTGTATATAAGTTGTATCTTTGTGGTAAGTATCTAGAAACTTTTAGAACATATGTATCTAGAAACTTTTAGAACATATGTATCTAGAAACTTTTAGAACATGTGTATCTAGAAACTTTTAGGACATGTGTATCTAGAAACTTTTAGGAAAACCTTCTCCCGAAGTTGATTTCGAAATAGACTCTGTATATAAGTTGTATCTTTGTGGTAAGTATCTAGAAACTTTTAGAACATATGTATCTAGAAACTTTTAGGAAAACCTTGTCCCGAAGTTGATTTCCAAATAGACTCTGTATATAAGTTGTAGCCTATCTTTGTGATAAGTATCTAGAAACTTTTAGAACATATGTATCTAGAAACTTTTAGGAAAACCTTGTCCCGAAGTTGATTTCCAAATAGACTCTGTATATAAGTTGTATCTTTGTGGTAAGTATCTAGAAACTTTTAGAACATGTGTATCTAGAAACTTTTAGGAAAACCTTGTCCCGAAGTTGATTTCCAAATAGACTCTGTATATAAGTTGTATCTTTGTGGTAAGTATCTAGAAACTTTTAGAACATATGTATCTAGAAACTTTTAGGAAAACCTTGTCCCGAAGTTGATTTCCAAATAGACTCTGTATATAAGTTGTATCTTTGTGGTAAGTATCTAGAAACTTTTAGAACATATGTATCTAGAAACTTTTAGGAAAACCTTGTCCCGAAGTTGATTTCCAAATAGACTCTGTATATAAGTTGTATCTTTGTGATAAGTATCTAGAAACTTTTAGAACATGTGTATCTAGAAACTTTTAGGACATGTGTATCTAGAAACTTTTAGGAAAACCTTCTCCCGAAGTTGATTTCGAAATAGACTCTGTATATAAGTTGTATCTTTGTGGTAAGTATCTAGAAACTTTTAGAACATATGTATCTAGAAACTTTTAGGAAAACCTTGTCCCGAAGTTGATTTCCAAATAGACTCTGTATATAAGTTGTATCTTTGTGATAAGTATCTAGAAACTTTTAAGACATATGTATCTAGAAACTTTTAGAACATGTGTATCTAGAAACTTTTAGGAAAACCTTCTCCCGAAGTTGATTTCCAAATAGACTCTGTATATAAGTTGTATCTTTGTGGTAAGTATCTAGAAACTTTTAGAACATGTGTATCTAGAAACTTTTAGGACATGTGTATCTAGAAACTTTTAGGAAAACCTTCTCCCGAAGTTGATTTCGAAATAGACTCTGTATATAAGTTGTATCTTTGTGGTAAGTATCTAGAAACTTTTAGAACATATGTATCTAGAAACTTTTAGAACATATGTATCTAGAAACTTTTAGGAAAACCTTGTCCCGAAGTTGATTTCCAAATAGACTCTGTATATAAGTTGTATCTTTGTGATAAGTATCTAGAAACTTTTAGAACATATGTATCTAGAAACTTTTAGGACATGTGTATCTAGAAACTTTTAGGAAAACCTTGTCCCGAAGTTGATTTCCAAATAGACTCTGTATATAAGTTGTATCTTTGTGGTAAGTATCTAGAAACTTTTAGAACATATGTATCTAGAAACTTTTAGGAAAACCTTGTCCCGAAGTTGATTTCCAAATAGACTCTGTATATAAGTTGTATCTTTGTGATAAGTATCTAGAAACTTTTAGGACATGTGTATCTAGAAACTTTTAGGACATGTGTATCTAGAAACTTTTAGGAAAACCTTCTCCCGAAGTTGATTTCGAAATAGACTCTGTATATAAGTTGTATCTTTGTGGTAAGTATCTAGAAACTTTTAGAACATGTGTATCTAGAAACTTTTAGGACATGTGTATCTAGAAACTTTTAGGAAAACCTTCTCCCGAAGTTGATTTCCAAATAGACTCTGTATATAAGTTGTATCTTTGTGGTAAGTATCTAGAAACTTTTAGAACATATGTATCTAGAAACTTTTAGAACATATGTATCTAGAAACTTTTAGAACATGTGTATCTAGAAACTTTTAGGACATGTGTATCTAGAAACTTTTAGGAAAACCTTCTCCCGAAGTTGATTTCGAAATAGACTCTGTATATAAGTTGTATCTTTGTGGTAAGTATCTAGAAACTTTTAGAACATATGTATCTAGAAACTTTTAGGAAAACCTTGTCCCGAAGTTGATTTCCAAATAGACTCTGTATATAAGTTGTAGCCTATCTTTGTGATAAGTATCTAGAAACTTTTAGAACATATGTATCTAGAAACTTTTAGGAAAACCTTGTCCCGAAGTTGATTTCCAAATAGACTCTGTATATAAGTTGTATCTTTGTGGTAAGTATCTAGAAACTTTTAGAACATGTGTATCTAGAAACTTTTAGGAAAACCTTGTCCCGAAGTTGATTTCCAAATAGACTCTGTATATAAGTTGTATCTTTGTGGTAAGTATCTAGAAACTTTTAGAACATATGTATCTAGAAAATTTATAGGAAAACCTTGTCCCGAAGTTGATTTCCAAATAGACTCTGTATATAAGTTGTATCTTTGTGGTAAGTATCTAGAAACTTTTAGAACATATGTATCTAGAAACTTTTAGGAAAACCTTGTCCCGAAGTTGATTTCCAAATAGACTCTGTATATAAGTTGTATCTTTGTGATAAGTATCTAGAAACTTTTAGAACATGTGTATCTAGAAACTTTTAGGACATGTGTATCTAGAAACTTTTAGGAAAACCTTGTCCCGAAGTTGATTTCCAAATAGACTCTGTATATAAGTTGTATCTTTGTGATAAGTATCTAGAAACTTTTAAGACATATGTATCTAGAAACTTTTAGAACATGTGTATCTAGAAACTTTTAGGAAAACCTTGTCCCGAAGTTGATTTCCAAATAGACTCTGTATATAAGTTGTATCTTTGTGGTAAGTATCTAGAAACTTTTAGAACATATGTATCTAGAAACTTTTAGAACATATGTATCTAGAAACTTTTAGGAAAACCTTGTCCCGAAGTTGATTTCCAAATAGACTCTGTATATAAGTTGTATCTTTGTGATAAGTATCTAGAAACTTTTAGAACATATGTATCTAGAAACTTTTAGGACATGTGTATCTAGAAACTTTTAGGAAAACCTTGTCCCGAAGTTGATTTCCAAATAGACTCTGTATATAAGTTGTATCTTTGTGGTAAGTATCTAGAAACTTTTAGAACATATGTATCTAGAAACTTTTAGGAAAACCTTGTCCCGAAGTTGATTTCCAAATAGACTCTGTATATAAGTTGTATCTTTGTGGTAAGTATCTAGAAACTTTTAGAACATATGTATCTAGAAACTTTTAGGAAAACCTTGTCCCGAAGTTGATTTCCAAATAGACTCTGTATATAAGTTGTATCTTTGTGGTAAGTATCTAGAAACTTTTAGAACATATGTATCTAGAAACTTTTAGGAAAACCTTGTCCCGAAGTTGATTTCCAAATAGACTCTGTATATAAGTTGTATCTTTGTGGTAAGTATCTAGAAACTTTTAGAACATATGTATCTAGAAACTTTTAGGAAAACCTTGTCCCGAAGTTGATTTCCAAATAGACTCTGTATATAAGACGTATCTTTGTGATAAGTATCTAGAAACTTTTAGAACATAATATGTATCTAGAAACTTTTAGAAAAACCTTCTCCCGAAGTTGATTTCCAAATAGACTCTGTATATAAGTTGTATCTTTGTGATAAGTATCTAGAAACTTTTTTAACATATGTATCTAGAAACTTTTAGGAAAACCTTGTCCCGAAGTTGATTTCCAAATAGACTCTGTATATAAGTTGTATCTTTGTGGTAAGTATCTAGAAACTTTTAGAACATATGTATCTAGAAACTTTTAGGAAAACCTTGTCCCGAAGTTGATTTCCAAATAGACTCTGTATATAAGTTGTATCTTTGTGGTAAGTATCTAGAAACTTTTAGAACATAATTATGTATCTAGAAACTTTTAGGAAAACCTTGTCCCGAAGTTGATTTCCAAATAGACTCTGTATATAAGTTGTATCTTTGTGATAAGTATCTAGAAACTTTTAGAACATGTGTATCTAGAAACTTTTAGAACATGTGTATCTAGAAACTTTTAGGAAAACCTTGTCCCGAAGTTGATTTCCAAATAGACTCTGTATATAAGTTGTATCTTTGTGATAAGTATCTAGAAACTTTTAGAACATGTGTATCTAGAAACTTTTAGGAAAACCTTGTCCCGAAGTTGATTTCCAAATAGACTCTGTATATAAGTTGTATCTTTGTGATAAGTATCTAGAAACTTTTAGAACATGTGTATCTAGAAACTTTTAGGAAAACCTTGTCCCGAAGTTGATTTCCAAATAGACTCTGTATATAAGTTGTATCTTTGTGATAAGTATCTAGAAACTTTTAGAACATGTGTATCTAGAAACTTTTAGGAAAACCTTGTCCCGAAGTTGATTTCCAAATAGACTCTGTATATAAGTTGTATCTTTGTGATAAGTATCTAGAAACTTTTAGAACATGTGTATCTAGAAACTTTTAGGAAAACCTTGTCCCGAAGTTGATTTCCAAATAGACTCTGTATATAAGTTGTATCTTTGTGATAAGTATCTAGAAACTTTTAGAACATGTGTATCTAGAAACATTTAGAAAAACCTTCTCCCGAAGTTGATTTCCAAATAGACTCTGTATATAAGTTGTAGCCTATCTTTGTGATAAGTATCTAGAAACTTTTAGAACATATGTATCTAGAAACTTTTAGGAAAACCTTGTCCCGAAGTTGATTTCCAAATAGACTCTGTATATAAGTTGTATCTTTGTGGTAAGTATCTAGAAACTTTTAGAACATGTGTATCTAGAAACTTTTAGGAAAACCTTGTCCCGAAGTTGATTTCCAAATAGACTCTGTATATAAGTTGTATCTTTGTGGTAAGTATCTAGAAACTTTTAGAACATATGTATCTAGAAACTTTTAGGAAAACCTTGTCCCGAAGTTGATTTCCAAATAGACTCTGTATATAAGTTGTATCTTTGTGATAAGTATCTAGAAACTTTTAGAACATATGTATCTAGAAACTTTTAGGACATGTGTATCTAGAAACTTTTAGGAAAACCTTGTCCCGAAGTTGATTTCCAAATAGACTCTGTATATAAGTTGTATCTTTGTGGTAAGTATCTAGAAACTTTTAGAACATATGTATCTAGAAACTTTTAGGAAAACCTTGTCCCGAAGTTGATTTCCAAATAGACTCTGTATATAAGTTGTATCTTTGTGGTAAGTATCTAGAAACTTTTAGAACATATGTATCTAGAAACTTTTAGGAAAACCTTGTCCCGAAGTTGATTTCCAAATAGACTCTGTATATAAGTTGTATCTTTGTGGTAAGTATCTAGAAACTTTTAGAACATATGTATCTAGAAACTTTTAGGAAAACCTTGTCCCGAAGTTGATTTCGAAATAGACTCTGTATATAAGTTGTATCTTTGTGGTAAGTATCTAGAAACTTTTAGAACATATGTATCTAGAAACTTTTAGGAAAACCTTGTCCCGAAGTTGATTTCCAAATAGACTCTGTATATAAGTTGTAGCCTATCTTTGTGATAAGTATCTAGAAACTTTTAGAACATATGTATCTAGAAACTTTTAGGAAAACCTTGTCCCGAAGTTGATTTCCAAATAGACTCTGTATATAAGTTGTATCTTTGTGGTAAGTATCTAGAAACTTTTAGAACATGTGTATCTAGAAACTTTTAGGAAAACCTTGTCCCGAAGTTGATTTCCAAATAGACTCTGTATATAAGTTGTATCTTTGTGGTAAGTATCTAGAAACTTTTAGAACATATGTATCTAGAAACTTTTAGGAAAACCTTGTCCCGAAGTTGATTTCCAAATATACTCTGTATATAAGTTGTATCTTTGTGGTAAGTATCTAGAAACTTTTAGAACATATGTATCTAGAAACTTTTAGGAAAACCTTGTCCCGAAGTTGATTTCCAAATAGACTCTGTATATAAGTTGTATCTTTGTGATAAGTATCTAGAAACTTTTAGAACATGTGTATCTAGAAACTTTTAGGACATGTGTATCTAGAAACTTTTAGGAAAACCTTCTCCCGAAGTTGATTTCGAAATAGACTCTGTATATAAGTTTATCTTTGTGGTAAGTATCTAGAAACTTTTAGAACATATGTATCTAGAAACTTTTAGGAAAACCTTGTCCCGAAGTTGATTTCCAAATAGACTCTGTATATAAGTTGTATCTTTGTGATAAGTATCTAGAAACTTTTAAGACATATGTATCTAGAAACTTTTAGAACATGTGTATCTAGAAACTTTTAGGAAAACCTTCTCCCGAAGTTGATTTCCAAATAGACTCTGTATATAAGTTGTATCTTTGTGGTAAGTATCTAGAAACTTTTAGAACATGTGTGTCTAGAAACTTTTAGGACATGTGTATCTAGAAACTTTTAGGAAAACCTTCTCCCGAAGTTGATTTCGAAATAGACTCTGTATATAAGTTGTATCTTTGTGGTAAGTATCTAGAAACTTTTAGAACATATGTATCTAGAAACTTTTAGAACATATGTATCTAGAAACTTTTAGGAAAACCTTGTCCCGAAGTTGATTTCCAAATAGACTCTGTATATAAGTTGTATCTTTGTGATAAGTATCTAGAAACTTTTAGAACATATGTATCTAGAAACTTTTAGGACATGTGTATCTAGAAACTTTTAGGAAAACCTTGTCCCGAAGTTGATTTCCAAATAGACTCTGTATATAAGTTGTATCTTTGTGGTAAGTATCTAGAAACTTTTAGAACATATGTATCTAGAAACTTTTAGGAAAACCTTGTCCCGAAGTTGATTTCCAAATAGACTCTGTATATAAGTTGTATCTTTGTGGTAAGTATCTAGAAACTTTTAGAACATATGTATCTAGAAACTTTTAGGAAAACCTTGTCCCGAAGTTGATTTCCAAATAGACTCTGTATATAAGTTGTATCTTTGTGGTAAGTATCTAGAAACTTTTAGAACATATGTATCTAGAAACTTTTAGGAAAACCTTGTCCCGAAGTTGATTTCCAAATAGACTCTGTATATAAGTTGTATCTTTGTGATAAGTATCTAGAAACTTTTAGAACATAATATGTATCTAGAAACTTTTAGAAAAACCTTCTCCCGAAGTTGTTTTCCAAATAGACTCTGTATATAAGTTGTATCTTTGTGATAAGTATCTAGAAACTTTTAGAACATATGTATCTAGAAACTTTTAGGAAAACCTTGTCCCGAAGTTGATTTCCAAATAGACTCTGTATATAAGTTGTATCTTTGTGGTAAGTATCTAGAAACTTTTAGAACATATGTATCTAGAAACTTTTAGGAAAACCTTGTCCCGAAGTTGATTTCCAAATAGACTCTGTATATAAGTTGTATCTTTGTGGTAAGTATCTAGAAACTTTTAGGACATGTGTATCTAGAAACTTTTAGGAAAACCTTGTCCCGAAGTTGATTTCCAAATAGACTCTGTATATAAGTTGTATCTTTGTGGTAAGTATCTAGAAACTTTTAGAACATATGTATCTAGAAACTTTTAGGAAAACCTTGTCCCGAAGTTTATTTCCAAATAGACTCTGTATATAAGTTGTATCTTTGTGATAAGTATCTAGAAACTTTTAGAACATAATATGTATCTAGAAACTTTTAGAAAAACCTTCTCCCGAAGTTGATTTCCAAATAGACTCTGTATATAAGTTGTATCTTTGTGATAAGTATCTAGAAACTTTTAGAACATATGTATCTAGAAACTTTTAGGAAAACCTTGTCCCGAAGTTGATTTCCAAATAGACTCTGTATATAAGTTGTATCTTTGTGGTAAGTATCTAGAAACTTTTAGAACATATGTATCTAGAAACTTTTAGGAAAACCTTGTCCCGAAGTTGATTTCCAAATAGACTCTGTATATAAGTTGTATCTTTGTGGTAAGTATCTAGAAACTTTTAGAACATATGTATCTAGAAACTTTTAGGAAAACCTTGTCCCGAAGTTGATTTCCAAATAGACTCTGTATATAAGTTGTATCTTTGTGATAAGTATCTAGAAACTTTTAGAACATGTGTATCTAGAAACTTTTAGAACATGTGTATCTAGAAACTTTTAGGAAAACCTTGTCCCGAAGTTGATTTCCAAATAGACTCTGTATATAAGTTGTATCTTTGTGATAAGTATCTAGAAACTTTTAGAACATGTGTATCTAGAAACTTTTAGGAAAACCTTGTCCCGAAGTTGATTTCCAAATAGACTCTGTATATAAGTTGTATCTTTGTGATAAGTATCTAGAAACTTTTAGAACATGTGTATCTAGAAACTTTTAGGAAAACCTTGTCCCGAAGTTGATTTCCAAATAGACTCTGTATATAAGTTGTATCTTTGTGATAAGTATCTAGAAACTTTTAGAACATGTGTATCTAGAAACTTTTAGGAAAACCTTGTCCCGAAGTTGATTTCCAAATAAACTCTGTATATAAGTTGTATCTTTGTGATAAGTATCTAGAAACTTTTAGAACATGTGTATCTAGAAACTTTTAGGAAAACCTTGTCCCGAAGTTGATTTCCAAATAGACTCTGTATATAAGTTGTATCTTTGTGATAAGTATCTAGAAACTTTTAGAACATGTGTATCTAGAAACATTTAGAAAAACCTTCTCCCGAAGTTGATTTCCAAATAGACTCTGTATATAAGTTGTATCTTTGTGATAAGTATCTAGAAACTTTTAGAACATGTGTATCTAGAAACTTTTAGGAAAACCTTCTCCCGAAGTTGATTTCCAAATAGACTCTGTATATAAGTTGTATCTTTGTGATAAGTATCTAGAAACTTTTAGAACATGTGTATCTAGAAACTTTTAGGAAAACCTTGTCCCGAAGTTGATTTCCAAATAGACTCTGTATATAAGTTGTATCTTTGTGATAAGTATCTAGAAACTTTTAGAACATGTGTATCTAGAAACTTTTAGGAAAACCTTGTCCCGAAGTTGATTTCCAAATAGACTCTGTATATAAGTTGTATCTTTGTGATAAGTATCTAGAAACTTTTAGAACATATGTATCTAGAAACTTTTAGGACATGTGTATCTAGAAACTTTTAGGAAAACCTTCTCCCGAAGTTGATTTCCAAATAGACTCTGTATATAAGTTGTATCTTTGTGGTAAGTATCTAGAAACTTTTAGAACATGTGTATCTAGAAACTTTTAGGACATGTGTATCTAGAAACTTTTAGGAAAACCTTCTCCCGAAGTTGATTTCGAAATAGACTCTGTATATAAGTTGTATCTTTGTGGTAAGTATCTAGAAACTTTTAGAACATATGTATCTAGAAACTTTTAGGAAAACCTTGTCCCGAAGTTGATTTCCAAATAGACTCTGTATATAAGTTGTATCTTTGTGATAAGTATCTAGAAACTTTTAGAACATATGTATCTAGAAACTTTTAGGACATGTGTATCTAGAAACTTTTAGGAAAACCTTCTCCCGAAGTTGATTTCCAAATAGACTCTGTATATAAGTTGTATCTTTGTGGTAAGTATCTAGAAACTTTTAGAACATGTGTATCTAGAAACTTTTAGGACATGTGTATCTAGAAACTTTTAGGAAAACCTTCTCCCGAAGTTGATTTCGAAATAGACTCTGTATATAAGTTGTATCTTTGTGGTAAGTATCTAGAAACTTTTAGAACATATGTATCTAGAAACTTTTAGGAAAACCTTGTCCCGAAGTTGATTTCCAAATAGACTCTGTATATAAGTTGTATCTTTGTGATAAGTATCTAGAAACTTTTAGAACATATGTATCTAGAAACTTTTAGGACATGTGTATCTAGAAACTTTTAGGAAAACCTTCTCCCGAAGTTGATTTCCAAATAGACTCTGTATATAAGTTGTATCTTTGTGGTAAGTATCTAGAAACTTTTAGAACATGTGTATCTAGAAACTTTTAGGAAAACCTTCTCCCGAAGTTGATTTCCAAATAGACTCTGTATATAAGTTGTATCTTTGTGGTAAGTATCTAGAAACTTTTAGAACATGTGTATCTAGAAACTTTTAGGAAAACCTTCTCCCGAAGTTGATTTCGAAATAGACTCTGTATATAAGTTGTAACTTTGTGATAAGTATCTAGAAACTTTTAGAACATGTGTATCTAGAAACGTTTGTTTTTATTTTAACGTAGAAATCCTTCTCCCAAATTTCGTCAGAGATTTCCAAATACGCTCTATATATAAGGTGTACCTTGTGTATATATAAGTATCTAGAAACTTTTATAACATATGTTTCTAGAAACCTTTTTTGGTTTTGACCGTGATTTCTAAATACACTAGGTGCATAAGGTGTATCTTTGTGTGTATAGAAACCATGTTTCCTGTAGAAACCACCATCTTCAGGAAGAGGTAAACTAATTCATAGAAACTTAGTTTCGAAGAGCCATAGGTTAATTATCTTTTTATGTTTTTATTAAAATTTATTTAAATATCTCCAAAATAGAATGAGACAAGGAGCCAAAATTTTTCACTGATTTACAATTTACACTTTTATTTTGAGAGATTTTACAAAAATCATAGTTGTCTAAATAAGGTTTAAAAATATTGGCAATAGTTTTTTGTGTTGATTGAGTTTAGTTCTTAATTTATTATTGTATTTTCCTGATTTCATTATTATAAATTATTATACCCCCCCCCCCCAGAATATCGTTTTGAAATTTATGTGTGTAAGGTTGTTTTTTGTTATCACTCTAGAGATTTTTTGACCGAATATTATTACAGCTTGGATAAGTTATTGGGCAAAAAAAATTGTTAGAAGAATAACTTTAATGGCTAACGAAGTTATGAAAGACGTTTCAAGAACTAAAGTGTGTTCCAAATTTAAGAAATTCTGAATAACTATACAACAAGCATATATTGATATCCTTATTTTAAATAGAAGATTGAAGGATTCAAAAACGACGTAGTGTGTAATATTCGAGATGGATTGATGCAAAAGATGGAATGTGCTTGAAAAGATGAAAAATAGTTGGAAACGTGTGGACCGTTGGAATATCCAAAGGTGAGATAATTCACATTAAACCCATTAATTATAAACAGGAAAAACCCAGTTTGTCTTTCGCTCTCTGTCTCTCTCACTCTCTCTGTCAATGTCAAACCAAACCAATAAAGTCAGCTTTGATTCATGCTTCAAGACCAAATTACATATTGAATAAAACGTTTCAGTTAATTACTGGCATTACCAAACTAACAACTTAAAGTTTCCGGGGGAAAAAAATCTAATTGTAAACGTGCCCTAAACTTACTACCGTATATCACTGAACACGTGTCTGATTCACCCATTGCAAGAAACTAGTTATTACGCCCTAATAGTGTCATTAGATTGCCACCCTCTTAATGAAACAAATCTTAACACATACACAAATAATATATAATAACACAAAAAGTATAACAAAACTACAGAATTCAACACAAAACATAGGGCAATCTCAAATGCTGTCTTTGGAGGGATTGATAATTATGGAAGATTAAGGTTCGAGCCTAGCGACAGAGAATCTAATCACCTTGACTCCCCAGTCGCATAGGATTAAAGAAATATTCAACTATCTTGACCAACTCTTATACCCTTTCGATCTTGATGCTAATATTCGCAGGCTGGACAAGTGACCTGCCTGTAAGCATCAAGTTATTAGCCTTGACCTTAAAACTCTGGAGCAATTATATTTCTGATAGAACAACTTATAGAAAGATCACACCAACTCCCACGTCCTAAAGTTTTTGTTTTGTTTTATGATATGTGACGTAAAGAGGAAACACGTGTTTTATATACCAAGGTCAATAAAGATTTCATAGTAGTAGGCATCAACAATAACAACTACAATGTCGGAATTAGCTAATAACAAAATCTAAGTTCTTAAATTTTAGAAACACGAAGGTACAAAGAAAAATTGGATCTTGAATGTTACTGCAAAATGACGATACAGGCTCTTTATATTTTATATAAAATCGTATTATTTACAGATAATTTAAATAACTTACACAAATAGTACACAAATTAAAAAACATGTCACCATATCGGTTACTATAAAGGCACAGGTTGGTATAATATCTAAAACTAGGGCCTTCAAAAAGTTGGGAGTTTAAGCCTTGAGATGATGTAAAAGTTAAGGTGTTAACCCAACATGTGTGTCAATGATTAGTAGCCAATACTGGTCACGAAACTAGAATTAAAGCTACGGGAAATCGATGGCGATTAATAATTCTGTATAATTTTAGGCTGTTTAGAGTCCTTGACCCAGAGATTAAACGCTACCAAGCAATTTATTCATAACTGTTTCTTTGCCTTTAACATTTAAACTTTTTAGTAAATCCAGTCGGTTTTGACATTTTTTGGTAATCGAACTTTTTTGTACAAAATGTTATACCTCTAATGATTTTTTTTTTTTAATTGAAATTTGTACTTAATATATTTGGTATATTTTCATTATACACAATGTTGTAACTTTGTAATTCAAAACGAAGTTTCAGCCGAAATGTTTGACATTTTACGTACAAACTTCGCCGATAACTACTCTAGCCTTTCAATCCATTATTGTCCTGGTTTATTTTAAACTAAGTTACTTTAAGACTGTGAACGTTGTGACAGAATAGATGATAATTCCAGTTTGTTTGAACACTTTTTTAAAACATAGTCACTAATTTACCTATAAAAATATAATTAAAATAATAGATTTATTAACTACGATCACAATTTTTTACTGTAAACGGACAGAAGTATAAAGTAAAGAATACGATCATTTATTTGTGTAACCGTAACCAAAAATTAGGAAGAGGAGGGTTGACCCTGAAAATTAGGGGAGAGTAACCTTACAATTTGAAAGTTTGAAAATAAAATTGATAACAAGTTGAATGAAATATTAGATTTTTACGATGATCATATTTAGTTTGAAAGAATCCCAACGTTCTTTCTTTCCATCTCTGTCTGTCTGTTGGGAGAGGACAGTCGACTGACGGTCGACAGGTGACGATGACACAGACAGAAAGAAATAGGTGTTCTATCTACACATCACCAGTAGAAAACCAGTTTGGTTTAGGCCCAAAACGGGCTGTTACACAATGGATGAGTTCACTGTATATGTCCCATTGTGTATTTATGTGTGTTTTAGTAAACGTTCTACAGACTGCCATTTAGATACGCAGTCCCCAGTTGTCAAAATTTTTTTTTTATTTCGGTCGATTGTTAATTTCAAACAATATTTTTTGGGAATTACGTTTTACCTATAGATCCTACAACGCCCTCATTTTTTATAACCTTCACATCCTACGGGATTACATCCTGTTGTAAACCCTGACCTCCTCCTTATATTGGTTTCCACTTTATTCTGTCCTGCGCAGCGATTTTCCATCTTCTCCCAGCAATCATCTGTAAATCCTTCTCCACAATCACATCTTACCTAGGGATTACCGCCGTTTGGCTAAGCATTACCTAACATGTCATAACCTCATCTAATCTATCCTGCACCAACCGCTCTAAATAAGGCAATGACCCGGTGTCTTCCTATTTGCGGTTTAGTGTAGTTTTATGAGGGGACGATCAAGGTCCTGGGGGTGGAAGGGTTTCAAGTTTGCGGTCAAGTCTTGAGATGTAGTTAATTTCTTCCCGTCCTTTGCATACCCAGCCACTAAATACACAACAGAATGATTTGACTCTAATCACAAATCATGTCTAGTTATATAGGTTAGGTTATATATATGACCGCAAATTGGAACAATATAATTAGGGTAGCCTAAGATATTTTAGGGGTGACCGCAAACTGGACGATTTTACCCTCGACCGCTAATAGGACTGACCGCAAATGGGACACAACCGATGACCGAGCCCTAAACAACAAAAAAGGAAAATACTTAATTTTCTTATTAAATCTTCCCACCTCAGGTTTTCAAACAAATTACCATTAAATAATGGTTTATTTCAAGAGGCTAAATGAAATTTTGTTGAACATATTGGTAACACTGGCATAAACATCCTAATAGGTGTTAAATAAACACACCAATAAACATATGGTTGTTAAATACGTCTTTATTTTTAACTCGTCTGTTAATCAAAATGAAATTAACTTTCCTAACTAAGTGTATTTTAATTTTTGTGTGTATAATATGATCAAAAGACTGTACCAATCGTTATGCAATTTGGGAATAACGTTATTTGCCACTAGGATATTTGTAATTTAATACCATCGAAATATTATTTAAATTAGTAGGGAAATTAGTCCAAAAAAAATGATGAGAATTGATGTAACTAGGAAGTTGAATTTTGTTTTTCTTTTTGTGCATGCAACTGAGTGGGAAAACGAAAAAAAAAAGGGGGAAAGCAAAATCGGACTGGAGCTTCGCTAGAAAAGTGCATAAAAGTTTATTTTTGATGAGTTTTGTACGGCTCTATGAGAAATTTAAAAAATATATACTTAAGAGAATTTCCTACCCTCCAAAATTCGAATTTCTGGAAACAAATCATCGGATCTTCACGAAAACTGGACACATTATGTTCCTTTACAACAGAAATCGATGGTCAAATTTGCAACAAAAAAATCATTATTACAACCACAGATGGCCATTTTTGAAAAAAATGAAATTTAAAGCATTGTAATTGAATGAGAAATGGTCGTAGAGTAAACTTTTTTAAATTGTCAGTTTTTTACCTACTTTCTAGTGAACATATGCAAGAATTTATTTATCAAATTAAAGTGCTCTTTTTTAATAAACAAAGTTTCTAATTTTACTCTTTTGTCATTTCTTCCAGTAAATCTTGACCGGATCTAGACAACAACGTCCCCCCATTTATGAAATTTCAACATTTAGTTGAAAATTTGTTTATTTGATTGAGAATGACATTTAAATAAAAAAAATTTACGGTAAATCTGATTAGGTTATGTTAAAAAATAAACCAAATTTGTATTATTACTAAAGGGCAGTTACTTTGATAAACAAATTCTTGCATATGTTTACTAGAAAGTAGGTAAAAAACTCAAAGTTAACTCTTACTCTACGACCACTTCTTATTAAATTACAAAGTTTTCAATTTTTTTCGTAAATAAAATTTTCGTTGCCGTAAATATTTTTTTGCAAATATGACCACCGATTTCTTTGGTAAATATACATATTCTGTTCAATTTTCGTGACGATCTGATGATTGTTACCCCATTTGTTATTATATTAGTGAAATAAATTTTAAATCCTGATAATCGAATTTTTGAGGTTAGGAAGTGTTACTATATCCTAATATTTCGATAGTCCCTTCATTTTCGAGTATTTTAATTTGTTTTTCTACGACCCATAGAGCCGGAGATATTTAACAAATAGTGTAGTAATGCACTCAAAATGTATTAAAAAAATGCACTTTTATCCACTTTCCAAGCGAAGCTCCAGTCCGATTTTACCATTTTTTTTCGGTTTCCCACTCGGTTGCATGTAGGCTATAAAACTAAAAAAATAATGTCCCAGTTACTTCACTTTTATATTCTAAATTTCCCTCTACAAAATTGATAAAGCCTACAAAGGAAATGATGTTTAAAAACGTGTTTAGTATTCGTCTTCTACGGTGGTCGGAACAAATTGTATTGAGTCTTATCCGGTAGGGTAAGATATGTTTAAAACAGGCGTAGGCTATCTATATTATACATTGGATATCATACACATACACAATAATAACACACATTTTAATACATAAAAATCATGTATCACATGTCCACTTTCCTGTTTAAAAAATAAAGTTTCATTCAAGATGGCGGTCAAAAATTAAAAGCATACAAAGAAGTATAAATTTTTAAACTACGTAGATCCGCATTTGTTTCTCCCTCCAAGTATCGCTCAGTTATGCAGTATAAAACTGTTTACATACTTAAAAATCAGCCTGTATACTACATTATACATTAGGCATAATACAGATGGACTGTTGAGATAATGTAGAGTGTGTCAATGTTGAAGCAATGTATGTCAGTGTTGTGATTTTATAATGACACTAGGGCGCACTGATTGTACTCAATGAAAGTAATGAGTTCAATAATTGTAATGATGTTTGGCATTCAACAGATACGTTCATATGATAACATGCGAATTTCTTTTGATGTGTTTTTGTGACGTTCGACCTTGTACGAAATACGTACTGATAGCTGGTTGCTTAAAATTTTCTATAACATTTTGTTACTTCCTAGATACACGTAGAACTATTGAAAAGCCTCATCAAAGGGCTGCAATTAATTATAAAACATGAATAGTAATCTTAGTAATGAATAGTTTACAAGCTACAGAGTAGTCAAATTATATTTAAATTGCCACTGCTAAAGAAAATATTGCTGATTTTTTTTTTCTAATTTTAAGGTTAAATTTTTACAATTTTGTTTTCTAATGTTAAAATTTGTCTTTTTATCTTTAAAACACGTTTAGGCCTCGTTTAACTTTTAAAGGACGTTATATCTGATGTGTGTTACAATTTATGTTTATGGTGAGTAAAACCGAGGTATCTATCGTATTCAGTTTTTGCATACAAGACGATACTGTATATTTCAAAACTTTTAATTTATATTCTTTGTATTGTTCCATATATAGGGAAAATATAGCAGTATCAAAAAAAAAACCTTGGGGTAGTTACAGGAGAAACTATTGAGTTGAATTTTTTTTAAATATTATATGTGGGACACAAATAAAACTAGAAGTTATTCTGATTACAAATATGTGTGTTTATTTGACGAAAAATTAGTATTTTGTCGCTAGGTGAAATTTAAAGTGTCAGATACTGTGTCCCCCTCCCCTAACTTTCAACTGCGTGACATACAAATCTGAAAAAAAAAATTGGATTTTAAATTAAATTGCAGTGCGAAGTCATATTATAGTTGTTTTCTTTACGACTACAACTTAATTTAACCACACAAATTGGTAGCTTATAACTTTTAAAAACAGTTTTTTGTGACATGTGATACAAACAATACAATAGTCGTTAAAAGATGGATTGCATTTTCATTGATTTTTCCTCATTAGGGCCCTTCGTTTTACCTACGGGCCCTTATAATTTCAAACGCGTGTTCATCAATTAAGTTGCAACTCATTTAAACAAACAAAACTACAAATGTGACATTTTCAGGAAAAAATAGCAAAAACTAGAATTTTATAACAGAAATTTTCAAATATTGTGCAATAATTTTATATTAAAACAAAAATAAATTTAGAAACCTTCCTGATGATGACGTAATTGTCCCATAGGTTATATTGTTTAGGGTTTATCTAAATGAAGCTCTGTATACATGGCGGAGGAAAGTAATCTTCGAGTTAGAATTGATGAAGATAGGATTACATTACTTGTAAAACACTAGGTTCTTTTAATGATGATGATAAATCTTATTTTTCTAGTTTAAGTTATTTACTCTCAAACAATGCGCATTTATCTGTTTCAAGTGAACAGATACAATGGGCTTACGTCTCATCCAGGGTTTTCATTATCACGTCTTACAAAGATTAACGACGATTCCGTCATATCTGTGACAAGAGTTCAATAGATTATTCCACCTGTCTGAATATTAATCTACATTTTAGTACTTTAATTCTATAAATAAAAACTTCATTTCTTAAAAGGTTTTGTGTAGAAGAAATTATTTGTTCAAGTGGAATCAATATATATTTGATAGATAACTTGCTTCGCTCCATTCCATATAATTTGATGTATTCAAATGTTGTATCTAAAAACTTAACTAAACGAGTATTGAAAGTAATTTTACATTCAATGCATTGCATGATGAACGATAATTTAATCTCGACAACTTTTTTCCTGTAGTTAAAAATAAATCTTATCAATTATGTTATTGTTATTTCCTTGTAATAGATAAAGCATGTACGATTTCACGTATTCATTATCATTAGACAAGCCGAATAATTAATATGTTTTTTGTTAAATATTGATTTATTTAATAGGCTACAAAATGTAATTATAATTGACTTGCATATAATGTATGTATGTAGTTTCAAATTTTACACTGCAGTCGTAGGCCTACTTGGAATATTCTCAAAGTAAATCGTTAAATACATAAATATTTGTATTATGTTTTTAATTTATACATTTTCATTTAGCCGTTTTTAATAATTCTGTTAGAATTTAGATTCTAACCTAAATCAACCTAACCTAAAATTGAAATGAGTAATAATTGTTAACAGTTTTGTAATACATTTGTAAATATAAAATGTTTTAAAATTTGTTATATAATATTATTAAATACGTAAACAAACATTTATTTATTGCCTTGTTTTTTAAAAATTCTTTATTTTTGAAGAAGGATTTCTCGAGTATTGAAATAATTTTTAATGTTCGTAAATTTAACGAAGGACCCTTATAATTTCATATGAGTGTCTGTCTGTCTGTAAGTCGCACACAGACAAGAAGATAACTCTTTTTTGATATTTTCTTTTATTCCATCATGAATCCAGTGTTATTATGAATCCTATCGCTTCGTACGCCCACGATTTTAGTACAGATCGTGCAGTGGAGTCGCGTATAAAAATCTTTTTAGTAAGTTTGAAACCACCGGGTCCGTTGAAGATATCAAGAGGCTACAAAGAACTTTAATCATTAAAGATGAAATTGTTTAAAGAAGCAATTATTCAAAACGTAGCTGAGGTAAAGGTAAACTAGGAAATTCCGCGCATAGCAAAGTGGAAAAAATATTGAACTCCAGTAAGGGAATGGCGGCCACTTCGAACACCTGTCTTATAACGGTAACAAGAATTTGGCTTAATTTTAAGTTTTAAAAAAAAAAAATTTCGTTTAATTCCAAACGAATTTATCTACATTATTTTGTTTTATGATAAAAAACAAATAAACTATAGTCAGTTAAAGGTTTAACTTACTTTTCAAAGACCTGGCATAAATTTTTTTTTTCCATAGATGAGGTCCATAGTTAATTTTCACATTTTGACTAATAACGACCAAACTGACATTTTTGGCGACGTATAATTTCTGTTGGTTTTTAATTAATTATTTTGTGTGACAGTTCTGAAATGTTTTTACGCCGTTTATTTGACTAATATTTTCAAAACAGTATTTATTGGTATTGATTATTTCAAAGGGCAATAGCGACATTTGATTTCAACGTGTCAGTAAATGAAATCAACAAGAGTAAATCCGTTTTTAGAAACCTGAAATTTGAGTTTTGTTTTAATTTGGTTTTATCTACAGGTGTGAAAAATGTCGTCTAATGTTTATACAACGTTTATTTCGATTTGACTTAATTTTTTCCTAAGAAGCGGTCAATAAGATCGTGATTTACGTAACAAAAAACAAAAACAGTCATTTAAATTCTGACGTATCATCCTATAAGTGTTGTTTTCGACTCTAAATCACCCATACCATGCTTATTATGCCGGACATGTTCGTGTTGCTTTGATAACAACAACGTCCACAAATCCTTATCAAACAAAGGGACTTTGATAAATCAGACAACCATAGCTCATTTATGTTCTAAATACGCCCAACTTACGTCCACGGATTAGATAACAGTGAAAACAACACGATTAGAGTTTTAAATTAGATTGCAATAATTATGTTTCCGATAATAATATCAAGGGAATTAATACAATCAGCTGTACTGATTGCTGCAAGTCGAGCATGAACTACTGCATGATTGGACGTGGATTTGTCTGTGTATCCTCTCGCATGCCGAACTCGACTGGGTATTAATTAGACTAATTAGAGCGTTGCACCCTCGGTAGATAGGTTGGAACAATCTTTGAAATAGAAAAGTCTTCGACTGATTTCAGGATGTTTTTGTACATAGAACTCGATGTCTCAATTGTAACGACGGCAGAATTTAATTAGGTATGTTTTACTATTATGTAAAACATTTCAACCTCCGTTTTTTGACTGTTCTTCGCCTTTCATAGTTTCAGAAAAGCGATAAAGTTTTTAGAAAACCCTGTTTTTAGAAAAGAGCCCCCGCACCCCTCTCGCCTTGCAACTCAACCACCAGCCTGCTCGCACAGTTAAACGGTCGTACTAGAAAATTATGAGAACATAAAATTTGGTATCGAGAACTCAATAAAATGGCGCCCATTTTAAACAATTTTTGTTCATATCTCTAGTGTTAGTCAACTTATAACACGTGATATTAGATACGAACATGCAGATTTCAATTCTGCGTGTAATATTATCAACCCCACCTCTATACAATGATAAATAGCGAAGTATTGTCAAAAAAGTAATTTCGAAACCTGACATCCCAAGGGAATGTGACATTCATATAGTTACTAGATCCGAGTGGAAACTTTCCCACTTATTTACAGCTTCGAAGCCCACTAGGGATAAGAAACGAGTGGCTACGAGACCCGTTAGTGCCTAGTGTTAAGATATATGTTTGTTTTAGTTAGAAATATAGTCTTTTTTAGAACCCAGAATAACAACAATTATTGTGACAGATCTGGAAAACTGACGGGGAGTTATTCAACCCGGCACCAACCATTATATGTTATAAAAAAACACGTCGACCCGGCACTGGTCCTTTCACCGGCAGCCATGACAGTATGTCAACCCGGCACCAACCACCCCTCTTACCCATTCCACCTACACTACTTCCCCTCAACCCCTCTTTTCTCTTTTTTCTTCTCTTAATCACCTCCCCTTTCCGTAAGGTGCCGTTGGTTTGCGCTGCCGTGTCCTCCCGATACCTCTCTTAAAATAATTGGGCGCCGAGCTTTACTAAACGAAGGTGTGAGATGGTTTTAAAAATGATTGGGGGCGAGCTTTGTAAAATGATGGTTAGGTTAGGTTATATTATATCTAGGTTATAATACATTTCAGAGCATTATAATACAAAGCATATAGCCAAAGGAGTTAGGTGGATGAGATGCTGCCTAGGGTTCGAGGGAGGGAAAGAAGAGAATGAGGGGTGTATGTTTGCTGTTGTGGAGGGGGAATCTCGCTCGCCTACCTTTAAACTGCCTCGGTGCCGGGTTAAGTTGTGAAATCAGTAACGCCTGATTAACCTTATAGCGGTGGTCAGATTTGGTGCCGGGTAGACGTGCCGCCAACTGACGAAATAGCTAACCTTGCAAGCAAGGCAGACGTCATTGATGCTACAATGATATATAAACCCTTGCGTGGTCAGTTAACCAAGATTGATCAAGGAAGGTGCTCCAGGAATTCTTGAAGATAGACAGACAGACTTGGCAAGTAAGAGTTTCCTGGGGGAATTGAGACTTCGGACGAGCATCCACAACAATTGCAAACAGGGTGAGCAAACTTTGTGTATTAAAGAACTTGTAATTATTTCAGAGTCAGATAATTAAACTATAAAGTAGAATCAGATCTGTGAGTCACAACAATTAGAGTCTGGATTAATAGTAATAAGAATTTTGTAGCATTGTGATAAGATAGGAGATAGTTATTCTTGTTAATAAAGGTTAATTGAGTACTGAACCATATTTGATTATATTGAAACAAAGAACCCAGGTAGTTTAATGATGGAATTATAACACTAGCCAACGTTAAAAAAGTAGTAATATACACAGACAGAAACCGGTGTATTAAACAAATTTAATTTACCAATACAATTTAACATTTGCTAAAAGGGCCCACTTTTGTAAATTACTTTTAGCGGAGCCGCTTGTATTGCAATGTATGATAGTGCTGGATAAATACCATAACAGCGCCCATTAACTTGTTAATGTTTTACCTTAACAAAAGTTCTAATTGATCATAAGTTACAAATCCACAAAACAAACAGTAACTTACAAATCAGCTGTTTTCAAAGTTTAAACTGTTTTAACATATGTTAATATCACAATCATTTTATATATTTACTGCTCACTAACTAGAACAACCATAAAATCAATGTAAGCAAACAATAAAGCACAAGACAAACAGTCAAATCGATTGTATCAAATACTTCCGATTAGTCAGCGTTCCGATTACAATCTTAATTGTGATCGGAATCACCGGCTGCATGATATCTAAGAAGCTCGGGATAATATGTGATAAATAAATGTGAAAAAATTTTAATAAGTTTGTAAAAGTGTTATTGTCTCAAAGCATTTTTGCATTATTAGATACAAATTTGAACTTCGTTTTTTTACTGATATTTAAGTTTCATTATCACAGGAAATTTTCTACACTCCGCATGTTGTCTACACTCCACGACAGTGTATACGTAGGCCGTTTAGTGGCCATTAAAATTAAGATATGAACATGAAATTTGGTATAGGTTAGGTTAGGTTAAGTTAGGTTACGTTGCGTTAGGTTAGGTTACGTTAGGTTAGGTTAGGTTAGGTTAGGTTAGGTTAGGTCAGAACTATTTGAATTGAAAATTATTGCTAAAATGAATTTAGTAGTTTTTTGTTCATATATTTTGTGTTAATCAATTTATAACAAAGAAAATTAGATAAAATGATGCAGATTTAAGTTCTATGGGAAGTTATTGTCTAAAATCCAACATCCCAATAAAATGTGAAATTCCTATAGTAACGAGATCTTGCATGGCCGAATATTCGACGCGAGGGTAACAAGTAGAGGCTCCTTAACATATGTACAGCTTCCAGGTCTGCTATTGACGAGACACTGATACGAGCGAAGCGAGTGGAGATTTATTAATATAATAAGCCTACGTCAAAAAAGTAATGATATATTCGATTGGTGTCGTACCATCTCGTCCAGGTGCTATCTCATCCAGCCATTTTCTAGCTTCATACTATTTAAACCCCCCTAAATTCTCTTTGCGTTTTATATCAAAATGCTATAAATCATGTACAATCATGTTAAAACTCGCCTTGTATGTAATACAGGGAGAAAACTAATCTTCTTGCGGGTGCTCCTTACCTAGGCTCCAGTTTGCGCAGTTCAACAACAGTCCGTTCTAATGTTCCACCTCAAGGTTTGTAGAATATGAAGCCTCTTGTATATTAACAGAATTATTTGACATAAATTACAAATAAAATCTGAAAATATTCAAAGTGGCCGTTAGGTTAGGTTAGGTTAGGTTAGATACGGTTAGATTAGGTTAGGTTAATCAACTGTAAAACTGCACTGGACGAGATGGCACTTTTTTCTAGGAAATTGGATGTTGGATGAGATAGAACTGGGATGAGATGGCACTACATCATTCGATTAGGAGGTTCTGAAAACATGTTTTAAACAAACTAACACTTATAATATAATAGGTAATAAATTATTTTATATTACCTTATAGATCCGTCATGTGACTTTTATTATGTCTTTATTATAAAGACGCGTTTCGGAGACGTATCTCCATCTTCAATTATCACTCCGTAGAGGTCGTTAAAACATTAATATCATATAAACATTGACACTACATACACAATTTAATAAATACACATAAACGTTGATTTTACTATTTTTTTTCCCTGCGCACTGTTTCATGTTTCGCGAACTACAACCTCTAAGGTAAGAAACTGTTTTATTTGTTAATAACATTTTATTTTGTGTGATTTTTATTTAAGATTCAACTTTTAAATGACTGTATTTAGTGTATGTAAACAAAAATTAAAACAGTGCGCATGGAAAAAAAATAGTAAAATCAACGTTTATGTGTATTTATTAAATTGTGTATGTAGTGTCAATGTTTATATGACATTAATGTTTTAACGACCTCTACGGAGTGATAATTGAAGATGGAGATACGTCTCCGAAACGCGTCTTTATAATAAAGACATAATAAAAGTCACATGACGGATCTATAAGGTAATATAAAATAATTTATTACTTATTATATTATACTAAGTGACTTGGACACCAAACAATGAACATTAACACTTATAGTTGCATTAACATTTCCTACAAGACTCAAGAAACCAGCTTTTGGGCATTACATTTAAATTATCTGATTTCATTACATTGTATGATGGGGCTGGTTAAGTACCATGATCAATTTGTTTTTGACAGTACCAAATTACTCCTAGAGGTAGGATCTGCGGACATTTCGTAGTTTTCATTATCGGTGTTTCTATGAAAGGGACTACGATTGTTAGAATTTGTTTATCAGAATTATTCCGTGTATCTTTGTTAAACTTCTAGGTAGGAATCATACGTTCTTTAACGTTCTTTCCTTGAATCATAAATTATTTTGAACAAAAGCAAAACCATTGTCATACGGTAGTAAAATTGTTACTGTTTTTATTTTTATTCATAAATAAAACATAGGGACTACGTAAATACAGAAACTGTTTTTTTATAAAGTATAATGTGCTGCCTTGGACTGTTTAATATATAATATAGTTAATTACCTTAGAGGTTGTCCTCAGTCCGTATAATAGTTATGGCTACAGCGCTGTTTCGCCGAACACTGTCGGCTTCGTCAGGCCCGCACTAACACATAAACACGTAACACAACACAACATTTTATATGTGTTAGCAATGACTACATAAATACTATAAGACACGACATAGGATAGGGAAATAGTCTACGCTTTACGGGTGCTGTTCGTCACAAGTTTGACACACAGCTATCAGAAAGCGCTAGCAGCAGGTGCTTGACTGTACGCATCCCACTTGGTTGAAACTGTACAACTGTTGACACAGCATAGTCAGTGTTGTCAGTTCGTGCGCTGAGATAAGCGATTCTCGACCTTCCCTCGCATCTCTGGTCCCATATGTGGCATCAGTGCGCAACTGAAACATTGTTTGACCGTAGAGCCACCTAGCGCCAGTCACATCAACTTCAGATTCTCTAGCAAAGAGCGACAGCTCCACACCCTAGCGGGTATTGGTCAACTCAAGAATAAGCGTAGAATATTTAACATGGCCATGTCGTGTCTTATAGTATTTATGTAGTCATTGGTGTTAGTGTTGTGTTGTGTTACGTGTTTATGTGTTAGTGCGGGCCTGACGAAGCCGACAGTGTTCGGGGAAACAGCGTTGTAGCCATAACTATTATACGGACTGAGGACAACCTCTAAGGTAAGAAACTGTTTTATTTGTTAATAACATTTTATTTTATGTGATTTTTATTTAAGATTCAACTTTTAAATGACTGTATTTAGTGTATGTAAACAAAAATTTAAAACATTCCCCGAAAAACAGAAAATAGGTCTAAAGTGTAGATGTTTGGCGTTTCAAAGCATTAGGTCAAAAATGTAGGGTCACCACACACTACTATTTTATGACTTGAATAGATTAGATAAATTACGTTACATTATAACATTTCTAAGCTAATTATCATCATGCAATTGTTTTAATATGAATTTGGGTTTTAGTTATCCAGTATACGAATTATAGGTAATCCCAAAAATTTACTTTTTTGTCTGATCTTCACGTTTTATGACCTTAGAAAACTAAAAAATGGCGTCATCGTTGTCGTCCGTACTTAAGCACAATAGTGGCCACCGAAAACATTGGTACTGAGGCTATAGTGTGCTCATGTAAGACTCTGTTTAAATGTAGAAAACTCGAATTACAAATGTCAAAACGCCAGCTGTTTTAATAACTCGTGTGTTATTAAAGTTGTATCACACTACACTAGTTGAAAACTTCTATTCTGCATGTAATAGTGCCAACCTCAACTCTGTACGATGACAAAAAATTATCGTCAAAAATATAATTTCGAACCCTAAACTATTAATAAAATGTAACTGGCAGGCTTCGAATCTATACATATGTGACTAAGCCTCCACTCGTCATACGCTCGTATCAGTCACTCGGCGCTGCTGGATCGTGTAACTACACTAATATCCAATTTCTTGGGAGGTCAGAATTTGAAATTATATTTTGGACAATAATTTCGCTGTCTGTCATAGTAGAGAAGAATCATGACGAGGAATGTCATACATAAGAAGAGTCGTCGGCGAGGAATGGGGCCTCCCTTTCCGCAACACTTTGATCATATAGGGGGGTCTTCAAGAGTATGGTGTCTTTCGCGCGGGCGCCTGGTATGGCAGAGAAACAGAGGCCGCTAGAACACAACTTAGGAGAGGACAAAGACAAGTGCTTCTGTTCATAACAAGATACTACAGAACCACATCAGCGGATGCCTTACCGGTGCTTGCGGGGATACTGCCTGTGGACCTCCTGGTAGCCCAGAGAGGTGAGGAAGAGGACCATTTTCCAGGGCCCAGAATCCTTTCTGCGGGAACGGTGGAACATCCGGGAGGAGACATACATTGGCTGCGTGGAAATAAGATTGGGATGCTTCGGATAAAGGAAGAACAACTCACTGGTGTAGCAAGAAGACTCTCGTACGGGTGGATTCATCCCGGACCGATCACGTCTCAGTTCCTCACCGGGCACCTGGTGGTAGACCCAAAATGTGATTGTGGGGAAGATCAGACCACATTGCATGTATTGCTGGAGTGCCCGGTGATGGGGTACCTGAGGCACTCGGTGCGACTGTCGGTTCGGGAGATGAAACTACAACAAAATGAAGGATTTCTTCAGAGCAGCCGAAACAGTCTTCTCGGACATAGCCTCTGCCGACGACCACGAATAACATAGAAGAAACAAAACCCACAACAAAAACGAGAGGCAACCTACGAAATTACTAAAAACTAGAGGATAATTTGTGAAAATGGAAGTGGAATATTCCTTTTGATAGGCATCCAACGGCCTCGGTAAATGGATATAGATATAGAGTTTCAACTAATAGAAAAAAAAAAAAATTTTAAAGTTATTGTAGAGAGGTCGGGTTGATACCATTACATGTAGAATTAAAATCTGCACATTTTAATCTAATTTGTTATTTACAAGTTGAATAACACACGACATCCACCATTAGAATTGTAGCTTTCTGTGACATCCAGAAACAGAAATACGGTTACATAACTGTAAAAATCCCAACTTTTGGGAAAGGACGATTAAAGTAAGGATGTCAGAAAAATATTATTTATTTAACCTTTAAAATTTTTCAACACTACATTCATTGAAACTGGTCGGCGCAGCATCTTCTCTCTTCCTTTTGATCTCCTTCTTTTAACTTTTGATTCCTTGGTTTTTCAAGCGCAACTTTTTTGCGTTACAAACAGTTTATCTACGGGAGCTAGGAGGTGTTTTTGAGGACTTGGGCGGAGGCCTACTTTCACTTTGATCTGGACTGGATGTAATACTACTAATATAATTGTTTTTGACTTAGGTGTCTTGGATTCCTCTAAATATCCTTTTACTTTAACAACTGTTGGAAAAGGATGTTATACACAAGAAAACAAATCACACTTCCCAACAAAAAACAACATAATAGCAGATATTCCAAATTGTAAACAATAGAAGGGAGCAACAGGTGTTTTGGAACACAGGGATTTAGAAAACATATAAACTAAAACAGGGATTTGGAAAAACACAAACAATACTAATTTTCAAGATACGTCTTCGAAATCGTAAAAACAGGTGCAAACATGTTTTCAAGGAAGCGAACGAAAAAGTTTTTTTTTTATATTATGAATTGCCATATATCAAAAATTAAAGAAAAGAATGGAAACCTTCTCGCCTTTTAAGAAACGGAAATGTAATTTACTATGTTAAGGGTATTAATGAAAAGAATTATATTATCAAATGTGAATCCGGACATACAACGGTCTTAATTAGCTAATTAAAAACGAGCAACTTCCTCTCTGGAACTCCTTTATTATACAGTTCCGTCCTTTATTTGCGACCTCATTCTCAAAAAGCAGACACAGATTAGTTTATAATGACAAGTACATCTTGCACAGATGACTTCGTAGATTGTTGTCTGTCTTTACCGAGTTAATCTATGAATGTGTTTCTGCTGCTTGGGTTTGTAGGTTCTTTTACAGTAACGTGACATCAACATATGAATTCACATTGTTACCCAAATTTATTATAACAGTAATCTACAACAGCAAGTGGCGGTGAAATATACAATTTGAAAGATAAACGTTGACTAAATAAAATGTACTATGGAATCATCGGGATTTATTATTTTAGATTTTAGTGATTGTTTAAAAACTGTAGCTGATAGGTGTTCTAATAAAAAAAAAGTATATAAACTATATTATAAATCATATTATATAAAATATTAATAGTGTCTTATTATTTATATGGTTTAATTGGAGGTGTGTTATCATTTGTGTATATAAAAACTAATATACAACTTTTCGAGAATATTATTTCTATTATCAGGTAATAAACCTAGAATATGAAAAAAATTTAAAACACCAATATTGTCTTGTAAATCATATTAATAATATGATATTCCATCAATATGAAATAACTTTAAAACCACGCAAAAATAAAATATTTAGTACCTACTTTCCTCGAAGATAGAAAATTTGGAATTTAACTTTCGATTTTTATGGAAAATCTACAGTAGTACAAAAAATATGAGAACGATTTGATAATTTTGGAACAAATAAGAGCAGAAAAACAAGAACTTCCCTCTAATTAATAATAATAATTTTAAAACACTTATACATTTTTACACAGCTAATATTATTTATTAATTATTAGTTGGGTTGGTAGAGCTTAGGCGCGTAAAGTCAAAGGTCCTGGGTTCGATTCGCAGTCTGGGTCATATATTTTTCAATTATATAATTACTTAATCCAATTATTACTCAAATTGACCTACCTTTTTGTAAACAATATAATTTCAATTCTGACTGTTTACATAAAACTTACGACTAGTGTAACTGACTTATAACCAATATTTACAGCAGTTTTAAAATGTAAATAATATAACCTACATATGGACAAAGCATATATTATGCATATGGAGTTAAATAAAAATAGCAACTTCAGTTTTGGTCGGGTAAGGTGCAGGTTAGGTTAGGTTATATACTGTATTATTAAAATTTCAAACTACTGTTAATATTGGTTATAAATCAGTTCCACCAATTCGTAAATTTTAAGTAAACAGTAAGAATTGATTTGTTGCTTAAGTCAATTCTTTCTAGTCAACACCGAGGTGGGGGTTCTCAGAGTTGTGCGCTTTTTTCACTTGTCAAATTTTGTTTCCTCTAGGTTAACCATTGTCATACTATCGTCAAACATCAATCGGGTGGGCTGTGCAATTTTTTCGCGTATTCATTGATTTCGACTTTAAAGAAATTCTATTTGCTATACTATAAATGTCTGTTGTCGCTTTTACAAACCATTTATTTAGCTCTTGTAAACTCCAGGTTGCATTCTGGAATATCGTGTTGGATGAGACTTCCTTGACAACTTTACGCCCCAAAATAAAACTAACTTCATCCCTCAAATGAAAACTATTAAAATTATTCTATTTAAGGGCTCATTTCCACTTTTTGTGAGGCTAAAAATCTCACCGTTACATCACCTATTTATCTATAGGTTTTTTTTTGCATAGTTGTAACATGGGGGAGGGGTATACATTTAGGCTATATATATATATATATATATATATATATATATATATATATATATATATATATATATCACGACTGGTGAATGTCGATAGACACAAAGTTCCAATATTATTTTCTTTTTCGGAAGCATTAAAAAATCTGATTAAACCCAATCCTAAATTATTGAATAAATTTTCTTTCGAGGTAGATACTAGTAAATCAGTTTTTACATTTCCAAAGCAACTAAAATTATTTTTGTGGAATCTGGAAGGTGTAGTAAAGTGGTGAAACGGTGCATAATTTATTATTTTATTTTACGGATTATCTGATTTAGGTTACGGTTATAAATAGGGCATTTTTTTAATTTATAGTAATTTTAAAATAGTAATCATACTTTTATATTCAGCACCATTTTGTCTGCTCGGACATCCCAAGTGTCAAAGATAACCTCAATGTAGACACAGCCTAAAGGGATACCTCTTGCTTTGTGTTATCATTTACTAAAGTTTGTATATAAGGCTTCTAAGTTAAAGTTTTTATTTTCTGCATTATCGTTTCACGAATTATGTTTGCATACAATTTTAGTTTGGTTTCTTAGTTAAGGAGGATGCTTCTCTTTGCGTATTAAGATATATGAGTAGAAAAATTGTAAATGGAGGTACTACGAAATAAATTTATTTTCAATTTAAAGTTTTGTGATATTTCTTGAATCCATGCAATTATTTACAAAGAACAGTTTTACGTGTCTTTATATACGGAATTCCCAACGTGCTTATTAATCCCAAACACAGTACTCCTACCACAATAAGTTTTGGTAACTATGAGTCATCAACGTATGAGCATCTTATCAACAGGTTATGTTTTACAACGTGTCCCAATGACTCACGATATTTGTGCTTTGCTGAATAGAACCAGTTCAAGACTGAGTCATAACTCTGACCTATAGACAATGAGTCTTTCCTCTTGCGAATCTTTTATTCATAAGCATGCTCTGAAAGACGTTTTAAAGATTAGATAATTGTACAAGGGGCGGACAATTGTTCCAGCTGTCGAATCCACTTGTCGAGGCAAGTACAAATGAGCACGCGGTCCAATTCTAAAAAAAGTTAGCAGTATTTTAGCAGATTTAATTAATCTCCTATATATACAACAAACTATATATGTAGGGTATTTCAGAACGCCTTTCGGATATTTTAGATTTGTTATTAAATTTTCTAAAAAACGTTAATCTTGTACTATTTTTGAAAATGGCTACTTAGTTATTTTTAATTTAAAACTATATATTGTCACCATTTTGAAATAAGACGAGTAAATTCAACAATACTTTTTTAATGATAGTCCCTATCAATAAAAAGAGTTGAAATTACCTTAAAAGTATTAGAAATTAAATTATTTTGGTTCTAGGTAAATCTTGGGTGTTGTAGACAACTACCAAGAATTTGTGTTTTCACTTTTTTGTCGATAAATCGACTATCTTTCAAGCTATAGTAAAATATCAATATCCAATTGATTTGTGATTAAAAAGGAAACTTTTTGTCTGTACCCGTAGTTAATTTTGTATAAAGTTATCGGTTGAGATGTTCGACGTTAAGAACTTCAAACGGCAGCCATTTTGAAAATTATACGAAATAAATTATTTGTTGTTGGTACACTTGTAAAACGTAACATATTAAATGCGTATGCCAAATCTGAACTCAATATCTTGTGTATTTCTAAAGTTATAATGTTTTCTTATAAAAAATCAAAATGGCAATACAGTATATGGAAAACCAATAGTGTTAGACATATGTTTCATGGTATTTTATGTTTGTCCCCTAAAATATCTGACCGGATTTCTAATTTGTTCCTAACATTTGAAAAAGTCAGAAGTGTAATTATTGTTGAACTATATTTTACAGTATAAATGGCAAATACGAAAACAGCTCATAAAAATAATGATTTTAGTCAACATTTTAAAACAGAAAACCTCAATTTAATTTCTCACTTATAGAGAAATTTATGTGATGGGGGGGGGGGGTGATGTTTACCTCTCTTGGCCATCATCATCTTGTAAAAAAAAGGAAGTAAATAACGTAAAATAAAAACTTCCTAGCTTTCAAAAACTCTAATAGCGTTAGAACAAGCGTTGGTCAAGAGAGACCTGATAGGAAAAATGGAAGTGAAAGGTTTAACCCATGACTATATGAACAAATTATTTTGCATTTTTCTTGGAAATATCCATTCCCTAACACAAAAATAGTGTTCTTTGGAAAGATCTATTTGTGCAATAAACTACACCCAAAGCTAGGAAACTAATTTTAATCATGTTTTGGATATTTTAGTTTTGTTCAGTTTTCTATCACTCAAAATTTATAAGTATCTTTGTACTGGATCAAAGTTCAAATTCTATTTTCTCAAAAACTTTGGTTTTAATGGTTTCGTTAAACAAAATACGGATCCAGGAATTATTAGTTGAAAAGGAGAAATCGGCGGTTGGAGTTTAATTTCTGTGCTTCTCAAAACTTTCAAGGCCTAACTTTCTATTACTAGTGGATTGGTAGAGTGATTGAGCTATAACTCTACACACTGTTTCAAATTTGATTATAACATTTCCGATTGTTTACGATGCGCCCATAGTTCATTTTCCCTTTTACATTGATTATGAGATTCAGAAACAGATTCGTGATACTCTCACTGAATTTTGAATATAAAATATTTCTTTGGCACATATTAGGTTTCCTCAAACATAGAATCACAGAGTAATTGCCAATTGATTCGTGATTATTTGCTGGGCATGCACGAAGTGTTACATATTTATACTTTTTGAAATAACTCACTTTTCATTTAAGATATCAATATGAAACAAAGTATAAAACCTTCTTTAAAAATACTACTATCAGCTTGCAAAGTTTCATTGAGATCGGTTCAGTAGATGCTGTGATTACCGAGAACAAAGATCAACCTTTACTGCTGCCATTTTTCCTTATGAGAAAAATTAAATTTAAAAAAATTGTTTTTGTCATAACTGAGATATCGGGGGAAAAAACTCAACTTTCAAACCTTCTTCCGAGTGGAAAATATGTTACCAATTCTCATTAAAATAGTTTTTAAAAGCTGAGAAGACAAACATAACCTCTTACAAATTTATTAGCAGTTTATAGATTGAGATTGGTAAGTGAGAAAATTTGTGGACTGATTTTTCACAGATTATTTAAATGTTTAATAGTTCTTATGATGTTAAACCAGTGACTATAAAATTACAATTCTCCTTAATTTTCAGTCTAATTAGTAAATCCGGAAATAGCTAAATGTTTAATTATTAGTTCCTTAAATACTAAATCCCTTTGTCAACCAATCAATGCTTCTGAATGTATAATTGCGAACATAAACAAAATAGTGGAATAACTTATTTTAATTCTTGTTGAGTATAAAAATAACCATTGAGAATAAAATAAGTGATTACTGACTATGACGTGCGTTCTGGTGTGATGGAAAAGGTTTAGAAAAGTTAAAAAAAGAACGAACCAATATCCGGTCTATTACGATGCTGTTCTGTTTGGTTACCTTTGTGGAATCCAAGTCAGTTTTTGTTTAGATATTTTAAAAAACGAATTATTTTAGTTTAGTAAAAGTGAGTTAAATTGAAGCGAGAAGCATTCCACTCTATACTATAAAGGGTCGATTACACGTGGCGAGTTTACTAGCTACTAGCCGGCTAGTTAGCTAGTTGATAGTAAACTAGCTCCATGTATAGTAAATCATATACTAGCGCACTGGCCGGCTAGTAACTGGCTAGTAAAAAAGCTGGGGAAAAGTTGAAGACCTGGCTACTTTACTCGCTACTCGCCGGCGTCTGGGCGAGCTAGCAAGTAAACTAGCCGTGTGTAAAGGGAATTGCTAGTTAAAAAGCGGCAAGTGGCAATAAGTTATGTTCATCAATATCACACATTAGACGTTTAAAACTGTCCTCCTTCAATGTTTTGTTATTATAGTCTTTGTCCATGATGTTCCACAACAAAGGATATTGCCGGTAGATTTCAAGAAACACAGCAATATCATTTCCGTTCCAATTCATTTTAATAAACCACAAACACAACACAGATTTTCGATGATTTACTTTTAAAAAGCAAACGAACACATCAAGTGGTTTCTGTACAGCAACTAGTTGGATAGTGAGCGAGTGGAAAGCTACGTGTAGGCCTAATCGTCAACTAGCGCACTCGCCTACTCGCCGGCTTCTTAACTAGTCTGCTAGTAGCTAGTAAACTTGCCACGTATAATCGACCCTTAAGTAAAAAAGATATAACTATTTTCAATGACATAGTATGGTAGGTTTATGATAATGATCAACTTTCGTATATAATTATCGATACTTCTTGTCGTTTCGAGTCTCTAGAATAGTTTAACATCAAAATGATGGATGTGATTTCGTTGGCCTGTCTGTGGGCATTTATTTTCTCACACATAAGTAGTATAGAAAAAGTAATTTTATGGGTCAAAAAACGTTATAAATGATTGAAACAGGCGTGACCAGTGTTTTATTTCATAAGTATAAAAGTTACAAAAGGTACGCCCCAGGATTTTTTGGGTTAAAACTAGTGGTATTACTAAATTGTTTATATTATCCGTCATTTTTCGAATATGCTGACCAGTTCATAATTTGTTTAATAGGAACGGGCATTATTTTAAGAATTTTTTATTTTAAGACTTGGGTATTTTTCTATATATCCAACCGTTTAAGCGTTTAAAAGTTTCAAAAATTCACAAATTCAAACATTTTCCATCAACTATTTTTCTTAAATCAGTCGAATTGACAGGAAATTTGAACTATAATTAAGGAAAAAGTGTAATAACACTATTGTTATTTTTATTTGTTCCGTAGGCTGAGTTATCGGTAGAAAACAAAAATCATAATTTTTTATTAATTATCTAGAACATCCACTGGCATCCAGCTCTTTATTATTACTAATTGTATTACACCTTGTAATGTATTTATGAACCATTTGTATTACTGTTAAGTACTGTTTATACATTTGTTTTGGGTATAATATCTTATCCACAAGGTGTCATTACATCCAGTAATAATTCAGAACTATAGTAGGTGTTCTAAACAATTACCAGAAAATTATGATTTTTGTTTTCATTCTGTAACTCTGTGACTCAGTTGCTGGAAAATGCTTGAATTTGAACATTTAAGTGGCCGCAAATCCTAAACTGTTATATCTAAAATGGCGTTTAATAATAAAAAATTACGAACTGGTCACCATATTGGAAAAATGACGGATAAAATTAACAAAACCTGTAGTTTTTACTCAAAATCCTGGGGTTTAACTTTTAAAGTTTTTTTGTAACTTTTGTACTTATCAAATAAAACAGAGTTCACACCTGTGTTCAATTAGCTTTTATATAGTTTTTCGCGGAAATATCTATATTAAGGTTACTTGAAAGAGTTTCTGGAAAGAGTGTCATTGTCCGTTTGTTTATTGTTTGCCTTTGTTTCAAGGTAGTTCTTGCAACAGGCCTAAATAAAAGTGGGATTTCCTGAAAATCAGCTTTAACAATTTATTTCAAACGTTGATAAAATATAACCTAATTGACAATAAAATCTTCATTTACGACATTAACATTTCGTCTTGTTCTAATGTTAACCTTCTTGCTAAATCAACAAAACCTATTTCAGTCAAAGCTAAATTTGCGACTTCACCACTGAAAAACTTTAAATTACCTTTGATAAATGTACAGTTACAATTGTGTCTGTACTGACCAAATCTACACCTTTTGTTAAAGTACAGAACCTAAATACTAGGAAGACTTCACAAAGCAAAATAAGGGAGGGGCGTGTTCTTCGAAACCCATTCCAAAAACTATTTCACTGGAATTCTTCATCCTCACCATCTGTTATTGCAGATTTTGATGATGAATTTTGAGAATACAAAAACTAAACCACCAAAGAATAAAGTGCAAAGAATAATACAGGTCAAAATCTATTTTAATTGTTGTCTTTTTAATTAAGTTTAATACATTTTTTAAAATTCAAAATGGCGGATTCAATATGGCGGATCAAATTTTCGTAATCATAATAAAATAGTATTTTTAAATTGGAGTAGGTTTCTCAATGACATCTACCTTCCCTTATATACGAGATATTAAGTCGTTTTCATAATTTTCACCCACCATGTATATTTAGTATTTCATTTTGTTGATTGGTGAGTAAGAAAATATATACAATATTTCTGCATCGTTTATTTTAAACCATTTACTAGTTTTAATAAATAAATAGAATAACTACTAAGGAGAAATACTTGCTTCAATATTTCTAGAACCTAGTCATTACTTAAAATTTTGTGAATAGAAAATATTAACTACTTCATAAAAATTTAGTAAGCACTGTACTTGCATAGTTTTATGTCTTGTAAAAAGCCTTTTACATCTTGTTTTGGAATTAGGTCCAGCCTTGGTGAAATTTATGTTTGTGTCGTAAACAAAAACATTACACTGAACGGAAAGAAACAACTAATTTAATGCAATCAATTGTTAAGATTTGAAAATGAAAGTGTCGACTTTTTAGCAGCAGTATTGGAAAACAACTCACGCTCCAACTTTTCCAAGACTGTGAAGGGATCCTGGCTATTAGACTGTCATTCACAGATCTACTTATGTAGAACACTTTGTAATGATCGGACCGTAGAGAAAGCATAGAATAGATACGTCTACATAAGAAATTAACTATTCAATGATTTCATAACAAAAGCGCGTTTACTTTGGGTCTAGACTAAAGACCTACCCAAGTGTAAATATCCAAGCCACATGTCATTCAAGTAAAAGATTTACAAGTGCTGAGTAGCCAGGCAGAAAGGATCTGTAGGCGACGCTATGACGCCCCCAAGAAACAATATTTCACTGTGTAACGGTACAGCACTATTCAGACTATGACATTTCTCCATGGTTTTACACCTAATAACGACGTCACAACAAAGCATACAATTTAAGGCACGGAGTCGTAGTTGAAAGATATTTTAGACAACTGAAAATAAGGTTTCCAATTCTTCGGAACTGTGTTAGGGTATTCAAAAGTGTTTATACAATGTAGGAAAGCATTTAAATGATAAATCTGACTATAAAATTGAGCTAATAGGAGAAGAGAAACGCCAAAAAATGTTGCAGTTTAATGAATAATTTCTTCATTAAAATTTGATTAATTGTACTTATTAGCCTAAATACACTTAGGTACTGAGTACGGGAATGGTAATTCCGAGGTATCAAGCTGGATCTACACCCTTTTTCGTATAGATTCCACTCTTTATCTTTCCTAAGGCGTCTCTTGACCAATTCTTGTACCCTTGCATCCTGACGTTATTAGAGTATTCCAGAGGTAGGTAGTTTTTTTTGTATTTTACCTTTTTTTCATATAAAACGATGACCTAGAGGGGGGGGACGTTACTACCTACAACAGTTGCTTGTTCACAACTTTATAGTAGAGGAAAATTATAATATAAAAGTAATGTAACTGGGAAGTTGAATGTTTTTGTTTACGTGCAACCGAGTGGGAAACCGGAAAAAAATTAGCAAAATCGGACTGGAGGTTCGCTAGAAAAGTGTCTTTTTGATATATTTGTAAAGCACAAAAAGAGTCCAGTCCGAACGTATACAATTCTCAAATGCAAACCTATATGTTTTATTTTCAAATGGCATATAATTTTAAAGATAATTTTGTTTTCAATACAAGAATTTAGTAGAGAGTGCCTTTCAAAAGTTGTTGAAAATACAAAATATTCAACCCTAAAACCCTAAAACAGTTTAATTTACACAAATTGCAAATTTTGAAAATTAATTTTTATCTTTAAGAACGTTAAATGTCTAATTTTATAAACAAAATTTTCGTTTTAATAATACCTAAACAGATTTGATAAATTCGTATAATTTTTTTTTATTATTCTATTAGTCTTCCCATTTTTTAAATTTTTTGCAACTTGTGTTGAAACTTAAGCATCACTATGTCCTAAACGGCTGCATAGTTTACAAAAGTACTGACATTAAAATCATTTTAAATAGAATCCTGTAATAACACATGTAAGTTTAGATTTGTTAACTTACATCTTCTGAGAAAACCCCCTGCATATTTTACCGGTAATGAATAAAATCCAGGCATTCTACACATTGCCGAATCATTTTTGTCAAAGTATGAAATAAAGTAATTTTGTTAGATCTTTACTCACTTTGCCTACACTTGACAAAAAATTGATCAAAATCGTTATAACCAGTTTCGATAATATAGTAATTTTGTGGTTTCTTTTCCTTATTTCAGTTACCACCAAATTTTGAGCTGAAATGAAAAATGTCCTGAGGTATGACCAAAAACGTACCCACATACGAATTTGATTAAAATCGGTCCACCCTTCTGACACACGACAGATACATAATTTCAAAAACCGCTTATTTTTACTCGAAACTATTAATGTGCAATGCACTCTCTACCCCCCCTCCCTCTCTCTCCCTCTCTCTGATATGTATATATATTAAAACCTATCAGATTACTTGCTACAAAGGCCTGCTATGTATATGTGAGAAAGTAAAAGCCAATATATATATATATATATATATATATATATATATATATATATATATAACCAATACGACGCCCAATTCACGTTTTTTGTTTGTTATTTGTTATAAATATATCAAACTTCCATAACTTCCTGTATATTAAGACTGTTTGTCAAGTATAAACGAGGACCTAACGTCGTGTTTTTGTTTGTTAGGGTGTTGGATAACCTGATATATTTAACTAATTTTACCAAATGAAACTGACACCAATAACAAATAAGTTAATTGTTGGTGGATAAATAAAATGAAACTGTCCTCAAGTCCTTGAGACATGTGCAGAGTAGATTTGCGATAAACAAAACAATCAACTGTAATTGCGTGACGCGCGAATTTCTACAGCCTCTAATTAAACATGTGCTAATTTTGTATAAATAGAAAATATACAGATTGTTCAAAAAGTCATGAAATTATAATTATTGTGATCTTCTTCATAGAAAAACCGGGATGAAGTGAGAAAAATTGTAATTATAAATCTGAAAGAACAGTTGGTAGCATGATAGATAGCTTTCGTAATGAATATCGTGTGTAGAGTTCCCTTCACCGTAATTCTAGCTTCGCCACCAGAATGCGCTACCAATCAAAAATCTCCAGTTTTTACACGATGCTGGATTAACAAAGTAACTTTTTAAACCCCCGTGGAGATTAAACTCGAGATCTTATATACGTCTAACCAAAACGTTAGTTATTGAAACCAGAAGTTCAAAAAATAGAAAAAAAACTTAAATGAACAGCGAGCTACGTTTCATTATATTATTTGACACAGTGTGTTAGTAAAGTCCATCCTCCCACCTTAACTTTTGTATGAATTTAATAAAACCCAACCCTTTTGGGACTGTTAACTAGTTCATTTGAAGTTTCTTTTATGGTAGTTTGGAATTTTGCACCTCCCATTAAAAGGGAGACTTTTGTGGGGTGATCAAAATTTTCAAACGAGAACACGCATCTTGTTACCTGTCAAAGTAAAATTGTTTAAAAAGACAAAATTAATGATGCTCATGAAATATTTGTTGGATGGCCATAACCAAATTGGCGTCACTATTTGTGACTTTTTAACTATGAAATATCTATGTATGTGGAATAAGAACACTAAACTGATTTTAAAATATTCGCTAAACCAATCTGAGAGAAGTATTTTCAAAGTTGAACTGAATTTTACCTGTCCCTTAAAGTGTAGTACTTTTGGGCACGTTCAAAATACAAAAAAGAACCAACTCATGTGACATATTAAATTAAATTGCTTCTTAAGCAAAACTAATAGCACCAACAAATTTCATTTTTAACTATATTAAAAATGTATTTAAAAAGCTGTATTACATTTCAAAAATTGTATGTTATTTTTACAGTTAGTATGATAGGTACATTTCATTTGAACAATTAATCTAAATAATCAACAAACCAACTGGGAATACGAAATGTGAATGAAACTCACTTTCTAAAACAATGTAAAAATACAATATATTTTTTTGAAAAATATTTATTCACATTTTGAAATACATTTTTAATAAAGTTAAATGTTATTAATAAATGTAATAAGTAAATTTTATTGATGCCATACTGTAAACCCCCCGATATGGAGGGGGCAATCAATGCGTTTTGATTTAGTCTGAGAAGTTATATTTTAGCAACATTTTGTTTATTGAAGAAAGACTACACTTATCTAGTAATTAAAACAAAGACTCCACAAAATCACAAGTCTATAATAATAATCCATTATATTTATATACTACCCTAATGTACATACTGTACAATAAACATAACTAAATTGTTATTAGAGTCTTAATTTTTGTGGTTTGTGGAATCATTGTTTTCCTTATTGTGAATATCGCCACATTGCTCCTTGGACATTTGAACTTACCTTGTAGATATCATTGAAATATGTTTACTGTTAGATTCCATTCCACTGAACAGTTCTGTGTATAATTCGCCACTTTAAAATGGTTTTAACCTTTCACTGAACAAAGTCCAAAGATTTCTAAGAAGTCTCCTTGCTGCATTTCTATTTCCAAACAAGACAATAACATTAAAAATAGTTTTGAAATCATTGTCCATATTTCACTGATAGTTCTTATTTTTTCTTTTTGTTTTTGCAAACAACAATCATTTTAAGATTTCTCCAGATGTATACAAATTGAATTTGATGCTTTGACAATTAACCGTAGTTCTATTTTCAAAGATTTTAATGTTCTAATATTATATTTCTTGGCACATACTGTTTATCGGTCAAGACTGATTTACAATCAAACAACCAATACAGTTCCTAAATTTTATTTTCACGTCCTCTTTTTTGTTTTTGATGTGACTTCCAGTTCGATTGTGGGTGAAATATTTTATAATTTTTAAGAGGAAGTAGGGAGTAGTATTTTTTGTTTCTTTTATTCTCAAAGCTTTCTTGGGTCGATTTAGACTAGTGATGTGAGAGTTCGAATTAAAATACTCGGTGAATCCGAGTATCAAAATCGTTGGAGCATTCCGAGTATTAAAATACTCGGTTTCGTGTTAAAATATTCGGGCGAAATCCTCGTAACTAGGAACAGGTAATGTGAGAGTATGAATTCGAAATAAAATCCTCGGACAACGATATTCGTTAGTGTTGTGTCAATTCCAAACAAAATGCTCGGTGTTTCTACTTTGGTTACATTAGTTTCTAAGCTGATTTTACACTACACATTAATTAAAAATTACGATTTTGAGTTCAAATGATTTAGATTGGGTAACAAGTTGAATTTAAAATAATAATATTCATTTATTTCCACATTAACAAAAAGTAAATTAAATTATTATTTAATTGTTATTATTTATATTTAAATAAATAAATATTAATAGGTTACCATCTTTATAAAAAAATATAGTAAATTGACTTATTTTAAATAACAACTAAATTATTAATGTTGGTAATAAAATTGTACTAACGTTAAATTACTGAATTTGTGTCTAGGCAGGATAACATTTAATTACGTATTACAAGTGTCAATCACGTATTGTTTAAAAAACAAATACTTGGTGGATCAGTCTAACAGATAGAACGCAAAAGTGTAGTTTTATCTAAAACGATCTGATTGGTAAAACTGAGTTCGAATCCGATGCACAAAATCATTCTGCGCAGATACTCGATTTCGAAATAATAATACGAGTATTGAAATCATTTGAAACCGAGTAATCCGATTATCCATTTCACCCGAGTATCAAAATCGCTAATTTAGACACATTCTTTTACACGACAATTATTACTCCACACATTCACTTGAAGAATATTTGTTTCAAAGTTTTTCTATTACATCTTCGACAGTATCTCCAGTAGACAGTAGAGCAGTATCATCTGAAAACGTAGTTATTATTCTTTCTTTCCTTTTGTTCTGTTTCTTAAACCTTTCAGTCATCAACGCCTTACAAAAAAGAAGAAAATAACATAAAATAAAAACCCTTAACCTTCGAATACTGTAAAATAGGAAAAGAAAAAGAATTAGTCATTCAGGAAAGATGAAAGAGAGGGATCTAACTCAAGAATACTTAAAAAATTGTAGATCCAGGTAGGTTGCATCGGGATTACTCACTATAGATGGGTACCTGAGGGTTTCTTTCTTCCACCTGCATTAGATCGTTCATATACATTTTAACTAAATATGTTCAAAATGTTATAGATGATTTTGATGAAATCAAAATTTAGTATTTTGATCTTATTCCACGTACACCAAAGTATGTAATATGTCCACATAGAAAACATGATCAAAATATATTTTGTACTGTTGTACACGTCTTCACGGACAACAAATGTGAATCCAAAATGTAATTTTATTCACTCGACGAGATCTCGCAACTGACATTCCGTTGAAAAATATAGGTTAGGTTAGGTTAGCTTAGGTTAGGTTAGGTTACCAATAAATAAACCTCTACTGAAAAAGTGAATCAAGATTGTTACAAGTTGAATAACTTTTAATTCTAGCTTTAATTTCATAAAAACTATCCTATCAACAACGTGTTCTTATCTACTGTACTCAAAATGAAAGATAAGTTTAAAGTGGATTTTCTAAGTAAATAAAAGTTGAGAATCACGCTTTTAGGTCGTGTACGACATCCGGCAATTTAAGATTAAGTTACTGCTCAAATAAATCCCATTCATTATATTTTAGACAATGAACTATGTGACAGATTTCCCGCTTTTTTACCGTCTTAAGCTCGAGTGTGGCTAATTGTAAACACGCTTATGTAAATTCTTATCAGTATAATATGTGGAATCAATCAATACTCAGAACTAATCAAGAATTCGTTGTTACAATGTTGAAACCCTGATAAGAATTTCGTTTGTTACTTTCTCAGTTAAGTGTAAGAAAATTTGTGATGGGTGAAATAATGGTTAAGTATTATTTTCTGACGGAATCCTAAAACGGTTTTATTCCCAACGGTTTTCAGGTAGAAGGAGTTGATCTGTATCATTTCCTGTGGTTTTAGATCCTCTTAATATTTGATCAACACGTAGTCCAGTTTATTATATATCTAACCTAACCGAACCTAACCTAACCGAACCTAACCTAACCTAACTTAACCTAACCTAACCTAACCTAACCTAACCAACTTGACGAGCACAAAACATAACTCAATGATTTAAAATCTGAAAGATTCTATTTATACTATAGATGGCATAGACATAGGTTTACTCATTATATTGTTTTGGGTTATAGTGACAAGCTGTTGACAGGGTATCTCTTGTAATAATATATATGACATGCTTTTATTATGTTTGGAATGTTCAACGTTGCCAAATGCATAACGTTATACAGTAAAATCGTCGCATATAACTTTTTCTACCTGGAAACCGACGGAAATAACCCAGATCCAAATAATCGATAGCGAGTTTTTTTGCGGATTCCACTGAGTCCAAAAAATTTAGTTTTGAAATAATGTCTGTCCGTTGTCTGTGTACACATCCAAAACGAGTGGTCCTATTTTAAACAAATTTTGAATGTTGCCAAATCTCGAAACGTATTTATATTTTTATAAGTCGAAACTTGGAAGTAGCTGCCACAAGGAAAAAACATCAAATTACTATTTTCTCAAAATCATCTAGAACAATTTTGATGAAATTTATAGCCATAAACGACCAAAACAAAACTTATTGTCCTCGATCCCTCCAAATAAGGCGGTTCGAGAATTATCAGCGAAAACACAAAATTTTTGATTAAAATTAATTCAAACTTCGATGTATAGATCACCAAACGTGAAAAGGGATCTTTAAAAAAAAAGTCTTTCATCAACGTCTTAAAAAAAGTAGCATAAAACAAAGTCAAAACAATTAAGCACGAGAGATATAATAAGGAATGATGGAAGAAACCCAAATTATATGAAGAAAAGTGTAAATCCAGCTAGGAATGTCGGGATTACTACATCCGTACTAACTGAAAGTGAAGGAAAGAGAGCCAATGTAAATTGTTGAGTATAGATAAGAAATTACTACTAAAACTGAAAATGTACAAAATAAAATCTTAGTTTTTGATATAATGGTAGAAGGTTAAAAACGTTTATACTGAATCTGAATTCATATCTTAACTTTTTCTAAAATTATAAATTTGTTTTAAAAAAAAACACAAACAAATGGCGTTGTGGAGGCTTTTGTTTGTAGGAATTTTGTTGTGATTTGTATGTAAAAAATTCACCCCCAAAATAATTATTGCCAAAAATCATTAACTGTACAATAAACATTTTTACTCTTTAGGATTCCTCATTGATATCTTCTTGTGTTGTGGCGGTTTCAGTAATCTGAATCCACCGCAAAGAGAGGTTTCAAGTTCACAGGTATAACCTACATCACTTCCAGTTTTATATCAGAGTTTCCTTCCACTATGTCAGTTGTATTCACTACATTTGTTTTATTTGTTGTTCAGAAAGAAAAAAACCTTTCAGGTTTCATCGCCATTAATTAAAAGGAAGAAAAGAAATTTTTTGTTTATTTATTTAACCATTAACCAATCAGTAATCATGCATACTACAGTTCAGCTCCAAAAATGAGCTTATCTGCAGTTCGCATCCCAACAGTTATTACTCATTAATTCATTACACTCAAAAAGTCAATTTAACAGCAGTTCAAACAACAAGGGTAGAAGTCACTCACTACCACAATACGCTCTGACCTCAAAACAACATATAATCAATACAAATTAAATATAAAAACAACTATAATATATACATACATATTACATATAAATCAATTATATTAATACACAGAATACATAACTTACTACACTTCAAAGTTCATATCTTAAAAACTATCAGACAGATGCACAAAAGTATACAAAATATAACTGATACAAATGACCAATAAAAAAAAACAAAAAATTAAATTTTTTTAAGCATAAATTTATTCTCCCCCCCCCCTTATAAATTATGGGGCGCAATCGTTTCAAAACTGTCCTGTAAACAACTAAAATATATTTGGTATAGAGACTCTTCGACTTCAGCACCATAATTATTTTTAAACCTCAATTTGTATATACATTAATTAATTTATCTTGATTTTTTTTTAAATTTATTTACAATTGCAACTAGTTAACAACTATCTAGCAATATTTCTCTGATGTAACTGGCTGTGTGGTGAAAAACGTCCAGAGTCGTTCTTAACAATGCAACTTCGATCAGGTGTATCAATCCTGCACCAAGTCAACAGGTTTCTTTCTCTTCAGCCTCCGCACCTGTGTGACGTTGCTGACCAAATGTGCCACCTCTACATTTTGATGATCACGGAGTCTGGTTACATGCCTTCCAGCATACGTTTGTATCTCTTCATGCAATTTATCTTGATAAACAAATTCCTCCATGTGTTCACTAGGAAGCAGGTTGAAAAACTGACAATTTAAAAAAAAGTTAAAGATTTTACTACCACTTATTAAATTTTACATTGTTTAAAAATTTTCCAAAAATAGCCAATTGTGGCCGTAAAATTTTTTGCAAATTTGACCACCGATTTCTAGTGTAAATATACATATTTTGTTCAATTTTCGTGAATATCTGATGATTTTTACTCCGTGTTGCATTATTAGCGAGAAAAAAAATCTTAAATCTAAATAGTCTATAAGAATTTTTTAGGGTTAGGAAGTACTCTTATGTTACTATATCTACCATTTTTATTAAATTTTCTAGCGAAGCTCCAGTCCGATTTTGGTACTTTTTTTCGGTTTTCCACTCAGTTTCATGAATAATGAAACAAAAAATTCAACTTCCCAGTTTCATCACTTTTATATTCTAATTTCCCTCTACCATTATTCTACAGAATCCAAATGTTTACAGCTACACTGACCAGACACATAAAAATGTCTATACAAACAATCATTAGAATAAACAAAATCTAACCTTAACCACAGTCATCAAAAGATGGTATTTAATTAAGTATATTTTTCGCTCTTCATGCGTTCATGGGTGAGTGTTTTAATAATTGTTACATTATTTCACTCTGTGCACATATTTGTGCAATGTTTGTAACCCTCAATGTAATTAAAGGATGTAATAAACTAAAAATATATTTAAACTGTCATTCATAAAATTATGAAGAAAGTTGAAATATCATCAGTATAAGAAAGTTTGATTTCTATTCGTCACGATTCCGGACACTAGATGGTCACGACCTGTGCAGGTGAAAGTGAAGGTTCTATTGTTTGTGTAGTGTTCATTGACATTGTAAGGTAGAAGGAAATATTGATGTCCAGCGACAGGTGACAGCACATCATGTACATGCTATCTTTAAATCAGTTTGCTCAGCATGATGTTTATTTTATTTTTGTAGAAAACACTTTTTGACGCAGATTACAACCATGTACAAAACGAGGTCTGTACCTTGGAAAAAGTTATCATGGGAATACTTTTTTTGTTTGAAAAAGTCTGACATATTGGAATTTACTGATAGAATTTTCAGGTTATATAATTTGCTTAATTGTTAGTCTGCCTGAGGGTCGGTAACAAACGAACTCCGGTTCGGTCAATCCTTGTTGCGTCCGTACTCCTCCCATTTTCGGGAATACAGATGGGAGACAGCGATCTTGGATGGCTTAATAGCGATGGCGCCTATACACACTCACGGGCGAAAGAGCCTTAAGGTCACCACGGTGCTCATTTCCACCACGACCAAGCTGTGTGTTTTGCTTTTGAAAGACGCGTCTTATATCAAAGTCGATTGGTGGGGAAATGGCAACACCCTTTGGAACTTCTGTAAGAGGTCCACAGGACAGCTTAATTACTACACTAATTGCTTAATCTAATCGGACCAAAATAGGAACTTTAGCGTTTATTGTTCTACATTATGATTCAAAAGGTCCAGCCTCCTTTTGTATTTTGATTAACAATTGAAATGAAAAATCCAAACTTTGGGTTTCTTAGGTTGGGTTCAGATTAGGACAGCTTAATTACTACACTAATTGCTTAATCTAATCGGACCAAAATAGGAACTTTAGCGTTTATTGTACTACATTATGATTCAAAAGGTCCAGCCTCCTTTTGTATTTTGATTAACAATTGAAATGAAAAATCCAAATTTTGGGTTTCTTAGGTTGGGTTCAGATTATACTTTTTGGAATAATTATTTGTTTATCCCACTTTGGTAAGGGGAGGGCGGTTGTAATCCAGTTATTTACGAAAACAGAGGATGGCCTAAGACTTCACACTGTTTAATGACGATGGATGATGATTTTTAAAATTATTTATAATTCGTATTATTTTTCTACTTGCGAATTTTCACATGTGTTTAATTAATCTTCATTTATCACTAAATTGTGAACAAATTGATAGATCCGTTTGAAAAACTGACCTGGCCTGTGTTTTGGGGAAATTAAATCTTCTATAACAGGTCCCTTTTCAATTTTTTGAGTAATTTATCTTTTATAACAGCCCCTTGAACTATTTTTGAGAAATTACATCTAACAGCTGCTTGGGTATTTTTTAATTTTTAATTTCATCTTTTACAACAGCACCCTGACCGATTTTTTTTTGAGAAATGTCATCTTTTATAACAGCTCTTTGACGATTTTTTGAGAAATTTCATCTTTTAAAACAGCTCTCTGGTCGATTTTGGGGAAATTTCATCTTATATAACAGACCCCAGGCCGATTTTTTTGAGACATTTTATCTTTTAAAACAGCTCTCTGGTCGATTTTTTGGGAAATTTCATCTTATATAACAGCCCCCAGGCCGATTTTTTTTGAAAAATTTCATCTTTTAAAACAGCTCTCTGGTCGATTTTTTGGCAAATTTCATCTTATATAACAGACCCCAGGCCGATTTTTTTGAGACATTTTATCTTTTAAAACAGATCTCTGGTCGATTTTTTGGGAAATTTCATCTTATATAACAGACCCCAGGCCGATTTTTTTCAGAAATTTATCTTTTATAACAGCATGGCCGGTTTTTTTTAGGACTATCATCTTATATAACAGCCCCAGGGTCGAATTTTTTAAGAAATGTCATCTTTCATATCAACTCTCTGGCCTATTTTTTTATATTTTTTACCAATAACTCAAGAACGGGCGTTCTTGGAGAGATTGCGACTCAGATATTTTGTTCGGTCTTTAGAGACTACTTGAGCAAAATTTGATCAAAATCGTTACAGCAAATTTTGATCAAAACATACTTTTTTTTCTTATGGAATCTACACCAAAATTTTAATTTATTACAATGAAAAAAATAATAAAAGCCCTTCGCAAGATATGGTCAAATACGACCACAAAATCCATCCACCTGTTATGGGCGTAGATCAGTGCACTTTAAGACGAATATATCTACAAAAAATCAACATCAAGTTTTTTGATCCATCACATAATTTCTCTATAGTAAGTATATAAGTATTGTTAGAAAAGAAAATAAGTAAGCCACAATTCTAGTCCACCATTTATCGCTCACCGTGTTGGCTATTTATTAGTAGCAATGTTTTATAGATCGAAATTTTTGTCCAATTTTATTTAAATTTATTAATTTTATAATTAATGAAGGTAAAACAAAATGATCTTGTAGTTAAGGTGCAAAAACTATTGAGTTAATTGTGTTTTTAAAATACTGTGTGGGGTATCAAATAAAACTAGAAGTTATTTGAAAACAATTATGTATGATTATTTGACGATAAAATTAATATGTTGGCGCTAGGCCGTTAAAAAGACTTCCATTTTATAAAAATAACTCTCCCTATGTCTACGAACCCTACCTCGTATGGTTTTAACACACGGTTGACACTTTTATTAAAATATGTAAAATAAAGTCTTGGATTTTTATATGCTGTTAAAATGGTACATAATAAATGTATATACCGAATCAGGACTCAAATCTTCTTAAATTATAAATTCCTTTAAAAAACGCACAAATAGACCGACATCGACAGAAGAACAAAATCGTTTAAAGAAACATTTTTAGATTTGTATGTAAATAATCAACTCCAACACATTTTGTATTTCATGGAAACTCTGTAATGAAATTAAAAATTGTTCGGATATTCGTATAGCTTGTTATAGAATGACTGTAGAGAAATGAGTTTACCTGAGAAACTAGAGAATTGTTTGACAAGTCAGCGAAATACAATACTAAGTTGTAAAGGTGACTGGAGGCCATGTTTTGTTATCAGCTTTTACAAAATGCGAAAGGTAACCTTTATATAAAGTGATATAGTGTTACTGAATAAAATTAGTCATTTTTCATTCTGTGGTAGATAGTATACTTACATGAATGTATTAACCAAATCGTTGTGTGAAATAATGTATATGATTTCTTTTCGTGCTAAAAAACCTGGCTATTGTCAACTAATCTAAGGCAGTTTTTAAATCTCATTTATAGTCGAGTAGAAAAGAGATAAAACACTTTTGATCTGGGGGAGGGGTATTTTTTATTATTTTTTTTAATGGTATAGTGCACTAGGCGTATTGCTATGTGCGACAGGTAGCTCGCCTGGTAGGCGGGTGCGAGAGCAAAGAGTCTACTAAAGGTAGTCGCACACACAGGCGCGCGGAACCGCGCCGCGCTGCGCCGTCCTGTGGAAAGTTCTGCTAGTTCCGTTGAGGGGGTAAGCACATTGTAGCGCCGTCCGACGCCACCGCACCGACCGACACCCACTCTCAGTTGTAATTTAGTTTCATAAAAGGGAGAAATTTAGTCATTTTACGTAATTTAGTTATATAAAAGGGAGAAAGTGTCAGATTTCTGATACCGTTTATTTTCAATATTGGCATTTGTTTTAATTGTAATACTAGTAAATTAAACCAATATTACGGCTCTTAACTGAAGAAGCTTGTTTTATTTCCTTAGGGTAATTAAGGTGAAATTAATACTACACAAATTAGTTTTAACAAACATTTATTAAATTAATGGAATACTGTAGTAGCCTACAAAATCGTAAAAGACTCCAATTATCAAAGGAAACAGTATTGGTTACAATTTAGTTAGACTGTATTCTTGGCAGTGATTGAACATTGAACATAGATTTGATATCAAAAGTTTATTTATTTATTTAGAGCAGCGCCGCGCCGAACCTAGCGGAATTATTCCACTCCGACTTCTCGCCAGAGTTCTCTGCCGGAATTATTCCGCGGCGACTGGAAACGGCGCGTCGCGGCTTGGTGAACGCAGTTACATTAGACTACGTGTAAAAAGTTCAGGCGTAATTTTTTTTAAGGCGGCGAGGCGCGGTTCCGCGCGCCTGTGTGTGCGACATCGTTAATTGGGCGCACCGAAACTGGGCTCCGAGCCTCCAAGGCCCCTCAGAGGCGCGCCGAAACTGGGCCCCAGCACGTCCAAGAACTCCCGCGGGTGAATCGACAAAGGAGAAAGAAATCATTAACACAATTGAGACAATTGTATAATTCAAAAAATTCATAGTGAAAAATACAAAAAAACAGATTTTGTCTCCGTAAGCACGATAACTCTCATAAAAAGGTCGGATCTTGATGAAATTTGGTACAGACGTGTAAAGAATTTCCATTTTGATATCTTTAACAGTGATAGAGACTTGAACGTCTACCTAACCTAACCTAACACAATATTGGCGCGATGTTACTGCTTGCTTGTTCAACAATTGACTACAGGGGGTGGCAGGAGCGGCGACACTGCTGGAATGACGATGTCACATTCCATAGTCATTACGACGCACGCAGGGTAGTCAGGTACCTGTAGGGCTCGAAGTCCAGTTTCGGAGCCCAGTGAACCTTTTTGCGGATTAACCAGTTTCGGTGCACTCTACTAATTCGATAACCGCATCTGAGAATGGCCAGACTTTAAGCGAATTTTGATCGGGGGGGGGTTATTAAATTCTTAGGGCTATTTAAAAAAGTCGTCCCTAGTTATAGGTGCATGCAATTTTAGTATTAAAATGGTAGTTTTTAAGTTTTTTAAAACTAGGTATTTCCATTTCTGTTGCTTCTATAAAAAAAAAGTAGTTTTTAACATATTGATTGTACATTATTACATTACAAAGAAAATAAGATGATTTCGAAGTTCATTGATCATTCAAACCCATGTCTATTTTAAACAATTGGTAATAATAATAGAAATTATGGGCGTAGTGAAACTGCCCCGACATTTTGGGTACTTTTGAAACGATGAAACTGCCCCGCTCATTAAAGAGGATTAGGAAGGGTCGTCTCGCAAGACTAGAAATGCTGAAATTGCCCCGAGCGCCCAAATAATATTGAAAATTTTATTTTAATTGTTACGCTAAGGACCTAACCTAACCTAACCTAACCCAACCTAACCATACAGGCTTAGGCTATATGCTTGATTGAGGTTAAATTTAAACACATACTACCAAAATTCGCTCGGGGCAATTTCAATATTTCTGGTCTTCCGAAGCGACCCTTCTTGATCCTCTTTAATGAGCGGGGCAGTTTCATCATTTCAAACGTACCTAAAATATCGGGGCAGTTTCATAGTCTCCCTATTTTAAAATAGTTCTAAGAAAACATTTACGTAATTACAACGCCCCCTCCCCCCCCCTTCAGAACGAAATCGATTTATATTTTAACTCCGCTATAATTAAATTAAATGGAACATGACGTTGTCTGTATGCAACAGTTAATCTAGTTAAGTCTACTTGAAATACTGTACAACCAATTGTGTAAATTGTTACAACTATAAAAATTATAATTTTTCACAGTTTTTTTCATGTCCACTGGATATAATATATACGGATCAGTAGTTCTTGAATGACACTGCTACCAACATAATTCCTCGCAACTAGCTAACAATGCATGGATATTATCCACTTGTCTAACTCTTACGGTTTCTTATTGAGGTCACTCGTACTCAATCTAGATGGCATATCTAAATGCTTTCCATGAAAACAAAGACACGTCGCGCAAGCGCTGTAGGTCAGTTTATTTACGTGCGGTTATGGGAAAGAATAGTTTGTGGTTGGACAGTCACTATCAAAAATACAACATCATTACACGATAATTTTTTCCCTTGTTTAAATACGAAAAACCTTTTGGTTATCATCGCCTTATACAAAAAAAAGGAAAAGAACATAATTTTAAAACGTTTGGGTCTAAAAAGAACAAGAGTTGCTCAAGAGAGACTTGATAGGAATTATGAGAGTTGTAGACTATCTAACCCAAGACTAAATGAAAAAGTGTAAATCCCGCTAGCTCTCTCAATATTGCTAAACGCATGCTCACTATGTTGAGGCGCTGAGGGTATCCTTATGATGAAATTCAACGCTACTTGTATAAGTGAAATGACAAATAAATCTTCTATTATTTTAGAAATTGAAACAATTGTTTCAAAATTAGTCATGCAATATAATTAAACTAGATAACTAGTAACGTTGAATAATGAATCTACCAGTGTACGAGTTATACAGCTCTAATATATAAGCAGCAATTTTGTAAAATTTCTAATTTATTTCACACCGATATACACACTTCGCATGGAAATATAAGAGTCGATGTGACCATCATAGGATTTACCCAGCCCAATCATGTAATTGTCAAGATCTAGGAGTCAACTAGAGGGTCGTGCGATATGTCGTTTAACACCGCCTTTTTACGAAGAAAGAAATAGTGCAGTTGGAATTTTAAATGAATGGTTGTACGTAAATCGCTCCCAGTGAAAATAGCACCCACTGAGGAATGTGTGCAAATCGCGCCCGGTCTAGAAATCGTCTACCTGTCGAGACAATCCTGCCCCATGAGTCACACCTCCACCAGCTGAGGCGTAGTTTTGCATTCCAATGTTTGGCCCTTCGATCACTGCCTACCCTAGAGTATGACATCTGTATAACCTAACCAAATCTAAATGTCGAAAGATTACTTTTGTCCTTTAGCCAGTCCACAGCCTGAATAAAGTGTGATGGGAATCAGTTTATTTGTTTAATTTCTACATAAATATCCCAAACCTGGGCACTCAAAAATGTTCATGAAAAAAATCGAATCATTTACTTAGGGTTTTTATATTTTTCACATAGGTTAAATATGGTGGAACTTTTTAAACATTTTGAAGTAGACATATTTGTGGCGGCAGAAGGAAGGTCTTGACCCTTGTAAATTTCTTCGATCGTCGAAGGAATTCCGTTTTAGCCAAAAATACTCCAGGTAGAGACTGTGCTGGGCGCGATTTACAGGACACCAAAAAGAATGAGTTATGAATTTATTTTATACAATATTTATGTTCCCATTATTTTTATTTTAACAACATTTCCAATTATGATATTTTTTAATGCTTTCCAGTTTGAAAAAATGGGGGGAACAATGAAAATTAGAACGTTTACTTGCGATATTAGGCATTTTATTGAGAGATAGTCCATTAAATTTAGGAACTAAATACAAGTTGATTGTTATGTTACTGTTTATTAAAGTAGATGTGCTGATAAAAAACCGTTCTAGCATGTACTTTTTTGTAAACTTTAAAACCCCGTCATTTTTGATAGGATTAACCTTTTGAGATCCGGTTTGCGGCACTGTCCTCTACTAAGACCTCTAATTTGATGTACATGCCTATAGACGTATGCTCTTATTTAAGATTTTCTTCTGAATTCCTGTGGGCCGTCCCCCCATTAGAGTTGGACAGTCAGTGAGCGCATCAAAACCAAGGTATATTTAGATTCAATATACGAAATTTCAATTTTCTAACTTAAACCATATAAAAAAAGGTAGGGTGAAAGAGACAAAAAACTCACCCTGTATAAAAACTAATACACGACGTTTTGAGGGTATAAATCAACAACCATTATCAAGTGACAAGTTCTTACAAAGCGAGATTCTATCCACTATAACGTATAGCTTCACATCAATTAAGTGATTTATACCCGTGATAGTGCACCTTAACCAGTTGAGCCACGCTTCCAAAGAGAGAGGGAGTAAATTTCTAAGAGAATCGTTAAAATGTATTTCTTATTTTCCATTTTGTTGGTAGGAAATAAATACAGTATAACAAACACAGAACACAATTCTCACAAAAAATACGCCTAAGTATCAGACGCGTTTCAACGACAAGGTCGTCCTCTTCAGTGATACACGAGCTACACCAATCAAACTATAACTAAGTATAGCGTCTGAAATTTAGGCGTATTTTTTTGAGAGAATTGTGTTCTTTGTTTGTTATACTGTATAATTTTTCTCATAATTCAAGCTCAACATTTAATATAGGAAATAAATAGTTTATTAATAAAAAAATGTTATTTATTACCCCTCCCCTCCAACTATATTTTAGAATTAAAATATGAATCTTTTATTAAAGTAGTATATAAATGAACCTTGATATTGAGGGCCTGAGTTTTGCTCCGTAAAATGTTCTTTGATGTGTTTTTTTAAATGATAAACTATTATTAGGAATTATCGATTCTTTGCTGTGTTAACGACTTTGGCACAGTGGACTAGATCAAGGGCCAAATGTAAAACACAAACAGTCGTTCGTACATGTGACCATCACATGTTCAAGGATAGAGGGAAACCAACGATTGTTTACGCGTATTTTAGGTCACGATAATTGTTTTCTGAAAGGCATTGTTCTACGGCATGTTTTCAAAACGTGTGATGAACATTGGGTTTAAACAATAACCATACATAGAGGAGGTGAACTAGGACATTCTAGGAGTGTGTGATGAAAGGAAAAGTCTGTTATTATTGTGAGTAGCTCTGAATATAAACTGTGTAAATATATTGCACAGACTTTCCCACGCGTTTAACTACAAAAGCAAATACTGTAACTAACAATAAACAGACTATGTCAGCTCCCTAAATATTTATATTCTTGAGAAAAAACAAAGTTAAAATATACAGGGTGATTCAAAATATTGTACACCAATATTTCGGGAGCTGATTCTAAGTCCGAAAACGCTTAAATTTCCCTCTGTCGGCCAGTTTGTGATTTAAAACAAATTAATGATAACTTTTGAAATTAGTAATATCAAGAGTTTAAATTTGGTATTCGATTTGCTTATGCTATATTTAATCAGTCTACGAAGATATAAAACTTTACTATATAAATATTCAAAATGGCGACTGTTTATAATTTTTAAAGTCAAATATCTCGGAAACCGCAATTTTACAAATATTTTACAAGAATCAAAATATTTATATTTTTATAATGACAAATAAATATTTTTTCTGTAACTTTAAAAATTACCCAAGTTATCGTCAAAAAACCTAAAACGAAAAAAATTGGTAATTGTCAAAAAAATTCAAAACATTTTGATAGGCCTACTAGTTATTTGTTATTATACAGTGTCAATAATTCATGCTATATAAATCAAAATTGATCGAAATCATTCTAGTCGTTTTTGAGATATTTATAAGTTTCAATTTTCTTTTTCAACCGTTGATATTTTTTGACGAAATGGCGTCAAAAATATTTGCTATCGCCCTTAAAAGCTTCCGCCCTTAAAGGCTTCATTTTAGTAATATTTTATTTAAAAATATTTTTTAGCCTTCTTTCAAATTGTATAAAAACAAATTAAAAAGAAAAAGTAAAACAAAAGAAATTTTTTATTAACAACTGTGCAACTGATTTTAAGAAACTAGAAATTTTGAGTTTTGACCCTACACTATTCATACACAAATTTTTACATATAGAAAAGCCTAAAAATAGTGTAATAAAAATCCACATAGCAAATTTGATCAAGAATTCACAGAAAATTGCACAAAAATTGCACAGATATACATCGATAAACTAAAAAATACAACACTTGTTTGACTCAAAACGTATATTTCCACGACAATCTCAACGCTGATCAGTTTGATCTACCAAATAACTTTCTCTATACAATGTAAATGTGAGAATGCAGACAATTCTCAATCTCATGACACTTGCATGTTCCATTTACACAACAAGCCAAGCAAAAATATAGCTGCCAATGAAATAGACATGCTGCTTCCTAATCCATGGCTTTAATTTACGTCTTAAATTAATTGAAATACAATTATAATTGTGAATATTGTAAAATTTTGTTTCTTACAGATAAGTACAATATTTTCTATTGGTGCAGATGGTAATTAAAGGATGCAGAATGGTAATATGTATTAATTAGCTACAGATTAACAAAGTTAGCTACATTATGATACAAAGTTATAAGGGGGGGGATGAATGTCTGTCATTTAGAAATGGATTGAAGGAATTTATTCATGTTCGATTCACTTTTGCCGTTGAATATTACTTGTACCGTGAACCGTAACTTGTACCGTCAACATCACTTGTACTGTTGAACATCATTTGTACCGTCATCATCACTTGTACTGTTGAACATCACTTGTACCATCATAATCACTTGTACTGTTAACAATCACATGTACCGTCAACATCACTTGTACTGTTGAACATCACTTGTACCATCATAATCACTTGTACTATTAACCATCACATGTACCGGTACTGTCTACATCACTTGTACTGTTGGCCATTACTTGTATCATCGATATCACTTGTACTATTGACTATCACTTGTACCGTTGATATCACTTGTAATGTTGAAAATCATTTGTACTGTGGACTATCATTTTTGCCGTCGACATCACTTGTACTGTTGACAATCAAATGTACTGTTTGTCAAACATCAAACATCACTTGTAGGCCTACTGTTGATCACATTTATACCGTCGACACTATTTGTACTGTCATCACTTGTACTGTTGATCACACTTATATTGTCGATCATCACTTGTACTGTTGAATTTCAGCATTGACAGATTTAGATTTTAAAGCTGCATAAAAAAATATCCTTAAAAACAGGTATTTTTCAAATTAATATTTTTTAATCTACCGAACGAGTTTATCCAGTGGTTTGTAAAAACGCGTCTAAATATGACCAAAATCGTAAAAAAAAAATTTGACACATACAATGAGCATAATACAATGAATATATACAGTGACCAAAAATTAGTGCCAAAATAGTTCAATAGTAAACAATTTATGGTCTCTAGTTTCGACGTTTCTATTAAGAAAGTCATAGCTAAAATTAAAAATTTACTAATATTACAAAATGTTAATTTAATAACTTCCCACTTACTGTGAGTACAAGAGGAACAATACAGAAGGACTCTGAAACTTTATTACATATCTTGGATTAGATACTCGTCTTTCATCTTTCCTTTCAGGTCTGTTTTTACCAAATTTTGTTCTCTTCTGACCCTGACGTTAATAGAGTATACGAAAGGTAGAGTTCTTTATTTTACGCTCTTGTCTTCATTTTACTTACCCGATATAAGGTTAATTTTGTAATCGTAAAAAATATCGATATCTGTTTTTTTTTAGTGATCTTAGCGTTTAATGGCGTCGGGAAACCGGGTGATTTTCTACATGCCGTCCTTACATCGTTTATATAGGTTTGAATAGATCAAAATGGCGGCCATTTAAAAAATGTTTTTGACCTTATATTGTGTGAACAACTTGTAACACACTAAATGAGATAAAAAATTTTATATTTCAATCCTCCATGCAATGGTACTAACCACACCTCTCTAGTATTCCTGACCAAACAGAAAAACATGATATTCGTATAGTTATGAGATCCGGCAGGGCGTAGCGAGTGAAGACTCCTTCACATATGTACAGATTCGAAACCCAATAGAGTCTGACACAAGCGAAGCGAGTGGAGTCTTTGTGATATATACATCTACGAATACTCAAGGATTATGCGAAAAAAAGAGCTCAGCGAATAAAGCGCACAAGGGCCAATGTGACAGTTTATGGTAGGGGTTACGTTACCACGAAAGAATACATGGAGCTGATTGGAGATGAGTCATCACGCAATACAATAACTCAGGTACATTTCTCCTGACCATCCACCACAGTTCACCCCTTCAAGTGTGTCATCACCTAACCTAACCTAACCTAACCTAACCTAACCTAACCTAACCTAACCTAACCTAACCTAACCTAACCTAACCTAACCTAACCTAACCTAACCTAACCTAACCTAACCTAACTCGCTACTTCGTCGAACAATGGCTGCAATGACGAAATTCCTATTGAATTGTGGAATTGCTATGCTAGGCGACACAGGACTACGAACGCTCTGGAAGGTTGGCACAACGAAATCAACAATCTTCTTGGACGACCCAACCCCAAAATCAGAGATGTCATACTTTGTTTGCAAGAGTGAAGCGGAGGAATCTTCTTGTATGTACATGATGAAAACTATTCAGTATTTAATCATTTAGCCAGTCCAAAGCCTGGATAAAGTGTGATGGGAATCAGAAACTAATTAATTCAACTTTTATTTTCCGTGTAACATTCATTATTTCTAAGAAGATAGGGGCTGGATTCCTTTTGTAACTCCTTTAATTCCTTTAAGAAAACTTACGTCGAGTTAAATAAGAAACTGGAAAGAACTGTGAAGAAGTATGAAGAAAATGGCAACATCAAAGCGTGTTTAAAGACAGTTTTATGTTTACAAAAACTTGGCTAGACTTTCTGCCAAGAAGAAAAGCAAGACAAGAAAAGAATATAAATAGTAAACAGATAATATTGACGAAGCTACGTTCATGCTGATTTAAAAGAAGACTAAGTATACTTTAAAACTGTAAATATATGTAAAAAGTTACCATTGACAAAGGTACACTTTTGCTGATTTTGAATAAGCCTAATTATGAAGATAGGGGCCGTAACTCCAAAAGGGTTAACTGTGCGTTTTTTTCAAGACACCTACTCTAGGACCATGAGGTTTAGAGTAAAACCTGTATTACAACGGTTTTAAACCAGCTAACCCTACTTAATAAGTTAATCTACCAATATAATTTCAAATTTCCTACAAGTCGCAAGAAACCAACTTTTTGGTATTACATTCAGATTATCAGTTTGTATTACATTGTTTGATGGGGCTGGGTAAGTACCATGATGAGACCTATAAACTTGTTATATAGCGACGACGATGACCGAAAATTTGTTAAACAACAAAGAAACAAAAAAAAATCATTTTCCACGATATTTTTAAACGTAACGAGATTAAAAAATTTACATTAATAAATACCGGAAGTATTCGTTTACTAATCACGAAATTGTTTTCAATAAAATTCACCAAAATTGTGCAATTACGACCACCTTCCACGTCACGGTAAGACTGTAAAATCATTTTATGTCTACAGCAGTCGATTATGTCATAGAATTTATTGTTTTCTAATTTTAAACATAAAACGATTCATTCATAGTTAAAGTATTTTTAAACGGCAACACAATAATTAACCAGTTCCCAGTAAATTGCTTATTATACGTTACTCGTGGTGAAGTTGGAATCAGAAACCATAAAACGATCCTTTATCAAAGTTACCTGAACAGGTTTTGAGTCTTCGTTCGAATTTAATATTAATAATTTAAAGTAAAAATAGTCTTTTTTGAAACTCCATTAGAAGGAAAATAAATTAATAAAACAATAAATTTTATAAGGTTAACTATATTAAGCTACGTATATTTCGCTGTTAGGAATACAGTGTGATTATTTTATTGTGGGTACTATTGGTGTATCTATTAATCTCATGAAAAACTTAGACCATTCTTACGTTTTCATATGACTTAAAAATTTGTTTTTTAACTCCATTTTTCAATATGGCTACTAAAATGTTCAATTTTGTTATGGAGACTATTTTTTATGGTGTTTTCGGATTCTGTACAAAATTTTAATTCTTCTTTATTGTTTGTTAAATATATTTGTTTAGGAGTAATAGGCGCTTAAAGTTTCGAACCTTCGATATTTGAAGCGTTTTTACGAGGCGATTTTACATACTCCCCATTGTTGAATCAAGATAAAAATGTAAAGTTTTACTTGTTTTTAGAACCAGATTTAATCTTGCAAAATATTATTTTCTCAGGCTTATTTAGCTTCCTCACTTAGCTTTATACCTTATTTAGCTTACACTAGTTTGTAGCAAGTTTTTATTTTTTGCACAAATTATTTGTTTTATTTACACAGGCTAAGCCTACTTATATTTTTATCTCGATTCAACAAAATAAATTAAAACAGCTGTTACAAATTTTCAATAAAAACAACAAAATAAAACGTCTTTGAGAATTCATAACAGCTCTTTCAAAATATATTTGTTGTTTAACATGAAAATTTACACATAACAGGTATGTTATTTAAATGATAAATTATTACAAAATAAGTGATTCAAAGGAAAATGAAAAATTTTCGGCAAATCTGCAGGTAACAATGCTCACCTCAATCATTAAAATGGTCGTATAGTAAAGATATACGCGACTGCTTCAGAAATTCTTTAGCGAATTAAATAAATAAAAGATGGTTTGCCCATCGACGTGTATAAATCCGGAATTCGAACTGCCTTACCTGTTTATCCTATACTTTTATTTTTTTGGTCAAGAAAAATTTCCAGTTAAACAATCCAAATTTAGTTTATTTTCCTTGTTCATTAAAAGGCGAAACGTCTCTCGATCATCATTGCATAATAAAAAAGGATGAAAAGAACTTACAAAAGTCTTCTTGTCTTTAAATACTCTAATAACATCCGAGTCTGAAGAGAAAAAGAGTTGGTCAAGAGAGACCTACCAAGAAAGATGACAGATGGGACATAACCTAACCTAACTTAACCTAACCTAACTTAACCTAACCTAACCAAACCTAACCTAACCTAACCAAACCTAACCTAACCAAACCTAACCTAACCTAACCTAACCTAACCTAACCTAACCTAACCTAACCTAACCTACCATACCTAACCTAACCTACCTAACTTAACCTAACCTAATCTAACCTAACCTAACCTAACCTAACCTACCTAACCTAACCTAACCTACCTAACTTAACCAAACCTCACCTAACCTAACCCAAAACTAAATTACAAATGTATAGATCCAGCTTGGGCTACAGCCGCCACGCGCCGTACTCACTTTAGTGAGCCCCTGAAAGTAAATTAAATTTTTCATTTTAAGTTTTGTTTTCCACGGTTCCTCATTATGACCCGATTCTGATATTTTATTTAATACTTCAGTTCAGTTGTATCACACTGGAACCAGTAACGGTTTCGAGTAACCGTTACCTTAAAACGGAAAACAAAACTAAGAAGCATAGTTCGGCCTAATTGTAGATACCTAATTCCCTAAATTGTACTCGTATGTCCATTATTGCGTAACAAAATAATACTAAATATTCCAGTTAAAACAATGCCTTGATCATCAGATCGACAGTACCAAATACCTAACGATATCAACGTGTTCATTTTAGCGTTTCGGGTTTTATCGATTTTGTGTGTTGCAGATCGATAGTTCACAGTTACGTTTTCCCTCATTAAATTTTATTATTATTTGTTTCAGTAATCATAAATGTTGAAAAACCATAAACCATAACAATTCATTATAACTATTCACTTTTGCAAACGCTTAGAAGTAATTGTTTGAATCACAAAGAATCATCAAAATTGTCTTAAAAACTACAATAACAGTTTTATTATTACGATTATCATGTGGGTTGGTCATTGTTTTATTAATGTGTAGGTGCAGCTGATAGCATTTATGGTTTTGCACTAGCACCTTTTAATCTCGCTTTCTGTAGGTTGTGACTACATTTTTAATCTAAACTTGGTAGACTTTACAGAACAGATCTTTCTAAAAACAAAAGTACAAGATATCCGGATGTTATTTTCCCTTATAGTTTATTTAGAAACTTAACAATCATTGAGTGTATATAAAATATGACATTTCGACAGTGTACCAACTTTAGTAAAAAAAACCTAAAACACTAAATTGATTTTTTTCACTTTTTTAAAGTTCTAGGTTAACCGGAGTTGATTTACAATCTCATGTCTGTTATAAAACAATTAATATAGATACTCCTTGACAATTAATTAAAGAGTAACAATTATCTCCTCGAAGTCATTATCAATTTATAAAACTGAAGATAAAAGAGCATACAATAGAGACACCAAGCGCTTTCATGCTCTAGCGTCAGAGTCGGAACAGAACAGTAGTTGGTCAAGAGAGACCTGATAGGAAAGAGAGGGATCTAACCCGATGTACAGTTTGGCCAGTCTCGGGTGGCGTGTATCGCATTAGAGACTTTTCGCTTACGGACAGCCAGACAATGAATTGGCGAGTTACATGTCACTCATAGCAAGATCCTAGTATGCTGCTACAATTTTTACAAATATTAGAATTGTTTTGTTACGATTATATTATCGACATGAACATGAGATTACATGAAAAATAAGTCCATATTTCTGCAAAGTAAGGAATAACTACAATTATTGAAACATAATTATGAATAATATATATTGAAAACGTCATTAATAAATAGCGAGTTACTGGAACATTATGTAGTCCTATATAACGTTTAACGTTGTATCCAACGCGTTATTGCATCTTCAACAAGATTTATAATATTTACATAATCCACTAAAATAGCCATATCATCCTCGAAGGAATTTTTTTGTTAAACATTTATAATTATTCTTTACTTTGCAGTAATATGGTTGAGTTTGGACTTATTTTTCTTGTAATCTCATGTACATGCCGATAAATTATATCGTAACAAAACAATTCTAAAATTTGTAACAATTCGTAGTAGCATATTAGGCGTCTTGCTATGAGTGACAGGTAGCTCGCCCAGCCATTGTCTGGCGGTCCGTCCTTGCGCGTGCGTAAGCGAAGAGTCTATAATGCGATACACGCCATCCCAGAAATTCCGTCTCCTCAGCCCCAAGCGGGCTACCTGGCATAACCTGACAGTTTTGACAGCCGAATTAGAAACCTAACCTTACCCAACTATAACTAAACATGAATTACCCCTACGGGTTTCGGCTAGTTCCATTGCAATTAGACACTGAACCTGCTTACACGAACTTTCCACTCCAAATGCCAAATTTTTCATTTTGTAACCCTGTTTGAGGGGTGGGGGGAGCTTAGAATGGCGTTTGGGTTTTTTGACCTGAAAACCCACCACATTCCATGAGTCATTGCACCCCTAAGTTGTACCAAAGCCAGTTTCAGTGCGTTGTCCTTTAAATAAACCTATTACATCATACCTAGTGAAATTGTATTTTTAGTTTAGTTAAAATATGACAAATATTTACTCCTTCACCGATTAAACTCATTGAGAAGATATTAACCCTCGTCACTTCTGCATCACTTAGCAGACCCTTTGATAATTTATGGCCACGGCATTGAGGAGACTAATTTGCCCTCGGCGCTGGGGAGACGCCAAGCATCCGAGACTAGGCAGACTTTAGATACAGATAGGTTACCTCAGAATGATTGAACCCCTCGTAGCCTCGTAGGTTAAATTGTTAAATAAAGTCTTCTCTCTTTCAACTGTCACTATTCCTCCCACAAGATTTTTAGTTACTTTTTTATTTTGTTTTCATTTAAACTTCCCAGGATGATCTTTAACGTAGGAATGAATTGTTTCTTTCTGTAATACGATTGTGTATTTTTAATTCATTTTACGCAAGAGTTATATTTAGAAATGTAATAACCATTTTCTATGTGTTACGTCACAGAAACGTTTAATGGATAATTAAAACTACGCTACGCGGGGTAAATGCATGTTGCAACTATTCTTGCGTCCATAAAATCTATAGAAATTATCCTTTGGTGTGCAGTTTTAATCAATCAGCAGAATCAATCGAATTTTTGTTTAACATTGTAGGACTACACTTAGAAGTCTAACAGATGTATTTAACTGAACAGCTGTTGTAAATTGATTATCTTATTTTGAGGTTATGTTTACAATCATTCCTCAAAACTTTTAAACAGAGCCAGCTTAGAAAAAATAACAAGTTGTGGGCGTCTTTACTGTACACTCTCTTGTCTGTGATGACACCAAGCACCATCGCACAACGTAATACAAGGAGATCCTCTAAATTTAATACCAAAAAGTTGGTTTTTGAGCCTTGTAGGAAATATTAAATTGTATTGGTAGAACTTACCAGTAGGGTAAAGTTTATTTTAAAATAGTTACACAGGTTTTCTGAACCTCGTAATTGTTTATATCTCTACTTTCTTGACGTCAGGTAGGGCCTAACGGATCACGTGATTGTATACTCGCTTCGCTCGTGTCAATGTTTCAGGCCTTACGAGCCTCGAACCTGTACACTTGTGTCTGTGACTCGGCAGGCTGGATCTCGTAATTACATAACGGGATACCATGTTTGGAAAGTCATCGTAGAGTTCGGATTGTTACCTTTACATACGGAATTGAAAACTACAATTTTTTATCTAATTTAGCCTCTTTTAAGTTGAGTAACGAACGAAATATGTATAAAAACTACACCATATTTTACTAAATTCCAATTTTAAATAAGCACACTATAGTCACCTATATTCCGATCTTAATGTTTGCGGCCACTTTCGTGTTTACGTACAGATAAAAATTGTCGAGAATTACAAAATATTCTATTTACAACATTTGAAATTTTAAAAATAGCGTTTTATTTTATAGTGATTCCTATTAAACTTCTATTTTTTGAGATGCTGAAGGGAATTTTGTCAGAAATTTTTGTATAATCTAAAGTTGCAATTTTATAAATAGTGAATATGTAAATTTTAACTTTGGATTCTTCATTGTTGTTTAAAGATTGAACGCTATAACCTAACCTAACCTAACCTATCCTCTCGGTCATCATCACCTTAAAAAAGAAACAAACAAAACATAAAGACTCCTAGACCCTCCTAATAGAGTCAGGATCGGAATAAAGCAATAGACAGACAGGGGAACCTTACAGGAAAGATGAAAGGGAAGAATCTAAACCAAATCTACTTATCCACAAGGGTCCTTCAGCAAAGCTCCCTTAGCAGAGATATTATATTAAAACATACCAAACACTGTAACTTGAAATCTTCTGACCAATCACAACTTGTTTTTTCACATAATTAGAACTCGACAAAGTACCGAAATGGCATTTAAATTTTTTTACCTAAGTGAAAAGTTCTGATCAATAGAAATTTCAAATACACTAGTCCTATAGGGAAATTTAAAATGAACTAACTCTTCCTTGAATGTTTAAATCATTTCAACATTCGCTACCATAACAACTGTGAGTCTTAATTGCGAACAGTCCAGATTGCGAACAAGGGTAAAATCGTCCAGACTGCGAACACCTCAAAAATGCCGAGGACTACCTGAACATGAGTCGTCCAGACTGCGAACACATATTTGGAACTAAATCAGGCGTGATAGGGTAATTTACTCAAAAATGACTGGGACAGGCGAACCTTAAGTATGCTTAAGTACTAGTTTTTGGAAAATAGAATAAACTATTATTATTTGTGTATTTAGTTGTGGCCAAATCATTCTGTTAATATATAATAACGGCCTGGGATTCTACGAATGGGTTGAAAAGGTTGTATCCAACTTGCGGTCAGTCCAATTTGCGGTCAAGGGTAAAACCGACCATTTTGCGGTCACCCCAAAAATGTCGTGGGCTAATCGAAAGATATTTGTCCAATTTGCGGTCACATATTTGAACCCCATATAGTGAGCCTAGTGCGGCACTGTCTCAAACACTAGGTTGTAAATCGTGTCTAACAGGTTTGGCCGGAGTTTTTTTGATTCAATTCAATGTTTTTTTGAGTCAATCCAAATTTATCTATAGTCTTATTTTAAAAATGTCTGGGACTGGCGAACCTTTAGTACGAAGTATGCTTGTAATGCTTGTAATGCTTGTAATACAGTTTTACCTCTCGTCAAAACAGTGAATTTGGTAAGTATATTTGTTTGGTCCTGGGGGCAAACGACTTGATTTGTGATTAGTAATTAACTATCTCTCAAGATGTGACCGCAAACTGGAAACCCTTCCACCTCCAGAACCTTGATCATCCTTCATAAAACTACACTTGACCGCAAATAGGACTGACCGCAAGTAGGAGGACACCGTTGAAAACCCCGACCTCTCAAAATGTGTTCACAATCAGGAATCCTCCCCACCCCCAGACGACCCCCTCCCCCTCGTAAACTCAAACATGTTCGCAGTCTGGACTGTTCGCAATCAGGAGGACACCATAACAACAACCAATTTAAAAATAAAAAGTAAATACAGCTGATTCATTATATAACTGTAAATTCTATTTAAGGTTAGATTAACCAACTAGATACACGATAATATATTCCTGTTGTGTCACATCAGGTCTATTGTTATGTCTCTTTTAGATAACAAAACTGTTGCAATATTTTCTCACACAAACCTTCACAAGGAGAAGAAACGAGTTCAGTAGATTATTTCAATTGTCTAGATGTTTAACTTCATTTTATTACTTAATTCTGTAAATGAAATCTTTTGTTAACAGTTTTTTGTTTATTTTATGTACAATTTAGGTCTCATTCGGAATCAATAGAGATTAACTAATAAATTTCTACCACTTCAGTCTATACAATTTAATGACGACCTAATTCATTATGAATGAATATTTATAAAACACAAATTGCTCTTCTTGTTATTTTCTGGCATATGCATTGAATAGGGAAAGTTATATGATGGGGTGAAAATCGACTTTTTTCTTTTTTTTTCTTTCTTTTTTATTGCAAATATAGGCTAACCGTTTTCAGATTTAAAAAGGTGTTTTTTGAAATAAATTGTGTTTGTGGTCTTTTGGTCTGTGCAACTTTAACAAATTAAATACTGGGAGAGATTAAACTAATTATTGTTAATCTTAATCGAAGAAAAACGAAGCTACCCGTACCTTAAGAGGTTGTAATTTACTTAACCACGTCTGATCAAACACCACTCTAGATAATCAGGTCTTAATGAGTTATTTATAATTTATTAACTTGGAGGATTTACGTTCTAATTATAAAAGTACACAACTCTAAATTAAAAGGGCTGGTCGTAAGTCGTAGACCTATTTGTAACTCACCATTTTAAATTTTTAATTCGCGGTCTTACATATGTTCCTTCCCGAGATCTCAAGAACGCCACAACTTAAAAATTTACCCCGGCATAATATAAAAACTTTAATAAATAAAATAAACTGTTTAAATTCGGTGGAATCTCTAGAACTGCCGGTCACTAGACTACTCTCATCCACACAGCTGAGAAGGCAGGCTCTACAGGTTGCGCCGTCCAACCAAGCTCAGGTCTGCACCATAGATATTAGGAAGTCCTTGCTATAAGTTGGTGCATCGGAACCACGGACTTGGACCACAACCAAGGGGACCCAAACCGGCAACAGTGATTCCAAAGCGTCACATTTGTCCGGCGTCTGTCTTCTCTACAATACTCTGGTTTTTCTTTTTTTTTTTATATAACTCAAATTTTGCGGGTACCTGCATACAAGGAAAAACACAAAATAAGATTTTCTCAAGAACGTCTTTCAACGATTTTGATAAAAATTTTAGTCAATAGTAACCAGGAAGGATCCAAATAAAATATATCGGTCGCTTTCCATCTATTGGTTTGTGAGTTATAGGTAAAAATAAAAATAAAATCAGCCATGGGGATGTTTTAAAATATGCAATTTCTCAAAATACTGATTTCGTCAAATTTTAGTGAAAATTATTCATTAATGGTTACAAAATCGCAAATAGGTTAAACAAATTTTAATGTTTTTGAATAATCGGCAAAAAACAAAAATTAACCTGACCGCCGTTAATTAAATCTCAAATGTTTAATTTTATACGATGAGGACGTTTTTATGGCACAAGGAAAGCAAAGTTTAGTTCCTTATTTAACTATATAATTTTGTTTCAAAAGACAGCTGTCACTGTTCTTTCCCACTTTTCGATTGGCCATTTTTGGTGACGAAAGATTTTACTTAGATTTAAATTGTTTTTGGAGACAGGTCATTGGGTAAGTATATGTAATATTTTTCCACAGTTTATTATTATTATTATTTAATAACTTAAACACAATTATATCACTATATGTCTTTAGCAGAAATAAAAATTTCAAAGTGACTACTAGTAATTCTTGTCTCGTTCCAAGTGTAATTGATGCTCATAGTGACCTCCATTACATGTAATGTATGGCCTACATTTTATTTACTTGTTTGTGACTTAATTGTAATTCATCGACAACTCGACTTTTCCAAGAACTTCGCCGATTGTATTTCATAATACTGCCACTTGGCTGCGCCATGTATTAAAGTCACAATTAATTAATTGGTTGGGATGGGCAGTTCAAATAGTAATAGTTTTTAAAAAATCTGTTGCTAACTGCCTATGTTGTTAGATAATTTCCAATTAAAATGCTGTCCTTTTGGTGAAGTTAAAATTAAAAAATACTATCTAATTAGCAAACGTAACCTAACCTAACCCCCCCCCCCTCCAGAAGGGTTTATATTTCATGTCAGAAGGGTCTGTTTACTGACCTAGGATAGGAAGTAAGGAGTTCAAAGTTCAAATTCGACTGATCTTCACGTTTCATACCTCCAGGAAACTGAAAATGATATTTTCGACATGCAGTCAGTCCGTCTTCGCTGTAGCCTGTACGCTCTAAGCAATCACGATAGCGGCCACAAAAATTAAGATAAGAACATGAAATTTGAGGGGACATGAAATTAGTGTGCTCGCATAGAACCCAATAAAAAATCTGAAAAATCTAATTAAAAATAACAAAAACGCGGACGTTTTAAAACGTTTTTGTTTATATTTCTTGTGTTATTCAACTTGTAACAAACTAAATTAAATAAAAATTTGCAGATTTCAATTCTGCATGTAATGGTATCAAACCACATCACTACGAAGTTATTATCAAAAATGTAATTTCAAACCTTTTCTTCCAATAAAATTTGATATTCGTAAAATTACGAAATCTAAAACGTGCATAATGAGTGAAACTTCACATATGCTCGTGTTACAAGCCCGCTACGGCTGAGAGACTAACATGAGCGAAATGAGTGGAGACTTTGTAATATATACACATCTAAGAGGGTTTGCGGCAATGTGTTCTACTCATAAAGGTCTTTAATTCAATGTACAACTCGACCTTGTCATTTAAGATTTCCTACTTAAACCTTGAGGGCCGCCGTCCCCCTGGAAAGGTAGCGGTCCACTGAATACGTACTAAAATAGGTTTTGGTGACCATTAACAGTGTGTAAAGCTTAGTAACTCTATCTGTAATGGTTATAAAAATATTAAGCCCTCCCGGGACTTATTTAACACGCGGTGTAAATGATTATCAGATAATAAATATAAATAAATGTTGTATATTTCGACTGTTGCCTTTATTAAAAAATAAAAGGTAAAGATAATAAAACACTTTTTTTTATTTTGTAATATCCACTTTTTATTAGTCTAGCCGTTTTGCCTGCTAAGGGCCAACCTAGGGTCATTGAAATACCTGGGGGATTGTTCCTATAGAGTCATTGCCCAGGCCGGGTATTTCCCCAACCTTCCATTCATTGTATCCAAACTCCCACTCTCTAGTTTTAAGGTTTTGTGTTTTTCTTTTTTCTTCAGTCTGTAATACAGCGTTACAGCCTCGTCAATGCCTTAGCAGGCGCAAACATTGGTCGGCTAGACTAATAAAAAGTGGATATTACAAAATAAAAAAAAAAACTGTGTTTTATTATCTTTAAACATGGAATTTCACCAAGAACCATCAGTCTCAACAGTAATGAAAATTAAATAAAAGGTACATGATTAATTCTGAGCAAGTCGGTGGACCAGTTAATTACAACAATAATTAACGATTGAATAAACATGAGTCAATTATTCTAAGGAAAGTGAACATTAAATTGAGACATTGAAATGAAATTGAGTTCTACATTGTTTCGTACATTTTGGTGAATTATTTTGGCAGAGCAGTTGTTCTGACTTCCGACTAAAGTTGTTTCCACCCAAATTTCAAAAAGATAAAACATAATAGAGGGAAGATGGAAAGAACGAAAAGTTTTATAATTATTAAAACTATGATTTTTATTGAGGAATTTATAAACATCTGTAATTAAAAACATCTGACTTTATATTAAGAAAAATGTAAGCACGAAAAGTAGTGAATTAAAATTTTTTAAATGTCTGTAAATCTTCAAGACTATGCTCATCAATAATAATTATGTCATCAATGTATTTATTAAATTTCTGTTTTTAAGTTAACGAAAAAATCACCCCTATTACATCATTTTATTGTACGTTGTTAAAAAACTGGTCATGTTTTAAAACCGTTTCGTCCGGGCTCTGCGCCCCCTTAAATGACGCCCACATATCCTTGCTGAACCCTTCCTTCTCGTGCATGACTGAATCTAGGTCGTTGGTTAAACTCTTAACCTCGTTCTCTAATATTAAATTAGCCATCCCTAACCTTTTAACCAGGCTAAGGAATCCATAAAAAAGCCTTTCAGTTTCTGTTAAAAGTAGGTTACAAACATTTCACTTATTGTTTCCCTTTTCTTTTACTTTTTAACAATATTGTAAAATTGTTAGATAAAGCAACACAAAATTGATATTGAGTTATTTAAGAATACCATAAAAAGCTTTTTGAGATAGGGAAAAAGTTTTGATCGAATTTGATATTTGAACGAAAATCGATGCGTTGTTTTTTAATACGTAACATTTGATGGTACCTGCCTTTAAGATCAAAACACAGCTTATTCAAATTCACCTTTAATGAATTCGATTAAATATTGCTCCTAACTACCTGAACACTTCTCGAAATGCCGTTTCCGGAGTTATATGTCAAAAGGTTTGTTCTTTAAAAACCTGTCATCTTCACCTTATAAAAACAGAAAGAAAAAAAACTTAATATATAGACCCACTAGCCCTCGAATAGCGATAGGGTCAGAAGAGAACAAAAGCTAGTCAAAATAGGAAAGATGAAAGAGAAGTATGTAACCCAAAACTACCTGAAAAACGGTGTAGCTCCAGCTAGGGTCCCTCCGGATTCAAGCGAGATCTACAAGTATTTCTTAACCAACCCTCATTATTTTGCAACCCTTACAGAAGATACTGAGTAATCTTGCGTACCATCTTAAACAATTGAATAATTTAAACTCGGCACAAGCTTTTTTTATCTGATGTAGCTTTACCTTCACCTTCATGATTAGTTGGCCTCGGTGGCTGGTGACCCACTTCGTTAGCCACGTAAATGATCTGACTACAGTTTTTATTGTACAATGATGTCTTTTTAGAAGTTACATGAAAATTTGTCAACTTTTAAGGGAAATCACACACTATAAAACAGTGTAAATGTTACGTTAATAATAATGTAACACCCTATAATAATAATAATACGTTTTATCACCCTATTGCCGCGCTGCGCTCCTCTCTACGCGTTAGTGAGTTCGAGTAGGGTTCTTCTTGCCCCACGTTGGGCGCCACTTGCCACGCTGCGCCTCTCTACGCGTTAGTGAGTTCGAGTAGGGTTCTTCTTGCCCCACGTTGGGCGCCACTTGCCGCGCTGCGCTCCTCTCCGCGTTAGTGAGTTCGAGTAGGGTTCTTCTTGCCCCACGTTGGAACGCCACTTGCCACGCTGCGTCTCCCTTCTACGCGTTAGTGTGTTCGAGTAGGGTTCTTCTTGCCCCACGTTGGAACGCCACTTGCCGCGCTGCGACTCTTTCTGACTTAGACGAGTTTAAGATTCTTGTTCCCTTTTTTGGAACACTATTATCACGAACTCTTAAACTCGCTGTACGATCACCACCGACTGGGCGAACCACCTTTCTTTTCAGAGCAGGCGCGGGCAAGGCCAAAATGCTCACTTTTACTTTTTTAAATCAAAGGTTTTGCAACTCTTGGCTCTAATAAGTATGAGCTTGTCCTCATAAACTTACTAAATTTTAATTAACGCAAAATTCCCTGAATTTTATCTCAATGCTCGATTATTTAACTCTTTTAAGATTAACTCTCTCTCTCTCCAAGGTCGTGCCTTTTGGGAGAAATCGGCTCTTAAGTTCTGATGATAACTTTTAAAATTTTCAAATTATATTACCAGAGCACATATATAAATTTCATGTTAAAACAAAGTTAATAGCATACACAGAATGGATTTATATTAAAAACACAACAAAATTTAGAAATGAATTATTTGTATATTATTTCCTCTTTTGCACAGAAAAATTTTATATTCAAAACTTTTTTAATCACACAAAACAATTTAATTGAACAATAACACAACTATTTATTTATTTAACAACATTAATTAATGTAATATTATCTATATATTAAACAAAAATAAAAGCGCTTGACTTTCCAGACAGAACCACAAACAGTTTTTCCTGTACTGAAAAAGTCGTATTTAAATTATTAATTATTATCAACACCAAAGCAGAGGTTTAAAATGAATTTAATTTGTAACAATTCCCCTAATGACGTTATATTTGAAAAGAAGTTAATATTTGCGAATTATTCCTTAAGTATAAGATACCTTCACACTTTAATAGAAGTTCTAGTTGGATTTGGAATTTGTTGTATTATTAGGATGATGGTGATGTGATGTTTTCTTTCCAGAGTCTGTAAGCTGCTATGTAGTTGAATGCTGGTATCGAATTCTTCTAAGTCGCCTTGAAGATCGATTAAAGTTGAAATTATTCTAAGTCCAATTAGTAGAGTGACAGTTGAATCTTCCTCTCAGCTCACAGTCGGTTGCAGAAGAAACGTCTTATTCGCGTCGATTCCAAATCAAAAGTAACCGTCTTTCGACGATTAAATCTCGGTCTCCCTGTCAGTGGGAATTAATCCACTTTTCTGGAGCCAATTTTTCTCCCTTTTTGGGAAAAAGGTATTTTCCATATATTATGTGTTTTCAGGCCCTTTTGGTCTGAAATATTTACACTATATGTTTTATTAGTCCTATTTCTTGACTAATGAATAGTTTTCTTCCTTAATTATTAATTAAAACACCTTTTAATTAATAATTTATAGTATTTTTTCTTTAACGTTATCTTTGATCCATGTTGGCAGTATGATGTTTCCGACTTTAGACTCAGCTTGAAGATGCGCGCGCCACTTTTCATGTTTTTGCATGAAAATCTCTACTTTTGACGTTTTTTCGTTCAACTCGCTGTAACTTTCGAACGCTTGAACCGATTTTAAAGTTCCTTTCGGATTCTTCTTTCTTTCCATCTTGTGGGTCTTGTGGAACTTGATTCATCGCTCTACTACGCTTCGTTCGCGAGTTATCGCCCTTTTCCCTAAACTTGATTTTTCCTCTTTTCAAATTTTGAGATAAGTCCTTTCTCAAAATTCTTTTGACGAAATCTTGTTCCTCTTCTACTACGACGAAATACTATGTTTTTACTTTTTACATAACTCGTTTGGTTGTTGAGTTATTCGCCTTTGAAGTCCTTAAATTTGTGTCGTATGAGTTTATGTTCATAAAAACCCCCCCATTATATATTATTACTTCTGCTTTGGTGTGTTACAATTTTACAGGCTAGATACATATAATTATCATGTTACTTTACCCTTTTAACGTTTCATTTACCCGCTTTTGGGCTTTGAAGTTTTACGTTTTGTTATTATTATATCTCCCTTATTTTATTTTCAAATTTGATTCTAAGTACTTATTATTGTGCCCTATTGTGGTCTCTACAATAGTACTTATTATTATTTTTTAAATGATCCCCCCTTCAACTCAAAAATTCCAAAAAACTCCCCAAGAATGACTTTCTAAGTCCATTCTCACCTGTTTATTATTATTAATTCATATTTTTTATTTATGATTATTATTAGTTCCCCTTTGAGTTATGACTCTACGTTTTTTGAATTTTGAATTTAAGTTTTTTCCAAATTTTAGGTTTTTGAGCCCCTATAAAAACTTGAATAACTTTTTTGTTTTAATTGCTTTTAAATTTATTTTTCGATATTCTTAATCGGTTGATTCTACTGAACATTAATTTATTTTAATAATTTAGTATTTTAATAAAATAAGAGACAAGACAAAACGACTGTACACGATCCAACATGCAGTGTTCAACCCCTGTTGCCGTGACGTCACAGTCCCCCCTCGTCTCTCATCTACATCGCTTTATCGCGGGAATTTAACTTGTTTTAAATTGGCTTGAGGCTTTTGGCTTTTTCCAAACCGCCTCACTATGTAACTTGAAAAGGTTTCATTCACATAAATGAGAACATAAATGGATCATATGGATCTCTAGAGCACTGTGGTGTGTGTGTGTGTGTGTGTGTGTGTGTGTGTGTGTGTGTGTGTGTGTGTGTGTGTGTGTGTGTGTGTGTGTGTGTGTGTGTGTGTGTGTGTGTGTGTGTGTGTGTGTGTGTGATTATATATATATATATATATATATATATATATATATATATATATATTGAAATTAAATTCCCAAAAACCATAATAACAACACACAAACTTTAGTTATGTTTATTCTACCTTATGTACGTTTCAATACCATCTTCAGAGATACATCTTCCACAATCGATCTTCTAAAGAAACACTTGCTCCGGAACTCACTCCTTCAAACAGTAACAACCAAAAGAATGAACGAAAGACCCCGCGTGCTTCCTTTCCACCCCTATATTACTAACGGGCTGTGAGAACCCCTTGCTGCAGTAGTAATTGTAGTTATTACGCACCTAATAAAAACTAAAGGTTTGGTTTCTAAAACGCAATTATTGACTAACTTCAGTGAGTTTACTCCATTGAACCAGAAATAAGTAACTCAATTCGTCTTTACTGAGGACGTTTTCAAAATTGAAACTTTAATCTTACACAGGTAAAGTTTATCAAATTTTTTTATTGGCGTCAAATAACTTTTAAAAACTGCCAGCTCTTTTCCATGCAATACCGCATCTAAAAATAGAGTAATAATCCAAGCACTACGGGTAAATGTTGCGTCAAGAATGGTGTGACGGAATGTACAAGCATTTTGTGTAGAAATACAAACGCTCCAAACAGTAGAGTTAAAGTTCAAAGTCCAATTAAAGTTAAGCAGGAGAGATAAAGTGGTTTTAGTCATGCAATCTGTAAGGAGAGGGCGGTACGGAGTGCCGAAACATTCCCGCTAACACGCCATCACGTTTAGTTCAATACTGTATCTGTATGACCTCCTTTACTGAGAAATGTCTTCTTAGGAACGTATTTAAATTATTGAACAGCATTACGTAACAGTTTTGATCAGATTTGTGAACTTTTTGCCATGTATCAGTGTATCGTCATAAGAAGAAACTAAAAATTAAAAATTTTAACGTCGGCGATAACGAAATGATATTTGGTTGTCGTGTGTGCAATGCAGTCCTCAAATGAGTATTTTTTATGGACATATTTTAGCTTCTTTATCATCTTTGATACCTCAAAATTGAGAGATAGTCCTTATAAGATTAAAACACCAAATTACTATTATCTCAAAATTTTACTTGAATTTATTCTCCAAAGAGACAAACCATACGTATGTTTTTTTCCCAAAAATTCCAGTTAGCCGGTTCTCCTTAAAGACTATGATTTCTCAATCAGTTGTACTAATTTTAATAAATTTTAACTCCTAAAATGTGCAGCTAAACTAACCAACCCAGTAAAAGAAAATTACAGCTCTGAAATAAATGTCAAAAATAAACGAACTTTGATTGTTATTTTGATTTTAAACAAAAACGTTCTATGCTTAAGGAAGAATGTATCACAACAGTGAAGCAAACTTAATAGTAATACAAAACTTACTTACTTAGAAAAGTATTGCTAAGAGAAGAAATATCAGATTTGTGGGGGGGGGGCGTTTTTGAATAAGTAAAAAGTACTTACACAATATTTTCACACTATATTTGTGAGTTTTCACTTACTACAGTTACTAATACTACTAATGAGATGAGGCTGACGATAGCAGTGTAATTATCTCCTTAGACGACAAGTAAATGATTGCTTGAAATTGATTGTTTTTTTATATTATTTTTATTAAATTTTTTCGCAGAATAAAAAAGTCTTTTTTGCTCATTTAATACGAGTTTCAGCCACAAGTGAAGTAAATTTAGATCGATTTAATTATAGCCTACAGGATGTTTTTCACATCAAAACCAATGAAAAAGTTAATGCAAAAATATTTCCTAATTGCTTCGTTTTCTATCTAGCGGCCATTTTGAGTTTTTAACCAAAAAATCGTATCTTTTTAACGGTAAATTACATGGAGTTAAAAAATTTCATCCTACTTAATGTTAAGATGCAATTTGAATAAATAATCAACCGATTTTCATTATTCATATTAAAATGGCTGTTATTTAAATTTATTAACACCGAATATTTCAAAAACTATTATTTTTACATAATATATACAAGAGACAAAATACTTTCTTTGTTAAAGACCAACAAAATTTTGTTTTTATTTTTTCTGTAGCTTTAAGTATAACTGAATTATCGAAAAACAACTGAGAAGATTAATTGTTGGTAATTGTCTACACAACCAAGATTAGCCTAAAACTAAAATTTGTATTTGAGTTCTGGAAATTATTATCTCCAAATTTTCCTGTAGCTTAAAGGACAAATTAGTTATCGACAACCCAATAATAGCAATGTAATAACTAATACCATAAACTTCTGTGTTTTGCATAATAAAGTTATAGTTGTATAAAGTTAATAAATAATAAAGTTATAGGCCTACAGTGTATGACAGATAATATATATTATTATTGGATGTGTCGTTAACTCAGATGTCCTTTGAGCTACAGGAAGATTTTGAGATAAAAATTTGCAGAATGCAGACTAAAATTTAGTTTCTCGACTAATCTCGGGTGTTGTAGACTATCACCAAGAATTAATGTTTTCAGTTTTTTATCTATAACTCAGTGACCTTTCAAGCTAAAGAAAGAATAAAAGAAAACATTTTGTTAGTATTTAAAAAAGACAAATATTTTGTTTCTTGTAAATATTCTGTAAATCAACTGTGTTTTAGATATTTGACGTTAAAAAGCTTAAACAGCTACTATTTTAAAATAATAATTAAGGAAATCGGTCGAATTTTTTTTTTCAAATTTGATCTTTATAACACTAAATAGATTGAAAAATTTCAAATCTCTTTCATTTACCATTATAAAGGTATGATTTGTTTTGTTAAAAACACAAAATGACAGCTAAAAAAAACTAAGCATTTTAGGGAAATGTTTATATAATCTTTTTCATTGGTTTTGATGTGAGGAATAAGCTTCTGATATTTTTGAACGATTTTTGGTAACACCCTGTATATAAACATTACAAAATAGTAGCGTCTATGGTGTATTTTCACTTTTTTTACTGGCATTTTTGGTTAATACTTCGTATGCAAATGAGTGTGTGATAAACTTTGTGCAAGTTCATGTAGCGTTTATTTTAAAAAGTTAACATACCGGCGGAAAAAAAATAAAACCCAAGATTAAAAAAAGAATAAAGTCTATGAATTTCATCGCCCTTTCTTTAAAGAAGGTTAGAGTTGGTGTGACAGTTTGGCATAAGTGTTTTTGTCATCCTGAAAACCGTGGTCAAAGTAGACTTTGGAATCTATTTTATGATAACTAAACCAAACCAAACTAACAGAGAAACCACAGTTTCAAAGCAAACAGCAGCTCGTTTCTATGACAACGCCTTAACACTTTATCCCAACCAAAGTAAATCATTAACCTAGATACAAATTCTCTTTTCCCTGCACGCAGTGTGTTGCTACATCATTGACGTCATAGTTGAGTTGATTACGTAACACGTATGCTAATACTGAAAGACAGCACAGCCAGCGACTGGTTCCATTGACGTGTGAACAGGTGAAATATTACCAGGAAACAACCTGGCCTTGTCAGAGTTAAACATCCTACCTTCACCTTTACTTGATCCTTTGCTTAGAGTAGGCAAAAACAAATGTTTTACTAATTTCATTTCGTATAGTTTTTATTGTCTCACGTATAGGTAGTAAAGAGAAAGTTGTGATGGACAGGTGATCAGAGTGAAAAAGAAGAGGTTTTGGTTATGATGTCCGTCTGTGGCTTGTTTTACAGCCCAAAGGAGTCGAGGGATTTTATGAAATAAAATTTCATTTATTGGCATTTTTGGCCTTTTCTCGGAATATATATATATATATATATATATATATATATATATATATCTGCCATAAAACAAAACACAAAATCCTGACTTTCACAAAATCGGCTGTAACGATATGAACAAATTTAACTGAAAACTCTTCTTCAAAAATTCCGAGTCAAAAGTTATGGAAAAAAATAAAAAATTCGATCGTGGAGATGTGGCATTTTGAGAAATGAAGTATTTTATAACAGTATAAAATACATAATTTCTAAAATGGCAAAACTAATTGCATTCTTTTTTTCCTTGTTGTTTGAAAGGTTAAGTTAGGTTACGTCATCATCGGCTTGTGGAAGAAGAGAAAAATGAACATAAAAAAGCCCTTTAGCCTCGAATACTCTAATGGCAGGTTCGTAATAGAACAAGAGTTTACCAAGAGAGACCCAATAGTAAAGATGAAAGAGAGGGATCTAACCCAAGAATACATTAAAAAAGCTGTACATCTCTCGAAGTCCCCTCGAAAGTCCCAGACCGTACTCACTAAAGTGAGACATTGAGGGTAGGTTAGGTTAGGTTAGGGTAGGGTAGGTTAGGTTAGGGTAGGTTAGGTTAGGTTAGGTTAGGTTAGGTTTGGTTAAGTAATAACACATTTTAACGCGTTTTAATTAATAACACAAACGGATATGTAGAATCGAAAGTTCAGAAAATTATCCTTCAGAAATAGTTGCAAAAAACAATTATTAACCTACATCACTGAAGTTCAAAACTTTATTTAAATCAAATAATATTTAAGTTTTAACGAGTTTTTGCTAAAATCCAAGCAAATATAGGCTCTATTTAAATACACTAATATCTAACAGGCTATTCTAATCATCTTTCATATTAAATATAAATAAAGTACCTGTTGCTCGAAATTGAGCAATATATTTTTCCTTCCTCATTGTCAAATCCACCCATAATTCTCATGTAGTTGCAATGATTAACACGCCTCCGGTGTAAGTTTCAATTCCCTCTATTAAAAGTACAATGAGACACAGTTCAATAAACATAAAAAACATTTCAAAACCTATTTAAAAAACTTCATTTTAAAACAACGAACTGAGCCCTATCCAATGACACATCAAGAATAAAAATCGATTAAAAACTGTAGGGTGAGTTCTACTAAACAAAAATCCCTTAGCCTATTAAATAAGTATAGATATTTTTATGAGACCAAAATTTCCATCAAATAAACAAATTCAACCATTATGGCTGTTATATCTACAATAAACCTGGATGAACAAGTTGCACAATTATTCCTTTACCATATTTACTAAGCGAAATCGGTTAGTAATGTGCAACATTTCAACTCCATATTATTTACCGTTAAAATGATATGAATGTTTTTGTTAAAAACACAAAATGGCGGCTAGAAACTAAGCATTTTAAGATATTTGTTAAATAAACTTTTTCATGAGTTTTAATGTAATGAATTAGTACCTAAAGTTTTGGAACTATTTTTGGAAACATTCGATATATGAATTTGAAAGAATTCAATGAAATAAACACCAGTTTAAACTCTGTTGACAGCTGTAACATGATAAAGATCCCTTTCTTCAATTCTGTTTGTAAAGAGCAGTTGATAAACCCTGAAAAGCAAAACTGTTCAACAAAGACATTAATTTGTTATGCTTTAAAACAAGATTATTTTATTTCATTTTAATTATTGCAAATTTCAAAATGGTTAGAATAGAAAGCGTCAACTAATATAAATACAATATTCAACCGTCTATATATATACATTCAACCGTCTATGGAATTAATCATTTAAAAAGATTTAAACTCGTCTTGTCTCTGCATTTGTGAAAGTCTAATATCTCAATCACGACTTGGAAAAGGAGAAAGAAGAAAAAAATAATAAAATAAACGATGCAGTGAAACCATTCCTGCGTGAAGTAGAGGTTATTGGCCACAGAATCAATGAATTCACCGAGGCAACAGGAAATAATAAACGTTTTGGTTAACAACGGCATTCAAGAAGAAGCGAATAATCGATTTATGAACGCTAGGTAACACGACTTACACGTTCGATTGGTCGAAAGTAAACTCTATCATGCAATATAGATGTAATGTACAAAAGTTTAACCGTAGCAAAGTTACTGAAACCAGAGAAATATTGTTGTCGGTTGTTTCGTCGCATCTATATAATATTAGATTTTAGAACTAATAAAGATGTTTTAGCACATTCTACATTATTTATTTATTTTAATTTTAGCGAATTCTACAACTGTCGCACACAGTTTCTAGTTATTCCTGTCCCAACAATTATTCATTTGAAAATTTAATACTCACATTGCCTCCTGAATCTCATAATTAAAAACCGCACCGTGGAGATTCTTCATTCCTACATCGTCAAAAGTTTTGGTGTTTATAAAAAAATAACTACACAACTTGTGAAAAATGATCTGTGTGTTACGATTTCAATGTTCTCTACACGCTACTAGTGATGTGCGAGTTCGAATTAAAATACTCGGTGAATCCGAGTATCAAATCCTCGGAATGTTCCGATTATTAAAATCCTCGATTTCGGAATAAAATATTCGGACGATATATTTGTAACTAGGAGTAAGGAGACGATATAATATTCGTTAGTAATTCGCTGATTAGTAAAGTTCGAATCCGAAGCGCAAAATCATTCTGCTCAGATTCTCGATTTCTAAATATTAATACGAGTATTGAAATCATTTGTAACCGATTAATGCGATTATCCATTTCACCCGAGTATTAACATCGCTAACTACTCTAATATGATTTAGTTGAAGATATTTTGTATTCCATACACCGAGTTCTGTGGGATGTTGGGTTGCCACCTGGGAAAAAACCTAAACTAACACCGGGGAAACGAGTTGGTAAACCCGCACGGTCCCTATTGGTTTCTTCAAGGTCACACTATCCCTCAACGAATTTAACTCGGGAAGGCTTGTATAACCAGTGAATTTATTTGAGCATATTATAACTTTTGTATTAATCAGACATTCATTGAACGACACACAGAAGTTTAAATAATATTATTATGTTGTGTTTAAAATCATATTGAATGGTTTATAGTTACAAATATAAGTATTAAATAAGTAACTAAAATTGAAATAAAACGTAATATAACCAAAAATACTTCACGAAGGCATCTAAAAGCATATAAGTGCAGATTTGTGAAAACATTCATTCATTTTTTGTAATATTATATGAATTCACAACACGATGTATCTTTATGGTTATAAGGAAATACAGAACTACTATGTTAATTAATTCACATATTTAAGGCAAGGAATGTCTCTCCTCCTTGAAACCTAGGCGCGAATAGACTTTTGAAGGTCTTCACTTAATTTCATTGATTTGTTGTTTTCTATTGTTTCTTAAAATCTGAACGTATTTCAATAAGAAAAATTATCCCTTAAGGTAAGAATTCAAAAGCGTGCATCTTCCACAATCATAAAGTTTTATAAAGTTATCGGACATTTCTCATATTCTTTGTATATAAAATAAATATAATAATAATGAGTTATTAAAACAAAAAATAATATTTATTTTATAATTAGCAATATCTAAATGATACCCTTACCGTTTGTATGATTGAGTAATTATTAATAATTAACATTGTTACAAAGTTGTTAATTAATTTTAAATTTATTATATAGTTTATGTTTTTGTTTTTTTCATTCTAAAATATATCCAATGATAACATATGAAATAAGAAAATATTTTATGTACGTCTATGTGACAATATGTAAATTATTTAACTTGTTCATTGCGCGTTTCGCAATTTCACTTATGCCATCCTCAGATGATTGCCCAACGAGTTCGTTAGTTCATTATGATAAAAGAACACAAATAACAACATACACGTACAAAATAAAAAATATAAATTATGTTTAAGGTATTGCGTTTATGGATAAAATAAAGCAATAAAGCTTAAAGTTTCAAAATATTTTAACAATATAAATGCCTTGCAGTTGCCCGATGATTCCGCAAGGTAAAACAATTGTAGCTCATTTATATTATTAAAATATTTTGAAACTTTAAGCTTTATTACTTTATTTTATCCTTTAATATGGAGTTTCTACAAGAAATATCTGCTGGTACATTAAAATTTATTATGTTTATGTTTAATTTATATTTTTCTTTTAGTACGTGTATGTTTTTATTTATGTTCTGTGTTGTTTTATCTTAACAAGACAAGTGACGAGCTCATTGGGCGATCATCTAAGGATGGAATAATTGAAATTTGGAAACGCGTATGAACCAGTAAGTTAAATAATTTACACATTAAGTCACATAGACGGACATAAAAAAAATGTTCTTATATTATATTGTGCTCCATCTCAAAAATTTGCAACACCATTCGAAACTCTCCCAGACGTATAATTTTTTTAAATCCAACATTTTAATATAGTTTAATCGGACATTCACCACAATTTGTGTATATGAAAATTAATACACGACGTTTCGAAAGTATAAACCAATTATCGTTATTAAGTGTGAAACTAGAACATAAAAGAGAAACACACCAAAATTGCTTAGTAGCCGAGGCCCATGTTGGAAACTAAAACAAAAGCTATAATATTAGAAAAGAACTCAAGCCTAAAACTAAATCAAAGCTAAGATTAAATACAAACGTTATCACACGTTGTTGTTTTTCATTTATTGTCTTTTTCCGCACTTGAGAAAGAGAGTTGATTGTCTCACCACCGTCAAACACCAACTTGGAGGCTGTGTGCTTTTTTCGCTAAATCCCAGTTGACATTTTTTCGCTATTCGCTTTTTTCGGATCTTCGTTTTGAAGAATTTACTTTAACATGCATTCGTTTAATTAATAGCCATTCACAATATATGAAGAAATAAATAATGAAAGCATACTGATTTTTATATTTATTAAACTTTGTTGCTGTTTATGCTGAAAGCTTTTTTGTTAGCGAACAATATCTATTTTTATCCTCACCATAATAAAACCCCCGACAAGCTCGAGCAAGATGAGACAGGTCGGGTTCATTGACTTCAAAAGGAAATGACATAGCATGCGAAGATAACGTTGTGCAAGAAACAAAAGGAATGCGAAGCAATTGTTCTTTATTTTTGTTATTGTCCTGGGTTATGCTAGGTCAGTTATACTATAAGAAGTGCACTTGAACAGTTTATCATGTCTACTATTCATAAAGAGAAAATAATGGCGGACAAAAACTATAATTATTTTATGAAAACATACTTCCCTTTTATATTCTGTGAAATTCATTGCTGAAATTTGATTATCAAAATGAAAACAAGATAGCTATTTGATAACCATGGATGATTCATAATATTAATATAGTTTCGGACATTTGTCACAATTGTGTATAGAAAAACTACTATACGTTTATCATGATGTGGTGGAACTGCGTAAGGTCGTTTCAGAATTTATGAACTACCCTAACTATTTGGTTGATAGTTTAGTCGAGGGTTAATACTAATTTGTTACTATTGTAAAATATGATTTCCATTCATAGGCTATACTATTTTATCCATGCGATGGTTGGTAAATTTTATGTGATTCTAATTTAAAACCAACTTTTATTGTTATATAAAAAAGAAAAGGATGAAAAGACTAGCACTACTAATCTTATACAAAAATGAAGTATCTGATTAATCATTTACTCACCAAGTAGGCCGAACAACCTGGGAAAACTGAAAACGTTTGTTAACCATCTATCGGCCATTTTATGTTTTTTTCGAAAAATAATGGTAACTTTAACAATTATTAAGATATCAACAAATTTGGTTTATATTTTTTATACAACCTTTTACCAATATATCAAGAATCAAAATTTTATCTAATAAATTGTTAAAATGGCGGACGAAATTTTTAATATGGTTTATCTTTAAAATCATTAAATACACAAAAAATAAATAAATGGCCACTATTTTGAAAATTTGTAATTAAAATTTTTATTCTTTTTATACTGATAAAACGTAGCTTACAATAGACTATGTATATTAATTTTTGACTCAAAATTTTTATAATTTTTAGTTATTATTTTTGAAAAATATAAAATGGCCGACAAACGGAAGTGAAAGCGTTTCCAGACATATGAATGTTAGGAGTACACCTGCGAATCTGTCAGTTTCCTTCTGGGACACTCTGTATATAGTATAAAGAAATATATATGATGGGCCAAAAACTGGTGTCGAATTATTAGTAGTAATATCCGTTTTGATGTCTTCATAAAGTGATTTTGGGAATGATATCTGTCTGTCTGTTTGGTGATTTCCAGCCTAAACAAGTAGATCGATTATAATGAAATTCGGTTTGTGGATATAATTTGTCCATATCTCAGAAAGATCTTTTATTTCTTTCAATAACTCAAAGTTTCCTGTCATGAGATATTTCGATTTTATCAAAATCATTGGAGTCAGTTTTGATAAACTATAGTCTCTAACTATCCAAACAAAACGTACTCATCATCATCTCCCCAAATATGTCGGTACTCGAGGTATCGGTAAAGATCTTTTCGGCTCAAATTTTGTTAAAATTCAATGTTTGCTCAAACCAATGTACCAAATCTTAAGTAAAAGAAAATTAAGGTTTAGGAGTAATTGGTTGAGGAATAACTAGTTTGGCAATAACTGGTTGAGGAATAACTTGTTTTGGAATAACTGGTATAGGAATAACTGGTTTAGGAAGATCTGGTTTGAGAATAACTGATTAGGAATATTGAGCTTAGAAAAAAACTGGTTTGGGAATAACATCCCCAGATATATTTTTCATAATAAGTATTGAATTAAGACGTGTAAAGTACATTTAAATGACATATAGGCTTATATAATTTGTACCTGTGAAATTTAGGTAAGGTTAAGCTGGTCAAATGTTCTTTACGTAGGCTAGTGTTGGTGTCCTATTTTTCAACTAATCTATTTTTTTTATCAACCGTGTACCATCACACTTTATCCAGGGTTTGGAGTGGCTAAAATTTTATTAACCGTTTATAATTGACCGTAGCGTCTACCTGCGCAACTGGACCATAGCCTCGGGGGCCCAGAAACAATCTGCTTACTAATTTCTTGACCAATTGCGCAGTTCGACCCTGCCCGTTTAGCATGTGATAAACCTGGGGATTTGTTTTTTTTTACAACATGAACCTTTACTGCTAGATTATGTTGGTATTTTTTTTTTTACAAAATAATCCTATTCTGCTAGATTATGTTGGTGTTTTTGTCAATCTTTGTATGCTCTAGGTTTTAACAATTGAAGATGGAGGTTGATTTATACTTTCGAAACTGCGTGTATTATTTTGTGTACACAAGTAAGGCAGCAAATTACCTACTAAACCGTATTATATAAGACAGTAATGTAATTCTAAACTAATGTTGCTGTAGCAAAATAGCAAATTGAAGTTCGTTGAAAATATATTTTCAGTGTCAATGTTCAACAAAATAACAAGTTTAATCGGTATTAAAAAAAAATCAAATCAATGGTGGACAAACTTTGTAGGCTACTCATCCATTCCTAAAACCAAATAAAATCAAACTAATATTTGTCAATTTGGTAGGTGTAGGTCAAAAAGTAAAATTGAAATACAGACTCAAATGAAAAATATTCATTTATTTGAATACGCCCTAAGCTTACTTCAAATGTCTCATAAACACATCCTCATGGTAAAATAGAACTTTCAATTAATTTTTTTTTTAATATTAGGGGTGGGTAAAAAGTATGAGAACGCCTTAATATCTCGTATATAAGGGAAATTTGAAGATAGATGTGACTGAGAAAGTTACTTTATTTAAAAATACTATTTTATTATGATTTCAAAAATTTAGTCCGCCATCTTGGATCCGCCATTTAGAATTTAACTTTATTTTTTTTAATGGGAAGTTGGTCATGTGACATCATTGTAATGCAGAATTTTAAGACAAAATCAATGGTCAATAGCGTTGGGAGTAGCATTTAAGATACCACAAGTACATTTACCGCCCGCTATTGGAAATGTTTTGGCATTTAATAAAGCCTTCATTTTGAGTTACACGTGTCGCTTAAAACCAAGGCTTACCTCTTTACTGATAGAAATGGAGGTTTTTGTCGCCTGTCGAGGAAGTATTTTCCCCGAACTTTAATAAGCCTTCATTTGGATAATCACATTGTAAATGCGTGTTATCTACAACAAATTTAAATACGTACAATTAACAATGGAAGAGGCAGTGCATGACGTAGGTGAAACAGCACGTGAACTCAACATGTAGTACGGAATGTCACACTGTGTAGCAGGTTACGGCAAGTCGTTGCTAACCACCTTACAGAGGGAACGATGGAAGTAAACAAGTTCTGGCGCACAATGCCCCTATATATTTTAATACCTAGTGATTGTAACAGGTGTGACAGCTGATTTATTCGATAAGTACAAAAAACCTTAAAAAGTAACCCTTAAAATTTTTTGATATATTTTCTTACAGGAATCTTGATTTTTTATGCTGATTTTGGATAAAATTCATTATTTTAAAATTGTTTTATTCTTGGGTATTTTTTGATATTCCCAATCGTTTATGAGCTACAGACACTTAAATGGTTCAAAAATCGAAAAGTTCAAGCTTTTTTCTATCGATTATTCCTCAGCCTACAGAACAAATTAAAATATCAGTACTGTAGTGTTATTACACCCTACCTCTAGTTTAAATTTCACCTGAATTTGACATTGAAAAATCGTCTCAGAAACCAGCTTGAACTTGCAAAGTTTTGAAACATTTGGCTGTAACTCTTAAGCAATTAGAGATATAGAAAAATATCCAATAATAAAAAGTCTTTAAATAATGAGATTTATCCAAAATTGCTACAATGGCGAAATTCTTATAAGGAAATTTAGGCCTTACCGTCATATTGGAAAAAAACTACGGGCGATTTGAAAAACGTTGTATTATCTCTAGTTTTAAGTCAAAAAGTTCTAGGGTTACTTTTAAAGTTTTTGTAACTTTTGTACTTATCGAATAAAACAGCTGTTACACCTGTTTCAAGCACTCTGTATTCTGATTCAAAACTAAATGGCAAACCTTCTGGGAAAGATTGTACCTAAAAAAAAGACAAAAAGTTCCTATAAACATGTGTTCAAAAATGCTTCGTTTTCATTTGTGTTTTCTGAAAACATTTCAACATATAGAATAAAGTTATGTGATGGGTCAACAAACCGTAAAATTATTCTTGTATTATTCGTTTTGAGCTCCTCTGAGCCCTAATAAGTGGTTTTTGGAATTATATCTGACTGCCTGTTTGTCTGTTTTATCTGAACTGCTCCACACAACACAAATAACTGGAACGATTATGATCTGATTTGGCATTTTTAACATATCTTAAGAGATTTTTCTCTCTCATTTTATCAATAACTTAAAATTTTATTGTGTTCACCTCTAGACCAAAATTTTTATTTTCTAAAATGGATTCTCAAACGACCTAACCAAACTTTCTCTAACAATAACCGTTTGGAGGTTATCGAAAACCAACAAAAACTTTACATGAAAATGTTATAGTTTTTTTCAAAATCACCTGAAACTATTTCGTTGAAAGTTTAGTGGAGATTAATGATCGAAATCAGTGTGTGAAATTGGAAATAAAATAAAATGAAAATACCTTTCAAATTAAAAAAATATATATTCTGGAGTGTTTTTCTATATACAAATTATCTCCCAAAAGAAATACATTGGAGAAAACCCCAAATACTAAAAATTTTGATCTCATATAATAAACAAAAACATTTTTTTAGAGATTTATCGTCGTAAATTATTTTTGAAATCATTGATGGGTGTGTGAGAAAGTTAGTCCATTTTTTTTAACTGAAACGATAAATAATAAAGAATAAAACTGTACTAAAAAAAATTATAACGATTATTACCATTCCGCATATTGATTATAACCTATAATTAATTTAAAGTTACCGTCTTTAATATTTTTCTTTCACTGTTCAATGCGGCCGTTTCGGCTATTCAGACATTCTCAGGTTGAGCAGAATGTGTTCCTTTGTCAGTTAATATTTACAGCACATTAAATCAAAGTAACACTTTAGGAAGGTGCCATGCACAAAAATAATAAATTAACATTATAAAATATTTTTATTTATTTTTGCGCGCGTGTGTGTGTTTGTGTGCCTGTGTAAAAGTATTATTTTAATGTAAATATACTGTAAGTCTTAATAGACAAAGGAAAATATCCTGTTTTAGTTGAAAATGGCTAAATAGACGAAACGGCCGTCGTTGATCAGCGAAAGAAGAATACTGAAGAAAGTATGTCCCATATAATATAATAGACTAAAATTAAAATCATCTTTGTTTAATCTATTTCCTGACTTGTATTGGGGGGGGGGGGGGGGATCAGCAATTCGTTTTATTGCATAGTTGAACGTTTCATTGAGTCTCCCAATAGACAACTATTAACGTAACAAAATATACGTCATAACACCAGTGTAACAGCTGCTAATGGATGGCATAACAAACAATGTTTTAGTGGTGTCTGCACACAGTTGCCTACTGCCAATAAAACTGTTGCTTATGCAACAAATTTCAGACAGTTGTTTTCACAACGATCTAACAATAAATATTTAAACAGTTGTATTATTATCCTATTTTGTCTGTTGAGAATAATTAAAGGTACCGTGTTTTCAAAATTTTTACAAGTGGTTTGTTGAATTGAGTGGGCATACAGAGCATTAATTATTATGTTATTAATTTTTTCCAGGCTACAGAATACATAAACCAAATAAACAAGTACTACAGCAGTTATTACGTTTAGACTACACAAGCTGTACTATCTAGTTCAAAATTCACCAAAGCTTATTTTGATTTAACCTACCCATTACGAAAGTTTAGTTATTGAAACAAAAGTACAACCTCAGCTTTTTCACTGATCTTCACATTTCATGGTATCAAAAAATCACAAAAATAATTTTCGACATGCCTTCCGTCCGTCATCGTTGTCGTCTGTTCTATAGTCGTTACACAAATTACGCTAGAAACATGTGAAATTGTTATACAGGGTGAGATCTAAGTCCCTTCCCATCTAACTTTTTCATATGGTTTAAGTTAGAAAATTGAAACTCCACATATCCATATTGGATCTAAATACCTTGGTTTTGATGAGTTCAGTGACTGACAAATGGGGAACGGTCCACAGGAAATTAGAAGAAAATCTTAAACGAGACCCTAGGTCGATGTGTAGATCAAAGGTCTTAATTACGAGGTTCTGAAAACCTCTATAACTTAAGGTTTTAAACTAACTTATATCTTGATGTACCAATATAATTTAACATTTCTTACAAGGTCCAAGAAACCAACTCTAAGGTATTACATTGAAAGGATCTGCAAGTATTTTCAGGCTAAAAACGAAAACATAAACTAGAGTGTCAGTGAATTTGGATTTGACATATATTTATAATTGATAATTCTATTTAAAATTCGATAAATATAAGAGGCATTTCCATCCCGTTTGTTGTCTCACTACTTTCGACAGTTCCAGAGTAAAGGAAATAACATGTTTTAACAACCTAGTAATTTTCCCTTTCCTTGGAAAACTTTACATGCAGCAAGCGAATGTACTAGCACGCAATCATTAGGCAATACTGAGAAGTGATGCGGACAAATAGAAAACTTGATTACTTGTCGAAGACTCTCCACGGAAATTACACTGTTTACTGAACAAATTACTTTAATATTACTAAGTTAATAAAACAATACCATAAATACTAATTGTAATAATTTGTAACACTTGGAGTAAATTGTGTTCTCTCTATATGTACATGCAATTGTTTACGCTGAAATGATAACGCGAATTTTGACCTGTTTTTTGTGTGTATCGATTCCTTTGCCAAGGAACACCAAGTTGTCTCCAAAAACTTTATTAAACTAATAACAAATCACAACGGATAGTTAAAAATAGTGGTAATAATAAATACCTTGTTAATCATTCTGTTATCATTTTTGTATATCTAATTAATACGTAATATTACAAAAGTGATCATTACATTTGGAGACTGTGATAACGATGTTTCGAAGTGTGATAACGATGTTTTGAGAGTGTGATAATGCAGTTTCAAGAGAGTGATAACGATGTTTCGAGAGTGTGATAATGAAGTTTCGAGAGAGTGGTAACGATGTTTCGAGGGTGTGATAATGAAGTTTCAAGAGAGTGATAATGATGTTTCGAAGTGTGATAACGATGTTTTGAGAGTGTGATAATGCAGTTTCAAGAGAGTGATAACGATGTTTCGAGAGTGTGATAATGAAGTTTCGAGAGAGTGGTAACGATGTTTCGAGGGTGTGATAATGAAGTTTCAAGAGAGTGATGATGTTTTGAGAGTGTGATAATGCAGTTGCAAGAGAGTGATAACGATGTTTCGAGAGTGTGATAATGAAGTTTCGAGAGTGTGATAATGATGTTTCGAGAGTGTGATAATGCAGTTTCAAGAGAGTGATAACGATGTTTCGAGAGTGTGATAATGCAGTTTCAAGAGAGTGATAACGATGTTTCGAGAGTGTGATAATGAAGTTTCAAGAGAGTGATAATGATGTTTTGAGAGTGTGATAATGCAGTTGCAAGAGAGTGATAACGATGTTTCGAGAGTGTGATAATGAAGTTTCGAGAGTGTGATAATGATGTTTCGAGAGTGTGATAAGGAAGTTTCGAGAGTGTGATAACAATGTTTCGGGAGTGTGATAATGAAGTTTCAAGAGAGTGATAATGATGTTTTGAGAGTGTGATAATGCAGTTTCAAGAGTGTGATAAGGAAGTTTCGAGAGTGTGATAACGATGTTTCGAGAGTGTTATAATGCAGTTTCAAGAGAGTGATAATGATGTTTTGAGAGTGTGATAATGCAGTTTCAAGAGAGTGATAACGATGTTTCGAGAGTGTGATAATGAAGTTTCGAGAGTGTGATAATGATGTTACGAGAGTGTGATAATGCAGTTTCAAGAGAGTGATAACGATGTTTCGAGAGTGTGATAATGAAGTTTCAAGAGAGTGATAATGATGTTTTGAGAGTGTGATAATGATGTTTCGAGAGAGTGATAACGAAGTTTCGAGAGTGTGATAACGATGTTTCGAGAGTAACTGTGAATAGACAACGCTACATGAATATGCTTAAAACATTTTTATGACGTTAATGTGAATGTTGAGCTATTATTGTTCCAACAGGATGGTGCTACCTGTCACACCTCACACGATACGATAGCCTTACTGAGGAATAACTTTCCAACCCGAGTCTTTTAACATAACGGCGATCAGAACTGGCCAACAAGGTCATGTGTCCTGACACCCTGTTATTTCTTCCTTTGGGGATATTTAAAATCACAAGTTTATCAAAATAATCAACGAACAATACCACAACTAAAGGAAGAGATTCGCAATGTCATCGCTCAACTCGAAGAGAAAGTTATAACAAATTCCATTGATCGAGTTACGATATGCACAGCAATTCATGGAAGACATTTAATTTTCCACAAGTAATGTTTTCATATGTAACATGTATCGTTTGTACTGATGTTGAAATATGTTACATTTCATAAATATACTTTATTAAGTGTACTTTATTCAACACTTAAAAACCAGCGTTCTTTTGAATCATCCTATATATTGGGTAACTTTAAAAAACCAGCTCGAGGCTTTTCGTCTTAAAGTTTGACAAATATATCTTCAAGTTAAAGTTGAACGAACTCTTACACACCCTGTATTTAAATAATTTGTTTGTCAACAATGTTTACTACGTCAAACAAAGGCAGTAAACGTCAATGTTCTTGTAAACTCGTTTAAAACGTCGTGAAGCCTTAAGATAGTTAACTGGAATGCCAGGTCAGAAATAGTTTGCGAGCCAAAGTAACAGCGATTATAAACTAGGGCAGATTAATTATTTCCAGTAAGCTGTTGTCTTTAAGTTTCTTTTAACTATACAGAAATTCATGAAACGGTTGCCAAGTTGCTGTCTAGGTGCACAGACAAGAGAGTTCTATGTGATTCGCTTCACGTCTTTTTGTAGTGTATGAGGTTCGTTCATAATACGATTTTTATTTTATTTTTTTCTTGGTGTTTAAAAACGAATACTTCTCGTTCATCATTTCCTTGTTGAAAATACCATAAAATATAGGCTCCTGGCCCTTGAATACTCTAATAGCGACAGAGTTTGAAGAGAACAATAGTTGGTATAGACGCGATAGTAAAATATGTAATTGAGAGGAATTAATCTAAGATTACATGGGAAAAGGTGTATATCCAGCAAGTGATCGGGATTGTTAAATCCGTACTGACTATAGTAAGCCCCGAAAGAAGTGGGTTTTGTTTTTAATTCAATAATCTGTTTTTTTTTTTTTTTTTTTTTTGTTTCTTTTTGTTTTGTTTTTCAAATTGACAAATTGTCTCGTACACCTACATACAAAATCAAATAGTAAACAATAAAACTGTTTTTATCCATCTTTCCAAAGTTTCTATTTTGGAAGTTATCATAAGTCAAAATATAACATTAAAACTGAACACAAATGTATCTAATTCTAATGAATAAAAACATTTTTTAAATTTGTTTTGTGACGCATTCCGATGAACAGTCAAGGCTTCATCGTGGTTGAATCTTTGGTTGCTCTTTGGGTGCCAGTGCAATCTTGGTTGTGATTAACCGCGATTACCAGTCGGATTACGAACAGCATGGCATTCAGAAAGCAGCGGACAGTTGGGATCTCCGGCTGAGATGAAAAGGCGATAATAAAGTGTGAAGGGTAATCTCCGACAGGTCGACAAGACTTCGGTCGAGTCTTTGAAATTTTATTTTACTAAATATTCCAAATTAAATGTCGGGTTAAGTTTCGGTAAATGGCGTTCGTGATATTATCGGGAAGGCCGATAAAACATATCGGGAAGCGGTAAATATATTTACTTCTTCAGGTATGTCAACTTGCCTCTCTAGACCTAGTTTAAATGTGCGCAGTTACTTTTATAAATAGAACTTTAAGTCCTCCAAAGAATTCAGTATAATAACTCATTAAAAGCTGGTTATCCAGGAGTGGTATTGGGTCAGACGGGGATAAGGGAATTAAGACCTTGCCGTGTATGGTCGACCATGTTTTCCTTAGCTAACCCTAGCTTAGGTTAGCGTAACTCACGTAAACAATTATTTCCCCCGCAACGCTACCATGTTGCAGTAGTAGCTATCACGTCACAGTAAATATGGACAATTATATTTTTGAATTAATTACTTCCAGTAAGCTGGTGTTGTCTTCAGGTTTCTTTTAAAGTTATAAAAATGTATGGAAAGGGTGGCAAGTTGGTTTCTACTTGTTTCTTGATTCATTTCACGTCTTTCTGGTATCGTGTGAGGTTCGTTCAAGAAACGATTTTTTATTATATTTTTTTCTTGGTTTTTAAAATCAAAAAACAACTCGATCAACATTTCCTTTAAAAAAAATTATAAAATAACATAAAATAAAGACACTTAACCCTCAATTACTCTAATAGCGACAGGATTAAAAGAATACAAGAGTTAGTAGAAGACGAGATAGTGAAGATGAAAATGAGGGACTCAATCTAAGACTACGTGAAAAGGGTGTATATCTAGCTTGAGTTCCTCGGGACTGCAAAGCCCATATTGACTATAGTTAGCCCCTGAGGGTGGAAATGGGTTGTGCTTTAAAATTTTAAAATCGGTTTTAAAAAATTCACAGAGTGTTTCATACACCTGCACAGAGAGTTATATGTTAAAAGGTAAAATTAAAATGGAACAAGAATGTACGACATTCTAATGAATAAGAACTTTGTTTTGTAATATGGTCAATTTAACAATTACAATTTTGATTAAACGAAGTGAGGTCCAATTGTCATTTCGTCTGTTGTTTGTTACGAAGCTATAGCCAAACACTTTTAAAATTTTGTTGTAACTTTTATATTTATCGAATAAAACAATGGGTCAAACAATTATAAGTGGTGTTTTGTTCGCGTGTACAGTACATCTATGAGTAATGCTGTGTTACGTCATGCTCTAGACAATGGATTTATAACATCCAATGGTGAGGTTTTAAATATAAACTTTCATAATCACCCTTTGGGGCTCACTTAGAGTGAGTACGAGTTTGTCAATTCAGAGATATCATAGCTGGATCAACTCCTTTCTTCATTTTGTTTTCGGTTAGATCCATCTCTTTTATCTTCCATAACAATTTCTCTTTTGATCAGCTGTTGTTCTCTTCAGACTCTGTAACTGTTAGAGTATTCGAGTGCTAGGAGTCTTTATTTCTAGACCAAAAGAAGCACTAGTTTAAAAATTTCAATATGATAGACGTTTGAAAAAATTCGTAGACCCAAGATTAAAATTGCATAATGCAGTTTGAATATCTCTACCAAGGTCTTTATATTATTAAAAAGATATTTTTCTGAGTGTATATCGACGAGAAATAATGATTTGTAACGCGGACAAGGGCCTTAACCCGACATTCGTTTCAAGGACTAGTCTATTTAAACCTACGTTTTGACGTAAATTCATTGCTCTTCTTTGTTTGGTTGATAGGGATGTATTGATTAAATACACTGCAATGTGATATATGCACCTCCTGCAACTCCACCCCTCTAGTTTACGCCCACCCTTATACTCTCACCCTTAATTTTATATCTACTAGAGATGAATCACGTTGAATAAAACTGTAAATATAACTTTTGGTTAACACTATGGGTCCTGTTTGTTACGTAGACAATCTACTAAGAACATTTTTAATAGCAATAGAATTTTTTGTTTAAGTCTGCAGCTAGTTTAGAGGTTAGCTTTCTCGCTTCTCGAATGGTTGTTCAATCCCCGTGGGGGACTCTAAAATTTACCATATGGGCGTAGTGAAACTCCCCCGACATTCTGGGTACTTTTGAAACGATGAAACTGCCCCGCTCATTAAAGAGGATTAGGAAGGGTCGCCTCGCAAGACTAGAAATGTTGAAATTGCCCCGAGCGCCCAAATAATATTGAAAAATTTATTTTACATGTTACGCTACGGGACCTAACCTAACCTAACCTTACAAGCTTATATGCCTAATTGAGGTTTAATTTAAACACATACTACCGAAATTCCGCTCGGGGCAATTTCAGCATTTCTCGTCTTGCTAGGCGACCCTTCTAATCCTCTTTAATGAGCGGGGAAGTTTCATCGTTTCAAAAGTACCCAAAATGTTGGGGCAGTTTCATAGTCCCCTACCATATTATTGACCATCATGAGGTAAATTGGGATGCTACATTATCTTCAAGGGCTCACCTATAGTGGAGTCAGCTAGGAAATCCCGAGTGACCTGGCTGTATCTACACTTTTATTAAGTAGTCTTGGATTTGATTCCTCTTTTTCATATTTCCTATCTTGGTCAACTTTCCTTATTTTCCAATCCTGACGCTATTCGAGGACTAGGGGTTCTTTATTTTATTTCCTTACTTTTTTTATAAGGGGATGATGACCGAGAATTTTCTTTATTTTAAACAACAAGGGGGGTGAAGGAGACTACAATAATAACGAACTCTGGTTAAGGATGTTAGAACAACGACGGCGACAATTTCAGTGCGTTAACAATACATTACTAAAATGAAATACCGTCTAATAGGCCTGTGTTCTTCACGGACTGCTTGCTGCATTACGGAATTTTGTTTATTTCAACTCGTGGCTACAACTCATTCCAAATATGTTGTTTATTCTACCTGCATATTTGTGAAGTTAGTAAGTGGACCATTATTTCTTTTAATAGTTAAGAAAACAATAATAAAACCTTTAGACATCATTACCTTACACACAAAAAAGGAAGAAAAAAACATAAAATAAAGAGCTCTAACCCTCGAATACTCAAATAGCATCAGAACCGGAAAAGAGCAAGAGTTCGTCGAGAGAGATCTAACCCAAGACTACGTGAAAAGGTGTAGATGCAGTTAGGATCCCTCCAAGCCTGTACACACTATAGTGTTGTAAATGAATATATTCGGCAGGTTTCACAAACAAGCGAAAGTTATGAGGCTGCTGATTGGAAAATCCAAGGACAAGAAGTTAAAGCCGGAACCAACATAATCCTAATCCTGGAAAAGCCAGACACCGTCGATGTATTTGCCGGATATATCCGTTTCGAAGAGGTTTTTAGAATGATATCTGTCGTCTGCAATAATTGTGAATTGTCCTACAGCACAATCGCATGGGCTGATTTTAAACACATTTAGTTTGGAAACAATTTTTTTCCATCAATATATTTTTTAAAACGGAAACTTTGTTACGGCGCTAAAGCGACACACTTCTGGCAATAGTTGTGGAACAGCTCCTTTCGTGACTTATATTCTCTGTTCAGAACTTTTGGAAAAGGTTTTCAGATCCCATTTTATCTGCGAAGTTCTCAGGATGGCTCCGAGTTGAAAGGATACCCGGAGAAAAAAAAACGTTCGTTTGAAATAAAACACGGTTTATTAAACTAAATTAACTGGAATATAATATTGCTGAAAGAGTAATTTATAAATACGAACCCTACTTGCTCTCCCTACATACTATATGTTACAAATTGGTGATAGGCGGAATAGGTAATCAAGCAGCGCGTCCGTCCAGCGATACTGATGGAAACAAGACTGCCTAGTGTCTATTTTCTAAAGATGTAAGTTATTTAATAGTACAGGGAAAATAATATGATTACTAGGATGGAGCTATTACTGCGGTAATAGGTTACTATTGATGCCTAATTAATTTTGTACCGCTGAACTATAACCATATACTTTTAAAACTATTATTGAAAAATTGGAACGTAATAAAACCGTAAGGTGTTAAATGACAGCTAAAGAATCACTAAACAATGTTACAATAATATATTAAAGCATATAGCAAAACCGTGCAATAATCATTCATGCTATACACATACGTGGAATTAAAATTAATTACTCATTTCAATTCAATGATTAATTTATTATAAGATAGAGTCTTGTTGAGCACTGTGGTGAAATTCACAATAATAATTCGAATTTACTCCTAACCACAATCACTGGAAACTTTAAAATAAAACACAATTATTTGATTAATTGTTCTTTATTAATTATTTCCACTAAATGCCCTGATGTACATTTCGATAACATGGTTATCATCAATCGGAGGGTCTTGCTTCTAAACTAAATCTAAACTTACATATCTACTAATGAAATAAAATTAAACCTAAAACTATAATAACCTGAATTCAAGCTAAAATCCCCCCCACTCCTCAGATCAGTTAGACAGTAAGTTTTAGGTTTAATTTTATTTCATTAGTAGATATATAAGTTTAGATTTAGTTTGGAAGCAAGACCCTCCGATGATGATAACCATGTTATCGAAATGTACATCAGGGCATTTAGTGGGGGGAAATAAATAAAGAACAATTAATCAAATAATTGTGTTTTATTTTAAAGTTTCTAGTGATTGTGGTTAGGGGTAAATTCGAATCATTATTGATTAATTTATTGTTATTACATATTATTATTATTGTACATATTTATATTTTCATTTTATATTTCTATTATTATAATTTTCATTATTTAGTGCTATATTATATTCACTTATTGTTTATACAGTAAAAATATTTTAATGTCTTTTTTAACCCAACATTTGTATTAATTTTTTGGTAGTTTTAAAATTTTCACAGTTTTTATTATTACTTTTGTATAGTACTGTAACCTATATTAATTAATTTTGATTACAAAGAATATATTTAATTATATTTCCTTTATTTTTTACCTTTATTGCAGTTTTTATTTGTCTAATTACTTTTTTTTACTATATGTTACAAATCTAGATGTGTTATTTTGTTGATTTAATTATAAAATCCACTATATAAATACAACTGTAACTGTTTTTACTGGTTCTGTAATTTAAAAAATAACCGATTCAGTTATCATGAAGCTAACATCTTGTAAATATAACAGATTAAAAAGTTTGTTGTAATCGTCAGCTATCTTGTAAAATATTCAATCTATCCAGTAACGCATTACTAGAAGCTATTACCGAAATGTAGTGACTCATTAGAAATTCGGCAAAGTAACTGTATTTCTACTATTTCACACCTCATGTTCTACATAGATCCGACCAGATATGCCGAGCTGACTTTTGACACGTAGGCTAGTCCTGAAATTTACTTATATTTAATCGAAACTAACTAAATATGCTTACATTTTTTAAACAATTGAAGATAACAAATTATAGATTGAAGCGTGAAATAAGTGTTTCTGACTTTTGTTACACAATACAACACAAGTAGATAATGTACTTTCGGGTAATAATGTTGTGCAACACTCTGCAAGGCTTCCCTTGCCTTAATATTAAATAAGATGTAACCCTGTTAACTTATGCACCCCTATACATATCCATAACGATACGTGGAATGCGTCTTTGAATATATCAGTTTTACCAGTCTGTCTACTCAAACAGCTGTTTATCTGTTGTCTGTGTTTTGTTCCAAAGGTCAATGATTTTAATAAAATTTGTCATGTGGTCATATCTTGGCCATAACTAGGGAAATTATTAATTTTAAATAGCTTAAAATATGGGGATGCCTACTTTTGGACAAAAACACATAATCCTATTTTCTAAAAATCGGTTCCAACGTTATCAGTAAAAACAAAATTTACCTTATGATATAAATAACGTAATTTCTCAAAATAGACACAACAGATTTTGTTCAAATTTTAGTAACAGGTGAATATTATTGACCCCCGTCATCTTATAGTCTTATTTATTTCCATCTTATACGATTTATTACTTAACTTGAAAAGCTCAAGCAAGTTTAGACGTTATTTAAGTATACAGGGTTTCCAAAATTTCAGAAGCTCACATGAAAGCCAATAAAAAAGTTTATATAAACATTTTTCTAATATGCTTAATTTTTTATTTACCTACCATTTTGTGTTTTAACCCAAAAAATCAAAGATATAGAGTTGAAATTTTTCATTCTACTTTACTGTTATAAAGACACAATTTAAGAAAAATAAGCAATCAATTTTCTTTAATCATTCCAAAATAGCGGCATTTTAAGCCTTTTAACGTCGAATTTAACAGTATATTTTACAAAATATTTTTCTTTTTAACGACCAACAAAAAATTTTATTTTATTGTTTCTGTAGCTTAAAGGGTACCTGAATTATACAGGGTGTTCGAAAAATGTGGGACAATAATTTACGTAGTGATTCCTTGGGTCAAAATAAGCAAAACAGTTTATATAGACATATGTCCTATCTCGATTCGTTTAGCGTCTGTCTGTATGTGTTTTATACAAAATAATTCATAACTCCTTCAGTTTGAGTTACAGCGTTGAGATTCTGCACAAATGTTCATCTTATTGGGCGCTATCTTTGTGCAAAATATGAATAAAAAATCTTTAACCGTTTCAAAATGGCGGCTATTTTTAATATTTGACGGCAAATTTTACGAAAACCGTTAATTTTACAAAAAAATTGCAAGATACATAAAATGTAGTAAGTTTTATGGAGATTCCAACGATATCTTATTAAGCTTATTTTGGACGAAGAATAACAGAGAAATTAATTTCTTCCTTGCTATACCTACAGTTTTCTCCATTTAAACAATGTTAAAACTGTAACAAATATCATAAAATCACAAATTATCAATACATAAATATTATTTTATTTTCAAACATGTACAAAATGAACATTTTTTAAAGAAACACAACTTTTGTGATTTTATGATATTTGTTACAGTTTTAACTATGTTTAAATGGAGAAAACTGTAGGTATAGCAAGGAAGAAATTAATTTCTCTGTTATTCTTCGTCCAAAATAAGCTTAATAAGATATCGTTGGAATTTCCATAAAACTTACTACATTTTATGTATCTTGCAATTTTTTGTAAAATAACGGTTTTCGTGAAATTTGCCGTCAAATATTGAAAATAGCCGCCATTTTGAAACGGTTAAAGATTTTTTTTTATTCATATTTTGCACAAAGATAGGGGCCAATAAGATAAACATTTGTGCAGAATCTCAACGCTGTAACTCAAACCGTTAAGGAGTTATGAATTATTTTGTAAAAAACACATACAGACAGACAGACGCTAAACGAAACGAGATAGGACATATGTCTATATAAACTTTTTTGCTTATTTTCACCCAAGGAATTACTACGTAAATTATTGCCCCACATTTTTCGAACACCCTGTAGATAAAAAACTGAAAACCTTAGTAGTTGGTAATTGTCTACGACACTCAAGATTAGCCTAGACCTAAATTATTGTTTGAATTCTGCAAATTTTTATTTCAATCATCCAAGTTATGGACATGTCCAATAATAATATGTAATAACTATCTATTGTCTCTTTAAAATGTTTTGTTAAATTAACGGCTTTTGAGATATTCGATAGCAAAAAGATTAAATAGCCGCCATTTTGAAATGAATAAACGAAATCAGTTCATTTTTTTACTTAAATTCGGCCTCAAACTAAGTAGCAGACTAAATTTCAACTCTACATGAAAATACATAAAGTCGGCTAGTTAAAAACAAAGCATTTTAGAGAATGTTTATATAAACTTTTTAATTGTTTTTATTGTCACGAATAATCTCCTGAAGTTATGGAACGATTTTTGGAAACACCCTGTATAAATATTGATTAAAATAATCTACAAAATCGAAAGATCAGCCCATGGTTGATGATATCACTTTTTTGAGTGACAAACTGACACCTTTGAGCGACGAATATCGATTCTAAATGAGTGAATAAAAATTATTAAAAAAACAACTCTACATATTTTCAGAGTTATCGGAAAAAATTATCCCCCCCCCGGAAGATTTGAATCAAATGCGATTTGGGGGCCGGATCGTATGGTACCCACAATGCTTATGCGAATGACCATCTGTAGGACTATTTTATTTATTACATATATTTTTTAAAAATTTGATACTATTTTATCATTCTATAACTGGAAAACCTTGTACTGACATCATCAATAACGTTGACAAAATATTTAAACCAATTTTAAGCAATCTCATTCTATATGACGTCACAATCCAATATTACTTTCACTACGTCATGGATAAACTCCAGTGTATTTTCCCAACTCGGTCAACAATTCAATATAGAAACGTTCTTAGAAAACACACCCTTCCAGCAAACTATTCCAAAAAAAGGTTACGTAACTTTTTTAAACAAATTTCTCTACACGTTTTCATCTCTACAAACGTCCTGTGTAGGCGTGCACTCCTATTCTGTGTCAAATGATGATTGTGTGACGTTGCAACCATGAGTCAGGGAAAACCAGCTGGACCGGATTCTCCAGTTTCATGCCGATGTTTATTTGCGAATTGTAATGTGTTAATAACCCCGTCAGACAAGGTGATAAATTTTTACAGCATAAACACTTTCTTTAACAAGTGCTAATAATAAGTCCTGACGTCATTCCGGTTTATTTTTATCCTGTATTAGAGTTTATGTTTAAAACCATGCTTTACTTGTAAGATATTTAGTTTGGATTTAATCCAACGTTATTTCTTGTTTTTCATTTGTTTGAAATTCTAAAAATAAATGTATTTAGCAATGTATGTGAATTACATCCACGCGTGCGTAAATTTATGGTCATTCATTGCCAAAATTTAGAATTACTTTGAAAATTGTAAAATTTTCTTTTATATTTTGACGATATTTGAGTATAATCTAATTTTGGAAATGTTAATCTAGTTCCTTAAATTGGTTTTGTTTCGGTATTAATTAAGGCAGATTGTAACAAAATTACCAATTGATTTTGTTTCCGATTTGGATGATTTGTTGTTCTTGTTGACTGATCTTGGACTCTAAAACAAAACAGTACCTGTTTGTATATTGGTAGTCCTTATGTCCACAAGTCTCTGATCCACTTTTCACAAAACCTACTAAACCGATCTTGTAAAACTTAACACAAACTCTTGTCGAATTCTCTACCTGTAAAACTATTTTTATCCGTTACAAGAAGGCACCAATTTAATTAATGGTTAAAATCCAATTTGAATTGTTGTGGTCAAACCAAACAACTTTGTAGCGTAATTTAAAAAATTGAAACTAATCAAATTTTGGAAAAACTACACTCCAGACCACTTTATGACAGATACCTAACCATCTATCTGTCTGTCTCCAATACTGCCAATTACAATTTTCAAAATTAATATGGGAATAGATGTTCTGAGAATTATACCGGGGACTTTGTAAAAACGTGTCAAAACTTTAGTTGGCTATAGGTTATCTTTTTAAACGTAGAACAAAATAAAGAATTTTAAATTCCTTTTGAATTAAACGAGATTTAATTTTTTTTTAATCCTTAAAATTAAGCTGAATTCCTACTTATTATTAAAACAAATGTTTGATGTGGACCCCATTCTCTTCCTGGAATAGCAGTTGATTTTAAACTATGCGCACCATTTACGAGTTGACATTTATCTCAGCTACGCTTTGAATAATTAGCCTACTTCTTTCAGTTTTCACTATTTCGATATAGGGCCCGTTATAAGGTTCAGAAAACCTGTGTAACAACTGTTTTAAATGAACTTATAACAAGAACCCCCCCCCCCCTTAATCTAACAATTTATCATTTCCTACAAGATTTAGGAAACCAACTTTTGGGCATCACTTTTAGCTGATCTCTTTGTATTGCATTGTATGATTGGGCTGGGTAAGTACCGTGATTTCCCATCATTTTGTTTTTACTTGCGATTTCACACAAGGGTTTGAGTCATTAATTTAAAAAAAAATCATAAATGCCCATTCGTGAATTATCAATAAAAACAACAAAACACAGCCTTGAGAGATGTAATTTCTCAAAATCAACTCAGTTTGGAAGACCACATTGTCAAATAAAAACTACAAAAACAGCCAAGAGAGATGTAATTTCTCAAATTTACTCAGTTTTGAAGACCACATTGTCAATAAAAACCGTCATGAGAGATGTATTTCTCAAAATCAACTCAGTTTAGAAGACCACAGCGTCAAAAAAAACAGCCATGAGAGATGTAATTTCTCAAAATCAACTCAGCTTAGAAGATTACATTGTTAATAAAAAAAACAGCCATGAGAGATGTAATTTCTCACATTTACTCAGTTTTGAAGACCACATTGTTAATAAAAACAGCCATTAGAGGTGTAATTCTCAAAATCAACTCAGCTTAGAAGATTACATTGTTAATAAAAAAAACAGCCATGAGAGATGTAATTTCTCAAATTTACTCAGTTTTGAAGACCACATTGTCAATAAAAACAGTCATGAGAGATGTATTTCTCAAAATCAACTCAGTTTAGAAGATTGCATTGTTAATAAAAAAAACAGCCATGAGAGATGTAATTTCTCAAATCAACTCAGATTAGAAGACCACCGTTGTCAACAAAATACAGCCATGAGAGATGTAATTTCTCAAAATCAACTCAGCTTAGAAGATTACATTGTTAATAAAAAAAACAGCCATGAGAGATGTAATTTCTCAAATTTACTCAGTTTTGAAGACCACATTGTCAATAAAAACAGTCATGAGAGATGTATTTCTCAAAATCAACTCAGTTTAGAAGACCACATTGTTAATAAAAACAACAAAAAACAGCCATGAGAGATGTAATTTCTCAAATTTACTCAGTTTTGAAGACCACATTGTCAATAGAAACAGCCATGAGAGATGTAATTTCTCAAATTAACTCAGATTAGAAGACCACCGTTGTCAACAAAATACAGCCATGAGAAATGTAATTTCTCAAAATCTACTCACTTTAGGATACCACATTGTTAATAAAAAAACCGCCATGAGAAATGTAATTTCTCCAAATCAACTCAGTTTAGAAGACTATATTGTCAATAAAAAAAAAAAAAATAAATAAATAAATAAAACAGGAAACAGCCATGTGAGATGTAATTTCTCCAAATCAACTCAGTTTAGAAGACTATATTGTAAATAATTTTAAAAAACAGGAAACAGCCATGAGAGATGTAATTTCACAAAATCAACTCAGTTTAGAAGACTATATTGTAAATAATTTTAAAAAACAGGAAACAGCCATGAGAGATGTAATTTCACAAAATCAACTCAGTTTAAAAGATCACATTGTCAATTTATAAAAAATAATTAAAAAATCTGTCATGAGAGATGTATTTTCTGAAAATCAAATCAATTTAGAACAGTACTTTGAAGGAAATAAAATTTTCGGATATTTAAATACCTTATTTTTTTGTAAGTCACATCTGTGACTCCTACAAATCAAGTTTTGAAACATATAAGTGCCTACAGAATTTATAATCTATTTGTGTTCTAAATATAAAGATAGCATGGGCTAACTAAGTGTAACGTGTTCTGGCACGTTTAAGAGTAACGTGACATTATTGCCAAATTATTTAACACCTTCCAAGACTAATAAACACTTCGTATGGAGTAGGCTTTCGTAATGAATTATTTAAATATCGTTTCATCAAAATGAATTGAGTGTGTTATGTTGCATAATATTAGTTCATGATTGTTAAAATACAATGTTACTGGTATTTGGTATACAATCATGTAAGATATCACCAAATGAATGAAAAGACAATTTTACACAAAAACAAATAGAAGACAAGGTTTGGCTCACAGCCATGGCATCAGTATTTCACTTTTTCACATATATTTCGATAGAAAATGCCACGTGATGGGTCAACTAATTTATGTTGAATTTTTCGCTGATATATAAGTGTATTGAGGTCCTCTGAACACATAAAAGATGATTTTGAAATGATATCTGTCTGCCGCGAGTTGTCTAGCATGTTGTCAGTACAAACTCGTAAACAAAATTTGATCATATTTTGCTTATATGTTTAATTTTGTTTAACTTAGATTTTTTAAATCAATTAATAAATAATTATTGTTTCATAACTAAATTAACCTATACAGTGTGATTGAAACAGCTGTGACCGGTGTTTTGTTCGATAAGTACAAAGTTACAAAAAACTTTAAAAGCTAACTCCAGGATTTCTTGAGTTAAAACTAGAAGTAAAGTATTACCATTTTTTTTTTCATATCACCAGTCATTTTTCCAATATGGCGGCCAGCACTAAATTTTCATACGGGAATTCTTATTCTTAAAGCGATTTTGGCTAAAACTCATTATTTTAAAACTTTTTTATTCTTGGTTATTATTTGGTATCTTTAACCGTTCAGGAGCTACAAGCCCTTAAACGTTTCAAAAATTAGCAAATACACAACTATTTCCAGAGACAGATTCAAAATTACTTTACTTTAGGGCCCACTAAATTACTTTATTTCAGGCCCCGACTAAATTACTTTTTATTTATTTTAGGCATCCACTAAATTACTATATTTTAGGCCCACGTTAAATTAAGCCTACTTTATTTTAGACCCACACTTTGTCAAGTTCAGGTTGGCGGTGAACCCGGGACTACCTGAGGCCACCCCTATAATCCATCGCCACGTCCCCCTGAGCTGTCCGCTGCCTAGGCGATGAGTCAACTACTGACTGTATTTATACAAAGATACACTTTCTTAACAGAATAATAATTTAACATGTTTAAAAGTATATTTGAAATCTAATAAAAAAGTTATGAAAATGATACCAAACTCGACCTAGGTATTAGAACATTTAATACGAACTTTATTAAGAATTGTTTACATCGTGACTGCGACTTTTTATTTAGACAATTTAGAAGGCCAACCTGAACTTGACCAAGTATAAGTTATTTTATTTTAAGCGCCGCTAATTTACTTTATTTTAGGCCCCAACTGAATTCATTATTTTACTTTTTCTTATGATAGCTACTCCCAAATTTTGAGTTTATAAAAAAAAAAAAAAAAAAAAAAAAAAAAAAAAAAAAAAAAAAAACTAACTTTGCGATATATGGCCGAAGTATGCTCATATACCAAATTTGATTAAAATCGATTGACGCGTTTAAACTGTTGGCCAAATAAAACAAACAGACGTCATTCTAAAATCGATTATTCACCCATCACGTAACTTTCTCTACATGATTATAACAATCCATGTCACCCACACATCTGACGCATGACTTCATCCACGCAAACAACTTATCTTAATTTTATACCTACCATAAAGGTTCCTTTATTACTTGGACAAGTCAGTTTATCTTATCTATTTCTATATTCCTAACAATCACTTGGCCTAGCCTAATAGACGGACAGACATCATGACTCAGACAATAATCAAATTTCCCGTAGGATGACGTAGGAGTTCTAGGGAAGTAGGACTACTATACATTCTAGCTCTCAAATGAAATGAAGTCTCATTTAAATTATTTGCATTTCACTTCAGATCTGTTGAAAGAATTGATGTCAATTAACGTTTAGTCTGCTCTAGTTTTATAATTAAACTTTGTAATTAAAATGAAATGTTTACTAAATAAAAACGTTTAGTGATTACTGTGAAAATGAGAAGGTGGATGTTGTAGAAATGTTTAAATTCAATACAAACACAGAATAAACGAATTGCTAATGATGTAGTTTCGGATAATTGTCATTATTTATGAATACAATAAGTCATTTAAGACGTTTCGAGAGTATGAATCCACTTCGTTATCAAGTGAAATTAACCTAAAACATGAAAAGGTTTCTAGTATGCTAGGACTATATTAGAAACTAAACTGAAACAAGTAACGTTAGAAAGAAACATAATGATAAACCTAAGAATGAGTAAATAAATCTTGAGCTTGACTTATGAGATAATATGAGAATAAAACTTGAACACGAGTTCTCAAAAATTACTTTTACTAAATCAAACGCGTTTCAACGACAAAATCGCCATCCTCAGTGATACATGAGATAATATAACTAAACTACAACTGTTATAGTTTATTTTAGTTAGGGTGAACCTTTTGAGGTCGGGTTTGCGGCATTGTGTTCTACTCATAAAGGCCTTTAATTCGATGTACAGTTCAACCTATGCTCTCATTTAAGATATCCTACTTACTCCTTGTGGGCCGTCCCCCTGGAAAGGTAGAGCAGGTCACTTAATACGTACTAAAATAGGTGTTGATATCCATTAACAATGTGAAAAGCTTTGTAGCTCTATCTGTAATGGTTAAATAATATTAAGCAGTCCCGAGATTTATTTAACACGCTGTATTTATTGAACCTCTCGAGTAACATTCACATTTTTATGTCCCAAGATAAATTTAATAGTTAGTATTTACCTAAAAATACAGTATTTTGCAGTAAATGCAACGCTACGAAATTAAAGGACACAATACAAAAAATGTGAATTACACCAATAGTCCAGTAAATTATATTGAAGGATCTGAGAAGGAGATGAAGAAGATCTACACATTTCATTTTCATGGCAACAGTATTTTATTTTTTTAAATTGGAATTTTTAAATTTAATGGAGATAATATTTCGTTTTCTACTTGTTTTTAAAATTTTAGCAAATGTTTTTAGAAACCGTATTTAAAACAAAGTCAGTAATTTTTATTTTTATTTTCGTTAGGTGTGTGGATTGGGATACAAAACTCTTGATTTTAACAAAATATTAGTCATATCGGTTGTACATAGTTTGAGATATTCCACTTTCTAAGACTGCGTTAGTGGTTTAGGAATTGTAATTGTTTACTGAAGCATTGGTTTTGTAAGAATGAAAAAAAATGCAATATGGAAATGTACCTTTAATTTTTACAACATAAAAACATATTCAAAATTTATTTAACCAGAAAGCACTATAAATAAGTTAAATCAATATTGTGTAACAGTTATTAAAGTTCAATTTTTTTTTCACAAGTGCTTCAGCTTTGTCTGTCAAGTATTATTTAACAACTTGATTAAAGGATTAAACTTTGTTTCTATTTCTTACAATTCTGTAACAAACATTTAGTACTTGCGCAAGGTTGGGTTTTTACACTTATCATTATAATTAAAAGATGTATTAGTTAATCACTGATGTTGCAGAGGGAATAATCTCTTTACACTAATCCGAAGTTTTATTGTATTTCTTAGAATTACAGTCATAGTTGGCTAATTTTTTTTTTTCTTGCGTCAATGATAAGTGATTTTATAACTAGGGATTAATTTTAAATTGATATATATTAAAATTTTAAACGCAGCATGTATAAAAGTTTTTAGTTATAAAACATTATTGCACAGTGTTGTCTGTTGGCTTATACAGTCGCAAAAAAGTAAATTTAAATAATTATATAATAAAACCAAATATCGGGAACTTAGTTTGAATATAAAAAACTTAGTTTTAGTACCATAACTTTTTTAATATTTGGTAACTGTGGGGGTAAAACCAAATATCTCAGAACGGGGTTTCCATTTATCAATTTAGATGTCTTGATGAGTAAAGAAAAATCTAAAGTAAAACGTAATTCTGCAGAATATTTTTATTTTACTATTTTCTTGTTCATTATACAAAAACACATCAAGGCATATAAAAATTGTTATTCTATAGCTAGGGTGAACCTTTTGAGGTCAGGTTTGTGGGATTGTGTTCTACTCATAAAGATCATTAATTCAATGTACAACTCAACCTATGCTTTCATATAAGATTTCCTACTTACTCCTTGTAGGCCGTCCCCCTGGAAAGATAGCGATCCACCGAATACCTACTAAAATAGGTTTTGGTGACCATTAACAATGTGGAAAGCTTTGTACCTCTATCTGTAATGGTTACAAAAATATTAAGCCGTCCCGGGACTTATTTAACACGCGGTGTATTATAAAAAGAGAGAACTTCTTCTTCTTAAAATACAGCAAATTTATAAAAAATAAAATACACATTACACAGATACTTATATAAAGAACAAAAAATACATCTAAAATGGTTGTAGATCATATTTTAAAACAGACCTCTGCAAACGTACGAAAAAGAAAAATTTATAACAAGAATACTTTATGATTAAATTTTTTAATTTGTTTATAATTAGCGCAGGTTTAAAGTAATGAAAAATTGCAGATTGTGAATTTTCTTTATGAGTTAAGTAGAGAGAATTACAATTCTGTTTGACTAAATAACTCACATTTTCTAAGAAATTACCAATCACATGACTCAGATTCGTATTATCTACCTGAAGCTCTTTTTTTATCTCCCACTTTATTTTTAACTTGTAGCATAAGTATTTTATTTTCACTTTCTTATCGAATTAAGTATTACAATTGAAATTGTTCATTATAGAAATTCATCCGTCAATAATACTTGCAAAATGTCGTGTTCTAAATCATCACTTCACTTCGTAACTACTTCAAAAGTAACATTAAATTACAATTTTTTTTTAATATTTCTTGTTTTATCCGTTTGTATATGAGTTCGGATATTTACTGGCCGTCATTTTGGATTGTCTGAACTGAATTACGTTTTCTTTTCGCCGGTTTTTTCTACTCTGCTAACCTTTAAAATGATGTGTAATGACTCCTCTCCTGATATTGCGTAAGAAGTTATTGCACCTAAAAGTAAAATCAATACCCAACTGCAGATCTTCGTGTAGCGTTAGGTGATCCCTCTCTTCTATCTTTCTTAAACAACTCTTGTTCTCTTCTGACCCTGACGCTATTATAGTATTCGAGTCTTAAAAGGCTAAGAGTCTTTACTTTATGTATTTACTTCCTTTTTTTATAATGCGATGTTTTTTGAAAGGTTTTCACCTTTAAAACAACATTAAAAAAAAATAATTAGAAACGAGTGTACAAAGGTATTTCACAACGTAATGTTCATTCACAGTTTAGTTGATAGCATGGGCAGACATTGGCCATGCTATTGAAACGGAGATCTTACGCTACTAGCCTGCATGAAAACATCAACATGCGCTCACTTACATCATGGTTTCATTCAGTGTTGAGGGGTTATGGGTTTGTATTATTGTTATGTATTGTCCGTTTTAAAACTCATTTACACTAGTTTTTAGGAATATGTTTCCCTTGATATGGTTTTTTATTGATATTTATATTTTCAAGAATAATTTGTATTAATGTGGAACAATTATTGAAAAAATGAAGTTGTTTAGTTTACATTTATGTTGATAAAAGAGCTGTTATTTTAGAAAAATTGTTATCATAATGAATTAAGGATTTAGAAAAATAAGCACTAACCATTAGCTTCATCACTTTATTATATTTGAAGCGACATAAGAAAATTTCAACTTGGAATTAAAATAATGGGTTTGCTTTCTTTTCTACGCCGTTTTATTTCCCTTAGATAAGAATGCCGCCATATAATGATGTCATTTCTCTCCAACAGAAGGGCCTTTTTATTTCTTTTTTCAAAGCAAAATCCGTTTTCTTTGAGAAGTTTCCAGAGCGTAGTTCTCTTAAAGTTTGGAAGCCTCTCATCCTCGTTGACCTTGGCCAAAACAGCTGTCAGTGTAGGTGGGATGTTTTCTGAAAAGAAAGAATGTACAATTTTTCTAATCGCTGTAACGACAAATCCGTCGTACTTCAGTCGTCTGCTGGTCGAACTGGTTGATCCGTTAGGCGTTGCCTGAAAAAAATAAAATAAATAAATAAATAAAAAGAAAAGCAACTCCATAAAGAGATCATCAATAAACCAAGATATTTCTGTAAATGTTTTTCTTATAAAAATACCTCTTAGATAAGATAAAGCATCTTAAACACAAGTAGGGGACATTGTTCTTATGAATGACTTCTAATTTGTACTCGAATCTGAATGGTAGTTTTTTGATTAATACTGGCTTGCTAAGAAGAAAACAACTGCGAGGCCAAAGATAGTATTTTGTAAGTAGGATTAACAAAGCTTGCCATATCAGTGTCATCGGCCTTGTTCAATGGAACTAAAATAAACTGATAACACTTATAAATATGATTGTTGTTTAAAATGCGTAATCATTTTATTATTGCTAATTATAGTTTATTAAATTCAATTTGATACTTCCTGTAATTTAATTTTATAATGGATATGTAATATGTATTTATGAGGTAACACAAAAATTGTTTTACAAGTTTCTTTATTATTCGGTTACAAGTTTTTGTTATCATTCAGTTACAGAGTGAGTCATATCGAAATTTTACTTTCTTATCTTAATTTTTGTCGCCGCTATCGTACTTACATACAAGACGACAACGTTGAAGGATGGACGATATGTTGCATATTATTTTTCGTTTTCCAGAGGCCATAACATAAAGATCAGTAAAAGAATATCGATTTTTTTTATTACCAAACTTAGCCAATACTTCGTATATTATGTCTACTACCATGTTCTGAAAATTTCATTTTTTTGGTAAAACATTTTCCCTGAATTTTTCTCACGTTCGTACGTGAGGGCTTTAATAATACTTAACAATAATAATTGAATTATTTAATTGATTAATTCATTATGAATTGTTTGGTTATTCTTCCCTTATCCTTATACCAACAATCCTTAATTGTCATTGACCTAAAGATGACCAACTAACTGTCGAAACCTGTAGTCTACTAGGACATTTAAGGATTGTTTGCTTAAACCTAACAATTGCTTAAAGCTAACACAATCCTGTAAGCTAACAAAACTATGTTCAATTTTTTTTTTTAAATAGAATAAAAATATTCTACGTAGGATTTATAATAAATTTATTAATTCTATTTCTAAAAAATCAAAGTCTAAAAAAAAACAGCGTTTTAACTGATTTTCAAAATAAACTTACTATTTTAATAATACCAGCAGACTGACAATTGAATACTTACACGCTGATTAAAAGTATATTCAAAAGTTTTACATGGATAATTTAATTGGACACAGAGAGGAATTCTTTACGAATTTTCAAGGTTTAATATTGTATTCATCTTACTTTCAAGACCAGGAAACACTGTAAAATGTCACGCTTCTGTCACCCGGAAGTATACCAAAAACGTCTGAAGGAATCCAGGACACGCCTCAATTAAGGATTTCATATTATAAAGTATGTTTTGTGTAGGTTATACGTTTGTGGTATAACTAGCCCTAAGAGGCAATCATATTTATTGGTCCTTTAAGGTTCAGTTTAGCAAATTATTGGTGAGCGGTAATTTTTTGCTCATACTGTTCGACTTGTTAATCTATACATTTCACAGTAAATTTCAATAAAATTGCTAGAAAGGATTTTACGAATTTACTTATAACAGCTCAAACCCTCCGGAGCTCACTTCCAGTGAGTACGGAAGTGGCAATCCCGAGGTACCTACCTGGATCTATAACTTTTTTATGTAGAGGCTAACATCTCTCAGTTTCATCTTTTCAAACGGTCCCATTTATGGTCAGTCCAATTTGCGGTCACCTCAAAAATATCTTGGGCTACCCTAATTATATTTTTCCAATTTGCGGTCATATATATATATATATATATATATATATATATATATATATATATATATATAACCTAACCTAACCTAACCTATATATCTAGACATGATTTGTGATTAGAGTCAAATCATTCTGTTATGTATTTAGTGGCTGGGTATGCAAAGGAAGGGAAGAAATTAACTACATCTCAAGACGTGACCGCAAACTGGAAACCCTTCCACCCCCAGGACCTTGATCGTCCCCTCATAAAACTATACCTATACTTGACCGCAAAAATGAAGACACCTTTCAAACAGGTCTTTCTGGAACACCTCTTGTTCTTTTAACATCCTAACGCTAATAGAAGATTCAAGGGCTGTGGATGGGTCTTCATTTTATGTTCTCTTCCTTTTTCAATAAGGTGATAATGACTGGAAAGTTTTTCGTCCAACACCTAACCTAACTTTACCTAACCTAACCTAACCTAACTTTACCTAACCTAACCTAACCTAACCTAACTTTACCTAACCTAACCTAACCTAACTTTACCTAACCTAACCTAACCTAACTTTACCTAACCTTTTTACTAATATCTCTTGACCTAACATTTGGGTAGATAGTGACCAACATTTTATTTAGATTCATAAAGGCTATATTTTAGTAAAATATGATCAAAATCGGAATTTTGTCTTTATTTTATAACAAAGTACTCCTAAATTTTGACTTTAAAACATTCTAAAATACGTCCATATACAAAATTTGATCAAAATCAAGTTCACTCGTTTGGGCTTTACAACAATGCACAAACAACAAGCATATATCATTCAAAAAAAATACTTTTATCGTATGGGTCAAGTGTACGATTTATCGATCTATGACAATTGCAATTCCGAAGGGGTCTAGCTGGATTTACAACATTTTGCATGTAGTCTTGAGTTAGATCCCTTTTTTCATCTTTCCAAACCGGTCTCCCTTGACCAATTCACGTTTTTTCCGACCCTGAAGCTATTAGAGTAAACGAGAGTTAGGGGTTTTTATTTTATATTCTCTTCTTCCTTTTTTTTTTTTTTTTTTTTTTTTATAAAGCGACGATGACAGTGAAGTTTTCAGGGGAAAATCGACTCGTGAAATAAATTTATACTATCTATATGGGGAAAAGTAATCCACATCATTACGAAGAATTCTATTTTTCTACAATAAATAAGTAAAAATTTATTTTAAACTTCAAATTTTTACAAATGTCTAACCAGAATAAACGATTATCAACATTTTAGTGCAACAATGAAATTACTCACCGCAGGGCAAGTATTGTTTTTAAACCATCTTAAAGGTCATCACAAGGTCATATTGCCTTCTGTCAAACTACAATTATACAGTAATGATGTGTAATTTGACGTTTGATCCGCAAAGAACAGCCCAATCATCGTATCAGCTGACAAAAGTAGACCTTGAACTTTCGACTGATGTAATTATTTAATAAAAACAAACAAAACTGCTTTTAAGTTGAACAGCTGATTCATCGTTTCCTCATTGAACTGAATGATTATTGATAATGCGACATTAAATGAAATGTTGTTCCTAATGCAATGAAGACCGAGTGTTAGTAAACATATTCATTAAACTTTAAATGATAAGATAGTGGAACGAATTGCCAGACATTTTAATTATTTCTATATCTTTCGATCGAATATCAACGTCTCACATTTATTGTTATACAGTGTGATTCAAAATTGCACTGTTGAAACTGATTCTACGGGTAAATATAAGAAAGAAAAATATATACATATGTCCGACAACACTTAGTTTTCGAGTTACGGCCTTGTTTTCTTCTCCAAGGATAAAATAAAGGCATAGTGTAATTATAGGGACCCAAATTAAGTAACAGACTATATATTTGATTTACAAAATTGAATAAAATAGTTGTCAAAACTATTTAATAGCGAGAATACTATTAGTAAATATTAAAAACTTACTCGAAAAACGCTTTTTTAAATTGTGTATAAAATAACTTTGTTACATGACTAATAAACGCTTACAACTTATGAATAAAACTTGCAGAGAATTTATTTCTGTGAAAATTGATGTAAATAAAGTCTAGAGAAAACAAATACAAGTTACAGAAATTTATAATATTATGAAGAATATTTTGTTTCACTTTATAAAATTGTAACTTGTTTCTACCACATTTTAGGCCATTTTGTTTTGAACAAAAGTCGATTAATGTTTCATTTATGTAGTGTCGTGAAGTTTTAAACCACCCTGTATACAAAGTGTTTGGAAAATACGATAAATGTTTCGTAACTTTTGAACGAAAAAGAGCAGAACAAGAAATGAGCTACACCTATTATTGAAATTGAACTATCTGTTTTATAAAACCTAACTAGCAAACCTAAAAATGGCCTCTCAAATAATTGTTTTATTTATGTAAACCGTATATAACTATTTTTATAATAGGATTTTAATATGTTTTTATTTCGTTACTTAAAAATATATATACAACCCTATAACCAAAACCTAGCTTCCAATCAAAATATTTAATACAATAAAATCGATCCTAAACCATTAAATAAATTGAATTGTTACATCTGCAACTCTTTTAAATTAATTTTTGTCTTTTAAAGTCCCATTTCAATGGATTTTGACTAATTATTACAGTGCTATTTCATTCAAAATTCTTTGATTAGAAGTTCGGAAAAGTATCGGAACTGTTTAATAAGTTTGAAAAAGTAACAAGAGGCAAATAAGGATTGGACTAAACCTAACGTACGAATTAAGCTACCTTTTCATATTATACAATTTTGCAAATCCAAAAAGGATTGAGGTCAAAATTTTGATTACAAGGATTTCATATAAAATCACATAATATAAGATAATTTTATTTTCTGTAATTCTTTAAAATTTGCAACAGTTTAGGGGACAGTGGCTTTCAAAAGTTGTTGAATTTATAGAATTTTCAGTTGGAGAATAAAAATATTTGAGAGAATAAACTAACCTAAAAACATCCGATGGATTGAATTAATGCAGCTTCATTTTTTGGAAAATAAATCTTCGACTTTTCAAGGATTCATCGAACAATTTCACAAACAAAATTATCATATTACAAATATCTAACCTAATTGTCCGTTTTGTATCTAATGATTATATTGAGATTCTTTGAAAATGTTTAATTATAAATTTAGTTTTGGGTGTAGGGCTGAAAATTCTAAGTCAACACTTTTAAGTGGAATTATATTATGGCTATTCATATGTAATGGTTATTTATATGGTTGCAAGAATAAAATTATCTTGTATCGTGATTTTATTTGGTATCTTTTGATACAAAATATAGGTTAGGTTAGGTTATTCATTTGAAATCGGAGATTTTAAGGTTTGTACAATTGAATTATCATATAAGAAACGTAGGCCAATTTTACCAACATGTATAGCCCAGTTTTAGTACATTACGAACACTTACTTTAAATATAGGTTTACTTTTGAGATTTTCTCTCTCTCTCTCTCTCTCTCTCTCTCTCTCTCTCTCTCTCTCTCTCTCTCTCTCTCTCTCTCTCTCTCTCTCTCTCTCTCTCTGAGTGTGTGTTCCATTATAACTCTAGAATGCCTGGAACAATTTCAACTAAACTTGGTACATTGTGGGGGTAACACATCCCTAGGAGTGGAGTGGGAAGAGGTGTGTATGAATTACTATGGGGTAAGACACCACTAGGAGTGAGGGTGAAAGGGGTGTCTATGTATGTTCCAGAATAACTTTGGAATGTCTGGAGCAATTACAACTTGGTACACATATGATTCGAAAATTACTGATATAAGTGATGGATCCATAGTGTTTGGGGTCCAAGTTCAGCCCCATCGGCATTTGGGGTGAGGAAGGGTGAAAAATGAAATGTCTAAATTGATCGAGAATAGTGTCGAATTTATAGTTTTTAGGTTTGCTAAACTGATGGGTGACAGTTCCGATGACTATTTACTCAAGTTTAGTAGAATAGACCTCTGTAGAAACTACTGGAATTTTTTAGAAATATACTGATAAGCTTTGATAGTATATTGATCAAGCTAGATCAGCTTAAATTAGTTTCTAAATACCTAAATTTAAGCTTCATAAATAACCTATTTCTATTTTTTTCTGATAATCAACGAAACAAACCACGGTTATCTGGCTAGTAATTAATAAAAATATGTAATTTCCGGAACTGGAAAATACGTCAAAAGACGACATTCCAAACTCCTAGAAAACATAATTACTAACACATTTAAAACAAATACCTTACAAAGAACGGTGACAAATTGTAAACAAAATATAATTAAATTAAATCTTTGTTGACGAATATTTCCATACATACGTGATAAACACAAAATACTTCACATAACGTTTTGGATAAGTTGTTTTCATGAAGTTTGAAGTGTCACATGTGAAGTTGACGTAATTGTGGAATATTTTTAAACGTGACAAAAACGTGCGTATGATAAGCAAGTTGATGTATAATTTGGTCTAATTACTCATAGCATGTTATTACTCGAACACATCCAAAGAGAAAATATGTTATGAAATTTAGACTTATGCTTGAACATTTCAAATGTCAATAGTCTATAATTAGTCACACCTCAATCTAAACTGCCATAGTAAATTGTTAAAGGTCAGATAGCCTTTTTTTTATGTTGTAACATCAATTTATCAGATTCCACTATAATGTTCGATGGATAAATAATCGAGATTTCATGTATTATACAATAACATGCCAGCCGTTTAGTTTTATGGGTGGGTAGGCCATTGTTTGTTGTGCAGCTGATTTCTATTACTATTTTTTTTTTACTGTCTAATTTTATAAATAACTAAAATTTTCCTATTCAGTATAAAATTGTGGATTTTTGTTACAAAATTATGGATTGTTGATTTTTCCTATATTTTTGGAAGCTGTGATATGTTGAAGTAAAAACTTTTTAAATAATATAATTTTAATTTCGTTTTTCCCAAAACTAACCTATCTCCAAATATTTCATTATTCGATTTGTTTCCTCATGCTTAATCTGGGGTCCTAAGCCCAGGAGCTGTTTGTCAAGATGTCGATATGGCAGGCGGTGTAAATCCTTCGGGATACTCTGGCTAGAAAATAAGGCAAACAATTTAAATATTTAAACTTTCTTTATTAATTACATGTTCTCTGCTAACTTGGGCTGAAAAGTTAGAAGGTTAACAGCAAGAGCAAGGAGGTCTGCCCCTAATCACGGTTCTGCATAGACTCTGCAGTCCTAAGTCTGGAGCAAGTGCACTTAAAACGTCCCCCCTTATTTTCTAAAATCATGACCGCTGCATTTCAGCCATTCTTTTATAAAGTACACCTCATGTCAAAAACATATTTTGTAATTTCAACGCCTTGACTTTATGTATAAACATCCATATAGTTCATAAATATGAATAAAACCATGATTTTCCCCCAATTTTTCATTATAATATTGATTTCAGTATTTTAAAAAAAAATAGAAATAGGTCCTATGATTCTAGTAGCCTACAAGAGCATCTACAGTTGTTGTGTTATTGTAACTTTAACAAAATATAGGCCTAGTGTTTTTCTCAGATTTATTATGGAAATTTGATAAAATATGAATTTTAGGGCTACTGGAATAACTTCTTTAATTTAATTATTTTCCATTTGCTTAGCTAAATCAACATGTAAAAATTAGTGTAGTTAACTATGAATTATCTTTAAGTTCATATATAAAAAGTATTTCTTTCATATATTGTATTTCTTCTACCTTCCACTACACGTGTCACGTCCATTACAAAACGATGTCACGTTCGTGACGACAGGAAACTTTTTTTTTCTCTCAACAGAAATAAAATGATAAAAACTAGATATTATGGTTATAAAGATAATATATTAAGCAATAAAGTAATATTTTATTATATATCCTAACTGTAAATATTGAATATACGAAAAAAGCGTACAGCGAAAAAAGCGTACACCAGGAATCTTGCGAAATATGCGTACAGGATCAAGTTTTGACAGTTGAGGAGGGTAAGCTATGACGTCAAAACATTTAGACAGGCGAAAAATGCGTACAACATTTAGGGTAAATGGATCTTTTAAAACCATTGAACTATATATCGATGGCTTAGAGTGAAAACAAACCTGATTTCCATCACACTTTTCCCAGGCTGTGGACTGGCAAAATGATAGAGATATGTTGCGCTATCAATTTGGCGTGTTTAAAATCAGCGTGTAGCCTCGTCATTTTTTTTTTTTTTTTTACTTTTTAGTTATTTTTACTAACCTAACCTAACCTAACCTAACCTAACCTAACCTAACCTAATTTAGGGGTGGATGGCCGGGGTGGTGGTTTGTACGCATTTTTCGCTTATCATATTTACCCTATACCCTCGTCAAATACCACTGTTTCCCCTTGTACGCATATTTCGCTGAACGCATTTTTCGCTGTACGCTTTTTTCGTGCCACCGTAAATATTTAACAGAATTTTTTATAATACTTGCCGAACCTCAGGAGAAAGGTGAATTTCTTGTCACATCCGTTTCAGCCAATTAAAGTTTAATAATACCTAGACTATTCAATCGTGCCACATGAAATTTGGCATACAGTTAAATAACCTCCATTCCTTTAGGCTCAGCAAAGAAAATATTTGCTAGTGAATAATTTTTACCATTTTTTTCTACTGTAAAGTCATCTAATTGTCACGTCTGTTACAAAAGAATGGCTGATTTCCTAATATACCCTGTTCAGTGTATAAATAGCCTTATTGCACGTTCCTGTTACATTATGTGAATGTATGTTTAAATGGTATAGTAATAATAAAATTTACTAGTCTTAAATGTATAGATATTTGTATAAGGTATCGTGTCACACAGTTTATGTACATATCTCGTGTTTTTTTCCGAGAAGGGGGAATTCTTTATGCACAATAGGAAGCACGTATCTGCTGTGTGTTGTCCCACTAAAACCCTTAAACCTTCTTTTCTCTGACAGGATCCAGCACGAAACCATTTTCACATTGCTTCACGCTGGCACCGCCTTCCTAAGTCTCTAAGTCACTGTTACAATCCACCATAAGTGATTTTATTACAACTACCTATATTTTCCCCTAGTTTAGTTTGTTTATAAGACAATGTATATCAAACAATTACGTGCAATATTTTCTTAACTCTTGACGTTTAGAAATTTGTTGACGCGTATAAAGCATCCTTGTGTAACATTTTCAACTGCAATTGTTTACATGTAAATATATGTTTGTTAATAGAGGCCTTCAGAGATAAAATTAATTTACCCATCTCTAATCCACAGAGTTAATCTCGTGACGTATGTTTTGTACAATTATCTTACAATAAACAGGACGTGAAACACGCGGAATTAATATAAACAACCATTGTTGTGTAACACGATTATTATTTTGTAATGGTGTTTTTCTTGAACGCTCGTTCTTAAAAACGTGTGTTTCTAACAATCATCTTAGGCGTGCTGAAATCAGATTAAATATGCATTTCCAGTGTTGCAAATGTTTGGTTTGTATTCCAGGTTGGGTTGGTACTTGGTAGCATGATGGTGTTCACCTAGAAAGAGGAGAATCAGACAAAACCATACGGAGTAGACATAACGTCTCTTAACTGCCTCCCTACTTTTTTCACAGTTTTCGACTAAATGAAGTTTGTGTATACAGTACATAATACTAACCCAACCCCTAATTAACACAACCGATAACTTTCATCCGGGGTATGAAACTCTATTTTCTTTCTGTTTTTTATGACCCATAGAGCCGGAGATATTTAAAAAATAGTGTAGCAATCCACTCAAAATCAAAAATACACTTCTATGCACTTTTCTAGCAAAGCTCCAGTCCGATTTTACTATTTTTTTTTCGGTGTCCCTCTCAATTGCATGTATAAAAACAAAATTCAACTTCCCAGTTACATCATATTAAAATATTCAATAACCTCTATGTTGAAATTCACAATATAATTCATAGGAAAATATTCTGACTGACTCATTACGGTCCAACCCGTGGACCCAGAAACTTGAGTACATTTGCGTATTTATATTCAATCTATAACATAAAGAAACACTGGGAAGAATTTTTTTTATATTCAACCCCTACGAGGTAAAAGGGGTAAAATATATCCCCCCATATTACTCATATCTCCAAGGTCGATGACTTACGAAGATTAGAATACAAATAACTTAAAAGTAAGTTGGTGGGGCAATCGTGTACAAACCCAGCCATCATATAATGTAATATAATCAGATCCTCTAAACGTACAATTTTCTTGGGAGGTTTACATTTCTGACAATAACTTCACTATTTTTTATCGTAGAAAGATCTGGTTGATACCATTACATACAGAATTGAATAATGCAAAATCGTATCCAATTTAGTGTGTTATAAGTTGAATAGTACACGAGATGTGAATAAAAAACTGTTTAAAAACACTGTTTTTTTTCTATTTTCAAAATGATTTTTCTTAATTTCAATACTATTCTATATGACCACACTGCACCAAAACTCGTGTTCCTAATCTTAATTTTAATGACCACTATCGTACTATCGCACAGATCACAAAGACGACTGACGGATCTGTGGGCCTTCCCGAAAACTCGACAACGCCATTAACCTAATTTGTTTTAAATGTTATGATAATTTCGAAAAAATAATCTTGAAGATTTATTAAATAACGAGGAGGTTGGCAAATTAAACAATCACTTAAAAACGGATCTGTAACGAATGCCCAGCTGATCAGGTACATCTTACACGCTGCGTTGTCTAGCTCCTCTGAGCAAGGATATCTTATTATGTTAAATAGTGCAAGATTCTGGTTGCTGTAACTAAACGTTACATATTTTTTAATAAATTGCGACTAATAAGTTTTGTTTGGGTACTTACAAGCTACACTTTTAATTTTGTATTGATTTGTGACAGAAGAAATGACCAAAATATCAAAAAAAAAAAAAAAAAAAAACCACGTAAAAATAGGTCGGCATGTTTTGCAAAAACTTGAATATGGTTATTTGCACCACTAAGTATATATAAGAAATTAAAAATATCAGCGTTAGCAATTATAGAATAAAAATTAATGACTCTTAATTACAGAAACAAAACGAAATCTTATATTCATGATAATAACCTACGGCTTCATTAAAATTATCAGCTGTAGGCCTATTGTTAGGTAATACGTTGTTAGTTGCAGTTTGTGATAAGCTAATACACTTCCGGGAATTATACGCTTTTAAACCTTTAACTGGATTTGAAAATACGAGCTAACCTACAAAATTGTTTCCTTATCTTTCTGCAATTCGATTTAAAATAAATTCTATACAAACTGTATCCATTACAAACTCAAATATTCACCACTGTTACCACAAAAATATCTTTATACGAGTTAAAGAAATTACTGAATTTGTACCTACATGCTTGTTATAAGAGTTAACATAGATCTTTCCTACCAACTTTTACAAAATTAACAACCAACTTGTTGGGCGCCATATTGTAATACAAGATCCTCTAAATGTAATGCACAAAAGTTGGTTTTTAGTCATTGTAGGAAATGTTAAATTGAATTGGTAAATCAGGGCGTCTTATGCAGTAGGCTAAGTAAATTTAAAACAGTTGTACAGATATCTTAAACTTCGTAATTATGTATATCACTACTATCTTGACGTTGGCTAGAGCTTATCATGCCTGGTAGATATGTTCACTTGCTTTGTTCGTGCCGGTATCTCAGACCTTACTGGTCTCAAAGCTGTACATCTGTAAAGGAGCCTCGCTGCGTTGTCTGTGGCCTTCCTGCATCTCGTAACCATGTTACATTTCTTAAGAGGTTTCTCAAACGAAATTACAAGTTTGCTTTTAGTCATCATAGAAAAAGTGGGGTTGTTACCAATTATTTCAGTTAATTATTTCAATTAAGGCAGAATTAAAATGTATAATTTTTATCTAATTTAGTGTGTTGTAAGTAAAAAAAACACTAGATATGAACAAAAACTGATTAAAAAGGCCGACATTTTAACAATTTCAATTTAATTTGTTTGAATTTCAATAGGGTTATATATGAGCACAGTATAGTCCTTTTACTATATTTCCTATCTTAAATTGTTGGCTGCTATCGTGCTTACGCGCAGACGACAACGACGACGGGCAGACAGGATGTCGAAAATCACTTTTCGTTTTCCTGACGCAATGAAACTCTCATCTTTGCTATCAAGTCTCTCTTGACCTAGTCTTGTTCTTTTCCAATCTGATATTATTAGAGTATGCGAGGGCTAGGGGTCTTCATTTTGTGCTTGTATCCTTTCTTTTTCTAAAAGGTGATGATGGCTGAGAATTTTGTCTTTAAATAACAACAAAAAACGAAATCTGTAAATATTTAGCTAATTTAGTTTGTTATATCTATATTAACAAAAGAGATATATATATATATAAAACAGATTAAATTGGCAGGTATTTTGATATTTTTATTTGTTTAATGTCAATAGGGTGTCTAAATGAGGTGTGTGTCTTTAAACAACAACAACAACCAAAAAATTTGCAAATATTTAGCTAATTTAGTGTGTTATATCTATATTAACAAAACAGAGATATATATATATAAAACAGATTCAATTGGCAGGTATTTTGATATTTTTATTTCTTTAATGTCAATAGTGTATCTAAATGAGGTTTGTGTCTTTAAACAACAACAACCAAAAAAATTGCACAAAAAAGTTTGTGAGCAAAGTGTCTTTTTTAAACTCGATAAAATTGACGCACTCGGCAAGCCTCGTGAGTCAACATTTTTCTCCCGTTTAAAAATGTGCCACTTTGCTCATTAGTTGCACAAATAACTACAGAACAGCATCTTTGTGCCAATATTTGTTCAATTCATTCCTTTTCGTAAAAACAATTATGCATCATTATTTTATCACTCAAACTGTATTAAGCCAGAGCCTCGTCAGTTTGGAGGATAATATCTTTGGTATTATTCCTCCGTAACACCTCGCACCACGTGAAGGTGAGGTTGGCACATCTGTTATTAACAGTTTATCGAGGCAGTCCATCCTATTTATCGTGTTTAAAATTAATTAAGAAAACAACATAATAATATTAATTTGGAATACACAGCATAAATAGAATGAACCCTTACACTTGGTGTAAGAAATAAAGAGTACACAAAATGAGGTGAGGGTTAGGCTAGATTTTGTTTTTTACCCTTCTTTTAAGATTATATTATTTTTTTGTAGCCTTTTTAAATTTTATTGATAAAATTATACAATGAAAAATCTTCTTTTAGAGTCCCTGGGAAGCGATGATTTCTGCAACATAAAACAAATCGAACGGGTACCTTCTATCAAGGTTACCCAAATTAGTGTCGTGTTTTGACAAAGTTAAATATATATTTTTTAGTTTCTTATGTCTAACAGTTCAAATTTAAAATATTTCATACTTATAGTCTAATAATTGAATTATACACAAATACCTCTTATTCATACTACCTGATCACTCTTTCAATATTGGGCGATTTGGAAATTTTAAATCATTTATGTACATTATAAAATTGTCAAGCATTTTTTATCCATTACTACGAGCACTATATCAATCAGTCATTTTTATCCATGTGCTTTGTACATACGGGTTGCATCCTGTAATATGATTATTTTTCAAGGAGTCCCAATGATGTTATCAATTTTAATTTTTTTAAATTTTTATTCCTTTCGATTTCCAAATAAATTGTAGAAAATATACGTAGTAAAATTACAACTTAAATTTATTATTTATGATTTTTATGTAATTATCTGTCTTTTTAAATAAGAAATCAATTGTATTTTCTTTTCATTTAAAATTAAACTATATGTATCCATAGTTACCAAAGTTGTATAACATTCCATTGTTGATATTTCATTAAATACTATTATGGACTGCGTTATAGAGAACGCTAAAGTTTCAGGTTAGTACTTTTAAAATTGAAAATAGAAATTCTCAATAGATAGCGGTGCTAAATAAAATAATTTTGTTATAATTTTATAATGTTAAAAAATTGTTACTTTATTATTTAAAACTCTAGATTTGTAATCAAAATTCTTTCAAGCAGTAAAATATACGTTCTGTTTAAATTTATATTAGCATTTTAAATAGGGGCAAAACAGCGAACTCATAGTTTCATTCTTGCAAACCCCTATACGTAAGAAAACACAAAAGTAAGAATTTCTTAAATCGACTCCAACGATTTTTATCAAATTTGCTCAAGTGTATCTAAAGACCTAAACACAAAACGTATTGGTTCGTTTCTTCAAATGAGTTATTTATAAAAATCAGCAGGTTCCGTTGTTATAAAATAGGTAATATATCAAAATCGGCGACACCAAATTAAATTAAAATGTGAAGTGTGCAAAATTAAACGATCAAATACTGTTTTAATTTTCCTCCAATTTACATTGATGTAAAGATATAAAGACTTTTTTTGGTTAGGTAAAAATTTCTGCGGGGAAATTTTGGAAACCGTTCTTTTTTTACAATTGCTCGTTATGTCTTGTGCACGCAATTATATTTATTATTTCCGTGTTTTATTTCTCATCGTAGCACACGCGAAAAATGCTGTGCAGTTTTGAATAGTCGCCATTTAAAAAAACTTTTATATACATAGATTTGCCTTCTTGTTCCTAAATCTTATAAGGATTGATACACGCGTTTAGGCGTATTGACAGAACGATGATTACAAACGTACCCAATTAATTGCATAAAGTTTAAATATTTGTACAAATACCACCTAAGTCTAACCTAAAACAGTAGGTGTCGTAAATGGTTGTACGTAAATCGCGCCCAGTGAAAATAGCGCCCACTGAGGAATGTGTGCAAATCGCGCCCGGTCTAGAAATTGTCTACCTGTCGAGACAATCCTGCCCCATGAGTCACACCTCCACCAGCTGAGGCGTAGTTTTGTATTCCAATGTTTGGCCCTTCGATCACTGCCTACCCCAGAGTATGACATCTGTATAACCTAACCTAACCTAAATGTCGAAAGATTACTTTTGTCATTTAGCCAGTCCACAGCCTGAATAAAGTATGATGGGAATCAGTTTATTTGTTTAACTTCTACATAAATATCCCGTTGCAGCAAACCTGGGCACTCAAAAATGTTCATGAAAAACATCTAATTATTTACTTAGGGTTTTTATATTTTTCACATGTGTTAGCCTAGATATGGTGGAACTTTTTAAACATTTTGAAGTAGACATATTTGTGGCGGCAGAAGGAATGTCTTGACCCTTGTAAATTTCTTCGATCGTCGAAGGAATTCCGTTTTAGCCAAAAAATACTCCAGGTAGAGACTGTGCTGGGGGCGATTTTCACTGGGCGCGATTTACAGGACACCGTCGTAAATTTCTACATCTATAATATATTATCATCAACTTGGTGGTAATTATTTAAACAAATACTAACGACAAATCATTTTGGGAATTTCCATACGACGTATACCTTAAACGGGTGAATATTTACAATGCATGATTCACTTTGACGCGATTAGTCACGCATGAAAGCTGCAATTTAATTGATATCTTATCAACAGGTTTTATTTTCAACATGTGGTAGATCTGGTCTGTGACTCACTGTTATCTTGACAATGAAATAAAACCTGATATATTCAGTAAAGTTATTATAAAACTTGATCGTCATTTCCCTTACAATACTGGTTAGCAGTAATATACACAGTACAAAAAACTCTAACTCGTTCACATTCATAGTACCAAAAATAATATTTTTCGCCATCTTCAGACAAAATATCTCTGTACGAGAAAAAAGGGGGGAAAGAATGCGACATGCTTTCCTACTGAGGTTTTACTTATGTATGTCAGTTAAGATAGTAGAGATTATTTGGAAATATTTTTTAAACTATTTTGAAAAACAGTTTAGTCTAATATTATTCAAATAAAACACACACACAAATTCGTTTTTAAATACTACATCTTTTATGTAAGAGAAGTTAAGGAAAGATTTTAATAAATTCTAAAGATAAAATAGAAAAATTGGAGTTAATAAATTGACATGGAGTTAAAATAGAATTGTAGACTAAGTGAATATAAAAGGAATTGGCGGTTAGGTTATAACGATTCTATTTTTCCAGTCATTTAAAAATCACGCTTTAACTGATTTGTTTTCTAAAATTAAATTTGAAATTCTCCATGATAACGTCAGTGGTAAAAAAAATGAATATGAGAAAAAAGAGCACAACTGGAATTTAACGAAAAAAGTGCGCAGCCTGTTAGGTTGATGTTTGGAGAGGGTGATACAAGGGTCAACTCTTAAGGGGAAAAAAATTGACAGGTCAAAAAAATCCACAACACCGAGAACCTTCGACTAGAAAGATTTGATTTAAGCAACAAATCAATTCTTACTGTTTACATAACACTTACGAGGAGTGGAACTTATAACCAATATTTAACCTAACCTAACCTAACCTACCATACCTGACCAAAACTGAAGTTGCTATTTTTATTTAACTCCATATGTAGCTATATTATTGAAATTTTAAAACTGCTGTAAATATTGGTTATGTCAGTTCAACTACTCGTAAGTTTTATGTAAACAGTAGTCTAAGAATTGATTTGTTGCTTAAATCAATTTTTTCTTCAACACCGAGACGAGGGTTTTTCGGTGTTGTGCACTTTTTTCGCGACACCAAAAAATTTAACATTTTAGAAATATTAGAAATGAAGAGACTTTCTTGTATTCCTAAATAATCAAAAGGAATTCTTGTCTTTTTCTTCACAAACCTTTGTCAAAGAATGTCTAAAACAGAACTGTTTATGACTTACTGGGTTCCCGGCTACAGGTTCCATTGTCATAAAACGGGACTTGAGGGCTTGGTCTAAAAATGTCTACAATGATTTATTAATAGATTATTTAGTCAATACGGCTTTGTATAAACCTCGTCAATGCCGTAACTGGCGAAACCATGGTCGGTTGACCTAATAAATGTAGAATTTACAAAAGAATTTGTGTGTTTTATTTGCGTAACATGGAATTCTATCAAGTACCGTCGGTCATCAGTATAAACAAAAATGTAATATACGGGCGCTAAGTTTAAATCAAATTGGATTGAAATTAAGTTTTAATCAATAATACGAACAAATTTGTTTAAAAAATATATTTTTTACAACTATTCTAGAACTATTTTTCCTTACTTTCGACTTTGTAGACTTATTTAGGTTTTCGCATTTCAAATTTGAACGAAATCGATGGAGCTGATTTGGAGAAATTTAGTCTAATATATTAACTGCTACATCGCCAATAAATAATATTTCTATCTAACAAACGTTTTGGTAGATTGCAACCAATACATTTTGTTTGGCTACATTTAACAAAATTATTTCGATCCAGTAGTATTTAGTGATTTTGTAGGTAGTTAAGGAATTCGTAGTAATGAAAAATGAATAAAAAAGTCTCAGTGTGTAGCCAAAATATGCCGACATCTGATTAAAATTCGTCTAATAGTTTAATCTGAACAACCGACGGACAGACATTTTTCCAAAAACTACTTTTCGTTATTATTTTTCCTTTATAATATCTAAGTCATTGAATATAATAACAATATAGTTACCTTTTTCCGATCCGTCACGTGATTTCGTTTACGCGTTACTCTGAAGATGGAGAAGATTCTCCGAAACGCGTCACAAACGAAAACGAAGTCAAGTGACGGATAGAAAAAAAGGTTACTATATTGAAGCTTAGGGAACGTAAAAAAGGAAATAACCACGAAAACTCAACATGTTTTCCAGTACATAAATTTCTTGCTTTTGCATGTATTGCGAGAAAATAAAAAACAAATAACTAATCAGTAGCGATAAAAGGCTTAATTTCTTATCACTGAAACTATCGATTTCGATATAATTTTATGAAGTTTTATAACCTAAACCAATGAGACAAACCGCAATGTCGAATGCGATTCAGAAGTTGGAAAAATTGTTTAATAAAACTTGATATCTGTCAATGCGTACCAACCCACTAACGAGGTCTTTGGAGTGGAACGAAACATGAAGCTTTGACCAACTAACGAATCACTAGAGCCGAATTCGTTCGTTTAATAATTCAATTACACAATGTAAAATGAAACAAATGTCCATCTCTGTAATTCGACCTGGCCAAGCTACCTGAATATTTCTCAACAAGTATTCTTCTCACAGTTGGTATTTGCTGATCCGTGTTTCCTTTACTCGAGTTGCACTGAGGCTTCCAAATATTAAACAGGTTGAAATTGATATCATGAGGTTCACGCCTACCTGAACAGTAGCTGAAATCATAGATCACTGAACCTTGGAGCATTTTGATTTTCTTTAAGTTTTAGAAACGAAAAACCTAGAAAGAAAAATAAGAACAGAAAATGAAACCATTTAGCTGTGAATAGAAGAGAACAAGAGTTGATCAAGAGAGAACCGATAATAGAGTGATTAAACCCTAGACTAGATGAAAAAAGTTGTAGATCCAGCTACATAATTTCATGAATTGTAGCTCCAGATAGGTACCTAGGAATTACCATACCTGTAGTTCGCCACAAGTAAGCACTTAGATCGGGGTAGAGGTTCCCGAAAAATGCCATTCCAATATCTCAAATTTCTGTTTTACCAGACTTTCTTGTTCCCATTTACAATTATAAAAATAATGCAACAAATGTCGTACTCTTTTCGGAAAGTCTTAAAATTATAAGAAAACAGCTGCAGTAGTAGAGGGAAATTAGAATATAAAAGTGTTGTAACTGGGAAGTCCATTTTTTTATTTTATTATTATTTTTTTTTTTGATATGCAACTGAGTGGGAAACCGCAAAAGTAGCAAAATCGGACTGGAGCTTCCCTAGAAAAGTGAATTTTTTATGCATTTTGAGTGTATCGCTACACTATTTGTTAAATATCTCCGTCTCTATGGGTCGTAGAAAAATATTTTTTAAATGTTAATGCTCGAAAATGAAGGGACTATCGAAATGGTAGACTGTAGTAACATTAAGAATACTTCCTAACCTAAAAAAAATCGTATATCTGGATTTAAATTTTTTTCACTAATAATGCAACAAATAGGGTAAAATCATCAGATTTTCACTAATATTGGACAAAATATGTATCTTCACACTAGAATCGGTAGTCAAATTAGCAAAAAAATTATCATTTTTACGGCCCCAGTTTGCCAATTTCAAAAAAAAATTAAAGCATTGTAATTTAATGAGAAGTGGTCGTAGAGGAAACTTTTTTTTTTAATTGTCAGACTTTTTACCTAATTTCTAGTGTACATATGTTTATCCAGGGAAAGTGCCCTTTTTTTAATTAAAAAACAATTGTCATTTTACTCTTTTTTGTAATTTTTTTCCAGTAAATCGTTTATGAATTTCAACATTTAGTTGAAATATACCTCTTCTTCTTGTTTTTGATTTCCTTTTCTCCCCTTAAAATTCTCTTTCTCCTCTCTCTCTCTCTCTCTCTCTCTCTCTCTCTCTCTTTCCTTCATAATTTCTCCCTCTCTCCTACTTAATACCTCTTTTTTTATTTCCCTTTTTCTCACCTTCTTCATTTTTCTCTCCTTCATTATTTTCCTCTACATGTCTCTTACTTAATATCTCTCTTTCACTTTTGTATTATTTCTCTCTTCCTCATTTTTCAGTTTCATTTTCAGCACATCTCTCTCTCTCTCTCTCTCTCTCTCTCTCTCTCTCTCAAATTCATAGTCTCAGGGAACTAAAATATGATTTTCGACAGGCCATCCGTCCTCGTTGTCTGTACATAAGTACGATACCGGAAATGATAATAACTTGATATTTGGTGTAAGAGGACTCACATAAAATCCTAAAATCGAACTGATAATTATCTCTCCCTCCTTGACCTCTCAACAGAAGATATCTTCGTAACAGTTGTTGGACTAAAACAAATTAAAGGTATACAAACCAATATGGCACAGTTTAATATCAATACTTGTAATTACATTGCCCCATATAATAATACAGAGTTGATAAGGGGATTAGTTTTAACAACTCTCCAACTAATATCCCCCCCCCCCCGTTGCTAAATCCATTATTGTTCCTGTCTCTTGAAGTTGCACTTTACAATTTTTAAAATTTTATTTCAACATATCTAATTATACTGTTTTGTATCGATTAATACCTTGACTTTGCTTCTCTGTCTAAAAATATTTCAGAGCTATTTATCTCTATATTTAATTCCAATTTTAAAGACGAGTTGGGTTATCTTACGTTTCAATAAAATTCTAACGAAATCGGTCGAACCGAAATCGATAAATTACGACTGGTCATTTTATCGATCTTGCAATTGATGACCGATAACTCAGGAACAGTTTCCACACTTCACTAACACTTTGAATATAAATCAACAAAACGTGTTCCTAAGGCCAGGATCAGTACACATTGTATTAATAAATTCAATAAAGACGATTTTAACAGATTTTTTTCCCATAATATTATTTTTAGTTCAAATTAATTTTAAATTTCAACGCCCTACAAACCCAGCAAACAAATCTCTACTTACAAATTATAATCATTATATATATGAATGTGTATAATTATGTCTGTATGGTAATTTTCTCATCAACTTTTGTTTATATAATGTGAAAACTGTTTACATTTAATAACAAATACTACGCAGTGTTGCCAACAGTTGAAAAGAAGACAATTTGGTAAACATTTATTTAATTTTGATATTTCAATTTTGTTTTTCCAGGTAGTATTACGTCATGATTCAAAAACAATGTTTCGAGGTTACCTGGATGGTAAAAAACACTTTTTGTAATTATGTCCGTTTGATCAATGTGTTTAAACGGGCTCTCTACAGTCTATTTCAGCAAAACTGCCGGTTCTGGAATTTTCCGATTAAAAAGAGAAAAGTAGAATCCTTCTTAAAAGTGTAATTATTTAAAAATTCGGAAAACGATTTCGATTAAATTTTGTTCAACAGTAAAACCCAAATCGATATGCCACGATATTCAAATAGAATTTAACTGGTACACTCGTAGTTGGATTTTTGTTTAATCGGACTGTACCTAACATGAATACACCAAGATATTCAAATAGAATTTAACTGGTACAATCGTGGTTGGATTTTTGTTTAATCGGACTGTACCTAACATGAATACACCATGTCTATAACGATCTATAACGATTTAACTAAACTATAACGGAAATAAAATGTATATTTAAATTATTGGAGATGTATTTTTAAAATCAATCAATATTTCAACAATTATTGTAGTTGGGTTTATTGTCTGTTTTTATTTAGTCAGACTGTATCTAATATGAACCCAGTAAAAGTCTATAACTATTTCACTCTACTATACAATAAATGACAGAAACAACATTGGTTATTTTTTATGAATGTTTGACTGCGTCAGAATGTTAATGTAATGTTTTTGCACAGATGTGAATGCAGATGAGCGCAATCTAAGGGAGTATAAACGTCATTAATCGAATTTCTGCAAGGATTATCCTTGTCGCCAACCTGGAGCCCGTCCGTTGTAATTCACGACGCAACAGTTGTTTTAAAATATCTTGTAAATTTCAGGGAATGACAGACAGACTGAAATCAAAGAACACTTATTTAACGGATTCAGGAATGTAGCCTATTCATTACAAAATGAAGTATGGAGTTTTAAACGGCAAGTTTTAATTGAAGACAGTCATGGTTTCAAATTACAATAACTGTGAAACTTGTCAGATTTAGTCATTTGACGACTTTTTAGAGAAATACGCAGACTTTAGTTTCTATAGTTTAACGCCGTCTACAGTTTGGCTGAGTATTCGATGCCGACTTTACAGAACGTCCGTAGGTATTGCATTATTTGGATGACGTAACAAGGAAAGGAGCATTTAAGAAATCTCACGTTTTGTGAGATGGAAACCTTGACATACTCCACAAACGATTCATTTTGTATTGAAAACTTTGTCAGGTAATTTGAAACATCGCAGGTGTTGGCCTATGCGATAGTTGTGAAACATTCGTGAATTTAGAGACTTAATCTGATCAACAAGTGTGCAAACATTGCAAATAAAGTTTTCATTCTTACATGTGTACAAAAATAATGCTGAACTCGGTGCATTTTACAATGAGAAGGTAATTTACTTTTATATACAGAATAATTTCAAATAATATACTCGTACGTGCCCTTTGTTGTTAGGCGAAAAACCTTTCGGTCATTGGGAATATCAGCCATAGATTAAACGGTGTCGTGGCGTTGGCTCGACATATTGGCCGCCCCAGCCAATAGCAATCACTTCCTGGAAATGTGAACGGATCAGGTACCAGTCGGGTGGGTATAGGTTAGGTTAGGTTAGATTAGGTTAGGATGTATGGTCATCTCGGCTGATATCCAGTTGCACCGACGGTCGAAGGAATTTGCAAGGGTCGAAACATTCCTCCGTACGAAAAGTGTCTAGTTGCACCGGTGGTTAAAATCTACCAGGAAATACCTTTCTTTACTCACACTTACGGAACTTTGACATAACTATTAAACAGTTCTATACCTTTAACGGTATACCGTAAAACATTAAAGCGTATGTACACACATAATAATAATAATAGAAAAATTAGTAAATTACTTTATTATTACTAAAATTATCACTTTTTATTTAGAAAGTATATATAACCTAACCTAATCTAACCTGACTGCCGGTGCAACTGGATCACCCCCCAAAAGGGGCTCCGGTGCAACTGGACACATCAGTTTGGGGCTGATCCCTGACCACCGGTGCATTTGGACATCTCCCGTTATCGCAATCATAAAGCCCATCGACAATATGGCATATCATCGATTTGAATACTTAAATAAACTTCAACAGTGCCTTATGAGTTCAGAATAGTTATGATTGGTATTGTGCTTTCTGTTAGTTTTAAAGGCTACCAGATTAGCCAAGGACTAGCCAAGACCCGAGAATACTACCCGCGAATAACAAGTCATACTATTCTGACAGACAACGAACCTCGTCACTTGAGTGTCGCTCTTCGGCTGACCGAAAAAAGAAACACCTCCAATTCCAAGAAGGTTTCCTCATTAAGCAGGAGTTTGGAGAGATGACCCTAGTTCCCCAAAGTGTCGAGCCAACCCCACGGTATACTAGTGTCGAGCTAACCCCATGTCGAGCCAACCCCACGAAATCGATTATTTACCTTATTTTTGGTAAAATTTTTAGTTATTATTCACCTTATTCTTCGCCACCTGAACGAAAATTCCGATCCGTATGTTAACAGACAACACGAAAATAATAATCATGCACTTCATACTAAAATTCAATTATCTCAAAATCTATTTGATGAAATTTAAATTATTATAACAACTTCTGAGCAATTACCAATAATAAAAGTAGTGTTATTACTAACTCTAGTTAAAATTTCACCTCATTTTGAAAAATAAGAATAATCGTCTCAAAAATACTTTAATTTGTGAATTTTTGAAACACTTAAGTGCCTGCTCCTAAACGGTTATAGTTATAAAAACAATACCCGAAAATAAAAAAGTCTTAAATAATGTGTTATATTTAATTTCACCATTATTATCACCATCTAAAATGAGTGCTATCATTAGAAACCATATTGGGAAAATGGTAGATAATACAAACAATTTCGTAATATCTCCAGTTTTAACTCAAAAAATCGTGAATACCTTTTAAAGTTTTTTTAATAAATTTTGTACTTATCAAGTAAAACAGCTATCACCTATATTAATTGTTGAGCTTGACTTATGAGAAAAATTATATAGTTAACACTATATAACTATTAGTTATAGTTTGATTGGTGTAGCTCGTGTATCACTGAAGAGGACGACCTTGTCGTTGAAACGTGTCTGATACTTAGGCGTATTTTTTGTGAGAATTGTGTTCTGTGTGTTTGTTATACTGTATAGCTATCGCCTGTTTCAATCACTCTGTATGCTGTTATAAAACGATAAAAACAAATGCAGTTTTTTCCTCCAATTACCAAACTTCTACTACGCATGTCAGATAACTTATTAAACACAGTATACTTTATATCAACTGTGTTGACTTATATTTTATTACATTGTTGATTAAATTAAAATTCATAAGTCTAAGCTATTCATTATGTTTGACTTTTTAGTCATAAATAAATCTTGTCACAAGCCGGGTGGTCCACATCTGGTACGACTCTGCTTTCAAAATACGGGCGTAAAAATCCGCCCCCACCACCAACTTTCTTCTTCTGGAATTTCGGCTATAGTTTTTGTTTATTAGAGCGTTTCTTGTACAATTACCTTCCTATCTAACAAGGAAGTAGACCAAGTTAAATTCAGTCATATGCAAAATTTACTTCCGGTGTTTCAAACAAATCAAATTGTAAGTGATTCCAGAGCCAATTAGAAAAGCACAAACTTTCTTCTATGATTAAGGATAAAACGGAACATTATAAAATATGTTGAAGAGGGAGGCTGACAGAAAAAGTCAAAATATCTTTGATTTCTTTTAATCTGCACTAATCAAATTTTTCATCCTAACCTCATAAAATAACAACTATTGGCCTAATAATATTACATTATTAGTGTGATTGGGTTCTTCTATAAATGAGGCGTTTCGAAAGTATCCTCCTTCATCAGACATTTTTTCGCTCATAGAGGTCGTCAAACACTTCTGATGATGGAGCATAGTTCCGAAACGTCTCATTTATATAAGCAATAAGTTATACGACTTTTTAATATTAAGGTAATATTAACATACTAATCAATATATATATAATTAAAGGAAGTCTGGAATGTGCGTGCCGGTAAAACTCAAAAACGAATCCCGGTACAATCAAAGGGGGTATATGGTGTGATAGTCATTTATTGCCCATCCGTGAAGAAGGTTTCCGTTTTGTCTCTAAGGGCGTCCATTGGAAGATAAAAGGGCCGAACTTATGATCGAAAAATACAAGGGAAATACAGTATTTATCCCCAGAATAACCACTGATATACTGATATCGACTGAATTACCATTCCAATTAAAGAGACTGCAATATCCAATCAAACTAGCCTATAGTGTTACTAAAGGTTAGGTTAGGTTATGTTATGTTAGGTTAGGTTAGGTTGGGTGAGGTTAGGTTAGGTCAGGTTAGGTTAGGTTATGTTAGAAGTCCCGGGCGAAGCCTGGTTAAACCACTAGTTATTCTATAATTAATTGTGACTGATATTATTCAACAATATTCAAATAATTTATCTTTTCTTAAAATCAACTCTAATTATCTTGATTAAATATAGCACTTAAGGGTACAAAATACAAGAGTCAACAAAATACGGTTAGGTTAGGTTTAGTTTAGGTTAGGTTAGGTTATGTTAGGTTAGGTTAGGTTAGGTAAGGTTGGGTGAGGTTAGGTTAGGTTAGGTTAGGTTAGGTAAGGTTGGGTGAGGTTAGGTTAGGTTAGGTTAGGTTAGAAGTCCCGGGCGAAGCCTGGTTAAACCACTAGTTATTCTATAATTGTGACTGATATTATTCAACAATATTCAAATAATTTATCTTTTCTTAAAATCAACTCTAATTATCTTGATTAAATATAGCACTTAAGGGTACAAAATACAAGAGTCAACAAAATACCTGTAATTAATACTCAAAAAGTAAAATTGAGACTTAGATACCGTGGGATACCTTAAAATCGGTCTAAATGATTTCGATCAAATTATCTAGTTTTTTTAATATTGGTCTGTGAGAAAGTTAGTGCAAAATATTTTTTCGCCGCAATTTATTTAGAGTTTGTTGACCGACATATCTCGGTCTGTATAACAATTGGCCAATTATAATTATACCCCAACTTGTGTAAGCTATAAATCTTTTATACTGCATAAATACATCACATGGAAACCGATTGTTTGATCCCACCTTCCTCTCAAAAGACAGAACTGTACTTCGATTTCAAGATTTTGAAAGTGGATGACGACAATCCAATATGTTTTTACACATTGGAATACCATTCAAATCACGTCGCATGTAAGTCATGTTTTTTTTTTCTAATTTATCACGAACTATAAATTCCTCATACGTGCAATCGGGCACATTGTTTTAGTTATCATCTCATTATATATTATCATTATATCTGCAGTTAATTTTGACATATTCGACCTTTCATAGCAGGTTATTTTGCGCTAGAGCGATAACTCTATGACTTTATAATTATAAGATAGTGACGAAATGTTCTACATTTTATTTCCTCACGCTTTTGTTTTCAAACAGAAAGTTGATGATGTATATTACGAGGAGTTTTTGGAGGAAATTTTGGGTTTCCAGTTCTTTGAATCCAAAATTAGTTTAAAAAAATATATATCTGTGAGTGTTCTACAACTTAAAAGAGGGGATAGATTTAATCAAATTTCGTATATGGATACATTTCGGCCATACTTCAATTGTTTTTTCTTTCTTTATCGATAACGCAAAATTTGGAGATAGTTACCAATAAAAGAACATTTAAATAAAATTTGTCAAAATTTCGATAAAATGTAACCTCTAATGACTTAAAACGTATTGGTTGCCACCTTCTCAAAAAATTCAATCCCTTGGACTCATTTGTACTGATTACAGTTGTGACAATCCTGAGGGACATATCTGGATCTACACCTACATCTAGCCTTAAGTTATACCCAAATATTTAATCTTTTCTAACAAGTCTATCTTAATTCATTCTGGTTATAACCTCAAAAGTTTTCGACTTTAAGCAACAACAACTCTTCCGTCTTAAACGATATTGAAGTATTGAGAGGGTGTTCATTGTTCTTCTTTTTTTTTTTTGTAAAGCGATGTTTACTGAGAGGTTTTTCATCTTTAACCAACAAAATATCGGAAATTATCGGTCAAAATTTCAAAATAAATCACCCATAGATGTTTAAAACACTTAATTTCCCCAAATCGTTAAAGTTTTTGTGAATATTTATAACCCAACCCAGTCTTCTGAATATCAAGTCACAGAAAATTACGGTCCTGTAATAAATGGCAAAACACTAAAATACTCTTGGACAATTTTTATAGTCAATTTCTATGATTATGATATTTATATCTTGTTCAAATATGAATGAGGTTACGTGATATTTCAAACAGTTTTCAGGTAGAAACAGTTGACCTGTATCATTTCCGACGGTTTTATGTCCTTAAATATTTTATCAACAAGTAGTCCAGTTCAGTTTATTATATATCTAACCTAACCTAAGCTAATCTAACCTAATCTAACCTAACCTAAGCTAACCTAACCTAACCTAATCTAACATAAACTATCAAATAACTTAACACGAATAAGGCGGCATCAAGAGATTTAAAACAACATAAAGCAATTCCTTGCTCAAAAAAACATCCTGGACAATCGAAGAGTACATACATTTCAAATTTATCAGAGCTAAAATAAATAATTGTTTTATTATTGTTATAAAACGACATTTAAAAACACTTTTGTATCCAACAATTGTTTTAAACTCATCATTCTTAAACTCTTACAAAGACGCGTGTCCTAAATCATTTTCATCTTTCACTGGACCAGTCGCTGATATCGTCTGGTTCAACTCTTCCATGAAGATCTTTATTTTTCCAGTAGTCGTTAATCATTTTTTTCGACGTGTTCCTATTTCACATGTCTGGTGTGAACTTACGACCGCTTTTTTAAAAAAAAAAATTCACGTTTTTCAACTTGTGAGTCGTATTGTCTTCTCTTACGTATTATTTGAAATAACACCACGCCAGTTTAATTGGGTTGTAGTGGTATGGCATAGTGACTGGTAACTTTGTTCTAGCTCGGATACTTTGGTGTTGGTAAAAGTGGTTTGTGTTGATGAATAAGATTCGACTATAAATGATCATATGGAGGATGATTGTTGATATTATGACACTCAATAACGGGGTTTCCTCCAATATTACATTTAAGAGTTGTAAAAGCCCCCCAATAAAACTATTGTACTATCCATGTTTTGCCAGAATCACAAGTAACCCGTCCTTAGTACGTATAACGCCTGCTTGTGTTACTCTTTTGTACAAGAAACTTTTTTTTTTAAGGTTATGTTTTACAATAAAACAACTCGTTTGACTATTATTCGATCGGTTAGTGTTGTATATGTTGTGTTTGGTACCGATTTGATTATAACTTAATGCAATGTTATAGTAAACAAAACCCAAATGGTGACACGCGGCTTTAACGAGGGTGTCACCTCCAAGCCTGTGTGCGCGAGGAGGCAGGAAAAGACCCATCCCTAACTGCTTTCTTTATTTGTACAAGATATAAATTTATCTCAAATAAAAAAATAATAAAAAATTATGACAATTTGATAAGAATGTCTATACATACCGACTTATCTTTCAAAAGAAATACACGGAGATAAATTTAAAATAAAGAAAACTTCTTTTTCTTTTTGGTATAGTTTTTAGGTACCTATTATTATCACTACTTACATTAATAAAAATAACAATATTAACTCAATTAAAAAATAGTAACACAGTATATCTTTATGTCCCAGTATAGAAACCTCATTCAGATATAAAGAGTGGGAACGGGTTAATACATCACGTAAAAGGTAGATATGGTTGAGAAACCTACCCCATTTAAAAAATACTATTTTATTATTATTTCAAATATTTCGCCCTTTATTTTTTTTAAAGAAAAAACCATCATCGAAATAGTGTACCTAGATATTCTGGAAAACTTTTTAATCTCACACATTGATGAGGACGATCGAAAATTCCCCATACCGTTCCAACAAAATGGCGCACCACCGCCGAGATTTACTCAACTACTTTTCAGGTATATAGATAGGTCAAAGCATAGCCCACCTAGTTCACCGGATTTGACACCTCTGGATTTTTACTTCTGAGGATTGATCAAGGATAAAGTTTATAAACCATCCTTACCGGCTTCTCTTGCTGAGCTCACAGCAAGAATCTAGGAAGCCTACTTCAGATGGGATGTCTCCGAAATGACCAATAGAAGTCACATTGAACTTGACTAACTATAAGGTAAAATCTTGATGTATTTTGCTTGAAAATGACACCAAAACCTGTAAGTAGTCTGTATAAATTTATATGAATTTACAAAGTTATAAAGTCCTTTTTGAAGCACCCAATGTAGACTAACAAAAACAAAACATTAGTAATGGGGCTGTTTTAAACGACTTAATATCTCATAATCGGGTCTACCGATTTCGATAAAATTTTAGATTAATAACTCGTGTGTAAAAGCGCAAGTAGTACAATATTATGATTAAGAAATAAATGGCAAAAAACAAAAATGTTCTTTGCCATCGTTATTAAAACCTCAATTTGAATAGAGTTCGATTTACGCTGAGGTCGCGTTTATGTCACAAGCAAAGCAAGTTAAGGCCCTTAATTAAATATATTTTTTAAGACAGTCAATATTTTATTTTTATTTTTTGATTGACAACTACTGAACTGACTTTTTTTACGATTAATTTGGTTTGTTTTTTATTTTGTTTAGTAAATAGTTGAGTGGTAAAGTCTGTGCCATATTTGTAGACTATTTATCCCCCCCTCCTCCTATTATTAGATCAAATTTATTTAACTGTAGCTGTGCTTTCTGAACACGCTGTATAGTAAAGAGTGGAGACGTTCGTGGAATATTCCTTCACGTGTTGCTTTATGTAAGCAACCAATGGGAAATGTAAATATTTATCATTTCCACTCCATTGATTATCATTTAATTACACATCAAAACACTTTGTTGTCAGAAGACCGGCTTTAATCTATTTTATTAAACAAATAGATATTAACGATTTATTTTTAATTAAAATTGTTAATATTATATATGTATATACATAATATATACAGGGTGATATATACTGCATAACTGAGAGGTACTTGAAACCAGAAACAAATGCGGATTTTCGTTGCTTAAAAAATTACACTTTTTTAGGTTTGAAATTTTTGTCCACCATCTTGAATCAGCCATATTGAATCAAACTAATTGTTTTAAATAAGAAGATGGACATGTGATACATGATTTTCATGTAAAATTCGACAACAAAAACGATGATGAAAGCTCTTTTTCAATAAATGCCTTGGTTTTTGAGTTATAAGCATTCAAAGTTGGAATAACGAAAAAATCGTTTAACAATAAAACGGGGTAAAATGTGCTGTCGAAACTGTTCTATTATGTTTTTCCTGTAGAATACTTTCAATAACGAACTCTAAACAGTTTTAATAAAGTACTGTAATAATAAACAATAACTAATAATTAACAACACAGCTCCAAACCAAATAAATGTTTTCGATCATACATTACTAATACAATAAATTTTGAAAGCATATCATTCTACAGGGTTGTCATAAAAATAATTGTGGGGTTTCATTAATTCATTCAAAGACAATAGAGAAATTTTGTGGTGTATTGGTATCGCTGCTAGCCTACCCAAACGTTTGTTTAACAGCTGTTGTAACCTCAAAATTAGTTCTTACATTGTTCTGGTAGTGTATTTAGTGTTTTCTGGAGTGTTCTGTATGGAGTGTGTTATTATGTTCACTAATAAAGAAAAAGCAAAGTGTGTTTTGTTGCTGGCTGACTTCAGGTCTGTAATTTCTGCAGGTCCAAAACACTGCAGACTTCTCCATCAGCACTGGCGCACGTTCCTGTAACATGCATGCTGAGAAGGATAAAGGCAGTCAATAACAACAAAGGAGAATCTACTCTGCACTGCGGTACCATTTATTTGTTCAATTTATTGTTTTTTTTTTCAAGTTTGATCAATCATAAAAACTTTGCAATAATCTTGTTTTTCTGTAAAAATTAATTGTATTTTTTAAAATATATATATAGGCCCTAACCCCCATTGCTTAATCAGTTTACATTAATTCAACGCCTATTTAAGTGAATAACTACTTTAATTAGGTCGATCGGACGGGGCTTTAAACATCTCGAGATTCTTTAGATGTGTGTATATACATAGTTTTAATTTATTTTCAATCTACTGTAAATTTATGAATATATACTTATAAAAACACCACAAACAGCCTGGCATTTATAATATGTAATTGGCAATTCGAGGTTTAAAAAGTTCATAATGTCGACACTATAAATAGTTATTTGTGTAACTAGTAAGCAAAGTGGCACTTTTTTAAACGAGAGAAAAATGTTGACGCACGAGGCTTGCCGAATGCATCAATTTTATCGAGTTTAAAAAAGACACTTTGCTCACGAATTGCACATTATACTTTGTCTACAGTTGTTATTTTGGCAATAAAAACAGTCCATACTGGCGGTCGTACTTTTTCCTTGATTTTACAGGAAGGAGATTTATAGTACAACGTTGTTACCTTTTCCGCTAATTTAGGCGGGGTATTTGACATGTTTTCATCCTCTGAACTGCCCATATTTTAAAACTAACTACACAAAATATAGCAGTAGTGCTAAACAACACATCAACACTGAGTAGAAGTTCTCACGTCAAAACTGAAGTTATTTATGAATAGTACAAATAACTTAGGTGTATTGTTGAGGAAACGGGATTGCCAACTTCAAAACTCGGCAAACGAAAAATACTCTCCGTGTACATACACTGTCAATCATCTTCATGAATAATTACTTCCTTTTTCAACTTTAAAACGTTGTTTTGTTGTTTATTTATGTTATTTTACATGTAACAATTGATCTAACCTACATACGGGACATTTCCTGTATATTATAAATCAATTCAAATAAACTTAACCTAAATTTCGTTTTGTTCCGTTGCCATTCGGAGTGAGCAAAGTAGTGTGCAAAGTAGTGGGCAAAGTAAAACTGTTGAGAAATCAGCTGTTTTGCAAACTAATTTAAATGAACAAAACGCCACTTTGTCAACAACTGTAGACAAAAAATATTTCTTAGGTCGACTCTATTTTCCGAGACTACCATAGTGAAGCAACCAATAGACAGACAGACATAACCGAGACAAAACTCGTTTCTTTCCGTCACGACTCATAATGTTAAAGATCGTGCAGTATCGTGTAGTTATACAAACTCGATTTGCTAATAATGCAGTAAATTCGTTACGTTACCTTCAATTAACTATTCTTAGAAGGTAAGACTAGATCATATCAAACTATGAAGCCTTCGCGGTCGGACTTCTGTAATTATTTGAAACGGAAGTAATCTACCGGAAATATCCGGAAACGGATGGAGCCAAGCTTCGTGCTTTATGCTTGCAAATATAATAAGCTCATGCAAATTGTACATTACATTATCTGACGCTTATCATGTAATAATTGTCTTCCAAGGAAAGTTTAAGATTATCTTTCTACGAATGACATTGAGTATTAATTCAGTGGTTTTGAAGACAGATATATCGTAATTACATTTTTAAATTTCTGAAAGCAAAATTATTTATAAAAATAGCTGTCAACTAAATTGACGTTCTTTTGTTAGGAAACAAATTCGCTATATTCGTATCCAGAAAATTTTGAACAATTATTTTATTCAACGTTTTTATACTTTTAAAAATAGAGAAATGAAGTTTCATGTAAATCTTTTAAAATAGAAATACAAAGTTACGTGATACAAAAGTATCCTTAGAGCAACAAATAAAACTAAGTGTTACTACAGCTACTGCACACTTGAACAAAACACTTCATAACACTTGTTTTTACACGTAATATTTAAGTATTGGAGATAGAAATATTCTATTTCGTAATTGGAAGCTCATTGCTGGATACAAATATTTGTTTAAATAAATCCAACTTACGTAATTAATTTGTTTTTAGAATGTTTTTAGTAAAGCCAAACTATGGAATAATATCCGCATAAAGGTAGTGCTTATTACTTTACACATTCGGCTTAATTACAAAGAACCATAACAACTTATACAAACGTTTGACAGTAACTGTGTAACAAAGCACAAATATACAGACGATGCCGCAAGGCGAAACCATTGTAGCTCATTTATACTATTAAATATTTGAAACTTTAAGCCTTTGCTTTATTTTATCCTTGGATATGGGTATAGTCAATCGCATAAAAAATAGACCTCCGTTTCATGACTGATGTTCTCTTTTCCAGGCTTAGAGAATTCGAAAGTCTGTTCTTGTCATCTATACATTAGCTAACCCAAATACACGATGCATAAACTTTCTCGCAGAAGCTACACGAAAAACTAAATAACAATTCAGCGTTTAATTTAAAAGAAAATCTGCCATAAGACCAAAACATAAATTTCAGAATTAGCTGCAATGAATGTTGTTGGTTTTTTTTAATATAGGTTTTAAGAGCCAAAAAAAAATTAATGGTTAACACACTATCAATAGCGGTTAAATTTTTTTCTGATTTAATGCAAATTATGGTAAAAGAAAATTATGTTTCAAGGATAATTAAGATGGGGGGGTTAACTTTAACCACCGATCAAATTGACGCTTAAGAGCAGTTTATGGCGGCACAAATGAAGGAAACGAACGAAGACGGCTGGCTACCTGATAAAACCCTCACTTACGCACGCACACTCACAGATTTCCTGCCCCATACAAGGCTTCTTAACTATTAAGTAATAGACCTACCTACTGAAAACGAATGTTCATAAAATTTGATTGCAAACGACTCCAAACAAGCCATTGTAAAATGTTAAAGGAGAAATAATGTGAATAAAAGAAAAGTATAACAGTAAAGAAAGAAGGTTGAAATATATGTCATATGATTGATAAAACCGTATTGAATAATTACGTAAACGACGAAAATGTTATCTAAGATGTCCTAACTTAAAATAAAAAAACGTAATTATGTACAAACATTGCAAATAAGCAAAACATTTTAGTGTTTTAGCAAAACTACACCTTGCTTCTTTTTTTTTACACTGAAATCTCTTGCGAAATAGCAATTCAGTATCTACAAAAAAAAACAACGTTATTACAAATTAAAAGAAAATACAAAATATTAAATATTGATATGATTTTAAAAAAACAACGCACGAATATCAATTGATTACAAATAAACGAATCGATTAAGCTGTACTAAAATATAGCTACATATGACAACATCCTATAAACTCTATACTAATAGACATAAACAGTTAAAAAATAAATGGTGCCTGGAATTTAATTATTTTCGTTTCGTCATGCAGTTTTAAATTAGGAAAACAGACATAAATTTGGAAGAGCTTATGTAACAGCAAACATATCTATAATTAGGTACCAGATTGAAAAAAAATCGCCCCTTGCATTAAAAATTTTTTATACCCGTGGGCGCTGTTGAAAACGTTCGAATATCTCAAAATGGGATCGATATATTTTTATTAAATTTTGGTCAAATGTGGATATTTAAATCAAAACAATAAGAAACAGAAAATAAAATAAAATTATGGTTAGTTAGTAATTTGAAGAAAACCAAATCGGGGAATTTTTTTCGAGTTTTTTATTAAAAAATAAAATAGTTCTAAAGATTTTGTTTTCTCTCATAACAATACAAATTCAATTATCGCAGTTAATGCTCGTACAAATAATACTGTTTCTTACAATGTCTGTGAATTGTATTATCTGAACAGGTTTTGTAATTTCTGTAACGCAATATAATTTTTATTTATTTTTTTCAAATCTACAGAACTATCGATAATCGATTTAAGAAGAGAAAACTTTTTGTACGTTTGTTTTCTGAGTGATTAAACCAATTATAATCAATTCTTTTCAGTGATTTACCAAATTAAACGGACAAGTACGTTAACCCCATAATTCAAATTATCGATTACAAATAGTGACCTAAATACATTTTAAATATTTGACATAAAAAATTATATTGTTATATAAGTAAAAAAAAAAAGTAAGTTCTTACATATATACATGGTGTATATTTTAACAGTGCCATTGTGATTTCTGAAACTGCAATATTTACAGGGAACCTTAAGTGGGGGGACATTAAAAATATTAAATTAGAATTTCGAAATTCGGCCGCCATTTTTCAACATGGCAGCCAAATTAATACTCTTTCATAGAACTTTCATATTTTATGGTGTTTTCGGATACATAATATTTTAAGATTTTTTTATTTTTAACATTATTTTCTAAACCCAACCGTTTAGGAGTTAGAGCCCTTTTGAGGGTTCCTAAAAATTATGTCAAGAATAAAAAAAGTCTTAAAATGTTTTGTAAAATCTGAAAACATTGTAAAATGTAGGGAATTTCATAAGAAAGTGTAAAGTTAGCCGCCATATTACTAAATGGTGAGCGAAATTCGAAATTCCAATTTCACATTTTTAACGGTCATTAAAAAGTAAATGAAGTCATTCATTTAAAGTTTATTGTAAATCTTGTAATTCAGAGAACAAAATGATGGCCTAGTTAATTGACATATGATATATATTTTTATAAATAAAGTATTTTGTTTACCATTAACACGGCAAACTATTCGCTTGTATATAATCGATTACATGTTATTTTTGACAAATTATTTCCGACGGAATCGTAAAACGGTGCTATTTCCGACCGTTAGGAGTTGACCAGTAACATTTCGGACGTTTTCAGGTAGAAGGAGTTGACCAGTAACATTTCCGACGTTTTCAGGTAGAAGGTGTTGACCAGTAACATTTCCGACGGTTTTCAGGTAGAAGGTGTTAACCAGTAACATTTCCGACGGTTTTCAGGTAGAAGGTGTTAACCAGTAACATTTCCGACGGTTTTCAGGTAGAAGGTGTTGACCAGTAACATTTCCGACGTTTTCAGGTAGAAGGTGTTAACCAGTAACATTTCCGACGGTTTTCAGGTAGAAGGTGTTAACCAGTAACATTTCCGACGTTTTTCAGGTAGAAGGTGTTAACCAGTACCATTTCGACGGTTTCCAGGTAGGAGGGGTTGACCAGTAACATTTCCGACAGTTTTCAGGTAGAAGGAGTTGACCAGTAACATTACCGACGGTTTTCAGGTAGAAGGAGTTGACCAGTAACATTTCCGACGTTTTCAGGTAGAAGGAGTTGACCAGTAACATTTCCGACGTTTTCAGGTAGAAGGTGTTGACCAGTAACATTTCCGACGTTTTCAGGTAGAAGGAGTTGACCAGTAATATTTCCGACGTTTTCAGGTAGAAGGTGTTAACCAGTAACAGTTCCGACGAATATACGAAAAAAGCGTACAGCGAAAAAAGCGTACACCAGGAATCTTGCGAAATATGCGTACAGGATCAAGTTTTGACAGTTGAGAAGGGTAAGCTATGACGTCAAAACATTTAGACAGGCGAAAAATGCGTACAACATTTAGGGTAAATGGATCTTTTAAAACCATTGAACTATATATCGATGGCTTAGAGTGAAAACAAACCTGATTTCCATCACACTTTTCCCAGGCTGTGGACTGGCAAAATGATAGAGATATGTTGCGCTATCAATTTGGCGTGTTTAAAATCAGCGTGTAGCCTCGTCATTTTTTTTTTTTTTTTTACTTTTTAGTTATTTTTACTAACCTAACCTAACCTAACCTAACCTAACCTAATTTAGGGGTGGATGGCCGGGGTGGTGGTTTGTACGCATTTTTCGCTTATCATATTTACCCTATACCCTCGTCAAATACCACTGTTTCCCCTTGTACGCATATTTCGCTGTACGCATTTTTCGCTGTACGCTTTTTTCGTGCCACCGTTCCGACGGTTTTCAGGTAGAAGGAGTTGACCAGTAACATTTATTATCACTGATTGCCTTACTGGACTGGTTATGTTAATAACTGATTTGCCTTTGTTTTTTCCCACTCACAGTCCTTTACACACGTGTTTACCACCATAACTCAAAAAACGTTTATTAAGTGTTAAGTATAAATAAATACTGAGCTTGCCTTGTGAGATATTATTATGTAAAAACAAAAACTCGAACACAAGATCTCACAAAAACTACGTTTATTGAAGCTCATGTATCACTGAGGATGGCGACTTTGTCGTTGAAAATCGTTTGATTGAATAAATGTAGTTTTTGTGAGATCTTGTGTTCGAGTTTTTGTTCTACAAGTGTTAAGTGTTGTGTATACATAATTATTCTTAAACGTGATGTCTATGAGTTTTATTTATTTCGAACTAGTGATAGGCCTACGCATTAAACCAATGCAAGAATAAACAAAAATGAAGAGGTTTGATAATGCCTGAATAATAGGCGAAACGTCGCAACCAATAAAGGAAAAGAAAAAACAAACAAAAAGGGATGTGAGCTGGAAAAAAACAAAGCTTAATATTATGAACATATCAAACCCTCTGGGGCTTACTTTAGTGAGTACAAGCTTGCTAATTCCAAGATAATTTAACTGGATGTACACCTTTCTTCATGTAGTCTTGGGTTAGATCCCTCTAATTCATCTTCCCTATAAAGGTCTCTCTCAAACAACTCTTTCTTTTCCCACCCTGACACTATTAAAGTAAATGCTAATGATTTTTATTTTGTGTTGTTTTCTTTTTTTATATAAGGCGAGAGAGTCGAACTATGTTTCCCCATTAAACAAGGGAGAAAATGAAACTCATCTTCCAAATATATTGGCGAGACCACCTTTAAACAAAACAATATTTAGTCAAAAATCGTACCAGTTATGGTTGGCTAATAATTATCAAGGTCAGATAATGTGTTTAATTAAAGCAATTAAAGATAAGAATCTACTTGTTTGGAAACAAAGGGGAAGGTTCGTTTTCATAATATTTACAAATCACTACAATTAGAATTAGATAACAATGTTTATATTGATGACAGATATGACTAATAGATTGTGAAATCGATTTTCAAATGCAAAATTAAAATGATAAATTTTAATTTTAAATCATGGGTGAAAGACAAATATTCTACATTTAATGTTAGAAATTCACCGTTGATTTCTAATAGGTTAAATTTAAGTTAATAATAAATATTACATATGTGTATATATATATATATAAGAAAAAGTAAAGAAAACAGTGTTGAAATGTTTTCGCTAATATTTTGTTAATTAAAAACTTATTCCTAGCAATAGAAGATATCAAATTAATACTGAAACAATGTGATTAGTTGATGTTAGAAAAGCATTAGTAATTTACCAAAAAGGCTAAAGGAAAGAAAATTTAACTATAGTTTACTCCAAAAGGAAATTTAACTATAGTTTAGGGCAAAGGAAATTTAACTATAGTTTAGGCAAAAAAGGAAATTTAACTATAGTTTAGGCCAAAAGGAAATTTACATTTTAAAACTAGTTGATGTGCTAGTTCACATTTTCTTTAATACAATTCATTAAATTCTTTGTTTTGAAAATGGATATTTTGTATGCCTGTTAAACTAAAACAATTTTCGAAATTTTGACCATGTCCCATTGCATGTAAACAAACTTTCAACGACGGTACCGCACAATACAATATAGGTCACAACTAATAAAGTTTGATTGTTGTTTTGAATACTTATTATTGTTTAGAGTGTATTTTTATGTTTTTAACTGATCTGGGAACCTTCATGATCGGTTACTTTTATGACCCTTGGCGCTGTTGTCAGTAGAAACAGGGCTGGGTTTTCCCAGTGACATTTATTTATCATAATACTTTGTTACATTTCCTTGTTATTTTAATTAGATGATGGTACACAACTAGTTTTTAATTTTAGTAAGTAGAAGAGAAAATACCAAAAATCCTAAATTTTAGTTTTACGCTCCAAGTGTTTTATCTATCGCGGTCTGGGGCCAAATATCTCGATATGGAAATAAATGTTAAAAAACATTGGTTTTACAATAAAACATTAATGAAAAATAATGTGGAATATACCCCCATTATGAAATATTATAAAGTTAGTTTTAAGACAACTGCTAAAAGTAAAAGCTACTGTCTCTGTGTCTCTCCCTCCTTCCCCTCCCCCATCTCTCTCCTTTCTTCCTTCTCATTATCTCCCCCTTCATACCTCTCTCCTCCTCTCTACCTCTTCATAGAATTAATTTTATATAATTTTAAAGACAAACAGACTTACAGAACAGTTCAAAAGTCTGTAAATCTCACAATCTTCACGTTTAAATTTAGAACGATTAGTTCAGAAACTCAAATTGTCCAGAAATCTAACCAAGGCAACGAAAGATTTTCAAACCAATGTACGTCACAAACTTGTAAATAAGGTTGTTTATTGCCTCAGATTTGGTTTATGCTATCGCTTAATTTATTGTAGACTAAAGATCCCCTGATGTTCCCAAGAAAAACTATGAAACAAAAGTAAACAATTCCACTACAGCTTTGTTGATGTTTTTGTGACCCAGTTCTACAAATCTCGCTGGTTTCTTCCGAAACACGTTTCAGTCAGTAGGGCAGACGGCAGTTTTTTTTTTTAATAGAGTTGTTTACTTATCACATTCTTTGTCTCTTGTTTACTATTTAAAATATTTTCAGAGTTGCCAGAAATGATGATTCGTACTAAAATATAAAAAAGGGATGAGCTCGTAGAAGCGACGATTTCATTTCAAATTTTTAACATGTTATGTAGATTCTCATAGAAATTAGTACGTCTTAATTTGGGGGGGGGAGAGCCTCAGCGTGTGGTAACGTTTGAGATGTTACGCAATCTATATCTTTATGAAAACTTGCTTCGCTTTTTTGAATACTTCCTTGCTATTTTCTTGTAATACAGCAGGAAGTATTTTTTATTATTATTATTATTATTAATATTATTGTTTATTATGTTATTATGAATTTTATTTTATATGTATTACATTTTATAATGTGAACAGTTGTCTATTTTATTATTACGCATAAAAGATTGTCAAATTTTTCCTGTTAAAATTATGTATAAAAGAGGGTCAAATAAATAAATAAATGCTGTTCTCTTACTAAATTCAGAATAACAAACTCTACAAAATAGTTATTTTACTACAAATACAGCAAGGTGAATTATAATTTAATTATGACAAACATTAGATGAGTTTCTGAATCAGTTGACTAGAGAAAATTCATTTAGTGGTATCTGATTTCAGATTGGATAAAATAATTAAAACAGTGGCACAACAGACCGTAAAGAGCTTAGCTTGAACCGGGTGTGGTCTGCACATCTAGTTCCTTAATTCTATCTTTTGAAAACACGGGCCTATTTCAAAGAATTTCTGACAACTGACTGAAATCGTTTTGGAACACCTTGAATGTATTTTCACCGAAAACAAAACACACGTTCCATTAGAATCGTGTACTATAATTAACAGATAACAGATGTACGTATTAGAATATACTTATTTTTGTCTCATTATTTAGCTCAACATAACTCTTTGACAGCTAACCATCATGGTCAGGAGATTACTAACGCTATCTATTATTCGAAATTCTAACTATATATTAGGCAGGTTAAAACTACTAGTGGACGGTATTTGTCTTAAATGAACAGTATTTATTTATCAGCTGAAATTATGTTTTTACCTATACAGTATTTAAATGCCAAATAACATAAAACTCCAGTTAAGGACTTATTAGTACAAATGAATCATCAAACGCTGCCTCAAAATCTGTCAGGAAATTTTTGGGGAAGTATCACTACTTTTTGTTTGGTTTCTTAGAGACTAATTGACCAAAACGTCATCAAAATTGAACTAACTTTTGAGAAATTCCATTTAGTTTTATTTCAGTCTTTTAACAGCCCCAAATTATAAGCAATCCAAATTAGTGGGGGGAAAAAACTTCAATTTGTTATCAAAATACACCCACTTCACTCAAAATTTCTTCACTCGTTTGGATGAAAAGCAGACGTTTATGTTTTGGTCTTATGGCCGCAAATTTTAAGTTACCGAATAATTTTTAGAAGTTTGTGCATATCTAATTTGATCAAAATCGGTCAACCCGTTTTTTTTCTAATAGAGCACTGACAAAACGACAGACGGACATTATTACAAAAACTACACTTTAGAGCACAAAACAAATATTTCCACGAAAAATACAACATCAATTATTTACGTACAATTTCAATTTGCACATACTGCATATTTTGATCAAATAAAAAATAAACTAACACGAAAATACCATGAAATATATTTCTTCCCAACGAAATTCAGTTCAATTACTGCCTCATATTGTTTTGTATATCAAGGGCGAACTCCGGTAATCAATACTTCAATTAAGAGTTCAAGGAAACGCTGCATTCAGGAAATTACTAGTAATTTTCCTTTGTGTCCATTACTTCGTGTCAACAAGATTGAATACTTTTACAGTTTTCCTCATTGTTTTCCATCATGGCCTACTAGTAGAACCCATTATGACTGAGTTTAATATCAATTTAATTATATGACTTGCATGATACAAATTAAAAAGATGATTTTAAAGACGATAATCTCCAATACTCAGCAAACTCCTGATATAAATAAATATTGATCTAGACTTGTGAGATAATATTAAATAGAATAAAACTCGAACACAAGCTCTCACAAAAATTATGCGATTTAATCGAACGCGTTTCAACGACAAAGTCACCATCCTCAGTGTTACATGAGGTACATAACTAAACTATAAGTTATAAACTAAACTATATAAAATAAACTTAAATTTTATGTATTTTTTTAAGATAACAAAATAACGATACTTTTTCAACAAAATGATTTTATTCGTATAATGATTACAAATTGTTGATTTGGAGATAACATGAAAATATGTAAAACTTAATAAATAAAAGTAAAGAAAAATAACAGCAGTAAATTATTAATGATCCAAATTTGACCTTTATTTGAATTGATGTCCATCAATAGCTATGCATTAATAGCAACGAAAAAAAGTTATAAACACTTTAAAAAAATTGCCGAGGTATCAACAGCAATCCCTCTTCAATCAGCCTCATTAATTCATCATCTGTTGGTATAGGGTGAGAATAAACCTTTTCTTTCAAAACAACCCCATAGAAAAAACAGCCTGGCAATTTTGGAGTCCAGTCGATGAAGTTGTTTCCACGATCTATCAAACGGTTGGAGAGATCTCGATCTAAAACTGCTTTGGCCACATTAACATCCTATTGGAAAGAAAACCCCACATGTTCGGCAAAGTAAGATGAAGAACTATATGATCAGTTAATATTGATGCGTATCTCTCTCGTCATTGTATGATGAATACGTCATACGACAAAACACCATCCTTGGTGAAGGCATCCCAAACAGTTACACCCTGTGTAAACTTCGTGTAAAATATGTGGATTTTGTTTGTTCTAATAATTACAATTATATTCAGTAAAATGTAGCTTCATCTGAGAATACAATACCTTCATACCACTCGGAATCTTCGTCAAACTTTTCTATTACCTTCGAACAAAATTCCACTCGTCTGTCTGGTTCATATATCCATGAACTAAATGTGTTTTATAAAAATGTATTTTTCTTTTTCTTGGCATACCTTTGAACTGACGACTTTGGTATTTCAGTAGGGAATGAAACATTTCTAAGTGAATTAGGGCTGTTTGGAGATTTCAGTAAAGTAGTTCTTGCGAGCTTTTTATTTTTTGTGGTATTTCTTTGAAATTGATCGAATTTTTAATAGCATTGTTTGCCATTTATGAATTGTTTTTCTTGATGGAGGAACCATATTTGAGTAGGTTTTTGAAACTTTATTAATAATACCCCATGAATAACAATCCACTTTTCGTTTAATTGGAAAAGTCATTGTTTCGAGGTTAGATATCACACATAAACTGATAGAACACAACTACAAAATCGTTTCATTGTGTGCTAATAAAACAACAGCTGTTCGACATTCAAATCCATTGCTTTGTGGTAGGAACTGGTTCTATCCAGAAGATTAATTTAATTTTTTATTCCGCCATTTTGTTTTGATTGACGATAAAAAATGAAACTCGATGGTACTGTAACAATCACACACTTGTATATAATTTTTAACATTCATTTGTCTCTGGAACTTATTCTTAAATGGTGCACTACTTGTAAGAGTAAAATAAAACACTTAATTTATTTTAAACTTACTCCTGAAAGTTAAAATAACAGATTAAAGGGCAATTTCTCTTTAGTTCTGTTTATATAATAAAATTATTCTAGACCCTGTTCTAAGAAAACTTACAAATAACCATAAAACGTGCATAAATTCTTAAAGCAGATTTATTATTAGAGTGGAACAGCAATACTAACGTGTTTCCAATAAAAATAAACTTTTGTAAAATACAGTAAATGAAATAGTCGGCAATAGTTATGTAAACTTCGGAAATAGAACTATAGATATTGTAATGGTTCTGCAGAGCCATAACGTTCCGGTATGAACAAAACTTTTGTACCAGCATCTCTGCTAAATAGAGGAGAACGACCAATAAAAATAAAGGGTGCATCACGAACAACCTATTTTCACTAACAGCAAACTCATTATTTATGGAGAAATCGTTAAAAAAAAAAATGATAAGTTGACATGATAGACTGAAATTCGTTTGTTTTCTTTCGTTCCCATGCGCAGGTAATATAGAGAAGGTAATATAAAGTTATGTGATTGGTCAAGTAATCGGCGTCGATTTTTTTAGAAGAATTACCCTTTTTGATATTTCGTGAGTCCATAAAATCGGTTTTAGGAATATCTGTCTGTCATCCGTTTTTTTGCCTGTCGTCAGTTTTTCTCTCTGTCTTCCATTTTTCTCTCTAGCGTCCGTTGTTTGTCTGTCGTCCGTTTTTCTGTCTATCCTCCGTTTTTTTGCCTGTCGTCAGTTTTTCCCACTGTCTTCCATTTTTCTCTCTAGCGTCCGTTGTTTGTCTGTCGTCCGTTTTTCTGCCTATCATCCGTTTTATTGCCTGTCGTCAGTTTTTCTCTATGTCTTCCATTTTTCTCTCTAGCGTCCGTAGTTTGTCTGTCGTCCGTTTTTCTGTTTTTTCGTCAGTTATTCTCTCTGCCTTCCGTTTATTTTTGTCGTCCGTTTCTCTCTCTGTCGTCCGTTTTTCTCTCTGTCGTCTGTACAACCCACGGGTTGGCCTATTCTAATCGAATTAAGCGTGCGGGCATATTTTTGCCATATCTCGGTACTTTTTTTTTTTAGTAATGAATTCCTATTTTAGCATCCAGATCACTAATTGAATAGAATAAAGTATCTTACGTTTTAAACACGCCATTTGACCTATTTTGTTCTTTTAAATATGGCGTGTTTCGGTACTTCTATCCCATCATCAGATGAATTAAGAATCACTCAAATGAGATTGTCAACACATTAAAATAAATTATATAAAAACACTTCTTTTTTTCGTCCGGTAGCCACAGGGTGCGCACCTAAAAATTAATAGCGTATGTTCCAAAAAATTAATGTGTTATTCATCTGATGATGGGGTAGAAGTTCCGAAACGCGTCATATAAAAGAACAAAAGAGGTCACGTGACAAATTTAAAAGTAAGTAAAATACGTCTATTTTTTTTTTATTTCAAAATTTGAAGGTACAGTAGTTAAAAAAAAATTTGACTCTAACGATTTTGATCAAATTTTGCTCGACCTTTGAATGACTCAAACAAAACCATAAATGCCAGTTCGTGAGTTGTTGCTAAAAAACAACAAAAAAAAACCGTCAGTATTTTCAACTGATTGCGTTAAGATTTAAGTGAAACGTGTTGATTAATAACCCGAACCCGTTTGCAAAACTTCAAGTAAAAAATATCATATAATTCTGGAAAATTTCCAAAAATAAAATGAACTTGATTGACGTTAATCAAATACGATTTACGTTGAAGACATGTTTAAAGCACAAGCGAAGCGAGTTTAGGCTATATTTTAAAATACGTATTTGTTTAAAGATTGCATTCTGGTTTATTTCACTCTTTACCTGATAACTACCGAACCTACGTTTTGGGGGTTGCTTTTTAATATTTTTTTGGATTGGGAGAGCGAGAAAGTTTGTGCAATGTTTTGTTAATTTATTTTATATATTTGTATTATATTACAAGTTTAACAAATTTCTGCAGGTTCAATGACTAATCTAACCTAACCTAACCTTTATTTATTCAATGGTTTATTGAAAAAACTGAAGTGTGGGCTGACACGTCTTCCTGTACTGGGAATTATGTTTGAGATTTAAAGTTGCATCACTTTGTGTAATAGCGTTGCACAACATCATCCAGCGGGTTGCATAAGGGATGAAGAGGGATGAAGACAGTCTAAGCTGAAGTCAATGAGACTTTAACAAGTTGAGTTTGTTACTGCCGATTTTAATGTATGTACAATTAAATGAAATATTAAACCCCACGCATTTACAGTGATAAGCGATTTTTTTTATTAACGAAAACAAACCATAAGAAATATATTAAACTGAAATGCATTGTGTGCTTTGTAATTTCCTTTTTTAATGTCAAAGGTAACTGAGATAAGATGTTAAGATTTCAATTTCCGCCATTTTGAAACTTTTGGAATTTAGCTGGTTAACTAGGTCCTTATGAGAAATAATTTTTTACCAAGAATTGCGGATATCAGACATTTGTTTCAGTAACTAAATAGGACACAAAATTGATATAAAAATAAATATATATAATTTGGAATAGTGGTATTTTCGGATTTCTAAAGCCAATAGGATCAAAACAATATAGGGTAATTCATTAAGGGTGTAAAATGAATATTCATATAAAAAAATGTGTTCAGGTCGTTAAGAAATGAAATAAGTTCAGTACATCTGTGCCTTAAAAAGTTTCAATTTTCTTCTTTTCATCTTTTTTTGTTTTTACTAAAAAAAAGTCTATCATCGGCCGTTGAACAGAGTTTATTTTTATATGTAACCTTTTACCAAAATTCCCAAAACCAAGACTTTATTCTGTACAATATTTTCGTTCAAAATGGCGGTTGTTAAGATTTGTATCACCTATTATATCGATAACCGTTAACTATAACACAAAATTTACGAGAACCTGATTTTGATATTTTCACTACAAATAGATTAATATATTCGTTTTTATTATAAGTCAAATAATAACCTAGTTATAGATAAAATATTAAAAATAAATTTATTGCTAACGACAATTTTCTTTCTTCTAAATCTACTTTTGTTCAGATTTGCTGAGAAGGACTTGGTAGTCTATTACTGTACCAAAAATTATTTTTTTATAGTTTTATCGATATTTTGTTTTATAACCTAGAGTAAAAAAAAGATTTTCGTTGATTTTGTAGTTAAAGAAGAAAATATTTTTGTCTCGTAAATGTTATTGAAAGTTAACAGTTTTCAAAACGGCGTTACAAATATAACAGCACCATTTTGAAAACTTACAAAATAAAGTCTGGCCAAAGTGGTAAAAAGTTACAAAGAAAATACGTAAAACTGTAAAACTCTATACGCATTATCTCATCCATTTTCAAAAGTTATACATTTTTCAAGATATTCGCATTTTAAATGGCTACCATTTTTAAAAATGTACAAAATAAGTCTTGAGGATCCGTTTCAAAAATTATAACTTTAAAAACGGGAAATGAAGCATTTTGGGACACGTAAGGCAACAAATCTCGTAGCTTTTAGGTTTTAGACACTACTTAAAATAATTTCGAATTTATATTAGTATTTATTATAAACTTGCAAAATTTAATTTACATTTCTAATTTTTAAAAGGTCTGTGTCATTCTTATCGAATTTAATGAAATCATTATCTTATAAATAGAAACAATTAACTGATTATCAAATAACGATATGTTTTGAGTCATAATCGACTATTAGTGTATGTAGGGAAGGGGTCTATTTATAACTGTAATGACTCAGTTTATAGATATTATATCCAAGAAAAATATGTAATTTTGACCATATTTTGACACTAATTAACCATATTTCGTCTACAAGTCATAATTTAAGGGTAGTTTCTTTAAGGAAAAATCTAATTTAATGAAATTTTTCTATAATGTAGCTTCTGAATACCTAAACAAAAGGTATTGTTGGTCATCACTTTTAAATTATAGGTTTCACAGATTTTGTTAATTTTAATATTAATGTTCTAGATCAGTGTACGAAAAAGCAAGTAAAAATAATAACAGTTCAGGAATAATAAAAAATAATAATAATAAACGAAAATAAACCTTAATCCCGTCATTGAAACTTGTAACGAAATAGAGTTAGTTTAGAGTCAGGATTAAGAGCGAATTAAAGTCTTAGTTAACCTAAATTGAAGGGCAGCCCTGTAAACACGCTGACTGTACCCATACCCAAACGAAAATTCACTTGGTCCCGTCTGACCCAGCATAACTCATTATGCAATCAGTTTTAGATGAGCTAAACTACACTAATCAAACAACGGAATTTAATTAATAAAAACTAATAGTTCACATAACACTGTCATCAATTCACGTGGAGGAAATCAGCCTTCGGGCCATGTTCTACTTACATCGCATTATTACTGTTACAAATGGTCCGATTGGATTATTCGGCTTTCGCGAGAAGTCGTAAACGCCATTGACTCATTTCGTTAGCTGAACATGGTATTTTGGAGTAATATAAAAAGGAAAAGTAATAAAATAATCTAATATCGCGAAAACAGGCCATTCCTTTAACCAGATATTGCAAAAGTCTGTCTTAGACTCTGTAGCTGAGCAGTCTATCCAAGCTGCGTCGTCCAAACAAGCTCTGCAGTTTCATGCATGGCTCTCAGATCTGTATGCAACCAAGTGAACCCAAACCGGTAACCGTGTCTCTAACGCGATCAAATACGATTTACGGTTAATAAAAGTTCTGGCATAACCGAAGCTATTTAGGCTCTATTAAAATAAATAAATATATTTTATAATATTTCTGTGTAGGCCTTTCTATCATATATTAAAGGGAGACTTATTTCGCTTAAAACATAGCGAAAAAATAATAAAGATTTTTTTAGGACAATATTATTTTTGAATTTATAAAGTAAAGATGGAAGAACTCCGAAACGCGTCGAGAAATATGAATAATAATTACATTTGTAGTACACAATTTTGTTTGAGGTCAATGACAGAAGTTCTTTTTGGGTTTTCTGTAGGAGTCATTACATCAGTGACAGCTGCAATTGCTAAATTTCCACTGAAAGAAAATTACCTCACAAACCTTTTGAGCGCCAAAAATCCGTACTTAGTACATTTCCCTGAAATATCAGATGAAAGTTTGAAATCAGTGTCTACAAATCTTGTAAATTAAGAGGACATCATTTAAAAGTGAATTTCCACGAAAGAGGATTTCAATCATCCAAACTACGCAATGTAAAACCTTGGGCGAGAGACAAAATATATTAATTATTCTCAGAAGTGGCTTCATTTCGCTCGACATCTGCAGTGGCGTGGTGTCTATTTCAGACTGTTGGGTGCCCTAACAGCGTGGCACACGGCCAAGCTCATGACTGTTTAGTTAACTGCTACGATTTGATTTGTAGATTTAAACCTATCAACTGACACAATAAACAAATGTAAAATACAATTTATTTCATTTCCTAAATTTACGAGAGTCAAATTTCGATTTATGGTGGAGGATTTGAACGTCCGTGACATCAGATCTCCACAAATACGTTTCAAGAATTCTTTAAAAAGTTTAGTTATTGTGAACAATAAAATTCGCTCCTAGGATACTGTAATACATTTAATAAATCTTTCTTGTAAACCTAATACAGTATTGCCTAGCGCACTACGTAACAGCAATATTCATAGATCAAGAAGTAACAATAAATAATAACACCGTCATAAACAATCGAATAAATCAGAAATTTATGACGACAAACACCGTCATAAACCGTCGAATCTTAAAATCGAAAGCCTTAATGGAATAAAAATGTTAGTGAGATGTGAAGATTTATTAACCGGACTATCAATACCTCGGCAGTTGAGATGGCAGTGGATCAGCTGCTGACAGAAAAACCTATGACGTAGAAGATAGTCTTTCGAATTGAGTATGGGGCCGGAAAACAGTGTTGTTTGTGTCTAGTCCCCCCCCCGAATTTATTTAGTTTACTAAATAGGGGTACTAAATATTTAGTTTGTTGGGCTAGGTTTTGGTAAAGGGCGTTCATGAGATCTCAGGAATGCCTAATCACTGTACAGTCGCTCCGCAGAAAATATACATAATCGAGAAGTGTATCTTAACAGACTGTCAGCCTTAGACCACCGCGGTTGTGTACAGTTACTTTTATAATTAAACATAAGCCCTCCAAATTAGTTTATTATAATTAGGCTAACTCATTAAGAGCTGGTTTACCTATAGTGGTGTTTGGTCTGACAGGGATAAGTAAATATTGACCTCAGAGGGTAAGAAGTAACCACAAACAAAAATTGTTTTCATTAATCTCTTTCTTGGATGATCTAAATTTTTAGTTATTGAAACAATTCAAAAACTCCTCGCTCGTCACTTGACAAAAATACACGCATTAACTAAATTTGAACAAAATCTGTTTCCTCGTTTCGGCTATCACCTAACTTTCTCTATACTATATAGATGTGAGAGTGGAGCGAAGCGAAGCTTAGTTGGCTGAGGCGCACGTTTATCTTGGCGCAGTTCGAATTGGTGAACTGTCAGTGGTCACACAGCTTCGAACCAGGGGTTGTTTTTTCTTGTGTTGCGCTACGCCCAGTCTTCATCAGTGAATATACAGGGTGTTTCACGAATTTCTGTCAAATCTTATTCCCCAAATGAAAACAAAGAAAAGCTTATAAACCATATGTACGGAAACGCTACGTTTTCCGGCTATCCGCCATTTTGTTTTTAATTTGAAAAATCGTTATAACGCTGTAAATAGACAATATATTGAGTTCAGATTTTATATCCACATTTCGAATGTAACGGTTTACATGTATACCAAAAACAAAGATTTTATTTCAAACATTTTCAAAATGGCGACTGTTTAAAATGTTTAACTTCACGAATCTCGAAAACCGTTAAGTTTACAAAACGTTTGCAATGGGAAAAATTTCGTATTTTAATAACGAACAAATTTTCTGTTATTGAATAAAATGAATATCACAGACTTCTAAATAATGAGAATATAAAGAATTCAAAAAGTGAAAATCAGAAATATACAGAAATTGCAGATCTTGAAAATGAAGCTCACAGATTGAACTGTGGCGGGACACGTAGCAAAATCGGGAGGATAAAAATGGGTTAAAATCCCCTCTGAATGGACTCCTAGAGAACCTAACAGAAGACGAGGAATGCAGATGGCGCGATGGTTAACAAAATAAAAAGAGGCTGCTGAACACTAGCAAGAAATAGAAAGGTTTGGAGAAAAATCGTAATAAATAATTACTAAAAATAAAATAATATTATGGTAAAAAATTCGCTCTGAATGGACTCCTAGAGAACTGAGATGCCGAAGAAAGCAAATGGTGTAATGGTTAGATGAGATAGCGAACAAAGTAGGAAAGGACTGATAAACACTAGCAAGATATAGAAAAGTTTGGACAAAAATCGTAATAAATAATTTCTAAAAAAGTGAAGTTGAATTACTAAAAATAAAATAATACAAATTTCAAAGTTATTTATTCGTTCTAAGAAGGTGGGTTTTTGTTTCTTTTGTCACCTAAATTATCAAAGATTAATTAAATATAGGCTATATGTAACTATGTGTACAAACATGTAAGCACAAGGAAAGTTATTACCTCCAAAAAGGAGGCTTTTACTCCATAAGGGTGTTATTAAAGTGTTATTATTATTACTATTTTAGTCTAAAACTCATCCTGTACATTTAGTTTTCCCTCTTATTTAATATTACCTATGTAAATTATACATATATAACATGATATATTAGTTTCTGTTTCAAAATAGGTCTAAAAATTTTTAAAAAATGCATTGGACGCGGCTATCCAAACTTTTTAAAATAAATTAGAACGTGCAGTAGTTAAAATGAAATCCGATCCATTCCGTGTATTTAAGTTACTTTTTCTAATAAAATTTGAAACCTATTTCTCCCCCACCTGAATAAAACATTCGGTCATTCTTAAATCCGATCGTTGCACTCAGTCTGGGTTTTACTCATGATTAATATTTTTACACTAAACATTTGGCTCCCGCTCAAGTTAACCGAGAAACGCCCACAAAGTCTGGCCTAGACTACAGTGTTTAATTATATGTATGTGTTAATGTTTCTATGAAATTTATCTTCTGAGAATTCCTTGAATGAGATCTCTTAATTGTTTCACGTAATTTAACGTGCTAGAGAATGTCTACAATAGAAATTCGAACTATTGCTATTTCAATCATGGCCATTGTTATATGTAACACTATTTTGGCTCAATTTATTTTCCTAGAACGAGCAACATCCGTACGAAATGAAATCACTAAATAAATAATTATTTTGTTACGTATGAGATACGTTTCGGTGTCGTTGAATGCAGATTTTAAAAGTTAAAAAACAAGCTATTGTTGGAAGTTAAACGACGCGACGCACAGTGCGGCAATATCACAAAAAACTGGCAAAAAATCACATTTAATGTTTATTAAAAAAATTGTTGTGTTAGGTGGCGGAAAATATATTATAAAAAAATAATCCGGATGTCTAGCTTCCCAAAACATCGGGAAAACCAGGAAAAATCAGGGAAAAGTGAGGGATTTTTTTATAATCAGGGAAAGTGAGGGATTTTTTTATAATCAGGAAAAGGAATACAATTAAAGATGGTGTAAATTTTAGCCTGTCACTGTGCTCCCAATATTTGTTTAGGTAACCATTCTTATATAATGACTATTGTTAAAATAAAAATTGTTGATATACGGTCTAAAAAGTCAATGTACTGTCGTCATGGTAAATAGAAACAATAATCTTATCATCTACTAGTTCTAACGCATTTAGTTTAGGTATATCTTTCTTATATCATTTGGCCAGAGAAATTTTCTCTGAGAAATTTAAACGTCAGGGAATTTCACTTTACTATTTTGCATGACAACCTGATTAAATGTATTCCACTAATCATTTAGAAGTCTAATTCCTATTCTTTACCTTTTTTTCATTTCAAAATTAACTAGTTTTAATATACAGTACCTATCACTTGTATATCCAAGTTGTTCCCGTTTAATTTTAGAGGTTCTAGAATACTGCTGACTTAGATGAATTTTGTAATATAAATCTCTTGCTGCAAACTAAATCTCAATATATTTACATATTTGGAGTAGAGCAAATATGTGGTTATCACGATATCATTGTTCATCTGAATTTGAAGCATCTCTGGTTGGCTCTTCAGCTTCGTCTGACTCGGCCATCTCAACATTTGGTGGAGTTAAAAGTAAGAAAAACCTCCGTTGGATTGTGAACAAGTTTTTTCTTTGGAACGGTTCTGTGACAAGATAGACTGTTTTATAAGCCTGATTAGTTTCTCTTTGAATACTTTCTTGAGTAAGCATCCCTATACTTTTTAAAATATTTATTTCGCGCTTCTCCTGTCAACCCCCCCCCCCTACAACCGCTATCAAATCCCATAAAAATAAAAATCTTTAATAGTCAACTCAGTTGATAACAAATTAATAACTTAAAAAAACTATAACTAATTTTTAAATAGTGCTCATTATCAAAAATGTTTTCTTAGAATTTGCAGTGTAAGGGTAGTTTTATGTATGAATTTTTTTAGAGCAAATATGAGCAGTCAATTAATATGTACAGAGTTATCATAAAAGGGTTATGTAAAAGAACTGTTTCAGACGACGATTTAGATAAATAAACATCATCTGTAAGTAATTCTGTTTTTATTTAAATCATGTTCAATACAATCTATAAGATATTACTTTCTTAAATTTCGGCTTTATAAAACCCTTCCCTAACTTTTTATACACCCAGTATAATGATCTGCAGTAAGAAACACTCTTCAAAGTCACTTCATCATTGCAATGTTTGCACTCTATGAGTAAGTTGATGTACTAGACATAGACAAAGCAATAATCATTGAGTTACCGTTACATTTGTTCTTGTACTAACGGAATGGAACCATTGAGAACAGGATGTACTTATCTCATAGCTAGCTATTGCGACTGCACCGGAAATGCACTAATAAGGGATCAATTAAACGTCCAATACAACTTCTTACGACATTATAATGGCTTCTTCGCAGTAGTTCTCAAGAACATTAAGGATTTGACTTAACCATTGAATAATTGTAGTATCTTACAAAATAGAAGTGATCGGTAATAATATTTCTACACGCAGCTTGCGTGTATAGGCTGTCATGAAATGACAATATTTAAATCCGCCATTTTGTTTTTTACGAAAACTTTAAAATTTTGGAAATAGATAGGATATGTTCAGATTTGGTATACGGTGCGTATTTTTTTTTTTGTAAACTTTTAGACGTGTACAAAAAACAAAGAACTTATTTCGTATATTTTGAAAATATCTCTTGATTAAAATTTTTAATTCCGAATATCTCGAAAACCTTAAGTTTATTTTTTAAAACTACTAAGACAAAAAAGTTCGCATTTTCAATGACAAACAAAATGGTTTTTATGTTTACTATAGCTTGGAGGATAATTGAATTATCGACAAAAATAATTTCTTGGTAATTGTCTACAACACTCGAGATTAGTCTAAAACCAAAATGTTTTTGAATTCTGGCCAATTCTAATAATAATAATAAAATCCATACATCTAATTTCAATTACATAAACTAAAGTCTTAGTATATTATATGTTGAGCTTGACTTATGAGAAAAATTATAAGTCACTATCGGTGTATCACTGAAGAGGACGACCTTGTCGTTGAAACGCGTCTGATACTTAGGCGTATTTTTTATGAGAATTGTGTTCTGTGTTTGTTATACTGTAAAGTCTTAGTAAATAAAGTAAATGAATATCACACCAGCTACTTTTCATTTATAATATTATAGTAGTACTTTTAGGCATTGTACTTTTGTTACATTGAAAGAAAAACAATATTAACAAAAAATATTACATAGAAGATCACTCACTGCGCCAGAATTGAAAGATTTTATAAGACTATCACATTTCCTTGAGAAATCACTGTTCGAAATTACATTTTTGACAATAACTACTCTAGTTACCATAAAGAAAGAAACCAATTTTCAATCTCAACCAAAATTTTGTTCTGTACATTGTTTACCATAATTTGGTAGATTTAAGTAATTATTTAAGTAATTTAAGTAGATTTAGGGGGTCTTTTCTATTATACGACCGCATGGCTCAAATTATTTTCAATACTAACACAATGATAATAAAGTAGGTTTTCTCACCTCAATTGATGAAATCATCTATAAAATAAATGTTTTATTGTTTTTCACAAAACACACAAATATACAAAATAGAAAAACACACTAACACAAACTAATTACATGTGAACGTTTTTATGACTTTTACACTTCTGGTTAGGTCTGGATTAAGTCTGGGTTAGGTTAGGTTAGGTTACGTTACGTTACGTTAGGTTAGGTTTTACACTTCTGGTGGCCAAAATGCTACAATATCTTTGATAATTTGATCGAACAGATCAGTTTCTTGATGGTGTTTCCGCCATAGAAGAGTCAAGCATGTCCCTGCTTGTGCCACATGTCAGACCTAACATGACATGTGAGAAAACCTACTTGAGGTGAGAAAACCTACTTTATTATCATTCTGTTAGTATAGAAAATAATTTGAGTCATGCGGTCGTATAATAGAAAAGACCCGATTTAGGTAATTAGCTAAAAAGTAAGACGTGACCTCCATTCGAAGTAATTTGTATCTTTATCAGTTGATAGATAGCAATGATTCACTGAAAAACAACACTGTGTAATGATTTCAAATTAACTGTAAACAAAACAATCAACTTTTAAAAACTAAAGTTTTCATTTATAGAATTATAAATATTAAAATGTAGATTAACATTTCAACAGCTGTTATCTAAACAACTCTTACTTTTCTTTGTGAAAGTTTTTATAATGGTTTTGTCATCTGAAGAATAAAACATAACAATAGGCCTGTACGTGACGCAACATAAATAATATCTAATGTTGATAATTTTCGTGGACCTAATTGGTTAACGTAACACCAAATTCATTTTATGGTTATGACAGTGAATCAGCTGTTTTGTCATCTAGGCCTAACATATGACACAGCAGAAACAAAATCTTTTCTGTATCTAGCTGCTTAATCTAACCTCAAATTAATTTTAAGATTGTAATAGTGAATAAGGTGTTATAAAATTGATTTTTATGACAACAATTTTAATCCAAAATAGAGTGCTTCTTTAAAAGAGACAAATTGAGGCCATCGTGTTACTTACTCAGATCCATCAGTAGTAAGAGCGATACTTCACCGCGCCGGTCAAAGGTCAAGTCCAAAGGTCATAGATAAGAACTAGCGACTTTGAGAACGTACTGGCGCCAATAAGTAAACAAAGATAAGGGTAATGTAAACAGTACATAGGTCAACTATGAGAAATAGTAGAGCCCAGTAAATAAACAAAGGATTAAGTAAACATGTAATGTAAATAAAGAGTGAATTTTGGTCCACTGTGTCGACATTCAAAGTAAATAAGAGATCAGAGTCCAGCGGCAGTTTGGCCCGGATTTTGAGTAAACATTGGTAAGCAAATAAACAAATAGGTCAAATTATCAGTTTAATTTGGTATCTATGTGAGTGAGCGTTACAGGTTGAAGTCCAAGATTATGACCTATTAAAGTCCACCCGGAGTTTGGGCCAGAAAATATTGTCTGATGTGACATGCGTCATTTTGAAATTAATTGGTATATATTATTATGGATTATGATCGGACAAAGTCCTCCCCCCCCCCCCGGAGTTTTGACCAGAAATTATTGTCACATGAGTTATTTTAGTCGACATATATTAGTTTAGACTATGACCGATCAAATTCCAACCGTATTTTGGGTAGTTCACAGATATTGAAATTACATAAGCTATTTAAAAATATTCAAACTTTTAAAAATTAGTTGATATATAAATTATATAGAATGTTATCAAAATACATCAGTTGAAATAATGGAGCCTTTGGGTCACTGATAGGAGTCTGGCGCCATAGTGTAAACAAAGATAACGAGTACAGAGTTAATGTGTGTAAATAAAGAAAATTGATAATTAGTTATTAAAGTAAATAAAATGTTGTGGTCCGGGGGGCAATCTTTGTCCACCATTAGTTTAGGGGCAGTTTGGGTTTGACGTCTGTTTTAAAATTATAAAATATATATAGTGTTATCAGAGATGAGAGACTACAAGTTAGTGTATGTAAATATTGATAACAAATAACGAGTACAAAGTTGATGTAAATAAAATGTTGTGGTCAGAGGGCTTCTCAATGTTTATTGAATGTTATTGATTGATATCTAATTAGTCAATAATTAAAATATCAGTATAATTATAAATTTATATTTATATTTATATTTATGTTCAGTGTAGTGTTAATAAATGCAAGTGTTCTTAAACGAGCTAATGCGGAGATAATTCTTTTTTTAATACAGCGTTCAATAAATTAAATAATAATATACTGTTACATTTATAATTTATTTGTAGACGTTGAAATATCATAAAACATTGAAATAATAAATGTATCAACGTTGTTAAATATGAAATTGTTTCTAGTACAGATTGCTATGCATTGAGTATGATCATTATATTTCTAGTTGGATATATATATATATATATATAAGCCTATATATATATATTACACTTCTACTTGTCACGTACCTTTAATTTATAAAATATCTATTTATTAATACAATTATATTAAACTATTATTTTTTATGTTTTATTTTTAAACTGAAAGTGTTAGTTGAATTTTCATTAGGTTTGGAAGAAATTATATAGTTAAACAGGTAAAATAAAATAAAATAATAATCTCGTGGGATTGTGCCAGGAATATGAGGGACGTAGCACAAAAAATTCACTTTTTTCCACTTTATTGACTGACAAGTAGAAAAATAAATCCCAGTCAAGCTGCGGTACATGGCGCCACGCGGAACACAATTGCCTATTATCTTAGCTTACAGTTTATGTATTTAACTAATATTAAACCTTATTCATAGAGTACGCAAATGTAGAGGTAAATCATAAAATAATAATCTGTTACTAACAATAGTGAGCAACATTGAATTAATCTAACCTAATGAAATTTCTCAATTAATGATTAAAATAAAACTTACTCTTCGATTTTATTAACGTATTTGTGATAAATTGTGTTTAAGTTTAGTTTTATTTATATGAAAACTTCTTACACATTAGGCTCAATTTTATTTATTCGTTATAATTATAGGATTTTATGATTCAATAATGTCATGGCGATGCATTTGTTCTCATACTTTCTTGAAAACAATAAGTATTGTCCAGCACAAATAACACCTAAATAATTAACATAATTAGTTTTTATGTTATGTATCTTTGTCATTCAAAGAAGAGATGAAAATATATAACTACATTTTAAAAACCAGCTTCAAAAACAAACTTTTATCGCTATTTCGTCATGCTGCAGAAATCATCTTTCAACATGAGAGAGCAACTGGCTCTCAAAAAATATCCGTGTAAGCAAAATGTCGAAAAATTTCTTATTGCATTTTTGACTTTTTATGTTACAAACATCTATTTCCAGTGTAAGACTAAAAAGTAGAGTGAAATCAGGACATCACCTTGACAGATTACTTCTTTTATTAAAAAAAAAAACAAAAAAAAAAACATTATTTTGCAATCACAAAATTGTATACCATGTGTGTTTTATCACACAACCGTTTTATAATCTGCATTTGCAGAAACAAATATTTATCTCTATCTGGAGGCATAATAGAAGTGGTGTCCTATAGTAGGTAACTAAACTATTGTGATGGATAAACTTGACTGATACAATGTTATTAAACAGAAGTTAATCGAGTTAAACTTGTAAGAGAACTTCTGGTACTACTTGTAACCATTAGACTAATAATTATTCCTTCTACTTCTCTAATTATTAGTATAGTTAACTTTCAAGTTATTAGACATATAGATGCGAATTTACCATTAGATGAGATACTAACTTTGCTTACATAACATCTTCAATTATTATTAGTTTAGATTCTTGCTGATTTGGTTTGTATTATCACTATTTTTCTAAAATATTACTGAAAGTATAATCAACAGTAAAATGTTTAATATTTTTGAAATAAATGTCAATAGAAAATATTTTAAATGGTTTATTTATAATAAATATTGGTTTTTTAACTCTTATATATATATAGTTATTTCTTCGATTTACATATGGCTTGAAGAAAAAAGCTTATGAACAATATTTACTTATATTCCTACATTATATACACATTTTGATTGAAAATTTACAAAGATTATTTAAAATGCGTAGGCCTATATAGTTTCATAATAGTTATATGAAATGATTGTCTTCGTGTGTTATTGATGGGAAACGTAAACACATTAGAATATTCAACGCCTATACTTTAAAAAGATAATTACATGTTTAGAGGTTTTGGTTTTAATAATAAACTTAAAACATATGTCTTTCAAATTTAGGTAATAATAAAAAGAAGTATTGTTTTACGTGCCAATATGTTTGACACTAAAACGTTTCTACTGTTCTATATTACTTAAAGTGAAATATAAAAATTCTGTCACGAAGATTCATTGAGATGTAATAAATGGTAAATATATACATAAAAATAAAACGTTTAAAATGTGTTTGTTGACGATGAGAGTAAAATATGGTAATATGTAAAATATGGAGATAAGTAATTTCATTACAAGTAGCTACTAAAAATTTAACATCACAAACCATAATCAATGTACGTTTTCCAGAACCACTCACATCCTCATTTGTTATTATTTACAAATTTGCAGCAACGATTTCACAAATCAAGATTCATTGAAACGCCTCATTCTTTAAAATAAGCCTACAATAACACTAATTAACTAAAACATAATATAAATAACCTTATTAATCATAATTAATTATAAGATTTAAATGTTAATTTTAGATTGTGAAACGGCGATGTCCATTAATGAAAAATAATATATATCTCTGAGAAGCTCAATTATATTTACTATGTTTTGGCAATTTCGAGTCACTCAATCTGAATATATTCCTTGTTAATGGACCATTTAGTAAAAAATCCCTCTCTTACGTCTTACTCGGTCAGATCCATGTTCCTTTCAATCCTATGGTCAGAGATTAGAGTGAGCGCATGCGCAATAGTATCTAACCAAGCTATAAAAAACAATTCGCCAAGGGTTGTTAATCAGTTCTTAAGTAACATGGATGTCAAACCCAGCAAGAGACGTACACCATACGAAAGGAATAAGAAAATCAACTTTAAAAATAATTTAATTCCGGAAAAAACAGACAAATTAGACCAAAATATGGAAAAGAAAATCGTTAATAGAACTCTGCCTGTGCTACTTTTGAATACGTGGTATTCTCTTAATAAAAGTCAAAGGAAAGTAGCTATAATTGGTTTGGATATTGAAAATATGTTTGAACCAAGATTGCAATTACGTAAATCAGATTCAAATAGTGGAGTTTCACTAAGTATTTCTGAATGGAATATTTTACTACAAAAGTCTGAATTAATTTCCAATTTTTTCATGTGTAAAAAACAAAGTTATGAAAATTTTGATTTGGATAAGCATCAAGTTGTGTTTCAAATGATGTACGGTAAAAAATCTATTTTAATTCGTGAACTAATCTGTATTCAACCTCAGCTTTATCTACCAGATACACTCATTATTCAGGAACCTACATGGAAAGGATTGTTACAGATGTCACAGTGCGTTTCAAACTACTTCAACTTTTGTACTATGATGTCATCAAATGTGTTCAACTGTTTTCAAGATGTTAAAAATATTGTAGTGAATAACTTATTAACAAATGTACCAGCAGATGTAGTAAAAGAAGATTCTATTGTTAAAACTTATTTAGTGAAATGTTTGGATGAATTAGACATAAATGTTATAAAATGTGAATTTAATAATAAAGTAATTAAATTTATAAAACCTTAAGTTTTATAACTATTACAAGTAAAGTACCAAGAATTCATTTATTCTAGTTTAATTTTAGTGATATCTCAGGAATTTAACCTATAAATAAAAACATCATCATGTTCAATATGCAAAAAAAAAAGAAAAGAAAACCGTATTTTTGCCTCATAAATAATTTGTTAAACCAAAGGTTTTCAAGATATTTTGACATCAAAAAGAATATACGAATACCATTTTTAAATAGTTATGTGAAATAAGTAATTATTTACTAAGGTGATATACAGATTATTTAAAACATTTCACTAATTCGTTTACTACATAACTTATTTTGAAATTAATAATTGTATGTCTGGTCTTCATCCATTGCTTACATAACGTTACCATCCCAGTAGACCTAAATGATGACATAAACAACCACATTCTTTAGATAAATATGTTTTAATACCAATGAATCATAAGACATGTTAAGAGCATGCATCATACGATAATGATATGACCATAATTGATATTAGGTGATATTTGTCCATCAGTGGTTAAAATATAGTCAAATCCTATAGATTAACACAGTATTCTAACTAATCTAACTTTTTAAAATTCTATTCTATTTCACTTTTATGTTGAAATTTCGCGAACTTACGAATTCCCATTGTGATATGTGCATAACCTATGCCTACGTGAATTTGCTACTTGTCAATTTTTAATTTTTCAATGAAAAGTGAATTCAGCATTAAAATATTATATTACAATTTTTAGTGGAATTTTAAAGTTACACAAAAGAATGGTCTCTAATTGCAGATGAGCGTAATTTGGTATTAACAATTCTGGTTGAAATATTTTTTTTTAGTTTAATAAAAAAATCTAATTTTCTTTTGCTATCACCCAAAAATTAGTTATGAAACATGAAATGTAGAGGGTTCAAAGTTTGATTGGTCTGCTTAATGAGTTGTTCCCTAATCTTAAATATTACACATCCATAATTTTAAATAATCAGATATAAGTATAAAAATATTAATTTTTATGAAACTTGGGGGGGGGGGAATTGCTTCTTATTAAATAAATTAACCAAGCCAACGTGATGTTTTTTTTTACTTATTTCAAAGTGTGTTACATGTACCGAGTTTTATATTATATGCATCGCAAAGTTTAAAAAAAACTACATTTTTAAACACAATTCAAATCCAAGACCTTTTACCCTCAGGGGCTCGTCTACAGTGAGTAAAGTCTTGGCAATCCCTAGGACACGTTACACCAAGATGGATCTACACGGTTTTTCACATTGTCTTGGGTTAAATCTCTCTCTTTCATCTTTCCCATCAGGCCTCTTTCGACCAACTTTTGTTGTCTTCCGACCCTGACGTTATTAGAATATTCAAAGGCTATTTATTTTATATTCTTTTCTTCCTTTTTTTTTTTATAAGACGATGATAACAGAGAGGTTTTCCCCCCTTAAACAACAAGAAAAAAAAACAGCAACCTTATGGCTTATTTTACAAGGACTCAAACGTTTTTTAAATACAGGTAATATTTTAAATACTATCTAAACTTTGAGGTTACTTATAAACCAATCAACTTCAAACCGATCTCATTTTCTTTGTAGCCTACATTGATAACGAAGAAATTTGTTAATACACTAATTTTGTTTTCATAGGAGTTATAGAAACGGAGATATCTTTTAAAAACTGTACCATTTAATTGTTTTTAACAAAATTACGCTCACCTCAAAAAAAGAGATAGTTTTTTTATAACTTTAAAATGTCCCTATATAATTTACACGAATCCTCCCCTCCCCGATCACAACTATTGTATGTCTTATTTTATTTGACTATGGAAGAATATTTTATTTGTAATGGTTGTCAACCTATAAATCACCAACATCGCGTTTCATTAACAGCCGCTCTTGTAGTATGGCTTATAAAATATGCAGAGTTCACTCGTGATATTAAATAAACCCAGAGGGAACAGATGGCGAAGATAAGTAACATGAAAACGTTGAATTCAGATCTTATCAAGAGTGGAATTGATTTCACTGTATACAGGGTTATAATTGTGAAATTATTGCTATTTTCGGAGTACAAATTGTGATTTTAAAGTGCTCTCTCCGGGATATGTAATTTCTTCTTTTCTTTTCAGTATGCAAAGTAAGCTCTAGGGTAACCGTAAAAATCAACAACTTTAGTTTTTGACAGATCTTCAAGTATTATGGTCTTAGGATACCAAAAAGTTGATTTTCGAAATGCCATCTGTCCGTTGTATGTACGTAAGCACGATAGCGGCCACAAAAATTAAGATAAGAATGTTAATTTTGGTGAAAGGTTAATTCTTCATGTAACCGTACTAAGTAATAACGAAGTAAGTGTCAAAAATGCAATTTCGAACTCTGACCCCACAAAAAAATGAACTTTTGGGCATTAAATTTTGAGGATCTGCTTGTATTACATTATACGAAGTGTTGGGTAAATACCACGATATATATATTTATATAAATTCATTTTTTTATGACATATGTTTAGAAAAAAATTATTCTTTATTTTAACGTAGCAAGTGAGATTTGAATTTCATTTTCAGATTCACCCTTATGTCAACTCAGATATTTGCTTTGCTTCAGCCCAAGTCATTTAACGCCTGTTGTATAATTCAGCAACAGAAACAGATTTTCACATTTCTATTTAAAACCTACATATGTATTTTATTTTCCTGTTACACTGCTTAAAAAAACAAATCCGGTCCCAGTAGACCACCCTGTATCTATGATTCAGAGCCTCCCTATGTGTAATCGGCGCCGATGTATTTTTTAAATCCTCTTCTAAAAATGTATTTAGCGGATTTTTTCATCACCCACCATAAATATGCAATGCCGACATCAGCCTGCGGGGAATTGAACGAGGGTTTGGCTGAAGTCTCATTGCATATTTATGGTGGGTGATGAAAAAATCCGCTAAATACATTTTTAGAAGAGGATTTAAAAAATACATCGGCGCCGATTACACATAGGGAGGCTCTGAATCATTGTTTTTTTAAGCAGTGTAACAGGAAAATAAAATACATATGTAGGTTTTAAATAGAAATGTGAAAATCTGTTTCTGTTGCTGAATTATACAACAGGCGTTAAATGACTTGGGCTGAAGCAAAGCAAATATCTGAGTTGACATAAGGGTGAATCTGAAAATGAAATTCAAATCTCACTTGCTACGTTAAAATAAAGAATAATTTTTTTCTAAACATATGTCATAAAAAAATTAATTTATATAAATATATATATCGTGGTATTTACCCAACACTTCGTATAATGTAATACAAGCAGATCCTCAAAATTTAATGCCCAAAAGTTCATTTTTTTGTGGGGTCAGAGTTCGAAATTGCATTTTTGACACTTACTTCGTTATTACTTAGTACGGTTACATGAAGAATTAACCTTTCACCAAAATTAACATTCTTATCTTAATTTTTGTGGCCGCTATCGTGCTTACGTACATACAACGGACAGATGGCATTTCGAAAATCAACTTTTTGGTATCCTAAGACCATAATACTTGAAGATCTGTCAAAAACTAAAGTTGTTGATTTTTACGGTTACCCTAGAGCTTACTTTGCATACTGAAAAGAAAAGAAGAAATTACATATCCCGGAGAGAGCACTTTAAAATCACAATTTGTACTCCGAAAATAGCAATAATTTCACAATTATAACCCTGTATACAGTGAAATCAATTCCACTCTTGATAAGATCTGAATTCAACGTTTTCATGTTACTTATCTTCGCCATCTGTTCCCTCTGGGTTTATTTAATATCACGAGTGAACTCTGCATATTTTATAAGCCATACTACAAGAGCGGCTGTTAATGAAACGCGATGTTGGTGATTTATAGGTTGACAACCATTACAAATAAAATATTCTTCCATAGTCAAATAAAATAAGACATACAATAGTTGTGATCGGGGAGGGGAGGATTCGTGTAAATTATATAGGGACATTTTAAAGTTATAAAAAAACTATCTCTTTTTTTGAGGTGAGCGTAATTTTGTTAAAAACAATTAAATGGTACAGTTTTTAAAAGATATCTCCGTTTCTATAACTCCTATGAAAACAAAATTAGTGTATTAACAAATTTCTTCGTTATCAATGTAGGCTACAAAGAAAATGAGATCGGTTTGAAGTTGATTGGTTTATAAGTAACCTCAAAGTTTAGATAGTATTTAAAATATTACCTGTATTTAAAAAACGTTTGAGTCCTTGTAAAATAAGCCATAAGGTTGCTGTTTTTTTTTCTTGTTGTTTAAGGGGGGAAAACCTCTCTGTTATCATCGTCTTATAAAAAAAAAAAAGGAAGAAAAGAATATAAAATAAATAGCCTTTGAATATTCTAATAACGTCAGGGTCGGAAGACAACAAAAGTTGGTCGAAAGAGGCCTGATGGGAAAGATGAAAGAGAGAGATTTAACCCAAGACAATGTGAAAAACCGTGTAGATCCATCTTGGTGTAACGTGTCCTAGGGATTGCCAAGACTTTACTCACTGTAGACGAGCCCCTGAGGGTAAAAGGTCTTGGATTTGAATTGTGTTTAAAAATGTAGTTTTTTTTTTAACTTTGCGATGCATATAATATAAAACTCGGTACATGTAACACACTTTGAAATAAGTAAAAAAAAACATCACGTTGGCTTGGTTAATTTATTTAATAAGAAGCAATTCCCCCCCCCCCCAAGTTTCATAAAAATTAATATTTTTATACTTATATCTGATTATTTAAAATTATGGATGTGTAATATTTAAGATTAGGGAACAACTCATTAAGCAGACCAATCAAACTTTGAACCCTCTACATTTCATGTTTCATAACTAATTTTTGGGTGATAGCAAAAGAAAATTAGATTTTTTTATTAAACTAAAAAAAAATATTTCAACCAGAATTGTTAATACCAAATTACGCTCATCTGCAATTAGAGACCATTCTTTTGTGTAACTTTAAAATTCCACTAAAAATTGTAATATAATATTTTAATGCTGAATTCACTTTTCATTGAAAAATTAAAAATTGACAAGTAGCAAATTCACGTAGGCATAGGTTATGCACATATCACAATGGGAATTCGTAAGTTCGCGAAATTTCAACATAAAAGTGAAATAGAATAGAATTTTAAAAAGTTAGATTAGTTAGAATACTGTGTTAATCTATAGGATTTGACTATATTTTAACCACTGATGGACAAATATCACCTAATATCAATTATGGTCATATCATTATCGTATGATGCATGCTCTTAACATGTCTTATGATTCATTGGTATTAAAACATATTTATCTAAAGAATGTGGTTGTTTATGTCATCATTTAGGTCTACTGGGATGGTAACGTTATGTAAGCAATGGATGAAGACCAGACATACAATTATTAATTTCAAAATAAGTTATGTAGTAAACGAATTAGTGAAATGTTTTAAATAATCTGTATATCACCTTAGTAAATAATTACTTATTTCACATAACTATTTAAAAATGGTATTCGTATATTCTTTTTGATGTCAAAATATCTTGAAAACCTTTGGTTTAACAAATTATTTATGAGGCAAAAATACGGTTTTCTTTTTTTTTTTTTTGCATATTGAACATGATGATGTTTTTATTTATAGGTTAAATTCCTGAGATATCACTAAAATTAAACTAGAATAAATGAATTCTTGGTACTTTACTTGTAATAGTTATAAAACTTAAGGTTTTATAAATTTAATTACTTTATTATTAAATTCACATTTTATAACATTTATGTCTAATTCATCCAAACATTTCACTAAATAAGTTTTAACAATAGAATCTTCTTTTACTACATCTGCTGGTACATTTGTTAATAAGTTATTCACTACAATATTTTTAACATCTTGAAAACAGTTGAACACATTTGATGACATCATAGTACAAAAGTTGAAGTAGTTTGAAACGCACTGTGACATCTGTAACAATCCTTTCCATGTAGGTTCCTGAATAATGAGTGTATCTGGTAGATAAAGCTGAGGTTGAATACAGATTAGTTCACGAATTAAAATAGATTTTTTACCGTACATCATTTGAAACACAACTTGATGCTTATCCAAATCAAAATTTTCATAACTTTGTTTTTTACACATGAAAAAATTGGAAATTAATTCAGACTTTTGTAGTAAAATATTCCATTCAGAAATACTTAGTGAAACTCCACTATTTGAATCTGATTTACGTAATTGCAATCTTGGTTCAAACATATTTTCAATATCCAAACCAATTATAGCTACTTTCCTTTGACTTTTATTAAGAGAATACCACGTATTCAAAAGTAGCACAGGCAGAGTTCTATTAACGATTTTCTTTTCCATATTTTGGTCTAATTTGTCTGTTTTTTCCGGAATTAAATTATTTTTAAAGTTGATTTTCTTATTCCTTTCGTATGGTGTACGTCTCTTGCTGGGTTTGACATCCATGTTACTTAAGAACTGATTAACAACCCTTGGCGAATTGTTTTTTATAGCTTGGTTAGATACTATTGCGCATGCGCTCACTCTAATCTCTGACCATAGGATTGAAAGGAACATGGATCTGACCGAGTAAGACGTAAGAGAGGGATTTTTTACTAAATGGTCCATTAACAAGGAATATATTCAGATTGAGTGACTCGAAATTGCCAAAACATAGTAAATATAATTGAGCTTCTCAGAGATATATATTATTTTTCATTAATGGACATCGCCGTTTCACAATCTAAAATTAACATTTAAATCTTATAATTAATTATGATTAATAAGGTTATTTATATTATGTTTTAGTTAATTAGTGTTATTGTAGGCTTATTTTAAAGAATGAGGCGTTTCAATGAATCTTGATTTGTGAAATCGTTGCTGCAAATTTGTAAATAATAACAAATGAGGATGTGAGTGGTTCTGGAAAACGTACATTGATTATGGTTTGTGATGTTAAATTTTTAGTAGCTACTTGTAATGAAATTACTTATCTCCATATTTTACATATTACCATATTTTACTCTCATCGTCAACAAACACATTTTAAACGTTTTATTTTTATGTATATATTTACCATTTATTACATCTCAATGAATCTTCGTGACAGAATTTTTATATTTCACTTTAAGTAATATAGAACAGTAGAAACGTTTTAGTGTCAAACATATTGGCACGTAAAACAATACTTCTTTTTATTATTACCTAAATTTGAAAGACATATGTTTTAAGTTTATTATTAAAACCAAAACCTCTAAACATGTAATTATCTTTTTAAAGTATAGGCGTTGAATATTCTAATGTGTTTACGTTTCCCATCAATAACACACGAAGACAATCATTTCATATAACTATTATGAAACTATATAGGCCTACGCATTTTAAATAATCTTTGTAAATTTTCAATCAAAATGTGTATATAATGTAGGAATATAAGTAAATATTGTTCATAAGCTTTTTTCTTCAAGCCATATGTAAATCGAAGAAATAACTATATATATATAAGAGTTAAAAAACCAATATTTATTATAAATAAACCATTTAAAATATTTTCTATTGACATTTATTTCAAAAATATTAAACATTTTACTGTTGATTATACTTTCAGTAATATTTTAGAAAAATAGTGATAATACAAACCAAATCAGCAAGAATCTAAACTAATAATAATTGAAGATGTTATGTAAGCAAAGTTAGTATCTCATCTAATGGTAAATTCGCATCTATATGTCTAATAACTTGAAAGTTAACTATACTAATAATTAGAGAAGTAGAAGGAATAATTATTAGTCTAATGGTTACAAGTAGTACCAGAAGTTCTCTTACAAGTTTAACTCGATTAACTTCTGTTTAATAACATTGTATCAGTCAAGTTTATCCATCACAATAGTTTAGTTACCTACTATAGGACACCACTTCTATTATGCCTCCAGATAGAGATAAATATTTGTTTCTGCAAATGCAGATTATAAAACGGTTGTGTGATAAAACACACATGGTATACAATTTTGTGATTGCAAAATAATGTTTTTTTTTTGTTTTTTTTTTTAATAAAAGAAGTAATCTGTCAAGGTGATGTCCTGATTTCACTCTACTTTTTAGTCTTACACTGGAAATAGATGTTTGTAACATAAAAAGTCAAAAATGCAATAAGAAATTTTTCGACATTTTGCTTACACGGATATTTTTTGAGAGCCAGTTGCTCTCTCATGTTGAAAGATGATTTCTGCAGCATGACGAAATAGCGATAAAAGTTTGTTTTTGAAGCTGGTTTTTAAAATGTAGTTATATATTTTCATCTCTTCTTTGAATGACAAAGATACATAACATAAAAACTAATTATGTTAATTATTTAGGTGTTATTTGTGCTGGACAATACTTATTGTTTTCAAGAAAGTATGAGAACAAATGCATCGCCATGACATTATTGAATCATAAAATCCTATAATTATAACGAATAAATAAAATTGAGCCTAATGTGTAAGAAGTTTTCATATAAATAAAACTAAACTTAAACACAATTTATCACAAATACGTTAATAAAATCGAAGAGTAAGTTTTATTTTAATCATTAATTGAGAAATTTCATTAGGTTAGATTAATTCAATGTTGCTCACTATTGTTAGTAACAGATTATTATTTTATGATTTACCTCTACATTTGCGTACTCTATGAATAAGGTTTAATATTAGTTAAATACATAAACTGTAAGCTAAGATAATAGGCAATTGTGTTCCGCGTGGCGCCATGTACCGCAGCTTGACTGGGATTTATTTTTCTACTTGTCAGTCAATAAAGTGGAAAAAAGTGAATTTTTTGTGCTACGTCCCTCATATTCCTGGCACAATCCCACGAGATTATTATTTTATTTTATTTTACCTGTTTAACTATATAATTTCTTCCAAACCTAATGAAAATTCAACTAACACTTTCAGTTTAAAAATAAAACATAAAAAATAATAGTTTAATATAATTGTATTAATAAATAGATATTTTATAAATTAAAGGTACGTGACAAGTAGAAGTGTAATATATATATAGGCTTATATATATATATATATATATCCAACTAGAAATATAATGATCATACTCAATGCATAGCAATCTGTACTAGAAACAATTTCATATTTAACAACGTTGATACATTTATTATTTCAATGTTTTATGATATTTCAACGTCTACAAATAAATTATAAATGTAACAGTATATTATTATTTAATTTATTGAACGCTGTATTAAAAAAAGAATTATCTCCGCATTAGCTCGTTTAAGAACACTTGCATTTATTAACACTACACTGAACATAAATATAAATATAAATATAAATTTATAATTATACTGATATTTTAATTATTGACTAATTAGATATCAATCAATAACATTCAATAAACATTGAGAAGCCCTCTGACCACAACATTTTATTTACATCAACTTTGTACTCGTTATTTGTTATCAATATTTACATACACTAACTTGTAGTCTCTCATCTCTGATAACACTATATATATTTTATAATTTTAAAACAGACGTCAAACCCAAACTGCCCCTAAACTAATGGTGGACAAAGATTGCCCCCCGGACCACAACATTTTATTTACTTTAATAACTAATTATCAATTTTCTTTATTTACACACATTAACTCTGTACTCGTTATCTTTGTTTACACTATGGCGCCAGACTCCTATCAGTGACCCAAAGGCTCCATTATTTCAACTGATGTATTTTGATAACATTCTATATAATTTATATATCAACTAATTTTTAAAAGTTTGAATATTTTTAAATAGCTTATGTAATTTCAATATCTGTGAACTACCCAAAATACGGTTGGAATTTGATCGGTCATAGTCTAAACTAATATATGTCGACTAAAATAACTCATGTGACAATAATTTCTGGTCAAAACTCCGGGGGGGGGGAGGACTTTGTCCGATCATAATCCATAATAATATATACCAATTAATTTCAAAATGACGCATGTCACATCAGACAATATTTTCTGGCCCAAACTCCGGGTGGACTTTAATAGGTCATAATCTTGGACTTCAACCTGTAACGCTCACTCACATAGATACCAAATTAAACTGATAATTTGACCTATTTGTTTATTTGCTTACCAATGTTTACTCAAAATCCGGGCCAAACTGCCGCTGGACTCTGATCTCTTATTTACTTTGAATGTCGACACAGTGGACCAAAATTCACTCTTTATTTACATTACATGTTTACTTAATCCTTTGTTTATTTACTGGGCTCTACTATTTCTCATAGTTGACCTATGTACTGTTTACATTACCCTTATCTTTGTTTACTTATTGGCGCCAGTACGTTCTCAAAGTCGCTAGTTCTTATCTATGACCTTTGGACTTGACCTTTGACCGGCGCGGTGAAGTATCGCTCTTACTACTTCCATCATACGACCTGATCCTTGGTTTCTTGGATCTTGAAGGAAATGTTAGATCATATTGGTAAATCAAGGAGTATTACCCAGTACTGTAAGTTTTTAATAAACGTTGTTACACAGATTATCTGAACCTCGTAATTGTGTATATTGCTACTTTCTTGATGGCAGCACTTGCTCGTGTTAGTGTTTCGGCCGTAAGGTGTAGCCTGGACTTTAATAACGCGCGTTAGGGGAAGTTCCAAGTTGGAGTAGAAGTAATGTTATAAGTACTACCAATGACTACATAAATACTATGAGACACGACATGGCCATGTTAAATATTCTACGCTTATTCTTGAGTTGACCAATACCCGCTAGGGTGTGGAGCTGTCGCTCTGCTAGAAGTTGATGTGACTGGCGCTAGGTGGCTCTACGGTCAAACAATGTTTCAGTTGCGCACTGATGCCACATATGGGACCAGAGATGCGAGGGAAGGTCGAGAATCGCTTATCTCAGCGCACGAACTGACAACACTGACTATGCTGTGTCAACAGTTGTACAGTCTCAACCAAGTGGGATGCGTACAGTCAAGCACCTGCTGCTAGCGCTTTCTGATAGCTGTGTGTCAAACTTGTGACGAACAGCACCCGTAAAGCGTAGACTATTTACCTATCCTATGTCGTGTCTTATAGTATTTATGTAGTCATTGCTACTACTGCTGATAAAGACATTGACTCAGCTCCATTCCGCTGTCAACGTTTGGCATGTTGTCGTCTTGTTTTAACGTCTGTTTGTCGTTTTTGTTTTGTTTACAAACAATTGGACGAACTTTCTAAACAGAAAAATCGTTGTGTAAATTTCAAAATTACTGTTTATTTTAAAAAAATGAATAGTTTTGTTTAAATTTGTTATTTAAACTCAGATTTACAAACAATTAGACAAATTATACTACCTAGAAAATCATTATTTAAATTTCAAAATGGTGGCAAATTCCCCAAAAATAGTTTTTTTTAAACTTTTTAGTAGTAGGTTCGATTTTCGAAAATCGGACAAATCATTCTATAATTGTATAACGGAAAATTAATGAATTAAACTTTGTTCTATCGTTTAGGATTGATTCACATTTCATTATCGAAGCTCTGTAACATGTTACATAAGTCATATCTCTCTACAAACAGCCCCCCACCCAAGGAAACTACTATAGTTAAAAAATCTTATCCAACTGAAGGTAATGACTAGACTAACCAATCTGCATAATCTACCCCATTATGCAGCCTAAGTCATTGATTTATACAAGGGATAAAGGGGGGGAGGGAGATGCTCCAGTCTCAGTCAATACCCTCCAGGCGTCGAGGTGTCTACGAGGCTGGAAGCGACGAGACATTAGGATTTGGCAGACTACAGCCATTCTCAATGTTTTACGTCATACTTTAGTGAACAGAGATAATAACAATACAGGGAGGGTTTATGACAGGCTGGAAGGAAACTTTTATAGTCAATTCATAGCAATATAGCTTGGGAAAAGTTAGGTTATGTTTCGTTTGAAAATATCTTTTGCAGTGTTTTATGAGTGATATCTAAAACATAATAGGTTATGTTTAATTTGAAAATATCGTTTGGATTTGTTTTATTAGCTAAATAATATGGCGTAATAGAATATGTTTAACAATATCGTTTGGATTTGTTTGCTTATCTAAATCTATGGCATAATAATAGGATATGATTGAAAATAAATATCGTTTGGATTTGTTTTATTAGCGAAATCTATGCCATAATAGGTTATATTTAGTTTTAAAATATCGTTTGGAAGTGTTGTGACATCTAAGGCATAAATAGTCTAGTTATGAAATGCCTACCGATCACATGCCAAAAGATTATTTTCCATAATTTTTGGCTGACTATGAACAGGATTTAAATAAATTGTGAACTTTAACAAATATTTAAAGAACAGTATAAAGAGTGGTCAAATCAAGATAGCCGTTATTAGGATCTTTAAGATTAGAAGAAATTATCAATTTTTTATTACATTTTAAAATATATATACAAATTTGTTTTTAAATTGCTTCTATATTCTAATATGGTGATAAATTAAATTCATTTTAATTAGAACATCATATTTTTGGGATCATGTAATTTTCAACTTTTTTTTCTCGGGTATTTTTTTGGTAAACCAAATCGTTTAGAATCTACGGCCTGTGAATACATGAAATTTATTATTTATGAGATTTTATTGGTTTTTTTTAAATCTGAAATTTTGGGTAAAATCATAATTTCCTATAGAATAAAACAGACGGAAGTGTATTTTTCACTTCCAGGTCCTACACAATCGTCAGGCATGGACCGATAGTTTCAATACGGCAATGTAAATATAGTCCAATAATCATGTGAAATAATTTAATAAAATACACATCCAAATAGCATGTCTGCCTTATATTTTGAAAGAAAATTATTTTTTTATCCCAAATTTAAGGTAAAAATAATTGAACTCACCAACTAAAAATCGAGTAAACATTAAATTTCCAGTTTTTCATAGACCGTAGATTATAAACGATTTGGTTTATCAAAAAAATACCCATGAAAAAAGTTAGAAAATTACCTGTTCTATCAAAAACATTATAAAATCATCGTGTTGTTATTTATAAAGTTAACATATTATATATTAGAAAATAGCATAGGCTATTTTAAAATTCTACAAAAATTTCTAGTTTCAAGTTTTTGTACATTACATAGTTTTAGACACCCTAATGGAATCTTGAATTGAATCACTGTATTTCAAAATTTCAAATGTGTATACATTTAAAATTACAATTAAACATGAACATAATTTTTCACAAATAATAAGTTTATTAACGAAAACGCACATCACTGAAGATGACGACATTGTCGCTGAAACGCGATTGACTTAATAAACTTATTATTTGTGATAAATTGTGTTCTTATTTTATTTAAAATTTATATCATTTCACAAGCTTTAATATCTATTTATTGTATTTTTTTTTCAAATTTTGGCGGATATTTTCGAATTAATTTTAAAATTGTAAATAGGAAGAGAGTCCTGTGACACATCGATTTGCACTGCCTTTCAATTGTAAAACAGTTTTTCAAGAACTTTTGGTTTTAAAGTTATCGGTCATTGAGGGCATTGGTTATAAACCACATTCTAGCAGTCAGAAAATAAATATTAAAATTAAGGATTTGTTTCAGAAGTGTCCAGTGTTGTAAAATTTAAAACACGTCCCGTATTGTAATATAACTAAAATAACGAGGAAGTTGAACAAAGTGTTAAGGTAAATGTTGGGGGAAAACCAGCCATGTTTCTACTGAGTTCAATAAATAAATCGGTAATAATTAACTGGGTTTTTTCTACACGTGATTTACTCGTGGTTGATATTAGTATTTCCCTCAGTGACTCACCTATACTGACTAAAGATGTGTCAATCCCGAGGGATTGTAGCTGGATCTACGTTTTTTTCTTTTTCTTTTATGAAATCTTGAATTAAATTTCTCTCTTTCATGTTTCCTATCAGGTTTCTTTTAACTAACTCTTGTTTTTTTCCAACCTTGACGCTATTACAATATTCGAGGAATAGAGCATTCGAGGATTAGAGTATGCGAGGGTTAGGTTAGTTTAGGTTAGGTTAGGTTATGTTAGGTTGGGTTAGGTTAGGTTAGGTTAGGTTAGGTTAGGTTAGGTTAGGTTAGGTTAGGTTAGGTTAGGTTAGATTAGATTAGGTTAGGTAAGGTTTGGTTAGGTTAGGTTATGTTAGTATGGTTAGGTTAGGTAAGGTTGGGTTAGGTGATGTTATGTTAGGTTAGGTTAGGTTAGGTTAGGTTAGGTTAGGTTAAGGTGTGTTTATTGAATGTTATTTTCTTCCTTTTTTATAAAGCTATGAAGAGCGAGAATTTTTTCGCCTTTAAGCAAAAAACAAAAATTATTATTCATCTTTAAGACTTGTTTAAGACAAGATTATGACTCTACTTAGGTCGTTAAATGTTTACAAAAAACCTTAAAATATGATAACACAAACAAAATAACACTAAATACAATAACTTTGTTACGGTATCATACTGTACAGTAGATGAAAATCTCAAGTTTTTTCAAAGTTTTAAATCCAAAACCAATATAATTACCAATATCTTGAGAAGAAAAATCGGTATTAAACAAGTTTTGTCGCTATCATGGAGCTTACCCAGCCCCATTAAAAAATTTAATACAAGCGATCCTCTAAATGTAATGCCCAAAAGTAGGTTTTTTTTTAGGAAAATTTAAATATTATATGTTAGATCAAGAGGTCTTACTCAGTACATGTAGTATACGGTAAGGTTAAGTTAGGTTAGGTTAGGTTAGGTTAGGTTAGGTTAGGTAAGGTTAGGTTAGGTTAGGTTAGGTTTGGTTAGGTTAGGTTAGGTTAGGTTAGGTTATATTAGGTTAGGTTAGGTTAGGTTAGGTTAGGTTAGGTTAGGTTTGGTTAGGTTAGGTTGGGTTAGGTTAGGTTAGGTTAGGTTACGTTAGGTTATGTTAGGTTAGGTTAGGTTAGGTTAGGTTAGGTTATGTTAGGTTAGGTTAGGTTAGGTTACGTTAGGTTAGGTTAGGTTAGGTTAGATTAGATTAGGTTAGGTTAGGTTAGGTTAGGTTAGGTTAGGTTAAGTTAGGTTTGGTTAGGTTTGGTTAGATTAGGTTAGGTTAGGTTAGGTTAGGTTAGGTTAGGTTAGGTTAGGTTAGGTTAGGTTAGGTTGCTATACAGGTTCTCTGAACCTAGTAATTGTGTATATCTCTACTTGCCAGATGTGTATATCACAACTGTCTCCACTCACTTGGCTCGTGTAGGTTACCCCACCCTGCCGGATCCCATAACTATACGAATATAACATTTTCTAGAAAGGACATGGCCGAAATTATATTTTTGACATCTATTTGTCATTATTGAGAAGTGGATGAGATATGAACAAAAATTGTTTAAAATTACCATCATTTTGACATTAATTAGATTTTTTTATATTTAATGGAGCACACTATAGTCACATGAACCTAACTTATTTTTTGTAGCAGCTATCGTGCTTACGTACAGACGACAACGACGACAATATGTGCGAACTTATCCAGTGGAGGTCCGATAGGCCACTAACACGAGCAAAGTGAGTGTAAATTGTTTAATATATACAAATCTACAAGATACGTCACGGTCAATAAAGTAGTAATATACGAGACGATTTTTAGAAAGCATGTGTAACAACTGTTAAAACAAAATTACTTTATTGGGTAAGACATCATTGATCTACCAATACAATGTAATATTTCTTACAAGGACCAAAAAACCAACTTTTGAGCATTACTATGGGATCTACTTGTATTACATTGTACAATGGGGGGGGGGGGGTAAGTACCACGTTGGCCCATTTTGTTTTATAGTACTAACGTCATAAAATAATATCAAGGTCAGAATCGGCAAACCACCAGATACACAAAACCTGAAAAAAAAAATTCGCGTTCCATCTGCTTCAGTAGCAAGTATTTTAAACTTTAGTTCCAGCTGATTGGAAAATGTCAAATAGTTAAGTTCAGTTTGATTGATTATTTCAACACATCCGTCTCCGCCTCAAGTTCTCCCATGTGGGACCAAACAAATCCTTCAAAGTGTCAACCACAACCATAACTTCATGCTTTATGGAAGGTAAGGACATGCTCTGATTCTTATTAGTCTATCCTTTCAACTTCTCCAGATTTCTTGAGAAATCTTGTGCGGAAATTTCCACATTCATGCCTAGACGTCTTCAAAGCATTTATTAATCAATTAATACAGATGCTGATACTTAAAGTCGGTAATTTTTTATGTCTTTTTATCAGCGTTTTTAAAAGTTTTACCTTTGAATTAATAGAGAGTGGTAAATTTATTGCAAAAAACTGTTTAAAATTACTGCCATTTTGATATTTCCAATTAAATGAGGTTTTACTGCAAAATGTGTATATTTGGTCCCCTATACCAAATTTCATGTTCCTATTTTGGTTTTTTGTGGACATTATAGTGCTTAAGTACAGAGGGCATCGAAAACGACTACCGATAGGCGAGATGTTGAAAATCATTATTTTGGTTTCCTGAAGCCATGAAACAAGAAAATCAGTCAAAAAACTTTATCAAACTTATCCTAGGCCTAGAAATACGCGTCCGATCAACAGTATAATATATTATTCTTTCCGTTTATAAGCTACAGACACTCTACCTCGTAAAATTTGAAGTTCGTTCAATTGTACGGCCATCTCGCTACAAAACCCGTAAAACTCTAAAGATGGAAATTAAATACTTTATAAAAACCTCAGTCATGTCATACTGCACAAAATTAATTACAAGTTCTCTAAGGAATGTCTTACGTTATGTTCCAGATCGTTGGGAACACTTGAACGTGATGGTTGCCATGACAACAGAGAGAGTGAGGGTCAATATTGCATACGTTCTCCCTCCGTCAATCGACCTTCCCCACAGCCAGGATTATATCTAAAAATCAATACTGTCTATTGACTTGTACTGCGTTTGAAGAAAGTATTAGTAGAATTATAAAACAAGCGTTGGAAAATTTATACTGATTATAATCAGTTAAATAAATTAAAAATATAACCTCAATTTTAAGTAAAAACAATAATATTTTCACAGAGTTGAATTATTACTATTTACGGAATTCCAGATTTAAGAGTTAGAGTTCAATATTCGTTGAAAGTGTGAAAAAAACTGTCCCACTCTCTCATCCCCAAGCAGAACTAATCGCAACCAAAAAATGTCAGTTCAGTAGTTTGTCGGTCAAAAAGGGTCAAAACTGTAAACGCCGTTTTTGAAAAATATTTAATGAACTCGTCTTAAACTTAAATATTAGATGGAGGATTTTTTGCATTGGTTTTGATGATGAATCTTCACGTTTCACTAAAATTTTAAAAAAAAATCGTTTATACCCGATTTAAATAATCTTTACCGAGACTTAAAACTCACGAACTGGCATTTTTGGAGATATAACAACCAATAGATTTTGGTCGGCCATTAAGTCTACACTTGAAAATAAACATAATCAAAATCGTTTGAGGCGATAGATAAAATCCTCATTTTGTGTTTTCTTTTCATAAACAACGACCCCGAAATTTTGAGTCAGCGAAAAAAATGAAAAATATATCCTAATATCAAAAAATTTGCCTTCATAATAAATTTGACAAAAAGTCCGCGTTTTTGATCTGCACAACACTCCACATAGACGATAGACAAAATACAAAAACTACATTTTAAACCCTACATCGATTTTTTGACTCATATCGTAACTTTCTCTGGACAATTTCAATATTGTACCAGTATGAAACAGTATTTCGGTAGTTACTACATGCATTTTTAATACTTTACTTTAAGTTTAGTGGCCTGTATACATTGATCATTTTATCTTTATCACCATTGGCAGCACGTAAACTATTTATCTGTAGGAAAATATTAAATGGGAAACTTCTTTACTTTTTCGTGGTAATTAAAAATCCGTTTTCCATACTTAAAAAAATGGCCGCCATTAACCAATATGGTGGCCAACTTAAAAATTTCTTATAGAGCTCCCTTTATTTTATGATAAACGTTTTAGATAAACACATTAGGAGTTATAAGTTCTTAGAGTTTCGAAAGATTAACGTGTGATGCAATAATTTCAGTAAGCGATTTTTGTACTTCCCATTGTTGAATCAAGTTAAGGAGGCCGGGAAGAGAAAACATTTTTATTATTTTTTTTTCACATTTTTTGTACAGTATTAATCTTTATTATGTTATCTTTATAGTGATACTAAATACTTCACATTTATTAATTTTTTTAATAGAAAATAATGTTTTACATGTGTGTGACATAGTATCCCAACATTCACTCTGTAGTATTTAATAATACGTTATTTATTTTGTTTGTTTGTAGAACTGCAGTATTTAGTAGTATGCTACTTATTCCTAATTTGATTTCTCTTGGTACAATATAACTTTTTGTTTTGAGGTTGGTACTGAATGAATTACGTTTTACAAATAAATCATATGATTGTTTAGTGAATAGTGATTTTATATTGAGTAATATACAGAGTGTCCAAATTATTAGACTAGACACAATAATCAAATAATGTTTTGTTATAATACTCTAAATGGTTTATTTTAAATATAATGCATTGATTGTAACTATGTATTTAGCAACAATTGAGTGGTGTTATCAGATTGCCTATCCTACCCCGTAATTACATTAGCAACCCCGTAAAACGTTCATCGGTTCACCACTGTGTCGCAACCAATAGTCGATGACAACTATTAATTTAGTTTTTACTAGTAGTATTTAGTCTAATAATTTGGCCATCCTCTTCCAACAGTTTTCTCTTAATCTGGAAATGTGTAAAATTTAAAGAAGTGTTCTGATAATAATATAAAAAATACTTAAATAAAATTTCTCATTTTATGTTGTACAAAAACTTTAATTGTCATTTTCCGTAAAACTTGTTTTTTACATTAGCCCACACTTTTCTCAGGAACTACAGTAATGAAGATATTTAGATACAATTCTTAACGCACATTTATTACATAGTAATATACAATTTAACGCAGAAAAATTACATTATACTTGATACTTAAGAAGTTTAAAAAAAAGTTAACCCCATTTTTTCGCTCAAAAATGATATATTAGAAAAATAACTGAGATCATTACAAACGAGGATTTATGGAGAGAAACAGGTCAAATTCGGGTCAAGCTGCAGATTCGAGAGAGGAAGTGGAGGTGGTTAGGACATACACTGAGGAAGCCAGACGGAACCATTGGAAAAGAGGCCCTAGATTGGAACCCGCAAGGTGTCAGAAGAAGAGGTAGACCCCGAGAAACCTGGAAGAGGACCGTTATTAAAGAACCAAACGAGGTTAACAAGACTTGGGGAGAAGTGAAGGCATTTGCTGGAGACAGGGACAGATGGAGAGCTCTTCTGGACGCCCTATGATCCATTAGGAGATAAAAGGAAATAAGTCAAGAAAAATAACTATATTTAAAAAATGAAAACTCTGAAGAATGAATCCCTTTGTAAAAATTTAGTGCATACATTCCCAAACTAATCCTAAAAAAATCAAAGTCCTACCTTTTATGTGTGTAGAGAAAAGTGTACACAAATATTGCCAATTTAACTCGTGTAAGAAATTACTTTTCCTGGTCTCTTTAAAAATTTAATTAAGAATACTAAAGGAAGTTTAAACACCACCATAGAACTAAACGTAAAATAAATAATTTATGGAACTGATTAAATCTTCTATCAGACTTCTATTTTTATAGTGGTCTCTGTACGTATTTGCTGCCAGTACTTTGTTCTTATGACATGTAAAATAGACTTTTATTATATCAATCTCTTCATTGTTGGTAAACTCCATTGTGTAATGAAAATAATGATGAAACGAAAAGAATATACATAGCTTTCAAAGTAAACCAAGTTCAAATTAATAAAACAATAATTAAAATGCTTAAAAACAATAAATAAAATAGTTACGATAATTAAACCTTAATAGAATTATAAAAAATACTGTTTTGTTTCAACGTACACAGAAATAGCTATAAATATCAGTTTCATTTAAGATTAGGAAACTATCTTTTGTATGCTCGACAATGCAGAACAAATTTTCATACCATACGATTTTTCTGTCAATTTAATTCCTGATTTATCTACTTTTTACCTGTTCAACAAACTATTTATTTTACGTTTAGTCCTGCATTAGTAGATATTTTACACTTTCTATACTTGTACTTTTAACTTGATTCAACAATAGGAAGTAAGGAAAATCGACTACGGTACCGAAAATGCATTGCAGGTCAATTTTTTCAAAACTTTAAGCACCTATAACTCTAAAACGAGCGGGTTTCTCAAAAAAATACAAAGAATAAAAAGGCCTTATAATTTTGTGTAGAATTTGAAAACAGCATAAAATATAGGGACTTCAATAAAACATTTTATAGATAACCGTTAATGGCAGACATTTTTTAAAATTTGAAAAACGGATTTTTAATTTTCGTGAAAACGTAATGAATGTTTCCATTTAAAGTTTTTCTACAGAGCAATAGTTTACAAGCTGCCAATGGTGGCAAAGATACAATGATCACTTTATACAAGCGACTAAACTGAACAAAATGAAGTATTATAAATTCATGTAGTATCTAGAAGTGATGTGTGAGTTCGAATTAAAATACTCGGTGAATCCGAGTATCAAAATCCTCGGAGCATTCCGAGTATTAAAATGTCCGGAGCATTTCGTATTAAAATATTCGGACAAAATCCTCGTAACTAGGAACAAGGAGGTGGTAATGCGAGAGTATGAATTCGAAATAAAATCCTCAGACAACGATATTCGTTAGTGTTGTGTCAATTCCAAACAAAATTCTCGGTGTTTCTACTTTGGTTATATTAGTTTCTAAGCTGATTTTTCACTACACATTAATTAAACATTACGATTTTGAGTTAAAATGATTTAGATTGGGTAACAACTTCAATTTAAAATAACAATAATATTCATTTATTTCAACATTAACAAAAAGTAAATTAAATTATTATTTAATTGTTATTATTTATATTTAAATAAATATTAATAGGTTACCATCTTTATAAAAAAATTTAGTAAATTAACTTATTTTAAATAACAACTAAATTATTAATGTTGGTAATATTTGTACTAACGTTAAATTACTGAATTTGTGTCGAGGCAGGATAACATTTAATTACGTATTACAAGTGTCAATTACATATTGTTTAAAAAAATAAATACTTGGTGGATCAGTCTTAACAGATAGAACGCAAAAGTGTAGTTTTATCTAAAACGATCTGATTGGTAAAGCTGAGTTCGAATCCGATGCGCAAAATAATTCTGCGCAGATACTCGATTTCGAAATAATAATACGAGTATTGAAATCATTTGAAACCGAGTAATGCGAGTATCCATTTCACCCGAGTTTCAACATCGCTAGTATCTAGTCTTAAGACAGGTCGAAATAAATTATTTATGAGATCCCAATGGTGCAGAGATAAAATGATCACCCTATCCTCAGACACAAAAAAACAGTAACAAAAATCGCGTTCTATCAGGCAAGCGTACGACGGCGCGACGTGTATCTCACGATATCCTTGAATACACTCTCACCCAGGATAGTGAAAGGAGAGTTGCCGGTAGCTGAAAAGGATAAACTATTTCGATGAAATTAACTTTTAATGCTTTCACTACAACTCATAAAGTAATCATGTAGAAAAAGCCAACTTGATTTTTATTAGCGAGTTTCTAATAATCAATTTCTACCTGGTGCGGTCTTCCTCATGGAAAGCCGTCACTCGAGATCATGATGTGTCCACTGATCCTACCCATGAAAGTAATTGGGCACCATTTATGATAACTGTGACATGGATTGTAATATTTCAGAATTTTTTTAAAGCCATTTGATAATAAATAATGCTTGACTTGTGATTTAATATACTTGATAGAATAAAACTTGAACACATATTTTCACAAAGCGTTTCAACGACAAAGTCACTATCTTCAGTGATGTTATAGTCTAGTTATCGTAGCTCGTACATCACTGAAGATGGTGACTTTATTGTTGAAACTCTGAATAAATAAACGTAATATTTGTGAGAACTTGTGTTCAAGCGGAAAAATTTATTCTATAATTGATTTTATAATATTTCATTAGAAGATAATTATTGTGGTTAAATTTTGTTTGCTTATTTTGTATGTTTTACCAGTAGACAAAAAAAAGCAAAGCTTTATTTTGGTTTGGTGGAATAAAATTGATTCATTTTGTTGAACGTTTTATATCATGGGCGACATCGCCGGGGGGAAGGGGGGGACGCGTCCCCCCCAATATTTGAGATGTAAAAATATTTTTGCTAAAAACGAATGATTTACTTAAAACCTTAAAAGGTAAACATCGGGCTTTGTCTTTACTAGGGTTTTTAACATTACATTTCTGTTACAAACGCAATAAATAAATGCATAAAAACGATGTTTTGATAAGTTTAATTTTTAAAAAATTCCATACCCCCCAGACCCCCGGCATATGTCCCCCCCCCCAATAATGAACTGGTGATGACGCCCATGTTTTATATACATGTAGTATATCTTGACTTTCTTAATATAATTTAGGAACTGCAGAACCAATTTAAATCAAACATAGATTAAAACCTTACCAGATTATGATCCTACTTTTGAAAGGAAAATCGGATCAGACATTCTTTGAGAATGCTAACAAACAGGTAAAAAAAGTTGCATTTTTTATATAGGTAAAAAAGTCTGTCAAAATCGCCTTATAAAAAATGAAGAAAAGAACAAAATTAAGACCCCTACCCCTCGATATTACAATAGCGTTAGTGTCGCAAAGGAACAAGAGTTGGTCAAAAACTGATAAGAAAAATAAAAGAGAAGGATATTACCCAAGACTACATGAAAAAAGTCTGTAGATACTACTGGGGCGCCTCAGGGTTGACCAGCCCCTGAGGACGTAACGTTTATAAATGTTTAAAATTACGGTTTTACTTTCGTATAATTTATACTAAAAATGACGGTCATAAATAAAAATGAAAACTATTTTCATCTTCTTTATGTTACACGGACACTCAAGACCGTGGAGGTATCGTGGCATTGGATTAATTTGGCATGATTTTTTATGGTTTATGTGTGTTAATAAACGCTCTTTAGAAGTCGAAATTTGTTACCCAAATTAAAGTTTGTTAACGAGAAAAAAATAAGTCTGTATGTTTCAAAATGGAGACTTTAAAATTTTCAGAATCGTTTGTTTTTTCCTGTACTTACATATTTGTAAGCTGGATAACATCTCACAATAACTTATTTTATGCAGATTCGAAACGAAGTTTCAAACAAACAAAGTATAATAAAACAAAATATTCAAATTTTAACCTCAAAATAAGCCAAAATCAGCTATAATAGTAGTAGCCAGAATTTAGGTTAATTATCAAATTATAAGTTTATGATCGTTTTATTATTCCTTTTACGTGATTGGCAATCAAAATAAATTTTAGAAAAATATCAAAATGGCTGTTGATTGAATCTTTTTAGTATTTTCTTTGTAGTCCCTCTCTTTGATCTTTTTGACCAAATCTTGTTCTTTTCCGACCGTGACATTATTAGACTATTCGAGGACTAAAGTTCTTTATTTTATTCTCTTGTCCTTTTCTCTATAGGAGTGACAGAGAGGTTTTTGCTTTTAAACAACAAAAAGGAAAAAATGTAACCTAAGTAGTTCTTAAAATAGCTTGTTTTGTGCTGCTTGACGATCTTGTCAAAGTAGTAATTGACGAACGAGCCGATAACACTTAAAGAAATTGACGTCTTTCATGTTAACTTACAAGTTTATCCATTTATGTCCGTTTAAATTTAACCTCAACTGATGCATACATCCTTCAAGTTAAATTGCACTCACTGCTAACTAGATCAGCTTTGTACTGGCTTCATCTGGTCTTCGATGTTCATTGGCAGTGAATAAATTGATGTCAAGTTGGGGCTGGTTGTTGTGAGATCCATATCAATGTTAAACGTACCTTATTACAGTTAGCTACAGGAATAATTTGGCATCATTTTTGGTCGACTTTGTGAAATGTATTTGTATATATGCTTCTGGCTCAAATCGAGAGGTGTTTCCCTCAACTTTGGATAGCCCAGTATGTATAGATTGTGAAGATTCTACGTCGTAAATACATAATTTCCAAAAATTAACAAGTTGATGATACAATGCCGTTATAATATTTATTTAGCCCCATGATACTATGAACTACAAACAGATCGATCCTCTAAATCAGTGATTCCCAATTATCTACCATTCAAGGACCCCCAAGAGCTCTTTGAGATCAGCGAATCAAAACACGAAAGATTATATAGATCTACATAAAAATGTATTAATTATGAAAAATTACAAATTTATTCATTAAGTTTTAGTATTACTGAGATAAGCGAGACCACTTTTCTTTTTCATCACTTCTTGAAAATAAGGATAATGGCTACACGAACTCGAAAATCCGAATTCATATCAAGTCTATTTATATAGGCCTACTAGTTCTTCATGTAGCACATAGTAGAAAAATATTGTTCACAATTGTAAGTTGTACAAAAATGTTTCAATGTTTTACAGCTAGTTTATGTTCTTATAAAAGGTTAACCAGAATTCGATGTTTTTTTTTTTTTTTTTTTTTTTCATTGTGATAAACAGGCTTTAAAACACCAATTTTTACAAACACCAATTTTTACAAAGTCAACAAAATGGTCCTCCTATTCTTCAAAAGATAAGGAACTCTTCAATTTTTCAATTAAATGTGTTTCTTATCCAGACAGTGCTGTTGAAATTGTTGGTTTCAACAGGAAAATATTCTCTCAATATTGTTACTAAGATCCCCAAAAAAATACTTGGATCTTGCTTGTTTCACATGTCCCGGTATTTTTTGTGAAAAAGATTCCAATAATTCTTTTAGAATCGGAAAGTTTCTAAAAGAATCATTCTCCACGTTTGATGGATTCTCCACGCGGTGCCTTGATGGAATTTATAAATAAAATATAGTCCTATGTGTTAACAAGGGACCCTAAGAATGTCCATGTACAATTTCAGCTCAATGGGTCCAGTAGTTTTTACGTGATTGAGTAACACACACACACACACACCCCTCCCCCACACATACAGACTATTTTTTATATAATAGTAGAGATATTTCTGTTTTAGTTCGGATTTCGGTGGAACATTTGTCTCTCCAGTAAGGATGATTTGAAATTATATCTTATGCAAATTTGATGACGTGTAAGCTTCTGCTAAAGAATTAGCCTACCTGTTTTCGCAATCAAGCGTAATATAGCATGACGGTTGATTTACGTGAAAGTAAATTACACTTAATCAATTGAACAGGTGTGGCAACCTTTAAAAGTAAAACACGTGCTTAAGTTGGCATTTGTTTAAATAAAATTAATCTATATAAAGTTAAATAACATGAAAGTGAAGTTATATAGGGAATAAACAGTTTAGAGGACAAACAAAATTACCGTTTAGAAAGTTTACGGAAGGCGTGTAACAGCGTGGAATCGTAATTTAGCGTGCATTGCAAAACCCACCGAGTTGCGACATTATAATGACTGTGACAAGAAAGTGATGTTGTTAAATCACGTTCTAGGCTAGACTATCGGCGACAGTAATTAGACATAGGGGCGCCTGCGCAAACACACCTTTTGCGTTCATGTACAAAATATATGTTGCACAAAATTGCACCTTCTCACTTCCATCTAGCTATGTTGATACTCGGGTGAAATGGATAATCGATTTAAACAGTGTCAAATTATTTCAATTTCGTATTATTATTTCGAATTCGAGTATCTGTGTACAATGATTTTGCGCATCGGATTCGAACTCAGCTTTACCAATCAGAGAATTACTAACGAATATTATATCGTCTCCTTGTTCCCAGTTACGAATATTTTGTCCGAATCCGAGGATTTTAATAATCGGAACGTTACGAGGATTTTGATACTCGAAATCACCGAGTATTTTAATTCGAACTCACACATCACACATAGTAGGCCTATTTAACAATCTTCCACCCTTCCAGTTTATTCCATTTGACACGATCTAATTAAATTCTCTAGGCCAATTTTAAGATAAACGGAAATATGAGTTTTTATCTTTTGGCTTCTTTTCCCAAAAATTTTAATTCTATTGATATTTGATTTTATGTATAGGTTTGTAAACAAGTTTCTACACGATTTATTTTACTTCTCGTGTATTTGTTTTTAACCCCTCTCCCCAACTCTACAATTTCGGACAAAAATTGAAACAATTTTTTTTTGGCAGATTTTTTAAAATATTGTTTTTTACCGTATTTAGGAAAAATTGGTTTAGTGATTATAGAAGATATGAGTCGAGGAATGTGTTCTATAATTCCAAATACTGTGTTAAAAAATGCAAAACAAAAAATGTTTTCTTCTTTGGAAATTCCATTGCATTCCTCACCGAAACGCAATATTTGTAATAAATAGAAAACAAACTGTACAAAAACACTATAACTTCCATTAACAGAAATAAAAAACCAATCGATTCATTGTATTCATCGACAAAAATATCAATTCTTATTTATGTCTGTCAAAAACTGAAAAAATTGTTGTGTCAGTCTTATTTAAAATATATTTATCTCCAATTTTTTAATTCTTTTTTATACGGAACTCATAACGGGATTATTTCTACACTAGTTTGGCTAATAGGATTTACTTTTCTTTCATATAAGTTTTTTTTCGGTGTATCATTTTTTGCCTCTTCCCAATTAAATTAATGATTATCAGACCAAATATGTTCAATTATTTTCGATTTAACTGTTAGGCCTAATCGCGTGTTCTTTTTATTGTTCACTAATACTTATATTTAGAGATCTTTTTGTCTCGATAATTCATTTAATATTGTAAATACAGTTTTTAGTCCCTGTGTGTCATTTTTAGGTTTGGTTTTGACGATATGTTGCCTAACGGTTTTTTGATTATTAAAAGTGGTACGTATTTATTTATGTTTCCTAGCAAGACGCCTAACTTTTTCCGATAATCGCCGAACATACTGGATCGTTCTGTTTCACACTTGATAACGAGAGTTGATTTATACTCTCGAAACGTCGTGTATTAGTTTTCATATACACAAATGATGACAAATGTCTGTGGCATATTAAACCACATTAATAATATGAACAAACCAATCATTATTAAAACCAGATTAGTAACCTCTAAATTCTCCAACATTTTAGAATATACTAATACTTACTCCAAACGAAGTATTGATTATTGTATAAAATCTGAAATGTAGGAAAGGTCCATTGACGAGAGGAAAAGTGAGAACCTACACAATTGACCTTCACTCTCTCTCTGTTGTCATGGCAACCACCACTTTTAAATGCTCCCAACGATCTGGAACACAACGTAAGAAATCATTCCCTAGGGAACTTGTAATTAATTTTGTACATTATGACATATCTGACGTTACGATAAAGAATTGCAATCTGAACTTTGAGAGTTTTGTTGGTTTAAACGGATTGAAACATTTATTTTTAATTTCTCATCTGTAGCCAAACAGTTTGAACTTAAAATTGGGCGTTATCCTTGAATTTCTGTAAATAACTGGAAAAAATACTGGAACACAGCTGATTAGGGTGAATTGATAACATGTGATTTTTTCTCTTTCCTATATGTAGTATAGGAATGTTTGATAATCGCAAAAATGGACCTAAGTATTTGAAAAATCTTCACATTTGATTGTTGTTATTTTCGTTATTACGTAAGCAAGAACCACAAAATGAAGACAGGAACATAAAATTCTTCAATTTTGTATACATTTTTTGTTGTGTCTGAAATGTTAACAATTTCTTTTTTTTTTAATTCCAAGCCACTCCTAAAGAAAATACAAAAATGCACTCTAAAACTAGATATTTAAAATATTGAAAATCTAAATACGAAATGCCTTCTTAACCTTTCTTAGAAATTGAAAATGTGAAATAAAACTTTTGCTTTTTCCCAACGAATAACTTTATATAATTTAAGATGGGGTCCGGAAAGATGCGGTCACGGACATTTGCGGTCGGGATATATTTCCGGACATTTGCGGTCAGGTGATTGATTCCTTTACTACTATGGAAGATTCATCCGAATTTTTGGGGTCACCTTAATGGTTCCCATCACGCTTTCTCCAGGCTTAGGACTGGCAAAATGATGCAATTAATTTGACGTGTTTAAAATCAGTTTTAACGATTCGTCTTTTCCTTATTAAAATCAGTCTTAACGACTTCGTCTTTTCCTTATTAAAATCAGTTTTAACGACTTCGTCTTTTCCTTATTAAAATCAGTTTTAACAACTTCGTCTTTTCCTTATTAAAATCAGTCTTAACAACTTCGTCTTTTCCTTATGAAAATCAGTTTTAACAACTTCGTCTTTTCCTTAATAAAACCAGTCTTAACGACTTCGTCTTTTTCTTATTAAAATCAGTTTTAACGACTTCGTCTTTTCCTTATTAAAATCAGTCTTAACGACTTCGTCTTTTCCTTATTAAAATCAGTCTTAACAACTTCGTCTTTTCCTTATTAAAATCAGTTTTAACAACTTCTTCTTTTCCTTAATAAAATCAGTCTTAACGACTTCGTCTTTTCCTTATTAAAATCAGTCTTAACAACTTCGTCTTTTCCTTATTAAAATCAGTTTTAACAACTTCTTCTTTTCCTTAATAAAATCAGTCTTAACGACTTCGTCTTTTCCTTATTAAAATCAGTTTGAACGACTTCGTCCTTTCATTATTAAAATCAGTCTTAACGACTTCGTCTTTTCCTTAATAAAATCAGTTTTAACAACTTCGTCTTTTCCTTAATAAAATCAGTCTTATAACTTTGATTATTTTGATTTAATCGAGCCCACACGTTGGTGCGCCAAATATAACTTTGATTATGTTATATTAAATTTTTTTATCTACTTTTTTTATTTATTTATTTTGAATATTTTTGAATAATAATAATTATTAGATATTACTAATTAAATATTATTTTTGATTACCTGCTATTTGTTTTAATCCTTCCTAAACTTGCAAAATGTGGAAATATAAATAACACACCTGACACAACGTATTACTTAAAAAACAAACCTTAATTTATTTAAGCAACATGTCAAAGCATCATAAAAACGTACATCTATTCCATTAGTGTCTAAAATTTCTTCATTCATTCCACAAGCATTCCTTAATGTTATGTAATATACAAATTTATCTTAACTAATTGTCTTTCCTTATGCTAGGCTTTATTACAAAAAAACACATCAAGTTTCCACAATTGGCGTTATTTATAATGAAATTAATCTGTAATTTGAATTACTTTTATTTTTTTTTTATACACAAACAATTATTTCCTTTACAAAATTAAACTTTATTAAAATCTTTATTCAATTTGTTAGTTATTAATTTATTTAATTAATTCTCTTATCTCTTTTTAGGGTCGTTAGGTTCTTTTATGGCTCAATTAAAGTGAATTATTTTAGAAAAATGAATTTATAATTTTAAAGTGAACAAGAATTTTAAATTGTACTTATCGTTGGTACTGCTTTCCAATTTTGATCGACGAGACACTTTCCACACACAACACAACGATGGCTTTAAATTTGATTTAGATATATAAAAACAAAACACTCCACACACTATCTCCAACAACTTAATCCTGGAATTCGGACTGATGATCCTCTCCAAATCTCCACTGGCGATGAATTAGTTCTTCCGACTCTTCTCTCGAACAATTCTTCCAAAATATTTTAATCTGCTCCAAAATCTCAACAAACTTTTGACTAAAAACTACTAACTCTCTTTTCAACTTTGATTCAACTAATTAATTTACTCGACGTATTGACACAGAGAACCCTAGTCTCGTGGTCAATCTAACTCCCTTACTCTGTCCCACAGAATGCTCTCTGTCTAAGACCTCTCCTCACCACTCCAGACTTTAGACTCCTCTTCAAATTTTCGACGCCAAAAACCTCTCCCTTCTTCCCAAACTTTCCTTCGCTTTCACCCCTCCGATTCGCTCGCTGAATTCTCGATTTCTCCCCAGATGTTGTTCTTTTTTCCTAGTGGCTGTATTTTTTTTAAATTCGTTAGCTTTCACCATGTGACTGTTTTCCGATTGGCCGACCTAATTCCTTTTGTCGGTTTCTCATGTTTTTTAGAAGTACCGTTATGCTTTCTAGCGTGTCCCATCAGGTCTCTCTCTCCCTGTAGATTTCTCTTTTTTTTTGTTTTTTATACATCCAGCTGCGTGACATAAAATCTTCCGTTAGGTGCCGTGACAAATTGTTTAATGTTAGCATGTGTACACTACAAGGTTAGCGAAACGGCTTCTTTTCTCTTTGCACGCTTTCTCTCCTAATTTGTTGTGCACAGATGTCCTTTTGGTTATTTTTTTGCAGAAAATAATATTTTCTGTTACCAGATGATACTAGTTGTTCATTATTTTTCTATTATTTAATTTAGTTTCCCCTTTATATCATTGTTACATGTAATTACTCATTTTTTATAGAGATCGTTGTTATCCTTTATTTTATTATTTATTTGATAACGCGATATCGTTATAGTGTCCCCAGATTAAATTAATTTCCTGGTTTGGCTAAGAAATAAATTTAATCTTTGCCCGTAGAATTGTAAAACTATTTGTCCCAAAACCTTTTCCTACAATGCCATTGTTAATTTTGGTAAACCTCAGTGTTTGACAATGGACCCCTTCTCCATTGTTCTCTTGTGGTAGGTTGTTGACCATTTGTTTTGGGTCATGTCTGCTTCCCCTTTGTTTATTTTTCATCGTCCTAACCTAGATTTCTTTATTTGTTTACCCTGACATGTGTTATTTCTAATCTTATTTCCTAGTGATGATATGCTTTTAATAATCTACAATTAAACGTACCCCTAATCTTATCCTTATGTAAATATCCTAATTTATATGTAGTATTTCCTAATTTTTCTCTAATTAAGTAAGGTCCTTCATATAATTAGTCCGACCGTTAGGCATCTGTTCCTTGACAACCCTCTTGTCTTGGCTGCCCGGGTCATTGCTCGTACTAGGTTTGTTTACGTTTTCCCTTTCGTTAAAAGGTCTACGCCCCTCTTCTCGCCATGTGGTTTGCCTGTCATATGGTCGTCTACCCCAGTTATCTTGCCTACTATTGTAGTTATAATTTCCCTTTTCCTGGTAATTCCTTCTGTTTACTTCCGTTCCAACACTCTCATTAAATTGCTCTATTCTAGCATGCTCAAATTCCATCAATAACTTTATGAAATCTGTTTTCCTTTTTATTCCTCGCGTAATTATTGCAATGAGCACATTTGGGTGGAAATGCTTCCCCGCTTTGTTTACTAATTGATCCTCCGTTAATGGTGGATTTAATTCCGAACATTGCAACATCAATGTCTCTACGTATGCGATCGCTTCTTCCCCCATTCTACCTCTGAATTTTCCAAATTCCAACTGATCCCTAATCTTGGCCTGGATTATTTCGTTGAAATATTTTTCCTTAAATAATTCTTCGAATTGTTCGAAATTTTGCACGCTTCCCCTATGCAAACGCCACCAGATATACGCGTCGTCCTTCAGGTACCGGTCGATCCAGTTCATATTGTTCCCTACCATATTCTCACTAATCTCCTTCATTACGTTTACGAATTGCATAGGAAACCGCTCCCTTCCTGAGAAACTTATGTTCCTTATTTCCGGCTCTTGTATATATCCCTCTCCGTTGTTTTTAACCGCTCTTAACCTTCTATCAAGCTCTATTAATTTCTTCGCGACCTCATCCGTCTTTTTCGCGTTTTCTTCCAGTTTAGCAGTATTAACGTCATTAAATTTTACACAGTTCTCCCGTATTTCTCCGTCTTTTTGCGCAAGTTCCTGTATCCTAACGTCGACAACGATTCCGTGGTCCTCGATCTCTCGCACGCGAATCTCGGTTTCCGCACGATAATCCTGGATTCGGTTGCCGAATTCTTCTCCCGTTTTCTTGACTTGTCCCTCGAAATTCGTCCGGATTTCCGCTACTGTTTCCTCTACCGTTCGGACTCGATTTTCTACGCCGTCGCATCGTTCTTCTAATTTTTTGTTAATCCTATTCTCGACCTCGTTGATACTATTTTTTATCTCCCCACGAATCGTTCCTAACATCTCCTCCTGTCTTTTCGCGATCTTCTCAATATTGTTTTCGATTAATTCAAAATTTTTTCGAGTTTCTTCCGCTTTTTCCTCCGCTAACTTAGCTAACTTACGATTTTCCTCTGTAGCTTTTTCGGCTAACTTCTCGGCTTTTTCTTCCGCTAACTTAGCTAACTTACGATTTTCCTCTGTAGCTTTTTCGGCTAACTTACGATTCTCCTCGGCCATTTGTCTTATCATTTCCTGCAATCCCGCCATACCGTCTCCTCCTACCTGTCCTACCGCTGTTTCTACCCTTGGATTCCTATCGCTGGTCCCCGCCCGGAATTCTACATTACCCTCAATTTCTAACCCTCTAATTTGTTCTACTTCCCCAATTTGATTCCCCTCTTCGCTGAAATTTAAGCTTTCGCTCCCTAGCCCCATCTGGTTATAAATTTCACTTTCATTGGCCATATTTGAATCTAATACTCTTTTCCTACTTCTCGTCAACATATATCTCTATCTAATTCTCTTATTCTAACACAATACACAATACACAATATATCCTACAACAATGTCTATGTCCTTATTCTACAATTTCTATGTTTAACAATTAAAACTTCACTTTTAATTGAGCCCTGCCGTTGAGCGCCAAATATAACTTTGATTATTTTGATTTAATCGAGCCCACACGTTGGTGCGCCAAATATAACTTTGATTATGTTATATTAAATTTTTTTATCTACTTTTTTTATTTATTTATTTTGAATATTTTTGAATAATAATAATTATTAGATATTACTAATTAAATATTATTTTTGATTACCTGCTATTTGTTTTAATCCTTCCTAAACTTGCAAAATGTGGAAATATAAATAACACACCTGACACAACGTATTACTTAAAAAACAAACCTTAATTTATTTAAGCAACATGTCAAAGCATCATAAAAACGTACATCTATTCCATTAGTGTCTAAAATTTCTTCATTCATTCCACAAGCATTCCTTAATGTTATGTAATATACAAATTTATCTTAACTAATTGTCTTTCCTTATGCTAGGCTTTATTACAAAAAAACACATCAAGTTTCCACAATTGGCGTTATTTATAATGAAATTAATCTGTAATTTGAATTACTTTTATTTTTTTTTTATACACAAACAATTATTTCCTTTACAAAATTAAACTTTATTAAAATCTTTATTCAATTTGTTAGTTATTAATTTATTTAATTAATTCTCTTATCTCTTTTTAGGGTCGTTAGGTTCTTTTATGGCTCAATTAAAGTGAATTATTTTAGAAAAATGAATTTATAATTTTAAAGTGAACAAGAATTTTAAATTGTACTTATCGTTGGTACTGCTTTCCAATTTTGATCGACGAGACACTTTCCACACACAACACAACGATGGCTTTAAATTTGATTTAGATATATAAAAACAAAACACTCCACACACTATCTCCAACAACTTAATCCTGGAATTCGGACTGATGATCCTCTCCAAATCTCCACTGGCGATGAATTAGTTCTTCCGACTCTTCTCTCGAACAATTCTTCCAAAATATTTTAATCTGCTCCAAAATCTCAACAAACTTTTGACTAAAAACTACTAACTCTCTTTTCAACTTTGATTCAACTAATTAATTTACTCGACGTATTGACACAGAGAACCCTAGTCTCGTGGTCAATCTAACTCCCTTACTCTGTCCCACAGAATGCTCTCTGTCTAAGACCTCTCCTCACCACTCCAGACTTTAGACTCCTCTTCAAATTTTCGACGCCAAAAACCTCTCCCTTCTTCCCAAACTTTCCTTCGCTTTCACCCCTCCGATTCGCTCGCTGAATTCTCGATTTCTCCCCAGATGTTGTTCTTTTTTCCTAGTGGCTGTATTTTTTTTAAATTCGTTAGCTTTCACCATGTGACTGTTTTCCGATTGGCCGACCTAATTCCTTTTGTCGGTTTCTCATGTTTTTTAGAAGTACCGTTATGCTTTCTAGCGTGTCCCATCAGGTCTCTCTCTCCCTGTAGATTTCTCTTTTTTTTTGTTTTTTATACATCCAGCTGCGTGACATAAAATCTTCCGTTAGGTGCCGTGACAAATTGTTTAATGTTAGCATGTGTACACTACAAGGTTAGCGAAACGGCTTCTTTTCTCTTTGCACGCTTTCTCTCCTAATTTGTTGTGCACAGATGTCCTTTTGGTTATTTTTTTGCAGAAAATAATATTTTCTGTTACCAGATGATACTAGTTGTTCATTATTTTTCTATTATTTAATTTAGTTTCCCCTTTATATCATTGTTACATGTAATTACTCATTTTTTATAGAGATCGTTGTTATCCTTTATTTTATTATTTATTTGATAACGCGATATCGTTATAGTCTTAACGACTTCGTCTTTTCCTTAATAAAATCAGTCTTAACGACTTCGTCTTTTCCTTATTAAAATCAGTTTGAACGACTTCGTCCTTTCATTATTAAAATCAGTTTTAACGACTTCGTCTTTTCCTTAATAAAATCAGTATTAACGACTATTTTTAATAATAACTAATTCAGTTTCTGAATGTACGAGATGGCCTTGAGGCAAACATTTATGTCGCAGCTTTCCTCATACTTCAGGGTCTTCTCTATTCTTCAGGTATGCTTTCTTACTCCCCTTTCCATCCAGATATAGTTCAAGCCTCAGGAACATATTGTCTGATCTTTCAGCTTCTTTCTTGATGAGTGCAATAAGATCAACCACTTTCGGTTGGTGATTCCCAAGAATATTATTCACCCTATGGTGCCAGCCCTCAACGGTGTTGGTAGGTTAGGTAAGGGCGTTATAACACCTTTAGATTCCTATAGTTCAGATAACTAAATCAGTTATACAAGTCGCACGGCCTACCCTTGGTCGTTTCGAATCCTTGGAAAGCTGAAAATACTTTACACAGCAAATCAAAAGCACATAATACTTGCTAGTTAAATTTTGCTAAAATATAGCCTTTAAGGAACCAAAGGTGTTAATTGAGAACTCTCCAAAAATGGCGGTTCATTAGTTATCGATAAAAACCAAAATTAATTCTTTGGAACTGTTTATATAAGATATAATTTCTCAAATAAGCTGCACCGATTTTGTTAAAATTTAAATATGAGGATTAATGTCACAGACTGGTGTGCGAAATCTCAAGAAAACTAAAATTACGTTTCAGTCATATCTTGCAAAAAACTAAAATTAAGTTCTACCGCTGCCGTTAAACACCTGATTTAAATAAAATATCTTAGTAAGATAACGCTTGGGTTTATAAGTATAGGTATATTTTATACATATTTTCGTTATAGGTTTTTTTTTAAAACACTGAAGGAAATCTTCTAACATGTTACTTGTATCTTCTATAAAAAATAAATGGGCTAGAAATCATTTTTTCCTTTCTCTCATTTTATTCACAAATACGTAGAATAGACATTTTAGGTTAGATGGCGAGATATTTTATTTTGGTTTTGTGGATGGATGTGTGAGAAAGTTTATGCATTGTTTTTTGCACAGTTTATTTCAACCCCCCCCCCATTTAGTCATAAATTAGCAATGTTCAAGACTTGAAGATAAATACTAACCTGCTAGAAGGTTTTCTGTTCCAGAGCTATTTACATTCTACCTCGGCCTTCATGATATCTCACGTTCTCATCTTTATTTACCTTGTCCATATAAATAGCCCAGACATAGGAGTACCGGGGTAAACGACTTCTTGTGTCTGATGCTTTACCATTGAATTCTCAATGAAAGAACAAACTCTCCATTCAGTCTGCTTCTTCATAAATATTATCTACTATTAGATAATACACACTGTATTCAGACCGGCAATATTAAATGTATTTAAGAGCAAACGGTTTTAAGCTGGAAATTAGTTGTACATGTGTATGAAAAATGTAGAGAAAATGTTTGAATTTGGGGACAAATTGGAGGAAAGCAAAAACATAACTTAATTAATTTTAATGACTTTAAAAATTTTTGGTATAAATATATTTCTTACCATTGGTATTGGTATCTTTTTCTATCTGTATCGAACATCAAAGATTTAAAAAAAAGATCTATTTAAATCAACTTAAGCGGAAATATAGTGGGGGGGGGTAGGTTTATTCTATTTATTTATATAGAAGTGAAATGTAATGAAAATGCGTTTTTGTATTTAACTCTTTTTTTAGACATGTAATAAATAACTGGACATGTGATTTAGCCTTTGTATGCCAATTTAAAAATTGTTAGTCCTTCCTGTGTCCTTCAAATTCTTCTTTTCCAGAGTATCATGTTATGAACTTCCTATGGCTAAAGACAGTTTAAATTCGGAAAACGCTGAACCTCTACCTGAGTCGAACAACGTAAAAATCCACACCAGCCGCACTCGAGGCGCCTATTCAGTTCATTAGACACCTTTACTAGCATCTAACCGGGAATGAGGGTGAACGAAGGGTCGCTTTACTCGCACAAGCGCAGAGGATTAGGATGATCGGTGACCTACAGTAGGTACAGTACCCTCAGACTAGGAGTGTGTCTGGTGTAATGGGCGTGTCCTCCCTTCTACTTGCTTCCCTAGACCAATGACTACATAAATATTATAAGACACGACATAGGATAGGGAAATAGTCTACGCTTTACGGGTGCTGTTCTCACAAGTTTGACACACAGCTATCAGAAAGCGCTAGCAGCAGGTGCTTGACTGTACGCATCCCACTTGGTTGAGACTGTACAACTGTTGACACAGCATAGTCAGTGTTGTCAGTTCGTGTGCTGAGATAAGTGATTCTCGACCTTCCCTCGCATCTCTGGTTCCATATGTGGCATCAGTGCGCAACTGAAACATTGTTTGACCGTAGAGCCACCTACCGCCAGTCACATCAACTTCAGATTCTCTAGCAAAGAGCGACAGCTCCACACCCTAGCGGGTATTGGTCAACTCAAGAATAAGCGTAGAATATTTAACATGGCCATGTCGTGTCTTATAGTATTTATGTAGTCATTGCCTAGACTGACTTGACGGTACAACCCATTCTAAGAAAACTAGGTACACAAATTACTGCTTAGCTCTAATATGTCTTTAAGTGTCCATCTCTTTAATATGCACCTTTCAGTACATTTGTAAACGTTTTATTCTTATTTAAACAGATAAAAGAAACGAAAGTAGGGTTATGCGTTTACACAGAAGCATTGGAGGTCTATATATTTTTTATTGGTATTGTACCGCTGAAAGCAAATGCAACAAGCGAAGTGTGGGGGGACCCTCTTTTCCACTCCACCCCAGGAGGTAGGCACATTCCTACCTTGAGGATACTGTAACTCATGCGGGTGGCCCACGGCAGGTACTGGCCAGTCCTAATACTCTGCGCGTCTGTATGTGCTTTTACGTTAGAGTGAGGCGGCCCTTCGTTCAGCCGCATTTCCCATTGGATAATAATATAGTGCCTCTATAAACTACTTGTGAAATAACTTTTTTAATTTACCATAAACATCACATTCTATCTAATATTGTTAAATAGTATTCACCCTACATAAAAAAATAATGAAAATTGATACCAAACACGACCTAATTACACTGAAAAAAGTGTGTATGTTGAAACAACAAATTATAAATAGTTGTAGGAGTGTTTATTTTTAATTTTTAAACAAATATAATTCTTTAATTTATGTTTAAGAATAAATATATTTACATCTCCAATTATAATCATATCTATCATTAGGCTTAATAATGCGTTTTAAACGTTTGTAACCACGTCAAAACATTGCGTTCTCCTGATCATTGTACCGTTAAAATTGAAGAATACAAATTAGCCATCAATTAGGGGTTATTTAATACGTTGAAATTTATGTAGTTTTAAAATGTAATTACATTTATAATTATTATTATTTCATACAATACCAATTATGGAAAACTTCGTTTGCTCAGCTAGATATCATTATATGTACTTTATTTAATTATACCTTTTTAATCATCTGTAATTAACCTACTTGGAGATGTTACCAGCAATTTATAAAATTCAACTATTCTACAGAATACCTAAGCATTCTATACGTTGCCTAAGAATTTTTGGCCAAAGTATGAAATAAAGTAATTTTGTTAGATCTATACTCACTTCGCCTAGGCATTGTGTATAATGTCTAGGCATTTTGTAAAATGCATACGGTTCTTCAGCTAAAGTATTAAATGAACAGATTTGCTTAGAAAATTATTTATTTACAGTTTAAAAAATATTAAAAGTAGAAAATAGGATGTGTATGCACTAAATATTTACTGAAGTAATTGAACCCAACCTAACCTAAACTGAAAGTCATGGAAATCATGGTATGTAAAACTGGCTGAATTGCAGCGGCATTCTATAGATTGTCTGGACAAAGCATGAAATGTGAATGCCAACTTTAGGCATTATATATATTCCCAGATTAAACACATTATCGTTATATGAGAGAGTTTGTGTAATGTGATCTTTATTTTAATAAATTATTATTTTTTTATATTTTAATAATTTAAACGAAACTAATAACTATTACACACGAACATTAACCATAATGTAAAAAATAACTATTGATTGTTTGTTGTTTCAACCAACACACTTGTTTTTCAATGTAATTAGGTCGTGTTTGATATCAGTTATCCTTTTTTTTTAGTAGATTTCAAAAATATTAGGACGAATGCGATATTTTGGCAAATTAAAAAAAAGTTATTTCACAAGTAGACTACAAGATTATTACGGTCCGTCGATTCAGCTCCAGTGATCTTCCTAATATAATGGAATATAGGTACTTTGATTTACCTTGAGAACGCCTATATTGCACAACGCCCTAACCTAACCTAACCTAACCTAAGCTAATCTAACCTAACCTAACCTAATATAATGGAATATAGGTACTTTGATTTACCTTGAGAACGCCTATATTGCACAACGCCCTAACCTAACCTAACCTAACCTAAGCTAATCTAACCTAATCTAACCTGACCTAACCTAACCAAACCTAACCTAAACCAACCTAGCCTAAATATTATTTCAAAAACTTATGCTTCATTATCACTTTTTGAATTGATATTTATAATAGCGGATATTTTTGAGAGGTTTTTATTTAGTTTTGGAATGTGTGAATGAGAAATGTTTTTGAACCGTATATTGGAAATAAATAAAACGATTGCATACTTCATTGGCTGTACACTTTTGAACCATCGTAAACCTTGATCAGTTTACTCGCAGTTACAACCTCCCTCGTGTGCCCATAGTTTTAAAATCCTTGGCACGTAATTCGTAGACGTGATACAAAGCAAATTTCTTTTGTAGGTTTATATAGGTCAGTTCATTTGGCGACCTCGACATTGGTGTCGTTTACAAAATGAGGAATTGTAGGACGTTGTATAGGCTATCCTACAGGAATAAAAATATTTCCTAAAAACTTGTTTTTGAAATATGAATTCACCCGCCTTTTTGTAATTTACAATTCGATTTTTTGTTAACGAAATTGTCTAACGATCGAACCTGTATAACAAATTAAAATAAATTTGACCACACACGTGTATCTTATTACAACACATTTGTATCTTTTTTTGTTTTGTTTTTAAGGGACTTTTCATCGTTCATTTCATAGATTTTTATTTTGTTTTTATCTTGGAACAAGAAACATTTTTATAGACATTCGTAAAAATTTTTAACTCACTAATTCCCACCCACCACCCTTCCTGTTAGTACCCTTACCGTGTACAGTTATGACTCAGGAATGGGGTTCCCATCTGCCACGCTAAAAAGTTTGAATTAATCCTAAGGATGAATCGAGAATATTAGCGGAATGTGCTGAATGTAATTTGCCCGTGCGACAGTCAAGATAAAAGCCAAACTGTAAAAGATTTCGATAAGGGATAACTTTGCCACAAATAGTGCGTATAAATGGACAGGTTTCATCTGAGCTGTGGAGTTTGGGTGCGCAATGGGTCTAGGCGTGGTCTAAGCAGCAGTGAGGTGGTGGGGGAAGCGGTCGCCTCAGTCTGTGTTGGGTGTACTAACAACGATGTCTGCAAAACCGCTGGATCGTAGACAATAGTCGGCGCCGACTGTTTCCCCTACAATGCCTCTGTCCTCACGCGGCCTCGAACTACAAACTTGTACCTCCCCTCCACGCGCAGCTCACAGCTCAGATGAAACCATTATTGTGTATAGGGGTAGTCGGAAGAGCTAGCTAACAACGACAGGGGGATTAACTTCCAAAGTAAAAATAATGAGATTTGGAAGAGAACAAGATTTGTTCAGCCTGATAATAAAGATGAAAGAGGTTATCTAACTGAAGACTGCATGAAATAAGATGTAAATCCAGCTAGGTCCATCGGGATTTCCAAGCCTTTACTTTAGTGAACCTTTGAGGGTCGTCTTCTGACTACTCAAAACTGAAAGCGGCATCCAACTGCGTACTGCGAGCTGTGTCTACAATAGAATAATGTTAACGTACTAGCATTCGACATCTTTTTCTACTGCCTACTGTTACCTTAATTGCATTACGCCTACACTCTCTAAAACAGAACTGGTAAACAGATATGTTAGTAATATTTACAATATAATTATATTACATGACTTGATGGGATATTAGTTATATGTCAGAGACAGAGGCCGTCTATATTAGATATTATTATAGGGCGAGCATGAACCTCCTTGTAGAGACGTAATTAAATTTTAAGAATTTAATTAGGAAGTATATTTTTAAATCGTAGATTTATCTTTTCGCTCTGACTTTTATTGATTGTAAAATGCAATTTGTCCTGTAAACTAAGGTTTTTATTGGTAATAAACAAAAACCGTTCGTTTGGAGGTGAGGTCTGAGATGTGAGTCACGGCAACCAGTACCCGCACCGTGTAGCATAGGTTTTGAATAAGGTCACTAGTGTTACAGTAATCTAGACAACGCAACTTGTAGCATAGCGATTAGCTGTGGTGGGCTGAAGAAGAAAACCTACAATGCAGTAAAGTCTCTGAGCAACTCGACTCGTGCAGAGTCCCGATAAATAATTCAGTTTAAAGTAGTGAAGTTTCCTAATTATTTTCTTGTGCTGTTTGGGGATTATGGCGTTCCCGGGATCTCGGGAAAGCTTAATAAAATACCAAATCGTGTTCAAGATATTTATAAATCGACAGGCGTGTCTATTAGGTTGCCAGCCATAGTCTACAGTTGTTACTATGACGGTTGTCTGCAGTTAGTTTATTAATTAGAATGTAAGTTATGCACGTCAGTTTATTATAATTAATTCATTAAGAGTTGGTTACCTAGAGTAGTATTGGATTAACTAGTTAACCCTATCTTGGGTTAGCCTAATCTCGGTATTAGTTAGTTTTGACCCCAAACAACAATAACGCGTTGCAGATAAAATCACCAGTTAAAAGAAAGAGAATTGTAAAATCTACGTTTTTTTCTTGGTTTCATGGATTTGCCCTAGCGAAAAATAGATTTTTTTTTTACGATGCAAAACCCAGAATAGTTTAAACCTTTGGATGTAGTATATTTTTATAGAGATTTATACTGTAGTATTAAATTAATAAAACTACATTTTGCTAAATACAGTTTGTGGTAAAACTACACTATGATGAATTGTTTCTATATAGAATTCAGTTTTCCACAATCGTAAGAACTGAGGACTGGAAATCATTTATTGTGGAAAATTGGGTTTTTCTTGTCATTTGATGATAGACTTTTCCCCAGGTGCTGCTTATTCCAGATTTAAAATGATAATTATTAAATTTATAGCTTTAAAACCTTCCAATGATGTTAAAATTTTTTTAAAAAAACACTCACTACAAAAACTTAAAAATTAGAAACAAAGAAATTTTACTCCGATTTCGTACAGATTTAACACGTATATGTTTCAGATAAATAATGGTCGAGACTAATTCCAAAATGGTGACAGTTTATTGTTCATATCCGTCATTTATTTATCAAACTGATTATTCCATCAGAGTTCCGAAGATACGTGGCACATTTTTTTAATTCTGTACGTAAAAACATAAATTAAACGTAACTTAATTAAAATATATGAAATGTATTGTACTATAGGGTATTAATACTACTTAATAAGTCGAAGTAAACATTTACATATAAATAATGCAAAACAAAATTCAAGTAAAAACTATTAACCAATCAACGTTTTATTTCGGACTGGACAACAAATTTGTTTACCCTTTAGAACAAAAAAGTTTTTTAAAAATTGCTTAAATTTTCATATTGACCTTTGGCCTAGTACATATCTTTCACGTGATTTATAACCAAACAACCTGTTCGCCCTTTCCAAAACATTTTGGCTTAAGTCCCAAAAGAAACGATTTGACCCCCATCATCAAAGTATTCTTTTTTGGGACTTTAGCCAATGTGTTTCAATGAAGGTGAAATTGTTTGATTGTCTACAACGCAAAAGCCATGAACTTGGGAAATGATAATACAACATTGTGTTTAAATGTTGTGTACCAGTTTCAAAATAAGAACGAAAAAAGATTTGGTAGCTGGTAGGAGATTTACAGTAAAAAGAAAGTAAACTGCGCAAAATCATTGCGCACTAACATCCTCACACATACATCCACAAAACAAAATTGAGTTAAATAAAATCGATTGAAAAATTTAAAAAAATAAAACTTTTTCTTTCGAAATTTAGAGAATAATAAGAATTTGAAAACTGCTCCTGAACTGAAAGGGGAACACAAATTTTCAGTTCTTAAACTAGTATTTTATATTCCAATGCACTTTTATGGGAATTTTAACTACGTTCGACTCCCCCCCCCTCATTGTGCTCCTTAGCCAAAATAGAAAATCGACATTTTTTGGACTTTACTAGTTGGTTTCATTTACACGTTATGAGATACGTTGTAAGAAGGGTTCACTTTTATACACTTTAGTGACATTTTTACATTTAATCTGAAAGATTTAATAGAAAAAAATACATTAAAGATATTTATAAATTTAAATAAGGCCTTTGCTTTTTAAATTCACTCTAAGCTTATTTGATTGAAACCGAGTTTTAAATGGCAGTGATGAAGGTTATTTTTTTTTAGCAATTATTCCTGAACACAACTCACTGTCAGTAGGGATTGTGTGCATGTAGCAACCGATGATTACGATGTTATTTAAAGTAGGGGGTCGCTTTGTATTTATGTTTCCCAAATAAAGTGATTTTTGTTGTCGTAAATTGTTTTTTTAATCATTTGGTTATTCCGAACAAACATTTTAATTTACTTGCGATTTTGCACATTGGTTCGAGTCATTAATCTTCAGGTTTAATTTAAATTTAAACGAAATCGGTATAGCGGGTTTTGAGAAATTGCGACTTTTATAACAGCTGATCGTTTTTCCATTAACAGATATTTCTTCTCATGCTTATTAAATTTTATAAAGCAATTTTACCTTGAGTATAATCACTGACGATTAATCACGTTTCTACCTAAACATTCATCCTTCCTCATAAGATTTCAATATGTAATGGGATACATTTCCATCTTAAACAGAACGGTTGCTTTCAAACTCAGCGTTTGAATTTGTCTCAGTTAAATCAGTAACAGTTGATTTGCAGAAGAGTTAATAGCCTTTATTACCTTCATTTGGTGCATAACCTGTAGGGCTGGGTTTAATGTTTAGTTTGTGTTTGTAGGTTATGTATTTATTACACCGCAAGTCTTAACGGGTCTCTATATTAATTGGCAGCCTTATTTCTTTTTTAATTCAAACTTTAAAATAAGGTCCGAAATGATTTCAACAAAAAGGGCGTAAGGAGAAAATCTAGCCCTAATAATTTTGTTTAATACATTGCCCTCATCTTTTTAGAACCGCGCTTTGTACGACAGTAACACATCACAGCCCTACTATTGCCGGATCTGAAATATCTAATGATGTTTTCAACAAAGAGGCATTTTTAAAAACAAACGAACAGAAACCTACAGTAGTAATGTCACTGAAAATGAAGCCAGTTGAGCTTCCAGAGAAGTCCAAAGCTGAAAACAGTTTGAACAAGTTTCATCAGGCAAATTCTGGATATGATAAAAATAATTACCTCATAAAACTAATAAATATTACACTGCCACTTCCAGGGTTATATCTTTTAATTTTATTAAAAAAATGTTTATTGCAATTTGACCTACATTTTATTTGTCCCTCAGTGTAAGTGGAATCAGTGAAAACGTAGTGAGTGAGGACATTTTTTATTTTTTTGTCAAGGTTAGAACCTCTTAGAACTCTTTGAAAACAGTTAAAATTTATTTTAAACAAAATTTGTTGAACACATCCTTATTCGTAACAAGCACGCAGACGAAATGCCAAAAGGTTGAATTTCAACAGGACCTCCTTTAGCTCTGTCAATTAATGATTTGGTCGCTATAATTAATTTTAGGAGCGGAAAATTGAAAATAATACTATCCCTTTTTATTAAATTATCCTAAATTTCCAAAGTTAAATTTTTACTATATTAACTCTTTTGAATAAGACGAGAAAGTAAATTATTTTGTAACCCCCCCCCCCCCCATTAATGACATGAGACATTCCCCCTCTGAATTTGTTTACATAACAAAATGAATTTTTTGACCTATAAAACTAACAAACACTTCTTATCTGTGTCCACATAAGCTGATGACTGATAACATAATCAAATATTAGATAACCATGTTGCCTCGTTGCAGTCAATGATTAGCGACATTCAATCAAGAATAAATTATAATTTCTTATAATGAGCGTTTCCTGACCTATAAATTAACTTTCACTATCAACTGAACAAATCACACTAAATTGAACAAAAGAACAACAACCTAGAAACCTTGTTTTAAGTAAAACAGCATAATTAAGCTTTCTAGTGTTAAACTTACATTAAATTTAGTGTCTTCTTTAATGGCGGACTAATGTAATTTAAATGCTTGTAACACTGTAAGAATATTTGCAACGATTGTTTAGATTCGGATTTAGGTCGAACATAGTAAAAGTAGAAATGGTAAATGACAATAATGTGCTGTATAAATTCCACATCTAGCTGACAGCTCTTTTGCTAAACGTCGATTCTGTTCTCTTTGGCAAATTAATAAAGTAACGGGGAAAAAAATACTATAAAACACGAAAATTCACTCACTCACTTTATTCACAATATCATAATATAAACAAACAAAAATTAAAAGTTAAAATCTAGACCACAAATTTTGATGTAATGTAAAATTAATTACCCAATTCACTATGACAAAAATCAAATTTAAAAAAAAAAATACTGTTCAGGAACAATTGAGGCCTATTCCGGAAAAGAGGTGTATAGATCAATAACCTCTTTATCGAAAATGAACACCCTTTATAGATTGGTGTGTTTGTTTTTTTAAATTTCGTAGGAGAGGTGGGAAATCTTCAAAAGACAAGGGGAGACATCCGATTTTCCCAAAGGTGTGAGATTCTTACTCACTAAAAACCCCCTCGCGGCCTCTATCCCCACGCGGCCTCGAACTACAAACTTGTACCTCCCTTCCACGCGCATCTCACAGCTCAGATGAAACCTGTCCATTTACACCAAGCTTGTAAGATCTTTCCATGGACGTGTCGAGAAGATATGGTAGAAAAACCTCGCGACAGAACATACAGGATCCCTGTTGTGTATGTTGAAGGATGGGATTACCTTACAAATACCTTATTAGTTATTTTAATATAGGATTGCCCTACGTGCATAATCTTCTTCTACTGCCTACTCGAAACTGGAATAATCATGCAAAAGAGATGCTACATGCAACCATGTGATGATAGCTGCGCCTTCAAAACGTTGCAAGCAATATCTTCTCCTGGGCTACTGAAGGTCTTGTCTCATGCATCTACGTTGCCCCTACCGCTTCTGAAACAGATTTGATGACATGTCATTTAGGAAAAGGTCACAGTGGTAAGGATGTGGTGGGCATTAGATCGGTGTGTATTCTCTCCAAATGTTAGTTACCTTGGCACAGAGAGGAACTACATGGAAGCTAGATAAATGTAGGCCCACCGGTTGCCACAGAGATAAAAAATATACACTGATACTTCACGTAAAATTTCTTCTTCTTTTCAAAATGTTTTATATGTATGTATGGGTGAGGGAAAGTTAGTGCAATATTTTTGTTAGTATGAGAAAGTATTTACATACTTTCTCACACATACATACATGTATACATGCAACATCTTTTCTTTTTTTTATGTATACATTGGCCTACATAGATACGTCCAATATTAGAAAACGTGAGACTCAATTTGTAGGTTGAACAGTTGTACTTTTGGTTCAGATAAAGAATGGGGTAATGTAAGCAATACAGGATGCTGGTCTTGGAAATACAAGAAGTGTGCCGTCAGATAGCAGCAGTAGAGGTTTTAATTTCTGAGCTTCAAATCATACTATGCAGATGGGCAATTAATTTAGTAACTGTAGTAGGTAAAATCAATAGTACGATTTAGCCTACTATTGTATCACAAACTGAGTAAATTAAGTCCCTATTCAAATATAGAAATATCTTTTAAAACATTTGTTATATTAAAATGTAAAAATTTAATAGGGGTGGGGGAGATTTCTATACTACTCCCTTAAGAAATACATAGACAAAAAAACCACAATAAATAAAAAATCCATTACTCACTTATAAGTTGAATACAAAATTTTTGGGAAGAGTAGACAATATTTGATTTTGTGGATATGTTTGTAAAAAAGTTAGTATATATATTTAACACCAATATTCAACATAAAACACAAAACAGCTGTTTTAATCAACAACGGTGACCTACATAATGTTAGATTTGGCCTCAAGGTGTGGAGTACCTTGGAGTGAGTCACTAAGCTTCCAAACTAGAAAACATCATGACGAGGACAATGCTTGCGTATAAGCTGATATTAATTGCCATGTTGGCAATCAATGTGAGATTTACTGAACAAGACAACTTCAGTACAGTCTGTAAGACATCTGTGTCTTATTTTATAAGATGAAAATCTAATAAATATACAGGATGTCCAAAAAGTATTGGAACCGCTGTATATTTCAGCTGTTATTTGACTTAAAAAGATTATTGACCCCTCATTTTAAAGGTGTCAGCCGAAGCTATCTGTAAGTCGTGAAAAAAAGTTTTCAAAAATACAGGGTGTTCCGAAATGTACAGAATATGTTTCGTCTCGTAAATTTCAAATTTAAGGTGTAAATGGTCCAAAGACACTACACGGTGAGCTCTCAACGTTAAATACGTTTTCATGTTGTGTATCTTAAATGTTTTAACAATCTCAGAAGAGTGATAATTATTCGAAGATGGGGTAAATCTCCGAAACGCGTCAAAAAAAAAAGAAAAGAATATCACGTGACGGACAAAACGAAAGTAATTAAACTTTAAATGTTATTCCGTGACTAGATTACTAAAATAAACATGAATCTTAAATTAAAAGTTTACCATTTAAAAAATTAGAAAATAAAATCGTAGTGTTTTGATTACTTGTAAAAGGTTTGATACAAAGTGCGTAAATAAAATCTAAACTCATTAACTTCGGAAGTTATAAAATGGTATAAAAAAAAGACAGACGGAAAATGAAGAATTTTTGGACACTTGTTTAATGAAACTTTCTTTATTTTGGTGTCCTGAACTCATTCCCATAATGAATCATTGTGTAGTTAGCGAAAAATGGTATCGATCTACTTCCATAGGTAGGATCAGTGGACATTTAATGGCCTCAAGTGTCGGTGTTACCATGAGGATTATCACAATACTTCGAATTTCTACACTATAAATTTGCTAATATACTTTATAGCAGCTGTTCTACACCTGAGCACAGAGTGGTCTCGTTATTTGTCAACTAAACGCCACTGTCAATGTTTGTACAGAGATAAATAATATTGTTTACTGTACAACAAGCACGTTTTATGTATACTGTTTGTTTAAATTATATTATGTAAACAATAATATGACTAGTTTAGATGCAGTCTGCGACAAGAGAACAGTAAACAAACCTTTTTATATAGGCCTACATAAACCCAACGTCACTAACTATCGATAATAACATGGGATCATGTGTTTATATTTAGAGTAGCCTAATCGATTTATTGATCATGTTAACTACTACTAACTGATTTCAGTTCCTTCAACTTCCTTCGAAGAAGGAGTTGACCAGGAAAGGATCATCCGCTCGTTTTGTAGGTCCTGAACCTACAATGATTACGAACTGATTTTTGGAAACCACTTAGATAAGAGGGTAGATAGAGAGAGAGAGAGAGAGAGAGGGAGAGAGAGAGAGAGAGAGAGAGAGAGAGAGAGAGAGAGAGAGAGAGAGAGAGAGAGATTTGTATACAGTTAAGTCTGCTTGAGGAGATCGGATGAAAGAAGGAGTAGATGGATTACAGAGTAAGAAGAAAAGGTTGAGTGTAGTGGTAGGTGTTATTACAGGGGTGTTTCTTATACCATCTGTGAATAGACATCTTTCAATTGTGGGGAAGAAAGACCTGACTGCGTCTATGTGAACTGGGACAGCTGAACCTGCTGAACATCTTGTTCTTCCAGTTAAGGATGAAAGAGTTAAGGTGTGGACATTTTGTCTGTGGAGAAGTTGTAAGAGATGCCCTTCCTTGATCAATAAGGTATTATCAGGAACATCGATAGGTTAAAACAGACACGAGAGTATCCTACTGTTCTATAGATGAGACGGATGGTGGGTAAAAACGTCCCATGAGGCCTAACTACGAAGACGTAGTACCCACTTTAATTATAGAATATAATTACTCTAAATTTGCTAAGTGCACAACATTTTTCATTCACACTCACAAACTAAATATCAACAAACAAATCCAAAGCTGTTAGGCTATAAAAATATGTATTTAACGTGAAGGTAAAAAACTCATTAAATGTTGAGTTAAGGCACAATGTCCCTTAAACTATATCCAGTAATGTTACGAGTCAATAATATTATATTGTTTACGTGTTTGTCGAAAAAAAAAATCAATCATACTGTTCCACATTTATGTTAAACAAAAGGTTACATTTAAAATGCTTTTAGAAACAATATTTCTTGGTTATGTAAGATTCGGCCTTGAACAGTCTGGGGAATGACATTGTTATTGATCAACAGCTGTTCTGGAAGTTGAATTAAATTACGTAAATTCTGTAATAACGACAGAATTCTTTCATACAACTAGTTTAATTGTACTCTATATAAACAGAATGACATTTAGATTTAATTAAACTTTACGGGTCGGTAGTCTAGTACGTAATTGTGAAAGAAAAAAACCGTCATTCGACAATGACAACATAACCTAACATTTTAGATGCTGTTTTTGAATAGAAAATTATAGCATCATAATATGTTTACGATTTTCAAAGTTTGTAAACGTCAACAAATAAATGTTACACAAAAATTGCACAAACTTTCTCACACATCAGTCCGCAAAATTAAATACTAAACAAAAATGATATTGATGTCCATCTTCCAAAAAATCTCTCTGTAGTAATTTTTATTCATTACTGTAGAGATCAGTAGAAACGTCATGAAAATCGGCCCAGCTGTAGGCCTATGAGCTGTAGCAACTAATACACCCGTTCTGTACACCTCCTAGATAGGTCTGAAATGAAGAGTTATCAATATTTTTAAGAAAATATAATTTCTTACAAACTTTGAAAAGTTAGAAAATAAAATTAAAGAATTTTTCTTTCCATCTAAAAAGTAAAAAGGGTACTTACGTATTAACGCCACCGCAGCAACTTTGCGCATATATATATATATATATATATATATATATATATATATATATATATATATATATATATATATATATGCACCAATATTTGCTTACTTTGCGATATAATTATATATCATGACAGGTTTGGCCAGGTAGCTATATATATATATATATATATATTATATATACACACACACATAAACACCTGGCCAAACCTTATATATATATATATATGCGCAAAGTTGCTGCGGTGGCGTTAATACGTAAGTACCGTAAAAAGTTACAATCAAATATTGTTAAGTTGGTACTAAATTAGGCTATCAATAAAATTATTACAGTATTCAATGACTAGGGATCTATGTTCTTTTGTTCTATTTTTGAGGTAATGGTGACCAAGAGCGATATTTGCCTTTAACCAACATGGAAAATACAAACTAGTAAGTAAAAAACACTGCTCCCTCTCAACAATTCTATTGACCAATTACAGTATTGCTAAAGCCCAGAATACAAATCTAATTTGAATACAATCGATCAAATTGTACATTTTACCCTCTACAGTGGTAACTAACAATTGTATAAAGAGTTAATAAAAAATGGTGTCAAAATACTCTTATGGGTAGGATAGGATTAGTAGACATTTTAATGATTTCGAGTAACCGAATTCTATGAAATTGTGAACGCATTACATAATTTGATTCAAAACAATTGTCATTAATTTGAAACTATATTTATAAATATTCTTAGATTATGAGACTTGTAGACAAATTTTATTTGTTTTCATTTAGTTTTAAATTTATATATTTAAATAAATAGTTGTAACCTCTAATCCTAAATAACAAATCAACAGTAGTTAGTCTACTTTACACTCTAGTGCAGTAATTTATTGGAATCTTAAAACTTAACCGATTGATATACAGACAAACAACAAGAGCTCTTTAAATTATCCTAGTATATCGTCTCATATTATAATGCTCATACCGCGAACATTTCCGATACCCTACATAAGCTTATATCAATTTGATAAAGCTATCAGGTTTCACTTCCCCACAGCTGTTTTGTAATTTCAACGTCCATGTGATCATGTCGTGCCAGACAGTGTGGAGCCTTGTTGACGGAAATAGCCGACTATTCACGAGGTCACTTCTTCAAATACGCATACTACGCACAACCGGCACAACGCAATGACGCAGTAACGCACAACCATTCAACAATCTTTTTATGAAAAGACATTTTAAGTAACATTATGCAATTTTAATACCATCTATTTATTATCAATCTTTTCATTTAGAAAATTAGACCTTGCAAACTCCTCAATGACAGAAAATGAAGCAACCCAATGCAATATTTATAACCTCTAGACTTCTACAAAACATTCGTTCAACGTTATGGCAATTTTTTGTTCTTACATTTTTGGTTCTGTAACTCATGTACAGGAATTATAAGAGATTGCAAACAGTAGACTACGTTTTGCTTGGATACTTAGGTGTTACAATTTACATAATTGTTAGATTTTTATTTATTGAGGTTAAATTTTACCAATAACTTGTCGCTTCACAATGTTATGCAACAATTAAATTTTTGAATAATATTGCATTCTATTTTGTTGTTTGTTTACATTAAATTTTAACAGAATTATTGTGTACTATTTATGTATGTTAATAAATACATGTAGTTATAGCCCAAACGGCTGGACAGATTTTGATGAAATTTGACGGAATTTTGGCAGTACCAAGAGGTTTTTCTCTCAAATTAAAAATAATTTATGGGTAGCCCTACTTGTATAATATATTAATAAAAACGATTTTCTAAGAAAGTATCTAACTATTAAATTTTACTGGAATGTAGTCATAAAGGACCCGAATAAAAAATACTGGTCGCTAATCTGCCCAAAAATGGCAATTCGAGAATATTCAATCAAAAAGTAAACATTTTATGAATCAACTGGATTTAGTCTTGTGTTTCTTGTTTCTGTGGTTGGAGGAATCCTTGTTGTGAATATCGCCACATTGCTCCTTGGTCATTTGAACTTTAATGAAATCGGACAAAATTTACGATCTCCATAGAGATGAGAAAACACAAATTAATGAAATTGTTGAAAAAAAGCAAACAAAAGTCATTTATAATAAGAATTAATATTCAAAACAAGAGTTATTAAAATCTCATTCATTTTTTTCTATGTATGAAATAATTAAAAAATAATATAGGTCCTTTATTAAACAAAAAAAAAATGCATCCCTGGTGGGGATCGAACCCACGACCTTTGGATTAGAAGTCCAACGCGCTATCCTCTGCGCCACAGGGACTACATGAAGAGTTTGTAGTTAAACACTATAGAAATTAAATAACATATAGGTGTACATTGTACAAATAAATAATGTTTTATATTATTTTATGAAAAGTAAGAATGACGAATGACAAAAATTTTACATTCATGTTCTTTTTCGTATGAATTAAAAAAAATAATAGTACATAACCAGATCAGCTTATTTAATGTATTTCTATTTACAGACTTATCCCTGGCCACTGTCAATTGTTTATTATTTTCGTTTTTTTTTTTTTTTATTTCGTAAGTAGCTGTGGAAAATCTTCAAAAGACAAAACGGAGACATCCAATCTTTCCAATAGCGTGAGATTCTTATTCGCTAAAGACCACGATCCTTCCTGTTAGTACAGGAATGAACTATGAAGTATGGATGAACAGCTGATAAATTAAATGTAAGTTGCAGTTGGCATTGGCAGGTGGCAGTAGTAGGTCCAGTAACAAGAATGCAACAAATTTAAATTTTTTGTGCAACTATTTCAAACAATGCAGAGTCTACTACAATATTTACTATAATTCACATAATTTCCTAAACAAAATGCACGATCAGGACACATAGTTGACACGGTATTTTTCAAAACTATACAGTAAGTACACAAGATGGAGTAAACAATTAATTTAAATTATTGGATGTTTGTTTTAAAATTCCTAGGCCTAAACATCAAATTTTAGGCTAATTCACCCGTTTTTTAATATGTACAATATAATCCTAAATATGTTATTAGCTACATTTGGCTTTTGCTCTTTTATGTGTTTTAATCAACATATTAGGAGAATTGAATTGAGAATCAATTTTAGCTCTGTTAGATTGAATGATGTGGTACTGTACTAGGCTATGTTACATTGGGGATTGAATAAAACTAATAAATCGGTATCAGTGCCCCAACTATGGGTAACAACTCGAATCTAACCTTTGGAGTAAAGTGTAAATTTTCTTTAACTGTGTACTTGTCTTTTTATCATTAGAAATATATTTGACTTTATAGATTAACTTAATCTGGATAACAAATTATGACAAATGTTATTGACTCTGACAGGTTAGGTTATGTGAATGTAGGCTATATCTGTATTAAGAAAATAATTTGAAATTATTTTTCTAAATTCACTGGATTTTAAAATAAAATTTAAATGTTCAGTATTTACACCTAGTTATTTTAGTATTGATAACTTCTTTTTGTGTGTGTGACTGAAAAATCGAAAAACAATATGATTTTTTTATAAAATTGTCCCCATTTCTCTTGGACAGAAATACCTTATCAATTTATAACTTAATGTTACTGAATTAGTTATTTTGAAAGTCTCAGTAGTCAAAATAACAAGATTAGCCATTCTGTAACCTACTTATATCCAACAAGTATGAGTAACGATTTTATATTTTTTGTATTGTAAACTTTCTTTCCTCATTTTATAAAGATGCAGGTTTTAACATATTCCTAGAATATCTATAAAACTATCTTTAGAAATTAAAATTATCTACTACTGTATATACAAAAATAAAAACCTAGTGTAAAATTTTTAATGATTTCTATCTTTCAAACAAGTAGGCCTATAATACAGAAAAAGGTAAATATGCATTGTAAATCCTGTAGCGATTTAGTAGTGAAATTTAATGAAATCGTGTTTTACATACCTCATATTAAAACAATTGGATCATTTTTTTGACAGCTGGAAGTATCAAAATCCATTATTTCTGTCTAAAATAAGCAATTTAAAAAAAAAAAAACGAGATCATAGCCTTATGAAGTTAGAACATCTGTCTACATTAATTCGCATAGCAACGATAGTGACTGGTGAGTGTCTCATCACTCGATGTTTATGTTCATCCATGCATAATACAGGTCTGGGAAGGTCAATATATATATATATATATATATATATATATATATTTCAGACGTAGTTCACATGATTCTGAAATATATATATATATATATATATATATATATATATATATCAGACGTAGTTCACATGATTCTGAAATTATACAGTGTAGTAATATTTAGGCCTACCTGTTACAAGATAGTTTATGTGCGTGTATCTAAGAACACGCTATTCTATTACCTACGCTTAACTTACAAAACCTAGATGCATAGGCTCATTGCGTATTCTGAACCTCGAATTCAAGCTTGGAAATTGCTTATTTTCGACAGAAATATTGGATTTTTATTCTTGAAAAGAGTCTTCCCTACTAAAGGATGATCCAATTGTTTCAAAACGAGATATGTACAACACGATTAAATTTCAATACTAAATCTCTACGGGATCTCAATGCACATTTACCGCTAACAGCCTAACTAAGTTTAGAACTCAAATACAAGTTTTAATATCATTAATATTGTTTAAATTCTGTCATTTGCCAATATTTATATATAAATGAACTAACCATCAATTCCTAATAATCTGTTAATCTTAATTAAAACAGATTACTAATTACTAATATGTGGTAGGACATTTAATCCTTATTTTTATAGTTCCTTTTTTTACAGACAACCAACACTGACACTTCAATATTATCATAGTCTAATATTTTATTCAAGATAAGTGTTTTGTACTCGTGTAATTATGGACCGGTTAACTGACAAAGGCAAGCTCAATAAATCAGAATCAGTTGATGATGAAGTTCACCAAAAACTCTTCCATTGGTAAGTCAAAGGTTGTCTTTTTATTAATCCTGTTAAAACACAAACTAACTACAGAAGTTAAGAAGTATAAAAGTAACCTAACCGAACCTAGAGTAAGTAACCTTTGTAAAACCCAAGGGTGTTTATATATAACTTTAGTGGTAAATTAATAAACTAAATATTACTATAGTAAGCAATTAATAATTAATTACTTTCAAAAAATATTTTTGAGAAAACTTAACATTTATGAAAATGTTATTTCATTACAATGTCTTATTTATAAATAAATAAAAAAAATTAAAAAACCAAGAAGTTTATTACAATAACAACAGCTAATAAAGAAAGCAACATTAAATTTCACTTGACTGAAGATTTTTATGTTTTTGTTTTGATTTAACTCTGTTTTTCCTCCCATTCAGTGAACTTGTGCGAAAAACTACTTTTTAATATCAAACAACGTGTTATTGTATTAATAGCAGTGGTAAATATTTTAATTATTAAAAGTAGAATTAAATAAATAAGGTTTATTCTTGATGGGTGCAGTTGAAATAAAAGTCTCATTTTAATCATCACAGATGAATGTTTTATTAGTTCTTGTATCTCTCTATTGGTGTTTAGGTTTGAGAAACGAGGATTACTATTAGAACTACGAGCACACATGCGTCAGCAGATGGTTAGAGCCTTACAAGAAAATGTATCCGGATTTAGTGGTTGCAGGAAAAGATTGTCTAGCTCTCCAAAATTTCAAGCAATGAATATGCTTATCGCTGACTTCCTGCTACAACAGGAGCATCATTACACAGTTTCCGTTTTCTCAACTGAAGTAAGTGGATTGGTTGATTAAATGGAATTTTGAGTAGTTTCCAAATCTCGGGTAATGTTGATAAAATATAAAATGCTTTGATGAATGACAAAAAGTTTTACAATACCTTCACAAAGTTTCAAAATGTTCTCTAAAACCAATTTTGTCAAACTTGTAACTAGAACACTCTTATGATAAGCGTTTTATGTCCCATTATCTATTTATCCCAAACAATCATTATCCCTGTTTATTAACTTGATGAGAAACTTCAATAAACAAATTAATAAAAACACAATTTTCGACAAAAAAATTGCTTAATTTGTACAACACAAATACAAAACGTTTCATTGACTAAGTCATTATCCACAGCTGCTACATGTACACAAACCCTACTGACAAATCCAACTAGTTACACTGTCAGTAGGGTTGAAATATTGACTGTAGGGTTTCAAGTTGTGGATGATGAATTAGTCATTGAAACATTGTCTTTTGTTTGTATTGCACAAATAAAGTGATTTTTTTAATGAAAAATTGTGTTTTCATTCAAAGGATTATATTTAGAAAAGCCTTTCATCAAAAATTAGGTGATGTGTAAAAATTAGTATTTGGTTATTAACTGAATTTTATCTGTTGGGTCAAGTATGTACACTGTGATTAGTAACTAGCCACTACCCCCAACTGTTTTGAGGCGCTGGTGGGTTTTACTTGCCTGTTTTGTACAATAGGAGTACTTTCCTTTGTGCATTTTGTTTTCATAAACACGTAAACGAGTAATGAATTTGTTTTTACTATTTAGTTCCTCAAGTAAATTAATTGATTTATTTCTATTTCTTTTTGCACCCTCTTGGTATATTTTTTATTAGCTTTAATTTTTGTATCAGGCTTTATTCTTTGGACTATAAATGAAAAAGACATGAAAGATGTTTTCAAAGAAGTAGACATATACATTGATTCTGACAACACCTTATACAAGCTGCTGTGTAGAAAGACATTTTTTATGTTTAAAGAAAATAAAAACATATTGAAAAAATGTCACATCACAAGATAGACTGAATGACCTTGCAACAATATCCTGGAGATGAAACTGCTTGGTGAACTTCTGGAAATAATGCCATTCCAGGAAGACATCAATAAGTTTCCTGCTTGCAAAGACAGGATATTTGATTTGATTTTTAAGAAATATCTTTGTTTTATTTCTTTTTTGTATTTCACATCTTTAAGACAATTTATTTATAAACTTAGTTGTTTTTGTAGATTCAAATGTTGTTAAATTCCTTCATAGTTACAATAATGAAATAATAACAAAAATATTATCATTTTCAAACATTTAATTGAATTATAAACTAGGTTTTTGATAACTACATTCTTATTTTTAGTCTTTGTTCAATTGATTACATAAGTCAAGCCACTGTTGTACATCAACTAAAGATGAAAATGTAGCATGGAAAACTAGTTTTATTATGGAAATACATTTTTAACACTAACAATATTAGTGTTAATTCGTTTATGCAGGCGCGGATACAAGGGGGGGGGGGTCACGGGGGTCATGACCCCCCCCCCAAACGGGTCGAGCATACGTTTTTTTTTTAAACATTAAAACCAACTTCTGGAATAAACTCAAAACCATAAATGATTAAAAACATTAATTTGTCAGCCGAACAAGGCTACCGTACATAATATCAATAACGGAACGGCGGCTCCAAGACGAGACAAAACGGAATCGGCTGGTGAGCTGAGCTGTCATTGTCCACACAATAATAATAAGTCGTCGGGAGTAGGGCGATGTGCGCACTCACACCGGCCACCGATACTGACCTTGGGGAATATCCATCCCTTGACGTTGGAGAATGTAGTTGTAGAAGATTATATGAGTAGTAAATTGGCTATACTTGAAAAAGGACTAAAAAGAGTAGCGGAGTACAAATCGCGATCGGACGATGAAAGTAGTTCAGACGAAGCTAAACCGTCAGAAAGCAAAATTGTCAAGAGATGTACTGTAACCGTAAAGAAAATAATGTAAAAGTGAATCTTTTTTAAAATAACCGTAAAGAAAATAATGTAAAAGTGAATCTTTTTTAAAAATGAATAAATTTAAATTTTTTAAATAATTGAAATTAAACACCTTAAAAGACATATTTATGCCTGTGGATGTTTCACGAATCGTGAAAGGCTGGGTTAATTTTTTGTTTGATATAGATATTTCCCAATAACTAAAGTTAAAACTAGGTATTTACTAACTTAATAAATGTATTTATATTGTTATTTCATACATATCAGTGATTAAAGAAAACCAAAAGTGATGGAACGAAACGCTTACCAGGCATAGGTCCAAATCCAGGCAGCGGATTATGTTGATTCATATACTAACGCTTATACTGAATAAACCAAACACTGTAGTTAGAAACTCTTCAAACAAAATATTTTTGGATTAATTAAAAATCCATATAACACTAACATTTTCCTATTTCACATTGATTCAGCACACAAAAATTATCGTTTACCTTAAGATAAATAGCGTTTTTATAGAAAAACAATACTGTTTAATTTTTAATTTTTTTTGTGATAAAATAGTGTAAAATGTGATTTCCAGACGTAAAAATACCAAAAATTTTCCGGGGGAGGGCACCCCGGACCCCCCCGTAGTTCGATGTAAGAAAATAGTCATAGTGAAGTATGACCCCCCCCCAAAACTTTAGTCTAGATCCGCCCCTGCATTTATGTTTATTGTTCTTTTTGCAATGAGTAAGTAAAACCAAACAAACCCAAGCATTACCTCCCCCCCCCACACCAATATTTAGTACGGGTTGCATGAACTTTTTTAATCACAAGCCGCCACTGCACTACCTCACTACCTTCATTTATTCTTGATTTATTTTGGTGTTCACAATATATAAGATTTTTTTAAAACTATGATTAATAATTATAGTGTACTCCCCCAAATAGAAGGATACTATTCCCTCCAGCTCCATATGTGATATATACAAACTCTCTCCAATTGCTTCTTACTTTTGAGCGTGGACTCATCTGTGTAGCAAATCATCTACTCTTCCTTACCAGGGTTCTATATCAGAGATTCCATAGAAGGTATCTTTCTCACCATCTCAAATAGGTGATCATATCTAGATCCTAAATCTCAATGTACCCAATTTATCCTGTAAGTGTAAATAAGGTATAAACACCCAATATTTTTGTTATTATTGAAAATATGACCAATTCTTGAAGAATTAGTCATATTTATTGAAGAACATCAAATTATTAGAAACCAAGATGAAAATGCATTAAAGCCTATTTATATTTGAAACTATACAGTCATCATCATGTTGGAAAATTGACGTACCATATGGAGTTTGAATTGAGTAAGTTTATTATTGAAGTTTATCTACCATTAATTCTTTGTTGTCATCTTGAAGTTGAATTTCCACCATATTCTTGGTGCACTGTGACATATCGTGTCATCCTGCTACACATACTTCAAGTAGCTAGTACACAAAGCAATGCTAATGTTCGTAAAACATCTCTGTAATGAGAAATTTGTTGGCTAATAACTTGTTACTTATGTATTGAATGAAAAATCTGGTGACGTATTTAGATTTAGTTCTACGTTTTTTTTTTTTTTTTTTTTTTTTTTTTTTTTTTTTTTTTTAATTGTTTTTTTACGTTCTTGGCAATCAATAAGGAGAATATTTTTACTATTTTTCAATATGAACAACCTCATACACTGTAATGCTTAACTGCTTTCAGTGCATGTGTTTTGTATGTTTCTACTTGTAGGAATATAAGTTACCAGTATAAAATCAGTTTTTCCCCTACTTTTCCCAAACATATCTAATTTAAAATTAGGTAATAAATGTGTTGTGTCTTTATATTGTCAAAAGAAAAGTTCTTTTAAAATAATAAAGAATACAGCCGTGGAACTAGAACATCAAGAGGCTTTGATGGTGCATGTAGTCAGAGTAGGCTGTGTTAAACAAGCACTATAAATAATGCATCTCTCAGATGTTAGCGTGTTGTAGGTCGACCTCAAAGGGTTAAAATGCAGGTAAAGAAACATCACATCCACTTTATTTCTGTCTGTGTCATATCCACATCCGTTAAAATAGGTTTACTTAATCCAAAGTTTAAACCAATTATAATCTTTAAGATGTGTACTAAAATATAAAACTGAAATTAATTAATTAGTTGCTTTTGAGATTTAATCAAGAAGTACCTAACCTATTTTGGTTTAAGTATGTGAATAAATATCTTTCAGGTGCCAATTTTGAACAGCTTACCCGAGTTCTCGGCATATGTAGCAAATATCCTCAAAGCTAGTAAGGAAGGTGGTACTCTTCCCATAACCACTTCAGCACCTAGATTCTCTACAATTGACATTCAAGACATCCTGGAGACTCTAGGCTTACCACCACATACACAGGCTGGAGTATATGCAGCAAACTTGTATAGGGAAAGTGGAGAAGCTTTGTTAACGTGTGTTGTGCGAGCTTTGTCAGCACTATATGGAGGTGGGACCAGGTAGGCCTGTCTTATACACAGTAATGTTTAAATTAATTTCCATCGATAAATTTAAAGGATTGGTACCAAATACATTTATACGGGGACCATTCTTTGCAATACTAGTAATTCTCTGTACAGATGTTATAGTAGATCACTTACATCTTCAACCATTTGAAATTTCGGTATTACGTATTAACGCCACCGCAGCAACTTTGCGCATATATATATATATATATAAGGTTTGGCCAGGTGTTTATGTATATATATATATATATATATATATAGCTACCTGGCCAAACCTGTCATGATATATAATTATATCGCAAAGTAAGCAAATATTGGTGCATATATATATATATGCGCAAAGTTGCTGCGGTGGCGTTAATACGTAAGTACCGAAATTTTGTATAACTTGAATTTTTGAAATTGTATGAAGTCTTCACAAAAATGTTTAAATAAAGGTAACAAAACAATTTATTCGACAAAATATACATAAATTCTTTCAATATTTGTTTTCAAATTAATTTGTATACAATGGTTCAGGGTCAGAAACCATTAATCATTTGTGTTGGTACTTTTATTTTCTTAGTACGAGGGTTATCTAGAAAATAAGTTTTGATTAGATATTTAGGAAAAACAAAGAACATTTTTAACATTTTTCCGTCTTTTTCTGTTTGTAGTACACAACATTACTTTTGATATAATTTCTACCTTTTTAGAGGCAATTATCTTAGCGAGTTAGCAGGTTTTGTTAACTTTCATCATAGAAAATGCCATCTACGATGTAAACCGGATGATAATGTCTTGTTTGACCTCATTGATTTGTGGAATTGACGGCCAACAAGGAAGGATTTCAGATGTTGGAGTACATTAAAATTACTTGATGAGAAGTCTTAGTGGTGATAGTATTTGTTCCAGTCGAAGTTGCAGCTTGTGGATGGGCATTATCATGAATTAGCAAAACAACCTGGGAAGTATGTCACGTTGTTTATTCCTGATTCCACATTGTAATTTCTTAAGCATTTCTCAATAGTAACCTGCATTGATTGTGGTGGCTTTAGGCAAGAACTCCACAAGCAAAACTTCCTGTCAATTATCTAGCACTGTATACATGATTTTTCGAGTTGAAAATGTTCATTGGAATTTTGTCATTGATGACAATGAAGTGTGTGTACACTCCTTGGACAATGAAGTGTGTGTACACTCCTTGGACAATGAAGTGTGTGTACACTCCTTGGACTATCATTTTGATTCAAAGGTTACTTGCAACATAACATAACCTCAGTAACTTAGTTCTTGCTTTGCTCATGAACTGTACTATTGTTTTGTATTGTTCTGTGTCTTTGGGAATTAGTCTATACACAAATTCTGTTACTGTTATTTCTCAAACACATTTTAATGAAGATGTGAACACAAAATTTGTAGGGAAAGTGATGGACTATTTTCTTCAACTTCACACACCAAATCTTCATTCAGGAAGGATGGTCTTCTACTGTATTTCATCATGGACATGTTTAAGTCTTTTATAAAACGTTGTACCAAACTACATACCATTGAATCACTTGCATGTTCTCCATAAACACCACAAATTTGATGATGAATTTCAGCCAAATTAATGTTCCTTACATTAAAGAACGAATAATGACCGCATTTCACATGTGTCTTTTCAATTTTCTTAAACATTATAAACAAACATCAGGTTATGTATGAGTTGGTCAAATGTCTGAATATGGCTTCAGTGCTTTACCAATGAATCAACTAATTTGGCATGTATACACAACATTAGTACAGTCTGTAATATAATTTCACCTCTAAGTAAATACAGCTGGCTGGAATTGACTCAAAATTCTTTTAATTTCTATCAAGGGATGTGTTAAATATAATTTCAACCCAATAATTATACTGGGGTATTTCCGAGGGGAGTATAAAAAAACGAAAAATAAAATAACATTGGAAATTGAAAAAATATAAGATTTTAAGACGAAAAGTACTTTTGGTAATTTCATGAAAATGCATATTTTCCAAGATAAGCGCATTGAAAATTGCAATAATTTTTGCTAAAATCATGTGTTTAAAAATCAGTTTTTTTTAGCTAAACATAAAATCTATTGCAGTTACAAAAAAGGGGTGTCCTAAAAAATTATCAAGTAACTTTTTTTTAGAAGCTGCAAAAAAATTTTGAATCCAAATTTTAATCCAATGTCGTAAGACTTCCAGTTTTATTCTTTATAAAGTATTATTTTGTTTAGGAATTGTTTAATGAATCAATATAACAATGAGTTTTTAATTTTATTTACTTTTTCTTTGAATTTTACAATTTGGAGCTACTTATTTCATAAGTGTTCTGTACAATTGTTATTTCTGTATAATATTATATAAAAAAAATTAAAAGTCACCATAATCACTTTCGCCACTGATTGGTGACATTTCATATTCAAAACTATTTTTGTTCTCAAATACGACGTACGTTAATGAGTGTCTAAAAGTAGAATCATTTTTGCTTACTGGTTGTGCAAGAATATCATCTTTATCTCAAATTTATGCACATCCTTTCACTGCAATTAATGCACGCAATGGAGCACGTTATGCCACTTTTCCAAAACTAATAGAAAAAAGTCCCAGTTTAAACTCTAGGTAGAAAATGCAGCTGACATGTTCCCTAGTGGGTTGCAATTGCTGAATTTAGTTAGAAGTCACGTTACATTGGGAGCTCAGTGTCAATATTTAGAAATGGAACTTTCTGGATATTTTTTATATATACACATAACTAAAATTAAGTAGGATAGAGTTTAATAATAATTATTTTAAAAATAAACTGTGCTCAAACATTGCACTAACTTTTTTACACACACACACCCCACAAGAGTATCCTAATGACACAGAAAGTATTCAAGCATAAACATTCCGATTTAGGTGGTGTTATCCGTCAAAAAGTGAAAATGAATTGTAGATAGATCTCTAATAGTCTGAACCCTACTAATTCACCATTTTTGATAATCCATACCAAAATATAGATAATGTAAATTTTAAAAATATACAATATTTGGTTTTATAAATAGACAAAAATCAAGAACAGTGTACTTTTACTAAGAATGAAAAATTGTTATAGAAATGAACATCATGACAAATTAACAAATTAAATTAGTGTCATAAACCAAATGGAATTTTAAAATAGTAGATTTTTATAGATGTTTAGGTTATGTAATGAATTACTAATCTAATTTATTTATGTTAGTTTTTTATAACAAAGACTGAAACACATTTATAAATACAATAGATACTGTAAATTACTGATATACGAGAGGTCATTTTTTAAGTAAGAACCGTTTCGTGACGCCCGCTCAAGGTTTGTCACTCTTGCCCAGTCCCCAACTATGCAGTCAGTTGATTTCATGTCTCTGCCACTGTTGGTTCTATCGTAACACTGCTTTGTTTGTCGCCATGTTAATCAATAAACCCGCTGGTTGGTAGTGCTGCAACTTGGTGAGATCGCGTAGATTTTACAAGAATTAAATCTAGAATGGGTTTGTACGCTCTGATTAGGCTTTATAAATTGTGTAACTCGGCAACAATTGTATATTTTGGACTTATTTATAAGTTTTTAAGTTATCTGCTAACAATAAAGGGAACCTCATCTACAATAAATTTTAATCAGGTTTTTAAAATGAAGAAAAGATCTTTGAGATGTCAGGCAGGATTAAAAAGAAATAATACGTTCAAGGATACGTAGATAAAATGATCAATTATGGCCTTACTTTTTTGAAACAATCGTATACATAAAAAGTAGATCAGACCTTGAAATGGTTTACAGATATTCACCACTATAAAACAAGAAGTAGGCTTAATTTTCAACCTCCAATAAATCAAGATATTTTTAAAGGTAGATTAAGCTAAATGAGGGTGAAAAATTATGAATGCTATCTCAATCAAATAAAATTTAAAAATAACTATAACAATATTAAAACATTACTATAATCATTAAGGAGAATGCCTTTTATTTAGTGAACCATTTTTTTAAGTAAGTAAGCTGATTAAGATAATTTTAATTGTATTCTTGTTTGTATAGCTGTTTTTTAAATCTTTATGCGTGGTTTAATAAGTTTAGTTATTGTTATTACGTTTCTGACAATTTTCTTTTAGCTCTAAAGGAGCAATCTATTATGGAAGCAATAAAATGAAATGAAATGCATCAAATAATGACTGTTTAGCTTCTGGTATATTTTGCAGCCGACGTAATCCTCCTAGTGTGAATAATCAGCTGTCAATAAATTTTAATACTCCGAGAAATCAAACCACTGATTCTGACGAAGAGGCATGTGATAGTTCTGAACAGGATGCTGAACATTGGACAACTGAAATGAGGGAAATATTGCTCCAGTCTGATGTTAAAATACGGCATATCAACAAACTGCAGGAGAAAATGAAAAAGTAAGTAGAAAGTTGTCCAATGTAATAAATACTGGATTGCTATCCGTCTGTGCACAATTTGAGGTTTTATAATCGTCAGGTTATAATTATCTGACGATAATTATAAAACGTGAGGTTTTATAATTATCTTCTTTATAATCGTCTTGTATAATATTAAGATCAATGTTAAAAACATGACTAGATTAATTAATAATGTTTGAATGCAAAATTTCATTTTTAAATTTAGAAAAATACTGATGTAGTCAATTTTTGTCAATTTCAATAGTGAATTTTAATGAAAAATATCATCACATTAGGAATTACCTTTAAAATGAAGTTAGTGTCAGCAATGACTACATAAATACTATAAGACACGACATAGGATAGGGAAATAATCTACGCTTTACGGGTGCTGTTCGTCACAAGTTTGACACACAGCTATCAGAAAGCGCTAGCAGCAGGTGCTTGACTGTACGCATCCCACTTGGTTGAGACTGTACAACTGTTGACCTCTCTCTCACAAACCTTCTCACTTACTTCCGTCAGCATAGTCAGTGTTGTCAGTTCGTGCGCTGAGATAAGCGATTCTCGACCTTCCCTCGCATCTCTGGTCCCATATGTGGCATCAGTGCGTTTTCTCTTACCTGCCTGAAACATTGTTTGACCGTAGAGCCACCTAGCGCCAGTCACATCAACTTCAGATTCTCTAGCAGAGCGACAGCTCCACACCCTAGCGGGTATTGGTCAACTCAAGAATAAGCGTAGAATATTTAACATGGCCATGTCGTGTCTTATAGTATTTATGTAGTCATTGGTGTCAGTAAGTTCTTCTAAATAAGTTTGATAAACAGATGTGCTTTATAATGAAAGCATGTTTGCTTGGGATTTTTCTTATAGTTAACCAAGTGCACTGAAGTCATCTATGAAATTTTGACATTGTTTTACAATGTAATTTTATATTGTATACTTTAACAAAATTGTATGTTTATATTTAAAAATTTTGACTTATCATATTTGGAGTTCACTACTTTTATAGCTATGGAATGTTAATTGTCAGTTGTCAAGAGGAGTTTATTTTTAATACAAAGGTTACACTAAATTATATGTTCTATATTTATTCGTTCAAGTTTACAGGTGTACCTGTATTTTTTAAAACAAGTGTGAAGGAGTTGAGTATAAAAATGAAAAATGATATTTTAAACACCTCATGTGAAAAGTAATAGTTACCAAATAATAAATATGTTATTTGCAAATACAAATACAATCACCATTCATAAAGTAACCTCTGTTATAAATAAAACATAGATATGTAGATACAGAAACTTTATTATATACATTTTAAAACTACAGCTTTCCACTATTTTTCTACATAATTGCCATTTTAATTTAAGCATTTATCATAGAAATGGACCACTTTAGAAATCCCTCCTTCATAATATTCTGTCGCCTGGGACTTTAGTCAACTTAACACAGCATCTTGAAGTTCTTTGTTGTCATCAAAGTGCTGGAACCCAAGCTACTTCTTCATGAGCATGAGTAGATGAAAATCACTGGGAGGCAAATCTGGGCTATATGTCAGATGATCAAAAACACCCAAGTCTCATCGTTATCACACTTCTGTTAAAAATACTTCTTTTTCGGCATCGTAACGTGAAAGAAAGTCTAAGGCAGAACTGAATCAATGTGTTTTGTGATTCTTGGAAAGAATAGTTGGTACCCACTAAACATAGAATTTCCTGTAGCATAAGTTTTCTATGACCACCACATTCGAAAGAGTCCGAGGAATTTCTGGGAAATGTTCCAAAAGTTCATAGATTTATTACCTATTTCACAAACCTTTTCATCAATTTTAAGGATAAGTAGAAAATTTGGAATAATACACAAAATTGTGTTGAAATTTAAGGTTTTTGAATCATTAAATAAAAAAGTGATTAATTTGGTTAAGTTTGATGGTTCAGTAATTGGTTTTGAAATTGAAGACACCATGGTCGATAACAACTGTCATAGACTGACAAGACAGTTATACTCGATCGTGGACCTCAAAGCAGAATATTGACGTTCGTGAGATTCACAAGAATTTCTTCGGAAAAAGAAGAAAAGCAAATGTGCTTTCACGATTATGAACATCTGACTTAGCTCGGATACATGTCAATTAATTGCTAAGCCGGCACGGAAAAAGCAATAGTTAAGAAAGTGGAAAAGCTAAAACACTACAAATACGCTCGGATTCATGGCAGCAAGATGTTCATGCATGTGGAAAGGTGAGGAGTCACGAGCTAATTATAACAAGAAAAACATATCTCGCTTAATTGTAAAGTATTTGTGTGTATACAATTAAAAATAAGTTATAATCTTAAAGTTTCCCATATTTCTAAATATCAGTTTTTGATTTGTATTTTCATATAGCTTTTTTATAAATAATGAATCTTTTGTTTTTTAACTGTAAGTTTCTCCCTATAAAATGACTTTGTTTTTCAATAGTGACCTCGTAATTATTCAACAAAGCATTAAAAGTATACGAGCTAATTTTGATGTTTTTGTAACCTAGCTGTCACCATTAAATTTAGTGCCTAATATCATAATGTTATCAGAAGTTTGGATAGACCAGTGTGAAATGTCTCTGTATAATACTACAGGTATCATATCATAGCGAACTGTAACAATTCTTATCGTTCTAGGGGAATAATTGTTTACATAATGAAACTGTAAAGTATCATGTGATAAATTCTTTGCAGATTCCAAAACTTTAGAATTCAAGTTTAAATTTTAAATTATTTCTTTTGTTTAGATTTTTATGGATAGGAGATACAGGCCTACCTTGGAAAGTGGTCCTTGGTAATTACCTAATAATAGACAAATAAGAAAACAATGTGTTTTTGTATTTGTCCATTATGACCAAGAACCACTTTCTAAGGTAAGCCTGTGTCTCCTATCCATACAAAATTCAAAATAGTAGGCTGTGTGCCCTTTTAAACTCTAACCTAAATATTATTTTTTACAGAATATGTTAGCTATTTACAGAGTTCACAATACTAACAGGAAGGACTTCATTAGTGAAATTCAAAATTATCTGCATCCTAAAATTAACTAAGAGAATATGATTTTAATTGGTGATATTAATATAAATTTATTGGAAGAGTCAGCCCCAAGGGCATACTCCAGTTGATCTATTGATTTTTGTCTCAATTTCCCTTGAATACCGAGTTAGTATAGTCCATCATTTCAAGGGCCTGATTGAAAGGATAACAAGTGCATACTATTGGGTTCTTCCATATTCCCAATTTTCAACACTGAATATGCTCCCAGTGCTATTCAAAGTCACGAGTCACAGAACACCTGGGCTTAGGGAGCCCTATCTCTTAGTTTGTCCAGGCAATTGTTGGAGATAATTCAGCACTCAGGTAGACTCGCCTAGGGACGGGACTTTTGGAATGGAGATTTTTTAAGGCCAAAGTGGTCCTTGATGTTGCCTAGTAGTACACTAATGGAAAAACACAATAAAACACTAAAGTTCTGAAATATTTTGTAAACACTGTTTACTTTCTCAATAAGTAGAGAGAATCAAATGTAATTAAAACTAAGTGTTTTATTATATTTTTCTATTTTTGTACTAGTAAGTAATACCAAGGACCACTTTTCAAGGTAAGCCTGTGTCTCCTGTCCTTACAAAATCAAACATATGTATGGTTTTTTTTAGTGTGAAAACAATCCTTATGAATAACTGCATGGCTATATAGTTGAATGTATAGCATGGAAATGTGTGTGTGAGATCTCTCTCGTGTGTATGTTCAACAGCTGGATTCAGAATAAGTCACAATCTTAAAGAGCTAGAATTAAATTCAGTTTATCTCATCTACTATATTTTTATTATAACTAAACAGATTTTTATGTTTAATTTAAATTTGAACTTTTATAAAAAAATTATAATTTTTGTTTTGAAGTAGAGGAAACTCACAAAAACCAGATTTTTCTAGAGAGTATCTAATTTTCCCTATTAATCTGTTTGTATTTTGTTTTGTTTTTTAAAGACTGTTTATTTTAGTGTGTATTAATAGAAAATATTTATATTTATAATTTTGCTTAATGTAAATTGTCTATGTGTATAAAAGGAAAAATAAATAAATAATATTTTAAAATTTTTTTCTGGACAAGATCATCACTGACCCACATTGGTCTACCAATTCTTTCCTCCTTCTGATCTCCCACTTTTAAACAAATGAACCTACTGATCCACAACATCCTCGCACATTACTATTTAATCAATACAGCACACAGTTTACGATGGATGCCTGTTACTGACAAATTTTTCGCCATCAGAAATCTTATCACGCCATATATGCTTACATTTTGCAGGTTTTCTATTGCACTACTCATATGGTTAAATGAACTGTAGCCATGACCTTTTGCACTAGTATAGCTAGGTACCCATACTGAGCTACTGAACATGTCACCATGTACATGTAGCATGAGCGGTGCTACTACCTCACTACTTTTCGCACTGCATGAAAACGGAGGTTACTTTCCAAACAGCCCGCATACATTTGTTTTATTTCAGTAGAATCTAAACTACTCACCGTGGAGTCTTTTGTAACATATTGCATACGGATAGAATAGAATACTTAATTTAAGCTGAAAAACTTGAAAACAGCCAATCATTGTAATGAGTTTTTGTATTCTAAAAGTTATGGATTGGAGATTTTTCAAAATTTTCTACAAATACATGTGTCTAAAAATATAAGAACGGTTGATAGAAGTTATCTTTAACCGCACATAATTTTCTAGGCAATGTAACATGTAGGGCTTTCAATTTTTACCCTTGTGGTATTGTTCACTTCTAAGAATTAAATAGTTTTGAAAGCATTATACGTAATGATTTTTGTTTGGTAAAGGCATGAAGTTCCCATCCACTCTTTATATTTGAGGAATTGTATTATTATTATTTTTTTTTGTATAACTGTATACAGTAAACCTTCGATACTTCGACAATCTGCATATTTTGACAAGGGAACCTATCCAGACACGTCACAAAGCATGCTGTTTGAACATTCTGCCACTTCTAGGGTTAAATTAACAAAAAAGGTTTGATAGTGTACTCAATGAATGAAATTGTATATACATACAGTATTGCTTTCCAATCATAATGACAATCTCGCTCGCAAATTTTAATGCAGACTAAAATTATTAGCAGGCACACAACGCATTAGGATAAGCATGTGGAGTTGATTGACAGATGTCACAACGTACATGTTTCTCATTGGCCTGTACAGTATTTTTTGATGAGGGGTGGGGCTTTATTTGTGTGAATGAAACATTCTCAGTAAGGAACAAAGCCCTATTTCCAAGAATTGAAGACAACAGTTTCCTATGAACAAAACTACTTTGTACACAACCCTATGAAATGACTTTCACAACTGGAGCATTTTTCCCGTGTGATATTTTAAATCTTTATAGAGCATTAAAATTGTACTACTATATACAGTTTTATTTCAGGTAGCTCTATAAATAAATCAATGAAGTTTTATGCATGAAAATGAGAGTTAAATGTGATTTTTTGGTAATTTCGTAATACTTGGATTCCAATTGGTTAATACGAAAACTCGTTTAACTTTCCTTTGTGCACCGTTTCTATTTTTACAAATTGAACTTTATTTTTTACTAACTTGGTTAACACATTCGCTGCGGGCCACGGCCCGGGCCGTAGTTCATTCAGTCACCGCCACGTACACCACGGCCCAGGCCGTTCATTCCCGTTTAACACCGGAGAAACTAGGAACGACGAGCACCAAAACAAAGGTCGAGATTTCAGTAACACGCTACTACAAAATCAACTGTCTACACCGAAGTGCTACAGCACACTAAATTAATAAAATTAAATGGGAATACAACAGCCTGGGCCGTGGCCCGCAGCGAATGTGTTAACTCAGAACTTGGTTAGTTGGGGAATAACCGCGGCTCTACTATACTTTTACTTTTGTTTAATGTTACAGTATTAATTAAATTTATGCAATTTCTTATAAAAGTCGTGTTTTTAATGCTCCCTATATTATTCGTTTATGTCCAATATACTCCCTATAGTTCAACATTTTGATACTTCGACACCCCCTAAATCGACAAAGTGTCGAACTATTGAAGTTTTACTGTACTTATTATTCTTATTTTAATGGAAAGTTTATTGATCTATACAGTATTTTATTAGGTTCCATGAGAATGAATTATTACGTGTACGTCAAGAAGAAGCATCTAAGTACGAGACTTTATGTATGCAACAAGAAGTAGAACTTGAACATAGACTAAGGGAAGAAATTAGCAGAGAGTATGCTGAGCAAGAACAAGAGTTAGAGAAACAGAAAGAGGATCTTCATAGCTTGGCTTTTCAGTTACATGCAGAGCATGCTGAAATAACAGATAGACTTTCTGAGCTTCAAGTATGTAAACACTTACTTCTATATTCTATAATTTTTATTGTAAATACGAAAAGTGGCTTACATTTTTCCGTATTCAGTGATTAATAAATCATTGATTAGCCTCAATTACCAAATATGGAGGACCATTTAAATATAAACTGGAATTTAGCATCTAAACTTTATTTATCGAATATAAAGAAATTGGTATTTATTGACTAGTTTTTATAGTGTAATTCCCTGCTACTGCAATTCATTTGTTCCAATGCTCAAGAAGATTCTTAATTCCAGAAGCATAGAACTCTTGTGACTGCATGTTGACCTCTTCTTGCACAGCATTAATAATCTCCTCCTTAGAGTTGCTCCCTAAGATTTCTTCCCCCTTATAAGTTCCTTAAGTGAACCGAAGAGGTGATTTTCCGATGGTACTAAATCTGGATGGTACAGAGAATAATGTAGGACATTCTATTTGAGTTTCTGCAATGTTGTCAAAGCGACAGTGTGAGGGTGAGCATTGGTCCTGAAGGAAACAAACTGAATGCTAGGAAACTCTCTTCTTGGAACAAATCATTGGCTTCACTTTCTCTTTTAAAATCGTAGAATGTTACTGAGCAGTGAAAGTTCTCTGTTTTGTTAGAAAATATAGGTAAAGAATTCCTTGTAAATCCTAAAGGAAAGGGGTCATGATTTCCTCAAGTAAAAGTGAAAATCTCAGTTTTTGTTTTTCATGGTGGAAATGAGCTTGGATGTGGCTATTTCTTGGTCATTTTGACTCTGTAATTAAATAATACATTCATGTTGCATCACAGGTTCCTTATAGAGTCTACAAAATGTCTCCATACTTTTCTTAATGCTGCAGAAGTTGTGTGATTGCAACCAATTGTTTTCTTCTTGTTTAAGCTTTAAAGAATAGAAATCCCACCTTACACTCACTTTGTTAAATTTAAGACAATCTATAACTAATGTTTTCACACTACCGACACTTTTTTCACGTTTCCAGTGATTTCTCTGATGGTGATTCTTTAATTGTCTTGAATTTGTGTGTCAGCATCATATAAGCTTGATGTTCTCTGCCTACAAGCATGTGATTTGTTTTCAACTCTTACCCAACCTTTAAATGACTTGTACCAATCATATACTGAACAGAGGGAGAGATACTCAAACTGTTTTTAGGTCTCAAATATATCTGAGATGGATTGTCAAAAATCTAATGATTCAATGTGCAACACTACCTCCTGCTTCATGTTGACAACTGACAGGAATGATGAAAAGAGAATCTAGCACAACTAATGACAAGTTCAGAATGATAAGCACATCTCGCTTATAGTTTATGTAGTTTATCGTTTATACATTTTTTCTGAACATCAAAGAAAGCTGTGTGCGCCTAGCCTTAGAGTATGTAGTCAACACTAAATTAAACCAATGCGTTTAAAACTAATAATATACTTTCCCTGGTGTTTCTTATTATGTGTACAACATTGTTATAGAATGGCTTCATTATGTAAAATAATGCCGAGAATGCTCATAGGCGGATGCAATGAAAACACATGGTCTCGCATTATTGTTATTTTTTGAACCATTGACCATGATTTTCAAGTCACATTGTGACCAGAGATGAGATTAAGGTTTTTCACTTCTAACAAGTTTCTTTCACAGAAATTTCATACTCCAATTCCAAATCGAGACCAATCAAAACATAATAGTATATTTATTAGTCATCCCATGTTTCTTCATTTTGTGTTCACAAGAGTGATTAAATTCTTATTTTTTTTTATTCATATGATTGTTTTGCTATGGATACATATAACAACAATAAATATATTTTATACTTTTTTGGGACTGGCCAGAAAAAATAACCTTTCTATGATTATTTAAAAAATCAATTGTTATAGTACAGTAGCACCTCCCCTTTAACCGACCCCTACAAGACCAAACCTCGAGTTGGATATCAGTAAAATTGGTTAAAACAAAAATGGCTAAATTGTACCTAAACATAGTCTAAAAGTACCGATTTACATAAATAGGTTATAAAATAAACAAAGCAAATACAAATATTTACATTACTCATCTTATTATTAATTGCTCATTCTATTCTTATTTGACTCTTTATCATAAGAACAATGAATTGTAATTATGTACTAAGAGAAAATAAAACACAACACAAACTAAACTCACATTTTAATAACTCAAATAAATAAACCAGATATAAATTAACTTTAAAATCACAGAACACAAATAAAATTAAACTCTTTATTTTGTTAAAATTTTAAGTAAGAAAAAGTCAGAAAAATTTTTAATTAAAAAAATCAGTGATCTTTTTTTGTTTATTCTGTCTAATTGTTTTCTTAGAAGCAAATTCTCGCCACTTTTTTATAAACATAATGTCGACAGCAGTTGATTCTCTTTGTTGTTCAGTGTACAATGAAGCCAATTGGAGAGCTCTAAATCCATCATTGTGATTAATTTTCTCACTTTCTTTACTATTTTCATCTTCTTCTTTTTCTTGGCCGGTATTTACCACTGCCTCTATTATTTTATCATCAGTTAGGAATTCATTCTCAGTAGCGGCCGATGGTTAAGGGCAATGGGAGGGCTCTGTTATATTTTATACACGTAAGGCTCTGTTTTATTTTATACATGTTATCATTCACTTAACATTCACAATCACAAAGGGTTAAACTTAATAACATAAACAAACAACTCGTGCGAGTGGCGAGACACTATTTAGAACAGTTGCGCCAACTTATTTTGCCCATCGAAAACAAGGTTTTTAGTAATGCGGAACATCTAATTTATGGTGGCTGCACTGACTGATGTCTGCGCGCGCAGCTTCGGACTCTGCCCTAGAAGCCCATTACACGCTGTGTAAATGACGTCACGGCACCCTCAGCTCTGTCTGCTGCTTGCCCCATATGACTAAATGCAATGAAACTGGGACGCTCTGGCCACCGTCCGAACTCCAGAATACATTCGTCAAATATTTTATATTGTAAAACTTCTGCTACAAATGATGGTGAAATCCATAGCGGCAATTCATAATTCATTTATCTCCAAAGAATTAAATACATATAGATATTTACATTATTAAAATAATATTATCATTGGGGGGGGGGGGCGTCCGAGAGTCCTTATGAGTAAGCCGCCACTGTTCATTCTCTATTTCCTCACCTCCATTAACCCATTCTTGACCATCTTCCACTTGAGAGATTAGTGCCGTATTCCTGCAATTCAAGTTCCAACATCTGTTGTACATTGTTTAATAAAGCTGCATTGTCATCTGCTTCATATTCTACAACATTTTTGTATTGGGCAGTAGGATTATCATCTGTGTGTGTTTGAACGGCATTTTCTACACCAGGCCAAGCTTTTCTCCAGGATTTGACAATTGTTGATTTGGAATCTCTTCAAAGGCTTTGGCTGGCATATAAATGACATCTTTAATGTTGGTTGTTTTCAAAGTGGTTTCAACCCGTTTTCTTCAAATTCGATTTTCCTCAGGATATCTGAAAGTAACATTTTTCTGTACCATCTTTTAAAACATTCAATAACACGTTGGTCAATAGGCTGTATACAACACTAGTCACATATTGTGGTGTTAAAAAAAAAAAAAATTATTTCAGGTTGCTTTTCGCATTCAAGTTTTACAGGATGGGTTGGTGTTTATTTAAAACCAGAATTGTCTTAATTGGCATTTTAAATTCTTTTAAGTGTTGTGTTACTTTGGGTACGAACTTGTTAATAAACCAATCTTTAAAAATTATTCCATGCCGATTTCTGACCTCTGTAGCAGTGAAGAAGTGATAAGATATTAATGTTCTTAAATGCACAAGGCTTCTAAGACTTCCCAATAACCAGTAGGGGAAGCCTATGTGTACAATAAGCATTAGTGAGAAAATTCATCTCTCTTTATTAATTTTAAATCCTGAAGCTGACTTTGCATAACTAGCAGAAAAGTTTTTAAGGAAGTTGTTTAAAACTAAGACTCATCTTGTCAACATTGTACACTTGCTCAGGATGCAATTTCTCCGTTTGAATGAACTCAGTGAGTTTAAGAGTGAACATCAAGATTTCTTCAGACTTGTTTAATATTTGAACTATGTTAAGACACGAGTATTCTCTTTTCATGTCTCAAGGTGGGAGTGTGTTATGGACACACATAACAACATTAAATGTACTTTCATACTTCTTTGGGACTGGCCAGCTGATTTAAAAATAACCTTTTTATGACTATAAAGAAAAAAATCAATTGTTATAGTTGTGGTTAAAGCTGGATTATATAAGTTTTTTGTATAATTAAAATTTTCTAGCATTAAACTTTAGTTTTGATATTTTCTCATTTATAATACTATAAATAACTTCCATTTATAATATTTTTTTAATACTTTTATTACCATAATAAAACAAACATGTATTAGTTTGTAGTTAAATAGAAGTCTTCTTTGTTTGTAAATGTAAATTTTCTTTTGTTTTGTTATTGTTTTATTAACCGTAAAAAACCACTCGGTGATTATTGTCTTTAAAACAAGGAACAAGGGCATAAGTGTCAGTAGCATCAAAAGTGAACAACAGTTGATCAAGTGAGACCTGATAGAAAAAAACTATTATTTCCTTGTTTGAAACTTCTCAGTTGTCATCGCATTATAAAAATAAAGGGAAAATGAACATAAAATAAAGATCCTTAGCCCTCGAATAGTCTAATAGAGTCAAAATCAAAAGAGACCAAGAGAGCTGGTCAAGAGAGGTCTGATAGAAAAGATGAAAGAGAGGGATATAACCCAAGAATATGTACCTCAGGATTGATACATTCCGTACTCACTATAGTGAGCCCCTGAGGGTATAGAAAATACTATAGAGAGGGAATTAACCCAAGACTACATAAAAAAGGGTTTAGATCCATAAAGGTCCCTCGGGATTTTCACACCTCTACTTAACAGTGAGCCACAGAGAGGTGTAAATGAGAAGAAGACAGTAATAAGGATTTATTATTGTTTAATATGAAAAATCCACTCCATTGGCAATTTTATTGGTGTTGTACTGAACTTAGTTTTTTCAATCATGTAGTTTTAATGCACTAAAGTACTAAGAAATGTCCATTTTGGTTTTCAGATCCAATCAGATGAAGTAGAAGATCAGAAAAAGCAACAAGAAAATGAATCTGCAATCATAGAGAGGATAAAAGATGAAATTGACTTGAAACAAAGGGAAATTGACTCTTCTTTCACAAGGTTTGCTACTGTTTTTATTATTTATAATATTTGCTACAATTATAATAAATAAGTACTATTACATTTTCGTATAAGTTTTTGGTAAATAATATGGGGGATATGCAGAAAGTATGTTCCGTTTCTAAATATTGTAGCTAAAATACTGCAGTTGCTATGTTGCATATGGGTGTTGAGTTAGTTAATTCATCTGCAAGGTACTGACTTAATTGAGTCAGATGACTTTTTAATGAATGTTGTAAAAATGTACAAATGGTGAATGGAGTGTGCGAACATATTTTCTGAATGCAAATTAGTCAGAATAAACTATTCACTATTGCATTACTTTCCTTTGTATTTTACACACATTTCACATTCACTTCTCTACAAAATTGTCTTTCACAAAACTGTAGTATCAGAAATTCTGTGCATTTTGGTTGCCAAAGTTGTTTTCAGAACAACACGAAATGAAATGACGGAGCAGTGAGTTAGTCTTTCTTACCCAATACAGTGAGTAATGCTACATCACTGGGGATGAAATATAGATGTTGCACATAACCCCGAAATATGCAAAGTTGTTTGAAAGAGAAAAACAGTTTTTCTTTTAGTTTCAAGACTCCAATGTTTTTAACAAAACGCTTAAGAAATTAAGAGAACATCTGGGAACATTTCGATCATCCCCTTATAACCTCTACGTTTTAAGTAAAGTCCATATGAGAAACCTAGTTGCAGTGTTTTGGCACAAGACACAAATATATATTCTTAATAAATATAACTGTTTCTAAGGTATTTTTCACAATAACAACTTTTATCCAACATAAACTTTTTAATTCATAAAAAAAATATATAAAATTCTACTTGCATATACAGTAGAACCCCTCTTAACCGGAGTCGGGACTGACACCCGCGCCGGTTGCCCGATTGGCCGGTTAATCCGAGGTTCCCGTGAAAAATCGGTTTTCGTTCAAAGAAAGCTTATTTATTCAGGTAGCGCTAAGAATTATGCAATTAAGATGTTATTGCAATTCATTTTATTGTACATAAATGTATCGTATATATTATGTTAGGTATATTATACATCAAACATGAAAAAATTAAACAGATTTTTTTACAGATTCCCCTCTGTCAAGTCTTTTGACACGTTTAATCGCGTGTCAAACGAAACCAACACACGCTTCCGTTTTCGTAACTCACTCATTTTTATTTACTGTATATACTGTACGTAGATCATAACCAGTCAAAGACAAGAAGAAAACTGTAAAGAAATGTTATATTTTCCATAATGTATACTAAAATGATTCGTGGGAAAAAAGCGGCCCATCAAACGTTTTTGTGGGTGCATGTCTGCTATACCGACGGGTGCCAATGCCGCAGTGTTTTTATGCCGCCGACAATGGGATACCGCTATCGACAAAGTCGTTTGATATTGCCTCCGCTTTGGTGTTTCAATTACAATTTATTTTCAGAAACTCTCATCCAACCAGTACACTACGATATAGGCCGGTTAATCCGAGGACCGTTTAATCCGAGGCCGGTTAACAGAGGTTCTACTGTATTCCGCTTATAGAAATGTATTAAATCATGGAAACACTATTAATAATATACTGTATTAGTATATTGATGCTCTAACTGTTGCTAAGTATTTTATATATTGCTTCCATTTTTAGCCTTTTTGACCTACTCTTAAAAAATAATCTACATCTTTTTTATATCCTTAGTTAAAAGTAGTTCTATTGTGTAACTACTAAAGCTGTTTCACCTCAACATGTGGCATCTTCAGCATAGCATAGGAATACTTACTACATTTTATACATGTTTACAATTTTAAAATATATTATTGTAATATAATTATAGTGCATGTCAAAAAATTTGACATTTTAGATTTAGGTTTTGGCCACAATATTTCACTTCTATTGCTACTAGTAGACTGGTGTCTTTGTGTTCTGTATAGTTTATCTATCAACCTTTGTTCTATGAAGTTATTTGGTCAATCCATTGATGATATAGTATCATGTATACAAGTGGAGGTGAAATTTAGTTTTTCATTCAATAGAGAATCTGGGTTTGTATTATACTGATTATATGTGGCGTATTCTTCTAAAATGTTCATAGTTCTTCTCTTATTAATACATGAAGTATTTCCAAGTTTTTTTTCTACAATGCTGTATGTGTGATCGGTATTGAATATGTGTTTTGCAAATTTGGAGGTAGTGTTGTTGCGGTTATTGTAAGATAGGTGTTCTTTGAATCTTGCAAGTGATGCATATAATAATAATCAATAAATGGCTGAATAATTAAAATTTAGAATGTCCATACTTGCAAAAAATCCTGTTTTTTTTTTTTGTTTTTTTTTTCTAGTTTGTATGGAATAATTTGTTAGGATCACATTTCAAGTGTATTGGCCTGAAATTTTATTTCTACATTCTTTGATAGCAAAGTACACTTTCCATAGACAAGGTGTCAGAAATCTGTTTAATAATATTTACATATTAAAACTTTTTTCCTACAAAGTTTATTCAACATGACGAATCAAACATTTAAAAAAAAAATCTATTTTGGAATTGTTAGAGGTTGTAGACAATTTTACTCCTCTGACAACTTTCTTGGGAAACATTTTCCATAAAAACATCAATATTGTGCTACTTTAATCTTTCTTCAAGTATGCTCTTTCATTATCGCACTACCAAAAACAGGCAAGTGAGTTTACAAATCGCAAAAGAAAAAAAAAGCATCTGATATTTTTTCCAAATTTATCTCCTTTCTTGTTGGCTGGACTATAAAAGAATTTTCGTAAACAATTGTTTAATTTTTCTATTAATTTTGTAAATATGAATGTTTGTTGCTTGGTTGGTTTCCTATGGCGTCATTTGGAATCTAATCCATTAGTCTTCTTGCATCCCAATACTATTCTTCGATCTGCTCTGGCCTTCATCAAGTTTTGTGCATTTCAGGTGGGGATCCTTGTTCATAACTGAATTTGATTAATTTATATGAAAGTATGCACCATGCCAAATTTTCTTTATTACTACAAAAATTATTACACTAATTTAGATTATTTATGCTAGAGACCGTAGGTACTTGGTGGTATTCCATTTTAAATAAAATTAAAACAACAATTTTTTTAGTATCAACCACAATGTTTTAATAGAAACTTGCCGACCATGGTTTCGCTAGTTAAAGCATTGTCAAGGACTTATACAAGAATGAAACAATAAGGTTCAGTACACAATATATACACATTATAACAATAGCTGGGTTTTCCCTTATAACCTAGATGAGAAAGGTAGAGGAAGGGAGTGGAGAGGAGGGTCAATGACTTGACTTGGTTAATGGTTTCAAAAGTGGGGAATTACTTAAATCTAATTGTTCATTTAAAACTAACACATTTTTATTTTTAACTAATCTATTAATTTCTAAATTTTCCAGAAGGTTTAATTTTTTAGATTTATTGACTATGTGTAAAATATCAAAATTTATATTACCATGAAAATCTGAAACAAAAACATTGTGGTTGATACTAAAAAAAATCGTTGTTTTAATTTTATCTAATTTAGATGATGGAGAGGAGAAGAAATACCCTCAGAAAGTAGATTTTGCTTTACTTAATTTATATACTTTTATTTGTTTAACCTCTTAGGACAAAGTATTTTTTCAATGGATTTACTTTTGACCTGAAATTCAATTGTCTTGTTTGTTTCCAGGCTTACAATAGATCAAGAAAACTTGAGGCGAGAACAGGACATATTGAAGTCCTATCAGATAGAATCAAACATTGGTGAAACAAACCAGGAAAATTTTCAAAAAAATATACAACAACAATACTCTGCCCTTAGTAAACAACTTGAGGAAACAAAAGACACGTTAGCAAATCATGATAATATTTTGGTGCTTCGTCGACCAACAAGTACAACTAGTACACAGACACAAATGCAGGACCTCATAAACAGAGACCAACAGACTTCGTGTTCCTCACAACCAGACCCAGAACTACTTCACCAGTTGCAACTTGTATGTATTAGAGGAGATAATACATATTATAGAAAGTTTATTTCAATATATTTTAAGTAGTTTGAGTATGTTTATTTTAATCCAAACAATCAACAAACTCCTCTTTTACTAAATATTACAGGGTTATCATAAAAGAATGGTGGTGTTTCATTAATTCATACGAAGACAGTAGAGAAATTTTGTGGTGTTGTATTGGTATTGCTGATAGCCTATAACCCTAATGTTTGTTTAACAGCTGTTGTAACCTCAAAATTAGTTCTTGCATTGTTGTGGTAGTGTGTTTTCCGGAGTGTTCTGTGTGGAGTGTGTTATTCTGTTCTCTAATAAAGAAAAAGCAAAGTGTGTTTTGTTGCTGGCTGAATTCAAGTCTGTAATTTTAGTGCAACGTGCATTTTGATGCGAATATAGAAGATTCTCCACATGAAAATAACATATGACGTTAGCTCAAACAATTCGAAGAAACTGGATCAGTTCAAAAGCAGAAATAATCTGGCAGGCCAAGTGTATCAAGGCGAAAAAGTTGAACTTATTAGACAATCTGCAATCAGAAGTCCTAAGAAGTCAATACCTCGACGAAGCCTAGAGTTAGGTATTGCAAAAACAACAATCCACAAAGTTCTACACAAAAGACTGAAATTACACGCATATAAAATCCTGCTATTGCAGGAATTGAAACCTGATGATGGTGCAAAACATTTTAATTTCGCTGTTAAAATGTTGAACAAGATTGATGAAAACCAATCATTTTTCGATGATATAATTTTTTTCAGGCGAATCTACATTCCATATCAATGGGTCTGTTAAAAGACACAATTCACGCATATAGGGGTCGGAAAACCTACATACAATTTTTGAGAAAATACGTGACGCCTAAAGTTAATATTTGGTGTGACGTGATGAAAAATCGTCTGACAGGGCCTTCCTTTTTTTCTGAAAAGACAATTAATGGAATTTTATATCTTGATATGTTAATCAATTATTGTTTTCCTCAGCTGGATGAACTCGAAAACATTCAAAAACTTCATTTTCAACTAGATGACACACCCCGCACTTTAGTGCATTTGTCACAGACACTTTGGATGAAATGTTTGTAGATCAATGGACAGGCCGGCAAGGACCTATACGCTGACCTCCAAGGAGTCCAGACCTTGTGATTTCTTTTTGTGGGCGTACATCAAAAACATTGTTTATCGAGAAAAAATTCGTGACCTAAATCACTTAAGGAACAGGATTAATGAAGTAATGACAACCGATAACAAAGACATATTAATTAACATTTGGGCAGAACTTGATTATCGATTGGACATTTGCAGAGCAACTAATGGTGCACATATCGAAATTTAAAACTGTTTCCGATGACGATTTAGATAAATAAACAACATCAGCTGTAAGTAATTTTGTTTTCATTTAAATCATGTTAAAAACCCTGCCATTCTTTTATGATAACCCGTATTCTGTGTTGACTAATAAAGGATGAGTAATGAAACAGGTGATTTAAAAAATTTAATATTTCTTTTTAATTTTTGTTTATATACAGATTGTTATCGCAATAGATACAGAAAGAGATATAGCAATAATATATTTACTAATTTATATATTTCCTACAAGATTTATTTTATATTTCTTTTTTGAAGCCTCTGGAATTTCAAAAAACTAAATACACTCATCTTTGATAAATGTCAAATTTTAAATATGTAGATTTTTCATATACAAGAAATTCTTGAACATAACTTTTAATTGTTTCAGGAAAGAGAAACAATAAGTCAGTTGCAAGAGGACAACACTGAGTTGCGTGCTTATGTTTTACAACAACGATGTCGAATAGATGAATTGACCCACCGTGCAACAACTCTAGCAGTCCAACTGGAAGAATCACAACGATCTATAGCAGAACACGAATGTCAAGAGAGAGTGGTTGCAATTCCTCCTCCACCAATACTTCCACCTATATTTCATCCTCCTTTAATACACCCAACACATTCTTATTTGAACTGGCAACCTCAACGAACAGGTGCTGGTGAAGAATCGTTCTTCACACCAAGACATAATGTAGCACAGCAACCATCAGTCAGACATGACGCTAGAAGAAGAAGACCTTTGAGATTTAATTGTAGCCAAAACATATCAACTGCTTCAGAAGATTCAAGTCCTACAGATGAAATCCTCCGTGAAGCAAGAAGAAGATTACAAGATCTTGAAGAACAAAGTGCTGCTGTTAATAGGAGCTATCGACAGTTCCAAGCCAGACAATTGGAAGAGTCAAATACAGTAGTTTTGAATAGGAATACACCAAATAGTCGTGCAAATCATATTACCAACTATTATTCTTCTGCTCCTGTGCCTTCACAAATTCCATTTCGAAGAACACTTGCTGCTAATCATCCTCGACTCCACAGACAGACACCTATTTCAGATGATAGTGATGACAATGATTTCAATTTAATAAATTCAAGAAGGCCTTTCTTTAGTAGACATAAAAATATAACAAATAGATTTGTCATTTCACCTGATAATCCTTTACCTCCTAGGAGATTGTATTTCACAAATTTTAAACATTTTTCAAAATATGCCAGTTTTAAAAAAAGGCATGGAAAATCTCCCATCGCAAAAACAACTAATGAAAATAGATTCTTACAAAATAATAACACTGATTGGGGACACTCATCAAATCAAGGCGAACAATCTGAAAGAAATGCGACAAGAACTGAAAATCAAGCTTACCAGACTGATTTTATATTGTATGACACAAATAAAGAAACAAATTCAGATTCAGACTCTAGTTCTGATTCAGATTCTTTTTTCAATAGAAATGAGAAGATACAGTATAAAACGTCAAAAATTTTACCCAAACAGCTAAAAAATTACAAAAAAAGTAAACTTAATACTATAGTGAGTACTCGTTTCGATCTTGAGATAAAAAATACAGGTGACCGCCCAGAGCAGTCTAAACTAAGTGATGTAAAAGATACAAATGAAAAACTTGACTCACCTAAACAGATAATTGTAAATCAATTTGAAACTATCCTTCCAAAAATAATAATGAATCCACTGTCTTCGGCAATTTCCAGTGGAAGCCTAGCTGTTGAATCTATTCCAAAAGATGATTCAATAAAAGAAAAAGAAGATTCTACAAATCTTCGTCAAAGGAATGTAGACCTACTTAATGATTGTAATAATACCACGGAACCTAAGGTAAATGAATTTATTAATATTTGTCAGACCGAAGAAGCACCCATAGTTGAATATGAACACACAGTTCCAGAACTCTTAGAAGAACCATTGCCTTTAACAGTACCAAATGTACAATTATTAAATGAAGAGGCCATTTGTGAGACACAAACAAGTGTGTTACAAGGTGAGTAAATTTAAAACTAAATATACATGGTGTAAATTAAGTCGTGATACACCTCGATATATTTTAAATGGAATGCTATATCAACGGAAAACCTCTACCATATCTATTATAACACTTTTCTGGTGTTTAAAGTTAAAATGTTTGCCCCTTTTTGAAGGGGGAGGGGTAAAGGAGGCAACTTTCATTTTTTAAATGGTCTCCTATCTTGTGTCATATCATTGGAAAGGTCTATGCAATAAAAAAATAATGGCACCTCTAAAAGGTTTCTAGTCCATTCCTGGCAAAAGTTACATGGAAAAATTAGTTATATGTTTTCTGTCTCCTGTCCAAAAATATTTTGGAGTGCAGGCATGATCTGGTTGGCAAGCATCTCTAAATATTTCTTGGAGTTCAAGTTTTCATCAATTACAAACGATACAACTAACTGTTTGACTATTTCTGCCCAAACATTTACTTTTAAAGGGCATTGCGTATGAGCCTCAACATACCAGTGTTGATTTCCCAACATCAATGTGGAATGACCAGCAAGGTCTCCTGACCTTAACCCACTATTTTTTTTTTCTTTTGCGGTCACATGAAAACTCTTTTTTATGAATTTAAGCCAAACTGACATCAATGAGGTCAGGTACAGGGTAGAATTTTTCAAAAGGCTCAATCCAATCCACGAGAATTTTTTTCGAATGCTGTCTCAGTTTTTTAGAAATGGCTAGCACACTGCCAAACTACCGAAGGTCAGCAATTCGAGCACTTGTTATATTAAAACAGGTAAGAGATATACAAGTTAGTCAAAACTAATTTTTTCATGTAACTTTTACCAGGGATGTACTATAAACCTTTTGGAGGTGCCATTATTTTTCTATTGCATAGACCTTTCCAATGACATGTCCAAGATAGGAGGTTGCCATTTTAAAAAATGAAAGTTGCCCACTTTACCCCCTGAGGACAAAATTTTAAACCTTTAAACGACAGAAAAAGTGTTAAAACAGGTATGGTAGAGGTTTTATGTATATACCAATTGATTTAAAATATATTGAGATATTATAAAAGTTGATTTATTTGTTATCAGTACAGCTTATTTTTCAAATGTTCTCCTTGCAAATAAGTTAAAAACTTGAAACTATTTTGTAGATGCAATTAGTTGTATAGAAGATAAATAAAGGGAAGGGAGGGGAACATCTTATCATTGGGTTGCATTATTGCTACGATCAAAGTAAAAACGACTTGTCGATCGGTTTCTATAATATATATTTTTGTGTTCAGTTTGTCAAGTTGTGGATTCCAAAAAACATTTTTACTTTCCAAACAAAAAGTTATATATAAGAAAAGTAATGTGACATAATGAAACTCTTCGCTCCAGATTTTGATTTATATCCGTTTTGAAAACCCACAAAACACTTTTTGATGAATTTTATTGTTTACTATTAAGTGTGACTTAAACAAAATTTACATTTCATGCTCTGCAATGGTCATTTTGATGCTACCTGTGAAAACTCTAGTGTCCAAACGGTTTAAGAGTTTTTAATGTAAATTTGTAAACAATGACACAGATTTGTCCAAGTAAATTTTGAAGAAAAAATTCTATTAGATTTGAATTAAAAATATGCATGCAGAATGTCAAGACCATCCATTTAACCTATTGTTACAATGTACTTCTGAATTATTGGTAAAGTTGACCAGACAAGATTTAAAATTTTGTTCTTGTTTCAAAACAACCCGTTTTCTTTTCCCGGACATAGTAGTACAATGAAAAAATCTCATATGTCCTAAATCACAACTTCATAAGTCAACAATTATTCAAGTTTATGTAACATGGTGCGTAACAACTAGAACACAAACACTGCTCCTTTCGGCTATACAATTTTGATTCAAATTTTATTGCGGAGTTTTTAAATCATGCATCCGTTTCGGTTAAGTGGGGTTTTACTGTTATATCATTTTAAAATATTACGAAAAACTGATTTTATACATTTTTTTAGAACAACCTGTATTTAGCAAAAATGTTTGAACCACCAAGATCTATATGTTTGCAATGACAGGTCTCATACTTTTCTAACTACTTGAGTGAACATAAAGATATGGAGGTAGTTCAATGTGTTTCTATCAACCTATATGTAGTACTTTTCAGTTTTTAACCAATATAAACAAGACGTTTGTGCAACGACAGGTCACATACTTTTCTAACAATTTGAGTAAACTTAAAGATATGAACCCATTTCAATATGTTTCTATCACCCTATAAGTAATTCTGTTCAGTTTTTAACCAATATAAATGGGCTCTTTTTTTCAGGACTGGAACACCAAGGAGAGGGAAATGTTGAGGTTCCTGTATCAGCTATAGCTCTTTCTATTACATCAGGTAGTGATATATTTCGGGAACTGGAAATTTCTCATAGTGAACAAAGTGACGACATCATATCTACAGCTGATGACCATTTTAGTAAACATTCTTCTGATTTTTGGGAATAAACTCTTTACAAATAATCTTTGCTGTACAGGTGGTTTGTAATCTTCTTTCATTTCCTTTTTCAATTAACCATCAAACATATAAAAATAAATATTAATTGTAGGCTGGTGAAATTGAGTAACTTATTCTGTACAAATAAGGAAGTCTGCATTTATCAGTTTAATAATCTGTGTGGATGATAATGATTACCTAATAGTTTATTTATCTTATTCTATTTTTTTATTGTGGTTTTCATTTAGAATAGAACCAAACAAATATAATATAGTTAATTACCTTAGAGATTGTCCTCAGTCCGTATAATAGTTATGGCTACAGCGCTGTTTCGCCGAACACTGTTGACTTCGTCAGGCCCGCACTAACACAACACAACACTAACACAACACAACACAACACTAACACATATAAAATCAGAGTATGACTCGTCGTACATAAATAATAAAATTGTGTCCACATTATAAGGTCTTACTTGTCCAGCTGCAGGTATGGTACTCACGAGTATGTACGACGAGTCATATGATTTTATATGTGTTAGTGTTGTGTTGTGTTACGTATTTATGTGTTAGTGCGGGCCTGACGAAGTCAACAGTGTTCGGCGAAACAGCGCTGTAGCCATAACTATTATACGGACTGAGGACAACCTCTAAGGTAGGTAATTAACTATAATATATTAAACAGTCCAAGGCAACACATTATACTTTATAAAACCAAACAAATAGATGAGTTCTCAAAGGTACATACTAATAATAAACACAACAAAACATTTACCGTTTGGAAACAAAATAGAACCTGATGTCAAAGTTCAAGATGGCAAACAAATTAAAAAAAGTAAAAAAGGTGTATAATAAGGTTTTAGTGTTGATGATTACGAATCTGATCTCCAAATTGCAAAAGTTGAAATGGCGAATCTAATATGGCAGACAAATTTAGTAAATTTTATTTAATGATGCTTAAAGAGAGTATAAATAGGTTATGAAGAATGAAAATAATTTTACAAAAGTACAATTGCATTACACAAATCATTTATTAATTATCAAGAACGAAACTAATACACAGGATTCATAGTTGGGGTAATGCTCTCCAATGTTCTCGGATGTCTTAGACTGATCTGAAGTATCATACGACATAGATGTGACAACACATTTGAGTTGTGGTTTGGTTGGTGTAGCTGGTGTATCACTGAAGAGGACGACCTTGTCGTTGAAACTTAGGCGTAACTTACGCGTCTGATACTTAGGCGTATTTTTTTATGAGAATTGTGTTCTGTGGTTTGTTATACTGTATAGTTTTTCTCTAAAGTCAAGCTCAACATTTAATATAGATGTGAAACTTATCAAAACTAGCGTGTCTACTGCCTTCTTTGACAAAACTTTTATCTTTGTTTAGGGAGTTTCCATATACTCGATATTGAAGGGTCCGAAGAGAACCCAAAGTCTTAAAAAGTCAGTCATTGAAATATTCATAAATGGCACTTGAGCCTCTTCAGATAATTGCTCAATAGGCAATAATACGGAAACTATGATTTCTGGTCCATATATTAAAAGTTTATGGATTAACGTAAGCATATAAAATACCAAGGATACAATCCTGCTGTTTCCAATGCATAACAGCCTAGATATGAAAAACATTAAAAAATGTAATACAACATAAACAAATAAACTGATTTTTACTAACATAAATTATATTAAAATTTTTACATTTTGTCCAACAAGTATAAAATATGTGAAAAACTATATTATGGATTTTTAACTTAATTAATGGCATACAGCCAATGGTTAATAATTAGTTTCATTTGAATCGGATACATAATCTAAAGAAAAGTCTGTAATCAATCACTTATCTCCTCCTTTCTTGGCAGATTTTGAATATGAAATCTGGTACATTCAATATTGTAATAGAGCAGATGTATTCAAAATTAAAAGTAGTAATTTGCCCCTAATTACAGCAGTAGTTGCTTGGAAGCCCAAAATAAGTTGTCTTTGACAAGTTAGGACCAGATTCGTCCATATTAACTATTGAGTTAAATTAGTAATTAATGTTTTCTTTGTGTGTAGCTAATGTAATTATTACACTGTGCGTCTCATGGGAGCCCTATACTCTGCAGCAACCAGTGTGACGCTGGTTTTAATTTCTGTACCTACATAGAGACAGAAAGTCAGATTAGACCGGATACCACCAGTAGAGGCAGTATTTATTTGTAAAATGATGTTATACTAGAGAAAACCTCTCTAACTCCTGCACCTACAGTCACCCTGATAAAACTTAAGATTGACCAATAGGATAAACAAGAGAAAAGCATTTATGGGGGAAGGGGGTATAAATGAAGATACTCTGGTGGGAAATATAAAGACCCTCCACTTATAGTGGAGTAGAAGATTTGGAAAGGTATAGTACCATTCTCAGGACTAAAATTGCACCGAAGGGGTTAGCTTTAGGTATGTGGGTCCTTACATTGTTGATGACTACTAGATAGGAGCCAGCAGCTTCAATTAAAGTAGTCATTTTAAGTAATCCACTACCATAGTTTTGGAGATATCACAAATTCCAATTACATACAAAAATTTTTCCTACAACTGGGTACCGTACATTATATTTTCTACTATTGTTAGATTATGTGAGAGCTATACATATAAGTTGGCATTTGACAATAGCATTAATTAATATCTTTGATTTTCTAGGCAAACAAGTCTAAAGCTACTTTATAGCTAAAGCAATTATATCAGGTGGAGCTTTTGACCACTCAAAATCATCTCGTCCATTTCAAAATCGTGTTTCCGACATTTTATTGAATAACTAGGCCCATAAATGAATTTGAGGTTAGCTGAGTCTGTTTTATTATTCAGTGAGCAGGTGACGTGATAACAATAAACCTGAATCAATTGATTTATTCAGCATGTGATAAAATATCACATTTAATTGATATCAATAATTTTTTTTTACACTGATTAGTAATCAGCTGTTTTACAATCATAAATGAACATAATGTTTATAAACATAATGTGTTTAGGTCATAAATGAACATAATGTTTATAAACATAATGTGTTTAGGTCATAAATGAACATTTTAGACACAGTTGTAGGAAATAAAATATATACTTCTTCTATAATAAAAGTATAATTTAATTATTTACATTATCAAGGCATTCATCAATCTTATGCAAAAATTACTGTACAAAGAACACATTATACACTGAAATCAGTTTTTTAATTTAAAGTAGACATTAAAAATAAATGTTAAATTACACTAAGATCCACTCCAGATCTTCTATCTTCCAAATGAGCCTATAAACAGAAAATTCAGTAATAATTATTATAAATCAGAGAGATACATACAAGATTCTATAAATTCTAGCTATTTTGATCTCCCTCAAGAAAACACATATACTATAAAATATAAAAAGAGATCCTATAAATAGGAATAATTTGGTTCAATTGTGTTCGTATACACTTATACAAACATGATTTTCGATTATATAGTGTGATTATTCCGTATACTATCAAGGTTGGTAACCAAACTGCCGATCGTGATTTCACCAACAACATTCCACACATGAACAACTAGTGAGAATCTTTAAGAATAAGAAGACACGAGTATATGTACCGAGTATTCATGGGAATCATTTCCAACAACTACTATAAGGCTAAAAGTCAATGTTACGTATTGTTGTACTCTTAAGTAAACTGGGAAAAACAAAAACATTTCACCTCCAATTGTTCATTTTGTACAAATTTGAAACTAGCATCAAATTTTGTATAAAAATATTTTCTACAATAAAAAATCAGAGATTTAAATAAACTTAAATTAACCATATATCTTTACTGTAAATGTTTATAACATATGATGTACCAATAATCACTGACACCCTGAAAAAATTTAAGGTATTAGCCTTTCTCATTTTTTCATTTCTACTGGAAAATATAGAGGTATCAGTGATGCTTAAAATTATACTGCAACAGTATCCTCAAGGTAGGAATGTGTCTGGGGTGGAGAGGAAAAGAGGGACCCCCCCCACACTTTGTTGCTTTAGCGGTACAACCCCAATAAAAAAATATAGATCTCAAATGTTTCTGTGTAAACATGTACCCTACTTTCGTTTCTTTTATCGGTTTAAATAAGAATAAAACATTTACAAAAGTGCACAAGGTGCATATAAGAGACACATTTTTGTTAATGAACAGAACATGTAACAATTAGTTGTTTTACTTATAAATATATATGTTAATCTTTATTTAAAAAGTTTTAATAGTAAAACATTTACTAAATAAACCAAAAATATAATATTTGTTATTTTAAAATTATCTTAATCATTCAATGTCTAACTATTCAAGGTGTGACTATACGTTACAGAATGTTCAGAAAATGTTGTGCCAAACTTTGTATTGGTTACATAGGTCAAAATAAAGAAAAAAAATGCATGTAAACATATGTCTGTGAAGCGCTTTGGTTTTCCATCTTTCGCCCACTTTGTGATTTTTTGAAAAATAATTATAGGTTTTGAAATTTTAGAGTCGATATTTGGTAGGCTATACAAATTGTGTATGCTTTTTTTTATCAGTATAACCAAGTAGCCTAACCAGTACACCCAGTATGCATTCAAAAACTTCTAGAATGTGCCTAATCTAATTGTAAAAAAATAATATATCAACAAAATAGTATTTACAACTTTCTTGCAGGAAGTTATCATTTAGCCGAGAAATATAAATTATCCTCGTTTTGAATATTTTAATCATTATTTTTATTAGGTAAAAACTTTTTAAATTTTATCATTACATAAACTTACTTTTTTACACAACTTTATACTTTGTTAGTTTTTATAAATAAATATTGTAATTATAAGATAAGTGAGATGCAGTCTCACGAAGTTGTAACTTTAGGAATTAAATGTAGTCAAGCAGTAATTTGTGTGCCTAGTTTTCTAGGAATGGGTTGTAGCGTCGTCAGACTAGGGAAGCAAGCAGAAGTGAGGACACACCCCTTACACCAGACACACTCCTAGTCTGAGGCTACTGTACCTTGATTTATTTTTTTTTTTATCACACTTGTATAGCATAATCATGCTGTAATTGAACAATCATATTAGTGGAATGTTTCTATTTGGTAACAAATATTTTGAACCATTTAAAAATGTTAATCATACCTCAATTATTTGAGAAAATTCTGGGCGACCAAGAAGTTTGTAAGAAGTGACAACAAGCTGCTTAACTGAAACATGTAGTATTGGACTGCCATAACTGAATAAATCCAATCCTAATTCTAAACTTGTGCCAAAGTCGCATTCATCAGTGGCAATATTAGCAAATGTAATAACAGGCTGAAGTTGGGCCCAATATGTTGAACGCTCTTCGTCTGATGTGCACTCCACGATGCTTTTTAATATCTTCTTGATCATTACTATAACAAATTTGAAATTATAGGTACGGTTTTATTGTTACAACAATAAACACATTGTAAAAACAAAATATCTAAGTAAGTACTGATTATCTATGTACATACAGCCCTAAGAAATTTATTAAAACTTTTATTATCAACAATTCAAATATTTTTAAAATTATTTCTATTAGTGTAAAAATAGCTAAAAAAAAATTAACAGTATTTTCTTGAGCAACTTGCACAATGATAGGATTCTTAAGAGGTGACGTTCTACATATTCTTTAGCAGTCTTACACAACCAAAAGAATCAGGGTCCTTTTTTAACATAATAAGAAATAGTGTATTAGAGGCAGCTTGGTTTAAAAAAATAAAATAAAAAATTTATAAACTTAAGTGAGTATTGCATTGTGGCATCAGCGTGTGGGCAGACTCTGCCATGAATTAGTATAACATGGCTTATTCTTAATCGCACGATGCAATTTCTTTAGTGTTTCGCAATAGACATTTGAATTTGTGAGTCTCAAAATATATTTCACATGATTTTCTAGGTGGAAAGTGCCTGCTTGAATTTCGCTGATGATGAAATGGACTGTCGCTTCGATTCAGGGGTTGTGTACAACACCCCATGTCTCATCCTCAGTAACTATATGGCTCAAGAAGTTGTCGCCTCGTTCACTGTATCATGTTGAAAAGACCAATGCAACACAAAGTTTAATTTTGTATTGTTGTCTTTGGCACCAAGCGTTCACACAATTTCCATGGATGCAGTTTTTCAGATACAATTTTATATAGAAGTGAACTACAAATTTGTGAAAAATGAAGGAAGAGTGGTGTAATAGTGAAGTGTCTGTTTTAATTTATCTTCTTTTCAAATGAATGTGCCAAATCTTCATAATCCACACCCATCATTGTGCACATCTTTCAAACTCCCCCCCCCCCCCCTTTTGTAAAATAATTTAAATAGATAATTCTCAAACCAATTTTTGAGGTATAGGCTACCTGTTTTAAAGTTAAACAAAAAATGATATTTAGCTGGACATTTAACTTACTATCAGTCTCTGCTAGTTCTCTATAACCAATATCCATCTTCTTGTTAACGGGTACCACCAACCCAGCACCATGGAATGTTCTTGACACTACCTTCTTATCTCTTGCTTGCATTTCCGCACTAGATTTGCTTAAACTGTAACCTTTGTCCACCGCCCAATCGGTAAGAGCTTTCTGTACTTTTGGTACTTTCATTCTCATAAAAGGGTCACCTTCGCCATCTTTTAAACTATTCAAGTATGCACTGCAACAAAAAATTTAATAAAGTACAAAAAGTTTAGGTTTTTTAAATTTTATGTCAACTCAGTTTAAACTACAATTAAGATATATTTTATTCACATCATCTGGAAAAGCATTATTCTTAGAATAAAATAATATAAAATATAATTAAAACTCCTTCCGTTTCTTCATCTGATGAGCTGCAACTGAATTGCTTGTCCTTACTCTAGCCGGTCTAGATGAAAGTAATGTTTCCAATCTAAATAATATAGTCCAACGCCTACCCAAATCGATAATGAATAAAAAAAGTTTTTAAACATAAATTTGTAAATAAAGAATACACAATTCAATGTTTTTTTATAACTTCAAACTTAATAAATGCCTAACACTTTAGAATTACAATATACTAAAATATTAAAAAATGTAGTTTCAAATTTCTTTTAAACATTAATAATGTTTGCTTAATTTTATCAAATAGTCAATGTTTATTAATACAAAATTTAACACAATCTGATTGTCCATCTACAGGACTACACAAAAGTTGTCCAATGACAGATATATTATATTTCTCAATTTAATATATTTTTATGACAAAATTGAAATATATCTCTCTATTAAGTTCTTCCAATTAGTATATTGAAAATCTATTTCAAATATTTTATGTCTTTGATATATTATACAGAAGTAAGCAAGAATAATTTTAAAACATCCGCTCATTGGGTGTGTCGCCCGTGGAGATTCCGAAGAACCGTTCTAGTTAATGAGAAGATCTCGTGTTGGCAAGAGAGCCAATAACAGGACTACCCTTGCCCCAACGAAGATGAGTGAATGAGCTCCCAAAAATCATACTGTTCCCTCCCAGTTCAAGAAATATTACTATTGGTAGGATTTATGGTCCAATTAGAACCAATCTGACACAAAAGTATTGGCGCACAAAACACACTGCACTGAAATTGACACTTTGTCTAATGATTGCTTAATTTACCTAATTTATTTCATTTTAGAAACTGGAACAATAGTTCCTTAAAACTTAATATAATTTTTAAATAGTAGTGTCCATTCATACATTACATTTACTCCTGATTCTGCAACATTAATGAAATTTGAAACATTGTCTGTCCGTCTATACATGATTTCATTATACAATCGCAAAATTAGTTTGACGCAAATTTCTTAAGTCATATCTTGTTACACCTCACACATTGAACCAAGTATTAAATAAAGTATTGAATAAGTATTAAGTAAATAAAACACAAAACTTAAAGTTACATAAAAGTTACACATCCACAGTTAACTATTGAGCTACTGATTTCTGTATAGTTGTTATCTCCTCCCCTAATTATTAAACATTGTATGTGAGATCAGAAACTGAAATCATTCCCATACGAGACATAATAATAGTTCCGGCCGCCCAAGGTCAATGCAACCAATTCACTAAAGTGACAGATATAAATCACTTGAGTTTACTATTTAGTTTAATATTATTTTGTTCAAAAATAAAATTTTATTTGAAACCTAATTACATTGTTGTTTGAAGAACAAAGCATAGAGGTAAAGTTTATTTTTACATTCAATGTACAGTACTAGTAATTTGTAACAGATTTTCAGCTACAAAATTATTTTCAAAGTAAAAAATACATATATATGTGGTTGAAAAATATCATGTTCAGTGTATAGCTAAATCCTGTAGGAAAGAGCGAATTACTTGGTTACACCCCTCTCTCAAATATGAATGACACTGTCAAGTGGAAGAAGGAAGTCTAATCCTTACTACTACAATTATGTTATCATCTGTTAATGACGGCATGAGGCATGATTTAGAGTAGTAAACAACTCTTGACTAAATAAAATATAAAAACTTATATTTCAATATATTATAACAATGGATTTTTTTTTTTTTTTTTTTTTCAATGACAGTCAATACTAACTACAAAGCTGTCAACATAAATTTAAAGAGTTTGTTTTTTTCAAATCGAGCTAACTCGACCCCAGTACAGGCAGAAAGTGTTATTATTGTATGTGACCAATGTTCATCTGCTGTTACGAGAACAAATCATTACAAATATATTATACAGGAAAAAAAACAATATTTTAATTTATCCAAATTCCATTGTCAAAAATAATTTTGAATTGTGAATTGTTTTATCAATCTTAACTATAAAATCTTACTGGGAAAAAATTCCCAACAGCTTGCAAAATTTAAGGATTTTTCCCAACACAAAAAATTCATGCATAATTCCCGATTTTCAAGGCTGCTGGGACACTCTGTTATTAATGTTATTCATAAGTTCCGACAGGTAAACATGAATATCCAAAGTATAACACTGCAACATTCTTAAAATTAGATGTGTAGAATGAAAAAAGTCCAGTTTCAGAGATCAAAGGCAATGTTAGCCTTTTCTTAAAATTTGGGGAATTGTATAATTTGTTGCTGCAAAACGATGAGCAAATAAATACTGACAGCGAGTGCTAACTGGAACCCGAAGTCCACCATGGATAGCATGTATGTTTTATTTTTGACACACCAAAACTTACAATTTTGAAGTCATAAAATTCTATTTTTGACTTACTTGACAGCAGCAAACAAGTTTGCTCCCATTGGTCGAATTATTCCATTCCTTTCTGGTTTCTTACTGTCCAAATAGTTACTAGCAACAAACACAGGTTCTTCTGAAGGATCATCTCTGAAGTAGCCCAAGTGAAACTGTCTCGCATCATCTCCACGTAATACTGTCTATAACATATATATCTTATCGTAAGAACTAAATTACTAATTTCCTGTTTACTAAACTATTTTTAAACAAATGTATAGGCTTATTGGAGCGATGATAAAAATTTATCTTAATGATTATGATATTAAATTTAAAAAATTGCAAATTCATTAGTACAAACCATACTTTGAAAAAGAGAAATAGTATTTTTTTAGTGGAATTCACTTTTTTACTATAAAAATAAAAAAGAAAAGTATCAAATTGATGTATTTACTACTCTCTTCTAAAACCGTCATTTTCAAAGCCTACTTTAAAAGAAACTATGTTTTAACTGTGAAATTTTGACATAAAAAGTACGAAGGAATATAACTTTTAACTGTTATATTCAAATTATAAGAGAGTATTAATCTACGAGGCTTTGACTATATTTTAACCATTAACTTAAATAACACTCTATCACAGGCTTTTCGTTTGAGCAAGTGATCACAGATGTGCATTCCCTTCTAGATGACATGTTGTTCGTAATCCGGTTGGTGACCGTGGTTAGTTCCAGATGCAACCAAAATTGCCCACGTGACCCAAAAACTGCAACCAAGATCACAACTACAATGAACCTACTGACCGTTAATCTAAACACATACACCATGACCCATTTCTATTGATTTACAAATAACTCCTAAACTGAGATTTTTGGGTAGAAGATAACAAATACTCATTGTTGTTTTTCTTACTATTTTCACAATTTATTTTCACTCCTTCATTCAACTAAAATTTTACAACAAAACTTTTTTAAATTATACATTAAATAAATTTGTAAATTTTAATTTCTGCTCAAAACAAACTATGACAATATACCTAAAATTTTACAACAAACCTGCATTTCAGGAGGATCGTAATAATATCGCCAATGTCTAAGAAATGAAGTTACTTGTTTTTCATCAGCTTCAGTAATTGTGATTTTATCTGCCAATACATCAAAAGCTCCAACCAATTCTAGTTTTATACCTTTCAATGCATCTATAACAATTACAAAATAAATCAGTAAAACATGAAGACGTTCTTTGTTACACTGCTTAGAAAATCACTAGCAAGCATGATCTTACTTCAATCAACTTTACATTTAATTTTGGAAATATGTACGCAACAGCAAATTTTGAAGAAAATTTCAATTTAAAATTTTTAATTTTGTTTAGAAAGCAGAAAGCTATTTCAGTCAAAGTAGTGATTTCCCTCCTATTCACATATAAATATAATTAGATAACATTGGTGATTTGTGCTTTTTAGGTAATGATAGTTATATGAACAAATTCTCGTATATTGTGTAAGTTTATCTTTAATTTTGGAAAGAAAGTGGTAAGATTACTGATAAGCCGTATGGATAAATTTTTCGTGGAATTGTGTATCCTTAAATTACCTAATTTAATTGTTACTCAAAAGAATGTGTACTTTTTGAATTTTGTTAAAATAGTGATGACAGGTGTTTTAGAGATAGTAATGTATTCACTGTCTTGAAATGATTTAAAATATTCTAAATACAGTAGAACCCCTCAAACTCGACCCCCTCAAACTCGACATTCTGTCAAACTCGACAGGGCCAGTGACCAGGAGCATGGGATTTCCAAGGTCATTCACTGCATTGTTTTACGCCATGTGCACCTGCCAGATGCCGAGAGGTTGAGGCTTGTCACTTTTGTTTATACAGCTGTGAGGGTTGCTCATTTGTCTAGCCACTTTCTAATCCTACTGTATAGTAGAGGCCAAAGTTAAAGATAAAGGGTCCAGGTAGACCGGGACAGCCCCAATCATGTGTTGTTAAAACATTCATATTGTTGTGAACCCAAGCGCCTAACCACCCGGATGCTACCGGTCATTAGCACCGATTCCATTAAAGTAAGCGGCAAGTCTTTTGTAATAACAATTCAATGGAGCGTCGTAGAACTATGATTCAAGTTTTGTAATAAAGGTCTTAACCATGTGAAAAAAATGACCCAACTTAATTATATGCGATCAGCAGTTCTATTTATAGCATTTATATTGGACCGTGTTATTTCCAAGAATAGTGTTATTTCAGTGTTTTTTTACTGTAAATTTTATTACAACATATTAGGGTAGGTCTTTTTAGTTTACTGAGCCTATTGTACAAGGCCAATACTTTTAAACTCTCATTTGACCCATCGATAAATTTCATTTTAATGTGTGATTGAACACACTATTTTTGTTGTTGTCAGGCAGGGACTTTTTGCAATAAACGTGTAATCATTGATAATAAATAAATGTACAGTTATTTAAAGTATTTGTTGCAAACCTAACCATTAAATACCAAAGTTCCCTAAAACTCGACAACCCCCAAACTCGACAACCTTAAAGTCCACATTGTGTCGAGTTTGAGGGGTTCTACTGTATTAACAAACTAAACAAGAAATTATTAAAGAAAATTCAAATCTCATGTTATATTTATATCAAAAAATGGAGGTCTGGTTTTATGAGCTACACCTCAGGTATTATTTCTCCAAGAAAATGTTTTACAATTAAAGACTGATTTAAACTTCTCAGTCACCATTGCCATACAAAAAAAGAAGATAAAATAAAGACGCCTAGCTCTCGAATAATCTAATAACGTCAGGGTTGGGAAGAGAACAAGAGTTGGTCAAGTGAGACCTCATAGGATAGATAAGAGGGATTTAATAATCCAAGACTACATGAAAAATGTGTAGATCAAGTTGGGCCCTTGTGATTACCATGTCTGTGCTTACAATAGCCACTGAGAGTGGGGAGATAAGAAAGATGCAAAGAAGAAATAGTTTTATCCCAGAGAAAACCAGAACCTGTGACCAAACAATTATTCTTTAAGTATGTAAGCTTTCGGGAGTTCAATACATTTTCATATGATAGCTGGATAATATGCCCCTTTCATATATCTTGATTACCTACACTATACGTTACTCCAGGACCTCTTAAAAGAGAGATACCCTCTGAGGCTTTGCAAAGACCTCAAGAGTCACCTCCATCAGTAACAATCTATTGAAAGAAGGTACATCTGAGTAGTCAGCTGTTAAATCAAATGTATAAAATAGAGCTTACTGAAAATGAATATAACACTAAATACATGAAAATATCAAACTTGGAAAACAGAAGAGTACCGCGGACCTTCGCAGTTGGAAAATTGAGCATTGAAGGAGATTTTTGGTTTAGGTATCTGATTTGAGTAATAGAGTAAATTAATTAAAGGATACAGACAGGAAATCGTGCATATTATGCAAACAAGCAATTGTTTTACTTATTACAAGAAATATGAAGTTTAAGATATATAAAACATTGGTTTGTACAGTTGTCGCCTTTAGTTCAAAGACTTGGACTCTGAAAGTATCAGATGAAAAAGTTCACAGAATACTTGAACGACATTATAACTAAGAAAGAAATACGGACCCAGAAGAGGATTAATACAATGTAGAGCTGTACAAGTTAACTGAAGGTCAGGATACGGTTAAATTTGTGAAGGCTCAAAAATTACATGGTTTAAAAACGTGGAGAGAATGGCAGAAAACTTGATCTCCAGAAGAATATTGGAGTGCTTTACCACAAAAATAGAAGGGTCAGACCAAAAGTTAGATGGATTGATGGCGCTTTTCAAGTTTTAGTCTAAGAAAATGGAATATGAATTACAGAGAGAGAAAATTGAAGAATGATTGTAGAAAAGACCAAGAGCCAGAGAAGAATATGAGAATCTATTAAATTACTATTTTACCACAGATACTAATAACTAGATGAGTGTGAAAGACCTACTGGGGGAGGAGGGAGAGAAAGAACAGGTGACTGGTAATAACTTTAGGAAATTATGCTGCATGTATGTATATATTAAAAATATTAAGAATAGATCAAACCTGTAGTGATTTTACCTTATCATTCTCTTTCATGAGCTTACTTTGAAAATAGTTACGGTATTACTACAAATATCAAATTACAGAAGTCTTTATAAAATGTATTCGCTGAAACTCTTTCTTATGAAATTAGTTATTTCAAACACTCTTTCATTTTCTAATATAATAAGACCAACATGATATTTTTCCAATTAAAATATGTTATAACTCACGGATTGGATCCTCTTTATTTAAAGATTTGCAAAAATCCCAAAAACTGTAAAAATCTTCAGGCATATTAACGAGAAACAACTGTTTTATTAGTTTCTTATGATCTTTTTCCAATACAATTTTGTTGACTATTTTTTCAGTTTTGGAACAAGGTGTTAAACTTCCCATTTCATCTTTGTCTGTTTTACAACCATTTATTTTATTAGATGAAATGTGCTCATTACTATTTCCTGGATGGTTTTCAGGTGATTTAGAATTTCGTGTTTTATCTTCAGGGATGAACAATTTAGGTTGTTTTGCTATGTTTTCATCTCTACTCTGAAACAGATATAAATTAAAGGAACATTATTTTATCTAATAATGATTAACGTTTAATGGTTAGGATGAAGATAGCTATTGTGTAAGTCTTTGTTATTATCTTGTTCAGTACGCTGATGACAACACTCTCAGTTTTAGAGGAAAACCTATTAAACAAACCTTTCAGCGAATAAACAATGTTGCATAGTGTTTATCAGACATTAACTTAATAATAAATACAAATAAATATGTCCTGTGGCCAACACTATAGAACCAATTGTATTCCTTGGAGAAGAAAGATTGTAGGTTGTGGATTCCACTAGTTTATGGGCATAGTTGGTAGCTTGACCTGGAAGGATGGTGTGGTTAAGATATCCAAGAAGGTGACATACAGCAGATCTATTCATCAAGTGTAATCTTTCCAAGATAATAATATGCTCCGTTAATGTTCTAAAGATAGCATACATTAAAGTAAACATTTACCAAATTTTATAAAATACCGGTAAGCTTAATATCGACTTACCAAATTAATAATTGCACATGACAAAATACCTGTACCTATGAAATGATGGAAACTTAGAGAGTGGATATAGATTCACCTTGGAGACTTAACAATATTTTTACAGAGTAATTATACAATCTACCTTGCCCTGAAAATTATTAAAATCGTTTACTACCTACATTATGTTGAAAAAAAATTGGATGATATTAGGTGTCGCAAGACACTTTTGACATAGCAAAATATATTAATTTAGTAGAAATAAGAAATATAAAAGTAAGAATTCCAGGTTTGGATAGTTTCTCACGAATGCAAATCAAGTTTTGGTGACAAATGCCTATGTTAGGTAATTATCAGTTGTACCTCATCCTCGGATTTTTCTATAAAAAATTATGAAAATGTTAGGCTAAGTATTTATTTATCTTATAATCAAAAGATCAGATCATATTATTTGTCAGAAGAAACGTTTCGTCCCAAAATCCGTTTCTTCACTGTTATATAACTAACACACAGAAAACAACGGAATACACATGTTATTAAGTTAAGGTCTAATAACAAAAGCCTACGTATGACTATATTAGTGAAGTTAGCTATCTTATTTTCAAACAATCCGTTCATTTTAATTTTCGTTGACACTTTTAAAGGCACAAAATGCATTTGTTTATTAGGAAATAGACATTATTAAAGTACGAAATCGATTTCACAGTGAGTAGCGTAAGTTGCACAAGTTATGCAACAGGACGTAAATGACAGCCAAGGTCTGGTATGGTGGCTATCTGTATGTATATGTATATATATATATATATATATATATGTACCCTATGTATGATCACCTCGGTGAGGTGTGTTCAGGTGGCTATATAGGCTACCTGACCAGACCTAATAAAGTAATTATTATTGAAAATATGTTCTAACATTACAAACAGCAATGAAACACAATTTGAATACGCCGTTGTGATAATAGACATGATTTTTCAATCATACATCATAATATTAAGCATGTCATATATATATAGTCACCTAGCCAAATTTAATAAAACAAGTGATCATACATTCAGTGACTTGATGAACATACTCATTAGTAATAACATTGGCACTCCTAACTCACATAGCTGTATTTCGTACTTTTATAAATCTCATTATCTACTAAACTAATGCATTTTGGGACTAGAAACTTTTTTCTGACAAATAATATGATCTAATCCTTTGATTACAGGATAAATACTTTACGTTTTTGTAATTTTTTATAGGAAAATCCAAGGACGAGGTACAACCGATATTTACCCTACCTTAATCAAGTTAGTGAATGTATCATCACTCGATGTATATGTCAGTATTTTCAGTCACAGTGTGTCCTAAATGGGAATTGTTATTGTTTGATGTGCAAGTTTATTAAGTCAGGCTATATATATATGTAGTCATCTGCACAAACCTATCTGTTATGATTCTTCATCATTGTCAGAATTTTAGGCTATAATAGGCCATGTGATATATACATACCTGTGAAGTTCTCTTTCCAGGATGTTTAAATTTTGCATGGTGCTGAGGATTTTTTTGATAGCACAGAGAACCATATTTACATGATGGTCTGGAATCATTTTTGTAGTCAGTGGCATCTTTGCAGCGTTTTGATTCAGACATAAGAGTAAATGAATACACACAGAAATGTTTAAACGATCATTCAAAACAAAATATGAATTAGCCTATTTAACTCCGCTATCTTAAAATTTCAAATGCAATAAAACGATAAAGATATAGAAAAGGGTGATTATGAGAATACAAAAAACAATACTACTTAAACATCCCTTAACAAATATTAGTAAAAACAAACCACCGCACTTAATTCGGCCACATGACGTGTTGCAGGTTGCAGTCAATGAAGTCTGCAGCTGCCCCCCAGCTGCAGTCTCAATTCTATTTCAGCGGTTTTTCGGTATTGAATCCAGGTCTGCTAACTTTTCATTACAAAAACTAAAAATTGTGGAAGATATTTGAACCAAATAAGAAGTCCATTTTTGGAGGTCTTCTTAGGTTAAGTTGAAGCCTTCCTGGGCAGCCTGCATGGAGGTTCTAGAAACAGGATTTCCAAAAGTCTACTTTAATTTCCAATTTTAACAATTAATTAATTCATCTCAGGTGTCGTCCCTCCTGTCTTGTCAATTCATCAATTAATTTAGGCTATTACGAAATTTCGCATTACCGTAGTTGGTATTCTAACTTCCGACTTTCGCCGTATCAGCTGTTTTGCAGCTGTCCAATGTACAGCTGTCAAAATCAAGCAAAAATTGAAGTGAAGAAACCAATATTAGACCGAAGTCTGGATATACTTTAAGACGGAAACAATTAATTAAAATATAAAAGGAATGATTGAGGTGTCGTTGGTGTTATAGTTTAGCAATGAAATAAACTGTTAATTTATTAAATTAAAACTGTTTACAAAGATCAGAGACCACTCCAAGTAAATTAAAACAACAAAAATGGACGATTTACCTTCTGATTATGATGTAATTGTCATCGGGACAGGTAAGTTTAATAGCTTATACATAAAGAATTAATTGATTATAGAAACTAAATATTGTTTGTTAGGTATTTTTGTTTAATGCTTTTTGTAAAGAGAAGTACATACTAGACTTAATTCTTTGTCAACCTCTTAAAATTTATTGGGCAGGATTACCAATTCAGAATGCAGCATAGTCCCCCCCCCCTATTAGGCCTGCCATATATATATATATATATATATATATATATATATATATATATGGCAGGCCTATAGATTGACATTTAAGCAGTTTAGATTTTACATATTAAAATACATTGGTTTATATTTATTAAAATATTTAGGCTATAATATTAATCTAATATGACTTAACCTGTTGGAGATCGCAATAATTTGCAGCATATTTATGTAATTTAAAAATTCTTCATTCCTGTTAATAAACTATACCAAAAAGGATGGGTAAAAAATGTCCAGTTGACACCGCGTTGCGATTTAATATAGAAATTTCATGAGTTTGTGTTTTACACACCTCATTATTAAATAATTTTATCATCCGTATGGTAGGAAGAACATTTTCAAGTATCAAAATCCATTATTTCTGTCAAAATTAAGCAATTTGAAAGTTTGCATTCAATGTTAAAATACATAATGAGCCTATGCATCTATTCATAGCTAATAGAATAGCGTGTCTTTAGATGTATGCCACATTAACTGTCTTATAATAGGTAAATATTACTACGCTGTATGATTTCAGAATCATGTGAACTAGGTCTTATAAAATATGTATGTATATATATATATATATAATTATCTAACCAGACCTATTTGCGAGGATGAACATAAACATCGAGCGATGAGACACTCATTTTTTTATAGGAATTAATGTAGACAGATGCCTTAACCTCATAATCCTTGGATTTTGTACTTTTTTTGACAGAAATAATGGATTTTGATACTTGAAAATGGTCTCCCCAGCCTAAAGATGATCCAATTGTTTAATAATGAGGTATGTAAAACATGATTTCATGAAATTTCTGTATTAAATCACAACACTCTATCAACTGAACATTTACCAAAGGATGTCCCTAACGAATAATCGTTCAAAAGTAAAAACAGAGTCAGTGACTTAATTTTTAAAATACATCAAAAGGAGAAGATCTAAATTAATTAAATGAAAACAATTCTATGTCTAAGGGGTCATTCCACGCCAAATGAGCCTCGGTGAAAAAAAAAATTCATTTTTGCATATTATTTTATAAGTCAAGGTTAAGTTAGTAAGTTAAAGTTTTTAGTGCAATAACAAAAAAATATAATTATGCAATCGACTTTATTATCAGTTTTCTGGCCGAGTCAATGTGTTTGAAAAAAACATTTGAGGTTGTATTCAACCTAAATTTCTAATAAGTTTATCTGTAAATTAGTATTAATTTTTCTGTTTATAGCTATTATTAGGGCCTATTATTACAGCATTTAAATGGAATTAAAACAGTTTTTTGTCAGAATTTGTTGTAGTTATTGCATTCAACATGTAATTGATATTTATTATTTTTCAGTAGGCTCATATTTTTATATAAAAAATAAATAAATATTACTAAAAATTAACCTAGTTTAATATATTGGTTGCTGAGATAAAAATAATATGTGACGAGAAAGTTATACATGTAAGACGAGTTCCTATAAGTATACACATTGGATGCCGTAACACCCGTTACATTTAACTGTAACACCCGTTACAAGAAAAAATATTTTTTACATTTAAATTTCTACATTAATTTTTTGTAAACTATGAATTCAAATAGAGTGTTCTTTTCTGAGTCACATACCTTACAATCATTAAATAAAATTGAAAAGATTCACAGAGTTTTACTAAACAAGTTAGCATAGTAAATGGTCAGGTCCAAATCATGTAACACCCGTTACACCTATGTTTTTACATTTTATCACATTATGGAACATTTTGTGCAATGCCTAGAAATGCCAATGTATGCAAATTACCTATTTTTATATAATTTAACCTCCCAAACTTAATTTATACTTTTATTTGTTTAAATATATTACTTTTAATGTGTGCATATGTAACACCTGTTACTATGGAATGGCCCTAAGCCAAGCCAGATTAAAAGCTATCTTTTTGAGGTATTGTATGAAGCACCAAAAATTTATTTGATTTGGTGTTAAGGCTATTAAAGGATCACTAAATACATATATAACAAGGTTTATTAAACATTTTATAATTTTCTATAATAAAAAAGCTGTCCTATAAATATGACAGTAGTTAATGGTGTGATGTCTTATATTAAAAACCATTTGTTCTAAAAATATGACTATGCTCAATAGCATATATTTTAGTTAAAGTTTTTGTAACATTTAAAATACTAAATTATTTATATATATATATATATATATATATATATATATATATATAATATATATATATATAGATGTGGCCCAGCCAAGGAGCCCACCAAACCAAAACTAAAATAAGCATAAATTAGGATGTAATGGAAAGGGATTTTAAATAATAAAATATGAATTGGCACTTGCGATTTTGTTGAGCAGTGAAATATGACGTAGAAGGGGGGAGAGACGAGGAGTGGAGGGCTTGAACCAGCGAGTCGAGCGGGAGTCTGTTCCGAGAGCCGCGAGAAGAAAGACCGCTACGGGACGAGGTCAGTCCATTTTCGGCCACGTGCTAGCTAAATTAAACGGTATGCTTTTCGGCCACTATTAAGGCTTTATCTTGCCGTTATGTCTTTTTTATAAATTATAATAATTCTGTAATCTTTTAATTCGGCAGTAAATAAAATATAACATTTAATTTCACTTGCGTTGCGTGCTTTCATTAGCGTCCTAACCCGACTCCTTGGCCCATCCTGACAAGATTCGGCTAAAGTGTACACGGTCTCCAGCCAGCCGGAGCTTCCAGCTGGTCAAAAGAAGTGGAGACGGTCATATATATATATATACTTTGTATTCTTTGCATTATCAACTAAAACTGGTTATTTCAAATGATATGGTCCAAAACAATTTTTATAAAAAGTGACGTTGCACTTTTTGCAATAAAAACCAAGAAGATGTCAATGGTTTTTTCCTTGACATCTTCTCTGGTTTTTGCTTGTAAATAAAAAATGGTCATTTTGTCATATCAAACATCAAGAAAAGGTTCTGTCATTTGATTTCATGATACAGGATGGTCCATGGATTGTCTTATTATGGCTGATTTGATGTAAGTTATAGTTACATCCCTTCGGAAGTTTAAAAGTGTTAATGGTTTTTCTTGTACAATTTTGTGAATTACCCATGAATTGACAATGCACATGTCCAAGAGTCGAATGAAAATCGCCCAAAACCATTTCTTCGCCTTTATGTTTATACCATATTTTGAGACTAGCCAATCGTGTAGATCTACATCTCCAACAGTAACAGTAACAACACTGTTATCATTCCATTGCCAAAGAAGAATGCCCGTGTTTATATCAGAACAAAAATCGTAGGCCCTTTCTTGTTTTCACATGTCCTTTATATTAATTAGAGGACATTTCTGTGTGCGGTCACCCCGAATAGTACCGCTAGCTCGAAAACCAATTCCATTAAGTTCATGTAGCAAATCAAGGTTTGTGAAAAAATTATCAAAATATACTTCATAGCTTGCTGGGTCTTCTACCACACAGTTAACAAATTTTTACTTCTTTAGTACCTAATGGAAGATGATCGTTGCCAGAATATATTTCTTTGTCACAGTAGAGGTCAAAGTTGTAACATAAGTCGCTTACACCACGCAGAGCTCAAAATTCATAACCAAATCGTATAGATCAGTTTCAATGAAATTGTTTTACTGTCTACATTTTCCATTACAATCTGTAACTCTAATTTATCTGCTACTTCAGATACTTGGGCATCCTCAATGTTGTCATCATTTATATTGTCTTCATCTAGACACAACATACTCTACCGTTCGGAGATCACGAGTGGTGTAGCGGATCATCATATGTTTGCTACCTATCATCAAAATTGATTACTTTATGCTATAAGCAAGAAAATACTCGGTGTGAGACTGATCTTTTCAGTGCATGTGCGCAATGATTAATGTTTTTGGCCTTAGCTAGTAGAATTGTTTCCCTGGGCAACGATGACACAAGACCGTTTCTTCTTCCTCATCCTGCTGCCCCCTCGCTTCACCACTCGCCATCTCTGAACATTATTACTACACACAACACTGAAACCTGACATCAAATCTCAAACTATGGTGTAGGCTATAGACTAAATGAACGCAAAACATGCAGACACGCACCACTCCAGTGATAACTCACTCCGCTGACATTACAGTTTACCACTGTCATATTTATAGGACACTTACATATAAAGTATAAATGTGATTATATTTTTTTAAATTTTAAACGTAAAACTGTTTTGTCTTAGTAGTTACTAGTGTTGTTTATTTTTATTAAAAATGCCTAAAACGTGTTTAAACATCAATAACTTTTTTTCTTCCCCCTAAAGTCATGTACGACTAGTCAATATCAGCATGTGTTATAAATATATAAAACAATCACAAACTTATTTTTGGTTTTGCATCTACGTCAGGGAAAATTTAAAAAAAGTTATATAATTAATATAGTTATTTAATATATATATATATATATATATATATATATATATATATATATATATATATATATATATAAAGTTGATGTCCTATAAATGTGATAGTGGTAAAAAATGGGTTTTAAAATAGGCTTTCAATGTGATCCTTTTAAAAGTGAGTATGAAACTTATTCACATTGCAATATGTATTTAACCACCCTTGTATATATATTTTTGTACTTTTCTTTTTCAATTGTTACAGTGAAAGAAGTGAATTCCGCTAAAAAAAAAACTATTTTTCCTTTTTAATATAAGGAATGTACTAAATGAATTTGACACATTTAAAAATTAAATATATGACGGATTTTGCACATTTTTATCTATTATAGGTATGTAGTTATTAAGATCAATGGTTTCTCCCAATTTTAAAATCGTGTTGAGCAATCTTTATATAGTTATTTCATATTTACACTATGGTTTTTTCCTTATGGATAAAGAAAATTAGTCGTAGTTAGACTTATTAAGTTTCCTTTAATATACTTTATTTTTAAATTTTGCAAAAAAAGTAGAAGAATAAATTATATTACATAAATGTAAAATAGGCATAATTGATTTGTATCAAATTAATTTGTATATTTATTTTATTTGTGATTTATAAATTAGTATAAATAATCAATATGTGAATATTATTAAAACTGAAAAATTTGTTCAGGGATGACTGAATCCATAGTGGCTGCAGCTGCTAGTAGAATTGGAAAACGTGTACTTCATCTAGACAGGTAATCAGAAATGTTTAACAATTATTTAAAAAATTTAATTGATTTTTCCTTTCATATATATATTTCAAGAAGATTGATAAAGTTAGATCAACAAATACAAGTATTATGTAAACAAGTTATATAAACTAACTGTCCTTATTTTGTACATTATTCTAATGTGCTTTTAAGAATGTTATGGTAATTGTTTACAATTACTTTGTCACCTCTAACTTCTTTAGTATGAAGACATTTGACATATTTATGTTTGTAAATAAAGGAGTAACATTTATTATGACCCGGAAAAGTAAAAAAAGTGGGATACTTACTTTAGAAGTCGTCTTCGGATGAGCTACTGACGTTAAAGTCCGGAGATAGTTCACAAGGTGCCCATTGGCTATTGTCTTCGCCATTGTACAACTGACCTAATAATGCTTACTTTGCGAGATAATTATATAGGCTATCATGACAGGTTTGGCCAGGTAGCTATATATATATATATAACCACCTGGCCAAACTTTCGTAGGTAAACGGATTGAAACCAGAACACGATGCCATTAGAACTGACTGCAAAGGACCGCTTCATATCGCAGCATTGATAAGGCTTTGACCCTGTGTAACTGGTATTTTCTAGTTGTTCCGGGCTTCAAACATGTTTATCTGTCGTTTGTAATCCATTGTTGATAACATATCTAAATACTAAAGAAGTTAGAGATGACAAAGTAATTGTAAACAATTACCAATGTTATATTTCATGTCTGATGTAGTGTAAACCTTGTAAGTTTATTTTATAACTTACCCATCTTAACACTTTCAAGCCTAACTCTCTAACACGCTGCTTTCCTAATGTGCCTGGGAGTTTTGGACATGTTTTAAAAAAATTGTGGTGTATTTGTTATATATGACTTATTATACATCATTTTAAACCCAAAGAAATTACCTTTTTTAAATATATATATACATGTAAATACATATTTTACTTACAGTAAACACTCCTTAGTCTTGAAAAAGGGTAAAATACACACACAAACAAAAATAGCTATACAGCACTACAGCACTTCACTAAACATAATTGGCCTTTATTTCCTTATGACCACATGTTTCCCGCGCTCTTCCACTCCCTTCCCTTTAGCTAAGTAACTGTTCATCTTTTTGTAATATCATATGTCAGTTATCAATATCTTCCTTAGTCTGTGTTAAGCTGCCTTGTAAATGCTGTTGCTGGCGAAACCATGGTCGACAAGACTCAATAAAATTGTTGAATTTACTAAATATTGTGATTGTTTTTTCATTAAAATGGAGTTCTACCAAGTACCTTCGGTCAATAGTGTAAATATTTATTAAATGTTGACTTTAATGACTGATTTAGAAGAAATAAACTTATGAATTAAACCGTAAGAAATATAATGAAGAACAAACAACTTTTTAACTGTCGCCATTAAAAACTTATGAAAACTTGATCAATATTTCATTAATATTTTTTAATTTGTTGGTTAACCTATATGTAATGATCTTTCTGTGCATAGACTTATGTATTTAAAAAATATTTTTCATTAAAGAACATGAATTAGCTACTATTGATCTTTACAGCTGTGCAATATTTTGTGTTGTATAATTAAATTTTTTTTGTTAAAATTCTATCTTTCATAACTCGTTGTTGCAAAGGCCCTTTTACAGACCTGTAATAATATTTGTTTTAATTGTTAATTATAATTTATCGTAGATTTTAATTGTTAACTTGTTGCAGGGCCATTTTACAGCCTTATACTATATTATGTTGTTGTTTATTTTCGTTTGTTATCTAATGTTTTTTGTTATTATTTTTAATGATTTAAATAACAAATAGTTTTTAAGGTGGAGCATTTTCTTGCCCAATTTTTTGAAGGCGTTAATGACCGAAATAGTTTTTCGCAAAGAAATTCATGGTTCGGCCTGGATTCCTTTCTCATGTTATCCAGTATAAGTTTTAAGGTTGGTAATCGTCAAAATTTTGACCTCTGTGTTTTTACTGATCTTCACATTTCATGGTCTCAGGACATCAAATAAGTGATTTTTGATATACCATCAGTCTGTCGCCATTGTCATCTCTATATAAGCTGGATAATATCCACAAAAAATTAAGATAGGAACTTGAAATTTGGTATAGGGGACTATAGTGTGTTCATTTAAAATCAGAAAAATAGAATTTAAAATGTTGAAATAGCGGCTATTTTAAATATATTTTTGTTCATATCTCTTGTGTTATTCAACTTGAACACATATATTAGATACATATTTGCAGATTTCAATTATGCATGCAGTGGTACCAACTCCACCTCTACAATGACAAATAATAAAGTTATTGTCAAAAATCTAACCTAACTTCCCAAGAAAATGTGATACTCATATAGTTACAAGGTTCAACAAGGCTGAGTCACCAAGATGAGCATAGCGGGTGAAGGCTTTATCCATAGTTACATAGATCAGATCTGAGAACAAAGCGATTGAATGAGACTGCTTAATTTTTACACATCTACGAAGCCTATTAAGGCATAGCTGATATCATAAAGTATGCTATACACAATTTAAAAAAAAAAATTAATGTGTAACAACTGTTTTAAGCATTTCCTACAAGCCCCAAAAGACCAATGTTTGAGCATTACATTTAGAGAACCTGTTGTATTACATGGTAGGAAGGGGCTGGGTAGGTACCATGAACTTATTTTAGTTTCTCACGTAATCCTAGGTTATTTTCCCTTTTCATGTTTTTTATGTAGCCTACATAGTTTATCACTTAATAACAAGAGTTGAAATATACTTTCGAAATGTTTTATTTTTATTTTTTATTATAATATACAAATGATTCAATAAATTATACCAATAATACAAACAATCCATTATTATCCAATAACTTTTATAAACAGAATATATACAGTAATCACATCTTACAAATTTTCTTTGAACATTTGTTACCAGTAATGAATACTATGGAGGAATGTGGGCTTCATTCAATTTTGAAGGATTACAAAAGTGGATTGGAGAATGTAAAACTCGTGAACCTCTGCCAGAACATGATAATAAGGAAGATCTCGTGAAGGAAGGGGAAACGCTTGTTAAAGCTGGTAGTCAGTTTGCTACAGTCTTCAACATGGTTGAAGAATGGCTTGTGTCTGAGTGAGTAAACTGTCATTGGTTCTGTTTGCTCAGAGAGTAGAGTACAAAGTATATAAAACATTTCACTATTATTTGTCTAGTAGAGCTGGATTGTGACTTGATTTTTCTGTACTTGATACTGATACTGGCCGTTAAGTGATACTATTTGTTGTCTGATTACTATAAAGTTTAGCCCTAGAATGGTAACGCCTTTTTTTACATACATAAATGGTAAAGCGTAGTCTCTTAGACTACTCATGGAAAAATTTAAAAAATAAATAAACCAATTTTAAAAATCGATTATACATAAATCACTGAATCCCCTACCACAAGTTTGGTACAATAACACAAATGCAAATAAAATAAAATGAAATATTTATTTACCTTATGTTATTATAAGGGAATTATAAAATATTTCATTTTATTTTATTTGTATTTGTGTTATTGTACCAAACTTGTGGTAGGGGATTCAGTGATTTATAGTGTTCACAATCACCACAGTGCTCATTGGACATCTATCGATTGTACATGTTAATAATTTAGATTTACACTGCTGTAGACATATTTAAGTTGTGTTTGTTTATTTACAATTTATTTGTACAGTCTACACATGGCATTCTTTGGTCTTCCTGAAAACGTGCCACTAAAACTAGTAACCTTTTTATATATTTTAATAAGTGAAACTATGTACAGATTTAAACATGCAAAAAAATAATAAAACACAAATCAACTATTGTGCAAGATAAAAAAACTGACGTAAATGGTAATGCTAAGTCTGTCACATGATGATGATCTCAATGGAACTAATATATATAATGACTTAACAATAATTAATGAAATTTTTTTTTTTTTAATAACTTGGTTTATTATCGATATTAACAATTATTGTAAATATATATATCTCAAAATTTAAATAACAAAATCAACCTAGAATATTGTTTACAAGTTATATTAATAAATAGTTTTTTATTAATTGAATTCAATTATGCACATTATTTGTTCATATTTCATAAAAACCAATTATTCTGTCTATCATTATTGAAGTTCATTCATTACTATATATATAAGAAACTTTTTTTAAATTTTTAATTCACTATTATCCCGGGGTTTCGGATTAGTGCCGGTTTTTTTCCAATTTTTTATGGAAACACATTCAAAATTATTCATAAGTTAACAAACTGGACTAAGTCCCAAATGTCTTAGGTAAGTGAAATTTCAATATGAAAAGGAACAAATGTAGAAGTGTATAAGTGAAAATGTCTATAATGTCAGGAGTTTGAAATTGGAATTCAATTCTCTATATGGAATTTGAATGTTATATTTATCAAGACTAACTCTATGATGTAGGAAGTCTTCCTGATTCAGACTTTGTAATTGTCTTTCCCAACTATACATAGATAGAATATGAAAATGGATTGATCTCACCAATAAGTTTTCAAATTTTCATTCACAGTTTTCTTTCGTATTTCGCAGAAGGTAGAAATAAGCAAACTATGTAACTAAACCGCACTGTTTAAATATTCTTCTGGTTTTAATCTGGGATACTGGATGAGATGATTCGTTGGATAGATTTAATTCAACTATTTTTTATTTTTTTAACATGAAGAAAAATATATCTGATCTGGTCTAGCTGAAAATTCCAACAATCATCAATCTTGAAGCAATAGCAGTCCCAAGCTTTGAGTTGCCCGCCTTCTGAATCATGTTTTTTGTGTGTTTTTATATACCGTAGTGTAATATTTGTCATAATTAATTATTAGACAAATAATTGTCGAATTGTTTTAAATAAGAAACATTTTGAATTGTTTCATATAGTTATGTAACTGTAAAAATTAATGAACACACCTTCGCGATAACAAAATGAATACCAGGCCTTCTGTAGTCAGTGATGAATTCGTACAAAAATCGATGAAAAGGTCCATGAAAATCGGTAGTTCAATCTCTGAATTTTAAAAGTTATTATTGCATAACACTTGTTTATAAATAAAAAAAAACAAAAATCACAATAATGTGTTTAGTGTTTGTGTATGTACATCTAACAATGTTGCATTGATAGTGAAACAGCTATAATATTGCTGTTTCGAATATAAACAGCTATAAAGACGCTGAAATCAAACAACTAATTTATAATTATTTTGTAAGTCTTAAAAACAGTTATAAAACACAAAACTTAACATTTTAAAAAGAATTCTTCTTCTGTATAAATTCATAAAGTATCCATGTATCTCTAATAATATAATTTTATCAAGTCTTATCCCCTAATAAATTATAATGTAAAATAAACAAATTAAGAAGGACCATCCAGAATAAACACTGTGGTTCGCTGACTTCGGGTTTCCTCTTTTTGCACAACAACGGTCTCTCTCACACCACTCTGTAAGCAAAATATCTGTTGCATCAATTCAAAATGTGTCAGTTTTGATCATGTGCCTTTAGCCAAGATTTGGACCCCAGTCATTTACACCTAAATATAATAGAAAGCTATAGTTTTAAGATCTATATAATAAAGTTTCTTCATATATGTCTCTATTTTGTTTATAGTCAAATGGAGGTTACTTCCTAAATGGGCCTCGTAGTACCACAGATTATAAATATATAAACAATGAATTAACACAAATTAATGTTAATTATTTACAATTAATATCCCCCAAAATATACTAATGGAAATAACGTCCTAAAACCTAATACCATTCTGACTGATATAATATAATCTTATTATATATAATAGAATAGAATGAGTACAAAATCTGAAAGAGAACAGGATTTTCTGGGCCTTAGTAATACTTAGAATATATATGAAAGTTAATGGGCTAAGCTCTTATTATTTATAATAACTCATTTACTGTGATTGACAAAATAAAAAATTGATTTTAGAGAATTAGTTGATAAAAATGGAGACAATAATCAGACCAGCAAGGTTACACAGACAGAATTAGAGAAGAAAGAACAATATTCAGCTGGAGATAGTGGTAATGATAAAAGTGATCCCGAGAAAAAAGAAGATGGCACAGAAGAAGAAAAAGAAAAAGAATCCACAGATAACAAAAACTGGAGTCAAAATAAAATAAAAGCCGCCTACAGAAAGTTTAATTTGGATTTGGCGCCAAAGGTATGCATTTTCTAACTTATTTGCATTTTTTATTTATAGGTTATATTTTTTTGTCATTATTATTATTTGAAAAAATTACTTAGATCCATTGTTGAAATAAGAAAATTATTGTAATAGGAAAAAAGTAAAAATATACAAGAAGTAGTATTGTATTATAGTGCCATTATTCATAATAGGAAATATATATAGAATTTTAAAATAACTGTGTTAACTCTTTGTCCAATTATAATTACTGTAGTTCATCATTCCAGCTCCAATTATTTATGGCTATTTTTAAATGTTAACTAAATTGTACTTCTAGTATTTTATATTTCATATATGACAGTTAGTTAAAAAAAAATAAGTTAATACAATTTTGGTAGTTGTGAAGGGAAGTTTTCATGATGGAAATTAAGTTGCACCTTTTAACGGACAATTCCCCTCCCACTATATTCTCCTCAATATTTTCCTGTGTAGAAAATTTAGGAAATCATACTTTCTTCATAAACATTGTAAAATATGATTATTATGGAAAATAACGAATCATTTTATCTAAACAGTTCAGCTTATCAGAAATTACTTTAGACTTGTAGGAAACCAAGAAGAACAGTTTATTATAAAATTATGTACACAAATCAAAAAGAACAGTTATACAGAATGAATATCTAGAATGTCATAAATACAGTACATTATTCCTAACTGTGAACTGCTCTCACAAAAGATGCAATGAAAATATGATGGTAAAAAAAAAAAAAAATTTTATTCATATGAAAAATTAAGGCAGATATTTTCAAGATATCAATTCAAGGTTATAGAATCTAACTTCATTAAAAATAAATATTCAAGTGACATTACTAAAACAAAAACTTCAACTGAGTTATAAAAGCAATATATGTTGATAAATAAATACCAGGTGATATTAAGTTTTGCACAGCTTTTAAATCATGTCAAAAAATAATATTTTTACAGACTACTAATTTTTTAAGTAAAATTTAAAATAAAATTACTGTTACTTGAATCTCTATATTAAAAAAAAAGTAGATCACAGTAGAACTATGCTTTTTAGCGCTATCAACTACAAGTACGAGACGTCTCCATTAAATAATTATAAGTCTGATACAACCTACTGATTATATTTATCACAATTCTAATGCTTGTCCTCTTCAGCGTAGTTCCCATTCGCACTCTTACACCAATCCAGTCTTGTTTTTCACTGGTTGAAAACAGAGAGTAGATCAGTTTCCATCAATTGTTTAATACATCTGCTGTTTTCTTCTTTACTGCATCAACTGACTCAAAACATGTTGATTTAAGCACAGATTTTACTTTAAGGAAATGAAAACTGTCACAACGTATCAAATCTGACGAATATATAAAATTTTCCAGTGTATTAATATGTTTGAAAGCCAGAAAGTGCTGTGTGAGTATAGTCTATTTAAATAAGGCAGTCAGTAGCAGTAAACATTGTCACTCACTGTTCATGTGATACAGACATCCTACGGTTGATGTACACACATGGTTGCTGAAATCTACCCTACAGGATCATTTCATTAAAGAGTACCGTAGTAGGAAGTTGTTGTATATTTCCTTTCCAGTGTTTTTATTCGTCATGTGTGTGTGTGTGTGTGGTAATAATTTTAATTACTCGAATTTAAGGATTTTATAGTATAAATTTAATTATTATATAGGATAAGTATAATGTCATCTACAGAGTCTGACGCCTATTGGCATATATGTAAGACTTCAGCCGAGTACATCAAAATTACGAAAATCTCAACTTTCCTTCTTCAAATTATTAAATAGGATTATTTCCGTACATCTTTCACCCACATAATCCATATCAGATCAATTCTAAATTAATTATCCTGTCTGTGAAAAATATAAAACCAACATGACATAACCATTTAAAATAAATATCTAATTTTAAAGATTACAATTCATATAGGCCTAGACTAAACAAAACAAATTTCTATCTTTGTAATTTTGTAGATTTCTATTTTATTTATTTATTGTTATAAGTTAGCACATCAAAGTGCAATATAAATTTAAAAGAGAGAAAAGAAGTGTATAGATTGAAAACAAATATAAATAATCAATCTTCTCTAATAATCATTCACGTGTTTATTTAAGTTCTTTTTCAAGTAGTTGTGCGTGGACATTATTTGTTATTACGGGGTCCAGTAGTGTATAAGAAGTGTCAGAGATGATGGTATATGTTGAAAAGAGAGACCAATACAACAACTCAGCTTATCACATGAACAGTTTGTTGTCTTCTACTGACTGGCTTATTTAAATAGACTTTAGTCACATACCTGATGAAGAATGAAATAATTTATCCATACTTCTGGTCATTTTTTTTTCTGACTGCCCAAGGAAGCTCTACCTAAGTTCTCAAAACTTCCTTATAATAATGCTGTTTCACTGTTGTCTTCTGAACCCCCATTCTTCCAAAATTACACCTTTAATACCCCCTCCCCCCATGAGCATTGTTTAAATTTGAATTGGTTTTGACGTGCTTTTTTTCATTCTTTATTATGATAGTGTTCTTCATGGTTAGATCCTTCTGTAACATGTTCATGGCTTCAGCTATCATTATCTTCAGTGGTCTTATCGAACAATATAGATACGGTAATTTTTTTTACATTTTCTTTAATTTTTAAAGTGGAAGGTTGTTTAGAGCATTCATCGTCTTGCACATTCTGACATCCTTCACGAATCTTTTGTGGTACTCAAATATACATAGACGAGATATGTTGAGTTTTCCGTAAGCATTTGAAAACATTCAGTTGGTGTTTTGTACAATTTTATTAAAAATATTAACCATGTTGCTCAACTTTTAAACGTAACATTATAACAACGCAACAGAAAATATAACTACGCTAAACAATGATTCCCAATCAATTGAAAGACTAAGACTGTTTGTCATCATGCAGGTTCAGACACACCCAAATTCCGTGCCAAAGAATTGACTATTAGTTCTCATTGCTTTCTTTAAGAAGTAGAAACGTCATTTATTTAATGACACACTTTGTATACCTAGTATACAGTAGTTCACTTAAAATTTTAGGTAATAAATAGATGGACATTAAATAATTTTGAACTTCTTAACAAATTTATTAATTTTTCTGTAAAGTGTTTATTTTATTTTGAGATTGTGTTTGGAATTAAGTACCTAAATTAAATGTATTTATATACAGGGAAATGTGTTACTTGGTATAATGACTATAAACAAAATATGACATGAAATGTTAATTGTCAACTAATGGTTTAATTTATTTCAGTTGTTATTTGCTCGAGGATCATTAGTAGAATTATTGATTTCTTCGAATATTGCTCGATATGCAGAATTCCGTAGTGTCTCTCGAGTTTTAACATGGCTAAGTGGACGCCTTGAGACTGTTCCTTGTTCTAGAGCTGATGTTTTTGCAACTAAACATGTAACTGTTGTGGAGAAGCGTATGCTCATGAAACTTCTAACACTTTGTGTAGAATACACTCCAGACACCAACGAATTCCAGGGTAAGTTTTATTTTGTTCCTGTGTATGACTGCTGTGTATAATTTTCTTTTTCTCAATTAAGTGAAATCATAAAATTACTAGTTTAGCTGATTTTACTACTGACTACCAATTAACCCCTGTAAGGGGAGTTAATTTAATTTGTATGTTGTTATATTTTTTAATTTAAAATCAAGTTGAATTATTTCATAAGTCTGCGTTCTTACAAAACTCTTGGTTAATTTACTATATTAATTTACCTAGGGTAGGGTTGCATTCTAGTCGTACTTAACAATTGTTTCCATGCACGTGGTAATGGTTCAACAATGAATTTAGCCAGTCATTTCTAAATCAACGAAATCTCCTTTTATTATTATAAAAAACAAACAAAACAACATTGAATATCATCAAGTTACTAACTTAAGGTCTAAATTTCATTTATGAGTAAATGCAATTATTCTAACATGTAAAACAGTCCAAATGAAAGTCTTTATATCTTTTGTTCATCTCAACACTAACGATTACTTTTCTGTTCTTTACACTCTACTCACGTGAAGCCAGTCCAGTTCACTTTACATTCTATAAACCCTCTCGCCACATCGCAACTCACATCACAATTACTAAAAGTCCTCCATTTTGTTGCTGAGTTGAGTCTCTCCAGCCGTCAGGTCAACACGACTGTCCATCAAGGTGGCTCTAAAAAGACTGATGCAAGCAACACTTCCTTGAGAAGATGCTCCCGCTAAGGCTCATGGGAAATATTGTACAGGGTTCAACTTTCTACCAGCACGGACTTGCAATGTCCACAAGATTCATTTTGCAACGTCTGTATTCTTTGAAGGTTACAGTCTATGTCACCTCACGCGCACATTTTGAATTTACGCTTTCACTTGTCAAGTTTTTAATTGTTTATAAGTAATCATTAGGTTTCATTAAGTTCATTTGATTGTTTAAATACATTTTATAATTTTATATAACTTATTATTTCTAGCTTCTTATTATTAATTCTTATTTATTATTAATGTTTAATTATGTTTTATTAATTACTGGTTGGAGAGTGTCCCATGCTTACACCCCTGTCTTTCAAAAATCTTTCCTTTAACACGTTAGCTGCCACGCCGACCCGATCGGGTCGGCTGCGGGATTTTAAAGGGCTTAAGTAAATCGATCCGTGACGTTTATCAGTGGTCTTTGGGAACTTTTTAAAGAGTTATAATTTGAGAACACAATACTAAAAATGTTATTGAATTTTAATTTCGTCAACACTTTTTTATTATTTCAGTTATATATCATCTGCTAATAAACGATATTTTGCCGACCGATCGGGTCGGCCCATTTTATTTTAAAGTTTTACATTATTTTTAGTGCTGAAATATGAATAAAACTTGAATCTATTTGTAATTTTTTTTGTTAGGAATGTAATAAATATAAAACCGTATTTGTCAGAATATTTTTTTAATTTGGCAACACGTTATATGCCTATGCTAAATTATACTTTCAAATGAAATGAAGTTATTTATGGACAGTTACCATTACATTATTTGCTACAAAAGCAGTAACAGGTGTTTTGTCATTAAAATATGCTTACACACATGAGTACTACACATCTTAAATATAAAAGAAAATGTCAAGTCACATCGGAAAAAATAAAGCACAAAATGTGAAAAAATACAACCTTACAGAAAAACTACCAGAGTTCACAAGGATCGTGCCTATTTATGTAAGTTATTAAAACAATCTTTGCAAAGAAATGGTTTTCCAGGACACATTTCACAAAATGTAAATATCTTTTTGATACCTGATGCTATTTTAAAATTTTAATCTTCCCCTTCCGGACCGGAGTTTATCTATCTGAGTCACCGCGATGCGCGACAGCGATAGCTGCATTACTTATCAGCCAACGGTAAACAATACACATACTTCGTATCAAGACATTAAATAATAAATACTGCTCTCTAAAATATAATGGTTATTGCCGTTTTGGAAGCACGATGCACAATCTTGTCTGAAGACATTTTACCTTATTTTAGTAATTTCTTGACAATACTCATAAAAATATTGTTATGATAGGGGGGGGCACGTGTGGCAGGGTCCGTCGCGGGCCCGGGTCCCGGTATAATTTCCCGAAAAATCCCGGTCAAGGCTCGCGGGCCCGCTATCGCCGCCACTGCTAAAAATACCGCCGTTTCAGACAAGTGGTGATGTCCAACATGTTTTACTGGCTCGATTTGTCCGTTTTACAACCTTAGTAGTGCGTACACAATCTTTTCCCTGAAGGTCGTAATGGAGTAGAGAAGCTTATTCTTACTTTGAGAGTTGACCTCAACTTCTAAAACGAAATATACGCCAGTATGAACGTGCGACCAATCGGGTCGGCAAGTTTTTTTGTCAATCAATATTCGGTGAAAAAAATCGCAGCCGACTCGATAGGTAACAAATTTTTAAACAATTTATTTTAACAGTTTAAAGTATATCTTGTTGTATTAGTGTATTATAAACACAATTAAAGTAAAAATATCAAAAAATAATTAACAGTAAAAGTTGGCATCACGCCAAACATTCAAAAATAGGCCGGTGGCAGCTAACGTGTTAGGGCCTAAAACATTTTTTGAAAAAAAAATGGTCATTCCCATATATGAAGAGAATATTAATAAAATATGTGTAAACATTAGCAAACAGCAGAACATACATATAACACGTAATTGTGATAATAGAATACTGAACCACAAAAATTCAGAAGATTGGGCATGTCTATTACACCTATTTCTTCAGGCCTCCACTTCAGAATGATACAATTAACAAAAAGAAGTCACTTGAAGATTAGATATTAAGTAAGTTATTTGATAAGGATGGCTTGTTCATGTGATTGGTATGGTTTAAATGGATGTTTGCCATCATTTGTGTATAATGAACTACATTTCGAGATTATAAATCAACTCCCGTTATCAAGTGATAAACGTAGAATATGAAAATAGTGAAAAACGCCAATATATCCTAGAGCCACGTTGGAAACCATAACTAGTAATCTAAAAAAAGAACCCAAACCTAAACTTAATAACTAAGATTAAATACAAACAATGATTAGAAAAACCACAAATCACATAACTTTAGTACACAAGGGATAAGAATGATTGGAGTATATAAACAATTTTTATATTTTTAAAAACAACTAATTACTGATTTATATATTCCAGGTTTTGAAAATAAGACATTTGTTGATTATTTACGATCTAAGAAGCTAACTGATAACCTACTTCATTATGTATTGTATGCTATTGCTATGTCTACGGATAGTACACCTTGTATGGAAGGTGTGGCTAGGACTCAACGTTTTCTTAGTAGTTTGGGACGCTATGGAAACACGCCTTTCCTATGGCCTATGTATGGGAGTGGAGAGTTACCTCAGTGCTTTTGCAGGTAATAAGAGTTTAGTATATTAATGTCAAACTAATAAACAATATATCAAAATATAATCATTTAATACAGTGCATTCGGAAAGTCGGCGTGCAATTTTGATCAATAAAATGTTTAAACCATTGACAATAATTTAATCTTTTGGCATGGTTAGACGGTTTGAGTTCTTTAACACAGTAGGAAAAGATTAGTTGTTTTTTTCAGCTTAATTCACAGCTAATTTTTGCTACAGCTTAATAGTTGCAGTAACAAGTCACAGCTTCTGTTCATTTAGTTTTGGTCTTCTAGTTCATTCAGCATCTTAAACAAATCCTGTTACTCAAAATTTTTCAATAAGAGTTCGGTGAGGATCAGGAGTTTCTGGAAACTTTTCAGAGAACTCTTGTCATCTTCACAAAAGAAAAACATGTGTTTCTCTACCAAAAGAACCATTACATTTCTTACAATTTGAAACTGTGAAAAGTTGGTTGACTCCAGGGCTTTGGAATTACATGACAGGTGGAATTATCTCAATCCCAGCAGATATTGTTGAGACTAATTTCAGTGCTGGTTGACCTGTTTAAATATCTTCAGTATAAATTTAAATATATGATCTTTTAGGCAATGTTTAGCATGACTCTATTTTCAAAATTATGGACTAAAAACTGTTTTATATGAATATAATAATGATAGTGCTTGAACAAAGTTAATTTATGATAATAGTGATAAAATCATAGACCTACCTTAACAAACAAATAGTGACCTATGACAACAGTTTAATAGCTTGTATTTTATAAATCATATTTATTATAATATACCTTTATGAAATTAATTTGATCAGTAAATAGCTAAATTAATTGTGGGTACAACAAATTGTAACTTATTACTGCATGATTCTGTTTATCTGAAACACATTTCTACTCTTCTTGTTTAAAGATATATTATATTTTCAGACTGTGTGCTGTGTTTGGAGGAGTGTATCATCTGAAGAGAGCAGCTAACAGTGTGATTGTATCACACAAAGAAGATGGTACATCTGTCTGTACAGGGATTGTGTCTGGCTCCCAAAGACTAGCTACAGAACATCTTGTAATGGCTGTTTCTGATGCACCATCATCATTCCTCAAGTCTACCCCTACGGGAGGGTTATCTCGTGGGATCTTTGTTACTGACAGGTAATTTTTAATTGGAGTTATATTTGTTATTAACAATTTCTAGTATGGCAAATCACTGAAAAAAAAATGATATTTGACTTCTCTAAAGACTATATTCATTTGGGGAAAAAAAATGAATAGTTTTTTATAATCTTTGGAATAAGACTTGATTATTATAAAATACATTTTAATATTGTTCTACGTATTAATATGAAAATATTATTATCAAAATAATTATAAATCAGAATTAGAGTGTAAGGCAATTATTTAAATGCTGCATTCACAGTTGATAAAGAAGTTCAAATCAAAAATATCACTTACACATTTTTTAGATTTTGATGTTTAACATTTTTTAGCTCAATATTTTAGAATGAAACCTATTTATGTGATTAGTTTAAATTTTCCAAATACTTTAAATTTCCTGATAAATATATATATTTATATATTTTGAATTAGTTAAACAACTATTGAAAGACTTATAATTTCAATACAGTTGTATGATAAATTATATTTGAATTTAATTTAGATCTCTATGATTATTAGTGTAATTCAATATAATTCTAACTATTGTGGTCCTGTTCATGAAGAAGCCGGCACTCAAGATCGTGAAATCTCGTCTTAAAATAATTTGGGAATCAATTTTAGGTCTTTATATATATATATATATTATCCCTAAATGAATCTACCACTTAATTGCTTTGCATAATCTTTCCACCCTGTACTCTTAAGGTTTCACCCCCTCATATTAATATATATATATATATATATATATATATATATATATATATATATATATACATTCAATTATTGAGAGTTTAACAATTAATCACTCTATGAGATGCAGTTTAATTCAAATTTAATGTGCAGGTTCAGTTTTACAAATCGTTTCATACATTCGTTAACCAGTAAACTTGATAGGTAATTTTTAAATGGCAGCTAATTATGTGCAGATTTACCCTCTAACCACTTTGCTGCTCGCAGCGAGCAGATGAACTCGTGGTAAGCGACTGAAATCACTTTTTTCAATTCAACATTTACTCTAGCAAAAATCATCATACCACAATAATGTTTATACTGTTTAAAAGCTAATGTTCCATAGATTCACATACATACAACCAAAAGTTCATAAAATGTCAACAATTATATTTAATAAAGTGGTAAATTTTGAATATTTCGCACGATCAAGTTTAGCGATAAATTAAAACAGAAATTATGTCATCTCCATTCGTCTAATTTTCACAAGCCCATATAACTGACTAACATCTTTAAAGTAATACTATTTTATAGTATTTTTGTTCTTATTTAAATTCTATGAAGTTGCTCTATTTTCCCGTTAGAGAGAACCACGTGCGGCAAGATATCATATAAGAAAATTTCATTATATATTTTTTGTAAATGCTAATACTCAGCCAAATACTACAAGTTGACAACATTTCATAGATTTTTTCATCCTCTTTTGAACTACGTATTCGAAATTCTTATATCTGTGATAGTTTTTGAGACAGCCTATATACATTCTACGTAGTCATGACCAAAATTAACCGGAGCCGTTTGTAAAGTCCTGTCTTTAGCGAATTATGAAAAGCGAAAACATACTTTCATATTTTGATCAGCTGTTTTATTCCATTGAACAGATGACATTCATTTCCATATAATCCTACAAAGCAATACGTTATAGGCCTTCTTTTGGGAAAGTTTCTGAACTGGAAATTTTGTTGCATTGACAAATTTTACGTCTTGTCAAGTGTCAATTTACATGTGCTCAGTGCGTAGTAGGCCTATTTCAAGCATGACTCTATTTCTGTTTTTGTAAAATTATTTGTTATGTAGAGTGATTTGTTTATTATAATTTGTTTATAAAAGTTGTAATATATGTGTGATTGTTTCTAGAGTTTATTTATTTGAATTAATTTTAAGTTTTTTAGTAATTTTGTTTCAGGAATAACCTAGTACAAAGTTCTAGTTAATGTCAAATTAGGCCTTACTTTTTTCGGAAATTCCACTCTGTCTAATATATTTGTATAAATTGATTTCCTTTGTACCAAATTTTATCCCCAATTATATTACAAAACTTTGTGTAAAAAAAAATTGTTTTAACTGTACAGTAAATATACGCTTTTCTGTGGAATTTTCTCTTTGATTATTGCACGGTTTTTTGATTCCTGACAACTCCAAACATCTAACATTTTTGGAAATACACACATAAAATCTGTACCTTTCTGAGAAAAATGAAATTAAGTTGTGATTTGGCTAATGTTATTATTTTTAGTGATTTTTTTTCAAAATAGGCCTAACTTTTCAGCTATTTTAGACTTTTTACGAAAACAAATTTTTTCCTAAAAATAATTCAGAATTTTTTTTACCAACTTCTATTCACAACTATATTACAAAACTTTTGTATATCTTATGTATGATACATAAACACTTTTCTATGGAATTTTTGCTTCGGTTATTGCACGGTATTTTGATTCCTGACAAAATAACTCAAAAACTTTTACATCTAAAATTTTTAGAATTACACACAAAATCTGCGTACTTTTCTGAGAAAAATTATATTAAATAGTGGTGATTTGGAAATATTACTATTTTTAGTGGTTCTTTCAAAATAGGTCTAACTTTTCAGCTATTTTAGACTTTTTACGTAAACAAATTTTTGCTAATAAAATTTTAGAAATTGAATTTTTTTACCAACTTATTTCAATCACAACTATTTACAAATTTTTTGTGTATCTTGAAAAAATTCAAAACAATTTTTTTTTGTATTTTACATATACGCTTTTCTTCATACGATTTTCACTTCATTTTTGATTCCTGACATACTTACTCCAAAACCGTAAACTTTTTTTTCCTTTACACAGATAAATTCTATACACTTTCCTGAAGAAAAATGGTGTCTTATAAGTTGGGTTTTGAATAAAATTACTATTTTTTATGATTTTTTAAAGAAATGATAAAAAGGGCGAACATTGGTAATACTTTATAGTAGGCAGATGGAGGTTTAAAAACATTCAGAAAATGGAGTATCAAACAAATTACAACTTTTAAAAATTTGGTCCTGATGAATTCCAGAGATTCTCAAATGCTTGTTGCTTAAAGCCTGCAGCAAAAACTAAAAATTTTCTCCACTCCATGACACAACAACCCATTGTTAATCTAGGCTTTGAGGCGGCTTTTCAGTCACGTAATTTATTTATTTCATTTGTTGCTGTGAACAATTATTTAAAATTTTATTGCAAGCATCCAATGCATATTATAACTCTAACAAATTTAAAACTAATTCTATATTCAAAATAAATGAACAATTAAAAATGTGTGGTTAGCATATCAAATCCCCGTCACCATTGTTCTGAAAAACAGCTTAGAATAATTAATTCATAAATTTTAATACAAAGAGTAGGTCGGCAGACAAGCAGAAAGAAAAACGAAATTTGAGTCAACCTGTTAGCGTCAAAACAATAGAATGTTATAAGTATGAAATGATGTGTTCTTTTCTATTTTTAAAGTTATTGGATTGTTCATATTATCAGTATAATTTATTTGGATATTGGCTACGGTATCATTTATATATACTGTACAGGGTGATTGAAACTGATGTGAATGCCTGTTATCGATGAGTACAAAAGTTACAAAAAAACTTAAACATTAACCTACAGAATTTTTTTAATTGAAACTAGAGATATTACCAAATTTCTTATATCATGCGCCATTTTTCCAATATAGTGAGTCAATTCTAAATTTTCTTTTGAAAACCCCTATTTTTATGACGATTTTGGATAAAACACTTAATTTAAAATTTTTTTTTATCTTGGGTATTTTTTTCATATCTTTAATCATTTAAGAGCTACAGACACTTAAATGTTTCAAAAATTAGGAAATTCAAGCTATTTTCAGTGATGATTTTTCTTATTTTTCAAAGCCAAATTCAGGTGAAATTTAAACTAGAGCTAGATAGCCGAAACAAATCAACAGTGCTTAATAATAAAATTTGTCCTTAATTCACAAGGTGTAATAATAAAGAGTTGAGTAACCCAGGGGATATTCTAGACAATTACCAGAAAATTATGATTATTGTTTTCTATCAATAAATCTGTTATTATTCAGTCTAAAGAGCAAATAAAAATAACAGTAGTGTTATTAAATTTTGTCCTTAGCTCTAAAGAAAAGGGGCTCCCCATAAGAAAATTTTGAACTGAATATTGGAAAAATGGTTGGTGATATGAAAAATTGTGTAGTACCTCTGGAGGGTTACCTTTTAAGGTTTTTTAAAAACTTTTGTACCTATTGAACAGTGGTCACACCTGTTTCATTTACCCTGTATATATAAAAAATACACAGCATTTTGGGAGTATGGATCCTAAAACTACAACTAAAAGTTTTTTAATTATAAACCTAAAACTTGAAAAGAACAACTTAATCTCAGAGGGTCACTATGAGTACAGGTGTGCCAAGTGACTCTATAGCTGGACCTTTATCTTTTTTCATGTAATCTATGGGTTAGATTTCTTTCTTTCCTCTTTCTTATCAGATCTGTCTTGACCAACTCTTATTTTCTAATCTTCACACTATTAGATATTAGAGTATTAGATTGCCTATAGTGATCCTTATGTCACTGTATTTTTTTGTAAGGCAATAATTTCTAAAAGATAATGTCCAAATAAATTATTCCAATAATACTTATTGAATGTTTCAGATCAATATTGCAGGCCAATAAAGAAATGCTGACGTTGCTTCAGTTCCCACCGATCAATGGGATGGTTGAACCCGTTACTGTTTTAGAAGTTGGTCCTGCTACTAATGCCTGCCCAGCTGGCTTGTGTAAGTACACTATTTAGGAAGAAGCCTAAATAATGTAATTCAAGAAATACTTATGCAAGAAATGCTCAGTTAAAAAAAAAGCGCTTATTCAAAGCTTTATGTCAAATTTATGTTCAATGCTCTAAACACTAAAGTAAACTTGTGTTATAGGAACTATTAAAATTTTCTTTTCTAGTTTAGGTTTTTAAATGGGCATTTATTAAAATTGTGTTAATCTGTAGGAATATCAAGGAAATAAGAAACAGGCTATTAAGGCAAACAGCTTATTTTTTCAAACCATTTGTTTTTCTATTTGATGTTTACACCTTATATTATCTTTCAATAGTTTCTGCCATTGTTGTGGCATCAGGTGTTAATGACTTCATCCTAGAAAGATATCCTTCAAGGAACTGTCGATCAGCAAGAAAGGATGTCAGATCTTGAAATACAAGAATATTGCTTGTTGCGAGGTCTATCCTCTACAGCTGCAGTAGTGGTATCACTAGGGGAAAATTGGAATAAGTCTTGGCTGTAAGGGGAATGATCAAATTGTTTTGAAGAGACTGTCTTTTTGATTGCAGTGTTGTCATTTTGTTGACATTGTGCGGATGGGTATTGTCATGAGTCAACATAACGCCCCGGGTAAGATGTCACATTTTTCATTCTGGACCTCATGATGCAAATTCTTAAGCCCTTTGCAATATACACCTGTGTTAATTTTGTAGCCTTAAGACACGAAGTTCATTAGCAGAACTCTTTGGCCAAAAATACTTTGAAAATATTCTTTTGAATGGATTGTCTACATAAATTTTGTCCTTGATGGCAACTCCATGGTCTATCATTTCGATTCAAGGGCTGTGTGTGACATCTGTTTCTCATTTCCATTGACTATATAGCTCAAGAAGTTATTGCCATGCTTGCTGTAATCGTATCAGAAATGCCAATGATCTGCCATTTCATTTTATGTTATTCCGTAAGCATTTTTGACACTCAGTTTCTCAGACACCATTCGTGAAGATATAAATATTAAATTGAAAAAATGACAAGAAAACGATGTAATGGTAAATCGCTTGTTTGTTCTCTCTATAATCTTCTCTTCAATTGAACACACCACATCTTCATTCAGCAGACTATCATTTGCTACGTTCATCATCATGCATATTTTTGTACCATTGAATCATGCTTTGCATTTCTCCATAAATATCACAAATTTTTTAATGATTTTCAATCGATTTAATGTTTGCATCAAATCGCAGAAATCGAGATCACATTTCACAAAGCGGGCATCTCGATTTTCTTAAGCATTATAAACAAACACCACATTGCGTTTCCTTGTTTGAATTTTGGAAAATATTGTTAATGCCTTGCCAACGAATCAACAATTCAACTAATGGAACACATGCGTGACTTTGCCAATGTAGCACAAATAGAATTTACTATATGAATAACCTTTGTACATAATTTTTGTAAATTTGTTTTATTTGGTAAGCTAAAAACGCCACTGAGGTTATTATTTAGTTTTTTTATTAAAGTTTATTATATTTATTATTTTAATGCCCCAAGTACAATTTTGTTTAAAAAAATAACCCGCCAATTAATTAATAGAACAACATTTTTAACAATATAATTCAGGTTTGAGATTAATTTCAAGAGGAATTAAAAAGACATGATGTTTAAATCAACACATAGGTGGAACCAATGAATATAAGTTTGATGTTTTGAAAAAGGTTATTAGAGAGTATTTAAGCCCATAGTTCTTTTAGATTGACGGGTCTGTTGAATATTTCAACTGGAAATGCATTGATTACTTTAGAGATAAAATGATATGCATCTTGATTTAATCAAGACTTTATTATTTATTTTAGAGATGGTTTGTTGAGTTTTTGATTAAACTGATGAGATGTGACTTGCTCAAATCTAACGCTGTATATGATTTATAATTTCCTTTTCAGATGTGATCCATATGACATGCAAGCAACACAAGAGTGCTAAGGAAGATCTTGCAGTGGCTGTATCTACACTTCTTCTCTCAGAACAGACTGATGGTATCCGTAGAGTTAATACAGATACTCAAGGAACTCAAACAACAAAACATGTAAGTTATATATTTTAAAATATTATATGATGTTTTCATATATTTTTAACTGTTTAAACCTGTAAGATGTATCTCAGGGGTGATCTGTTGAAACTTATGTTAACTGGTTCATTTCCTTTCTTTTTTTTCTTCTTTTTTTTGCTGTAACCAGAATAATCAATTGTTTTTGCCAGGGTCAGTTCTAATTACTAAGTCCTCCCCTTACCCCTGTGTTATTTTAATTAATTTTTCTTTTAGGGGGAGGGGGAGTGTATTTTACAACCCAGACCACAAATTATATGTAATGCTAGTGGTCAACGACCTAAAATTGTCTGGTCCTTGATTGTTCGAGCCCGCTTTGATTTTACAAACTCAGCACTGTTTTCCATGCAGATCTTACTTTTTCAAGCCTGACTTGGTTTTCGAACAAGCTCCAAACTGATCTTATAATACTGCAACGTGTGGTGATCTGCCCACCACAATTCCCCCTGCACCTGTGGTGGCAGTCACTTGTCCTCATCCGGTGCCTTACTAGTTGCCCTGTGCCACAAATGCAGGGGCAGCAGATGATGCCTTGCATGTTCCCCCACCCTGGGAGCTCAGAAGTCGGGTCACGCACGAAAGAAGAACCAGTTGTGCACCACTCTCGGAAGGAACTGGACCTGTTGGAAGGCTGCAAGTATCACATTTAACGCTTCATCATTGTATATACCTTTTTGTTCCTAGTTTAAATCCCCCAAAAAATAATGGCTTAATAGTCAAATTGGGTAGGGTCAGTCGACCCCGAGTTAAATGGTGCGCAAACATTCGACTTTCCGTGATCGCCAGTGCAGTGTAGAATGGCGGCCATTTTAGGCTAGTGTCTACATAGGGACCACTATGTTTGTTAGAGTCAATCCCTACTGTTTATGGATAAGTACGTTCATTATATTATATCTAAGTTTAGTAATTATTTTGAGTATTAGTAATAGTCCCTCATCACGTGCTGGCTGACTGAGTTGTATTTAGTTTCAGTCGATAGGTCTGGGCTGTGACTGTTGTGCAAACCAAGTTTTAAAAGATCCATGATCCTCTATTACCCACCTAAATTAATAATAATAATCATGAAGAAGTTTCTATTTGCCTCAAACGAAAGCTCGATATTGCATGAACTCATGTAATGGGGAAAAAGGGGGGGGGGAATAGTCATAATTCATATTCATGAAATGAAAGGATATGATATTTAAGTTATCTTTTTAGTCACAATTCTCATGAGATAAAAATAAGTTTTTATTAAAGTGTATAGATTAGAGGAAGTTACCATGAGAAAGGAACTAAGGCCCCTTAATGATGGACCTCACTTGTCCGCTTCAAATGTGACACTGATACATCACTGAAGACACACAGAAACTTAAATATTCCCTTTTCAATCATTTTATTTAAACAACAGTGAAATATAGAATATCTGATTTCAAAATTTGTAAATATATAAAAAAATAGGAGGTTTTGTTGAAATTTAATTGACTTTAAACATAAAAAAGTTAAGAATTTGCTCAGCTAAGGGCGCCAGGGAGCTTAAGGCTTTTTTTTATTATTATTTTTTTTTTTTTATTAACTGGGCTGTGAAAGCCTCCATCAGAAGCCTCACCGGCGTCGACCTAAAGGTCTTTTGCCGCCCCAATTTCCTTCCTACACCCATTTAGTAATACCCGTCATCCTTATGAAGGAACAGATACTACCGATAGGGTTGTCTAGGATGGTTTCCATCTCTTTCCCCGGAGGGCCTAGAGAGTATAGCCTGGCTCGTCCTAACGCCTCACACTCTAAAAGAATGTGTTCTGCGGACTCTTCATCCAAACCACATTTCCTGCATGTATTATCTGCAGCAATTCCTATTCTGTGTAGGTGTTTTCTGAGGTGACAGTGGCTCGTTAAGAGCCCAACCACCTCATGTTATCCCTTCTGAGAGAGATGAGTTGTTCCGCATGTTTCTTGCTTGGTCTAATTAACCTTTTAGCAAGTCTACTAGTGGTTGAATTCGTCCAGACCCTGTTCATCCCCGCCCGCATCCACGTATCAACCGCTGCCCTGGCATGTCCATAAGAGATTCCGAGCACCGGTTCCGGGCCCACGAAAGGGGATTCAGAGCCTGACCTGGCTAGTTCATCTGCTCTCTCATTACCATCAATACCTGAGTGGTCAGGAACCCAGCCCACAGTGACCGTGTTCATCTGACTAAGCTTTATCAATGATGAGATGCAGTCCCATACCTGCTTCGACTTTACCTTAGTCGTGTTAAGTGCCTTAATAGCAGCTTGACTATCTGTGAAAATCAGAATGTTCTTACCAATGTATTTCATTCTTTGATTCTCCTTGATACATTCAGAGATAGCACCTACTTCTGCTTGGAAAACAGTAGCATGCTTACCTAGGCTCAGTACGATGGACCTCTCTGGGTTGAGCCCATTTATGCCACCGCCTGTACCCATCTCTGTTTTCGAGCCATCTGTGAACCAGACTATATCTTGCTCGTTGTATAACCTCCTTCCAGACTCCCATTCTTCCCTAGAGAAGATCTTCGTCTTGAAAGGCTTGTCTAATGAAACATTAGGTATAATGTGATCTGAGGGCATGTCTAACACTTCCCTGTTGACCACTTGATTTATCCTGCAATGCCCAATTGCAGGCCACCTCTTTCTCCAGCACCCCGTTTGCTGTAGTCTATATGCACTCATCCTGGCCTGTCCTTGAATATATACCCCTAGGGGAGGGAGATCCAGTAGTGCATTCAAGGTAACCGTTGGTGTAGACCCCATGGCCCTCGTGATAGCCAAACAGGCCACCCTTTGGAGACCATCCATTCTACTTCCAACCCCACCTTGTAACGTCTTAGTCCACCAAACCACCGCAGCATAGGAGATTAGTGGTCTAATGATCATGGTGTAAATCCACATAACCACCTTGGGTTGCAGACCCCATTGTTTACCAACAGCCCTCTTACATGCAAACATAAGACACTTGGCTCTGGTTACTACCCGTTCTATCTGTGGGTTCCAGGTGAGCCTTTTATCTAACACAGTACCTAGGTACTTCACCTGGTTCTCCAACGCTACCTCCTGCCCAAAGAGCTTAGGTAGCGACCTCACTCCCAGATTCCTTTTTCTTGTGAAGGGAATGAGAGAAGTTTTTACAGGATTCACAGATAACTGTTCCTCCTGACACCACCTTTCCACCTGGTTAAAGGCAGCCTGCATAAGGTCACAAACAACACTCATGTCTCTACCTCTAACCACGATGGCCACATCATCAGCATATCCCTGTGAGTAGAATCCTTGTTCGTTTAAACGCCTAAGGATCTTATCCACTACCAGCTTAAGGCTTACCAATTTTGAAAAAGTAAAAAAATTTATTATTTGTTAAAAAAAAAATTCTCAGGGCCGTGATTTTTTTTTTAAGTGTACTTTGCCGTGGTTATTTGGTAAATGAGAAGTCCTTTTTTTATTTTTCTGAAACTGAACATTTTTTTGTTAATGGCATTAAATTTTATATTTATTCAAATTTATCCTTAGTAACTATGTTAAAATTGAAAATTCTAGCTTTTCATCAATTTGTCTGAATATTTAAGAGACTTAAAATTTTTAAAGAAAGACTCTACTTTGTTAAATCAGCTGCTATATGAGCAACATAAATCTCATTATTAAAGTTATTTTTTGGATTAATCCATTTAAATTGAATTTTGGCTCTTAATAGTAATTCTTGTCCAAAAGATATATTTAGCTTCTTTTTATAGGATATATCTAAAAAATCTTATTATTTAAAAATACACAACTTATATATATATATATATATATATATATATATATATATATATATAAAGAAAAAATATTAACTTAAATTTATAACATAATTATCTTAGTATTGTTTTTTTTTATACATGTTACCACATTGTTGCATACGTTCCAAATTTTTCTCACAAAATGGTGTCAACAGTTTGATTAAGGAAGATCCGCCATTTTCTCATGATGAACTAGAGCTGGTTGTCTTTGTTTTGAGTTCATGATTTACAAGTTGTCACGTGCATTTCTTCCTTTTTCATTAAACAAGGTTGTTTAATAATAACTAACTGTCTTTTCACAAGAAACACCCTTTGATAACAGTTCATACAACAAAGGAATGCAGACTGTGTCACGTGTTATCACTGGACTAACTGTTTTGTCTTTGTCAAATTATTGTTCACGTTAGCAATGTACAATGATTATTCACGACACGACACTTTGTCTTTGAACATACATACTTTAAATAACCAGTTCACTTTCTTTACTTCATTATACAGCATCTTTTGTACAAATCACATTGTTCTATTCAAATTTATATCACTAAATACATGTCTGACTTTTATAAAAACTGTCTATGAACCGTAGGTTTAAAACTGACTTTCGAAATGCTTTTGATTTAGTCTTCATTTCTTAACTTCATCAAAAAAGTTTCTTTTACGAATCACATTGTTCTGATTAAACTTACATCACAAGGGTCCATGTCCGACTCTTGCGAGTACAGTATGTAACGTTTATTAAGTGCTTTTAGTGCTTTTTATCAATTTTTAAGTAACTTACCTAATTGTAAGTCTGCGTTCTTACAATTCTACATTTAAATTTACTATTTTAATTATCCTAAGGGGCAGGATTGCAATCTCAAATCGTACTTACAGTTACTAGCATAGCATGGCACATGGTTAACACAAATTATTTTAGCCAGACATATTTATAACAAGAAACCTTCCCTTTATTATATTACTCAAAAACAAAGACATTATTATTCAAACAAAGACATCATTAGCATACAATTATGTGAAATATAGAAAATATACATGTGCAAGTTATTGTTCAAAATCAAAGTTCTTAAAATGTTCCCAGTTAAATCGATGAAATTATATTCTCAAATATTTTACACTTTACTCACGAGTAACCATTGTCCATAACTTTGAGTCCTTCTAACTTCATTATTAACGGAGATTTTCCATCTTGGACTGAAACGAGTCTGTCCAGCCAACTTCTATTACGACTATATCGTGCAGGATCCTGACAAAGACTGCTTAGCAACGCTTTCTTCTTGGTTGGAAAGACGCTCTCGCAAGGCATCATGGGATATTCTTGCTTGGCAAAGCTAATGCTCGCTGACTCATGGGAAGTTTCTCCAGGGTTCAACTTCCTTTATTCATGTCTGTTAATTCTTTATCGGCGCGCACATTTCGAAATTTAAACTTTCAATGTTTTACATTGTTTTAGAACACTTTACACTTTTTTTTATTTATCTCTAATATTTATTCTGAATATTATTACTACATTAATATTACTTGTACTTTATTTAAACTTAATATTTATTATTTATTTTGGTTGGAAGATGTCCCATGCTTACAGAAACCCCCTCCTTCGAGATTCTCATTACGCAGAAATAAGAATCTCGAAGAAAAAAAAAACATGGAAGCTGGGACACTCCAACCCCTTGCCACCTTTTACGGAGAACAAGAACAGTCCTAATAACAATTTTGAAGAAATTTAAATTTATTATTTAACAATTTTAACAGCCAAAAATATCAAAAAGTTATAACATCATCATTTATATTTCAAAAGCATAACAAATTTTCTGCATTGTTACAGATTTTTCAAAAACATCATCAATTATTTTCCAAAAACATCATAAATTCTAAAAATGGTACATTCAACATAGACAGAAATCATTTTTCAACATGTTTTTAACAAAACATAATATTGTTCATGATACATCAAACTACAGAAATCAAAAGTCAAATAAAATTCATATTACAGAATGTGATACAAAGATATGATAAAGTATATTATTCACGACATAGCAAACATGAATTCTTTAAATGAGTCAAGTAACACATCATATTACAAGGTATACAGCATAAAATCATTTTCAATTTGTAAACTAGTCACAACAGACAATATTAAAACATATAACATGTGAACAACAAATAGATAGTTATCAAATCATATCATAATGCAAATGATATTTAAAAGCACAAATTTGACATCGTATAATTCATCATCAAAACATAATCAAATGTGCATAACGTAGCATCATTGTTAATTCATTATTATTTTACAACAGCAGAAGATTGTATAACATAGTACATGTGAACAACAGAAATAAATCATCAAATCATAGACAAACAAACTTTTGTAAATTTTCATATCATAAAATCAAACATCACATATCAGCATCATTTCAAAATACATCATTAAACATGTTCATCAATACAATCAATTATTATTATTTCAAATCATCATCTTTTATGATTCACTTTTTCATCATTACAATTTTTTTTTATAATTAACTCTTCCATCATTATAAAGACATCTTTATTCATCATCACTGTTACATTTATTAAAATCACAATCATCTACCTTTATTATTATCACATCTTTTAAAATCAAAACCATCTACATTCATTATTATTATTACATGTTAAGAAATTTATGAAACATATCACATTATAAGAAATTTTTAAAACATACAATCATATTTATTTTATGGCTAAAAAGAAGATTTCTTTTCCAATCAAAAAACCCATCCCTCAAATTCATAATTGAGAATTCATATTTCCCTATCATTTTTATCTCTTAATCAAATCATTTTATTATTATTATTTACCTAGGATTTCAGGAATCTATCTCTACTTCATCTCTAACAGTTATTTGGTACATTGCCTACTTTCATTTTAAAGAAAAAAAAATTTTAATAAATCAGTTCACCAATAAGACTCTCTTGTCTTATAAAAAAAATCATCAACCTCGTAGAGTGAGAGTATTCCCTTTGGAATCTCTAAAAATTATTATCAAAGGATTAGCGTCCATTTTGGAACCCCTAATCAAATATATCATCGCAGCAAAATCGTAGAAAAACTCGTAGAAAAACTCGTAGAACATCATTTAAAGATCTAGCGTCACATTGGAACCCCTAGTCTATTATTTATCGTCGAACCTTATCGCAGAACATCATCAACTGACCCCCTCAAAAACCTCATTACTCTTACTGATTTATTAAAAAAAACTACATATTATTATTTATTAACATTTCCTATTACCAAATACTAAATCACAATCCAAACTATTTATTATCTTCCTGAAATCATCCTCCTTACTAAAAATTTCATTAACATCATCTCAGCATCTCCTCAAAAAATTATTTATTATTCACTTTCCTTAAAACTCTACATCATCTATTTATTAATATTCATCAAAGTTTCATCAAAAACATCTCATCTTATTTAAAATATAATTACCACTGAATTATTTATTATTATTTTTTAGCCATTTGTAAATCCTGTTCTATTATTATAAAGTGTTTAAAGTTCTATCTATGACTTTACCCTTGTTCACCTAAGTTCTTCTGCTGAACTTTATCTATTTTATTTATTATTAAGAATCAAATCAAGTATCCTAATCATTATCATTTATTTATTTACTTCTTATTTATCTAATGTATATAAAAAATTATCAACCTAACCTGTACGTTTGCTATTATTAACCTAACCTATTCTATCGTTACGTTTTACACTTAAAATTACGTACATAACCTATAATTGGTTTTAGCATAATTAATGCTCACACACCCAGTCATTCTTCATCATTCAACATCATCCTGGTGTTTTCATTAATCATATCTTATTATATGTCAGATGTAAATTATGTTTATTATTATATAAATCTTATTTTTATTTTTAATTGGAATAGTCTTAGCTTCTATCCACTTATCAACTCGGTTTAATTAAAAATTTTATCCAGAAATCATATATCATCTAATCATTACTTAATTTAGAGTTTCTTCTATTTCTATCATTAAAAAGTTTATTTATTATTGAATTTTTATGAGTTAAGTTAAAATATAGATATCGAAATTTTAAAATTTATTGATTTTCTAAAGTATATACTTTATAAATCATGTTTCATTTATTTAAATTTGCGTATTTGTTCTTTCCTCAAATACTAATTCTAAGTTTGGCCTAAATGTGTTTTAAGGCTCTATCGTTAAATTATATTATACTTATTTAAGTTTCGTATTTGTTTGTGAACAAATATCAATTTCCAACACTGGCCTAAATGGGTTTTAAGCCTATCTTCAAATTAAATTTTATTTATTCAAGTTTCATATTTGTTTCTTTACAAATATTAATTTCTAAAACTGGCCTAAACGGGTTTTAAAGCTTATAATCAATATTAATCTTAATTGTGTTTTACATTTAAACATATTACCATTTATTTTAATTTATTTTAGTTGAAATTTTAAAATTTTGTGTTAATTTTATCCATCAATATCTAATATTTAACCACTTGAACCATTCTCTACCATTTCTATGTCATTCTGATCATACTAATAAACACTTATGTCACTACAGAATTCACCTCCCTTTGGTCAAAATGAGTTTGAATATTCAATACCTACTTGGTTCAGTAAGAACCCCACAATGACCTTAGGTTAATGAACCCCTGTGACACTGTTTGTTCCGAAGTTCTTTTTTGGTTCACTTATAATTTTATTCCAACCCATTAATATTAATCACCCCCTCAAAACATCATACATTTTAAAATTATTTAATTTATGAATTTGGTAAATATGTCCTTCAGGATGCACCTTCCATTGGGTTGGTGAATATTTACTCTAGGTTGCTCCTCCTAATTTAGCCTAAACTGTCCTCGTTTTAGTTAATATAACATTTTATTATCATAATTTAGTCTATTTATCTCAGGTTATATATTATTTATTTAGAAATCTATCTAGATTCTACTTTTTATTTAAAAACAACTTAATTCAAATTCACATTAAAATTTATTACATCTGCACATCCATTTATGATTAATTACGTTATCGTCCTGTCTGTTACATTATATTACTTTATTTTTAATTTTACTGTCTTCCTCATCAGTATTTCTTTTCTTTTTATGGTTTACACCCAGTCTAAACACTTTTCCCGACATTAACTTTTTCTTATGGTTTTGGCCTAGTCTAACTACTTTACTAACTCTAAATTTCATTCTGTATTCCTGCCATAACCTATAACTCCACTTTCTAAAATACTGTTCATAATTTACCCCCTCTATACTCCTAATTTCTTTAACTATCTCCGTAGAATCAACTAATGTCTTTATATATAGTTCCCCATAACACCCTTGTAGCCTAATTGTACCTTTATCTAAACTTTCTTTTTCAACAATACACTTATTTTCATGATCCTGTATTCTAAATTCATTCCTAATCTTTTTAATAAAAACTTCCTCATAACCCATTATCATATAATTACATCGTTTCTTTATTTTAAAATCTACCTGTACTTCCATGTTATTAAAATTATTGTTTACCAATTTCTTAACCTCAATTACATTGTCTATGCTATTTATCTCAACATAGCCTAACTTACTCACATCAATATCTGTTTTCAATGAACTATCTTCTACTAGAACACTAACATCATTTTCTTTCTTTAACCCTAGTGTAGGCTCAACGTCATAATTACTGTTTTGTTTTAAAATGTGAATTTCTTTGGATAAATTACAATTTATATGGTCTATTACTACAACTTGTTCATTACTAATTTCATTCTTAACGTCTTTGTTAAATTTATTACTTACTGTGTCAAATTTCTTAACTAAATTTTCAAAGCCTATTTTTCTCTCAACTATCATTTGTTCAAATTTACAATTAAGGTTTTCTAATCTATCATTTATTTCAACCTTATTTGAATTTATATCTTCTTTTAATTGTCTAAAATTAATCTCACATTTCTCAGATTGATTATTCATAGCTACCTTCATTTCTTTAAAATTATTTTCAAATTTTTCAAATTTATTGTCACTATCTAATTTATTTAATTTCATATCGTCTCTTATTTGTTTAAAGTTACTTTCAGATTTTACATTCATTTCTACATTATTTAATTTCATATCATCTTTAAGTTCTACTCTTAATTGTTTAAAATTACTCGTTAGTAATCCTACCAGATCATTTAATGATATTGGTTTTTCATCTTTAGGCGACTTAACCTCTATTGTATTCTCAAGCTTACCGACCATGCTTGATTTGACTAACCTATCTTTATCCATTATTATCTAATTAATCTATTGTTATAAACTCTCAATTACTTTATTATTATATTTATCAATTATCTATTTATTCTTAATCATTATTATTTTAACTTTTAAAACTGTGCACAACCATGTACCACGCTACTTTTGTAACTGCTTTTCGGATTCGAGGACCAAACGGGCGCCATTTTGTAACGTTTATTAAGTGCTTTTAGTGCTTTTTATCAATTTTTAAGTAACTTACCTAATTGTAAGTCTGCGTTCTTACAATTCTACATTTAAATTTACTATTTTAATTATCCTAAGGGGCAGGATTGCAATCTCAAATCGTACTTACAGTTACTAGCATAGCATGGCACATGGTTAACACAAATTATTTTAGCCAGACATATTTATAACAAGAAACCTTCCCTTTATTATATTACTCAAAAACAAAGACATTATTATTCAAACAAAGACATCATTAGCATACAATTATGTGAAATATAGAAAATATACATGTGCAAGTTATTGTTCAAAATCAAAGTTCTTAAAATGTTCCCAGTTAAATCGATGAAATTATATTCTCAAATATTTTACACTTTACTCACGAGTAACCATTGTCCATAACTTTGAGTCCTTCTAACTTCATTATTAACGGAGATTTTCCATCTTGGACTGAAACGAGTCTGTCCAGCCAACTTCTATTACGACTATATCGTGCAGGATCCTGACAAAGACTGCTTAGCAACGCTTTCTTCTTGGTTGGAAAGACGCTCTCGCAAGGCATCATGGGATATTCTTGCTTGGCAAAGCTAATGCTCGCTGACTCATGGGAAGTTTCTCCAGGGTTCAACTTCCTTTATTCATGTCTGTTAATTCTTTATCGGCGCGCACATTTCGAAATTTAAACTTTCAATGTTTTACATTGTTTTAGAACACTTTACACTTTTTTTTATTTATCTCTAATATTTATTCTGAATATTATTACTACATTAATATTACTTGTACTTTATTTAAACTTAATATTTATTATTTATTTTGGTTGGAAGATGTCCCATGCTTACAAGTACAACCTCGTTTATCCGGACTAATTGGGACCGGAAGTGATCCGGTTAATCAAAAATCCGGATAATCCAAAATTATAGAAAGATAAATAAAACAAAATATAAAATGATAACTTACCATTTATAATTTCCTTTTGGTCACGAAACAACACAATATTTACACAGTCATTCAATTTACACAATACACGAAATTACACAATGTACTTTAAATCACGAAAAACATTTTATTTACACACTTGAAATATTTAGACGTGCTTTTAATTTACACAGGGTTTAGTTGTTATTTACAAAAAAAGTCATTTATCTTCCTCTGTTTTAATTTGGTGTGACGTTTCAATGCGGCACAATCACGTAAACGTTTCACCATCATTAGTTCAGCTGGCGTTGTATCCTGCTGTTGCTCCAAATACGCCATGATGTTGTCCAGCTGAGTCGTCGCGTCATCTCCGGCCGTGCGCTGTCTCCCTCTTTCTCGGTCTCGCTGTCGTCTGCTCCCTGCGTAGATATACTCGCTACAATTATCTCTTCATCTGTCATGACTAAATAACCTCCTTCGTTGTTGTCTGTTAACCAATCATTGACGTCGTTGATATCAACATCGGAACAACCGTCAATTCTTGCAAACATGCCTAACAATTGCTCTGTAGTGACAGTGGTTTCATTCGATTCACTTATTTGTGGAGTGGTAGGGTTCATTTCTTCAATTACATTGCATATGTTTGGCCACAATTTTTTCCAAGACTTTTGTAGAGCACTTTTTGGAACATGATCCCAAGCGTCTGCAATCATGTAAATCACGTCTTTGACATTTACAGATTTTAACAAATCAATCACGCTTTGTTCGCCTTCTTCTTCAATTAATTTGCTTAAAAGTTCCCTGCGATAAACACGCTTGATACTTTCCAACACACCCTGATCCATAGGTTGCAAAATTGGAGTCACATTTGGGGGGAGAAATTTAACTTTAATATCCCACTGATGAGATCTTCTACTGCAGGATGAGATGGCGCATTGTCAAGAAACAAAAACCCCTTTTTCTGGCAGTTTTTTTTCTTTGAGAAATTTTTTCACATCTGGGACGAAATTTTCAAAGAACCACTTTTTAAAAATAAAGCTGTCCATCCACGCACTTTTTTGATTTAGATAAACAACAGGCAAGGTTGCACGATTTACATTTTTAAGTGCTCGAGGATTTTTTGCCTTGCCAATTATCACTAGGGGAATTTTGTGGTTTCCAGAAGCATTGCTACAAGCCATAGCAGTTAGGCGATCCTTGCTCTTTTTGTAGCCCTTGGCTGCCTCATCAGTTTTACAAGCTAAGGTTTTGCTCGGTAAAATACGATAAAACAATCCTGATTCGTCAGCATTGTATATCTGGTCAGGAGAAAGTTTCTCAGACGAAATAATTCGTTAAAAAGTTTCCTTAAACTTTTCACTTGCTGCCTGATCACTAGACAGGCTTTCACCAGTCACAGATAATTGTCTTATGCCATGCCGATTTTTGAACCGCTCTAGCCATCCCTGGCTAGCTGTAAAATTTGGATCAGGATTTGGTAATTTTTTGTTTAGGCTTGCCGCTTTTTCAGCCAAAATCGGTCCAGAAATCGGAACACCACGTTCTCGCTGAGCACTAAACCACATAAATAATGCCTCGTCCAACGATTCATTTTTTGCATTTTTTATAGTTCCTCTACCCTCTAAACTGTCTTTAGCGATCATTTTGAAGCAAAAGTCTTCAATATTTTTACGATTTTTTTTCCAATCTGACACAGTTGATGTCCCTACGCCGAGTTCTGCAGCAAGTTTATTTAAAGATTCGCCCCTGTCTATACGACTCAATGCGTCTAACTTTTGGGCCATTGTAAGCACATTACGTTTTCGTTTCGTCGCCATTTCCACGCACAAACGCTAACACACGAATATAAATAAATACAGTAGCAGTAACAACGCCCACCTCTAAATATTATGCCGATTCTCATTCACGTCCTCGATACTCCTGACTGGGGATTTGATGTGCCAACTGCCACAAAAAAAAGAACGGGGGTTCCCAAAGCTGGCGGCACCGCTTTAAGATGTGACAAAATGTTCACATTTACTGATTTACACCCTTGAGTCTTAGCAACCCGACAACAATAAAGTTGTAAAAATGACATGATGGTTTATGATGCGTTGTAAACATGCACCTGGTTTGTATTTATTTCACACTGTCATGCCGCATCGAGGTAGGGGGATGGTGACACACAGGTCATTGCTCCTCCACTTTCTCTTCCCATCGCATCAACAACCTCGCCCTACTACCTCAAGGCGACACTGTAGTGTTGAGGAAATCACGTTTTTATCAACATTAATGTAATAGCAGATATTTCTTGTTGAAACTCCATATTCAAGGATAAAATAAAGCAAAAACTTAAAGTTTCAAAATATTATAAATATTATTCAAAATAATTATTAAGATATTTTGAAACTTTAAGCTTTTGCTTTATTTTATCCTTGATTAAATTTTATATTTTTTGTTCCGGATCGATCCGGATAATCCATATATCCGGTTGAATGAGGTCCGGATAAACGAGGTAGTACTGTACTGTCTATCAACCTTCAACAACTGATGAAGACTAACTCTATACACGCTCGCATGCGGTTCTCTACACCATTTCACTTGACAACAGGCATCTTCTACTTCACATAAATAAAATTTCACTCCAATACTCATTCTATCTTAAAACTAAACATTATTTATTTTAAATACATATTTTTGGAAATCTATTTTAATTTCTCTTTCCCTTATTTTAAATGTTATTTACAGACATCCACTTGACTTACGTCGTCTCTTTTTCAACCAATCATAAAAATTCCTTTTCAGCAATTCTAATATATTGGTACCAAATCAAAATTTAAAAATTGAGTATTACAAATTATATATTAAATTTCAAGAAAATTGAGAAATTTATATTTCACATTGTTTATTCAGTAGTAAGTGTCATTAATACAGTGGAAACTCGAATCTCAAGGAGATTACTCCAAATAAATCATTCGAGAGCAAGGTTCAATTTACCGAGGGTAAAAATCCGAGTTAAAAAAGAACCCAAAGTTGACTGACTATTCACTTCGGCAGTTTTTTATTCCTGTAATCCTGTAATAAGGACTATCACCACTGTACAAAAGAAAACACCACAGTACAAGTATTTTGTTTTAATAAACAGTTCTTAATTTTATTTTAATCAAAAATTGGCACATTTACTTATAAGAACTGTGCAGTCGATAAAGTATTTGATGGGATTCATAAATCCTGTGCTATTTCACTTTTTTTCTTCACACCTTCTTCTACAGATTTTAATAAGTTTTGTTTTTTTTCTCTACGTTCAGTATTTTATATTTTCGTTTTACTAACATACTGCAGCGCAAACCACTATACAATCGTTTAATAAAAAGCAAAACTTCAATCAAATACAGAACGGTAGGCACATACCTTCATTGGAAAATATACGAATGTGTACTCATTACATTTTCATTAAGTGATTAGTCCATTAATTAATCGTGAAAATTTCATTAATCTCTACCAAAATAAAGATGTACCATTTGCAAATTTTGTACGTAAAATATGTTTACTAATTATATTTTCTGTACTAACAATGTATGAAATTCACATCAAATATCATTCCACACTCTGATTTAGGACGGCAGTGGTGAGTCTTCAGAAGATAATATCAGCGAGTCACAGCGTGTCAACCTTAAACCACAGTTACTATGGTCTTTGTACTTCAACTGTCCTGAAACATCTAACTGTGATCTGTCTGCACATGTTCCCAACAATGTGCACCTCTGTTCTGGACCTGACTTGGATTTGGACTTTGAATTTGCAGTTAAACAGGTGGGCCTAATTTATTTAATTGTAAAGAATGATTACATAATGTTAATGATATTTTAACTTCTTAGTGAATTTATTATATAGAAATCCTATTTAATATGACATCCCTTAAAGAAATGTCAACACCTATGATTGTGAAATGTCCATTGGTCCTACCCATGGTCTATTAAGAAAACACAATATCTTTTTAAACCATGTTGATTGCTACTCGGTGTACTCACACCTTAAACTACTTTTGAACATAGTTTCCACCACTAAAGAAGCATTTATCAAAGAGAAGCACCAGGTTTTATACTCCTTCAATGGCACCTGCTATCAAACTTTATATTAACGGCCAATTTGTACTATGTTTATGGAACAGTCGACCAGCAAGGAAGGATTTCACATGTTCGAACACATTAAAATCACTTGGTGCTAAGTTCAGGCTGTAGGGAGATGATCAAATTGTTCCCAACCAAAGGTCGTTAAGAGATGTTGGATTGCTGTGTTTGGGCGAGCATTGTCATATATCAGCACAATGCTTTGGGTAAGAATGCCAACTGCTTTTAGATTGTAAATACAATTTATAAAGCATTTCACAGCTGCGTTATTCCATCTGGGGAAAAAATCCATAAGCAAAACTTTGTCTGTCACTAAACTCTATTCACATGACCTGAGCAGGAAATATTTGCTTGAATTTCATCCTCGATTGTGATGAAGTAAACCTCTAATTCATGAACAGTCAGTTGCATGGGTCACCTATGTATCTTCCCAATGATTAAACGGCTCTAAAAATTATTCCCTAGCTCACTATATCATATAAGAAGGCCAATATGCTGCTCTTACATTTCATTTTTTGTGCTTCCATAATCATTATTAGTATCCACCATATTCTCAATTTCGGATACTCAAGTTCTCGGACATAATTTTGTGAAGAAGTGAACATGAAATTTGTGAAAAATTTAGAAAAGGTGAATTAATGTTGAATCATATATTCTCTCTAATCTTCATGCACCAACTCCTCATTCAACAAAAACAGACTTCCACTCAGTTCAACATTACGTATATTTTATTAAAAAGTCACATACATCCATATACCATTAAAATTTGTGGTGTTTATGATAAATTCCTGCCTATTATATCTAAATCAGTTTACATTTCTATATGCAAGATTATATTGGAAGATTGATGATCACTGCCTGGTCATTTTCGTCTTACTAACTATTCAGATAGAATTAGGCTAGATAAAATATAATTCTGAAATAATTTTACACACACGCAGAATTATTCATCGTATGGTTTATTTAACTGAATATTGTCTCATAATAGACTTGTTAATTTCAACTGATGTAAAATCCTACTTTTAAAATGCTTAGGTCAAAGATATGTTATACGTTATAGTTAAATATATTTAATTATTATACAAATAATAAATATATTTATATCTAATTTCAGGCCAAAGAAATTTTCAACAAAATGTATCCTGACTGTGAATTTCTTCCGAGAGCTCCTGATCCAGAAGAAATTGTGTTAGATGATGATTCAGAGCCCGGACCAGTTTTTCAACAGGACAAACCAGATGGTGAAGAAAAGGAAAAGGTTGAAAAATCTGAAAAGGATGAGAAAACTGAAGAATAAAATGATTACTGTATCTAGAGATTTATTTATGAATATGTTATGCTACCAAATAATTTTATTAGATTTGTATTCAATATTTATACAATTTGTTTTGTTAGTTAACCATGTAGATTTTTTTACTATTTTTTTCTAAACGTAAAGAGCATTGAAATGAGCGAGTTCATTATGGTGATATTCAGTTATTATGTGTTCAAAAATGTCTTTCTTTATTACTACTAAGGATATGAAAATAAGATTATCTTTTTGTTTATTTTGTTTATTTAATATTAATTGACAGCTTTAACATTTTTTTATGACCCGGTATTCGTTTGCTGATTTATGTTATTTTATATGTACGTATTCTCCTTTCTCTAACAAAAGGCATCATCATTTAATTACAGCTTTTTAGTAAATAAAAGAATCACAAATTATACCACATTCACTGAACTATAGAAATAACAGAGATATTGTATTTTAGACTCTTTTCTTTCAAGACTACCACATGTATTAAGCAATAGTCATGATAACTCTGAAGTCACATATGTAACAAATGAAACATATTATATAATTCAAATCAAGTAATCAATAATATATGATATACGAAAATATAGACGTTTAAACATTTCCGTATGAACATTAAACATAACGTTATGTGTTGCGCTTGAATTTCGGTTAATTTCAGAGAATCAAGAGAATTATATACACAATATTAACCAATCGGTCCTTCATTGATTACTAACAAACCCATTCTCGTGGTCAGTCAAAAATTTAGTTGCTCTACTAATTTGAGAATCTTTTTTAATTATTTAAAAACTGTAACTTGTGTTTTGCTAATGGAATCCAGAGTTGTAGAATTAACACTGGTAGACAGTGGTTCACATTCTTAGCATTTGGTCAACATTCGGATAAATTTCAATGACAACTGTAAAGATTGAGAGGTTAACCCACCATCTTAGATTGAATGGTGTTCAGCTAATTAATTCCTCAGTGTATTTGTTTATTTTTCCAATTGTAAAAACTTCTTTATGTCACACTATTTCAAGCTTATTTATAATCTCTTTAAATCCTTTTTTAAATTTCATAAGTTCATTTAGTAGATTAGGTGAACTTTTTATTATAATTCTTAGGGGTTTTGATAAAATAAAACTTGGGCAATGGTTTTGCACGAAATTCTCTTGTTTTTTATTTGTTTTTTTCCCCCCTTTATCAAGATATTCTTTAATTTTTTTGTCTTTTCTCTTAAACGTTTCTTTGATTCTTTCTTCTAAAACAGGAGATAGTTGTACAGTAAAACGATGTAGGTTACAGATGGATTTAATTCATTATAGTCCAATTTTTCTTGGTCTTATGATAACCCATATAATATCTGTAACCCGCATTGTTTTACTTTTACCTTCCGCTTTAGAAGAAAGGACCAAAGAAATGTTTAAGAAAAAGGACAAAAAAATTAAAGAATATCTGGATAAAAAGAGAAAAAAAGCTCGAGAATTTTGTGAAAAACCAATGCCCACATTTTATTTTATCAAAACCCCTAAGAATTATAAGAAGAAACTCACCAAATCTACTAAATGAAATTAAGAAATTTAAAGGGATTATTTGTTTATTGATAAGAATATGTAATTTAAAATATTAAAAGTTGGTTGGTACCATGTAAAGTTATCATTCAGTACTGTTATAGTGATACTTGTGACCCTGGTTCCATATTAATTGTACTTATAAATTGATTACTCATATGAAATTCGTAGGATCCATAATTACCTCTTACGTTGCAATTTCATTCTGAGTTTATGTCTTTAAAAAAGAAAACAGTTTAACTTATATATAAAAAAGGCTTCACTTATAACTTTAACTTTTTTGATGATAATATTGTTTACATTAGTTTTGTTTTGTTTCATTATTTAAAATTTCACGTTCATCTTTCTTGTATTCCTTTTCTAGAAACTCAATATTTTGACCACATTTGAAGAAATACGGTAGTGATAGTTTCAATCTTAAACTCAAAATGAACAGTAAAATTCGTCATTTAGGCTATTATCTTGTAATTTGAATTAACAATTGACAAAACAGCTGTTTACTTTAAATGTAAGACTTCGACATTAGTAGTAATACATTAAAATTAGGTTATCTTTTTAATGTTATATCTTTGTATAAAGTTTACCAGTTAGTATAAACCTCAAATCTTAACAGTATTACTAATTTACATACATACATATTTATATCTAATTCTTCCAAGTTAATCACTTTTATTATAAAATTAAGAACAAAATTTACAGGCTGAGGTTATCATGTTGCTAGAATCACTCATTTAATTACTTTCAGCAGAAATGTTTTCAAAATTTTGTCGCTCCTATTTAGTTCTTCAGAGTTTAAAAATAAGTGTGACTATCCCTTAAGAAATATTTCGTTCTGTTTTTCTTTATAACCTTTTTTAATTGTCCAAAGTATAAAACTGTGATATCACATTCGTAAAATCTTAAATAAAATGTAATTTAATTTATAGTTATAGACTACTTTACAATTTTGTTTGTACTTAATAATTTGTACTATGCGTTCTTATTTTAACTTGCATACTATAATTAATTTATTTAGTACTGTATTACAAATAAAATAGAGGATTAGGTGCATAATTTTTTTGGATTAAATTTATATATAATTATAATATATTTATATACCGGTATTACACAATTTAGCCTTTAAAATAATGGTATTTATACCATGAATTCACCATTTATATAGTATAGGCAACATTCCATTCAAGGATAAACTATAAATTGATCGAGCGTTTTATCATGAATTGTTTTTTTCGTTTTTTTTTTTTTCCAGATAATATGTCAGTTTTAATACTTGCAAATTTTATTTAAATTTTGAACAAAACCATTCTTTCTCTATGTCTTTGTTGATTATTTAATGTTTAATTTGTAATGATATTTAACTCTCTATTTTTCTTTAAGTTTATTAGAGAGAGTAATATTTTAAATATTTTTTTTACCAATATAAATCCACTATTCCTTGAATTCACTTGAAGAGTTTGTTTTAAAACATGCTTAAGTTTAGCTTTGCAATTCCAATTGGTGCTTAAATGCCATCAACAGTGCTAACGGGATTAAATATGTATCATTTATAACTAATAACACGGATCCTCTGTAGCATTTATAAGATCACTTTAAATTTAAGTTAGATCCTATTTATGATTAAAAATGTTATAGCTTATTAAAAAAAGAATGAAGGACAAATGAATGTCTATTTATTTTGAATAACTTTTCTAATTGCATTGTTTAAACTTTGTAGCGTTTAAAACAAATTATTTTGCTGTTAAAAAGTAATATACAGCAAATAAGATTGCTAAAAGCATTGTGCGATATGTATCCATTAAATAAGGAGATTGTATTTCTACCTTTTTAAAGAAAGCGGAACTGATTTGAGCTTTGGCAGAGACCTTGGACATCTCTGAATATACATGACAAATAATACTCTTGGTTATTCAGTTGATTGTGAATCATTGTTTAGTGTTATTGTGTTTGAGCAATATGTCAATTAAAAATTTTAGTAAAATTTAACACATAATCAACAGAATGTTTTCAAATGCTTAAGGGAACAACTGCATATATCATTCATGTGTTTGAGTTATATAAACAAGATTCTATGAAGGATGTCAAAATATCAAACATGGTTCCATGTCCTTCCTTATCAACAACTGAAAAAAAAATGTAGAATTGGCCAGATTGTTTGAAAATAACTCCGACTCAGTGTTTGAATGATACCTGAAGCTATGAACATTGATAAAACACTTATAGATAATTTTCTATAAGAATCTCAACATGAAAACTGTTCATGACAAGATTTAAGATTCACACTATATCAAAAGAATACCTCAAGGAAATTTGTACTGCCTAGATCTTTAAATATGATCTTGAGAAAAAGCCAATGAACTTAAAAATACTCATCACCAAAAATTTTAAAAAAATTGTCAAGGCAAATTCAAATCTTATGTTTCGTCAGGACAAAGATCTCACAAAACACTTTCTATGGAGCAGTTTTTAGCTGACAAACAAATTATGTCACTGGAATATCCTCCGTATTTGGCTCTGTGTGACATCTTATTTTCCCTGAAGTGAAATCTATGGTTAAAGAAAAACATTTTGAGTTAGTTGATGCAGATGTATTAAAACAGCGGACAAAAACATCTGTTCGAGACCTTTGACCAATGGAAAACAAGACCTGCATCTAGATGTATTTAAAGTGTAAAGGTGGACAAACATTAAAATTCTAATGCATATGCTACATAATGATTTTTAGTAAATAGCCACCAGGATTGTCTATAATAAATATATCAATGCAATTATAAAAATCACCTTATATATTATATTCCCCCCAGAATCAATACAGATACAAAATAATAACACATCTATTACAGCTATTTTATAGAATACTAATCAGTGAGAGAGAAAAAAAGAGAAAGAAAAACAAAAATCAAAGAAAAAACTTAACAAATCTACAATAGACAAAGTGTACATTGACTTGTACCATTATCTTAAATATATACACTTACGCCCAATCATACTTACACACCTATAGGCTACATAAAACAAATATACATAGCTTATAACTATAACATTTGCTTATCTAAACTAAAAGTATAAAAAAGCATTTGCTTGAATAGAAAATATAATATAGTTCAGAGAAAACCACCCCAATTTCTCTGGAAGAGAAAAAAAACATCGGGCTCCCCTAAAGGCATAACTCACTTTGGCGATAGCCGAACCATTTAACCATCCTTTTTGGTAATCACATATTACCTGTTTCAACAATCTATGTTATCAGATTTGTACTCCTGTCAAGAGGATGAAAATTTAAATTTCTTCACTTTGAAACCAATTTGAACCTATTGAAATATATTTTTACTTCTCATAGTTTGTGTAAAAAAGGAACCCAACATTCAAAGTACACATACAATTTTCACAAAACAAAGTAGACTCAGGATAGTCCAGCTTATGTTATTGGACCCTTCTTCCACTCAGTTAAAGTTGCGAACATGGTGAACGACCTACTTTAACATATATATATATATATATATAAGTGTGTGTTTTGTGTTAAACATATTTTACGACATACTGTATGAACTGTTTCAAAGTGGGGAAATTTAAATTTTGCTTCTCAATTAAGTTTATGAAGAATTTGATATGAGTGCAGATTTGATTATAGTAGCATAGATCACTGAAACTGGTAATCTGTGATTACCATAAACAATTTTTAGACAGATAATATAAGGTAATTGTTATAATTACATTAATATAGTTTTTATATAAATAAAGGTGATTTAACACATCTTTCTGTCTGAAAAGAATTCAGTTGAAGTTTGATTTTCTAAGTAGTTTTACTCTTAGTAGGAGAAATATTTTAAACAGTAAACTCCATTGGATTCTGTTTATCAAAAGAAATTAAGTTAAATACTATCTTGTAATAATGATAGTACTTTAATTCTACAAACACACCTAAATCATATTTTTTTTTAAAACAATGATATAGGTATCAAAAGATTCAGAATTGAAAAGATAGTTTGAAAATATCACTTTGAAATCTCATATGTATTATGATAAATTGCAGTTTATTTGTGTCAAGATTTTAACATTTCATGTTTCGCCACTTGTAATGCCTTTTTAAAACGCCTGTAGCTCTCAAACTATTCATCATTATGATATAAAATTTGAAGAAAAAAGAAGTACGTTCAAATTTTACTGTGGTGATTTCAAGTCGAAATATCTATTATAGTTTCTGAGTAATTAAAACGAGAAAACAGCCAATTTTCAAATTTTGCAAAATGGTAAGGTCCCCCTTGCAGTTTTTTTAGACGAAAAAGTGAGTTTTCGATTTTTGGTTGTTTTCATAGCTTAATAGAAGCAGAATTAAATTTGGAGTCGAGGGGTGCTATTGAAATTTCAAAATCTTAAATATTTTTTGTAAAAATTTCAACATTTATCAAAACCAAAGATATGGGTCTCAATAGATGCACAATTGAAAGGCGAGTAAACCCTGGAAAAAAAAAACTTTGAAATCTCAAAGGGTTTACGAGTTATTGCAATTTATATGTCAATAAAAATACTAGATTTTAACATTTCACGTTTCGCCAATTGCAATACCTTTTTAAATCGCCTGTAGCTCAGTAACTATAAATCGTAATGATATGATGAAAGAAAAAGATTCAAATTTTACTGTGGTTTTTTCAAAACGAAATTATCTCTTATAGTTTCTGAGTAATAAACTCTAGAAAACAGCCAATTTTCAAACTTTGCAAAATGGTAAGGTACCCCCCTTGCAGTTTTTTTAGGCGAAAAAGTGAGTTTTCGATTTTTGGTTGTTTTTATAGCTTAATAGAAGCAGAATTAAATTTGGAGTCGAGGGGTGCTATTGAAATTTCAAAATTTTTAATATTTTTTCATTTTTATCTAATTTTTGGTAAAAATTTCAACATTTACCAAAACCAATGATATGGGTATCAATAGATGCAGAATTGAAAGGCGAGTAAACCCTGGAAAAAAAAACTTTGAAATCTCAAAGGGTTTACGAGTAATTGCAGTTTAAAGTTTTTTCAAAAAAAGATACAAATGTTTAAAACCAATGATTTGGGTATCAAAAGATGCAGAATTGAAAGGAGAGTCAACCCTGAAAAAAATCACTTTGATATCTCAAATGGTTTAAGAGTTATTGCAATTTATATGTCAATAAAAATACTAGATTTTAACATTTCACGTTTCGCCAATTGCAATACCTTTTTAAATCGCCTGTAGCTCTGTAACTATAAATCGTAATGATATGAACTTATACATGATGAAAGAAAAAGATTCAAATTTTACTGTGGTTTTTTCAAAACGAAATTATCTCTTATAGTTTCTGAGTAATAAACTCTAGAAAACAGCCAATTTTCAAACTTTGCAAAATGGTAAGGTACCCCCCTTGCAGTTTTTTTAGGCGAAAAAGTGAGTTTTCGATTTTTGGTTGTTTTTATAGCTTAATAGAAGCAGAATTAAATTTGGAGTCGAGGGGTGCTATTGAAATTTCAAAATTTTTAATATTTTTTCATTTTTATCTAATTTTTGGTAAAAATTTCAACATTTACCAAAACCAATGATATGGGTATCAATAGATGCAGAATTGAAAGGCGAGTAAACCCTGGAAAAAAAAACTTTGAAATCTCAAAGGGTTTACGAGTAATTGCAGTTTAAAGTTTTTTCAAAAAAAGATACAAATGTTTAAAACCAATGATTTGGGTATCAAAAGATGCAGAATTGAAAGGAGAGTCAACCCTGAAAAAAATCACTTTGATATCTCAAATGGTTTAAGAGTTATTGCAATTTATATGTCAATAAAAATACTAGATTTTAACATTTCACGTTTCGCCAATTGCAATACCTTTTTAAATCGCCTGTAGCTCTGTAACTATAAATCGTAATGATATGAACTTATACATGATGAAAGAAAAAGATTCAAATTTTACTGTGGTTTTTTCAAAACGAAATTATCTCTTATAGTTTCTGAGTAATAAACTCTAGAAAACAGCCAATTTTCAAACTTTGCAAAATGGTAAGGTACCCCCCTTGCAGTTTTTTTAGGCGAAAAAGTGAGTTTTCGATTTTTGGTTGTTTTTATAGCTTAATAGAAGCAGAATTAAATTTGGAGTCGAGGGGTGCTATTGAAATTTCAAAATTTTTAATATTTTTTCATTTTTATCTCATTTTTTGTAAAAATTTCAACATTTACCAAAACCAATGATATGGGTATCAATAGATGCAGAATTGAAAGGCGAGTAAACCCTGGAAAAAAAAACTTTGAAATCTCAAAGGGTTTACGAGTAATTGCAGTTTAAAGTTTTTTCAAAAAAAGATACAAATGTTTAAAACCAATGATTTGGGTATCAAAAGATGCAGAATTGAAAGGAGAGTCAACCCTGAAAAAAATCACTTTGATATCTCAAATGGTTTAAGAGTTATTGCAATTTATATGTCAATAAAAATACTAGATTTTAACATTTCACGTTTCGCCAATTGCAATACCTTTTTAAATCGCCTGTAGCTCAGTAACTATAAATCGTAATGATATGAACTTATACATGATGAAAGAAAAAGATTCAAATTTTACTGTGGTTTTTTCAAAACGAAATTATCTCTTATAGTTTCTGAGTAATAAACTCTAGAAAACAGCCAATTTTCAAACTTTGCAAAATGGTAAGGTACCCCCCTTGCAGTTTTTTTAGGCGAAAAAGTGAGTTTTCGATTTTTGGTTGTTTTTATAGCTTAATAGAAGCAGAATTAAATTTGGAGTCGAGGGGTGCTATTGAAATTTCAAAATTTTTAATATTTTTTCATTTTTATCTAATTTTTGGTAAAAATTTCAACATTTACCAAAACCAATGATATGGGTATCAATAGATGCAGAATTGAAAGGCGAGTAAACCCTGGAAAAAAAACTTTGAAATCTCAAAGGGTTTACGAGTAATTGCAGTTTAAAGTTTTTTCAAAAAAAGATAAAAATGTTTAAAACCAATGATTTGGGTATCAAAAGATGCAGAATTGAAAGGAGAGTCAACCCTGAAAAAAATCACTTTGATATCTCAAATGGTTTAAGAGTTATTGCAATTTATATGTCAATAAAAATACTAGATTTTAACATTTCACGTTTCGCCAATTGCAATACCTTTTTAAATCGCCTGTAGCTCAGTAACTATAAATCGTAATGATATGAACTTATACATGATGAAAGAAAAAGATTCAAATTTTACTGTGGTTTTTTCAAAACGAAATTATCTCTTATAGTTTCTGAGTAATAAACTCTAGAAAACAGCCAATTTTCAAACTTTGCAAAATGGTAAGGTACCCACCCCCCTTGCAGTTTTTTTAGGCGAAAAAGTGAGTTTTCGATTTTTGGTTGTTTTTATAGCTTAATAGAAGCAGAATTAAATTTGGAGTCGAGGGGTGCTATTGAAATTTCAAAATTTTTAATATTTTTTCATTTTTATCTCATTTTTTGTAAAAATTTCAACATTTACCAAAACCAATGATATGGGTATCAATAGATGCAGAATTGAAAGGCGAGTAAACCCTGGAAAAAAAAACTTTGAAATCTCAAAGGGTTTACGAGTAATTGCAGTTTAAAGTTTTTTCAAAAAAAGATACAAATGTTTAAAACCAATGATTTGGGTATCAAAAGATGCAGAATTGAAAGGAGAGTCAACCCTGAAAAAAATCACTTTGATATCTCAAATGATTTAAGAGTTATTGCAATTTATATGTCAATAAAAATACTAGATTTTAACATTTCACGTTTCGCCAATTGCAATACCTTTTTAAATCGCCTGTAGCTCAGTAACTATAAATCGTAATGATATGAACTTATACATGATGAAAGAAAAAGATTCAAATTTTACTGTGGTTTTTTCAAAACGAAATTATCTCTTATAGTTTCTGAGTAATAAACTCTAGAAAACAGCCAATTTTCAAACTTTGCAAAATGGTAAGGTACCCCCCTTGCAGTTTTTTTAGGCGAAAAAGTGAGTTTTCGATTTTTGGTTGTTTTTATAGCTTAATAGAAGCAGAATTAAATTTGGAGTCGAGGGGTGCTATTGAAATTTCAAAATTTTTAATATTTTTTCATTTTTATCTCATTTTTTGTAAAAATTTCAACATTTACCAAAACCAATGATATGGGTATCAATAGATGCAGAATTGAAAGGCGAGTAAACCCTGGGAAAAAAAACTTTGAAATCTCAAAGGGTTTACGAGTAATTGCAGTTTAAAGTTTTTTCAAAAAAAGATACAAATGTTTAAAACCAATGATTTGGGTATCAAAAGATGCAGAATTGAAAGGAGAGTCAACCCTGAAAAAAATCACTTTGATATCTCAAATGGTTTAAGAGTTATTGCAATTTATATGTCAATAAAAATACTAGATTTTAACATTTCACGTTTCGCCAATTGCAATACCTTTTTAAATCGCCTGTAGCTCAGTAACTATAAATCGTAATGATATGAACTTATACATGATGAAAGAAAAAGATTCAAATTTTACTGTGGTTTTTTCAAAACGAAATTATCTCTTATAGTTTCTGAATAATAAACTCTAGAAAACAGCCAATTTTCAAACTTTGCAAAATGGTAAGGTACCCCCCTTGCAGTTTTTTTAGGCGAAAAAGTGAGTTTTCGATTTTTGGTTGTTTTTATAGCTTAATAGAAGCAGAATTAAATTTGGAGTCGAGGGGTGCTATTGAAATTTCAAAATTTTTAATATTTTTTCATTTTTATCTCATTTTTTGTAAAAATTTCAACATTTACCAAAACCAATGATATGGGTATCAATAGATGCAGAATTGAAAGGCGAGTAAACCCTGGAAAAAAAAACTTTGAAATCTCAAAGGGTTTACGAGTAATTGCAGTTTAAAGTTTTTTCAAAAAAAGATACAAATGTTTAAAACCAATGATTTGGGTATCAAAAGATGCAGAATTGAAAGGAGAGTCAACCCTGAAAAAAATCACTTTGATATCTCAAATGGTTTAAGAGTTATTGCAATTTATATGTCAATAAAAATACTAGATTTTAACATTTCACGTTTCGCCAATTGCAATACCTTTTTAAATCGCCTGTAGCTCAGTAACTATAAATCGTAATGATATGAACTTATACATGATGAAAGAAAAAGATTCAAATTTTACTGTGGTTTTTTCAAAACGAAATTATCTCTTATAGTTTCTGAGTAATAAACTCTAGAAAACAGCCAATTTTCAAACTTTGCAAAATGGTAAGGTACCCCCCTTGCAGTTTTTTTAGGCGAAAAAGTGAGTTTTCGATTTTTGGTTGTTTTTATAGCTTAATAGAAGCAGAATTAAATTTGGAGTCGAGGGGTGCTATTGAAATTTCAAAATTTTTAATATTTTTTCATTTTTATCTCATTTTTTGTAAAAATTTCAACATTTACCAAAACCAATGATATGGGTATCAATAGATGCAGAATTGAAAGGCGAGTAAACCCTGGAAAAAAAAACTTTGAAATCTCAAAGGGTTTACGAGTAATTGCAGTTTAAAGTTTTTTCAAAAAAAGATACAAATGTTTAAAACCAATGATTTGGGTATCAAAAGATGCAGAATTGAAAGGAGAGTCAACCCTGAAAAAAATCACTTTGATATCTCAAATGGTTTAAGAGTTATTGCAATTTATATGTCAATAAAAATACTAGATTTTAACATTTCACGTTTCGCCAATTGCAATACCTTTTTAAATCGCCTGTAGCTCAGTAACTATAAATCGTAATGATATGAACTTATACATGATGAAAGAAAAAGATTCAAATTTTACTGTGGTTTTTTCAAAACGAAATTATCTCTTATAGTTTCTGAGTAATAAACTCTAGAAAACAGCCAATTTTCAAACTTTGCAAAATGCCCCCTTGCAGTTTTTTTAGGCGAAAAAGTGAGTTTTCGATTTTTGGTTGTTTTTATAGCTTAATAGAAGCAGAATTAAATTTGGAGTCGAGGGGTGCTATTGAAATTTCAAAATTTTAAATATTTTTTCATTTTTATCTCATTTTTTGTAAAAATTTCAACATTTACCAAAACCAATGATATGGGTATCAATAGATGCAGAATTGAAAGGCGAGTAAACCCTGGAAAAAAAAACTTTGAAATCTCAAAGGGTTTACGAGTAATTGCAGTTTAAAGTTTTTTCAAAAAAAGATACAAATGTTTAAAACCAATGATTTGGGTATCAAAAGATGCAGAATTGAAAGGAGAGTCAACCCTGAAAAAAATCACTTTGATATCTCAAATGGTTTAAGAGTTATTGCAATTTATATGTCAATAAAAATACTAGATTTTAACATTTCACGTTTCGCCAATTGCAATACCTTTTTAAATCGCCTGTAGCTCAGTAACTATAAATCGTAATGATATGAACTTATACATGATGAACGAAAAAGATTCAAATTTTACTGTGGTTTTTTCAAAACGAAATTATCTCTTATAGTTTCTGAGTAATAAACTCTAGAAAACAGCCAATTTTCAAACTTTGCAAAATGGTAAGGTACCCCCCTTGCAGTTTTTTTAGGCGAAAAAGTGAGTTTTCGATTTTTGGTTGTTTTTATAGCTTAATAGAAGCAGAATTAAATTTGGAGTCGAGGGGTGCTATTGAAATTTCAAAATTTTTAATATTTTTTCATTTTTATCTCATTTTTTGTAAAAGTTTCAACATTTACCAAAACCAATGATATGGGTATCAATTGATGCAGAATTGAAAGGCGAGTAAACCCTGGAAAAAAAAACTTTGAAATCTCAAAGGGTTTACGAGTAATTGCAGTTTAAAGTTTTTTCAAAAAAAGATACAAATGTTTAAAACCAATGATTTGGGTATCAAAAGATGCAGAATTGAAAGGAGAGTCAACCCTGAAAAAAATCACTTTGATATCTCAAATGGTTTAAGAGTTATTGCAATTTATATGTCAATAAAAATACTAGATTTTAACATTTCACGTTTCGCCAATTGCAATACCTTTTTAAATCGCCTGTAGCTCAGTAACTATAAATCGTAATGATATGAACTTATACATGATGAAAGAAAAAGATTCAAATTTTACTGTGGTTTTTTCAAAACGAAATTATCTCTTATAGTTTCTGAGTAATAAACTCTAGAAAACAGCCAATTTTCAAACTTTGCAAAATGGTAAGGTAAAACCCTGGAAAAAAAACTTTGAAATCTCAAAGGGTTTACGAGTAATTGCAGTTTAAAGTTTTTTCAAAAAAAGATAAAAATGTTTAAAACCAATGATTTGGGTATCAAAAGATGCAGAATTAAAAGGAGAGTCAACCCTGAAAAAAATCACTTTGATATCTCAAATGGTTTAAGAGTTATTGCAATTTATATGTCAATAAAAATACTAGATTTTATTATTTCATATTTCGCCACTTGCAATACCTTTTTAAATCGCCTGTAGCTCCGTAACTATACATCGTAATGATATGAACTTATACATGATGAAAGAAAAAGATTCAACTTTTACTGTGGTTTTTTCAAAACGAAATTATCTCTTATAGTTTCTGAGTAATAAACTCTAGAAAACAGCCAATTTTCAAACTTTGCAAAATGGTAAACCCCCTTGCAGTTTTTTTAGGCGAAAAAGTGAGTTTTCGATTTTTGGTTGTTTTTATAGCTTAATAGAAGCAGAATTAAATTTGGAGTCGAGGGGTGCTATTGAAATTTCAAAATTTTTAATATTTTTTCATTTTTATCTCATTTTTTGTAAAAATTTCAACATTTACCAAAACCAATGATATGGGTATCAATAGATGCAGAATTGAAAGGCGAGTAAACCCTGGAAAAAAAAACTTTGAAATCTCAAAGGGTTTACGAGTAATTGCAGTTTAAAGTTTTTTCAAAAAAAGATACAAATGTTTAAAACCAATGATTTGGGTATCAAAAGATGCAGAATTGAAAGGAGAGTCAACCCTGAAAAAAATCACTTTGATATCTCAAATGGTTTAAGAGTTATTGCAATTTATATGTCAATAAAAATACTAGATTTTAACATTTCACGTTTCGCCAATTGCAATACCTTTTTAAATCGCCTGTAGCTCAGTAACTATAAATCGTAATGATATGAACTTATACATGATGAAAGAAAAAGATTCAAATTTTACTGTGGTTTTTTCAAAACGAAATTATCTCTTATAGTTTCTGAGTAATAAACTCTAGAAAACAGCCAATTTTCAAACTTTGCAAAATGGTAAGGTACCCCCCTTGCAGTTTTTTTAGGCGAAAAAGTGAGTTTTCGATTTTTGGTTGTTTTTATAGCTTAATAGAAGCAGAATTAAATTTGGAGTCGAGGGGTGCTATTGAAATTTCAAAATTTTTAATATTTTTTCATTTTTATCTCATTTTTTGTAAAAATTTCAACATTTACCAAAACCAATGATATGGGTATCAATAGATGCAGAATTGAAAGGCGAGTAAACCCTGGAAAAAAAAACTTTGAAATCTCAAAGGGTTTACGAGTAATTGCAGTTTAAAGTTTTTTCAAAAAAAGATACAAATGTTTAAAACCAATGATTTGGGTATCAAAAGATGCAGAATTGAAAGGAGAGTCAACCCTGAAAAAAATCACTTTGATATCTCAAATGGTTTAAGAGTTATTGCAATTTATATGTCAATAAAAATACTAGATTTTAACATTTCACGTTTCGCCAATTGCAATACCTTTTTAAATCGCCTGTAGCTCAGTAACTATAAATCGTAATGATATGAACTTATACATGATGAAAGAAAAAGATTCAAATTTTACTGTGGTTTTTTCAAAACGAAATTATCTCTTATAGTTTCTGAGTAATAAACTCTAGAAAACAGCCAATTTTCAAACTTTGCAAAATGGTAAGGGACCCCCCTTGCAGTTTTTTTAGGCGAAAAAGTGAGTTTTCGATTTTTGGTTGTTTTTATAGCTTAATAGAAGCAGAATTAAATTTGGAGTCGAGGGGTGCTATTGAAATTTCAAAATTTTTAATATTTTTTCATTTTTATCTCATTTTTTGTAAAAATTTCAACATTTACCAAAACCAATGATATGGGTATCAATAGATGCAGAATTGAAAGGCGAGTAAACCCTGGAAAAAAAAACTTTGAAATCTCAAAGGGTTTACGAGTAATTGCAGTTTAAAGTTTTTTCAAAAAAAGATACAAATGTTTAAAACCAATGATTTGGGTATCAAAAGATGCAGAATTGAAAGGAGAGTCAACCCTGAAAAAAATCACTTTGATATCTCAAATGGTTTAAGAGTTATTGCAATTTATATGTCAATAAAAATACTAGATTTTAACATTTCACGTTTCGCCAATTGCAATACCTTTTTAAATCGCCTGTAGCTCAGTAACTATAAATCGTAATGATATGAACTTATACATGATGAAAGAAAAAGATTCAAATTTTACTGTGGTTTTTTCAAAACGAAATTATCTCTTATAGTTTCTGAGTAATAAACTCTAGAAAACAGCCAATTTTCAAACTTTGCAAAATGGTAAGGTCCCCCTTGCAGTTTTTTTAGGCGAAAAAGTGAGTTTTCGATTTTTGGTTGTTTTTATAGCTTAATAGAAGCAGAATTAAATTTGGAGTCGAGGGGTGCTATTGAAATTTCAAAATTTTTAATATTTTTTCATTTTTATCTCATTTTTTGTAAAAATTTCAACATTTACCAAAACCAATGATATGGGTATCAATAGATGCAGAATTGAAAGGCGAGTAAACCCTGGAAAAAAAACTTTGAAATCTCAAAGGGTTTACGAGTAATTGCAGTTTAAAGTTTTTTCAAAAAAAGATACAAATGTTTAAAACCAATGATTTGGGTATCAAAAGATGCAGAATTGAAAGGAGAGTCAACCCTGAAAAAAATCACTTTGATATCTCAAATGGTTTAAGAGTTATTGCAATTTATATGTCAATAAAAATACTAGATTTTAACATTTCACGTTTCGCCAATTGCAATACCTTTTTAAATCGCCTGTAGCTCAGTAACTATAAATCGTAATGATATGAACTTATACATGATGAAAGAAAAAGATTCAAATTTTACTGTGGTTTTTTCAAAACGAAATTATCTCTTATAGTTTCTGAGTAATAAACTCTAGAAAACAGCCAATTTTCAAACTTTGCAAAATGGTAAGGTCCCCCTTGCAGTTTTTTTAGGCGAAAAAGTGAGTTTTCGATTTTTGGTTGTTTTTATAGCTTAATAGAAGCAGAATTAAATTTGGAGTCGAGGGGTGCTATTGAAATTTCAAAATTTTTAATATTTTTTCATTTTTATCTCATTTTTTGTAAAAATTTCAACATTTACCAAAACCAATGATATGGGTATCAATAGATGCAGAATTGAAAGGCGAGTAAACCCTGGAAAAAAAAACTTTGAAATCTCAAAGGGTTTACGAGTAATTGCAGTTTAAAGTTTTTTCAAAAAAAGATACAAATGTTTAAAACCAATGATTTGGGTATCAAAAGATGCAGAATTGAAAGGAGAGTCAACCCTGAAAAAAATCACTTTGATATCTCAAATGGTTTAAGAGTTATTGCAATTTATATGTCAATAAAAATACTAGATTTTAACATTTCACGTTTCGCCAATTGCAATACCTTTTTAAATCGCCTGTAGCTCAGTAACTATAAATCGTAATGATATGAACTTATACATGATGAAAGAAAAAGATTAAAATTTTACTGTGGTTTTTTCAAAACGAAATTATCTCTTATAGTTTCTGAGTAATAAACTCTAGAAAACAGCCAATTTTCAAACTTTGCAAAATGGTAAGGTACCCCCCTTGCAGTTTTTTTAGGCGAAAAAGTGAGTTTTCGATTTTTGGTTGTTTTTATAGCTTAATAGAAGCAGAATTAAATTTGGAGTCGAGGGGTGCTATTGAAATTTCAAAATTTTTAATATTTTTTCATTTTTATCTCATTTTTTGTAAAAATTTCAACATTTACCAAAACCAATGATATGGGTATCAATAGATGCAGAATTGAAAGGCGAGTAAACCCTGGAAAAAAAACTTTGAAATCTCAAAGGGTTTACGAGTAATTGCAGTTTAAAGTTTTTTCAAAAAAAGATACAAATGTTTAAAACCAATGATTTGGGTATCAAAAGATGCAGAATTGAAAGGAGAGTCAACCCTGAAAAAAATCACTTTGATATCTCAAATGGTTTAAGAGTTATTGCAATTTATATGTCAATAAAAATACTAGATTTTAACATTTCACGTTTCGCCAATTGCAATACCTTTTTAAATCGCCTGTAGCTCAGTAACTATAAATCGTAATGATATGAACTTATACATGATGAAAGAAAAAGATTCAAATTTTACTGTGGTTTTTTCAAAACGAAATTATCTCTTATAGTTTCTGAGTAATAAACTCTAGAAAACAGCCAATTTTCAAACTTTGCAAAATGGTAAGGTACCCACCCCCCTTGCAGTTTTTTTAGGCGAAAAAGTGAGTTTTCGATTTTTGGTTGTTTTTATAGCTTAATAGAAGCAGAATTAAATTTGGAGTCGAGGGGTGCTATTGAAATTTCAAAATTTTTAATATTTTTTCATTTTTATCTCATTTTTTGTAAAAATTTCAACATTTACCAAAACCAATGATATGGGTATCAATAGATGCAGAATTGAAAGGCGAGTAAACCCTGGAAAAAAAACTTTGAAATCTCAAAGGGTTTACGAGTAATTGCAGTTTAAAGTTTTTTCAAAAAAAGATACAAATGTTTAAAACCAATGATTTGGGTATCAAAAGATGCAGAATTGAAAGGAGAGTCAACCCTGAAAAAAATCACTTTGATATCTCAAATGGTTTAAGAGTTATTGCAATTTATATGTCAATAAAAATACTAGATTTTAACATTTCACGTTTCGCCAATTGCAATACCTTTTTAAATCGCCTGTAGCTCAGTAACTATAAATCGTAATGATATGAACTTATACATGATGAAAGAAAAAGATTCAAATTTTACTGTGGTTTTTTCAAAACGAAATTATCTCTTATAGTTTCTGAGTAATAAACTCTAGAAAACAGCCAATTTTCAAACTTTGCAAAATGGTAAGGTACCCCCCTTGCAGTTTTTTTAGGCGAAAAAGTGAGTTTTCGATTTTTGGTTGTTTTTATAGCTTAATAGAAGCAGAATTAAATTTGGAGTCGAGGGGTGCTATTGAAATTTCAAAATTTTTAATATTTTTTCATTTTTATCTCATTTTTTGTAAAAATTTCAACATTTACCAAAACCAATGATATGGGTATCAATAGATGCAGAATTGAAAGGCGAGTAAACCCTGGAAAAAAAACTTTGAAATCTCAAAGGGTTTACGAGTAATTGCAGTTTAAAGTTTTTTCAAAAAAAGATACAAATGTTTAAAACCAATGATTTGGGTATCAAAAGATGCAGAATTGAAAGGAGAGTCAACCCTGAAAAAAATCACTTTGATATCTCAAATGGTTTAAGAGTTATTGCAATTTATATGTCAATAAAAATACTAGATTTTAACATTTCACGTTTCGCCAATTGCAATACCTTTTTAAATCGCCTGTAGCTCAGTAACTATAAATCGTAATGATATGAACTTATACATGATGAAAGAAAAAGATTCAAATTTTACTGTGGTTTTTTCAAAACGAAATTATCTCTTATAGTTTCTGAGTAATAAACTCTAGAAAACAGCCAATTTTCAAACTTTGCAAAATGGTAAGGTACCCCCCTTGCAGTTTTTTTAGGCGAAAAAGTGAGTTTTCGATTTTTGGTTGTTTTTATAGCTTAATAGAAGCAGAATTAAATTTGGAGTCGAGGGGTGCTATTGAAATTTCAAAATTTTTAATATTTTATCTCATTTTTTGTAAAAATTTCAACATTTACCAAAACCAATGATATGGGTATCAATAGATGCAGAATTGAAAGGCGAGTAAACCCTGGAAAAAAAAACTTTGAAATCTCAAAGGGTTTACGAGTAATTGCAGTTTAAAGTTTTTTCAAAAAAAGATACAAATGTTTAAAACCAATGATTTGGGTATCAAAAGATGCAAAATTGAAAGGAGAGTCAACCCTGAAAAAAATCACTTTGATATCTCAAATGGTTTAAGAGTTATTGCAATTTATATGTCAATAAAAATACTAGATTTTAACATTTCACGTTTCGCCAATTGCAATACCTTTTTAAATCGCCTGTAGCTCAGTAACTATAAATCGTAATGATATGAACTTATACATGATGAAAGAAAAAGATTCAAATTTTACTGTGGTTTTTTCAAAACGAAATTATCTCTTATAGTTTCTGAGTAATAAACTCTAGAAAACAGCCAATTTTCAAACTTTGCAAAATGGCAAGGTACCCCCCTTGCAGTTTTTTTAGGCGAAAAAGTGAGTTTTCGATTTTTGGTTGTTTTTATAGCTTAATAGAAGCAGAATTAAATTTGGAGTCGAGGGGTGCTATTGAAATTTCAAAATTTTTAATATTTTTTCATTTTTATCTCATTTTTTGTAAAAATTTCAACATTTACCAAAACCAATGATATGGGTATCAATAGATGCAGAATTGAAAGGCGAGTAAACCCTGGAAAAAAAAACTTTGAAATCTCAAAGGGTTTACGAGTAATTGCAGTTTAAAGTTTTTTCAAAAAAAGATACAAATGTTTAAAACCAATGATTTGGGTATCAAAAGATGCAGAATTGAAAGGAGAGTCAACCCTGAAAAAAATCACTTTGATATCTCAAATGGTTTAAGAGTTATTGCAATTTATATGTCAATAAAAATACTAGATTTTAACATTTCACGTTTCGCCAATTGCAATACCTTTTTAAATCGCCTGTAGCTCAGTAACTATAAATCGTAATGATATGAACTTATACATGATGAAAGAAAAAGATTCAAATTTTACTGTGGTTTTTTCAAAACGAAATTATCTCTTATAGTTTCTGAGTAATAAACTCTAGAAAACAGCCAATTTTCAAACTTTGCAAAATGGTAAGGTCCCCCTTGCAGTTTTTTTAGGCGAAAAAGTGAGTTTTCGATTTTTGGTTGTTTTTATAGCTTAATAGAAGCAGAATTAAATTTGGAGTCGAGGGGTGCTATTGAAATTTCAAAATTTTTAATATTTTTTCATTTTTATCTCATTTTTTGTAAAAATTTCAACATTTACCAAAACCAATGATATGGGTATCAATAGATGCAGAATTGAAAGGCGAGTAAACCCTGGAAAAAAAACTTTGAAATCTCAAAGGGTTTACGAGTAATTGCAGTTTAAAGTTTTTTCAAAAAAAGATACAAATGTTTAAAACCAATGATTTGGGTATCAAAAGATGCAGAATTGAAAGGAGAGTCAACCCTGAAAAAAATCACTTTGATATCTCAAATGGTTTAAGAGTTATTGCAATTTATATGTCAATAAAAATACTAGATTTTAACATTTCACGTTTCGCCAATTGCAATACCTTTTTAAATCGCCTGTAGCTCAGTAACTATAAATCGTAATGATATGAACTTATACATGATGAAAGAAAAAGATTCAAATTTTACTGTGGTTTTTTCAAAACGAAATTATCTCTTATAGTTTCTGAGTAATAAACTCTAGAAAACAGCCAATTTTCAAACTTTGCAAAATGGTAAGGTACCCCCCTTGCAGTTTTTTTAGGCGAAAAAGTGAGTTTTCGATTTTTGGTTGTTTTTATAGCTTAATAGAAGCAGAATTAAATTTGGAGTCGAGGGGTGCTATTGAAATTTCAAAATTTTTAATATTTTATCTCATTTTTTGTAAAAATTTCAACATTTACCAAAACCAATGATATGGGTATCAATAGATGCAGAATTGAAAGGCGAGTAAACCCTGGAAAAAAAAACTTTGAAATCTCAAAGGGTTTACGAGTAATTGCAGTTTAAAGTTTTTTCAAAAAAAGATACAAATGTTTAAAACCAATGATTTGGGTATCAAAAGATGCAAAATTGAAAGGAGAGTCAACCCTGAAAAAAATCACTTTGATATCTCAAATGGTTTAAGAGTTATTGCAATTTATATGTCAATAAAAATACTAGATTTTAACATTTCACGTTTCGCCAATTGCAATACCTTTTTAAATCGCCTGTAGCTCAGTAACTATAAATCGTAATGATATGAACTTATACATGATGAAAGAAAAAGATTCAAATTTTACTGTGGTTTTTTCAAAACGAAATTATCTCTTATAGTTTCTGAGTAATAAACTCTAGAAAACAGCCAATTTTCAAACTTTGCAAAATGGTAAGGTAAAACCCTGGAAAAAAAACTTTGAAATCTCAAAGGGTTTACGAGTAATTGCAGTTTAAAGTTTTTTCAAAAAAAGATAAAAATGTTTAAAACCAATGATTTGGGTATCAAAAGATGCAGAATTAAAAGGAGAGTCAACCCTGAAAAAAATCACTTTGATATCTCAAATGGTTTAAGAGTTATTGCAATTTATATGTCAATAAAAATACTAGATTTTAACATTTCACGTTTCGCCAATTGCAATACCTTTTTAAATCGCCTGTAGCTCAGTAACTATAAATCGTAATGATATGAACTTATACATGATGAAAGAAAAAGATTCAAATTTTACTGTGGTTTTTTCAAAACGAAATTATCTCTTATAGTTTCTGAGTAATAAACTCTAGAAAACAGCCAATTTTCAAACTTTGCAAAATGCCCCCTTGCAGTTTTTTTAGGCGAAAAAGTGAGTTTTCGATTTTTGGTTGTTTTTATAGCTTAATAGAAGCAGAATTAAATTTGGAGTCGAGGGGTGCTATTGAAATTTCAAAATTTTTAATATTTTTTCATTTTTATCTCATTTTTTGTAAAAATTTCAACATTTACCAAAACCAATGATATGGGTATCAATAGATGCAGAATTGAAAGGCGAGTAAACCCTGGAAAAAAAAACTTTGAAATCTCAAAGGGTTTACGAGTAATTGCAGTTTAAAGTTTTTTCAAAAAAAGATACAAATGTTTAAAACCAATGATTTGGGTATCAAAAGATGCAGAATTGAAAGGAGAGTCAACCCTGAAAAAAATCACTTTGATATCTCAAATGGTTTAAGAGTTATTGCAATTTATATGTCAATAAAAATACTAGATTTTAACATTTCACGTTTCGCCAATTGCAATACCTTTTTAAATCGCCTGTAGCTCAGTAACTATAAATCGTAATGATATGAACTTATACATGATGAAAGAAAAAGATTCAAATTTTACTGTGGTTTTTTCAAAACGAAATTATCTCTTATAGTTTCTGAGTAATAAACTCTAGAAAACAGCCAATTTTCAAACTTTGCAAAATGGTAAGGTACCCCCCTTGCAGTTTTTTTAGGCGAAAAAGTGAGTTTTCGATTTTTGGTTGTTTTTATAGCTTAATAGAAGCAGAATTAAATTTGGAGTCGAGGGGTGCTATTGAAATTTCAAAATTTTTAATATTTTTTCATTTTTATCTCATTTTTTGTAAAAATTTCAACATTTACCAAAACCAATGATATGGGTATCAATAGATGCAGAATTGAAAGGCGAGTAAACCCTGGAAAAAAAAACTTTGAAATCTCAAAGGGTTTACGAGTAATTGCAGTTTAAAGTTTTTTCAAAAAAAGATACAAATGTTTAAAACCAATGATTTGGGTATCAAAAGATGCAGAATTGAAAGGAGAGTCAACCCTGAAAAAAATCACTTTGATATCTCAAATGGTTTAAGAGTTATTGCAATTTATATGTCAATAAAAATACTAGATTTTAACATTTCACGTTTCGCCAATTGCAATACCTTTTTAAATCGCCTGTAGCTCAGTAACTATAAATCGTAATGATATGAACTTATACATGATGAAAGAAAAAGATTCAAATTTTACTGTGGTTTTTTCAAAACGAAATTATCTCTTATAGTTTCTGAGTAATAAACTCTAGAAAACAGCCAATTTTCAAACTTTGCAAAATGGTAAGGTACCCCCCTTGCAGTTTTTTTAGGCGAAAAAGTGAGTTTTCGATTTTTGGTTGTTTTTATAGCTTAATAGAAGCAGAATTAAATTTGGAGTCGAGGGGTGCTATTGAAATTTCAAAATTTTAAATATTTTTTCATTTTTATCTCATTTTTTGTAAAAATTTCAACATTTACCAAAACCAATGATATGGGTATCAATAGATGCAGAATTGAAAGGCGAGTAAACCCTGGAAAAAAAAACTTTGAAATCTCAAAGGGTTTACGAGTAATTGCAGTTTAAAGTTTTTTCAAAAAAAGATACAAATGTTTAAAACCAATGATTTGGGTATCAAAAGATGCAGAATTGAAAGGAGAGTCAACCCTGAAAAAAATCACTTTGATATCTCAAATGGTTTAAGAGTTATTGCAATTTATATGTCAATAAAAATACTAGATTTTAACATTTCACGTTTCGCCAATTGCAATACCTTTTTAAATCGCCTGTAGCTCAGTAACTATAAATCGTAATGATATGAACTTATACATGATGAACGAAAAAGATTCAAATTTTACTGTGGTTTTTTCAAAACGAAATTATCTCTTATAGTTTCTGAGTAATAAACTCTAGAAAACAGCCAATTTTCAAACTTTGCAAAATGGTAAGGTACCCCCCTTGCAGTTTTTTTAGGCGAAAAAGTGAGTTTTCGATTTTTGGTTGTTTTTATAGCTTAATAGAAGCAGAATTAAATTTGGAGTCGAGGGGTGCTATTGAAATTTCAAAATTTTTAATATTTTTTCATTTTTATCTCATTTTTTGTAAAAATTTCAACATTTACCAAAACCAATGATATGGGTATCAATAGATGCAGAATTGAAAGGCGAGTAAACCCTGGAAAAAAAAACTTTGAAATCTCAAAGGGTTTACGAGTAATTGCAGTTTAAAGTTTTTTCAAAAAAAGATACAAATGTTTAAAACCAATGATTTGGGTATCAAAAGATGCAGAATTGAAAGGAGAGTCAACCCTGAAAAAAATCACTTTGATATCTCAAATGATTTAAGAGTTATTGCAATTTATATGTCAATAAAAATACTAGATTTTAACATTTCACGTTTCGCCAATTGCAATACCTTTTTAAATCGCCTGTAGCTCAGTAACTATAAATCGTAATGATATGAACTTATACATGATGAAAGAAAAAGATTCAAATTTTACTGTGGTTTTTTCAAAACGAAATTATCTCTTATAGTTTCTGAGTAATAAACTCTAGAAAACAGCCAATTTTCAAACTTTGCAAAATGGTAAGGTACCCCCCTTGCAGTTTTTTTAGGCGAAAAAGTGAGTTTTCGATTTTTGGTTGTTTTTATAGCTTAATAGAAGCAGAATTAAATTTGGAGTCGAGGGGTGCTATTGAAATTTCAAAATTTTTAATATTTTTTCATTTTTATCTCATTTTTTGTAAAAATTTCAACATTTACCAAAACCAATGATATGGGTATCAATAGATGCAGAATTGAAAGGCGAGTAAACCCTGGAAAAAAAAACTTTGAAATCTCAAAGGGTTTACGAGTAATTGCAGTTTAAAGTTTTTTCAAAAAAAGATACAAATGTTTAAAACCAATGATTTGGGTATCAAAAGATGCAGAATTGAAAGGAGAGTCAACCCTGAAAAAAATCACTTTGATATCTCAAATGGTTTAAGAGTTATTGCAATTTATATGTCAATAAAAATACTAGATTTTAACATTTCACGTTTCGCCAATTGCAATACCTTTTTAAATCGCCTGTAGCTCAGTAACTATAAATCGTAATGATATGAACTTATACATGATGAAAGAAAAAGATTCAAATTTTACTGTGGTTTTTTCAAAACGAAATTATCTCTTATAGTTTCTGAGTAATAAACTCTAGAAAACAGCCAATTTTCAAACTTTGCAAAATGGTAAGGTACCCCCCTTGCAGTTTTTTTAGGCGAAAAAGTGAGTTTTCGATTTTTGGTTGTTTTTATAGCTTAATAGAAGCAGAATTAAATTTGGAGTCGAGGGGTGCTATTGAAATTTCAAAATTTTTAATATTTTATCTCATTTTTTGTAAAAATTTCAACATTTACCAAAACCAATGATATGGGTATCAATAGATGCAGAATTGAAAGGCGAGTAAACCCTGGAAAAAAAAACTTTGAAATCTCAAAGGGTTTACGAGTAATTGCAGTTTAAAGTTTTTTCAAAAAAAGATACAAATGTTTAAAACCAATGATTTGGGTATCAAAAGATGCAGAATTGAAAGGAGAGTCAACCCTGAAAAAAATCACTTTGATATCTCAAATGGTTTAAGAGTTATTGCAATTTATATGTCAATAAAAATACTAGATTTTAACATTTCACGTTTCGCCAATTGCAATACCTTTTTAAATCGCCTGTAGCTCAGTAACTATAAATCGTAATGATATGAACTTATACATGATGAAAGAAAAAGATTCAAAGTTTACTGTGGTTTTTTCAAAACGAAATTATCTCTTATAGTTTCTGAGTAATAAACTCTAGAAAACAGCCAATTTTCAAACTTTGCAAAATGGTAAGGTACCCCCCTTGCAGTTTTTTTAGGCGAAAAAGTGAGTTTTCGATTTTTGGTTGTTTTTATAGCTTAATAGAAGCAGAATTAAATTTGGAGTCGAGGGGTGCTATTGAAATTTCAAAATTTTTAATATTTTTTCATTTTTATCTCATTTTTTGTAAAAATTTCAACATTTACCAAAACCAATGATATGGGTATCAATAGATGCAGAATTGAAAGGCGAGTAAACCCTGGAAAAAAAAACTTTGAAATCTCAAAGGGTTTACGAGTAATTGCAGTTTAAAGTTTTTTCAAAAAAAGATACAAATGTTTAAAACCAATGATTTGGGTATCAAAAGATGCAGAATTGAAAGGAGAGTCAACCCTGAAAAAAATCACTTTGATATCTCAAATGGTTTAAGAGTTATTGCAATTTATATGTCAATAAAAATACTAGATTTTAACATTTCACGTTTCGCCAATTGCAATACCTTTTTAAATCGCCTGTAGCTCAGTAACTATAAATCGTAATGATATGAACTTATACATGATGAAAGAAAAAGATTCAAATTTTACTGTGGTTTTTTCAAAACGAAATTATCTCTTATAGTTTCTGAGTAATAAACTCTAGAAAACAGCCAATTTTCAAACTTTGCAAAATGGTAAGGTACCCACCCCCCTTGCAGTTTTTTTAGGCGAAAAAGTGAGTTTTCGATTTTTGGTTGTTTTTATAGCTTAATAGAAGCAGAATTAAATTTGGAGTCGAGGGGTGCTATTGAAATTTCAAAATTTTTAATATTTTTTCATTTTTATCTCATTTTTTGTAAAAGTTTCAACATTTACCAAAACCAATGATATGGGTATCAATAGATGCAGAATTGAAAGGCGAGTAAACCCTGGAAAAAAAAACTTTGAAATCTCAAAGGGTTTACGAGTAATTGCAGTTTAAAGTTTTTTCAAAAAAAGATACAAATGTTTAAAACCAATGATTTGGGTATCAAAAGATGCAGAATTGAAAGGAGAGTCAACCCTGAAAAAAATCACTTTGATATCTCAAATGGTTTAAGAGTTATTGCAATTTATATGTCAATAAAAATACTAGATTTTAACATTTCACGTTTCGCCAATTGCAATACCTTTTTAAATCGCCTGTAGCTCAGTAACTATAAATCGTAATGATATGAACTTATACATGATGAACGAAAAAGATTCAAATTTTACTGTGGTTTTTTCAAAACGAAATTATCTCTTATAGTTTCTGAGTAATAAACTCTAGAAAACAGCCAATTTTCAAACTTTGCAAAATGGTAAGGTACCCCCCTTGCAGTTTTTTTAGGCGAAAAAGTGAGTTTTCGATTTTTGGTTGTTTTTATAGCTTAATAGAAGCAGAATTAAATTTGGAGTCGAGGGGTGCTATTGAAATTTCAAAATTTTTAATATTTTTTCATTTTTATCTCATTTTTTGTAAAAATTTCAACATTTACCAAAACCAATGATATGGGTATCAATAGATGCAGAATTGAAAGGCGAGTAAACCCTGGAAAAAAAAACTTTGAAATCTCAAAGGGTTTACGAGTAATTGCAGTTTAAAGTTTTTTCAAAAAAAGATACAAATGTTTAAAACCAATGATTTGGGTATCAAAAGATGCAGAATTGAAAGGAGAGTCAACCCTGAAAAAAATCACTTTGATATCTCAAATGGTTTAAGAGTTATTGCAATTTATATGTCAATAAAAATACTAGATTTTAACATTTCACGTTTCGCCAATTGCAATACCTTTTTAAATCGCCTGTAGCTCAGTAACTATAAATCGTAATGATATGAACTTATACATGATGAAAGAAAAAGATTCAAATTTTACTGTGGTTTTTTCAAAACGAAATTATCTCTTATAGTTTCTGAGTAATAAACTCTAGAAAACAGCCAATTTTCAAACTTTGCAAAATGGTAAGGTACCCCCCTTGCAGTTTTTTTAGGCGAAAAAGTGAGTTTTCGATTTTTGGTTGTTTTTATAGCTTAATAGAAGCAGAATTAAATTTGGAGTCGAGGGGTGCTATTGAAATTTCAAAATTTTTAATATTTTATCTCATTTTTTGTAAAAATTTCAACATTTACCAAAACCAATGATATGGGTATCAATAGATGCAGAATTGAAAGGCGAGTAAACCCTGGAAAAAAAAACTTTGAAATCTCAAAGGGTTTACGAGTAATTGCAGTTTAAAGTTTTTTCAAAAAAAGATACAAATGTTTAAAACCAATGATTTGGGTATCAAAAGATGCAGAATTGAAAGGAGAGTCAACCCTGAAAAAAATCACTTTGATATCTCAAATGGTTTAAGAGTTATTGCAATTTATATGTCAATAAAAATACTAGATTTTAACATTTCACGTTTCGCCAATTGCAATACCTTTTTAAATCGCCTGTAGCTCAGTAACTATAAATCGTAATGATATGAACTTATACATGATGAAAGAAAAAGATTCAAAGTTTACTGTGGTTTTTTCAAAACGAAATTATCTCTTATAGTTTCTGAGTAATAAACTCTAGAAAACAGCCAATTTTCAAACTTTGCAAAATGGTAAGGTACCCCCCTTGCAGTTTTTTTAGGCGAAAAAGTGAGTTTTCGATTTTTGGTTGTTTTTATAGCTTAATAGAAGCAGAATTAAATTTGGAGTCGAGGGGTGCTATTGAAATTTCAAAATTTTTAATATTTTTTCATTTTTATCTCATTTTTTGTAAAAATTTCAACATTTACCAAAACCAATGATATGGGTATCAATAGATGCAGAATTGAAAGGCGAGTAAACCCTGGAAAAAAAAACTTTGAAATCTCAAAGGGTTTACGAGTAATTGCAGTTTAAAGTTTTTTCAAAAAAAGATACAAATGTTTAAAACCAATGATTTGGGTATCAAAAGATGCAGAATTGAAAGGAGAGTCAACCCTGAAAAAAATCACTTTGATATCTCAAATGGTTTAAGAGTTATTGCAATTTATATGTCAATAAAAATACTAGATTTTAACATTTCACGTTTCGCCAATTGCAATACCTTTTTAAATCGCCTGTAGCTCAGTAACTATAAATCGTAATGATATGAACTTATACATGATGAAAGAAAAAGATTCAAATTTTACTGTGGTTTTTTCAAAACGAAATTATCTCTTATAGTTTCTGAGTAATAAACTCTAGAAAACAGCCAATTTTCAAACTTTGCAAAATGGTAAGGTACCCACCCCCCTTGCAGTTTTTTTAGGCGAAAAAGTGAGTTTTCGATTTTTGGTTGTTTTTATAGCTTAATAGAAGCAGAATTAAATTTGGAGTCGAGGGGTGCTATTGAAATTTCAAAATTTTTAATATTTTTTCATTTTTATCTCATTTTTTGTAAAAGTTTCAACATTTACCAAAACCAATGATATGGGTATCAATAGATGCAGAATTGAAAGGCGAGTAAACCCTGGAAAAAAAAACTTTGAAATCTCAAAGGGTTTACGAGTAATTGCAGTTTAAAGTTTTTTCAAAAAAAGATACAAATGTTTAAAACCAATGATTTGGGTATCAAAAGATGCAGAATTGAAAGGAGAGTCAACCCTGAAAAAAATCACTTTGATATCTCAAATGGTTTAAGAGTTATTGCAATTTATATGTCAATAAAAATACTAGATTTTAACATTTCACGTTTCGCCAATTGCAATACCTTTTTAAATCGCCTGTAGCTCAGTAACTATAAATCGTAATGATATGAACTTATACATGATGAAAGAAAAAGATTCAAATTTTACTGTGGTTTTTTCAAAACGAAATTATCTCTTATAGTTTCTGAGTAATAAACTCTAGAAAACAGCCAATTTTCAAACTTTGCAAAATGGTAAGGTACCCCCCTTGCAGTTTTTTTAGGCGAAAAAGTGAGTTTTCGATTTTTGGTTGTTTTTATAGCTTAATAGAAGCAGAATTAAATTTGGAGTCGAGGGGTGCTATTGAAATTTCAAAATTTTTAATATTTTTTCATTTTTATCTCATTTTTTGTAAAAATTTCAACATTTACCAAAACCAATGATATGGGTATCAATAGATGCAGAATTGAAAGGCGAGTAAACCCTGGAAAAAAAAACTTTGAAATCTCAAAGGGTTTACGAGTAATTGCAGTTTAAAGTTTTTTCAAAAAAAGATACAAATGTTTAAAACCAATGATTTGGGTATCAAAAGATGCAGAATTGAAAGGAGAGTCAACCCTGAAAAAAATCACTTTGATATCTCAAATGGTTTAAGAGTTATTGCAATTTATATGTCAATAAAAATACTAGATTTTAACATTTCACGTTTCGCCAATTGCAATACCTTTTTAAATCGCCTGTAGCTCAGTAACTATAAATCGTAATGATATGAACTTATACATGATGAAAGAAAAAGATTCAAATTTTACTGTGGTTTTTTCAAAACGAAATTATCTCTTATAGTTTCTGAGTAATAAACTCTAGAAAACAGCCAATTTTCAAACTTTGCAAAATGGTAAGGTCCCCCTTGCAGTTTTTTTAGGCGAAAAAGTGAGTTTTCGATTTTTGGTTGTTTTTATAGCTTAATAGAAGCAGAATTAAATTTGGAGTCGAGGGGTGCTATTGAAATTTCAAAATTTTTAATATTTTATCTCATTTTTTGTAAAAATTTCAACATTTACCAAAACCAATGATATGGGTATCAATAGATGCAGAATTGAAAGGCGAGTAAACCCTGGAAAAAAAAACTTTGAAATCTCAAAGGGTTTACGAGTAATTGCAGTTTAAAGTTTTTTCAAAAAAAGATACAAATGTTTAAAACCAATGATTTGGGTATCAAAAGATGCAAAATTGAAAGGAGAGTCAACCCTGAAAAAAATCACTTTGATATCTCAAATGGTTTAAGAGTTATTGCAATTTATATGTCAATAAAAATACTAGATTTTAACATTTCACGTTTCGCCAATTGCAATACCTTTTTAAATCGCCTGTAGCTCAGTAACTATAAATCGTAATGATATGAACTTATACATGATGAAAGAAAAAGATTCAAATTTTACTGTGGTTTTTTCAAAACGAAATTATCTCTTATAGTTTCTGAGTAATAAACTCTAGAAAACAGCCAATTTTCAAACTTTGCAAAATGGTAAGGTAAAACCCTGGAAAAAAAACTTTGAAATCTCAAAGGGTTTACGAGTAATTGCAGTTTAAAGTTTTTTCAAAAAAAGATAAAAATGTTTAAAACCAATGATTTGGGTATCAAAAGATGCAGAATTAAAAGGAGAGTCAACCCTGAAAAAAATCACTTTGATATCTCAAATGGTTTAAGAGTTATTGCAATTTATATGTCAATAAAAATACTAGATTTTATTATTTCATATTTCGCCACTTGCAATACCTTTTTAAATCGCCTGTAGCTCCGTAACTATACATCGTAATGATATGAACTTATACATGATGAAAGAAAAAGATTCAAATTTTACTGTGGTTTTTTCAAAACGAAATTATCTCTTATAGTTTCTGAGTAATAAACTCTAGAAAACAGCCAATTTTCAAACTTTGCAAAATGGTAAGGTACCCCCCTTGCAGTTTTTTTAGGCGAAAAAGTGAGTTTTCGATTTTTGGTTGTTTTTATAGCTTAATAGAAGCAGAATTAAATTTGGAGTCGAGGGGTGCTATTGAAATTTCAAAATTTTTAATATTTTTTCATTTTTATCTAATTTTTGGTAAAAATTTCAACATTTACCAAAACCAATGATATGGGTATCAATAGATGCAGAATTGAAAGGCGAGTAAACCCTGGAAAAAAAAACTTTGAAATCTCAAAGGGTTTACGAGTAATTGCAGTTTAAAGTTTTTTCAAAAAAAGATACAAATGTTTAAAACCAATGATTTGGGTATCAAAAGATGCAGAATTGAAAGGAGAGTCAACCCTGAAAAAAATCACTTTGATATCTCAAATGGTTTAAGAGTTATTGCAATTTATATGTCAATAAAAATACTAGATTTTAACATTTCACGTTTCGCCAATTGCAATACCTTTTTAAATCGCCTGTAGCTCAGTAACTATAAATCGTAATGATATGAACTTATACATGATGAACGAAAAAGATTCAAATTTTACTGTGGTTTTTTCAAAACGAAATTATCTCTTATAGTTTCTGAGTAATAAACTCTAGAAAACAGCCAATTTTCAAACTTTGCAAAATGGTAAGGTCCCCCTTGCAGTTTTTTTAGGCGAAAAAGTGAGTTTTCGATTTTTGGTTGTTTTTATAGCTTAATAGAAGCAGAATTAAATTTGGAGTCGAGGGGTGCTATTGAAATTTCAAAATTTTTAATATTTTTTCATTTTTATCTCATTTTTTGTAAAAATTTCAACATTTACCAAAACCAATGATATGGGTATCAATAGATGCAGAATTGAAAGGCGAGTAAACCCTGGAAAAAAAAACTTTGAAATCTCAAAGGGTTTACGAGTAATTGCAGTTTAAAGTTTTTTCAAAAAAAGATACAAATGTTTAAAACCAATGATTTGGGTATCAAAAGATGCAGAATTGAAAGGAGAGTCAACCCTGAAAAAAATCACTTTGATATCTCAAATGGTTTAAGAGTTATTGCAATTTATATGTCAATAAAAATACTAGATTTTAACATTTCACGTTTCGCCAATTGCAATACCTTTTTAAATCGCCTGTAGCTCAGTAACTATAAATCGTAATGATATGAACTTATACATGATGAAAGAAAAAGATTCAAATTTTACTGTGGTTTTTTCAAAACGAAATTATCTCTTATAGTTTCTGAGTAATAAACTCTAGAAAACAGCCAATTTTCAAACTTTGCAAAATGGTAAGGTACCCCCCTTGCAGTTTTTTTAGGCGAAAAAGTGAGTTTTCGATTTTTGGTTGTTTTTATAGCTTAATAGAAGCAGAATTAAATTTGGAGTCGAGGGGTGCTATTGAAATTTCAAAATTTTTAATATTTTTTCATTTTTATCTCATTTTTTGTAAAAATTTCAACATTTACCAAAACCAATGATATGGGTATCAATAGATGCAGAATTGAAAGGCGAGTAAACCCTGGAAAAAAAAACTTTGAAATCTCAAAGGGTTTACGAGTAATTGCAGTTTAAAGTTTTTTCAAAAAAAGATACAAATGTTTAAAACCAATGATTTGGGTATCAAAAGATGCAGAATTGAAAGGAGAGTCAACCCTGAAAAAAATCACTTTGATATCTCAAATGGTTTAAGAGTTATTGCAATTTATATGTCAATAAAAATACTAGATTTTAACATTTCACGTTTCGCCAATTGCAATACCTTTTTAAATCGCCTGTAGCTCAGTAACTATAAATCGTAATGATATGAACTTATACATGATGAAAGAAAAAGATTCAAATTTTACTGTGGTTTTTTCAAAACGAAATTATCTCTTATAGTTTCTGAGTAATAAACTCTAGAAAACAGCCAATTTTCAAACTTTGCAAAATGGTAAGGTACCCCCCTTGCAGTTTTTTTAGGCGAAAAAGTGAGTTTTCGATTTTTGGTTGTTTTTATAGCTTAATAGAAGCAGAATTAAATTTGGAGTCGAGGGGTGCTATTGAAATTTCAAAATTTTTAATATTTTTTCATTTTTATCTCATTTTTTGTAAAAATTTCAACATTTACCAAAACCAATGATATGGGTATCAATAGATGCAGAATTGAAAGGCGAGTAAACCCTGGAAAAAAAAACTTTGAAATCTCAAAGGGTTTACGAGTAATTGCAGTTTAAAGTTTTTTCAAAAAAAGATACAAATGTTTAAAACCAATGATTTGGGTATCAAAAGATGCAGAATTGAAAGGAGAGTCAACCCTGAAAAAAATCACTTTGATATCTCAAATGGTTTAAGAGTTATTGCAATTTATATGTCAATAAAAATACTAGATTTTAACATTTCACGTTTCGCCAATTGCAATACCTTTTTAAATCGCCTGTAGCTCAGTAACTATAAATCGTAATGATATGAACTTATACATGATGAAAGAAAAAGATTCAAATTTTACTGTGGTTTTTTCAAAACGAAATTATCTCTTATAGTTTCTGAGTAATAAACTCTAGAAAACAGCCAATTTTCAAACTTTGCAAAATGGTAAGGTACCCCCCTTGCAGTTTTTTTAGGCGAAAAAGTGAGTTTTCGATTTTTGGTTGTTTTTATAGCTTAATAGAAGCAGAATTAAATTTGGAGTCGAGGGGTGCTATTGAAATTTCAAAATTTTTAATATTTTATCTCATTTTTTGTAAAAATTTCAACATTTACCAAAACCAATGATATGGGTATCAATAGATGCAGAATTGAAAGGCGAGTAAACCCTGGAAAAAAAAACTTTGAAATCTCAAAGGGTTTACGAGTAATTGCAGTTTAAAGTTTTTTCAAAAAAAGATACAAATGTTTAAAACCAATGATTTGGGTATCAAAAGATGCAGAATTGAAAGGAGAGTCAACCCTGAAAAAAATCACTTTGATATCTCAAATGGTTTAAGAGTTATTGCAATTTATATGTCAATAAAAATACTAGATTTTAACATTTCACGTTTCGCCAATTGCAATACCTTTTTAAATCGCCTGTAGCTCAGTAACTATAAATCGTAATGATATGAACTTATACATGATGAACGAAAAAGATTCAAATTTTACTGTGGTTTTTTCAAAACGAAATTATCTCTTATAGTTTCTGAGTAATAAACTCTAGAAAACAGCCAATTTTCAAACTTTGCAAAATGGTAAGGTCCCCCTTGCAGTTTTTTTAGGCGAAAAAGTGAGTTTTCGATTTTTGGTTGTTTTTATAGCTTAATAGAAGCAGAATTAAATTTGGAGTCGAGGGGTGCTATTGAAATTTCAAAATTTTTAATATTTTTTCATTTTTATCTCATTTTTTGTAAAAATTTCAACATTTACCAAAACCAATGATATGGGTATCAATAGATGCAGAATTGAAAGGCGAGTAAACCCTGGAAAAAAAAACTTTGAAATCTCAAAGGGTTTACGAGTAATTGCAGTTTAAAGTTTTTTCAAAAAAAGATACAAATGTTTAAAACCAATGATTTGGGTATCAAAAGATGCAGAATTGAAAGGAGAGTCAACCCTGAAAAAAATCACTTTGATATCTCAAATGGTTTAAGAGTTATTGCAATTTATATGTCAATAAAAATACTAGATTTTAACATTTCACGTTTCGCCAATTGCAATACCTTTTTAAATCGCCTGTAGCTCAGTAACTATAAATCGTAATGATATGAACTTATACATGATGAAAGAAAAAGATTCAAATTTTACTGTGGTTTTTTCAAAACGAAATTATCTCTTATAGTTTCTGAGTAATAAACTCTAGAAAACAGCCAATTTTCAAACTTTGCAAAATGGTAAGGTACCCCCCTTGCAGTTTTTTTAGGCGAAAAAGTGAGTTTTCGATTTTTGGTTGTTTTTATAGCTTAATAGAAGCAGAATTAAATTTGGAGTCGAGGGGTGCTATTGAAATTTCAAAATTTTTAATATTTTTTCATTTTTATCTCATTTTTTGTAAAAATTTCAACATTTACCAAAACCAATGATATGGGTATCAATAGATGCAGAATTGAAAGGCGAGTAAACCCTGGAAAAAAAAACTTTGAAATCTCAAAGGGTTTACGAGTAATTGCAGTTTAAAGTTTTTTCAAAAAAAGATACAAATGTTTAAAACCAATGATTTGGGTATCAAAAGATGCAGAATTGAAAGGAGAGTCAACCCTGAAAAAAATCACTTTGATATCTCAAATGGTTTAAGAGTTATTGCAATTTATATGTCAATAAAAATACTAGATTTTAACATTTCACGTTTCGCCAATTGCAATACCTTTTTAAATCGCCTGTAGCTCAGTAACTATAAATCGTAATGATATGAACTTATACATGATGAAAGAAAAAGATTCAAATTTTACTGTGGTTTTTTCAAAACGAAATTATCTCTTATAGTTTCTGAGTAATAAACTCTAGAAAACAGCCAATTTTCAAACTTTGCAAAATGGTAAGGTACCCCCCTTGCAGTTTTTTTAGGCGAAAAAGTGAGTTTTCGATTTTTGGTTGTTTTTATAGCTTAATAGAAGCAGAATTAAATTTGGAGTCGAGGGGTGCTATTGAAATTTCAAAATTTTTAATATTTTTTCATTTTTATCTCATTTTTTGTAAAAATTTCAACATTTACCAAAACCAATGATATGGGTATCAATAGATGCAGAATTGAAAGGCGAGTAAACCCTGGAAAAAAAAACTTTGAAATCTCAAAGGGTTTACGAGTAATTGCAGTTTAAAGTTTTTTCAAAAAAAGATACAAATGTTTAAAACCAATGATTTGGGTATCAAAAGATGCAGAATTGAAAGGAGAGTCAACCCTGAAAAAAATCACTTTGATATCTCAAATGGTTTAAGAGTTATTGCAATTTATATGTCAATAAAAATACTAGATTTTAACATTTCACGTTTCGCCAATTGCAATACCTTTTTAAATCGCCTGTAGCTCAGTAACTATAAATCGTAATGATATGAACTTATACATGATGAAAGAAAAAGATTCAAATTTTACTGTGGTTTTTTCAAAACGAAATTATCTCTTATAGTTTCTGAGTAATAAACTCTAGAAAACAGCCAATTTTCAAACTTTGCAAAATGGTAAGGTACCCCCCTTGCAGTTTTTTTAGGCGAAAAAGTGAGTTTTCGATTTTTGGTTGTTTTTATAGCTTAATAGAAGCAGAATTAAATTTGGAGTCGAGGGGTGCTATTGAAATTTCAAAATTTTTAATATTTTATCTCATTTTTTGTAAAAATTTCAACATTTACCAAAACCAATGATATGGGTATCAATAGATGCAGAATTGAAAGGCGAGTAAACCCTGGAAAAAAAAACTTTGAAATCTCAAAGGGTTTACGAGTAATTGCAGTTTAAAGTTTTTTCAAAAAAAGATACAAATGTTTAAAACCAATGATTTGGGTATCAAAAGATGCAGAATTGAAAGGAGAGTCAACCCTGAAAAAAATCACTTTGATATCTCAAATGGTTTAAGAGTTATTGCAATTTATATGTCAATAAAAATACTAGATTTTAACATTTCACGTTTCGCCAATTGCAATACCTTTTTAAATCGCCTGTAGCTCAGTAACTATAAATCGTAATGATATGAACTTATACATGATGAAAGAAAAAGATTCAAATTTTACTGTGGTTTTTTCAAAACGAAATTATCTCTTATAGTTTCTGAGTAATAAACTCTAGAAAACAGCCAATTTTCAAACTTTGCAAAATGGTAAGGTAAAACCCTGGAAAAAAAACTTTGAAATCTCAAAGGGTTTACGAGTAATTGCAGTTTAAAGTTTTTTCAAAAAAAGATAAAAATGTTTAAAACCAATGATTTGGGTATCAAAAGATGCAGAATTAAAAGGAGAGTCAACCCTGAAAAAAATCACTTTGATATCTCAAATGGTTTAAGAGTTATTGCAATTTATATGTCAATAAAAATACTAGATTTTATTATTTCATATTTCGCCACTTGCAATACCTTTTTAAATCGCCTGTAGCTCCGTAACTATACATCGTAATGATATGAACTTATACATGATGAAAGAAAAAGATTCAAATTTTACTGTGGTTTTTTCAAAACGAAATTATCTCTTATAGTTTCTGAGTAATAAACTCTAGAAAACAGCCAATTTTCAAACTTTGCAAAATGGTAAACCCCCTTGCAGTTTTTTTAGGCGAAAAAGTGAGTTTTCGATTTTTGGTTGTTTTTATAGCTTAATAGAAGCAGAATTAAATTTGGAGTCGAGGGGTGCTATTGAAATTTCAAAATTTTTAATATTTTTTCATTTTTATCTAATTTTTGGTAAAAATTTCAACATTTACCAAAACCAATGATATGGGTATCAATAGATGCAGAATTGAAAGGCGAGTAAACCCTGGAAAAAAAAACTTTGAAATCTCAAAGGGTTTACGAGTAATTGCAGTTTAAAGTTTTTTCAAAAAAAGATACAAATGTTTAAAACCAATGATTTGGGTATCAAAAGATGCAGAATTGAAAGGAGAGTCAACCCTGAAAAAAATCACTTTGATATCTCAAATGGTTTAAGAGTTATTGCAATTTATATGTCAATAAAAATACTAGATTTTATTATTTCATATTTCGCCACTTGCAATACCTTTTTAAATCGCCTGTAGCTCCGTAACTATACATCGTAATGATATGAACTTATACATGATGAAAGAAAAAGATTCAAATTTTACTGTGGTTTTTTCAAAACGAAATTATCTCTTATAGTTTCTGAGTAATTAACTCGAGAAAACAGCCAATTTTCAAACTTTGCAAAATCGAAAGTTTTTATGCAAATTAGTTTTTGATTTTTGAAATCTATTGATGTATATTTCATTAAAATTTTAAAAATATTATGTTTATTTAAATCTTGGTATTTGTTCATGATACTACATCCAAGTAAATGCTACTTATTATTGCAATTAGTTGAAATTCCAATGACCAAATGAATCATATCAGTGTAGATTTAATTTCACTACCCACCAATTGAAGTGACAAATATTTTGTTCAATAAAAAAACAAAACAAAAAAAAACTAAAATAGCTTCCCTTTAAAATATATAAAATAATCTGAAAACAGATTAATTGTCTGCAAGTCGACTGACTGAGCTAAAGTTCTGTTTTGTCTTGGCCCTACTATGTCACTCCCATAGGACTGAATCCTCAACAAATCGTGATTTTTTTTGTTGAAAGTTGTGTTTTAATTCATTTGGTTATTGAAGTTTCCACAAGTGTGAGTTGAATTCTGACTCTTAAGACAAAACTGTCTGCAAAAAAAATCTAGTATGTGGTGGCTTTTATTCTTACATTACACAAGATAACAATTATAGATTTGAATGTACAACTTATTTTCTTAATTTTGAAGAAGGATTTTGGTAAAAATAACTGCTTCACTGAGTGAAAGGTAATTAATGAGACACAGCAAAGTCAAGGAAAAGAAAAATAATAAAGCATTTTGTAATGAATTTTATTAAAATTAAATATCCACAAATCTTATCCACTCTAAATTAAAGCTTTTGATAACAAAAATTAAACATAATTGTAATTGTTTTGAAAACAAAATGTAAATCTAAAATTAATTTTATACATCCACCAGGAAAAAAATTAAATAAATACAACAAACATAAACGCTTGAATAAAAGAAATTAAAATCGTCCCATACCATTTTCTTTATAACTCACATGAACAACAACAAAAATATTGAAACAAAATTATAATAAATAAATAAATATTATAAATAAGGGACAAAACAACATAAAAATGAAACACAGATTTTTTTTTTTTTTTTTTACATAAAATATTCCCATAAATATTTGGGTAATATTTTAAGCACGATTAATATAAGAACAAAGATGTTGATATTAAATTTGGAACGAGTTTTTGTATTTGAGTAACAACTTCCCAGATAAGTAATGTAATAACACCAATAAAACAAATTATTTTTGTAGCATGAAAAGAAAATTTCTTTTGTAAAAACATAATTACCAAATATTTGTAATGAAGTGATGATATTATTGATGCCAAAAAAATTGATATATAAAGGGAAATTTTATTATTATGCATTTTTCGGACATTTGCCATCATTTGTGTGTTAAAAATCAAAACACAACATTTCGGGAATAAGAATCAATTCCCGTTATCAAGTGACTAAAAACTAAAGAAACATGAAACTAGAAACTAAGTTTCTAATATTTTTATGGAGGAGTTCGAAAAGAAAGTTATTGATTCTTCCGAATTTAAACCGAAAATATCGCTCAGATATGTGGACGATACATTTGTTATATGGCCTCATGGTAGTAATAAATTAGAATATTTTTTTGTTCTAATGAACAACACTTCTGATTCCATATCCTTAACCATGGAAAATGAAGTAAACAATAAACTACCCTTTCTAGATGTGTGTGTTGAGAGATAGGGGGATCCTAAAAACTTCAGTTTATAGAAAAAAGACACACACTGGTTGTTATTTAAATTACAATTCTAACCATCCTATGTCCGTCAAAGAAGGAATTGCTCATTCCTTACTTGACAGAGCTAATAATATTTGTTCTGATAAAAACCGTCTAAACTTGGAACTAACACGGATCGAGCAGGATTTAAGTTTTAACGGATATCCTCTATCCATTCTTTCCAAATGTAAAAGAGCGAAAAATAATAAAAATATTGAGTCTAAGAAAATAAACCACTAGCGTACATGACAATCCCTTATGTGCCGGGATTATCGGAAAAAGTTAGACGCGTAGCCAGAAAATATATAATTTGTACCGCTTTTAAAACATCAAACACCATTAGGCAACATCTCGTCCAAACTAAACCTAAAAATGGCACGCAGGACACTAAAAACTGTATTTACAGTATCAAATGTGAGTGTGATAGACAATATATTGGCGAGACAAAAAGACCATTAAACATTAGAATAAAAGAACACAAAAACAATGTGCGGTTAGGTGTAGTCGATAAATCGAAAATTGCAGAACATATATGGTCCGAAAATCACAAATTTAATTGGGAAGAGGCAAAAATCATACACCGGTAAAGTAACTTATACAAACGTAAAATAATTGAAGCCTCATATATAAAACTAACGGACAATCCTATCAGCCAATCAAGTATAGAAGTAAGGCCATTATGGCTCCCATTATTAAAAAAAGAACTAAAATTTGAATATAATACCCCTACAACTAAAAAACAAGATGAAATTTTACCTGTTAAATCGCCAGAAGGGGTTGTAACCCGCTCTCGGGCGGGGAAACTTAATACAACTAACAATAGGCCACTCCCCTAATAGTTTGTCACGCCTTCTGGACCACGTCACTTGTTGCTGTATCTTTGATACAACAACACGTATTTGTCGTTAGTTGTGTGTTACCGTGATTGTGTGTTTTTTTGACTTCTCAGTTTTAGCTCTGAGATGCATGCTTAGATATTAAGGTTGGTGGTATTCATATTTAATTTTACTTCTTACATAGGCTTAGTTTCTAGTTTCATGTTTCTTTAGTTTTTAGTCAGTTGATAACGGAAATTGATTCTTATTCCCGAAACGTCGTGTTTTGATTTTTAACACATAAATGATGGCAAATGTCCGAAAAATGCATAATAATAAAATTGAACTTCCGTCATTAACAAATAATTTCAAACAGATAATAAAGGGAAATGTATGACAATGAAGATGACAAACATTTCTTTGTGAAAGAGCAACTATTAAATTTTACACAAATATGCCTAAATATTGAAGAGTTTATACTTAAATCAATTTTGTAAGAATATTAAGCTCTATATCAGATTATAACAGTTTGAAAGAAATATAAACTTTTTAAGATATCATAATCTTAGTACTTATTTCAACTAAATGACAAGTACACAAAGATATTAAGAATAATTGGTGTTGAATATCAAAATCCACGACTAACAATGTTATCAGACGCTTATTTAAAAAGTTGAATGTTTCATAATTTATTTTGCTATAAATTAAATTTTTAAATGGAAGTTATTTCATATTTACTTTGTTTTACATGGGGTTTTAATAGGTAGGTGAAATTAAAAATAATGTGTGATAGCTAAATTAGTTTTGTACTGCTACATTTCTGTAACATAAGTTGTGTAAATTCATAACAAATATTCACAATTGGGTAATTTAACATTTCATGCTGTGATTTTAAGAGCTATGTTTTCTATTCATTCAAACAATTTATATATAACAAATTAACTATCTGATATTTTAATTAAGCATTTAATGTAAATATTCTTTGATAAAATATTCAAAGAGAGCTAAAAGTAATATGTGAATTTATTAAAAGATAACAATTGCATAAAAACAACCGTTAAAAATTATAAAAATCATGGTGCATACAGCAATACAGCATATTTTACTCCAAAAGGAGAAATAAAAATTTTAAAAAATATATAAAAAAAGAAGGAAAACAATCACCTAATTAACAACAAAAACAAGTAATGTATTTCACTAAATGTGCTTAATAAATAACATTACAACATTTATTGTGAAATTCCTAACATGAAAAAACAGAGCTGTTAAAATCTCAAGCAACAAAGTACGAGGTACAAAATTAAATATCCTTCATATAAAATTGTATATTTAAAAAAAATCAATACAGATATATCAGTAGGAATCTGGTAAACTATAGTTTGGACTTTAAATAGTTAAGTTTTAAATTTTCATCGCAAAAATTAGATTATTTGCCGATAAAATAGTGAAGTGCTTGAGATAACCTTCCGATTAAAAATAATAAGATGAAGAGTATTAGAACAAAATTGATCCAAGGAGCAACCTGCAATCTAATCACTTTCTTTTCGAAATGTAAAGATTAATGATGTAGTATGTGAGAATTTGTTCATAAAAATCTAAAGTTATTCAATTTACATTTTGAACCTTGTAAAAATGTGGTTCAATTGAAAGTACTTGCTATCGCAACAAAAAAAAAGTGTTAAGAGACTGCAGGTCTGTCTGGTGAGATTGCATTGTTCGTAGAATCAAGCTCTGAATAACCTATTTGTTTTCTCAATGCTGTGGCATTTTTATTGTCTCCTTAGCTTAATCAATATGAAGTATGAAGAAAAAACAAATTTTATGATCAAAGAAAAATACTGAAACATAAATCCTACCAAGATGATTTTTATATTAAACTTCCCACTTCAAACTATAACATGATTTTCTCATAAATATTGGAAATAATAAATAAATTCTAGATATCTCCCAACTTTTGTTTACATTTTTACTTTTGTTAATCACAGTTTCACATCTACAAACATTTAGTTCACAGATTCCTTATGAAAATACCCTGTACTGTATTTATATTTTAAACAATTGTCCCCCGCCATGTTTGCTTACCTTACAATACATTATAAATAGGGACAACCTAAGTCTTTTCTATTAGATATAAAAGACCCCTGTTCAAAACTGAAACCAACCAACATTAGTTAGCACCATTCACGAAGCTGTAACTATGTAAACTAATGACTCGCCTAATTTCACACTTTTCCCATTATTTTCCACCGCCACTGTATTGGTTTCAAAATCAACTGATAACAAATCTTTTGGATTTAAACGGATACAATTTTGTGTTGGTTCGTTGAAAGTTGGCATAATTCTTGGTCCTAGAATTGGATCTGCCCATCTCCAAAGTTCTACTGAGCTTACATCTAAAAACAAACAAAAATTTACGTAAATGTAATAAGCAATATATTATGAAAAATATTCTGATATAATCAGAGGAAAACTATTTAGCAAATTAATCAAGTGGTGGCAAATTTTTCTAGCAACTATAACCTCTCAGATAGGAACATAGATACTGTGATTATGTAGGTACTGATAACCGCTGTATACGTCCAGTACCACAACTGCAGCTGGACAAGTAAGACCTTATAATGTGGCCACAAACAGTTATATTATTTGTGTACGATGAGTCATAATCTGATTTTATGTATTAGTGTTGTGTTGTATTACTTGTTTATGTGTTAGTGCGGGCCTGACGAAGCCGACAGTGTTCGGCGAAACAGCGCTGTAGCCATAACTATAATACGGACTGAAGACAATCTTTAAGGTAATTAACTATATTACAAAATATTTATAAACACAAAGAAAAAATTGTTTTTCTTAAAACATTTAAATCATATACTTCAGAGATAATTCGAAAGTTTATATTTTTATCACCACTTGTAGGTAATGTAAAAATAAGTGATTTGTAACTATAACAATATTCAGATAATTATTAATATTACAACATACTAAAATTGTTACTATTATTAAACAGAAATAAATTTGTTCAAGTTATATTGGTACTACCTTTAATATGCCTATCATTTTTGACAAGTCGTGATATAACTTTTGTCACAGTGTCTCCTGGTCGGACTGGAACAGTTTGTGAAAAGTGTCCACTGTGAGCTTGAGTATTGATTAGAAGAATACTAACACTCGGAGGGGGATCTTTGAATGTAATGTATGGAGCCCCAGGACAGCAATCTTCCTTAACTCGCTCTGGAGCTTCATCACGAGTAGAATACTGTAGATCTAAGTCTTCAAGCTAAAATTTAAAAAAAATAATTAAACATTTATTTGTAAACCTTCTTCGGTATTTGGTCACAAGAAATAGATCGATCAAAACTAATTACATCAGACAATTATTTTATTAAATAAACATTTTATCTCTGATATTATACATTCATACTGTAGTACGATTTTAATTTAATTTTATTAATATAATGTCAATAATAATGTTTCTCGTCTATTTTAGAATCAATTATCCTACTAGAATGACTGTATTATAAGTTCTTGTGTTTTATTTTCCATTACACTTGTACAACCCAACCTTATCCTTTCATCATGGACTTGTTACTTTGCTTGTGCATGCTCATATATATCTGTGCAATATGGTGGAACAGAATTATGATTTACATATTTTTGGATCTTATTAGTTATTGATTCCATCGATTGTTTCCGAACACTATATATAACTGACATGCCGGACTCTTTACAAATGTCCATTCTCAACACAATCATCTCTCAGACAAAATTTGTAGGTTACTTACAAAATACAAACCAATAAATTATTTTCAAACAAATATAAAAACCAAAATTCAAACCAAAATTATTACGACAAATATAAAACAGTTTTTACAAACTGTCAGAGACAAGCATTATATAAAAATAATTTCCAAAAATATAAAAAAATACATCAGAAAACAACTCTCGAGAAATTAAGTTGCCCACTTACGTCTAATGTACTCTCCAAGTATGCTTTGTTTGAAGCTAATATTGACATTTCATCAAAATCTAAAGTGAGGTTGAGAGCATTCAGTCCTGTCGCTGAAACTTTCTCTCTCGTTGCTTGGACGAAAGGCATAACTTGTTTTTTGTACTTTTTTAACTCTGCTTTACTCAATAATGCAGTGGAAATCTCTTTGTTATCTGGAAATTTGTGTCCATTAGCCTGCAAAAAATAAAAAAAATAAAAATTACAAATTGTTTCAATATAACTGTTTAAACACAACATATCATGAAAAACAGATTTAGACATCAATGAATACAGATGTTAAACTATTGTAAAATATATTTGTGGCGAATTTGAAGAAACTCAAACAAAAAATTGTGACCACTAAAGCTTATAAATACATAATATATATACAGTAAACACTCTCTGATCCGGATCTCTGATATCCAGAAACTCCGATATCCGGCCGTCGTACGCCATCGTATAAAAAATAATAAAAATACAATTTTCTACACAAAAATAATATTTTCGGGCAGAATAGTAGTGAACGATGTTTTTGAGCTGGACACTGGGCAGTAGTGCGGTTCTGATTCCAAGCACTTGAACAGCTGATAGACTACGTGGAAGAACAAGAAGAATTCTCACCGGCTGATCTCCTTCTTTTTCGTAGATGGAGAGATATTACATCTAAGAAGCGTGTTCAATGAGCCAAGTAAGCTACCATTACATCTTTTTTTTAAAAAAACTGACGTGAGTACAAATTACTGTACTGTAATGAAAACTAACATTTATCGTACGTTCATCAAAATTTCACGTGTACAATCCTGTACGTATTTATTGTACTATTTTTTGATACTTTTGTTACCGGTTACCGTATCGGCAAACTACGGCAAATTACATAATAGTACAGTTAAAACGTAACGTCTATATATTACAGTAATTTGAAAAACCATAGTTAATTTTTAGAATACTGTGGTAAAGCTACAATTTATCGTAAGCGCAACACGTTTTAGTGCTAAAAACGTAAATTTGCTACGTTTTTTTCACGTTTAAAACCACTTTAACTATATAAAAATAGCCACCCCGAGGTCCGGATTTTTCGATGTCCGGATCGGCCGGCGCCACATTAATCCATATTAGAGGGTTTTTACTATATATATATATATATATATAGTAAAATTCTGTTAGCTAATAACTAACTGAATAAAGGTCTGTTAGGATTATCCGAAATTATTGCACTAACATGACATTTTACTGCATTCTTGTAGTGTTTAGAAAGTCCATTTTACTGTTAGGCCAAATGGTAAATTATAAGTTATTTCCACATGAGATTGAAGAAAGAACTACTATACAGTAATTTAAAATATCCACAGCCAGTTGTATAAACGCCAATCAAATATGATCTGAGAACAAGCTCGCTGTTGATCGAAGACTAGTCTAGATCGACTTACATAAACAACAATCAAGCCTTGATCAGAGATCAAAGTTTGGTCGAATATAATCTATACAAATACAATTATAACCTTCTGATAATCCTTGTATATATGTTTATGTTACGGTTATGATTAAAATAATTTAGTGATGGATTCCTCCGATGAAGAGTATATTGAATTATACCATTTTCTGTGTAAGCCTAGAAATTTCAAAGAACGAAAAGTTATTACACACAAGTTTTTTAATGTATTTTAGCTTAATTAAAGAGTGTTATATTAATTTTTTTGGAAATTATAGTAGACGACATTAGCATTTTGAATTGAAAAATTTACCACTTTCTCCTATGAATAAACTCCTAATTACTTTACATTTTTCACAACATCATCACTTCAAATTGTTTTAGGAGACCTTACCAGAAGAGTTACTTATAGTCACTAAAGATATTTTTAAAATTTTTTTCCTCTCAAAATGTCGAACTTTTTTTCCACATTAAAATTTTGGTTTTCTTTAATTTGTTCTTCCAATTTTAAAAGCAAAAATAAATCTAATTAGTTTAACTTTTTACAGCTCAAAATTGCTTTGTGTAATAAATGAAAGTTACCTGTCTTATAGTTTACAATGTTGTCAAGTTGTTTCTTCCGTAAAATCTCAGATCAGTTGAATGGAGCGAATTGATCAGAGATCAGGCTAACAGTTGATCACTGTTTATGCACTGGCTTTCAGTGTTTGTTTATATGATATAAAACTAACATAATAAAGTTGTTTAGTTGTAATTCATTTCATATCAAATCCTAATCTTCTTTAAAACTAATGTAAGAGGTGTTTATTTAATTTGTGCTTTAAGAGCTTTTTATTGATTTTGTAATATTAAATATAATTAAAAGAAAGAGTTCAAGGTCCAGGCTCTAATCTGTACTCACCAGGCAGACTGCCGTGACACGTGAATAGTGGGATATACTCAATGAGAACTTTACTCACTCATGTTTAAAATTTAACATCTTCTTTTAATTCCAAAAAATAAACATGTCTTATTGTTTTGATCAAGAATTCTGAGAAATATTAGTTTACATTCTCTAAAAATACATATCAAAGAATTTACATACTTATGTGCTAAGAATCAAATTCAGTCCAAAGTCCTAACACAAATATATCAAAGTTACAGTATTCTTACTCACATCTTAGGTCCAAAACATTTTATTTAACACATCACTTCTTTTATTAACATTGTTGTTTAAAGATTTTTTAATTACAAACTTTTTAAACGTTCCATGTTGATTTTGGTACAGAGCGATCTGAAGATGCGTCCTACCTCGTAGGAACGTTGAGCTGGAACCTCTTGAAAGTCGGTTGGAACGGAACGCTCCAATGCTTTGCCTAGCTTGCATTGGTTAATTCCTGGAATTTTGTATTTTTCCGTTCCAAGTGGTACCCGTAGTTTTAGTGTTGTGTCAAACACACGCTTTTGTCAATTGTAGCCTAGAGGGTGTTACATTACATTCACAGTAGGCGCTTAATTTAAATTGATTGATTTATAATTACTTGTCTTAAACATTTTTTGTTCAAAGTTTTTACAATTGTTGTTTAAATCATTTTAATTTTTATGTGAACTTCTTAATTATTAATATATGAATCTAATCCCTTAATAACTTAATTTATTACTTATTTGTTTTTTACTGGTTGGAGAATGTCCCATGCTTACACTAAAGAACAATGAAAAAAATTGTTTTAAAAAATGTAACAAACTCTTATGCTTAAGATATATTAAAATTTCATTTTAATTATGGACATTTATTTCATTTGGTAATTTCTCATGTTTTTTATCCCATGTTTTCTTATGATAATTTTCTGATTCTTAATGAAACTTGATTGTATTGGATTTTGATTTATTAAAAAATACAAACTAAATTTTCGTTGCCAAAATTATATTTTTCAACTATACGAATACTCTTTTTGGTTTGGATTATTAGAAATTTCAGATATATATCGTTAATTTAACAACATAAATACAAATACGTGATGTTTATATTTTTAGTATTCTACTTACAGCATGCATTTCTTTCATAGTGGTAAGAACTGTAGACTGCCAAGGAGGAAACGTTTTGGCTATCCAGATTGTTGCATGTGTCGGTCTTTCTGATGTTTGTGGTTTGGCTTTACCTTTCTTTCCTGTATTTACAATATTCTTCTGTTGTAGACGGAAAGAATGTGCAGCCTCCATTAGGTATGCTGAGGATCGAACAAGAACTTCGTCCACAAAACCACCTGTAGGCCATTTGGCTAACACAACACTCTCTTTCTGTGAACAAATAACATAATGAGTTGTATCACAACAAGGTTTTGATTATAGCTTCATACCGGTCAAACTTAATTTTTGTATAATTATCTTACAAATCAGTAATACATTTTTGCAAAATCCTGAAGCAAAATGTCCTCAATCCGGATTATTCTGCGATCAACGTAATTTCAAGATGTTACATCTCCCTAATTTGGGGAGATGTAATTTCAAGAATTTTAACCATTAACTATTGCTATTTGTTTAATTATATTGAGTTAATTGTTGAGGTCTGCAGTGTTTATGGGTATTGAGGGTGCTCTGTGCACATATAACTGTAAAAAGCTGCCATAGCACTCTCAGAACCCATGAACACTGGAGTCCTCAACAATGAACTCAATATAATTTAACAAATAGCAATAGTTAATGGTTACAAAGCTAATATTGTGAATAATTGTGTTCGAAAACACAAATTGAAAACCTTAAGCAACCTAAAACTCTTGAACACAATGCAAATTCCACTCAAATCAAAATTTGTGTTCATGAAATATAGCAGCTACCTTGAATACCCTATCTGAAACTTTTTTAGAGAAATTGGATATAAAATAACACACCGAACTTCTGGAAGTCTAAACCACATTTTTAAACCCAACAACAATATTGTTGCTAACGATCAATTCACAAAATGTGGTGTATACAGATTACATTGTGACAATTGTAATAAGCAATATATTGGTCAAACTGGAAGGAGTTTTAAAACCAGGTTCAAAGAACATTTACCACATAATAACTTATCTAAAATAAGCTCTAATTACGCTGAACACCCGATAAACAACGACCATCAATATACGGACATTGCTAGTAATCTGGAAATCATTCACATTCTAAACAAATGCAGAACTATGCATGTACTAGAAGAGTACCAAATATATAAACAATTCAAAACCAACCCGGACAGTTTATTAAATGATAAATTGAATTTTGCATCTAACTGTCTATATGATACGCTTGCTACATTAGATAAAAATGTCAAGGATTATGAGTTTTAGACTGTCAACAAGATAAATTGTATAATCTCTCAGAGAACAGTTGACCACTACATTAGTAAGATGTAGCCATATTACATTAACTTTATTTTATATTACTTTCGACCTGTACTGCAGTACCAAATATTTTATGTTTATTTATTTTTGTGCAATGTGTATCAGTGTGTTGTGTGAATGTGTTATTTCATCTGATGATGATATATGTTATACCGAAACAGCTGTAATGAAGTATTAATAAATACTAAGCACAAGATTGCTACTAGACGTAAGTAATTTAGTAATAGACTTATTGTAAAACATTCATAAGGCATTATGGAATTTATAAAATTTGTTGTTTAAACTAAGCTGTAAACTAGGTAAAAAATTATCTACAAATATTAGACGTAGTAAAGAAGGGAAGAACAATGAACATCCTGGAGGAGTATGCTATTTATAAACAATGGAAGAAAGACTCGGACTCCCTTCTAAACGACAAACAACATTTTGCTTCCAACTGTATCTATGATACTATATACACAATAGATAATCAAAGGTAACCACACAAGACCAAGGTTATAGGAGATAACGTCAGAAGAACTCCTAATCAGTCATTCAAGAGCATTAGAAGTTGTAGGATGTGGCCACATCAAGGAAAAACAACTTTTTATTTTTATTTTTACAATAGAACAAGAACCAACCCGGTTTACTATTTTGTGTGTGTGTGTGTGTGTTTTTATATACAAACAAGTTTTGTGTGGTGAACGTATTTTTAGTTTGTTTACGTGTGCTAAGCCTGATGATGCCTTATGTTGAGACGAAACGGCTGTAGCTACTATTAAGAATAATGAACTACTTTTGACATTAAGGTATGTTAACTAATTAAAAAATTATGTTCAATATTCTGAAAAAAAAATTAAAAAAATTTAGTTGAGTTTATTAGTAATAATAAAATGTATGGAGTCACCATTTTGAAATTTTAATTATGAATTATGTTAAACTACATATAAAGTCATGTACAGCATCCCAAAAGAAAAGGGAAATTAAATATGTATCACATTAAACTATCAAAAAAGAAAATTACATATATAAAATGTTATTTTTTTTTACATTTAAATAAAAATAAAAAAATAGTCCACAGAAACTAGTTCATGGTATCACAGAAATAAGTGAAAATGCAATGAAATTCTTTTGTCAATGGACTACAGAGATATCCATAACTTTTTAACATAATATGTGAACAACTGACATGTGGTAATTTCCAATAACTAGCCCAAGTTTTAGACACAAGCAAAGAAAATGGACGCTCTATTTAAACGTGTACAACTAAAAAATCTACAAAAGCAATGCTGCCACCATGAGCTAAGCAAATGGAGATTCTATGAAGGAATGTAGCAGACAAATACTTAAAACAAATATTAATGAAATTCTAATGACTATGAGGCCCACCAGTGCATGATCACAGACACAAGGAGAGCGAGTGATGGTTCTCTTTTTATTCTCACTCAATAAATAAAATAATAATATTCTGAAGATAAAAAATCAACGTTAGAAATTAAGATAGATATACGTGTTTAAAAAAAAAATGCATGAATAAGAATGAACATAAATATTTGGATATTTCATAAAGTAAGCGTAAACACATCATATAAATACTTATTAAACATGGCGAATCTTACATACCTTGCCAAGAAGCGAGTATACATGCTCAGCAACATGTGGGCAAATTGGAGACAAAAGTAAAGCTTGTAGTTCTATAAACCTATAAACATAACAAACATTTAATTTAATGATGATAGCTTTAGTATTTTGTAAGATTTACAACACATACATGCTTAGTAATACTGTGAAGACTCAGCTATATGTAATAATTAAGAATCAATCTGATATCACACTAAATTTTTTATTTAAACTACTGTTATTTTTCAGGAATCAAAAAAAAAGGGGAAAATGCCAGTGCCATTCCAAAACAGCTTAAAGTTGAAAGAGGTATAATACAGTTCTACAAGTTACAACACATATTTAAAACCTCAATGTTTCCTTGTTACAATTAGAAATGCCATGATCATACCTTTTATTTAACAGTTATGAGTCATGATAGTTATGATGATAGTCTACATTAGGCAATCAAGTAAGCCTTTGCTCTAACTGTCCCATCAATTTTTACTTGATTCTATTTTCAGAAATGTTTGTTGGTTAAAGAATCAAGCTTCCATATATCAAACCATGCCAAACATTTTATAGGTACCTCCATAAAATCTGTCATCATTTTCATACAAACAACTTCTATTACAGTGTTTATGGATAGGGAATGATTATTCAAAATGTTGTTTAATGTATAAAAAAAGTACTGTATATAACATGACCCACACTGTGTCGAAGTAATGACATTATAAATAATAAACAATTAATCAGATAATTGTGTTTTATTTTAAAGTTTCTAGTGATTGTGGTTAGGGGCAAATTCGAATCATTGTGAATTTCACCACCAGTGCTCAACAAGATTGTAAATTGCTCTATGTTGGAAAAATTATGGTAAGAGTCTTACCTTGTTTTTTTTTAGCTCAGATTAAGTTCTCGAAATGGCTACAATTTACTTCTTGGCAGAAATAGATTCTGGACTCAAAAGCATGTTATACATTTCGTAACATTTCCGGTGTAATTATTAATGTAAAATTCACAATTCGATTGGTCGCGATGTTGGGTAGGATGAACTTAGAGACCTCTAGTTTGCGCCATTATTCTTATTTTTAAAAGACCTTTAAAATGAGGTATCACTCAATAAGGATTGCTATTTAAAATTCTTGACTTACCCCCAAACTACCCCATTTTGGGGGTAAGGGTTGAAAATGTTGATATTTCCCAAAGCAAACCTGCCTATTTCAATTAATAAAAAATAATAATGGGGGGGACTTTTAGGACACTTGGATATATAAGTAGTAAATATAAATAACATGACAAACAATGTGTCGAAGTAGTGACACTAGAAATATCAACATAAATTATGGACCCGATTTAAAATATTTTAAGATAGTGTACTACTGCGCGGTTCCATCTCTTGATGGTGGATTAGTTTCTAACATCAGCAATTTTTCTTTATTATAAATTAAATGAATGGATAAACAACAATTAGTTGTTACATTTATCTGAAACCTACCAAATGCAATTTGCAGAATTGTAAACATGATTCCTTTATAGAAAATTGCCGCTTGCGACTCAATCAAACTTAGCCTTAGACCTGCTTGATGTGGATACACAGTTGGTGCTTTACAAAAATATTTGTCAGACTAACAGTGAATGTCTGATCAAATCACCAAAGATAGCTTAGCTAATAAAGATCAATTAAAGCTGAAAAAATATAACATAATATAAAAACGTTTACATTTCTTGATCTTCTTTAATTGACATTTGCAAATAGAAAATTACTACACAACGTTTCGAGAATATAAATCAACTTTCGTTTCAAGTATGAAACTAGAATATAAAAGAGAAAAATGCCAACATAGCCTAGAGCCATGATGAAAACTAAAACTAAATCTATATCGAAAAAAAGAACTCACTCAAGCCTAAAATTAGACCTGAGCAGTCAAAGCTAATAAGGAAAAACAAGGATTCCCCAAATTACAAAAACTTTTTAAAATTATACCAGGACAATGAAGCGTCTTGCAGTAGAGCTGGAACCTACACAAAGTTCAACTTAGTCATACCTAGGCCCAGCAATGTGCAAGAGATGCAAGACTAAATCTAAGCTAAGACTAAATAAAACGTGATCAGATAAAATTACACTACACAAAGGACACCAAACAACTGATTGTAGAGATAGAGTCAAGAGAAAATTGTCCTAACTGTTTATCGGAGTAAACAACCTTGCCCCCCCCATCTCTTTCAAGATATTAGTCTTCAATCGTGTCATAATTCTCATTTTTGGAATAAGCGGCAAATTCTTGGTCTTCTTGGTCCAGCAACATTAGTTTTGTACACTATATACAACCATGTTTCAAATATTTACTGAAACCCATTCTTAGGGAAATGGCACTTCTGATGATAACACATAGAAGACCTAGAAAACGTAAATAGTGTTCTTCACAGTAGAACCCTATTCTTTAAGACAATCTAAAGATTCACTATATATACACAGTATATAAAGCAATTACAAACACGATAAAGTGATAGAACTTGCCTCAGAACTAAATCTTGGTGCATTCCTCCGTCAACTTGGCTCAGTTCTCTGTATTTGTCGCGCACAGCTTGCATTTCAAAGAAACCTGTCCTTAACGCTTCCTTGAACAACATCTTGTTAAAGTTGTCATCTGTCTCCTGAGTCTTTAGGCTCATTTCACTGTCACATAAATATAAAATTAATATTACACATTTTTATTTTATTTTTTAACATACCTTACGTAATAGCAACTATTTGTTTTAAAGTTCCCCCAACTCCAAAAAAGTGTTTCCTTGTAAATCAGAGAATGTGCTCACACGGAGCGAACGGATGGATCAATTTTTGGTATTTAAGGGTTGAGATAAATTTTCTAAATTCTATCTTGAAAATTGAAAAAAAAGTATCATCCAAAAGATTGAAATCTCGAATCTTTACGAAATCAGATAAAATATACTGTAACATATCTTCACTATCTCCCTGAAAATATTCACTTTCTAAATTCCAGTAAACTTTGAATCTCACCAATGAAAAAAGCATCGTGGTGTGACTGTTGAAAACGAGGAAATTATAAATATAGGTCCGAGAGAGAGAATCAAGGTTGTTCTTCAAGATATTTTGTACAGGGGTGTTCTACTAGATAATTGTTCTTTATAAAATTTTGTTAAAACTTTTATAATAAATTGTAAAATCTTCTGGGAAATTGGTATATATTTGAATGTAATCGCGAAGAATATTAAATTAAAGAAATACGTCTAAATTGAAGTTTTTAAATTTAATTAAATTACGTGGAGAAGTGAGTTAGTTAAAGTAAAAGAAATACGTCAAACAGTTTAATAAAAAATAAAAGAAATATGTCAAACAGTGAATTAGTTAAAGTTAAAGAATACGTCGTAAAGTGAATATAGTCAGCAAAAAGATAATAGATGAAATATCAGCGTCGAGAATAAGAAGAGAGATTCTGCGAGAAGTCAACGTGAGTTACGCCAAGTGATTGCCAGACCAGATTACAGCTTTGCAAGCATAAAGGAGATTATTGGACACTAAATCAACATCGAGCTTATCCGCTGGAACATCCACCAAAACAACCACGCTTCGGATTGTGAAAGGACTTCAGATTCGATAAGTAGATTGTGAAAATTTGTATAAATAATTAACCACCAACAACATTTTGATTCAGTAACTAAAGTTTAAATTATAGTCACCAAAGAACCACATGAACGAGAGATTTTATTTAATTTTAATTTTAAACCAGCCTTAAAATAAAACAAGCTAGCCAGGGCAGTAAATTAATTAAATTGGGCACATAATTACTAAAATAAATTAAATAAAAGAAATTACAGTAAAATTAAATGCTTTATATAATATAATTCAGACTAATATCAATTTTGTTACACTCTTTGTTTCTTTTATAATTGTTAAGGAGAATTGTATAATCTTATTAGCTTGTGTTTAATTGTCATTGTGTTTATTTCAAGTATTTTCATTTGTTTAGGATAAGAAATATTGCAGGTATTTCATTAATTAGATTAAGGAATTAGACTATTGCTGTATTTAGATACAAGTGCATCCTTAGCAAATCAAAATTAAATTTAAATTAATTGTGAAAAATTATTATAATAAAAAAGAAATTGATTGTAACAATAAAAAATCATTTGTCTTAAAAAAAAAAGTGAGTTTGTTAATATAATATATAATAAAAAAATTGAAATATGAAGATGTAAAAAGATTTCTGTAGTTTTGTTTCAATGTTACTTAATTAAGTTTAAAACTTTCTTCATCTCACTACATTTTGAGAGGCAAAAATCATAACAAGTGATTTCAATTGACCTAATAATTTCGCTTTCAACACTTAGTACATCAAGTCTTTCTTGTGACATTGTGCCTCGTAAATAATTTGTAATCAATTTAACTTGAAAAATGAATGTTCGGCTGAACCCACAGTCACAGGCAAAGAAAAAACAACAATAGGGTGTGCCGACGTTTGAAATAAAGCTATTGAGAAATGTTCAATAAACAAGAGTTCAGCCACTAAAACATGATAATTCTATGGCTAATTCTGGGGTAATATATTCACTGTACTATAGTTGAAGTTTGGTTGTTTTTCAGTCTGTTGGTCTGAAGCCGATGAAAGGAAGTCAGGTGTGAGGAGTATAAAAATATTGGGTACATTTATTATAGGCTCAAATCTGTCATTTATTTGATTAATATATACTTTAAAACAAAGTAAAAAATACTTTAAAACAGTGGTATTAAAGTAGAGGTTGGGATCAGCAAGTTGTTTGTCTTCAGCAAGATCATCACAATGTTTCTTAATCTTGCCTGTTCTTTTATCTTTAACCTTTTTAGTGCCAACGTCCGTATATACGGACGTTTTGAAAACTGCCGAAGAATGCCAACGTCCGTATATACAGACTTCACGGTAACTGACGAAGGATGTCAACGTCCGTATATACGGACGTTCGGGGGAAAAAAATCTATCGGAGTTATTTTTTTATGTATTACAATTTTGTTGTTATGGAAACAAAGAGAAAGAACTTGAGAATACGAAAAACATATTTGTTATTTATAGTAGTATCTTTCTATAACCAGCTGTTGAAAAATAACTTTATGGTTATTGCGTCGTAGTAATGTCAACAGCTGATCGTTTTCGTGCAGCAAATTGTTTGTTGATTGTTTTGGTGAGGTTAGAAAGATTATTTTTCAACTATAATTTTTCAAAATAATTTTAATCATCAATAGATAATATATGAAGAAACTTCATTCCTTCTTTTAAACCAGACCAATTTTCTTGTATTCCCAAAATCTATGTTCATTTTTGCTAATGTGAAATAAACCGATTAATTTCACTATTCTGTAAAACATGGTATAATAAATCTGAGTATAGACTGAGATAAGGATTTGATTATCTGAAATGAAACATAAATATATCAGTTTGGCCCAAATAAGTAATCAAACAAATCTTCGAAATAATAAGAGAGTCTTGTATTTAAGTATAGAAACTATATTCATGGTATATATCTATCTGTAACGTTGTGCATGAAGACTGTGGAAGAAGAAGTATGAAACTATTTTGTAGCTGATTGTTTGGGCTTGTTAATATTATAAAGAAACTATTCCGTAGTAGAAATCCAATGGGTTAACAACAATTGGGTTCTAAACTAATAAACATGAAAATCAATGTTTCAAACAACCCAAATTGTTTTGAAATTTTATACACACCCTATTGATGAGAAACTGGATATAATTTGATTGTAACTAAACTTATTCAAAATGAAATTAAATTATACACACCTGAGAAAAACTCTATCTAAATATGAATCAGCTGGTCCTGTGCGGAAACTGTTCTTTGTGTTAATAGCTTCTTTCACCCATTCTATGAATGTATATAGACGAAGAATACCTGTATTATACAGAAAAATACATAAATGTTAATTTTAAATCGCTTAACAATGATTTTGTATACATAAATCTAAAGAACCAGAGAATAAAATGAATAAACATTTATGGGTTATACATTTAAAAAAATCCTTTAAAATGATTATAACTCAAACATTCGCTGATTGTAAAACTCTTAGGGAATTACAGGGTTCACTTTAAGTTTTTTACAAAGTTATTTGAAAGATTGCAGCACCAATCGAGCTGTTCTTAATTATAGATATTATGAAATCATATTTCATTTTATAAGTTGGTATTTCTAAATAAAATAAATATTATAACCAGTTGTTGCCTGTTGGGTTCAATGTTTGTAGTTGTCAACCATAATAACATGCCTGAGCACTTATGAATTCAGTGGAGATAAGCCTAGTCTATAACACATATAAATTTGCATTATTATATGAATAATTTTGTATAGGGTATTTAGTAATTATGAAAGAATTTTTCCTTCCCTTTTATTTAATTTTGGAAAATGTAGGGAATTTGTGAAAATCTTTAACTTATTTTTTAGCCTACATTTAAATATCCAGCCTTCCACTGAGATATTCTTTAGATTTTCTAAATATGTCTTATAGTTTTTGTTTCTTTACCACTAAATTTTAAATTTGAAATTTATATCGTACCTATGAGTGAATTACATATAAAAAATTAGGCTTAGACTAAATATTATGTCTTGTAGCAAGAAACGTTTTTAGTGTGTGATATGCCTCAAAACACTGACCGGGACCAGAAATTTAACACACTTCAAGACATCAACTGTTCAGAGCAAGAAAGCATTTCCTAGAGTATAGATATCAATTACTCGCTAAATGTCAATACCATCATAATAATCTTATTTTACACTTTTAGAAAGTAAAACTCTCTAAAAAATAAATAATACCCTTGCACAATTATTCTTATTGATAGTTGACCTTGTTGTACAATATCTAGTAGTTTGACAATTACCTGCAAACAATTCAGTGAACGTAATTTGCTAGATGTCTATGACTTTACATAATCTAATTTTCTATGTATTTTATTTTTTCATTTTAAACTACCATGGTGAAAAAATGAATAATTGGTAAAATAATACATTTTTTATTTTATTTTCAAGGTACATTTTAAACTTAAAGATTCTAGATTAAAAATTTTTTTTTTAAATTTTACTGTAGTGTATACAATCAATTTCTACCTACTATATAATTTATAATTATAGAATTATAGTCTGTCTCAGCACGAGTCAGGTAGAGCTAGTGGTAAGGTCATTCAGCATCTTCTTGCACCAAAGACCACTACCATTGAAAATCCTGCCGATTGTGAACTATGTACTACAACGGAAATTTGTTGTATGGGATTATATTTTGGTCAAAAAAGAGAAAAATCAAAATTTAATCGTAATACAAGGTTTGGCTGAATTGTAACCAACTTTGCTGCTCAGGGCGAGTCTATGAAACTGACCTATGGCTAGGTCTAAAGTCAACTTTCACCTACTCGTTTTGACAGTAAAATAGTATGTCGGTTGATTTTGAATATTTGATGAATTATGAAAATATGAAATAATAATGTTAAAGGATGTGCAATTAATTGTAGTACAAGTTGTACGCAATACAGGTCTATTACGGTTATTTCATATAAACTAACATGAGCTACAGCAAATTTATATGAAGAAATTAAAAAAATTTCAAAATTAATCAAATTCAAAAAACCTTGGTATTTCTGTAATAAATAAAGAATTAAAAGATAAAAGATTCTTGCATAATTGTTGAAAAAATGAATAATAAAAAAGTTAGATGAAATGGTATAATTTGAAACTTGAATAAAACTTAAATAAACATAAATTTTGAAAATGTGTTGTATAAGTTTAGTTAGAAGATTAAAGTTTAATAAGGAATTAAAGTAAAAAAAATCAAAATTTGAATAAAATAGAAAGGCTATGGTTTTCACACCCTTGTGTGAAAACGAATAAAGATAAAATTTCAAAATTAATAAAACATAGTTAAAATCATATATGCTAAAGAATATGTAAGTCTCAGGGTAATCAGTAAATAATAAACCCCTAAACAAGATAGTGTGAAGTTGAGTGCAAAATTACGTAAGACAGGAAGGTCAGACAGCATCTTCGTTCGACCCGTGTATTTATTTCAGAAAGTCAACAAAATGATGGTTTCAAAACTGTAAATCAAAAGGTGTGAAAAATAAAAACTTAAAATTACGTCGATCATTGCGTAAGGAATTGCGGGAGAACGGACGGACCAACAAACATCAAGTGAAATTCTAGTGAAAGCCGACGCGAAGGACTACAAGATGCCGACATAGAAAAAGTGAAAAATATCTCAGGAAAACTGTTAGAAGAGGTTAAAGAAAAGACAATAGAGATTTCTACAGTAGCAATTTTTGAGCTGCAGAGTTCCAAACTCCAGGCCTTTGTGACGTAGAAGTAGGAGGAGTTATTGTACGTAACAGACAGCTACAGTAACGAAAATATTTAATTAAATTAAAATAATTCAAACAAAGGATTTTAAAAGGACTTGAACAATTGTTAATAACTCATAAATAAATATCATTAGCACTAGAAATAAAAATAACGCAAAAATAACATCATAAATAGGAAAATAAGGAACCATTGTAGACTATTATTCCCAAAAAGGGAAAAAATTGGTAATAGAATACGATAGTTTCAAGCTATAAATATAGCTGCTCTGGCTCTCAGGAGCCACTCTCATAAATTAAAATTTTACTAGAATGTTAGGGGTTTCTATGCCAGTCAGGAGTCACTCTCAAAATAAATTTTTACAACACGGTAAGGGGTTACTATGCTCAACAGAACAGTGAATCTTAAATGAGAAGAATATAATAAAAATTCATAATTAGAAAATTTGTTTGGAAAATGTTAAAGAGTCAGTGCTAAAAGAAAAGTATTCAAATGAAAATAAAATCAAAAGTTTAGAAAGTGAAATGTGGAATTAGTGAGTCATCAGTGATTTCCGTAAAAAGTGTGAAAATTTCAACATCCAGTGTTTAATGGGAATTAACATGTCACCTGAAACTTACTAAGAGATCCATGGATCAATCTTAACGTCATCACACCAACCAGACACTAGAGAACTAAACCAATTCAACCATACAGGATCAAAATTACCATGCTCTTCAAGACAGCGGTCAAGGTTTGAGAAACCATCTAAATTCCTTTTCTTATTAGGGCAAAGTTGGCCAAAAGTTAAAACTAATTCAATAGCTATTGATTTTCCTGGGATAAAAAATTTAATATCTGTATGAGGATATATATATATATATATATATATATATATATATATATATATATATATATATTTATATATAAATATTGTAAGTAAAATAAGTAAAATATTTGTATGATAAACTGGACAACTGATTGTTAACTGAGAAATTAGCGATTAAAGAAAATAAATTCATAAATAACAGAGTAAAGTAAAACGTTAAAAAAAATTTATTTAATAAATTTCCTATCAGCTATCAAAGTAAAAAAAATTATAAAAATAATAAGTTTTGTCACAGGAATATTTTTGTATTTTTATAATTATATAAGTTTAAAAAAATTGAGTTATTTTGTTGTCAGAAGAAATCTGATTTTGCTTCCTTTATTTAAAATAAAATAAATGGGTGTTAATTTCTCAATATCAAAAACAAAGACTTGTCTTTTATAATTATCCACACAGCCTTGTTTTATGCTTACAGAAAATATTATTATTTAAAAGGTAAGATATATTGTATTTAAGAAAAGTATTCTCAAGAACACGCTCCCAAGGGATTAAAAAGATAAGTAAAATTAATCGTGTTCTCTCTGAGCAAAAGGGTTAAAGTAAATATAGTTACTGGAAGTATTGTACAAAAAAGGGGGTACCGGCAGTTTGCGGTGACTTAAACTGTCGAAGGAGTTATACAATCCAGGCCAGATAAATTAAAGAAGCCTAAACTTCCAGTGGATTGAATAACTCATCTCTTTTATCGCGGAAACAGATCCTGAAAGAAAAAATTTCAGGATTTGAGACTAGTGTGTATTTTAAAAGAAATAGGGGAAGCGTACAGTTTAACTCATAAAAAAGTGTTGAGTTTTTCGTTGTAGTACATAACAACAATTAATTTTCCGTTGGCGAACAACTGAACTGTAGTAGACATTCATCACAAATTTTGTGCAACGTATGGAAAGAACATTATGAGTGATAGTATTATCAGAAAATGGTGATGTTTGTTCTGGGATGGTTAGACTAATGTCCATGATGAAGGAAGAAGTGGACAACCATTGGTTGTGACATATGAACTTGTTAAAAAGTTAAATGAAAAAATCTGAAAAAACAAGGATTTCAAAATTATGGAGTCATTGATCCTTTTCTTTCACGTACAGTTTTTTACAAGTGGTAACCAACAAGTTAGGCTTGCTGGTTGTCTAAACTTCTAACCACAAAACCAAGAGGATGAGTGTGGCATTAATTTTCTTTTTGCACCAAGATACAGAGGCTAGACTAACTAGCTCATCTCAAAAAAACCTCTAAAGTGCAGCAAATATTTTCTACAAAAAAAAAAACTTATAGCAACTGTCTTTTGGGACAGAAAAGGTTTACTGATGGATTTTATGGAATAAGTTCCATAAACTACAAACTACAATGTGTTCACTACAATAAAATTTGCAATTTACTGAGATACTTTAAGGAAGCTGAGAAGAGCCATTCAGAATAAACAGTGTGGCATGTTGAGTTCTGATATTGTGTTTTTGTATGATAATGCTCATATGCATACTACTGTATGCGCACACAAGGCCTATTGGACAGTTTCAAATGGGAGTTGTTTACCATTCTCCCTACAGTCCTGACTTGAGACCTAATAATTATCACATTTTTTTCTAACATGAAAAAATAACTCGAGTCACATCGGTTTGAAAACAAGGAGTTGAAAAACAGTGTCAAAGGATGGGTTAACTCACAGATAGTGACGTTCTACGATAAGGGTATTAAAAAACTTGTTTACCAATGTAACTGATTTATTGTAGCTGGTAATAATGTAGGAAAATAGGTAAAAATGTAACTTTAAATTGTGTATAATAAAAAAAAACCTTATTGTATTGATATCTTTTTGTAACAAAACAACTTGCTTTTCGAACAGCCCTCATACTAATACAACAGAATTCATGAAAAACAATACCAAGGTAAACCTGCTTATATCCTATCCACTCAAAACCAAACAAAATAATAATATAAAGATAATAAAACCAACCTGCATCCGCCATGCTTTCAACAAAGTTTGCATCTTCTACAGAATCTCCTGAGTCAGCTAAGCAAATACGCATGCCATCGGCACTGAACTTCTGCACTGCCTCAGTCAATGTTAAGAAGTTCCCCTCTGATTTTGACATCTAAAAATTACAAAAAGGGATTAATATACCGGTTTTATTCTGCTAGAGAAAAAAGATCATATTTATTAAATTATGGTTATGGCTTCCATATGAAAGCACATAATCTCAAGTTGAATATTACAAAACTGATATAAAATTGAAACTAATATATATAATAAACATATGAAATGTTTCTATGACGAAAATATAGCCTCTCTTTTTTATAAATGAAAATTGAATAATCAAATATTTGAAGTGTCATTAAGACTTAACAAAATCAAAGAGCATTAAATTCTCTCGGAAAGATGCAACAAGTTTCAAATGGTTTGAAATACAAGAAGATTTTTGAGGTCAAATGAAAAAATAGGAATATAATTTAAGAATTACTAAATGCAGTATTTATAAAATTTTAATTTTGTTTTAATTTAGACATAAACTAGAAACAAAATCACCTGCAACTTCTCAAAAAACTAAGGATGGTTGATTTTCATAAAAACCCGTTCATAATAAAAAGTGAAAATATATAGAATCACTATCTTGTACTCTAAGAAAACTAGCAAGAATCTTGTCATGATAAAATGGTGATTACAGCTGCCATTTTGGATTGTTAAAGAATGATATTATTTAGTTGTTACATTTAATGTACTGTATTTTACAACATAAATAAAATATAACTCCAATATAAAACAATTTAATAAAATATGAAAAACTTGAATACAAAATTAATTTTTTTCTTAATACTGTAACAAACTGTCAAAATTAGGGTTTTCAGTGCAAATTCTACTAAAGAAGAAAATCATTTAAGTTAACTGGTCTGTAGAGATGACTGCTTGTTTTAAAAACAATTTATTAAAAACTAGGCTACCGATGTTATTTTGTTACACAATTTTTAATTCTCTCAAACCTATGCTTGCTTCTGTAATGATGATAACTAACAAACAATCATAAAGTATTCAGTCTCTTTTTATACTCTCTACTGATTGAGAAAGTGAACAGTGTTTATGAAATATTTCAGAACTTTAATGTTTTTTTGTGTGTTTTATTATTTGTGTATTATTAGGTAATACCAAGGATCATTTTCCAAGGTAAGCCTGTGTCGCCTATCCATACAAAATCTAAACTAATAACTTAGTAGAAATGGCTCGAGACTTCATTTATGATGAACAAGCAGTTCTTACTGCAAGAACAAATGAAATTTCTAACCCTATGTCTAGCGATGTATTTAATAATTCTGATATTGAAAATTTTAAGGATATCATAATTAAGACCACTTAAATATTGTAAATATTCCCTTTATATTTGACAAACCTTTTAAATCAATTAATATATAAATTAAATATGGTGTTAAAGTAACAGGGCAGTCTGAACTTAGCAAATTTACTGATACTACATTTCACATTTTTCTGCACATTTTTGGACAGACAGACAAATGGGGGTGATGTGTTGTGGTTAGCATAAAATAACGACCAGGAACCCTTATCAGTATATATATATTTTTTGTAAAAAATAACCATGTTCAATTATAAATTAAGACTATAAAACGTTGAAATATGTAAGGAAATTAAAGACTGCTTAGTAACCAAGAAAAAAAATAATAAAAAATTTTCATATTGGCTTAAAGATGAGCCAATCAGAAAAGTAGTAGAACTGGTAGGGACCTTAAGAGTTCGCGGGAGAAGAAGACGCTTGTTTCTCAGGAGCTGGCCTAAAAATATTAACAACAACGATTTGTGGACAAGTTGTCAATAGATCTAGTTTGTTTTTCGTTAAGTTACTATAGTTGGATCTACCAAGTGATAGACAAAACTATTTCCTCCAAATAGTTTAAAATTCTTTTCAACATAATTCAGTGTTATTAATACACACCAGCAGTAATTATATAATTACAAACAGTCCACAGGCGACCTTGGTATAGATACATATGTTTAAAAGTTATATAATATGATCATTGTATAAAAGAATTTAATAGTATCAGAAATGTTGAACAATTCATGAATATTTATAAGGAAAGAAATTTGACTGTGGTTGTTATAGAATATCTTAACCCTCCAACTGGTGCTCGACCACTTTTTTCCATAAAAAGTGGTCGCGACATTAGTCATGGCTCACTTCACTAACTATAAAACACGTATTTTGCAATTCAACGTTACACCCACTTAAAATTGTCCTATCGCAATAAATATAATACCGTTGGAAAGCTAATGTTCCGTAGATGCATATCATGCAAAAAAAAAATACCACAAAACGTTATAATGAATATTCCAAAAATTGGTAAAATTTGCATATTTTTGATACGTAACGTCTAAGTTTTACGTTAACAAGTTTTAAACAAAACTTACCTCTCGTTTGTCTGATATTCCCGATTCTAAATTTCTGTCAGGCAGATTTAACATAACACTGCTTGATAGATCGCGTCTTTCTCTTCAAATCCGTCTTTTTAAAATGTTTCCACGTAAAATAGTTTTTATTATATAAAACAAAACAAAATCAAGAATTTTAACGCTATAAATTACATTTTTGGCCATTCAACTTTTATCCTAGTAGATATTATATTATCGAAATGTATTATATACCATTGAAAAGGTAATCTTTCATTCAATCTTTCATAACCAAGTTTAGAAAATTTAAAGTTGCGTAAAATAGAAAAACACGACTTGACTGAAGTTGACGTTCATAGCGCCAGGTTCCGACACTTTGTCACGGCGAGTTTTGTATAGAAAACATCACCTATATGTTCATATATTTTTTCGAAATGGTAAAACTTGTCCAAATGTTACAAGTTGACAATATTATATAGTATTTTTCTTTATCTTTCGAACTATGGAGTCGAAATTATTCTAAGTTATATAGTTTATGAGTTATATCCATTCTAGGAAATGATCCTCTGAACTTTCAGACCGGTTTGCGATATTCAGTGTCTAGACAGTCTTGAAGAATCCGATCTTTATTTTTATACAATCTTGTCGTTTTTGATATAACTGTAAAGAGGAGGTTTCAATGTTTAACCTTGTATTTGAAACACATCTGTAGAAGGAAAAATACAAAGGCTGTGGTACTTTATAAAACCTAGAATAACCTCAATTTGTTACTTCGATCTCGCAAGGTTTTTGCCGATGTGGAAATTTCAAAGTGTAATAGCTTTGTGTTTTTATAGTGAATATAAGATTCATGAAGTGATTTTTTTATTATAATTTGTTTATACAACTTAAAATAAATGTGTCAATGTTTGTAGAGTGTAGTTATGAGTGATAATTCATATTTTCGACGTATTTTACAGGCCTAGTCTAGCCAAATCTGTACTAGTCAGGCCTAGTTCTAGATTTGCTTTTGGAACTTTTAGTTTCAAAAAACCATTTATTTATTATAATATGTATATACATAATATATAAATGTTCAATCACAACTCGGAAAAAGAAAACAAATAAATCGGTCAAAATATTGGGTCACATTTTTTGGGGTCACAAATTTAGTTGGTAGCCTCAAATATCAAATCTTAAACTCCTTATCACATATTATGGTCTATTCATTATTAAAGTACGGTGTACAATTATGGGGTAATACAAATTCTTTAGGTAGTCTTTATTTTTTTTAAAAAGTCATTCAAATTATTGAAGGATTATCAAATAGACAATCTTGTGCACCTGTTTTCTCTGCACTCCAGATTATAACTTCTTATCAGGTCTATATATTTACTGTAATTTATTGTACATGAGACAGAATCTATTAAACATCTATCTGAACTAAAAAATCTATTGAACTATCTGATAATCAAAATGTAAAGCATTCTTACAAAACTAAACAGAATCCTGACCTTGTTGTTCCCTGCATTAACATACATATTAAGACATAGTTAAGTTCCCTAGTTAAGACATATTATAAGAATTATTACTACAAGTAATATAAGTTACAGTAGAACCTCTGTTAATCAGCCTCAGATTAACCGGCCTATATCGTAGTGTGCTGGTTGGATGAGAGTTTCCGAAAATAAATTGAAATTGAAACACCAAAGCGGCGGTGAGTCAAACGACTTTGTTGATAGCGGTATCCCATTGTCGGCGGCATAAAAACACTGCGACATTGGCACCCGTCGGTATATCAGACATACACCGACAAAAACGTTTGATGGGCCGCTTTTTTTCCACGAATCAATTTAGTATACATTATGGAAAATATAACATTCCTTTTCAGTTTTCTTCTTGTCTTTGACTGGTTATGATCTACGTACAGTAAATAAAAATGAGCGAGTTACGAAAACGGAATCATGTGTCGTTTGAGACGCGGTTAAATGTGTCAAAAGATTTGACAGAAGGGAATCTGTAAAAAAGCTTTGTAGTGTTTAATTTTTTCATGTTTGATGTATAATATACATAACATAATATAAATATATGATACATTTATGTACAATAAAATGAGTTGCAATATCATCTTAAGTGTATAATTCTTGGCACTACCTAATTAAATAAGCTTTCTTTGAACGAAAACCGATTTTTCATGGGAACCTCGGATTAACCGGCCAAACGGGCAACCGGCCCGGGTGTCAGTCCCGACTAGACCGGTTAAGAGGGGTTCTCTGTATTTAATAAATTACTTTAACTTTGCCAGAAAAATAACACATTCTACAATTTGATTATTCTATAAATGAGTACATGGCATGTGATATCTCTTTGTGATGTAGCTGTAATGTAATTCGACTTTTGCCTATTATATGTAAAATATTTAATGGCAATGAAGCTATCATTTATTATTATTCAAAATACTTAAATGCTGTTTATTTAATTATTGCAGATTTGTTTCTGCGAGAGTTTGTTAAGAGCTTCAAATGTTCCCGACAGAATTGCATAAATGTTTGGTTACCTTCGCAGAATTAAGAAGCAGATGCCCATTTGCTCTAATTCCTTTCGGCCACATCTCTTCCTGGTCTGCCCAAATCGCAGTGTGAATGTAGATAAAGAAAGTTAAATGGTTTTGAATGAGATCTTTGCCAGAACATCTGAGATCCACAGGATACCAATAAAGGAACTCTTTCTTCATGATATCTAAAGAAGCTTTCGGAATTTTTGTATCCTTTGGAAATGGTGAGTTTGGAATGAAAATATAATCCCATACTTCAGGCGTTAGTTGTTCTGGTCTGAAAATAAAATTTAAATGATTTGAATCTGAGAGAAAACAAATAATTAACATTTATTTATCTTTTTTAAATCTGTATTATGAAATTTATTAATTAATATTTATAAACACAAATTATACGTGTTCATGATTAGTTAAGAGTATTAAAATATAAAATAGGTTTAGATTTCATGTGGATAGGAGACACAGGCCTAACTTGGAAAGTGGCCCTTGATATTACTAAGTAATACAGAAATAGAAAACCACCACTTCTTTTTTGGTGAACCTTGCTAAGTTCTTTCATCAACAAAAAAATTACAATTGGTAATGTTTCACATTTTTGAGTTTATCGCTTTTAAAGTATAGTAGAAATCGTCTGATAATTTCCAATTTTAATATCAGAAACCACGTAATTCTGGTTGCTATCGAGAAATGTTAGCGGTTCATCTGCTGTTACATTGACTGATTGACAAAATATTGGACTTCAGACTGTAGATTTAATATGGAACAAGATGTGTGATATATTAATCACATAATAAATAAAATGGTCAGGAACATGTATATACCTATAAGAACATTTTAGGTTTAAAAGCTTAAATGATAAAACGAACAATATGGTCCATCTGACAACCATGTTAGTTCGAATCATAGAAAAGGGATCTAACATACTGTTCAGACCAAACCCTTTATATTGTTTCTGTCAAGTAAGGTAAAACGCTTCTAGAACATTCTAAATCCAAATGTCATCGCTGATAGAAAAATAAAAATTCACGCCTTGAAGAGAGGCAAGACAAAAGACACTTCATGAGAAAACTTAAACCGATGTGATTTTTCTCAGTTAAGGCAGGTTTACATGCGGTTGGGAGACGATTCTTTTGAAATCTTAGGATAATAACAAAAGTTATTATTTTGAGAGAATATTCAAGTATAGTATTTAACTTAAAATAAGCACAAACTAGGAGCGTTAAATTTTATTAAAAGTGATAAATTCATTGAATGTATGTTTGGTATAGCACACGCTAAGTTATAATTAACTATATTCTTGCAAAAAAATATATTAGAAGAACATTATTATTATTCATGTTTACAGACATTAATTAAAAGTATTGGTAGCTATTTCAAAATAAAATTGGAATTGATTAAATGTTAAAACTAATTGATGTACAATTAGATTAGAATGAAAATTTTGAACTATTTCATAAACATTTTGATTTGATTAAATTTTAATACAATATGATGAACATTCAATTTGGTTGTATTTTATGAATATATGTGTTTCAGGTTGGGTTAATGTTGTTAACATTAGGTATTTTGTTGTTGTTCTAAATTTGATATTAAATGTATGCATTTCAGATATCATGACTGCGTTTTAATTCAAGTAGTACACTCTTAAAAAGAATTCATGGCCTGGGATTAACTTGTAAGCTTCACTGCTGTTACTCCATATATGACATTTAAAAGTTGGCGTGGGTGAAATTTGATCTCACGCTTTTACTTATATTAAATTTTGAGTTTGTGTACTTTACTTGCATACCATGTGATATCAAGCGATATTGAAAGAAAAGGTGCTCTCATTAAAAGATTACAAGCAAATTTTTTACAATTGATTTATTCAAAAAACAACTTTAAATTGAATAAAAGATCCGTAACTATGACTTTTTTCTTAAAACGAAAAATCTAATTACTATGAAGAGTCATTCATTAACCCAAGTGTTTTAAAATAAAAATATTTACATATTTGATGTTTCTGTCATGAAACGTATCTCTACTTGAACTTATTATTGTTTTTACTTACAATGTAGTAACTTTATTTGATGAATACAGCTCATTCAGTATTCATGCTGTTCTAACTTAAGAAAAACTTTTATTAAACCTTTACATATCCACTTGATAACTTAAGTATCCGTTTGCTCATCATACTTTTCTAACCAAACTTGTTCTACTTCTAATAACTCTTTTCTTCCCTCTAGCCAAAACTCCAAGCTTATAGAACCATCTACCATCCTTTTATGGATATGCAATTTAAGCACACTAAGCCACACCTCTTTCCGTCAGCGTTGACCTGCTTCTTCAGCTGTAATTATTTTAAAAGTTCACTTTACTTTTCATTTGCCTTCAAAACACAATCTAGATGGTCCGTCACCTGTTTCTTATTTAGGACTGGCCCACTTTTTAAATTCATTGATTATTCTTTATTAAAAGCACTTATTTATTTACGTGACCAAGTTATTTATTAAAAGTTCACTTTTATTTATTTATTTTGTCTTTTGTTGTTTAGCCTTAATTCTAATTCAGTTTTATTTACATACATTATTCCTTTTGATTATGTGTTTATTATTTATTGGTTGGAAGATGTCCTTCCCATGCTTACACACTATTTTTTATTTTTAAAAAGTGCATGTGCTCAATCACATGTTGGAACCCTATAATTGCATGTATCATAGTAAAGCAGAATAAATTATAATTTTTAAAATCAATAGTTTCGCAACTGGAAGAAGCAGAAAGGCAAAAACTGTTTACAAATAAAACTAATGACATTGGGTACCCGAATGGCTACGTCCGATGTGAACCTTTACAATGGAGAATTCGAGAAAACTTTTCTTAGGAGTCAACAACATCAACTTCTTTATTGCTACAGATACATTGACGATATATATATTTTTTTAAATTTAGACATCAGAACAATTAAAGCTAAATCACTGCTTAAAAAGCCTTTCAAAAATTGTCTATTCTAAATTTCACCTAGACTATGTCTATTTCACAAGTTACCTTTCTGGACGTCAATATAAAAAGAGATGGTAAAATACAAACGGGCATATAAAGTAAACCTCCAACCACCTACAATACCTCCACTTCAACAGCAGCCATCCTATGAATATTAAACGAACAATTCCCTATAGGCAGGTAATCAGAGCCAAAAGGATTTGTTCCGAGTAAGATGAACTACAAGAATTTATCAATTTAACCAAAAAAATGATGTCTGCATTTGTAAAAAGAGGTTACCCTGAAAGACTGGTTAGGAATTTAATTCATTTGGCACAAAACACAGATATCACACCCAAGAAAAAAGATAACTTGTCCACCTCTCTGGCCACCAATTATCACATAGGCCTACAAAGATTAAACAACATACTGAAGGAAGGCTTCAAAATTCTTCAAGTTTCCAACCATACCAAGAATCTTTTCTCAGAACCTTCCAGAATCTAGTTTAAACAGCCAACAAACCTGAAATGTATGTTAGTTCCGGATCTCAATACACTTAAACAACCTAACCTTCCCCAGAGTTCTTTTCCATGGAATAGGCCAATATCCAAAACATGCAAAATACATTTCCTCTCCGACAACTTCAATAGTTCATCCAGTAAAAAAGAATTAAAAATAAAGGTCATCACACATGTACCACCAAAAAATGTTATCTACCAACTATAGTGTAGGGTTTGCCCAGCTCAATATATTAGCTTAACCTCAAACAACCTAAACACTAGGATAAATGGCCACAGACATGATGTAAAAATCATGGATATAGAAAAACCAACTGCACAACATGCAGTAACCCACAGTATTCCCACTTTTGACGACTGCTTCACAACAAAAAATATAAAATCACTCCCTCCAGAATGAAACTCCTCAGAACTAAGAGAAGATGGAAACTGTCTTCTTATCAATAGGTCGCAAAATCTAGGGAACCCTCTAACCTTAATCTTAAATAAGTCATCTTTTATCCCTTTTCCTCTCCCAATAGGCTTATTTAAAATAAATATAATTAATTAAAAAATGGAATAATAACAAAAATAATAATAAAACATTCATCTGTGGTTCAACATTCAACACAGATCCATCCTCTGGAACCAAATTACAACAATTTAATCTTCTTTTTATACTCTCAACTGATTGAGAAAGTGAACAGTGTTAATGAAATATTTCAGAACTTGGGTGTTTTTCTATTCGTATACTACTAGGTACATACATACTAAATCTAGATAGCAAGGACCGCTTTCACAGTAAGATTGCGTCCCCATCCATACAAAATCTAAACATAATAGGCTATAAACTCTTGGCTGAAATATAAAATAAACGTTAAAAAAAAAAATGATTAAGTATATTTGAGTTAGAAACTATTACAATTTTTCTTTACAACTTTTATAAATTTCCCTAAATTTAGAGGACATTTTAAAGCACCAAATGGACAAAAAAAGTTGGGTCCAGACCACTCAATGATCGGCAGAAAATGGTAACAGTGTTTCATAACAGCACTATTTAAAAAGTTGCCGATATCTATCGAGTTCGCCGAACTTGTTGGGTGCTGAATTTTTTCTGTAAAATACATACCTATTTAGTAGGGAGAGATCTAGTAACGGAACTTACTTGATATTAAGTTTGTTGCCTTTCTCTCCCTTGAATGTGTCACCTTGAAGTAAATGGGCCACAGTGTAGTACGCATTGTAGATTGTAGAATCTGACAATGATTCAATCAGCCACTGTTCATCCCAAGGTAGTTTAGTGCCTGGACATAGAACATTTCATTGGTTATACGCTAGAAGTATGGGAAACTAGTATAAGAGGCCTGTTTGTAACTTGTAAGTCATTGACTTTGATAGAGAGATGACACTCAATTATAAGTTTTATTCTATGTCTAAACATTTGCCATCGAATGTTGATATTATAACATATGTATATTATACACAAAATGTTTGAAGTAAAAGTCTGACAGAAAATTTAAACGTGTTTGAAAACAAATATTTGTTTTTTGTTGTTGTTCCTATCGAAAAAAAAAAAAAAAAATTATCTGCTGATAAAACACTATATTTTGCATAGCTAAACCATTAAGGAAAGTGAAAAAAAAGCAAACAAATTATTATGGGGATACCAGTTATCAGATGAAATGGGTAGGTTTATGTATTTTTTCTTCTTTTTTGTCTCCATTTTGGCAGCAACCAATACAATTTAATCTCAACAGATCAGTTAGTAAAATAAATTTCTTTTTTCTTTGAACCAATCAGCCCTTTACTAATACTGGTATGTAAGCACAGAGTAATGTATTTAGCTGGCTACTACACTAATCTAAGTACTTACAACTAACCGTTTACTAATTAAATTAATAACTTACCTAAACCATACGTCCGTGAACAGGCATATTCATGAAGCCAGTTAAGCGAAGCGTTGAAGTTTTTCCGAACCTCATCATGATACATATTCATACGCTCCAAACACTTCTCAGCTTTAGCTTTCCACGAAGGTTCTCCATAATCCAGGTACCACTGATTGCACAATGCCACAACACATTCATCTCCTGACCTAACAAAAATACTTGTCAAAAAAGCTGGAAAAAGTAATAACTCTACAACGTCTAAAATTATTAGGTTGGTTTTAATTTACCAAAAATCTATAAAATTTATATATTCAAATTAATCGTGATTTATTTCTATTGAACTGAGTTTATATATATATTAAAAGTTTACTTGATGTAGTCATGAACTAAAAGTTTAAAAAATATTTATTCCACTGAAAAAAAAAATTAATTTTAATATATGTTGAAACTGAGTTTAAATTTAATTTCATCAATATAGAATTTGATATATTTCATATAGTAGATATAAAATTAAAATTCATTAGAAACCTATTTAATTTTATCAGTACTTTGTATCAGATACACTCAAAAATTGTATTTATTTTGATGTTTTATTGTATCTTCTAGTTTTTGACTTTGATCCTGGTACTCTATTAATATATGGAGATCGTCAGGATGCACAATATGAAATATTATAGGCTGACATAGATCTAGATAAGCATGAACTGTTAAACAAAATGACATTTTCTCTTTTTTTAAAGTAACAATAATTTACAACAGACCATAAAACCTACATGCTAATTGTACTAAAATTCCCGCTAATAGATTTTTGTAATTTGGAGGTTATGTTTTTTTAATATTGGTTTTTACTAATACAGTAAGACTCTCATAAATCCAGACTATTGTGGCGGACAGGCGGTCTGGATTCCAAAAAATCCGGATTTCCTGTAGTCGGAGATAAGTCGGCCGTGGGGCCGATACGAGCGGTGATAAGCCGCACATGCAATCGCTACCGACTCATTCCGATACCCATCGACACTTGATACACTCTGAAACATTAACTAATGGTACTGTTACTGTAATGTACATAATACAGTACTGGACTGCAATTAAGTAAAACACAGGGTAGGACGTGTCAATTACCTCAGCCGTGCGGAAACTTCCATTGCTCATGCATGAATCATTACAAAATACGTCATCCATGCAATTCGGAAGATCGTGTGAAAATTGAAGGCCTAAAGCGGCAAATTTTTACTAAAAAATTTTACCGCCCGGTCCGGATTTTCGCGATCCGAATTTAGGAGAGTCTACTGTATAATTCTAATAATCTTTATCATAATAAACTCAGCTGGGGATCTTTAACTCCAGATTAAAATCTGCACAAAATTAGCTTTGTGGTATTTAGGAAACTTAGGGATAAAAAGTTATTTCAAAAACACATTTTTTGAAATTTGAAAATCAATTGTAACCACTAAAATGTTTACCTACACATATATAGCCAAAATTGTAACAAATTATACTCATGAGTATGACTGCTGGACAAGTTATAGTATTGAGTATCCGAAACAAAGGTTGGTTATGAGTAAAGTTTGTTTAAAAAATATAAGGACGTAGGCCAACACCAACAAATGAGCATAATAGTTTGCACCATAAACATAACATAGGGTGTATAACAGGAAATTTGATTTTAATAACTAACTGAAAAACAGTCGCACAACTCCTGCATAAGTACTTCACGAGAAGGTTATATTGAATGGTTCTCTGGGTTATCTTTTAAAACTGTTTTCCAAGTCACAAAACTAACAAATTGATTTTACAACTTTATATTATTTGAATGTTAATACAGCAAATTATGGGTGTGTGAATAGTTTGATTTTCCAACAAAACCAACTTTAATGTTGAATTCAGTTTTAAAATTTAACTTTTAAAAAATCTCAACAGTTTGGATATACTCAGACTGAAGACTGTTCAACACCCCCTCATAAAATTAGTTTCATTGTAAAGAATTGTTAAAAGACAGATTAGTTCCAATTTTAATGGTTCAGTTCAATCGTAAATGGAATTTTAAAGGTTGGTTCGATGGTTTTAATTCAGTTAATATTTAAAATGAAAGATGCATTCAGCAGTAATAAATATTGTACATCTGCTAACCTGGAGATAATCTGTTTCTCAGGTTCATAGTAGATTATTGCTTCACCGCTGTCCACCAGGTCTTTCTGTAATGCTTTCTTTACATCTTGGATTTTCTTGCCCTGGTATTTCCCAACCAACATCACCTAGAGCCATAACAATGAAACATATTATAAAAATCTTTATTTTAGAAGATAATTGTATTTAGAAGTACACCGTCAGGAAGAGGTATAAAATAATTCCCAATAATGAGAAAGGTCCAAACGTTATACTTCTGAAGTTTTTTGTCCTAAATAGATCTTGAAAATTGTAATTTAAGGCTTTTGGTATTAAGAATCGATATTAAATATCATTAGTTAAAATATTCAATAATATTTTATGAATAGTGCTTAGAGAGTACTAAAATAACATCAAATAGTTTGTAATAATTCTAATTTGATATGATAGTGTGAATATTATTTTAACACATTCGTGGTACAGTTGATTTATGTTCCGAGAAAAATTTGAAATTATGTAGACTTGCCAGTTAGTTGTTTTTAATAATTCTTTTTCAACAAAGTGGACTATAATTAATCAAACATGTGAAAAGTACATAATATATTCTATATAAGTACTTGCAAAATTTTTCACAGTAGTTTTGGATCACAAATTTGTCTATAGATACATAGGATTTAAAGGACAGGTTTTTTTTTAAATAGTCTATTCATAAGTCTTAAAAGGACACAGTCTATTTTACTGAAGTTTTTAATAAAGTCTATTTACAAAATAATAAAATATATCTTATCTATTTATATTCACATAATGTAACTGCGAAATTCACTAAGGTAGCTGATGATGCATATTTCATTTTTAAACAAGTTTAATATTTTTTAAACATTAGTATTATGCAATTTTTTATAAAGATATAAACTACCCTTCCTTTTAGAACTCTTTTGAAGATACAGATACACTTTCAAAAGTCCCTTACCACACTTGGGAATAAACAAAATAACAAAAAACAAAAATTTTTGTCAAAAGTAAAATGTTTATTCCTATTAGACCCTTATAGCTATTACAACAACAAAGTTGTCATCTTCAGAGGGAATCTTAACAAAGACTAAATTAAAACTATTTATTTACAATAAATGTCTACAATAAACAATAAATAAATGTCTACAATAAAATCTTCTGTAGTAACTAGTAAAGCAACAGCTTCCGTTTCAGTGGTTAAATTTATTAGATGAGATGAACAACTCATTACAATTAAATTTTCAAATTCATCTTTTAAAGACTTAGCTACACTACTTTTTGTGCCTATCATTACTGGAGCATTATCAGTGCTAAACGCAATGCAGTTGTCCAATGTCACATTAACAATTTTTAAGTTTAGAAACTCCCAAGTCCTCTGTCTCTAAATATGTAACACAATAGGGAAAGTTTCATCCTTTTGGTTGTTACTATCACACTTAAAATTGTATCAACATTTTTAAATGATATTTCCCGAACTATAGCAGTTGTTTTTGTTTGAGCACAAGCATATTTTTTAGCAATTTTGTTATCAGGAAACATTTTATAAAAAGTGCACCTGTGTTTTTGGAACTACTAATAAGAGGAATATTATGTTCTAAAAGAAAATTTGTAAAGTAGCATTCTGCTTTTACAACAGTGTTCTTTTCTTTTCGAAATTAAATTTTGTATTTTTCTCAAAGGAGTTAACACAAAACTTGAGTTTTTCGTATCAATATGTTTCCTATATCCCATTGACCTCAATGTGAAATAGTAAAATCATACTAACAAACACTGAAAAGGCAAATGTATTGTATTTTCTTGACTCTAAAATTGGACGAAACTCTTCCACAAATGATTTACAAGCTACACCCCATGCAAAGGATTTATTTCCTATTATAAAATGTATAACTAGACTTTTTGGTCAACTTCATTGTAACTAAAGTACTATAGGTGCATTATAAAAGGAAGGGACTATCAGTTATAAAGAGAAATTGGCAACACTGATTGATTCATGACAAAACAGTAGTTCGTGGGGCATATTACTGCCATAATGTGACCAGTTCATTGTTGTTTGCCTTTGTGTGATAGTGGCTTTATAATGAGTATAAAATAAACAACTCAACAAGTTGTGAAGTCTGATCAGAGATAAAATTTCTAAACACAAGAGGAGATAATGCTGCTGACATTCACTGTCAATTGTGTGAAACATATACTGCAATGAGTGGAGGAAAAGTAAATCGATAATGTCATAAATTTATGGAAGACTGTTCAAATGTTCATGATGAAGAGAGGAATGGCAGCCTGAGAATCTACACGGATGATCTCGCTGAGTGTGTAATAGCGAAAGTGTCACTTTAAGATTAGTAATCCTTTCATAGAATTTCCAAAAGTTTCAGAAACAATAGTATTCAGAATTGTGGCAGATACTCTAAGCTATTATAAACTGTGTACACTATGGGTCACAAAAACCAGATATTGACATCTGTACATTTTTAAAATTTATATATATATATATATATATATATATATATATATATATATATATATATATATATTGTAATACCAAAAAAGGTTAATTTGAATAAAATATTTATTATAATGGAAATCGAATTGAGTAGAGGGTAATGGAACGTAAGTCAAAAACATGATTTATGGCTCTTAAGGTTAAAATAAAGTAAATTCAACTAGAATAGATTTCCAAACACAAGTAAATAATAATGTATAGATTTTAAGGAAATTTAGTTATAAGAAATTTAATAATTTGTGTGTGATTAAAATTATGAGATAGGACAAATTTTGATTTGCGTAGTACTTGAACAGAGCATTGGATGAAATGTATACGAGACCAATATCGCTTATGCGGTGAGATTTGGAACATAGCCGGATACCGGAAAGTAGTTTTCACCATGAGGCTTGCAGTCGAGATTGGAGAGCAGAGATGGTTAGTTGTGTTAAAGAAGTCTTAGTTGGGAAGTTGTAGGAACAAAGTGTGTTCTAATAAAGTCGAGATTGGAGAACAGAGATGGTTAGATGTGTTGAGTGGAGTCTTAGTTGGAAGCTTCTTTTTTCAAAAATGTAATATCATTGATTTTTAGTCTCAAATAGAGATTAACAAAGAGTAAACTGGTTAGAAAAGTGATAAAGAGTGTTTTCAATGACAATGTAAACGTGGTTAACAGACTAATAGACTTAGTGCAGACAATGGACAAACAAGTGAGACAATTGATATAAAGTGAATGACTGGACAGTTAATATCAATACCTTAATGAATATTTGCGTTTGTAAGATTAATAATACTAAGAATCTATGTACTTTATACGTGAATCTTAAACTGATCGTTTGCCGTGTGGCGAAAATCGTGTATTAAACTGAATATCATTTTATTAACCATGAATGCTATGAACTATTGTACGAAAAACATTTCTAGAGTGCTGTGTGAACATACGAAATATGAGCTTTCCTGAAAGCGGCGATACCAATGAACTGCAACATACTGGACATCCGAATTGCTACCTTCGGACAATTTCTATATAAAACCGATGTTGTGGTATAGACATCTTATGTTAACTTTAGATTAAGGAATTATGTTATGATTTAATAATTTTTGATATATATGTGTTTGATCATTTAATCTTTCGGAAATAATTCAAGACAAATAAATAAATAAAATTTAGAAGCATTCAATATTTAAAGTAAATCTCCTTAAGAGATTTTCAAAGTAATTTGAAATTAAAAAGAAAAGTAATTTGTTGCAACATTTAAAATAAAAAATTAAATTCATTGAATTAGTCTCCTTCTGAGACGATGAAAAGATAAAGAAAATTAATTAAGTTAATATTCATCTTTACTTTCATAAAATGTTTAAATAATATGTTCTTGTATGAAAATATTCAGTGAATAATAAATGTATGTTAAAATTTCAGTCAACAAGAGTTTCTCATTCACAACCAAAGAATCACTGGGAGTACACTTAAAAAGAATCCATGCCGAGATATTTATAAAAAAAGTAAATTCATGTTTTTTTTCAAAATTGGTTCAGAGTTAATTCCACCTGGCGCCCTAACAATCGAGCAATATTTAAGACTAACTATAAATAGCTTTTTTCCAACTCATTATTTTTTTATTAGTAAAGTAATAATTTCATATAATAACCTTCAATAATATTTTACAATTATTACAATATATTATACTGCTTTCATAAGAAGGAAGACGAATTTGTTCCCATATTGTCAATAGGTATGAAAAATGGATTTTGTATATCAATGCTGAGTCGAAACAACAATCCATGCAGTAACATCATCATTCCAGTTCGTCAAAACTGAAAAAGGAAAATTATGGCAACTGTGTTCTGACATTAAAAGGGAGTGCTTGTGGTCTATTTCATGGAGTCTCAAACAACCATCACATCCCAAGTCTATTGTGAAATACTTTCTAAACTATGCCGTGCCATTCAAAAACAATGACGAGAACGTTGAGGTTAGAAAATGTTCTCCTTCACGATAATGCATGTCCGTAATCAATTAAAAAAATTCTATAGAAGATTTTTGATCATCCACCTAACCATATCTAATCATTAACTTAACATAACCTAAACTAGCTTCCAGTGACTACTATCTTTTCCTTTACCTCAAGAATGATTCCAGGCAACTCTGAAGATTTGAAAACCTCAGTGCAAAACTGGCAGCAGAATTTTATGTGAATAATTTGAAAAAAAAATTGCTTTCCTATATCAGAAGTGTTTGAAACGAAACGGTACTATGTTACAAATAATGTATGTTTGTATGTATTTGGAACCAATAATACATTTTTCATTTTCTAATTTGTTCTCCTTTTATAACCTATTAATGTTCCACATAATATTATTATTACACAATAAATGACTACTTACCCCATCATAGAAACCTTTCAAATACACCATTTCTTTAGCTTCCTGTAATTTGTCTTTATCATTCTGGCTTTGAATCTTAAGTTTGTCATATGCAGTTACTGCACTGAGACTACCAAATTCAGGAACATCAATAATAGGTATCTGAAAAAAAAAAAAAAAAAAGAAGAAAAATCAAAACTTTTACAACATATTTATAAAAGTTTAAAAAATTAGACTAACAACAAAACAATTGGTAGATGTTTAATGAGCACTGTAGTGAATGTGAACACTATAAATCACTGAATCCCCTACCACAAGTTTGGTACAATTACACAAACACAAATAAAATAAAATATTTATTTGCTTTATGTTATTGTATATTTCATTTTATTTGTGTTTGTGTTATTGTACCAAACTTGTGGTAGGGGATTCAGTGATTTATAGTGAACAAAACAATTGTTTAAAATACTTACAATAAATTAAAACATCTGGTTTGGAAGAAGGAAAAAAAAATACAATTTATAATATGAAATTTCAAATCAGAAGTGTACTAAACAGGAGGACATAGGTGCAGGGAGTGGATCCTTTCCAATGTGTAATGTCCTATTATGGTGTCATACAACTTCAAACTTTCAAAGTAAAAAAGTAACATATCAAGAGATTTTTATTAAGTTTTGATCAAATATTTCTTACGACAGAAACAGAATGTCACGATCTCCATACTTCTACAAAAATATCTAGTGGGGAATTATAGGTCTAATAGTGAAAATGTCCAACAGATATGTCAGTATGGACATTCATTTATATCCAATTGGTGAAAGCGATTACTATTAAATTTTGGTAAAATGTTAAATCGTTTTGGTACAAATTAATTGGTATAATATTTTTAATGACAGCTGCAAAAAAATGTTATAACTGATAATGTTATAAAATGTTCAAATTAAGCAATTTAATGTTCTAGCCAGTATAATTAATTATTCGTTTAAAAAAAATTGAAATCTTTTTTAAATAACAATAAATTTATTTTAAACATTGCGTGTTAAAAATTCAAAACAAAAGATCAAAATAATGTTGTTTTACTCGATACATACTTCTATGAAATGAAATAACTTATATAAATATGGAGGGGAAACAATACTAACTACAATATAAAATAACAGCATAAAGAATAATATCGATGTAACTGATTTCATACATCTGAGGAATTTTACAATACAGTACAACCTCGTTTATCCGGACTAATTGGGACCGGAAGTGATCCGGTTAATCAAAAATCCGGATAATCCAAAATTATAGAAAGATAAATAAAACAAAATATAAAATGATAACTTACCATTTATAAGTCATGAAAAAATACAATATTTACACAGTCATTCAATTTACACAATACACAAAATTACACAATGTAAATGACGAAAAACATTTTATTTACACACCTGAAATATTTACACATGCTTTTAATTTACACAGGGTTTAGTTGTTATTTACAAAAAAAGTCATTTATCTTCCTCTGTTTTAATTTGGTGTGACGTTTCAATGTGGCCCTGTCTATACGATTCAATGCGTCTAACTTTTGGGCCATTGTAAGCACATTACGTTTTCGTTTCGTCACCATTTCCACGCACAAACGCTAACACACGAATATAAATAAATAGCAGTAACAACGCCCACCTCTAAATACTATGCCGATTCTCATTCACGTCCTCGATACTCCCGATTGGGGATGTGATGTGCCAACTGCCAAAAAAAAAAGATCGGGGGTTCCCAAAGCTGGCGGCACCGCTTTAAGATGTGACAAAATGTTCACATTTACTGATTTACACCCTTGAGTCTTAGCAACCCGACAACAATAAAGTTGGAAAAATGACATGATGGTTTATGATGCGTTGTAAACATGCACCTGGTTTGTATTTATTTCACAGTTGTACATTTTCTTTAAGGACCGTTACAGGCATCGTCATTGTATTACACTTTCTAAAATATCAGGCATTCTTTATTTATTTCCTGGTTTTTTAAAAAAATCCCTGACATTTCCCTTACTTTTCCAGAAAATTCAAATTCCCTGACTTTTCAAAAATGTCATACAGCACGATATGGTAATGATGTATTCCGGTCGCTAGCCGGATGATGATAGACTACCCGCCGGCATAGACAATAGACAAGGTCACTGTCATGCCGCATCGGGGTAGGGGGATGGTGACGCAGAGGTCATTGCTCCTCCACTTTCTCTTCCCAGTGCATCAACAACCCGCCCTAATACCTCGAGGCGACACTGTAGTGTTGAGGAAATCACGTTTTTATCAACATTAATGTAATAGCAGATATTTCTTGTTGAAACTCCATATTCAAGGATAAAATAAAGCAAAAGCTTAAAGTTTCAAAATATTATAAATATTATTTAAAATATTATTCAAAATACAGTAATTATTAAAATATTTTGAAACTTTAAGCTTTATTTTATCCTTGATTCAATTTTTATTTTTTGTTCCGGTTCGATCCGGATAATCCGGAAATCCGGTTGAATGAGGTCCGGATAAGCGAGGTAGTACTGTACATTAAAATATAATAGAAAAAGGCAAACACAAGATGACCTTAAAAGGATATGTTTTTAGTTAAAGTAAGGAGGGATGGTAATGGAAAAAATATTAGAAGTGATCTCACTGACTCCATGATATCAGTTAAAGGTTAAATATGATGAGCTCTAACCACAACTAATTATCAAATTAAACATTACATAAACAATGACCAGCCTTGAAAGAAGAAATTATGGACTTTTTTTTAAAAAAAAGTTTGAAATATTTACTTTGTTAGGACAATATATAAGAAGTTATAATTCGGGGACATAAAGATAAACAATATTTAGTAAAAGACAATGTAATAAAATATAAGAAATATTATGATTAATTATATGTATATAATTTTTTTTTTTTTTTAGAGTCGAATAGTGCATAGTTTCTCTCTAAGAAATCTCTTTGTCCAATCAAAATATTAGTCAATGTCAAATAAATTTTTGTTTAAAGGCGAAAAATCTCTTGGACATTATCATCTTATAAAAGAGGTAGAAAAGGCCATAAAATAAGGAATTGGTAAAGAGAGGCATGAAAGGAAAGATGAAAGCAAGTGATCTAACACAAGACACACGATAAAATGTGTACATCCAGCTAGGATTCTTGGGATTACTATAAATGAGTCTTTGAGAGATATGTCAAATAATAACGGTTTACGAGTCATTTGAAAAATACAAGAATAATAAGTTTGTAATATATTTTTAATGAAGTGGATTGGTGTGTCTTGGATTGAATTAACATAGTCTTGTTTCTAATTCAGAATGTCTGCCGTTGGATTTTTCTGTGCATTATACTGCTTCCCCGACATCATTAATCCAATGGGCATAAAGTAAAGACGTTAAGTAATAAAACATAAGTTAATGTAATGGTTATAATAAAGAATATTTTTATGTTTCTATGCAATGAGTAATGAGAAAATGTATCCAGTGTTTGTAAACAGTTCATTTCCAACTACTAAATAATTAGGCAGTTTAAAATTTGACATGCAGAAACCACAAAACTGCTAACTCTGATTTTACTCACATGTTTATATTGTATTAAGCTAACCTTAAATGAAATATGCTTAATAAAAACATTAATAAATCTTTAGCGCAACATTATATTGTGTGTCTGGGGCAGCTAAATGGCTTTTCATAGAGAGATGTCTGATCAGCAGATCGAGTTCCTATTGGATAATTCTAGCTCTCATTACCAAAATTTGCTACTAACCGTAGTCACTACTTTTCTGGATGATTCAGGGTCCCCATAGGAATTTTTTTAAGCATCTATGAGAATCGAACTACATCCTCTTATACACACTACCAATCTCTAAATATTACATTACACAACTTTCAGATTAATATTACTGATATACTTACAGGAACAAAAGGCAAAACCATTTCATCAGCAATGCCGTACTTCTGTCTGAAAGGTTGTTTCTTCCTAAGATCCTGAAGTGCAGCATAATCATCAGGTGCATCTGACGGAACACTGGTCACAACTCCTGTCCCCTTGTCCTCCTTAATGGACAGCATTGGCAAAGTGTATATTACTGGATGAGAAGTTAATGGAGCTTTCAAACCTATGCCCATAATATCCTTGAAACAATCAAAAGAAAAATTAATTTATTACCAAGATATTTGTCTCAAACACAGACAAAAGTCGTAAATAACATTAGGCTAATATAAAGAAATTTTATTGTTGTATATAAAAAAAAAATTAACCTAATATTATAATGTAGGAGAATGCTTGAACTCCTGGTCGGTAAATCATAGATAGCATTTATAATTTCAATGGATCCCTAGTCACATCACAATATCAGTGGCAACGAAGCAGTCAATAGGCTTGCAAAGCTAGAGACAACTCTACTCCTTACCGAGTCTTCTTTTCTCTGCACTCATCTAAAATGAAGATAAACTACATAATCAATAACTACTACAGGCATCATCTCTGTGAACTGTCTGTTTCTTATGCCATAATCTCCGTCATGCAGTTGGTGTGGTTCCACCTTCCGCATGAAGACCGAACACAACTACCTGGATGACCACCTCCACTGGATCCATACTTCAAATACTACAACATCATGAATACACTTAAAGGAGATCAAATTATCTTCTTTTCTCTCCAAGGATACTACGACTTGCTTGCTCCTTTAACAAAAAGTGCAAAATATACATTTCAAAGTCATTTGGTAGGTCTACTTTATGACCACTACAAGGTGTTCCTAAACTGATACAATCACTGATACATTATTGCTTTCCTAGGATACGTAGTCTCGTAAGGAAAAGGATATTTAACTGCCCTCCATGCTATAAATAAAAAGAAAAACCTCATCAACTATATATGGGAGATCTTCCCCTCTCAAGATTTCACCAAGGAAGATACTTTGAAAATATTGGTTTAGACTTTCCTGGTCCTAATTTAGTATAAGAATGTGCTAGACTAAACGCACGATTTACAAAATGGCACATTAACCTTCTTCGTTTGTATATAAGTCAAAACCATATAATTAGACCTCGTAGGATCTCTAACTACTGAATATTGTAGACGAGGTTTATTTGTTTATTTCAACAAAGGAAAAATTTTTGTTGGAGCAGCATAACACCTAAAAGAAATCTAAGCACTACTTCGAGCTTCTAATTCCATTTAATAAACAAGATATTAGTTGGAATTTCAACCCTCCTTATGCAGCCAACTGGTATTCTATGGAAACCTGAAGTAAAGTCTACTAAACAGCATTTGAAAACAACTTTAGAAGAAAGCCTTTTACCGCAGGAGAGTTTACTACATTTATATGTTGTATTGAGGCCACATTAAGCTCCAGACCATTGTGTCCCATTTAAACAAACACTGATTTTATAACTATATGCAAGTATTTGTAAGTCTCTTGTAAATTCTATAGAGGGTGCATATTTTATCTTATTTTCTTTCGATTTTTCACAAATATCCCTTTTAGAATGGCTTGAACAAGCTCATTGCCTAAAACAATTGGGAGGAACATTTAACAATGTTAGAGGTCTTTTTATTATCTGTAGGTGCTACAACAGAACACATAAACTCATTCCGTACAGCTTGAAAATTTGCTAATAATGATGTCAGATTTATTTTATACAATTCAAAACATGAAAATTTGTTAAAAAAAACAACTAAATAACTTTAAAATTAGTCACAATTTTATTACTTTTAAACAAATTCTTTAATAGAAAATAAGTTATTATCATCTCTCATGATATAAAATAATGTCATTTTACAAATATATAATAAATCCTTAAACACAGGACTTCAAAATCATATGTACCGGTATGTATGACAATTTTCTGTCCTTTAGCTCAACAATTTTTTATTTATTATTATTTTTTTAATTTTTTTTTTTTTTAAAGAAAGTAAAATATCTACCTTTAAAGTTTGTTAAGCAGTGAATTCTGTTCACTAGTTTCAAAATTAAAAAAAAAAAAATCAGTTAAAACTGACATTATTTTTGTTTTTGTTTTAAATCATTTATTTGGAAGAATGAAAAACATCATAGAAAAATAAATTTTGCAGCACAATTACGTAATTAATAATAAAGAACTCAACACACTTATCACAGGGATAAAACGTTCTTTACAAAGAAAAAATTATAAAATAAACTTACTTGGCCAATCAATTCCAATGCAATATCTAACACGCCATCTTCTGGAGTTAAGCCTTGATAAGCCATATTGCGAGCTGATCGTCGACTACTCACAAAAATCTCACCATCAATGTTTTCAAATGCAATATACTTCATGTCAGGACGTAACCAACAGTTTGTTTGACCATACATGGTCTCAGGACGTAATGTTGCTGCCACAAGAAAAACTTGTTTGTCTGAGAATATCCTGAAATTCCCAAAAAAATCAAATGATATTAACAGAAGAAATAACTGTAAGATTTGTTTGATAAAGTGAAATCAGATTTGAAGTTACAAATGCACACAAATGTCCATATTGGTATTAAAGCTATCTGAGCAATGAGCATGGCGAACCATAGCTCAGAGATTATGAATGTATTATATTTCATGTACTGGAACACAACTATTCCCACCCTCCAATTAAAACCTTTCTATTCTTGAAAAAAAAAAAAAAATTTATTACTGTTGAGACCGATGGTTCTTGGTGGAATTCCATGTTTAAAGATAATAAAACACAATTATTTATTTTGTAATATCCACTTTTAATTAGTCTAGCCGACCAATGGTTTCGCCTGCTAAGGCATTGACGAGGCTGTATTACAGACTGAAAAAAAAAGACAAAAACAGAAAACCTTAAAACTAGAGGGTGAGAGGGAGTTAGGATACAATGAATGGAAGGTTGGGGAAATACCCGGCCTGGGCAATGACCATAGGAACAATACATATTGGGAAAACCAGTTGATTGTTCTAAGTACAAATAACTTTTAAAGGTTTTACTAATGGAGAGTTATACAAATCTAACTGGTCATTTAAAACTAAATTAGGGTTACAGTATCTTATTCTTTTAATTTCTAAGCTCTCCAAAGCATTCAATTTCCTATCTTTATTATCAAAATGTAATATTTTAAAATCTACACTCAAATTAAAATCAGACACTTGATGTATTCTTAAATGATTTGAAAAACTGGAATCTTCATATCCTAACCGCCAATTTTTTTCATGTTCACTTAATCTAGATTTAAAATTACGTCCTGTTTGACCTACATAACATGAATTACATATTTTGCAAGATATCTTATATACACCACTTCTCAACATTTTGTTAATTTTATCTTAAGAATTATTTAAAATCTTACCTAAACTATTACTACAATAATATGCCGGCCTACACTCTGTTTCCCTATTTAAAATATTTCCAATTTTTTGGCTAACATTTCCTAGATAGTTAACTTTCCGCCATTTAGCGCTATTTTTAACTGAAGTTGGAAAAATAAGTTGCCTTGCATTCATCTTAAGTTTTTTCTTTAGCATTTTATTAATAATATTTACATCATATTCATTATTAACAGCTATTTCTTTAATGCAACTTAGTTCTTTATTGAAATCAGAGTCAGACATTGGAACTTTGATGAGGCGATACAACATACAATGGAAAGCTGCCAATTTATGATTTAAAGGGTGCCGAGATGAAGCATGAATAATGTTATCTGTGAAAGTTTGTTTTCTAAAAACACTAAAGTTGTGTTTACCATTTTCAATTTTTATATTTAAGTTTAAGAAATTAATTTGATCTTGTTCTCCAACTTCCATGGTAAATTGTATCGCATCGCCAATTGAGTTCAGGTAATTATAAAATAATTGAAGTTGGCGGTTAGAGCCATCAAAGAGACAAATTACATCATCAACATAACGATACCAATAAATAATAACTGATTTAAATGGGTTATTGTTAATTATTTTGTTTTCAAAATTGTCCATAAAAATTTCTGCCAACAGTGGTGACAATGGGGACCCCATAGCCAAACCATCACATTGAACATAAAATTTATCTTTAAATTGAAAATAATTTTGATCTAAGCATACCTCAATTACATCCAAAAGTTCTCTAGCCATTATGGGATCTCCTTTGGTTCTATCCATAAGAGATTCTACGCTTTTTAAATATTCCTTTCTAGGTATACTGGTAAAAAGACTTTTTACGTTGAATGAAACTAATTTAGCCTTATGTGGTATCGATATATCTTTTATTTTGTCTACTAACTGTAATGAATTTTTTAAGCCAAACTTTGGTTGAAATTTAGACACATTTTTTAAATAGTTATTTGTGAACTTAGCTAATTTATAAGATGGAGCTTGTACAAAAGAAACTACGGGTCGAATCGGAACATTAGGCTTGTGTAACTTCATTAAACCAAACAATCTAGGTGCAAGATTATTCATTTCAGTTAGTGTTCTTGTATGGCTCTCTTTAAAAATACATCCATTATTAGTAATTGCGGATTTTACTAATTTTGCTTTATCTTTAGTGGGATCTTTTTTTATTTTCATAAAAGTTTTACAATTAAGAAGGTCCTGAACCTTTTTGGAATATTCTTCTAGCGTTAAAATAACAATTGAGTTTCCTTTATCTGCTTTAGTTAATATTAAATTATTATCCTTTACTTTTTTAATTATGCTCTTAATTATTAAGTTATCTTTGTGACCTGATCTAACCTTATACATATCCCTAACATTTTTACTTAAAACATTTTCACAAACATGTTTAATATTCTTACTATCTATTGCTAAATCTAAATCAATCGCTAATTTTTCAAAATCAGATGATGTAGGATTAATATTTGGAGAAAATTTGTAACCTTTTTTTAACAATTCTAATTCCAAGTTTGTAAATTTAACCTTAGTCAAATTTTCTACCCTATTATAAAAAGTGATGTCATGACTATTTTTAAATTGTTTATTAATTTTATTGTTCAATTTTTGGTCCAGTTTAAGTTTATCCAATTTTCCTTTTTGTTTCCGAAACCATTGATCGGCTAGACTAATTAAAAATGGATATTACAAAATAAATAATTGTGTTTTATTATCTTAAAAAAAAAAAAAATAACATAAAATTAAGACATATTATATAACAATAATAATGAGTGGATAGATTTTATGTTATTGATACTTACTGCAGTTTAGGTGGATATGGAGGTATTACTTTCATTTTAATAAGTGTGTACTCTTGAGGTCCCACACCTTCCCCAGTAGACCGATCATGATCCATACATGGTTGATTATCCCGAGGTGAAAACACAGTGTTTCGTTTGCCATATTTGATCTTATTGGAGTCTCGTAAACGAAGAAACTGCCAACGTACAAAGCTGTCGAAGAACGGATTTGCATCTGTTGTTATAAAAGTGCGTCTCCAATCCACCTAAAACGTTCATTAGATAGTGTTAATAATAATACTACTACTAGTAGTAGTACTAGACAACCACATCAATAATGTTATTTATAGAAAGATCTTGTTGAATAGAGTTCAAATCTGAGTCAATTCTATCCACTCCTAAATTTTCACATTGTCAGAAATCCTCAGCAATTCTTTTATAATACTGTAGAGAGCACAGACGATGGACCATGGTTTTGTCATGGTGGCAACTATAATACATTATCATTCTCTCCATCACCATCTTTATTTACAATGTAGATAAGTTCAACAAGGTAATACCACAAAATTTACTTGCCCTTTAATATTTTTCATTTGGTATTTATGTATCACAATAATTTTCAATTTACATCATCCAACCACAGTCAATACAATTTCCTGGAATATACAGCAACAGATGAATGTTTCCGAGATCCTGTATAGGCCATCAACTATTTACAAGATGCAGCGAAACTTAGTCGACCCTGCAGTGATCTTACTAGAATCAAAATTCTTTGCTGATGGACAGACTTAGGTCTCACTTTCAGTAGAGATAAATCCTTAGATGGCTTTTTAATTAATTGAAAAACTAGAACTGCTGGAAACCTATTGGAAGATTCTTAGCAGCACCAATGTGTGAGAAGAAATGGACAGAATAGTATTCCCACGACATTCTATTCTTTATTGTTTTATCATCATTACATCATACATATCATTGTTTTTATGGTATCTATGAAAAAAAAATTGTATGGTATAACTTGCCAAACTTCAAATAAAGACGGTGATGGAAAGAATGATAATGTATAAAGGTTGCCAACAAGACAATACCATGGTCTATCATCCATGCTCAAGTCAGCACTATAAAATAAAAATTTTATTGATGGAGATTTCTGACAAATGTAAAAAATCAGAAGTGAGGAAATCAATTCCAATTTAAATTTATCTCACACAGAGACCTTTCCTTAAATATCATTGCTGGAGTTGTCTGACATATTGAAATAGGGAGAAACAAAGACTGATCAACTTAAATTTTATGGAATATTGAATTCTTAACAAGAATACTAAGGCATCCAAAGTTTCCAGTTGAATGAACATCGGGAAGAAGGTTAAAAATTGTTCACAAAATTTGAATTTAAATGAAAGAGCAAGCTATATGAAAGCATGTAAAAATGTTAGGTTATATAGATTAATATTAACATATACATACATGAATACCGATACTACGAAGATCTTTAACAGCAAGAGGAGGAAAATGATCCAACCAATGAGATGCATCAGCAAACTTTTTGATTTCTTCATCCTCCATGCCAAGACTTTGCATTATTTGCCACTGGTATTTAGCAGAACCAGCTTTGGCTACAGCTTTGCTCTGAAAGATATTAATTTTCGTAAATCTTTATTTAGAATTTTACCTACAACATTTCACTAAGCCTTAAAATGTGGTGTTCTTATTAGTTTGAGTTCAAACTTAAAAAAAAAAAAAAAAAATTTTTATAAATTAATAAAAAATTTAATGCTGTAGTTCAATTAAAATAAAACTGACAAACTTACTTCTTTGTTATTGATGAATATTTATCCATATATAGAGAATGCAAGGAAATTGACAGTTAATTGTTTAGTTAAAATCAAAAATAAGTTAAACATGAGTTTGTTTAAAGGCCAAGTCAAACCATTTGCCTTAACTTTTGCGTTTACATATTGCATATTTCATTTAATTTATTTTATCCACGGACAAAATATAATTGAATGACCATAGTCTTGTTTAAAATTTCACAATCAAATAATAACAATTAATTAAAAATCCAATTGTAAAATAGTATTTGATATTTAGTCAACATAGATTAAACAAAGCTCAAAACAAACAAATTGAACTACAATAATGAAAATAATTATTAAAATAATCTTTCCAAATTCTAAAAATAGTATTGAAAACATAATTCAAATGTGCTTAAATATATAATGAGGCTGCACTGAGCGAGTGAAACGAAATTTATGATTGGCATATATGGCTATAAAATTCCAACAGTAAAAGTTTTCTGAGACTATGAGAGGAGTTCTCCATGAATATTTAGCCTGTAAGACAGATACCATAAAAGTTTACTCCCTTGATGAAAATCCTTGTTATAAACTGTTTTATATATGATCCAATAAAAATACAATGGTCTCAAAATTATATAGAGATGTAAAAGTTAATATTTTAAAATATCTTAATGCTTTCCTGACTATTTCATTCTTTTTATAATCTACCTATAACAATAATTGCTTCTTTTTACAAATATAAAACCCTTTGTATCTCACGATTTGAAGAATCACTCCTTATTCCAAAGAGCACAGAATAGATTGTTCAACGTACATGATCATAAATTAACAATATAGCAAGAGCATATTAAGAATTCGAATACGTATTTACAATATAAAGAATTATAGTAGAACCTCGATTAATCAAGTTTCCGTATAATCAGAAATGAATCAAAAACTTAGGGGGAAAAAAAACAAACAAACATACTCTCCATGTAGTTTTCTCTTTAAAAATATATACATATATTTTGAAACATTAAAAATATTGTACGTGAAATTTTTGTTTTCGACAGTACTGAAAGGCAAAACATATAACTTGCTGTTTAGACTGTACTAATATTTGCCGCCTCAAAACAGCTCTACTGTACATAGAACTACAGGAAAATGCATCAAAAGTAGACATAATCATATTGCGGCGACTTCGTAGCAACACGGCACAAATTTATTCCGCTATTGAAAGCAAAAGACTTTTTCAAACAAGTGTTTGTTTATAAAAGCAATGTATTGATATACGGTATGCTTTATGTATGTTAACTATATTTTCATCATGTTTATTGGTTCAATGTTATAATCAAAAGTAATATCATATTACATTTTTTATTATAGTACAGGATTCAATTTCTTTGATTTGAGTACATTATCAAACCTTCATTGTTAACTTTAATTTATATAAAATCAAATAAAATAGACTGTACTAATATTCACCGCCCAAAAGAGCTCTACTTTACATAGAACAACAGGAAAATGCATCAATGTAGACATATTGATGTTGCGGCGACTTCTTAGCAACGGGGTAAAAATCTATTGGGCTATTGAAAGATTTTTTTTTTAAACATGTGTATGTTTATCTTAATATTAAGAAAACATGTTAGAATATAGATAAATAAAAGTTATATATAAGTCAGAATAGAGACAAACTGTTGTGTGAAAGACACAAGTGTAACAGTAATTATTATGAAGTGCTTACCTTGCAAGTACAATTAACGTCACAAACAAGAGGGAGGTATTGTAATACCAAAAATGGTAATTTTAACTTAGATAACCAAAAAATGGTTATATTGAGACTTGAATATTTAAAGTAACCCGGGAAACGTTAAAGTTGAATAAGGGAGGGGGTTTTAGAAGTCAAAAGAATGACTCAGAATACATATTATGACAAGGGAATATAAAAAGTAAATATAGGTTTCCAAAATAATAATGTCATGTAAAAAATATTAATTATAAGTTGTAATAAAAATTTAGGTAGTGTTTGTGTTGTGAAAATAGACAAAGCTTGTTGTCAGGCGAATAATTTGAACAGTGTCTGTGTTGCTATGTGAGAATAATTATCGCGGACGTTGCAAGATTAGAGATATAACGGTAAAGGAAGTGAGAAATGCCCATGCGGTCTAGAGTCTCAGTGGAACGTTCAAGGTGGTAGGACGTGTTTTCAGTATAGAGAAACTTTCTCAAAATGTAGCGGAAGTTGTTAAAAGTAGAGTTCTATTGTGACATATGATACAGTGAGAGATATTTTTGTCTAAAAGAAGTTGTAGAACAGTGATGGTGACGATTCAGCGAGTACAGAGACAGTTTTGTCATGTTAAGATGTAGTTTGCATTTGAAGAGTATATTAGACAATAACTTTTAGTAAAGTGATGAAAATCTTTGTGCAATACTATGAACTTGAAAGGACAATTGATCGTCAGGTGTGCAAATAGAGTCTACAAGGTGATTACATTGCAACATGAAAGGAACTTGCCACGAGGAGCCTAGGACCTGCTGGAACGGTTATGCGGTAACACAGAATCATAGACAATTGTATAATAATTTTGTATAAAAGGAACTTTTTTGTATGAACTTTCTAAATTTATTCAAATGAATAATCTTTGTTTAATAATTAGTAAATTTAGAGAACTTAAATTCATTTTAAATTAATAATAATCTTTGCTACGTGAGAATATAAAAACTCACCAAAAAATATTTTGTTTTAAGTTGCAACTGCTAATTTAGAATCACAAAAAAAGATTTAAGCCTCTTCAAGGCAGAATTTTAAAGTTAAAAGATACAGAGATCTTGAATAGTGATAAGAAATGTATTATGAGAATATATGTGTAATTTTATGTAAATAAATCATATTTAGTTTCAGCACAACAAAATAAGATTTCTTTATTTCACCAAAAAAGCCAACTGTAAGTACACTTTTAAAAGGATTTGCGACCCTGAGGTATTTTTAACACATTAACAATTAACTTCTCTAATTCAAAATTGGTAAGCTAAGCTACCTGGCGCCCATTGTCGAGTAAATTATTTTATTCTTTTTTATAAAAATCAGATTAATAATAATAACCAGCTAATTAATAGATTTACAGTATATAAGCTCTTGGACAAAAGGAGATAGTCTTTTGATCATAGGAGAAACCACTGTTGGGAGAGTGTTTTTAAGAAAGCCTATTTTGGCGAGAAAGAGCGAGAGCCCGATAACTCAAGATAGCAACGTTGAAAGTATTTTGCAAGAAAGGTGAGCAAATCTTTGTACATTGAGAAGCTGTTTGATACACAAATAAAATGATAGAATCATAATAGTTGGAAGCTGGATTTATATTATATAATGTAGTTGATTTTGTATACATTTAAAGATCAGGAGAGATAAGATTAAATTATGACTGTACAAATATATTTATTATGATTGTTTAAATCATTAAATAGAAAGCTAATTAACTTCATTACTGAACCACTGTTTTTTATTAGTATACCTGTAGAGCCCAGGCCTAAAAGGTTTGATAACCTAACATTTATAACAGCAATATATGTGATATAAGGTATATTTTATGTATGTTAACTATATTTCCAAATTTTTATATTTTCAGGTTGCTTATTTGTACAATGTAATATCAAAAGTAAAATCATATTACAGTAGAACCTCTGTTAACCAGCCTCGGATTAACCGGCCTATATCGTAGTGTACTAGTTGGATGAGAGTTTCCGAAAATAAATTGTAATTGAGACCCAAAAGCGGCGGCGAGTCAAACGACTTTGTCGATAGCGGTATCCCATTGTCGGCGGCACCAAAGCAGCGGCGAGTCAAATGATTTTGTCGATAGCGGTATCCCATTGTCGGCGGCATAAAAACACCGCGGCACCAAAGCAGCGGCGAGTCAAACGATTTTGTCGATAGCGGTATCCCATTGTCGGCGGCATAAAACACCGCGGCATTGGCACCCGTCGGTATAGCAGACATAGCCTACACCACAAAAACATTTGATAGGCCGCTCTTTTTCCACGAATCATTATGGAAAATATAACATTTCTTTTCAGTTTTCTTCTTGTCTTAGACTGGTTATGATACGTACAGTATATACAGTAAATAAAAATGAGGGAGTTACAAAAACGGAAGCCTGTGTTGGTTTCGTTTGAGACGCGGTTAAATGTGTCAAAAGACTTGACAGAGGGGAATCTGTAAAAAAGCTTTGTAGTGTTTAATTTTTTCATGTTTGATGTATAATATACATAACATAATATATACAATACATTTATGTACAATAAAATGAGTTGCAATAACATCTTAATGGCATAATTCTTAGCGCTACCTGATTAAATAAGCTTTCTTTGAACGAAAACCGATTTTTCACGGGAACCTCGGATTATCCGGCCAAACGGGCAACCGGCCCGGATGTCAGTCCCGACTAGACCGGTTAAGAGGGGTTCTACTGTACATATATTTTATTAGAGTACAGTATTAAATTTCTTTCATCTGAGTACATAATCAAACCTTCATTGTTAATTTAAAACTTTAATTTATTTAAAATCAAATGAAATAGATTTTGATGTAAGCATGGTTTCAATTAGCCTAGACGTAAAATGTTGTAGGATATTTCACCTCAATGGTTTTCTCATGGCCTACTGTATTATCCGAGTTATAGGTTAACCAAGGTGTGCCCTGTTCCAATTAGCTCAGAAAATCAAGGTTCTACTATACTCAAATAGTAAAAATAATGAAATAAAAATAATAGTTTAAATATTTATAAAAAAATTATAAATCTTAAATAGTGGGTTATATAAAATGAAAATTTTTGATGCTACAAGCCCATTAAAATACTGTACATTTATTTAATCTGAAGACATGTGACTCAATATGTGTGTTTTTTGAGAAAAAAGAGAAATCAAAATAATTGTTAGAATTTTATTCAGAAAAAACGAGAATATGATATTAACTATATTTAAATAAATTATACTACACAATAAAACACTTGTCAAGTAATAATCACACAAAGCTATTTTGCATCAAAACAGAACATAAATAATAATAATAATAAATACAAGTAACTTCCAATTACAGTAGACTCCCGTAAGTTCGGCCTCGGTAAGTTCGGTCTCCGCTTAGTCCAGCCGGCTCTCTGAGCATGAGGTCATGCACTAGGCGCGCGCCAGCCAGACGCGACCTTAACTTGTTTATTATATTCTTTTACGTATCGATTTACAACACGATCCTTACGCGCACCAGCCAGACGCGACCTTAACTTGTTTATTGTATTCATTTCCTATACGCATCGATTCACAACACGATCCTTACGCGCACCAGCCAGACGCGACCTTAACTTGTTTATTGTATTCATTTCCTATACGCATCGATTCACAACACGATCCTTACGCGCACCAGCCAGACGCGACCTTAACTTGTTTATTGTATTCATTTCCTATACGCATCGATTCACAACACGATCCTTACGCGCACCAGCCAGACGTGACCTTAACTTGTTTATTGTATTCATTTCCTATACGCATCGATTCACAACACGATCCTTACGCGCACCAGCCAGACGCGACCTTAACTTGTTTATTGTATTCATTTCCTATACGCATCGATTCACAACACGATCCTTACGCGCACCAGCCAGACGTGACCTTAACTTGTTTATTGTATTCATTTCCTATACGTATCGATTCACAACACGATCCTTACGCGCGCCAGCCAGACGCGACCTTAACTTGTTTATTGTATTCATTTCCTATACGCATCCATTCACAACGCGATCCTTACGCGCACCAGCCAGACGCGACCTTAACTTGTTTATTGTAACTTTTCCTATATGCATCGATTCACAACACGATCCTTACAAATAATAAATAGGCATTTTTTTAGATAGGGATTGGTTAGTTCGGCCACTTTTAAGTTCGGCCTAGCGTGCAGTCCCGAGGTGGCCGAACTTACGGGAGTCTACTGTAATACACTTCCAATTCAAATACACTTAGTCAAATAAAAAACAAAAATTTTGAATGAATTTTAATATACTCTCTCTATATTTAGAGAAATATAGTAAATAATGTAAATTGTCATTATACAGTTTGTGATTAAAAATATTCCATTGAAAATAAAGTTTATCAAAAAAAAAAAAAAAAAAAAAAAAAATCTAACAGGATCCCTAGATATCCATTATTTTCTATTTTGCCAAATTTTACAATTTACATGCCAAACCGAAATTATATACCAAATTTATTTTCAATCCATTCAGTGCTTTTGAGTAAGGTAAATATAAAAATTTAGGTAACAGACAGAAAAAGTGTTTATTATGACTTAATACACAAACAGTTATAAATTTTAAATCTGAGAGAAAAAAAAAGTTTGATTCCAAGAAGGGATCTCAAGCTTTCTCCAATATTAGGATCTATAAGGAAACAAATGAAATTAAAAATCATATTAAATTGTGAATCTGCTTGAAATTGCAATAAAACCTACAATCACGTTATGAAGTTATAAACCAAACCTAGACTATCAAGATGATATAACTCTGTTCGGTACTTACGTATTAACGCAATAGCAGCAGAAGTTGCGCTAATGCGCATGCGCCAATAAAGAGCAAACTGGTTTAAGGGAAGCAGAATTCCATTTTTTTTCAGCTTTGAGATTCATATACTTTCATTTTATGATTTGTCGCAAAAATTTTAGGCGTAGATTGGCGGCACTTTATATATATATATATATAGCTACCTGGCCAAACCTGTCGTGATATATAATTATATCGCAAAGTAAGCAAATATTGGCGCATGCGCATTAGCAACTTCTGCTGCGGTGGCGTTAATACGTAAATACCCTCTGTTCAAGTTCACATTCTAAATATATTTTAAATCCATACCATTTTCTTTAGGCCTAGTTAACAATAATGTTAATTTACCTTTTTTCCTTTGCTTTTATCTTTAATAACTAGATCTATCTGATTAACTTCTGATGTTGGTGTCTCAACCTCATTGGGAAAATTTGGAGGAAATCCAAAAGTTTCCATTTCCCTTTTTAGTTTGTCTGCACAGGCTTTTATTGGCATTCCCGTGCAGTGAAATCCAAATGGAAAAAGGCATTTTTTCCCTTTTAAACGTTGATACCGAACAGCAAACTGTGAAAACATATGTTAATTACATTAAACATAAACTCAAAAAACACCTACATTATTATAATGTATGAAACCCAATAATAAGTACTAATACAACTCCTTGATGTTCATGTTTAATGTGTCTCAGTGTTTCTTTCTTTAACAAATTCATTTAACATATGAAATGAATTAAAAATTTGTAATATGTTTTGATTTGATTCAATTAAACATAAATTTACAAGTAGACTTTATGAAAATATCAAAATCTTGAGGTAGAGACTGGGTCTGCCAAGTTGGGGGAAACATTACAGGTATCTTGATAGGCCTAAGTCCAGAAAGGTGTTCCTTTGTAACAAATGTCTACAATAAAACTAATAGTATCAATGGGCATCGATGTGAGAGAGGTCCGGTTTTGAGTATGAGTATAGGATAAGGGACAGGTGTTTCAGGTCGAAGGTGAACCCAAGCCTTGGCACAATTTGAGAGGAATAGGAAGATTTGGCCAGAGAAGTGGGTGGCGTAGGTTGTTGGGATGGCTGGACATTGTAGCATAGCTCTGTGCTGTGATGTCAATCTTCTATCCAGGCCTCCCTACAGATGGCTTTTAAGTAACCTTTGAGCATGTTAAGACAATTAGGAAGGAATTGGGGAAAGAAAACAATAACTTATTGTAAAGATGATGTTAGCTCTGGGTCCTGACTTCAATTTTCATAGTATCTCAAGAATTGTGCACTATATATTTTTTGTCATTGTTTAAAGGCAAAAACCTTACAGTCAATTATCACCTTAAAAAAAGGAAGAAGAAAAAAAGCATAAAATAAACACCATTAGTCCTAAAATACTCTTATAGCATCAGGGTTGTGAGAGAATAAGAGATAGTTAAGAGAGATGAATGAGACCTTTAACCCAAGATTAGACGAAGGAAGGTAATAAATCCAGCCATATACCTCGGGATTGCCACAACCATTTTCACTGAAAGTGAATACTTGTAGACCTTCCTTTATATATAGTCACATGTCTAGCGCTCCGACAAGAGGTGTTTGTAAAAATTTTGCTAACAAAAGGGCTGAACCCTTCAATTTTTGTGCAGATAAGCGTGAAGATGTAAAAAAAAAAAGAAAAAAAAAGATGTAAAAAAAAAGAAAAAAAAGAAGGAAAAAAAAAGTCTTCTAGGTATTCTGAAGGAAAAGAATTCATAGTTCTAGTTATGGATTTATAAAATAAAATTTAACTAACCTCACACTTAGATAAAGAAAACGTATGGCCTAGATGAAGTCTTCCATTCATGTATGGAAATGGAAAAGTGGTAAAAAATTTGTCATTAGGAGAAGCTCTTGGATTTGTTGGAGCATCCTCCTCATATATTTTATCCTTTTCCCATCTTTCTTGGACTTCTTGTTCAATCTTTTGCAAATATTCTACTTTAAAAGTTCCTTTACGATCTAGACTGGCAGCCTGAAATCAAATGAGCAACAACTATTTTTATAGCATTTAAATATAATCTACAAATACAACTATGTTATTTATAAAAATAAATACAACATTTCAAAAATTAAATGGCGCAGAATTATCAGGATCTCAAGGATCCCTGTTTTGTAATCTAACTGTGGAGGACAGAGGAGAGAGGGAGCTATATATATAATAATATTATGAATTAGTGGAAAGGACGTTTTTCTGAATTATTAACACTTTTTAATTAAAGAGGTTATTGTGATTTGTAGCTTGTAGTTAGCATGTTCGGAAAATACAGAAAATATGTAACTTATTCTACAGAAAGTGAGATTACAAAAGAGTACAAAATTTGAGTGCATATATATATATATATATATTACAATGCAGAGTTTTTTTTCTTCTTGGTTTGTTGTCTGAAGATGCAGTGCAAATGATAAAGTTAAGAAGAGGTTTGAGACTTTATGCCCGTTACATTAATGAAAACATGAAAAAACAAGTTGGCTTCAATCTGGATAACTTTTGATGATGTACTAGTAAGTACTGCAACAAATAACTGTGTCTGCCAACTGAGCCATATCTCTCTCAACTAATTAAAGGAGACTGGATTGCCTTAAATACCATTGGGAGCCTAGTCCAGAAGATGTATTAAGGGCTATTAGACTGGTGACGTGTCCGAGGTACAGTAGACGCTCTTTTATCCGGCGCTCTACTAACCAGCATCAGCTGAGCCACTCAAGGTCGGTTTTTTCCGGTTATGTTCGGGCGGCTCACAGGCCTCGACTCACATTTCCCGCCAGTGCGGTAGGCTGCGTGCGCTGTTTTCTTAGTCATCCAGTGTTTGTCTGCATCTGACGCGATACTATACTTCAGTATTGTACAGTGCAGTACTGTGATGTAACTGTCAGTGATCACTTTAGTTTAGTGTTTCTACTTTAACCTTTAAATAAATTTCAAGCATATAAAGTACAGTACAGTAAAATGTTTTCGAAGCTCAGTACAAGTTCTTCCAGTGCCAATGAAACCGCTAAGCGTAAACGTGTTGTACTCACAATTTACGTACGTGATTTTATGTACAATTTATTTTTTCATCATTTAGCACTTTTATACATAGGCTACATTACTTTATATCAAATAAAGCATTTTGTACTCTATATTTTTCTTCGCAACCTTGTCATGTCAAAAACTAAATATGCTCGATTATCCGGCAAAATCGGTTATCCAGCATGGCCGTGGTCCCAAACGTGCCGGTTAAAAGAGCATCTACTGTATTATGAAAAACAGAGGCCTAACATGAACAGATTCAAGAGGAGTGGAAAAGGAAAAAATCTCAATCAAATGTAAGGTGATCAAGGATAAAATAAAGCAATAAAGCTTAAAGTTTCAAAATATTTTAATAATATAAATGAGCTACAATTGTTTCGCCTTGCGGCATCATCGGGCAACGATGATCGTAAGGTGATCATTGTGTAAAGTAATTCCCCCACCCACTGATTTGTTTGAGCTTTGAATCAGTAAATTCTTCAATTCTGAGTAAATTTCTTTTTAATTGATATACCGTACAAAAAGTTTAGATATTATGAAGATTGTAACGAAAGAAGTCATTGATATTACAATTTTCACAAAGTATATTAGTTCTTTTGTAACTGACTGGCATGTCTCGGATGAAACTTCACCACTTTCATATTCTGTGGAACTTAAATTTTGATTCTGAAATCCAAAAGTTTAGAAATCCCAAAGGAACTAATTAGAACTCTTATCATGAGGAATTAACCTATTCATTAGATTATCTCAGTAAGAGAGTTAGAGACATAAATGATATCGATTCAATATCGGCTAACATAAAAGAGGCCATTATCAACTAATATAATAATAAATGCCCTATCCAGCCCATATCCACAAGAAGTGGAGCTAAATGGTGGAATAAAGAGTTAGATAGAAAAAAGAAAATTACAAGATGATTATTTAATAAAGCTAAAAAAACAATCTTAAACTACCAAATCATACGTATTTATAGGTTAAAACATAATGGCAATGTTATTACCGTATGGTTTGACGCATGCGCATTACACAATGACTACACTAGATCACTATTTCATATCACAACAGGTTTGTCCAGATACCTTTCATACATTTTTTGAAGTTAATAATTTGCTTACTTTGCAATATAATTATATATATATATCGACACAGGGATGCCCATCCCCCCACCCAAGGCAAAGGCTTGAGTCCTCTCAAAATTCAACCCCCCCCCCATGAAATTATTAGCCCCCATCCCCCACCCACCCACCAACATTCGTCTCAAACATATTCTCCCACACAAAAAGAAGTGATAACGTAATATCTACAATTCTTTGACAAAACATATCAGTGAGAATGAAAAAGTGAAATCAAATTACATAAAAATCATGTTTATTAAAAACCAATTAAATAAAACAGCACAATGTAATACTCTCTAGAATGTCGCTGGTTTGATTATGACTTTGATTTTACTAATAAAAAAAAGTTATTTTCCGGAATAAAGGCTCGGGCTCCCGAACTTGCTAGAGCACCGCTGGTTTAATAATGCCCCATAGATTTCACTAATTTAAAACTAAAATTATTTCATCAATCATTAGCAAAAGCCCTCTGGCCATTGTTACAATGTTGCTGGTTTGAATATGACTTTGGTTATTAATTAAAAAATAAGTTATTTTCCGGAATAAAGTCTCGGGCTGCCGCCCTTGCTAGAGTGTCAATGGTTTGATTACTTCCTTAGGTTAGGTTACATCAATTATAAAATAAGTTAAAGAAAAGGGTCAGGTATTCTATGTGTCTTATTGGTAGCTCTTAAAAAGAAGAAGTTTTTTTCTCTGTTGGGTGGTGGTAGCAAACTTATCAATAATTTCGTTATTGCATATGGTTTGCAATATATCTTTTTCTGAAGACTGAACCAAAAGACTTGACAGCCAGGAATCCCCCATACTGCTCCGCAATCGGTATTTGACAATTTTAAGCCTGCTCATCGTTCTTTCTGTGGAGCAACTTGTGGAAGGGAGGAAAAGCAGGATCCTGTAAATAGTCGTCAGGTGAGGGAAGCCAGAAATATTTACAAGAAATCTGTATGGCCGGATGAACCCTCTTCTTATCCCCATTGGTCGAGTTCTTTCTGAGAAACATTATCTTCATTTACATTGTCGTCCTGAGTCAGGTCATCATTCTTCAACTCGTCTTAATCTTCTGTTGAACCTGAAGTCAATAAGTCTGATATATCAACACTTTGATAAACATCTTTACATAGCTCAGTGAACGTCCGCAGTTCTTCAGCGGTGGCTTCTTCTTCCAGGTTGTACTGCATACAAAGATCAGCTATCATGATACGGTTAAGCAGTTCCTTATTTTTATCTAAGTTCAACAATCCCTCAGTTTTGCATTCCCAAAATACTAGGCTATGAATTTCCATTTACAACTGAAACGGTTAACATTCACTATGAACTGCTACAAACAAAACTTCCTCAGCCACAAGAAGTAAACCGTAAACAGGTGCTCAACACATAGCTAAACTGACACTACAATAACGTAAACACTTTGACAAGTGGTGGTGAACTGGCGGCCTTGCGCGAGTGCGAGACAGACAGAACTGAAAAGAGGGAAACCCTCACATTAGTGGATTCGTGGATTCGCAGCAGGGCAGCCACTCCTGTGCAATATTAGCTAAAAATAATTGGACACTTTGAAGACCAGTACCAACCACTCCCGGCTCCCGCACATCAAGAAGCAATACCCATAGTACAGTTTTATTTATATTTGCAATTTGCGTATTCTTTTTTTATATTTATGCTTGATTATGAGCAAGGCTTGTCTCTTAAATGTCCATAAATTATTAAAAATATTTATTTGTTGACAAAAAGTTGTATTTTTTAAATTCCCCCCAAATCTAAAAAAATCACTGCTAAATCGCAAATTCCCCCCCCCCATATCGAATTCTATAGTGTGGTTCACACCATCAAACCATTTTCTGGGCACCCCTGTCTCGACAGGTTTGGCTAGGTAGCTATATATATATATATATATATAATATATATATATATAATATATATATATATATATACCTGGACAAACCTTTCGTAAGTTCATTGAAGATAATAATTTGAATATAGATTATTAATATGGAGGCCTCATAGCATATCATGTGATCTGTGATCACGTATATAGAGATTGAAATATTTTTAGTAACATAATTATGAAACGTAAATGTGAACATTTGCCATTATGTCTAACCTAAAAATACATTGATTTCATAGTTTTTAGATTGTGATTTTTCAGTGAAAAATAGTGATCTGTGTTAGGAAAACTTTATTAATTCATAAGAAGTAAGGTATGTAGTAGACGATAAAAAAAAAAAATTAATAACATTAATAAGGCGCCTCTTTAAGTAAACAATTACCGAATAGACATAGTATGTAAGAATAGATTATCATTTCTTATCTCTACAGATCATTTACTTCTTCACTTGAGAAGAAGACCAAAAAGGCTGCGAAGATTTGGGAAATGAGGTGGTAAGGTTTAGGTTATGCTAATACTTCAACTATTATTTTAGGCTACTGTACCCACAGATTTTCCAAAACAGAGGGTTATAAAATAAAGCAGGTGAGTCATAAAGCTTAGTCATTGGCGATAAAAACACAACACAACAATTTCTGGCTTTGGACTTCTTTAGGCTTGCACTCTTAAGCTGGTTTACAGTTATTAAAGGGATTGAGGTTTTTTAGGTGACAGCGGCTGAAAATCAGTTGCTGCATATGCATCAATATACAAGGAAAACACAGAAAAACTTTTATTTATCTTTTTATTGGAGTATCATCTTTTTGGCTGGCTCACACTCTTTCTGTCTAAACACATTCATGCTTCCAATAAGGTTAGAAAAGAAAGAGAGATAGTATAAAATACGTCTAAATCGTTCCTGACCCTGTAATTAATTTGTGAAACAATTAAAAGAAATCCCTCTTGTGACAAAGAGTGTTATCTATCAATATTTTAATTGGTTTATCTTAAATAATGAAAGATTTGGATGTGAAATTCCAACCTAAAAGGATCTATTTAAACTTAGACGTACTATTCCAATTTAATAACCAAAGAAGGCTTCTAGTTTTAAAATAAACTTACCATTCTAAACTGTTTTATAAGATCAGTAAACTAAGAAATATTCAAATATACATCATAAATCCACGTGTACTTAACAAATCCACAACTCTACAAAATGTAGATAAAATGGCGGTGAATTGTGACCAACATCATAAAAATGTTAACATGTATGCAAAATAACTTAAGTTTAATTTTAAATGAATAATTATAGTAGTATATAACTCTACAATCACGTTATCAAAGAAAATAACACAAATTTTAAAGATCAAATTAATTATAAACAAGTTTATTAAATTTCAGTATCACAATATTTTTCTTTTTGTGGTGTTACACACTTGCCTCTAAATTTATAGCTAGTTTATTTTCTCTTTCTGTAAAACCATCAGCTGATGGTGGATCAGGTGTCGTGATAGAAGATTTCATGGTATGTAATCAGCTGTCAATAGTGCTGGATGATAACGTGAAGAAGTTGAGTGATTATAGGCCTAGACGTTAAGTGAATCATCAATGGTGAATAAGTTTATGTGAGTTACCTGTAAATTTGAGAGATATTAATTATTAAGCTTTTACAAACTAGGCCTAGGTTAATATGTATGATTTTATAGGCTATATAAGTTTTACTTGTGACTAACACAAGAAGGTGTGAGCATAAGCATGAAAAAAAAGTGTATACAGGAAAGACCAGTAATTACTTGATCATAGTTGACATGCAATGTGTGACATCATAACCAAACACTTATGTTTAAAACAACTCCTATTATTATTTTATTATATCAATACACAATCAAAATATGGTGTATATAATGTACCAGTGAGGTTAGGTAATATGGAGTTGGAGTTGAGTTAGTCTTTGTAGTATTAAAAATTAATTATACTATTATTTTTTAATTTTTAAAATTAACGATATAACCCATTATCAGGTGGTATAATAATATTTTAAGTATTATTTTAGAGCTTAAATATTTGGATTGGAATTAGTAACATAATTGTAGATATCACCCTCGGTAATAGTGTGTACCTTGCCCTGAAATTAGTTACGAAATTTGTGGAAATACTTTATTTCTACAATTCATTTACTACATACCTTATTTTGAAAGAATTAGATTATATTTGATGTCAGAAGACACTTTTGAAGTTCAAAATACATACTTAAGTAGAAAATAAGAAATATAAAAGTAGGAAATCCAGGTCTCCTTAGCTTAGTAACTATCCCTACGTTAATACATATGACTACGTTCGTCGAGTTAGTGAATGTCTGATCACTTGATGTTTATGTTATATGTATACTTGACAGTGTTTGTTTTTCATAAGTCTGTCTATATCGGGGTTCAATTTTGTCCTACCAAGTTTCCTTCCAAATCTTCATCATTCTGACAGGAACGACCTCTTGATTTGATGTATTTTATCAAATAAAATGATTGTTCACATAAGTAGATGCTACCAAATAATGTTGCTACTTTTAGAACATGATTGTTCAATACTTCCATTTCCTAGAGTAAGTATTTTTTTAAATCTAGTAAAGAAACCTCAGAAAATTTTGCCTTCAATTCAGTTTGGATGAAAATTAAATTAGCTCCATCTGGAAATTAATGATCACTGTCTCAATATCAATAGTGAACAGAAGAGCAAACATTGCAAACGATTTCTCACACCTCATATCTTGAAATCAACATTTAAACTCATTTTGATGATTCTTTATAAATGTAGAGTATTTATTGAAGGTAATGTGTTCTTCAGAACTTGCTTCAAAACATTTCATTGTTGAAAAATGTGTCATTATGTCCAGATGTAAGCTGCGATTTCCATAAGAACAATTTCACCTCATACAATTTTAGTAAGTAATACAGGTTGTATATCATGTCATTTTCCCATTCAAGCTTTTTATTTAATTTATTATTATGTTGTTTTACGTCAACTATGAAAATTAAATCACACACCCATTCATTGCTCTCAAAGTCTGTTACCAGATTTCCATCATGTTCTTTTTTTAAAGAAAATCTTTTGACCTAGGTCATACAATCGTTCTAACATTTTTCCTGCACTTAACCAATAAACTTGTATAAAATAAAGAACATCGTCATACTAAGTGTCTAATTGTGATAGTAATTCTCGGAACTGGCGATAAGGGAGACCTATAGAATGAAGAAAATTTATTACTTTGATTAGTGCTTTCGTCATATACTCCATATGAGTGGTTTTTGCACAAAGGTTAGCTTGGTGTAAATACAGTACAGTGAAATATGATAATATAATTGCTTATATTTTTACAATCTGTTGTTAAATAGTTCATTACTCCTTGCTAGTTTATCTCATGATAAATATCTGAACCTTTGGTTATATCTTTCATAGGAACTGATACTAGTAATTATTCTGTAATGTGAAAATTTCCATTAATACCACAGATAAAAACTGAAACTAGTGCAGTGTCAGTGATATCTGCGCTATCATCCATGGTTAATGAAAAATATTTGAATTCTAATATTTTTGTCTTCACTATGCCATTTCTTCTACCCTTCTAGATATTGTCATACAATTAAGACTAATTAAAAAAAAAATTTTTTTTCTCCAGAAAAGCTATATTTCCACTTCTCTCAGACATTTTTAACTAGCTCTCTATTTTTGTACAGCTTCTATTTTTAAATTTAAAACTTTAGATGCAACAAAACTTGCTTTGACTCCAATTTCTGAGTTAACAGTCATTATCTGGAACATATTTGTTAGCTTGTTAATTTATGTTGGAATTTTTTAACCTTATCCTTTCACCATATTTATCGTGTCCACTCTTTGTGTTTTCCATAATTTTTAGTATCATAATATCTCTCCACATTGTATTATTTCATTACACCCATGGTTTCGTTGCAAATTAGGCATATTGCTTTGCCGTTATACTGTATAAAAAAAAATCTCTTGAAACATAAAGAACTCGTCAATCGCTTTACACTTTTTCAGACATGATCTTGAAATTCTAAAAAAAAAAAAATTATCACTTACAAACACACTAATTCAAAATACAGTTCTATCTTTACTGTACGCTACGAGAATAACTGCCACCTTAGTTCACGCTGTAATAGTGTACATTTTCAGTTTGGTAATCTTGGTTTGAAAAGAAAATAAGTTTAAATCGATGCAGTAAACAGGAAACGTATTCTGTTTTTTTTGAATTAAATAAATAAATAAAGAGATTAATTAGTACAAAATTATCAGAGAAATTTGTTAAAAGTATGTTAGAACCGTTGAAAGAAAGTGTTTTTATAAAAGGACAAGAGTTTCAATTAATAAAAGTATTATGTGAATTAATAAGTTAGTATTGAATCATTTGGATCTAGACTTTCTGAGAGCTAAGACATAGGAAGTAAATAAAAATGTCTGTAGAGACAAAGCCCAACTGTGTTTTTATAAAGGACTAGAAGTTCTATTTAAAGAAGTGTCATGTGATTTTATGAGTTATTATGAATAAGTAAAAAATAAACTTTTAGAGTGAGTAGACCTGGTTGTAAAAAATAATGAAATAGACAAAGCCGTACCGTGAAAGCAGGAAAACGTATTCAAAAAAGGACAAGTATTTGTTTTTTAAGAAAAAATATGTGAGTTAACAAGTATGTTTTGAATAAAAGACAAAGTAGACAATTTCTGATTATTACAAAAGTGAAAAGTAAAACTGAAAAAGTTATTTTCTAAAAAGCGACGGGATTTTTGCTAGAACGACGCCATGTGGTTTAAATAAGGAAGTAGTATGAATAAATTGAAAGTTTTATGTAAAATGGTAATTCACTAATGAAACTTGGATAAAATGTATGCACAATTATCATGAGTTTTTCAATAAAGAAAAATATTTTATTTGAAGAAAATTATTAAAGAACTTTATAATTAAAAGATATTCATTGTTTGACATGTTGAGATGTTTTAAAATTAATAAAAAATAAATATTTTATAAAAGAGATTGTGTAATATAAAAATATTGCATTTTGAATAATGAGAGATTTTATTTTGAAATTAGGTTGCAACCATAAAATTAATAAATAAAGTATTATCGAATTATAATTTTGGATTAATATAAAGTGTAGGATGTTTTGTATAATTTTGTCTTTTCAGGTAATACTTTAATTTTGTATGAAATTTATTATAAAATGTTTATTAATAATTAAATGTACGTTTCAGAAAAAAAGGATTCTGTATTTTATTTAAAATTCTCCAAAGTACACTGTTTTAAAGAACTGGCGACCTCAGAGAAACTTTTTATGCTCTCTTTAAGAGTACTTCTTTATAATAATTTTTAATTAATTAATTTTTTTTTTGTAATTAACATTACAAAATGGCGCCCAACTTTTATTGAAATATTAAGATTAACATCCCAAGAGTATAGTACGACCCTTTAACTGTGCGTGCAGGCTGGTGGTTGGGTTGCAAGGCGAGAGGGGGTGCGGGGGCTCTTTTCTAAAAACAGAGTTTTCTTTTCTTAAAAAACTAAGGATTTAGGTTTTAATATAGGTTGTTGTAGTCACTAGCCACACCTGAATATTTCTTATTTAAATCTATGTTTATTTTAATTGTTAAAAATAAAGTCTATTAACATAACTTACATTTATTTACAAATACATTTAATTCTTGAATAACGTGTGTCGTTTTAATTTAGGTTGTTGTCACACATACAATTTTCTTTGATAGTACATATCCATTTAAATATTTTATAAATATAATTTGTATTTATATTTATCATAATGAAAGACATGCTAATATGATTTGGTACATTTAATATTTCATAATACTGTAAAACATAGTCTGATACATATTTACATTGCCTTTATAAACATCCCTTTTAGTATGGCATAATAAATCAGCACAAAATTAGTGTCGGGTCGGGCGAAAAGGAGCAAACAATGCCCATAGGCTCCCCATCAGTATGTTTTCTGCCAAGATAGTAGCGAAGGGTTCGCGTGCACAGATAGACGGCTGCAGTATAATAGAATAGTTACAATGCATGTGCATAAAGTAAGTGTCCCCCACTACCACCACCATCTGATTCTGTATAGTACAATCTACTGTCAAGAAAATGGACGTTGTTTGCTCTTACTTTGTACTACAGACTGATTTAGGTTTAACTTTGGAATACGTACAACATCCAATGAGCCTTGTGGTTAGTAAAGATATGAAAGAAGTAATCCCCAAACCACAAATAAAACACTAACACAATTAAATAAACCCTTCGTAATATTGGTTTCTATCCTTTTGAGGATGGTAGCTATGTTACCGAAATGTACATAAGGGTTAAACTTCCTAACATTAATTGTGATAAAGTTTTATTTATGGTTTTGATTTACTTCTTCTATGTTTTTGCAATACATGATTATAATATTCGTTTTATTTCATAAATTTAATCCATAACAAATTTTCGGGTGATTCCTGAACAAATCTGGATAAATTTCCAAACACATTTCTTTCTCATTCAGTCTAGAAACTTGTTACATGACTTTGAACATAGGTCTGAGGTAATTATAAATTCAGGATTCAATTGAGTTACATATATTTTTATATTTACATTGTAACTATTTTCCTTATTTGAGCAACCTCTATCATCTTTTAATCATAAAAAAAATGAAATTTGTACATTTTCAAAACAATTTTATCACATTTAAGTTACAATATCCCCCCAACTATATAATTATATACCTAAGTGACATATTCAAAGAGGTTAGAGGTCATTTGGTATGTAATGGTGCTTGACCTTCATCGGGCAAAGAGGTTCCCGTCAATTTTTAGTGTTGGAGGAAGCGAGTGAGTTAGTGTTCCGCTGTCCTTTTGTTATTGTGTTTCTAGACAGTGTATTACGAACAACCTCCCCACTCCAAGCCAGACCACCCTCCCTCCAAGCGCCATCACATAACAAATGAGCTATACAAGGTGAAGGAAACTTTTGATTAGTTTTTGAAAAACTATTTAAAACACACACACATATATATATAGAAAGACAAGGAAAATTTAAAAAACTCATGAAATGAAATCAAACAAGGTAAAACAATCAGCACAAGAAAATTGAATATTTTAAAATTATAGTTCATCAAGGGAAATGATAGTATTTTCTTTTATTTACTATTCAGGTCTCTATTAAGATTAATATAAAATCTATAAAAGTACTTGGAACTAAACCATTAGTATTTTAAATTTTTTTTAAAAACTTCTATATCTCTCATACGAATATTACACTTTCCTCTGGTTATTATTTCTTCTAAGGGGGCATCTAGTTACTCATATATCTATACAAAGCTTATGATTATTATTTAACATGGTGCCTAGACTACGCTCAATTAATACACAAGGGTGCATAAACAAATTATTTAACATACATGGATTAATTAACACATGAGTTAATCTTGGGTCTGGGATTCCGTGCCTGCTTTTCCCCTTTTTGGGGAGAGGGCATCACATATTAATTATATCTAGAAGTTATGAATCAATTTTCTAGTAATAATGCATTAATAAAATGTTTATAAAAATATGAAAATTGATGGAATGACTTGGTTCCTATATGACCTTTGATATTGGCTAAAATATCCAGTTCTGATTAGTTAATTTTAATAAATTGTATAAAATGATTGATCTAGTCCACAACAGTTCAATTAAATTTAAGAATTTTGAAATAATTTTGCTTAGGAGTAAGTTTATATGAACAGTAGTTTAAGGATAGGTCTCACCCAGTTTGTCTGAAGTTCAATATTAAGTATTTATTATATTTCTCAATTAAAAATATTCTTTTAAAAGTCTAAAATCATTAAACTTCACTCTGGATTGTTTAAATGATACTTTCTGATGGGTTTCAGCTGGATAACTGGTTCCTTGATAATCATTCGTTAAATTGTTTAAAAAAAATATTTTCTGGTATCAAACACGGACATTTCTTCTTCATTTTCGAATACCTTAGTGGTAGTTCATTCATTTGAATACTTTTTCTAAATGGAATGACAAATATTTGAAATTATTCTTATATATATATATATATATATATATATATATATATAAGTTAATCAAGTGGTTTTTTTTGTCATGAACCTATACAAGCAGGAGTTGTTTTGAGAATTTTAAGTGGAAAATTTGTTCTCAATAAAATAATACATTATTTAACTTTTCTAGTGCTAAATATTAATTATTCAAATTTTTACTTAATAAATTTAAAAGATATACTACTATATTGCAAAGTTATTAAATACTTTTTCTTGAATGAAAGAAAATAATTGAACATTTTAAATAGGAACTCTACCTATTTCACTTCAGTACCTACGGTAAGTTCACATTACTATTACCGCCTGTGTTTATATATTTTGTAGTATAATGTGATGGTTATTTAATAAAATTACCTTAAATCAGTAGAATAGAGTGTGATATTTTTGTTTTAACTTACCTTTCAAGACTTGAAGTAGAAGCTTAAACAGCTTTAATATCTTATTTTTAAGTTATTTTAAAACTACAATGAGGTCCTTACACTAAAGATAAAAATAGAATTATCTTTTTCATTATGTTATCAGATGATTTCAGCATTTTATGATAACCCTACTTTTCCTATTACTGCTTTAATGAATGTGTAATACTATAAACACAAGGTGATAACAATAATTAAAATATATGAGTACATCTACTTTGGAAAGTGAATTAAACATTATTATTTTTCAATATGTTTTGCAAAAATAATCTTAAGAATCTACTTTAAAACTACCTTATTTCAACAAATGCCATTTTGAAATCATAAACAGAATTAACATATTATTGAGTCCTCATTAGGATCGATTTTCCCCCAAACCCAATATGTTATTATTAACCCTAAGGCTCATTGGATCTTATACTTCATAATATATTTTTATTCTCTCTCTCTCTCTCTCTCTCTCTCTCTCTCTCTCTCTCTCTCTCTCTCTCTCACTCTCTCTCTCTCACTCTCTCACTCACACACACACAGTATTGAGACCGTCTGGAAAAGTCAGTTGTCTCAACACACACGCACACACACACACACTCTCTCTCACACACACACACACTCTCTCTCTCACACACACACACTCTCTCTCTCACACACACACACATACACAATATACATTTTGTTGTATGATTCTAACATAACACCCATTTTTATTTGGCATATAAATACTATTTTTGAAAACATTATGCATTTCCTACTCCATCTTGAATCTAGCGTATTAAAAGTGAAATTCAAATTTTAAAATTATAGGACTTCTTGTTACACTTAAAATTACATTTCCAGCTCATATTCAGAACAATGGTACAGATTTACTATGATTTTACCATTAGGCTAGATATATACATTTTAACAATTAAATAAAATGAATACAAGATGGACAATGCAAATGTATTTCAATAAAACTAACTGTCCATTTTATAAGAAACAAATAAAATTATTTTAAATGATTTTAGTATTCTCATGTTGGGTATAAAACAGCTGTTGGATTTAAAATTTGTATTTTTTAATATTTTTTTTATCAAGACAAATTGTATTCTTTCAATGAGCCAGCCAACAGTTGTGAAGCTGCCCAAATAAAGTATTAATTTTAAATAAATGATACTTTCATAAATAATTATGAAAACTGTCTATTTTAACACAATTTTATTAACTCGCTGTTCAGTACAAATTTTGCAATCGATTTTAAACTAAATTCCCGATGAGCTAGATATTTTTAACTTTAAACATAGCTCAGAACTGGATGGCAGTACAATATAAATTTGCTTTCTTATCTGTCCATCAATTGCTGTTATGATAAGAAAGCAGTTAAAGTTGGCGCATTGACAGTGTAGCGGTACGACTTGTTGATGGATCAACGATGCATACATTATTTAAATTACCAGTTGTGAAAAATGGTAGGAAAATTAGGACCACTCACTGGTAACTATTTGAAGGTCTTGCAAAATCAGTGGAAAGACATTGAATTCTTGTTCATTGGTGAGATTTCCATGGTTACATATAAAATGTTTTGCATGATCGTTACTAAATTCCGACAACTGAAAAAGAAGGGAAATGAACCATTCGGTGGCATCAACATTATGGTTTTTGGAGATTTGTTAATCTCATAAAGATGTTTAAAATCAATTGCAAAATTTCACACACACACAAGACTAAAAATCAGAAAATAATTATTTAAATAAACAAAAAAAATTTAAAACTACGTTTTCAAAAATGGACTAAATAGCTATGAAAATACTTTTAAGATTTAAACGAAAAACATGAGGTGCATTCAATAAATGATAGTAAGGAGTGTAGTGAACAGCTATCGTTATCGTTGAGAAAATTGTCAAAATTCCTAATGGAGGTTAAGTACCTCCTAAATCAATAGATGAAGATAATCTTCAATTATCTATTTCATGTTGCCCATGTTTTTTGTTTTAAATCTTACAAATATTTTAAAACTATTAAAAATTTACAACCACAAATTTTCAGGACAATCTGTATGGGGTTATAAATCTGTACGGGGCTAAGAGAAATTACTTTATATTTTTTAGTCCGCTTTAAAAATGTGGTTTAAAAAATATTTTTGTTGTTTTTATTTAAGTATAATTTATAGTTTAATTGTTAAAATTTGTTCATTTTTGATATAGTTAAGCGATACATTTATTAGGTATGGCATTAGTTTGAAATTAAACAAAATTGTAGAATAAAATAGGGAGGACAACCTACACAAAGCAATATAGACACATACAATTTTCAAAGTAGGCTACTGTATTTGATTTTCAGTCCAAATACCGGCCAACTAGATTCAAATTTACTAATAATCTTTGTATATTTTGCTATGTCTAAAAGAAGTCCTTGTTGTAATAGATCTTGGTATGTCAGTCTACACACCTTCCAACAATTGTCGTTAAAGTCAGAACACTCCTTCAGAAGATGTTTTTATCCCACGTCTGTCTTAAGATGAGACGGCATCTTTATTACCTATTATGTCAAGTTGTCTGTTCTTAGGAGAGTGCCCTGAGTCAGGCGTAATGAGTGTTTATTCCAGTCTAGTGTATTCACCTATAAATACCTTACAACTGGTATAATTCAACTATGCTACCTTAGTTTGCTCTTTATAAGTTCACCCAACCTATAAGCAGTATTTTGTACATAACAAGGTGCCTTCTCTCAAAGAGCTAACACAATTTTACTAGCCTATCTGTTTTCATAGTCCTTTTCATAAAAGACTCATCTTTTTTCTCTTTGCACTTAGTTATTGGAGCACTCAAGTACTCCGTTGAATTATTCACAAGGAAGATTCCTACTCAAGCTGGCACTAGAGTTTTTAAGACTACCACACTATAAGAACAAATCATTGCTCTACTTTCCTTCTTTGCTAAAAACTTATTTAGCTATGTGTACTGTAAAATAGCATAGATCTGTGACAGTAAAACTGTAATGTACCATACTCCTTTATGAGGAATGATCCTCAAGTTTCCGACTTGGAGCATACAGGACTGCTTCTATTGTTACCCTACTTTCGAGCCTGAAACACAGTCAGTATCTGTTCCTTCGAGCTTTGGAACCATCTGTTAGAAAACCATTCTACCCAGATTTACTACCCAGGGTAGCAATAAATTTCACTGTTACAAAGAGAGTATCATCACAGCCATATATCTATCCAACCCCTCTATAATCATATACAATAAATTCCTGCATTGTTTCAAACAATAATCTTCATTATATAAAATCATATTAAAACAATCTGCTTATTTTTTTCTACTCCCTCCTTTTGTCTATGTTCAAACCGATTCCAAGAGTTCCAGTAATAAGTGAGCATTGCCATCTAAGATTGTTTTCATATTTTACAAATTATTGGTGATCAGTAATTAGATTCTGACATTAACCTTCACATTTCTCTAAAATTTTATTCAAATCACTTCACCCAATTTTGTGATATAAGCCCTAAGAACTTTCATATCATAGTTTGTTGTTCATTTTCTCTTTTTTTTCACCAGTAATTTTAGTTCTGCAGTTTTCAGGAAGATAATGAGCAGTACATTTTGTTTGTTTGATTTTTAGTTTTGTAATTGTTTATGCAAAGGTTTGTACAATGTGTGTCACTATTTATTTAATTAGAAAGTAAATTTCGATTTTAAGGTTAAAATTGTGCATTAAAAATTAAATTAAAAATCCATTTTCCTTCAAAAGTTTGAATTTTGAAAAAGGAAAGAATTGAACGAAATAAAATTGTCTGAAATTGTAGGAAATATATCAATAAATAATGGTATATATTATATATATATATATATATATATATATATATATATATATATATATATATATATATATATATATATGAGTACAAAAGCCCCACACTGGAGTATAAAGTCTATCAATACTGATTTTCAAATGCAACTCCTACATTTTAAAAATTTAAGAAAGTTCAAAAACTTTCTAATTTAAAATTGATCTCTATATTTTCCACTCCTAGAAGTTGAAGGAAGTCATTTCAGTGTTATCACTCTAGCCTAATTGCTGTGTTTACTAGTCTAGAGATCTGGTGATCTTTTACAAAAACTTGTTTTTGTTTTGGTAGTGTTTTAATGGTGAGTTATTCTTTCTTATTTTCCAATGAATACAATTATGCTGTCCATCAGCTGGCTTTCTTTCTTTAAGGTTGGTATTTATTTAAAGGTTCTCTGCATAATTTATCTCAATTCAATAACAAAAAACAAAATAGGAATTTCTTACCAATTGCAATATGATTTCTTCTTATAAAAAGTCACAAATCTGAAATCTTAACTCTGAAGAGTTTTTTTTTCAATATCTATATTAAAACCTATTTATGTATTTTTTTTTTTTTTTTTTTTTTTTTAACTCTTAAGTTACACAATAGTAACATAAATTATTCACTCTAAATCTTTAAAGTAGAATGGCTTTGTTAGGATTATCATGAAGTTGTTTTTAGATTAAGTTGTTTTGAGCCATGTGGTGCTGACATAGATTACACTTGAGTTTTGTAATATCTTTATGTGATTCGGTAGTCATTTACAACATACTTATTTTATATTTGTTTCATCACCTATAATTTAGGCCTAATTATACAATTTGAATAATTAATTTATAGTTGAACCATTTAGGTTCAATTACTTAAATATCTATTCTTTGTAATTACAGGGCAACCATTTATTTATTTTTCATCTACAATGAAGAGAATTTTAAAAAAAGGAAAAAAAGATTGTCGTGACAAACTTTCTTAACACTACTTATGTAATAAAATGGAGTCTACATTAACTGACTTAACTTTCATTTTTGATAGTGTGAAATAATAGTAGGATATTTGGCAACATGCCGAATGACTGCATATTATGTTGACAATGGCACAGTCAAAGGAGGGGAATAGGAGTTTATCTGGAACTCATTCATTGTTTTATTTGGGTAAAGTTTTCTCAAAGAACTAAACCATATGTGGATCGGCAGGATTAATATTATTGTTAAATGGATCTATTAGCTAAACCTTACTTTGATTTATTAATCAGTAATCCAATTCTATTTTAGATTTTCTTGTTTCGGGTAGAAATTCTGGACATCCATTTAATACGATAATCAGGAAGGACCCTAGGTATTAGATGAAATGTACCCTTCCTAATAAAAAAAATAAAATAAGTATTTACAATTTTAGATTGAAATTTTGATAGAAAATATTAAATTTAAAACATTTATTTAAATTTAATATTTATTTTATTTTATTTGTTGGATCAATTTAGGTTGGGAAAAAATTACAGAAACGTTTTCTTTATTCTCTTATAAATATTATTAGTAGCCTAAATGTAATTTATAAACAAAAACTTACAAATAAACAATAATGAAAATAAACTCATTGTCTCCCCCCTCTATTTAAAACCCTGAGACTAATATATTTTTGAAGGAGAAGAGTTGCATAAATATGTTATCTCTGAGGGAGCAATATTTAATTGCCACTGTATACAGAGTGTCCCATAAGTAAGCTGTCAAACTTTAGGAAATTATTTTGTGGGTTAGGATAAAAAAAATTTAGAATAAAAATTTGTCCAAAAACGCTTACTTTTCTAGATATCCACCATAAAAGGGATAATCATGCTATTTTTTGCTATTTATTTTGTTTATTACAAAAATATAACTTTGGAAATAGAAAAGATATTGAGTTCTGATTTGGTATATGCATTTTGTATGTTACGTTTTATGTGTTCCAAAAATAAAAACTTTATTATGTATATTTTCAAAATGGTGGCCCCTTTTAAAATATTTAATTTTGAATATCTGGAAAAACATTTACTTACAAAAAATTCACAAGAGATAAAACTTTTTTAATGACAAGTAAAATGGTTTTTGTATTTTTTAAGTAGGTCAAAGGATAATTTATTGACAACATCAGAAAACATAATTTCTTGGTACCCTGTAACACCCAAGATTGATTTAGAACCAAAATATTTTTGATTCTAATACTTTTAGTAAAAATAATAAAATCCATTGCTCCAAATTGCATAAAAAATTTAAATGTGACCCTTAACTATTTCCCAATGGCACCTATTTATTATTTTTTTTTTTTCGTGTTAAATATCTCGCTAAACATGTATAAGAATAATATAAATGACAAATTAATGACACTTCCAACTTTACTGTTTGCGATAGGTAATGAAATTATGAAGGGAAAACTATAACAGAGTCCACCATGAGTTAATTATATTAAAGAAAAATAATAATTTCTTACAATGCTTACAAAAGCCAAATTAGTAGGCGAGCTAAATAATTGTTATGAGTTGTAAATTGGGTAACATTCTTCTGGTAATAAGTATTACTTCTTTTGATGATATATACAAAAATAGAGTGTAATTAAAAAATCGTTGATATGGTTAGGCCTAATTTAAAATTTGAATTAATTGAGATATAAATTAATTGATAAAAAAATAGTATTCAACTTCCAAAAAAAAACAATAGTTACTAGTTAAATTTCATCAAAATTGGTTCAGAATAAAACCTTTTTTTTAATATGAAGTCTTAACTTTTTGAAATTTGTGCTGTAGTTACTCCTAAACTAGTGATGAAAAATTGAGTTTCTTGAAAATCTGTACATAATTTTAAAAATTGAACATTGCAACACCCATTTTTAATTTTAAAAAAATGCAAATCAAAAATTGTGTAATTCTAGACTATTTTATTACTCTTGTACTGAAATTGTATTACACTACACTGTTAATAATTAGTCTAAAATGCATAATTAATAATTAAACAGATGTTAATTTATACAAAATCTGCTTATTCAAAATTGAGATTATTTAGTACTTACATGTTAAAGATAATGTTATAGATAAAAAAAAAACTTGAGTTAGATAATTAGGGTTAGCCATTACATGCTAATTTATTAGACAAAAAGGGGTTTTTAATCAAACAAAGTTGTAGTGTTTTATACATACTGGATATTCATGAATAGAATAGACAACCTATGCATTTTTCATCATTCTCCAATTATGATCTTTTAAATACAACATTGTACATTGTTGTATACTTCAAAAGAGTCATTAAATAACGATATTATTTTCATTTACAATTGCTGTGTTTTATGGAAAATCTGTTTGAAAAACATTTGTTTTAATATTTGACTAACATTTTGAATTGGCTGAACGGGATTATATTTTCATTCCGTTATTTTTCTCTACTCATCGAGACCTTTAAAATAATGTATCATATAACAACCTTATTATTTAAAATATTTAAGTTGTCCCAGATAGGGGCTCAAAAAAGTTATTTGACCAAAAATAGTATGCACTCAAATTAACATTCTCAAAGTTTAGATTTTTTATTTTCATTATTGAAAAAAATTGGAGGAATATTATGGATATTATGATTATACTGTATAATAAATGTAAAGTAAAACATGTGCTGATTTGAAAAAGGATTCTTAGGATTTTGAAAAGTTATGATAAAAGGAAGTGTGGATGTGATTCTTGAATTTCACTCCTGACTTATTCAACCTAAAAAAAGAAAATGGTTTTCCTTTTAAATAATTAGATTATATAACTAATGTGTGTTTTTTTTTATATAAAAGTGGAATTCAATCATTAAATATTTAACTAGACTGCAGCATAACAGATAGGTAGGCTTGTGTATCAATATTCAGATAAAGTACATTGACCTAATTTATCAAGCACCAAAGCAAGCAAACTAAAGTTGTTATGCATTACAAGATAAGTGGGGGGGAGAGGTCGCTGAGTAAAAAAAAACACTCTCACTTTTTCTTGTAGTTCTTGACTTACTTTTGTCTTTTACACTTCATGTGACATTTCCAAACCACTCTCATTCTCAAATCTTGAAAACAGGTATTTTTATCACTTTTAATTTATCATAATTAAATTTAGATTCTATTGTAGTTATTCACAACAATTAACTTATAAAGTTAATGAATTAGGCCTATTTATTTATTATTTATTTTGTTATTAGTCTATTTTATTCAAAAATTTAAATTAAACAAAGGTATGGATGAGTAATTTAATAAAAATTCAATTATTATGGATTTTATTTGTATATCTTTGCTTGTATATATTTTTATTTTATTTTGACTAATAAGAGAGTTTTAATAGGCTAATAACAAAAATGAATAAAACATATTTATCAGTTTTCTTATATGAACCATTATAAAGAATATAATAAAAATCTGTATATATATATATATATATATATATATATATATATATTTATCATCTTTTCTGGTAGCATATTTTTCTAAAAACTACTGAACTGATTTCAATATCAATTAACATGCATGATTATCTGTCAATGACTTGCTTTAGTTTGGAAATAAAAAAAAATCCTTCCATCTGCTACAAGGTGGTAGCCACTGGTGTAGGTTATACTTTCATAAGAAATTCATTGGAAGGTGCAAAACTAATTGATGCACAAACATTGGACTATCTAACACATCCATTCAAAAATCAAATTCTAAACAACCAAAAGTATATTTCAATGTACATCAAAAAATTCTAACTACAGTTATTGTTTAAAAAGTTAAAATTAACTATGAACAGCATTCTAAAAGGTTGAATATCTCAAAATGCCCTAACCCATTTGGATAAAATTGTGGTAAAAATAAATAAATGGATAAATGTGTGATAGGTTTATGCCATATACAAGAATTTTAAAGTACTTTTTCAATTATAATTGTATTTGTTGTTTGACAGATTGGTTTGGATTGTAATATTTTATCAACATTTGGTTGAAATTACTTGGGTCCATTTTGAATAATAAAATTTGAACTGTGTCCTTGGTTCCTTTTTTTACTTTATGACTACATTTTTTGGCAGATGTCGACAAATACACTTTGCTTTGGTACTATAATAAAATATGTCCACGGCTTTAGATTACAGCTCAGGGCATATAAATTGGTATAATTCTAAATAGCATTATTTTAAACCAATGCTCAAAATGGATAAATACTGTGCGGAGTGGTGTAGCGAGGGGGCAGCGGGGTGAGATAGAGGCAAGTGTGAGTGTCTTGTGTTATCGTTGCCAAGGAAACAAGGGTACTAGCTAAGGCCAAAATCATTATTAACTGCGTACATGCACTGAAAAGACCAGTCTCGCAGTGCCTATTTTCTTGCTTATATATTAATAAATTTTGATGATAGGTACCAAACAGTTTCATAACAGGCTTCTAATAAGTCCTATGCACTGTCATTGTCATTCAGGTGCATGTTTTTAGAATAGTCTGTAGTATGAGTGACAGCTCGCATCAGCCAATAGTCGACGTGTTCCTTCTGCTACACCACTCGTGATCTCCGAACAATAGGTAAAAATTTCAAAATAGATTTTTTTTTGTTACCGCGTTATTTTCTATTTCAACATATATATTAGATAATTTTGAGAAGTGATAATAATGTGGGTAATTCAAGACATATAGAATATAAATAATATCAAAATATTTTCCAGTAAAAATTCAACTGACAAGATTGCTTATCTTATAACAAACTAAAAACAAATTACACAAGTAATCATGCGGAGGTTCATTAGAGCCAAGTACATAAAAAACTGTAGCCAGTGCAATGAATCCACTTCTAATCTCTGAAACATGGTTCGTGAATGAACTCACAAGACAATAGTATGAAAATACTGAGAATATTAACCAACATTATGACCAATAAAACTTCTGAACGAAAACAAATTTTCTCAACATGTGGGTTTGTCAAATCCTCCAAGCGACTACTTAGGGTTAAACCATTTCCCCATATTTTTTGGGTCACCAAACAATAATTTGACAAAACAAAGCAAAATGAAGTAATGAAGAAGAGTGTCCACTTATCTAATTTAAATTTATTATTGATAAAGGTAGCATTATTTGCATCCTATTGAGAGCTTACATATGTAGCAAGTAATGTTTTACTAGTCATGTTATTTGTGCAGGAACTGAAAAGGTGAAACAATGCGGTTAGTCATATTAGAAACTTCAAACCATGTTGCAGAATGGGCAGCTAAATATGTTATGAAAAAAATCAATGATTTTAATGCAACAGCAAATCGTTATTTTGTTTTAGGACTTCCAACAGGTATGTTATGATAAAAAAGTATTTTAAGTTATGTGTATTATTCTGTACTATGTATGATAATGACTTTATAAAAAATGTTTATTTTAAACAATATGCTGTTGATAATTCTTATCACAAGTGTTGACAAAGTCAGGCTTAGTTGCAATGTAATCGTGAATCATTCATTATTAATGACTATAAGAAAATCCTCACCATATATTCACATGATAGGTCTTCAATTTTTGTTGTTGTTTTTTAGTTTATCCATTTATTTGCTCTAAGTTCATAAGTGCACTTTAAATAAGTAAGTTTCTGTGTTATGTTTGGAGGGGAAAAGAATTACCAACCCAATCTCAATTGGACATGCTTTTAATAATTTTTTCACTAAAGTTGCTTTCCGACTTTGCAATTACGTAACTATCAAATTACAATTTCTCTCTATTATATAAATATTACCCTGTTTCTTCAGCATTAAAAACAAAAATTTTTTGTTTGTTTAGTTCACCTCTTAATCAGAATTCATTCAATTTTTTTGAAATACAGTTCCTTTTCTATCTTGATACAAAATTCTTTTTTCCCTTCATGTTTTTAACCCAGTTGTTTTAAATATATTTAAATATAGAATGAAGTTAATTGTCTGCTATTTCTCATTTTGTTATTATTTATATATCCGTTTTTACAATATCTACACATTTTTCCAGAACTTAGAGATATATTTAAAATAACAACTGTATATTCTAATTCTTCTTTTTCACTTTTGTCTGTCTGCCCACAAGTCTTCTGTATTTCTTTTTCCTCATAAATGACTGAGTTCTCTTCATCCAGTTGACTGAAGGTTGGGTTGTTTTTCTTCTTCCAAATTGCAATCATTCTATAAATCTCTCTCTTGCCATAATTCTTCTGTGCCCATACCATCCTTATTGCTTTTGGATACCATCAATAATTGTATTTTAACATCCATTCTACTTCTTATTAATTTCATTTCTTATTTTTTGCTGTCTTTAATGGTGATTTCATAGTCCAAATTTCTGAACTAGAAATTACAAGCAAGTTGACTTAAATGGCTTGATTTTATGTGATAAATACCCATTATCTGTTTATCCCAAATTGCACCAATTATTACAAAGATTGTCAACCTTCCTGAATTTATTTTTGATCTAATTTCCTTATATTGCTTCCCATCACTTATAAGTTTCAAACCTGTATATTTAAATTCCTCATTATATGTTATTTATTCCCGTCCCTTTTTCCAGTACCATAACCTCATTTATTCTTCAGATTGCTGTTCATTTTGTTTTAATTTTACTCTATCCATTTTCTAGTTACATATTCAACATCATATATCCCTCACACAGAATCAATTCATCGTCGGAAAAATGTCGTGAGTATTCTGTATTGTCATTTATTGGAACTCCCATACTGTTTCAAATTGTTTTCTGAAACTCTTAACGCTTTTTCTGTGTAAATTTTGAATAACATAAAATATAAACAATATTATTAATATTTTAATTATAAATTAATGTCATTATTGATTGTAAATAATTTGAATTTGGGATTTTGCAGGTGGAACACCTTTAGGCATGTATAAAAAACTTATTGAATTTCATAAAGCAGGGGAATTATCATTTAAATACGTAAAAACTTTCAATATGGACGAATATGTAGGTAAGTTTTTCAGAAGCAAATGTAATTTTATTAGATAGGCAGTTTAGGTAATATATTCAGAGTTTAGTACACAAAGATTGGTAAGTAAGTAAACAAAGGTCTTTATAGAATATCTTTCCTGGATAAAAAAGAAGAAGAAAAAAAGTTTGACTATAAAAATAAATGTTATACAGGCTTTCACAGTGGTTGTCATCAATATTAAAATAGAATTTCTAGACTGTTCACTACATAGTTTTTTCAGTGTACGCTGTGAACATATCAGACTCTTCAAGAAAGCCATTGAGAAAAACAGTTGAAATGTTGGCAATTAACATTAAAAAGAGTAGTGCACTGAATAGACTAAAAGTCTAATTTTAATATAACTTAAACATAATTAAAACTTGTTCAAAGATAAAAGTAATTTTATCACAATTTTATATTTATACATAATAATAACATATAACAATAACAGTTTGAAAAAATGAAGCTTATAGTATACATACTGTTAAAAAAAATTCTTAATTTGGTTTTGTTACATGATGTGTTAATTTTACATTTCTCTAAATTAATACCTTTGTATGTAAGAACATGTTATATATTTTGTCTCGAATTACTGTCCATTTAATTAAATATGATTTTTTGAAAAGCCTTAGCTGAGAATCCCCAAACCACATAAACAGGAAACAAAAAACTAAGACTATTAATAATCTAGTTATATTTATAATACTACCCTTATATAGATTTGAATGACATAGTTATCATCCTCAGGAGGTCACAGCTAAACTGATAAATTAAAAATAAACAAAGCTCCTCTCACTCTTATTTGATGTGATTTTATAGTTGCAGAGAGCATTGACCGTTCTACATCGTCAGGTTGTTTACCTGAGGTAAGATGTGTCTCCATGTGATTGTACTTTAAGAGTGGGAGGGAGACACTACTTAGCACATGGTTTTATTTTTATTCTGTATCAGTTTAACTATAACCATCTAAGGAGGATGACTATTTAATGAGATTATCAATGGAAAATGTACATCAATACAGTATAATAAACATAGGATTATTAATACATTCTTTGTTTTTTGTTTCCTGTTTTTGTGGTTTGGGATTCTATGTTTTCCTTATTGTGAACATCACCACAGTGCTCCTTGGACATTTAATCTAGATCTGCCAATTAGATTTATTTGTAAGTGTCATAAAATGCCATACTTTGAAAACAAATAAAACTTTGAAGTGTTGTGTGTAGTTTTATATAAATTAATTTAAATAACAATTTTATATGAAGGAAACCAACAATATTTGATTTTTTTTTTTTTTTTTTTTTTTTACTCTTTAAAAAGGAAATAAAAATTGTTGAAAAAAGATGACTTACTTTGACAGATTCTATAGATATTGAAATTCAATCCCAATGTGTACAAAAAGTTCAAAATTAATTTTATGCTAAGTAATAAAATATTTAGTTTTCATATTATTTTAATAAAAAAAAAAGTAGTCTTACAAGAAAATGAGCATAGTAATAGAAATCAGCTTTACAAAAACTAATCAGCTGTCTTCATTTAAAAAGGTTTACCAACCCAAAATACTAAAACTTTACCATCTTGTGGCATATCACAAGAAATTGTGTTTCTTTAACAATTAATTATCATTGTTATTAAAAAGTAGTTGAATTGGGTCATAATTGATGGAATAATAATAGTTTAAACGAAGGCCAACTTGACCATCTAAAAATTGATTATTAGGGAAGTTTAAGGGTTAAACTATGGTTTCTGTTTAATGAGATTTTCATATGTTTAATGAAGTTTATTAATTATTGATTGCAGATTTACCACGAGATCATCCTGAGAGTTACCATTTTTATATGTGGAATAATTTTTTCAAACATATAGATATAGAGCCAAAAAATGCACATATATTAGATGGAAATGCACCAGATTTACAAAAAGAATGTGATCTGTTTGAAAAGGCAATCCAAGAAGCAGGTGGTGTTCATCTTTTCATTGGAGGTAAAAGTTTCATTATTTTGAAAAGTTGAAAATTCCCTTCTATAAGTATATGTTTTCAATTTTTTTTTCTGTCAAGGTTCATGGTCAGATCGCAACCATGCAAAAAACAAATTGTAAATTGTAAACAAAATACTAATACAACTAGAAACATTAAAATGAGTTATAGTTTTAAAGTGGATAATGTGTTTAATTTGGTTGTTAAAATATCTAAAATATCTAAAATATTTTATTACTTTATAAACCTAATAAAGTTATAAGCTAAATTTCAGTAAATAAAGGAAAATATAAATTATCAATTTTTTGTTTAATTAGACTTTTCAAAACTAAATTTTCTATTACATTTTTTAAATTACACACAATATATTTCGGTTTACTGTGGTTTCTATATTTGGCGTATGCATGCTGTGTACCTCCATCTGTTGGCAAACCACAGACACAATTAGAGAATCAATTGACAGTGTTTTCGTTTGTTTGTGAGTATTTGAATTGCATTCTCCGATTGAGAATCCTGCTGACTGTGAAATATGCGCTGTGGTTCATTTTCTTAGTGCTAAAGGCGTGAAAGCAGCTGAAATTCATCGTCAGATCAGTTGAAGTGTATGGAAAAAACATTATGAGGGATGTGATGGCATGAAAATGGGTGAGAGCTTTTAAAGATGGCCATATGAATGTGCCCAATGAGGAACGAAGTAGGCGTCCTTCGGTCATTTCTGACGATTTGGTGCAGAAAGTTGATGGAAAAGTAAGACAGAACAGACACTTTACAATTTCGTTTTTATCTTATGAGTTTCCTGAAGTGTCAAGAAGTGTGCTTTATGAAATTGTGACAGAACGTTTAAATTATAGAAGTTATGCTCATGCTGATTTCTACAATAGATGTATTCAATAATACGATAAGTTCTACGATTGAGGTTCTACAATACGATAAGTGCCTTAATATTGGTGGGAATTATGTAGAAAAGTAGATAATTACAGGCTTTCTTATAAAAATAAAATTGTTAAGAAAAGTTTACTTGTTTTATTTTTATTTCAAAACAGTACTTATTTGAAAACCATATCTTATATTTTAACCCTTTTCATGTTCTGTGTTTATCACTTGATAATGAGAGGTAGTCTACTCTGTCGAAACATTGCGTATTTTATATACATAATAATGACTGATGTCTGAATAAATTATACAAATAATACACAAGGTGTTAAAGAAATATTATTAAAATGTGCTAAACAAATGGCACTTTTTTTGATTTAGGGGCTCTCAAAACTGGTGCATTGGTGCATCCACAAAACATTGAAGATGATATTTTTTTTTCTATAAAAATGTTATTTACATTATAGAAATACATCCATTCTGAAATTGTTATAAACTGAGTTTTTTTTCTCATGTACTTCTGACAGACTGTTTATATATCATTAATGTTTTAATTGTGTTTTATCTTGTTTTAGGAATCGGTCCTGATGGCCACATAGCTTTCAATGAACCTGGCTCTTCCCTTGTATCAAGAACGAGAGTCAAAACACTTGCACAAGAAACTTTAGAAGCAAATGCAAGATTTTTTGACAATGATATAAGTAAAGTTCCTAAGCAAGCCTTGACTGTTGGTGTTGGTACAGTGATGGATGCAGAAGAGGTAACGTAACACACACACTCTCTCTCTCTCTCTCTCTTTCTCTCTCTCTCTCTCTCTCTCTCTCTCTCTCTCTCTCTCTCTCTCTCTCTCTCTCTCTCTCTCTCTCTCTCTCTCTCTCTCTCTCTCTCTCTCTCTCTCTCTCTCTCTCTCTCTCTCTCTCTCTCTCTCTCTCTCTCTATATATATATATATATATATATATATATATATATATATATATATTCTGCTGAATAATGCCTGCTGCTGTACTTTTTGGAAGTGTTTTAGTAAACGCTTGCAACTGTTCATTCAACTATTTATATGAGTCATTATAAGACTAGACCACTAAAAACACTTTAAAGTTACTGAAAACCTGAAAACTTTTTAAAAGAATTATAAACCGAAGTAATTACAGAACTAACCTATAAAAATATTAGCTGATAAATATACACTCACTTATATTCCAAAAATATAACTACAAAATGATGAAACAAGCTTTACACATAATTTAAACATAAAAATTAATTTTTATCTTAAAACATAATAATAATACTATAAAACACAATGTAAAAGATAGAAACTTCTTCATGTTTAGCATAGCAGCAACTTGCAGCTGAGTCTATATTATAAGAGAAACACTTGATTTCATAATTTAATTTAAAATAACAAAATGCACTGGGTACAGACAGACTGTTAATAATAAAAAATAAAAAAACTTTTCTACATGTTTTGTACATTTTGGTTTCTTGAAATAGTCCTAAATATAGCCGGTAGAGATTATTAGTTGACAGACTACTGTCATGCAAGCAGTGCTCGGCAATCCACAAATACAACAGGTAAAAATCATGCGAGCCTGCTCAGCCTACCACATTGAAACGTTAATTTTTTTATCTTTAAAAAAATCTTGGATAAGTTAGTTAACCAAAAATGTCATTCATAAGTTTAAACATTGACTGTTATCTAAATTTATGTGTAAGTTATGTGTAAAATTATGTGAAATTCAAATTTCACCATCTGAAAGAGCATCAAAAAACATCTGAAATACATAAGAAGAAAATTTAATTGATTTTTAGTTTATGAGAGAATTCAATAAAATTGTTCAATGCATTTCAAATTAAATATTTTTGTTTCTGCTCTTTTAAATACATTTTGAAATTATCTCCAAAAATGAGACCTCAATGTTAGGTTGAGAAACTTCAGTATAATAAAATGAGATGTGTTTATCCTTTTTAATTTGTAACCTTTTAAATAACTATAAAACCACAATAAGATATTGAAAATAGATTTCTAAGAATATTTTTCTGAGAATATGGAAATAACAATAATGTTTAACATAAATGATTGTAAAAATTCATTTTCTGTGATGGATACATGAACGTTTATTTTTAATCTCTTATTTCTTTCTTAGTCATAAATTATAAATAAACCAAACTGTTACATATAAATAGATGCTACTTTGTGCTCTGAACTAATAATATTTAGCATTGTTACAGGTTATGATTTTAATAACAGGGACCCATAAAGCCTTTGCGCTGTACAAAGCAATAGAGGAAGGTGTAAATCATATGTGGACAGTATCTGCTTTTCAACAGCATCCACATACGATCATCGTATGTGATGAAGATGCGACACAGGAATTGAGAGTTAAGACTGTCAAATATTTTAAGGTAAATTTAATAAATATAATTTTTATATAAATGTTAAAATGTCAATCTTTAATTAATTATAGACATTAAATGTGCATCTACTTGTGGGAATACTGTGTATAACATTGAAGTTTTTAAACTATTATAATGTTCAAAATATTTATATTATACACAAAATATGATTCATGTTGGATGCTTATTTTGTAAAGTATACATAAATTTCTTAAAACGAAATATGTTCAGGCTTAGTGCAGGGTAATTTAAAAAACTTTAATTTAAGATATTATATAAAAACAAAATTTATATATTATAAATGAAAGACATAGGCAATTACATTTTACAATCTCTGTTTTATACAAGCCTAAATTGATCATAATTATACAACATTTATATGAAATTATTTCTTTGTTAATTAAAAAGTTCTTTGTATACCCTGGCTAGCAAAATGAAAATTGAGCATGAGATTGACTCTATACAATACTTATTAATTATCCACTGAATGGTTTATAAAATTTTATATCTCAAGGAGGGGGAGAAATCGAAGTATTTCAGGTTTCTACCAATAGATGTAGCATACTGGCGCTGCGTCACAATACTTGTGCTCATTTCTCTTTAGCATCTCAAAATGGAACTCAATTGATTTATTAGTACATATCTTCACACTTTTACAATAATTCATTTTTCACTTTTGTATACTGATTATATTTATGCTTTTAATTTTTTGAAAGGTATTCTGTATTAATTGTTAATGTGAAAATTTAAATATCATCTCCTTAAGATTAATCTGCGAGACACGCCTTAGCTGTATATTACATCACAATGACGTCATTAGAAATATCTAACTTTAAGACAACAGCTGATTATTAATTATAATTTTATTGAATTTAACTCTTTCAATATTTATGGCTACAAAATATATCTAAATATTATAAATGATTCTCATTAATATATATATATATATATATATATATATATATATATATTTTAATTTACTTAAAATCTGATACCTAGCGTGTCCTTTGTTTGTTGGAAATTATTGGTACAAGAGTATTATTTAGTGTTTAACTTTATTTAGAGTCTTGACTTACTGCTTTGAACTTTACCTATTGTAAAAGGTCATTCATCTTCTCCACTTTATATGCGATTTACTTAATTAAACATATCTTATAATTACAGTTTTTTTTTTTTATATTAGTTCCTTTAATATAGTGTTGACGTATTTCATTATTGAATAACATGGGTTAGTATTCTTTTCAGGTTAAATTTGAACAATTTTTTGGTTAGGCCTAGTGTCAGTAACAAATATCTGAATTGTAAACATTGATGATCATTTCTATTTTGGGATATTGATAACTATTTGTTCGAATATTTTACTATTGTAATAAAATTACCCTTTTATAGAAAATCTCTATAATTATTTTAACAAAGGTTACAATACACTCTTTTCTTATTTATTAAAAACAATAATTATTCAGTTTTTCTCAATTTACAAATTAACAAGTCATAAAATCTTTAAAACGTAACAAATATTCTTTTAAATACAAAATATGATTTTATGATTCTTTTAAATACAAAATGTATTTAATCACATAGTCTAAGTTATTTTATTCAAATTTTATATAGTTTTCTCTCTCTCTCTCTCTCTCTCTCTCTCTCTCTCAGGTCTTTGGTAGGTAGGCCTCGATTTTACTTTTATTTTTACCTAAATAACTTGTAACTAATATCCTAAAACTAAACAACAAACTATATTCAAATCATATATTACTATATACAAGTATTCCAGTACTCTACCAACTCTCATACATTTAAAACATCAATATTACATTAAAAAAATTAATTGTCTTTTTCAAATTATTCAAATTGTTTTTACTTGTTCATATAAATAATTAAAAGTTCATATTTACATTAACTTGATTGATTTGCATTCAAAACTAGTCTCTCAACCAACAACTTAATTACCTTATATTTTCCTTTTGAAATGATTTAATAAATATTTAAAATCGTCTTGTTTCTTACACATATTATTATTTACTTCTGCACTAATCAAGAATTAGCACTAATCAAGAATCAATTTGATCTATTTTCAGCTTTGTCATGTGTTTATATTAGTCTATAATTTCAAAATTTTCAGAGCTGTCTTCCACAGGTTATGCATGCTTAATGATCTACCAAACTTTTTTTCTCTTTTTTTTTCGAAAAAACATACTTTTGAAGAAACCTCAGTTCGTCATGACCCACACAATTAATTGTTTTTGTGCTATAATTTACCAATGATAATCTCGTATTTCACTGAGTTTTTTTATCATGTTACACTTATAATATATTCTTACAATAAAATCGGTCTTATAAAATTAATTTATAATATGCTTATAAGTGATTTGAAGAGCATATTAATATTAATATTAGGCTATTTAATATTCTAATTAATGTTTATATTTTAAAGTTTTTCTTGTTATCACAGGAATTGGTCCAGCCGATTTAATTTGAACAAGCCTGAGTTTCCTCTTATGTCTTCAGTATAATGAAACATTATATAATAGTATTTAGAAGTAATGCAATTTTTTTATAACATAACTTAATAAAAACACAATCATTTGATTCATATTGTTTTATAAATGTTGAGCAAAATGTAAATCTGCTAGATCTTACATGTGACCCACATGTGTTTAAAAAAATAAATAAATAAAAATTGACAGCAGCGTGGTTTCAATTTTTTGAGGAAAGATAGTTTTAAATACATTTTACTTGGTTCTTAAATTTACAGGTTTTGTTATGTATATAAGTTAAGTAGATAAGGGAAACAAGGATTCCCAAACCACAAAAATAAGAAACAATTCTAAGACTAATAAATTTACTTGTTTATTATATTATCTTTATGTACATTTCATTGACATAGTCATCTTCCTCAAAGGATTACAGCTAAACTGATAAAGACTAAAAATTAAACCTAAAGGAAAATACTCAATAGTGTCCCCCTCTCTTTTTAATTGACAGGCCTATCACAAATCTTGCCTCAAGTAACTGACTCGAGGATGTGGAAGGGTCAATGCTCTCTGCAACCTTACTGACTAGCTCTACAACTAGAAAATCAAATTTTACAACACTTATATATAATTTTTTTTTTTTAATATTCATAAAAAATAAAATAAAGCAAACAGACATTTCCAAATAAGAAATAATAATAATAATATATAATATACTAATGAATAAATTTTATGAAATTATACACCACTGAAATATAACTTGGAAAATACTCTTAAAAAAACAAACAAATAAAAATGTCACAAATTATATAATAATGAAACTTAAAAAAGGAAAAATAATCTCAAATATACAAATTAAATAAAAATGGAACAAAATATATTGTAAATTGAAACAAATCAATTTTCACACATAATATCAAACTTATTCCCTAATAACTTGATTAGAAAATATTATATAGGCTTAACTCATTAGCTACCGATTAAAATAGGTACAAACTGTACGGCCAGTACCGAATTAATTTTGAGTTTTTTTACTTGCTATCACTATGAACTAGAAGTAGTAGGTCTATAAAAAGTGGTTTACTCACCATAACCATTTGCAGATATTAAATTTTATATTTATTAGCATTTTCACTTTTTACACAAACTATTTACATTTTTATTTTGCTTTTAGTAATTGGTTTTGGTATAGTAGGCTTCAAAGTGAATTTCCAAATGCAAAGGAACTTGGCATTTTTTATACTAAAAGACAGTTTTTGCTCTCTTCTCATAGCTGATTTTTTGCATTTTAGATTTTGCATGCTTTTATTTTGTTAGAACTAACAGCTACCCAGATTGGATTAGGTAGGCTGATTATCACCAGCAGCTTGGTATTGGTAAAGTCTCATCTGCATATCTTTTAGTTTCATTCATGACCTGAATCCAAAATTTTTGTTGTAAAAATTGATCTAAAACTTCTAATTCAATAGAATCAACATTTAGCTGCCTGGCAACAGCTGGATTTATTCTAGAATTATCTGTAAACTGAAAGTTATTGGGATTGTTTACTTTGTTTTTCCATTGCCAATGTATGAGGTTAGGCCTAGACTGTGTAATTTGTTGTAATTGGTTTTCTCTTCAGTTGAGTCACTTTCACTATTTTCATTCAAAACTACATCCTCACTCTCATTTTCACTTATTTCACCATCACTTTCATTCAAAATGTTTTCCATAAAATAACTAAAACCTTCAGAAGTAAGGAAACGATCCTGACTCGAAGCCATGTTTTGTTAGCTGACGACACTGGATAACTGATTGGATAATAGTTGTGTAAATCGACTGTTCCATAGTCGAATCGATATAAGAAAGGAATAAGCCCTTTAACTGCATTTAGTAACATTTTATTGTCAGCTCTAAATATTTGAAATACTTTCAAAACTGTCCAATACCCCGTCAGTTGTAACTTCTTTCTTTAATTTAACATTATTTAAATATAAGTTGAGTTTGGTTTGAAGTATGTACTCAGTCACACTAGATTTTTCTGGACTATTATATTTAATTTCAGACGAATGTTCCTTGAATCCCTTTATAATTTTTCTTTTTGTTTGGCCAAGATAAATCTTTTCACATAGGTCACATTTAATTTTATAAATTCCAAACTTCCCCAACATCAGAAGCTTTATCCTTGGGATTTCCAAATAAATGCTTAAGGCTATTATTGCTTTTGTAGGCTCTTTTAAAAATACAGTTATTAAAAATGGACTCCAAACCGTTGGTAATGGTTGAGTCAAAAGGTACACTTATGTATTTCAGTTTATCTTTTTATCCGGTTGGAGTGTAATATTTTAAAGTTATTTAATTTGTAAATGTTTGATTTTATTATTTTTATTATTATTAATTTGTAAAATTTGTTTAAGTTTATATTTGTAATGATTTTTTAGTTGTTGAGGTAGTCCATAAGGTTCCAGAGACCCTTCCACACCTCGAGTCAGTTAACCGAGGCAAGATGTTAACTTTTGATTGGTCAGTTTAAAAAGGGAGGGATACTACTAGGCATTTAGTTTTAGGTTTAATTTTTAGTCTGTATCAGATTAGCTGTAACTCTTTGAGGATGATGACTATATCATTGAATACGGGTAATATAATAAACACAACTGGACTTATAACAGTCTTAGTTTTGTTTCTTGTTTTTGTGAGAATCCTTATTCGAAAAATCCTCGTTTTCCTTATTGTGAATATTGCCACACTGCTCCTTAGAATTTTATAAGCAGATGTTGTTGACTTTTATTAATGGTGAAAATTAAGACTAGCTGTTAAAGCTCTTTTCATATTAATACCTAATAAAATACACATGGAAAATTTCAATTTTTACGACAATGTCACTTCAAACTCGTACATGATGGAACTAAAAATTTATATATTCAAGATAATCTCTACACACATTATCATTAATCATAATAATTTTTTTTTGGAAACTCCCAGAATTTCAAGTTATATATACCTGAAGATACATAGAGAGTGAAGAAAATTAGGTCCAGTTTTGAATGATGTAATATTATGAACTATTGAAATCATTATGTGTTGGATAACAAACATAATACCACAAAAGGTATTAATTTTCATGGTAGCAACGAAACTGCTACAGATATAAAGTTATTAAAAAAAAAATATATATATATATAGGAGGAATATCTAGAAAGTAAGTTCCATGTCTAAAGATTACCACTGCAGCACTATGGTCATGATGTTGCACATATGTGCCCAGTTATATGATTTGTTGACAAGGTATTGGTGCTATTTTCAGAAATTCAAGCAGTAGGTGTGCACATTATGTTTAGTATTTATTGTTTTAAAAAATCAAGATGCTCACTGCACGCAAAATGTGGTCTGTGATCCATTTTTTGAATGCGAAGAACAATAAACTCTCTGCAATTCATTATCAAATATGTGATATTTATGGAGAACATGCCTGAGTGATTCAATGATATGAGATAGATATGACATTAAGGATGTGAAAATGTGTACGATGAAGAATGGTGCGATCTTCATTTTTTTAATGAAGATTTGTTATGTGCAGTTGTAGATAAGATTAGAGAGAACAGACGATTCACAATTACATTACTTTCCATGAATTTTCCACAAATTCATGTTGATTTCTTCATAATATGTCTTCTGAGAAACTGCAGTGTCGAAAATTGTATGCATATTATTGGTTTCCGAGGATGTTTACGCAACAACACAAAATGAAATGGCAAGTCAGTGCTTTGGTCTTTTCTAACTTGATACATTGAAAATGGTGATGACGTCTTGAGTTGTATAGTCATTGGGGGTACAGCCGTTGAATCGAGACAACAGTTCATGAAGTGGAGGCAGACTTCATTGCCAAGGATGAAATTAAATTGTGCATTTAACCTGCAACATACCTATAACTTTCAGCTGGGAATAATTTGATCATCTCCTCGGCAGATCAGAGATGGATCCTCCTCGGCTAATAATGGTGGAAACTAAGTCATAAAATAGTGTGAGATGTACATTAGATAGCAATAAAAATGGTTTGGAAGTATTTATATCTATATATTTTTCTTAATAACCTATTGGAACTTACTTTCTGGATATCCCTGTTACTTTTTTATGAAATTTTTGTGTGAACTAAACACCTATTCTCATTCTTACTATTTTATTTTATACATTCTCTTTCTCACTTATAGTTGGTAAATTCTCGACATATAACCAATTTATCATTTATTATAAACTATATTTCAAACGTCTAATTTGTAGTAATTCTTGGTGCATAACACATGGCTAGATTTTACATACAGTCGAGCAATCTGTTCCCTAACATCCCACCTAGTTTTACAGGAAGTTGACAAGGGATATTGGAGTTGGAAATCACAAGGCATCCTGATTTCAAGAAATGTAGTAGTAAACATTTCATTTAAAACATTACACTAATAATTATATTTACATCTATTCATAAAAACTATAAAGTATAATGTAGCCTACATTTACCAAAAATAATTTAATAATACATGAAGTACACTTTACTGTTCGACAAGTTTTTGATGCAGTTAAGAGTTCACTTAACCTCTTTCTCAGGGTTTCAAGTTTGTGCTCAAGCTTACTGGTTTATATTTTACACCTTCGTTCTATTGGCTATCTGACAACTGACATCTCTCATGGTTTCTAGTATATATAACATTTAAAATCCTACAATTTTACGAACAAATGGTAATTTAAAAAATATGAAAATAATAATTTTGTTTAATCCGGTAATTAATAACAAGATTATAATTATTGTTTTTGTAAAATCCTAGAAAATGGTAAATTGATTTCAGGCAGTAAGCAAAAAAAATGTATTTTGGTCTTAATATAACCTAAAATATTTAAAGATGTGAATCTATATAATATATCATTTTGAAGATTTTAAAGTATACTTAATTAAATCAATTTATTTTCCTTATAATATGTACATGTTTTGGCTTCATGGTACTATGTTTGTATAATGTTACTTTAGGCTTTGAGTGCTGTTCATCAAAAGTTGATAGAAATGGACTGATTCCACTATCATCATGGACTGGTATACTATTTATTATTTTCATTTGTTCTATGTTCATTTTTGTGTTTGTGTTGCATTGTATTCTATACGTTCTTGTATTATTTTTGTGTTTGGTTGCACTGCATTCGATATTTTCTTGAGTTATGGGTATGCTATAATGTGTTTATTATACTTCATGCACTAGTATTTTTATATTATTTTTAGCTTTTTGTTTTTATAGTAAATTTATTCAATTTCATTTGATCATATTTATGCTTTTATTGCTTTTTTATATTATTGTTGTTTATTCTTTCTTATTTTTTGTAGTATTGACTAATTTTGTGATTGGTAAAACAATGTCAATGATGAATTAATCTGGAGGTATCTTGTACAAAACTTATTTTTGGAGTGATGCCTATCATCTCTAAATTGTGTTATAGCTTAAATGAGGGAAGTGGTTTTGCTCAAATTTGTGTATGGGTTTATTTTGTTCATCTCAAGGTGTTTTTTTCTTTCATGTTTTGAATAACTAAAAATTTGGTGGTACATAACATAATTTCGAAACAAAAAATTAAGAAATTTTTTAAAATGGCTGTAATGATTTAATCAAATTTTGCTCAAATGTAGCTTTTAAAGAATCAAATTTAACATATTTGTTGGTATATACTAGATGTTGTTTCGTATATACTAGATGTTGTTTCGAGAGGTTTCAGTTAAAATGAACCATGGACATAATTTTAATAGTTGAATATCTCAAAATTTACAACAAGCTATGTGGGATTTATCCACCTAACCAATATGTGAAACACAGATAAAATAAAAATACAGTTTCAAATAAATTTTATACAAAAATATCACTGATCATCATTTATCGATGGCTTAACACAATGATTAGGGACATAAATTTTCTAGTTTCACCAAAATTTTATCAATAATACTTACTTATTTTGAGGTATTTAACTCATTGCGGATCGTCCCCATGCCCAGCTTGCAGCGCTTGCACTGGACTAGAAGCACTAACCCGTGTTAAGCATGCAATCATTTCTGTATGTGACCTGTTCTCTCGTTAGTTCTAAATTATGTTTGCTAGATGCTGTAGGAATAGTCTATGACATCATTTCAGCTTTTTACTCATTTTATATAGCAGATCGGTTAATTAAATCCAATTTATTGTTTAGTTCTTATGCGAATCTCCTATGCATCATTGTCGACCGTATCATATCGTCCCTGTAATTGCAAAAAGTCGTATGTCAAAAATTCGGTTTTTGGATTTGTTGTGTAAAGTGTGGCATATTTGGTCCCACATGCACTAGCAAAATGTCGTATGTCAACAGCTGTTTTAACCTGAAATATAACCAATGTTTAAAAGTCGTATGTTTTCTCAGCTGATTTTGTTATTGCAAAATGTCTTATGTCTCAATCATCAGAAGTAAAGGTAAGTGGCATTTTGTTTTCCAAGTTATCTGATAGAAATAACAAAGAAGACTGTTGTATTTTTGGTAATAAGTATGGTAGAAGGGTTTAAATTTGTATATTGTACATAATTACATAATGTTAATAGCAATTAGATTTATTGAAAGAGCAATTTCCATGGTAACATTCATTTGAGATATTTTAGGTTATGTTTGCAACTACAATTAAAGTTAGAAAATTGATTTGTCAGCACTTTGAGTAGTTCTACTGCATAATTAAACATTGCAAATGAGACTAAGAACATGAATATTAACTTAATTTGGATTATATCGTGCAAAATTTAGTAATTTATCTTCATATCAAAATGTCGTATGTCTGAGTCTAGTGTTTGGATACCTCCAAAAATGCACTTTTTAGACATAAGACTTTTTGGAACATACATTAAGTGTAACTTTGATTGTTTTAGAAAATGATGCGAAGAGGAAAATTGATGGTGGAGTTGGCCGAAAAGATACTTTTAACTCGCCCTGCTTCAAACGTGAGCCTACCTTCTATTAATGGCAAACTCAACGGTGGGATGATCCAAAGGTAGATCAAGGTAAATGTTGTTATGATAATCACATCTTTTCAACTTTAGTTAGCTTAGGGCATCTCATCAGATTTAAAATTACCTTTAGGCATAAAGCCTAGACTACATTGTTATCAAATATTGTACGAAAATTATTATAGCAAAGCCTAGAACTTTAGCTTACTCTAAAGGCTTCTTCAACGAAAAGAATCTAGGTTATAAACTTCAAGCCTGACCTTTTCAAAGGCAATTTATAAGACTGTCTTATAACAACTAGACACTACTGAAAAAATTTCTTGCTTAATAAATTATTTTATTTACTTGATATTTATTGCTAATAAGAATATTGTTACTGTTGCAGAGGTAGCCCTGTCTGATAGTAGGCCTACGTCCGACCCTACCGTTACGAGTGCAAGAAGATGTTTTTAAACACATTCTGTCTGGGTGAAAAATCAGTCAGATCTTGGGTACTGAAAGGGGTATTAGACCAACCTGTACCACCAGAAAATAACCCAGACGACCCTGAGCTCATGGATGTTTTAAATGCTGATGTTGAGGAATCAAAAAAAGATGCTGGAAAGAGAGATGGGATCAGGCAATTTTTAAATTCTCTTCCTAAAATGGAATCCATTATTGTAGAGCGAAAACATCTAAGGAATACTTGGAACCTAATTGGGAAAGTAAATCACAACTGTATAGAGAATATTCCCGTTTATGCTCTGAGAGGAACAATGAACCTGCCTCAAGGGCCCTTTTTCACAAAGTTTTTATTATAATGAACTTAGGATTTTTTACTCCCAAAAAAGATCAGTGTGAAACTTGTATTAAACACAAATTAGGGAAGATTTCCCTAGACAAGTACCTATCAAAACAGAAAAGAAGGAGCCAGAAAAGAGAAAGACAGTGACAAGATGATATCAGAAGAGACAAAAAACACATTGGTGGTAGCTGTTGATGTACAAAAGATACTTAAATGTCCAGACATTAGAGCATCGTCTGTCTTCCTATTATAAAACGAAACTAAAAGTGCACAACTACTCAATTTTCAATCTGGCAAACCATGACGTTACGTGCTACATCTGGCACGAAGGAAATGGACTATTAGATGGTGATATCTTTGCCTCTATGCTTGTAAGATATCTTAATAAACAAAAAAAACAAAACCCAGACATCACTGAGGTTATAATTTGGAGTGACGGGTGCACCAATCAGAACAGGTGTGAAACCGTGGCTAATGCGCTCCTGTACTTTTCCATAAAGAAAAGGGTTACGGTGTACCAAAAATATCTGGAAGTGGGCCACACTCAAATGGAGGTGGACAGTGTGCACAGCACTATTGAAAGGAAGATAAAAAAAAAACATGAACACTACGTACCTGCTGACTATGTTAGAGACATCAGAGAAGCGCGAATGGAACCAAGACCCTATTATGTGGAAACTCTTACTTATAAAGATTTCTTTCAGTTTGCAGATGGATACTACAAAAGTATTCGGCCAGGGAATAAAAAAGGCGATCCCTATGTCACGGATCTGAGGTGCCTGAAATATACCTCTGATGGCCATATTTGGTACAAATTGGACTTTTCGGAAAAATGACAATTACTACCTAGGCGACCTAAACAAACAACGGAGGTTTACTCTCAACTGAAACCGCTGTACGAAAAGCCAGTGCCTATCACAGCTAGGAAATTCAAGGACCTGCAGGACCTTAAAAACCTTATGGAAAAAGATTACCATTTCTTTTATAACAGTTTATCACATGATGACTAAAATTTAAAGTTGTCTTAGATTGAAATGTTTTATGTAAGTCAACCATTGCAATAAAACCAGTTTATCATAAAAGTCGTATGTTAATAATAATTTCCTAACTTGAAAACAAAAGTCTTATGTCTGCATAAAAATGTCTTATGTAGAGATATATTCGTAATTTTAATTGCAAAAAGTCGTATGTGCGTGAAAAACACAAATCTGATAAGTTAGAACTATAGATACCATATTACATAATATTACATCATAAATATAAGCTCTAATCTTATTTCTGAAGTAATTAAATGAAAAAGGTATGAATTATAAAGTTTTTTTGCTCTCCTGAAAAGTGCCCTTTTTGACATACGACTATTTGCAATTACAGGGACGATATGTAATATGAAGTGAGATACTTTAATATGTAATATGATATGTAATACAAAGTTCTGAGTTAGATCATTATTATTTGATAGTTGTAGATTTAGATTTATCCACTTTTCTGTTGAGTCAATAGAAAATCATCTAAATGACAAGCTAAAAAAAGTTAGAGATGTAACACAGTTTCTTAAAGTCGTGGTTTTGAAAACCTAGCAAACAGTATTCATTGTTTTGCCTTAGAGCTACTTTAATTAATTAACATACCTTATTTGAAGTCGATAGTAGTTTCTTATATTATATTAATTGCTTATATTAATTAATTGCTACATGTTTCGCTGCCAATTTTTAACTTTTAACGAGTGCCGGTTCTGCATGATGATTTGTGTTAGACCAAGAATTTTATATGTTTTTGTGATATGTGTATGAACAATGTGTTTATGTTATTAGCTGGCCTGATGATGCTGCCTATGGCAGCGAAACATGTAGCAATTAATTAATATAAGCAATTAATATAATATAAGGAACTACTATCAATTTCAAATAAGGTATGTTAACTAGCAAACAGAACAAAATGTTTTGCTTGACAAAAACGTCATGAAAATTAGATCCCACTTTATCATACATTCATTTCAATCCTAAAAAGAGCAAGGTTTGGAATAAAAATATGTAAGTTGTGGTATGCTCTGGGTATTGTTTTGACTTAAAAATTTAGATAGGAGAGGACAAAGTTTGTAAAGAATTTATTGCAAGCAAATCAGTTGTTTTAGCCCTAATGCAGCCTTTTTTTGGCTTGGGATATAAAATTTTTGTAACAATTGGTACCCTTCCCTTTGCTTTTTGTTGAACTTCTAAAAGAAAACACACACACTATAGGCACTGTGATGAAAACTGGAGTTGATATTCCTGAATAATTCAAAAATGACTCGATAAGAAAGAAGCCGTTTATAGGTCTTCCAACTGTGTTTTAGCAATCATGTTGTACGACAACAAAGATGTCCTCATCTTATCTACATGTCATGTTGTACGACAACAAAGATGTCCTTATCTTATCTACATGTCATGTTGACTTCTCTTTTGAAGATACACGGATCTGGAAAAGACAACATGGTTTTAAAGAATAAGTGATAAAACTATACCGTTGTCATGGACTACAACAATGGCATGTTTATAGTGGATCAAATGGATCACAGTCTGTCAAGTTTTCCTATAATATGACGTACAGTAAAGGCTTGTAAGAAAATGTTTTTCTATTTAATTGATCTGCCAATTTATAATTCTTTTGTAATTTACATCAAAGTGAACCCCCTCACAGCAGAAAGAAGAAAGGCAGTACACAGATTTCAGAACAAATCTGACAGAATATTTAGTTTCATCAGTCCAACTCTCAGCGTGGCGCCTGGTCACTCAATCTGTTATGTCTGCAAACTAAAAACATTTGTCATTCACATTTTCTCGTACAGATACAACCTTACGACAATAGGTCAAATCCATGGAAAGATGCAAAGCGTGCGATTCAAAAGGGATCCAATCTGAGAACAGGTGGTTTAACAAACTTTTCTAAGAACCCCTGTATGTGGACAAAGAGTGCTTCAAAGCCATACTACATTATTAAGTGCAAAATAGGAGGAAAATTTTAAATATGTGTGAATAGGTATAAATATGCTGCTTAGTATAATTTAAGTTTTAAGAATACATTTAGTGATAAATCCTAATACAATAATAAATCAAGTTTCATGTTGGATTAATTACTAACTTTGATTTGCGCTAAATAACTGTAAGTAGAAATTTTACTTTATAAATAATATTATAATAGTATTATATAGTTTTATTACTATTACAAATCTTAGACTTAAAAATAAATTAACTTGCTATCATCTTAGCAATAATAATAAGAAGAATATGTACAATACAGCATCGAACGGGCAAGTGCCGCGTTTCGGAAAAAATAATTTTACTGGCAAGTATGTGTGTAGAGTTAAACGGATCCGCAATGATCATTTTATGTTTATTTATAGAATTTAGTTTTGTGTCTGTGTGTATGGTTTATTTTATTGTTTGTGTATCATTTACAAGAGCTGTTCAGAAAGTAAGTTTCATTTTATTATAAAAAAAGAAACAGATACAAGTAGAGGTTTTGTATTATACATAAATTAAAGTTACAACATATCAGTGAACAAGTTTTTTAATACCCTCTGTGTAAAACTTCATTTACTGTAAGTTAAGCCACACGTTGACACTGTCCTTCTACTACTCATCATTTTCAAACCACTGTGACCCTAACAATTTTTCATGTTTAGAAAAATAATAACTAGAAGTCAAATCCGTGGTGGACAGTAAAACTAATAACTCCCATTTTAAACTGTCCAGTAGATTTTGTGTGCATGTGGCAGTATGTGGACGAGCATTGTCATCCACGAAAACAATACCAGAACTAAACATGCCATGCGCTTTATTCTAAATAGTTCTTCTCAGCTTCCTTAAAGTGTCACAGTAAATTACAAAGTATATTGTAATGCCTGTCTTGTTCCATAAAATATACCTTTTATGTTCCAAAAGACAATTGCTATTAATTTTCTTGCATACAATGTTTGCCGGCACTTAAGAGGTATTCGTGGCAAGTTTATGTAACTCACTCCAACGATGGAATTTTGTCTCAACTTTAACGTAAGACTCCCAAGTGTCATTGCATGTAATAATATGATTGAGGATCGTGATCTCAATAGAAAATTAAAAGTAAAATTAGCATTGCACACATCCTCTTGGTTTTATGGTCATCAATGAAAAGTTTAGACACCCAGCGTGGACAAACTTGTGGTAGCTTAACGTCAGTTACCAATTTGCACAAAACTGTTTGTAATACCTGAAGGAAAATTTCCAATAATTCTGTAATTTTGAAACACCAGTTTTCTTAGATTTTCTCATTCATCTTTTCAACAAGACCATCTGTTGTATAACTTCTTTCTAATCATGTACATTAGTCAGTCCATCCCAGAAGAAATAGCACCATTTTCTAACACCACTATCACTCAGAATTTTCTTTTCATACACTGTACAAAGTTAGTGACAAATGTCTACTACATTTCAATTCCTTGCCTATAGAAAACAAATGACAGCACGTACTTTGAAATTGGCAGGATTTTCAATGGTAGCTGTATTTTTAACAACAGTAAAACAGCATTTTTAATAAACGTAAGAAAGGATTAAATGACCTTCACATTATCACTGCCTGACTCATAATGATCCAGACTACACAGCTGTACAAATACCATGCCACCACCCCCACTCCTTCAGTAGACAGAAACGGAATTTAATTTCCGGACAGCCATTGTATTTCTTTTTGTAATATATGATTTGTTTTGCATTTACTAGTTTGTGTTTAACTAGTTACAGTAGAAGTAGTTAATAGTCAGTTTTGTTAGTTAGTTACTGTATGTGTTAGTATTATATCGGTAGCTTCATGACAAATCAGTTTGAAATATAATATCTTAACACTAATTATTTCTTCTCATTTAAATAAGATACAATCTTGACATTAAATTATAAAACAACATATTTCACATTAAAATGTTTAAACAGAAATTAAAATATATTGTAAACTAATATATAATTCCTTAATACTGTAAAAATAGGTAATTCTTAGGATAATCATAAGCCTGCTTAGGATTTAGCATCAGTATTTTATAAATCTACAAATTTAGGAGGAAACAAAACATTAAAAATAGTTTTCATACAAAATAAATTAAATATGAAAAACAGGATAAAATAATATTGATGGTGTTGCCTTACTGAACTAATTCAATTAAATAAATTACCTTAATTTCACAGCCCACGGTCTTTTTTTTCCCCTTTTCATGACGATCATTTCGCCTCTTCTTTCAGGCATTATCAAACATTACTTGCACATGATACGCGACAACTAACAGATTGCATATTGAAAATCACTTTTTCAGTTTCCTAAGGCCATGAAACATGAAGATTAGTCAAAAAAACAGAAGTTGAAAATTTGTATGACTGCCAAACTTACCCTGTAACTTCTTATACTGAGTAAATAAAAGGAAGTATTAGATTCATTTAAATTGCATTAACAATAACAGTGATTTTTTGCCACGATTAGGAAGATTTTGTTCATACAGAAATTTCTTATTAAGACCTAGCCTCAATTCACGCAACCACCATCTTGCAATGGTTCAAAGAAATGTATCCACGATCAAAGTATATCATTCATTGTGAATTCTAAATTTTTTTTAAGCTGTTTAGACACATTTATAGGCAATATGAAAATATGTTGCAAAAAGTGCTTTGTAGATTATAAAATTTTAAGGTCTTCAAAAGTAATAATAAATACAAAACCGATTATATAGTGATCATAATATTTTGTTCATAAAGTAAAACTATTTATGAGCATGAATTTACCTATTGCATAAGCTTATTGAGTGTGCATGTTTTGTGTACTTATGTGCATGATATGTTATACTGTTGACTATTATTTCTAAGCATAAGAAACAATAATATTAATGTGCAAGGTCAATTAGGTTTTTGCCGCCCATACCAACTATAAACAGATATTTATTGATCAAGTTCTTTCACATCTTCTTGTACCCATACTCTTCTTTGCTCATTCACCCTTTTGTTGCACCTTCTTGTGCCTAAGTTCTTCTTTTCGCTATATCTTCCCATTCTTTCTTCCAATCCCTTTTAGTTGTACTTTTTCAGTAATTCTCCCATCCATGCTACTGGTTTTCCCCCTTTTCCTTCTCCCATCTGATATCCGTTATGACAGTTTATCCTCCATACTTTGAACATGCTCATAAAATATTAACAACCTACTTTGTATGTAATCAATGATACTATTTTGATAATTCAAAGAAAAATTGCAGGTACAAAATAAAGAATAAAAAGTTAAAGTAATCAATAATACATAAATTGAAGGGTGAAAATGTGATATACGTTTGATCTCTAATCTTGGTTTTCAATAAATATAATAGTTATTAAACAATTTTTTTTAATGTAAATTATCAACAATGGTGTAATTAAAGAATTAATTAATGTTGTGATTGTTTTAAGTTTTAATTTTGTGATGTGTTTAGATTTTTTATGAATAGAAGACACAGGATTACCTTGTAAGTGGTCCTTGGTATTACCTAATAGTACACACAAAAAAAAGTGATTTAGTGTTTTTTGTGTGTTTACTTACTTGTGTAGTATTGGGTAATACCAAGGACCACTTTCCAAAGTAAGCCTGCGTCTCCTATCCATACAAAATCTAAATTAATAGGCTATGTACCCTATTAAACTCTAATTTTTTGTTATGTTAGTCATAAACCAGTGACAAAACCATGGTCCATTAAACCTATTTTTATTTTATTTTATTATTTTTTTAAATTGGATTTACCAGTCTTGAAAATGTTTGTCAAAAGAATATTAGGTAGACATCAGACAATATATGATTATACAAAGATATTTAATGAAATAATCTAGGGCTCAAAATGTCATGAAACAACAATATATGTTTTGATTCAGATATAATTAATTTTGCATTATCACAATATTTTTCTTACTATGCACTTGAAAAGTAATATGATTCTGTAATAATGTGAAAATAGAAGTACAAAATATAATCATTAAAAGTATCTGGACTTCTAAAACAGATTTCCAATCTTACATCTGCTTAAATTTTAAGGTATCAGTCCTGGTATCTTTTCACATAATTTGAAAATCAAGTTAACCACATTTTGTTTATATTTTCATAATGAATGGAAATTTTCTTTACTTTTATTAATTAACTATTAACCCGTTACCGTACCAAAAATTTATGGTTATTTTAGGTGATTGGATCATATCTTATAAATAGTTCACCATAGAAAGTTGATTCTGCTGCATCTTAATTTCATTCTGATTAACGAAATCTACAAAATTATGATTTTTACTTTTTTTAAAGTTTTAAATTGTGACTAATTTTTTATGAGTTCTTGTCACTTGATTTGCCTAGTTTGTAAACTTAAAATAATATGGGTAAGAAAATTCTTGAGTCAGATTTTATAATTTTTTTTTTTTAATAGTGATATCATAAAAAAGGGTACAAACATGCATTCCAATGACTATATTTTTGTTCTGCAGATCCTAAAACGTGGGAAAAAAACCTCAAATTACTTGCATCTAAGCTGACTCCGAAATAAAAAAGAGTTAAAATAGTAGAAGCTTTATAAATTGTAATATATTTGCTTTGTTTTATAATGACAAACTGTATTATATTTCAGGATGTGGAGCATGTCCATAGCAAACTAAGTGTTGATTCCTTGCCTTCGCCAATGTGAAGTCTTTCAGGTTTATAGTGGTGGTAGTATTGATATTCATATATACACTTTTATTAGTAATATTTGCCTTATTAGAATTTAATGTATAAATTGTACTGTTTTTATTTTGTATTTACTTGTATAATTAATTGCATTTTATATATAATATTGAATCTACTGTATATATAAATCACATTATATATGCAGTATGTCTTAATAAGTCTCTAGACAGCTTGATAACTTAAATGAATAATGGTAATTATGCAATTTTAAAACTATTTTATTCTTTGCTAATTATTGTGGAATGTACAGTTTTCATCTTTAAGGTAGATTTATGACTACGATACTACAATTTGAAAGAATAATTTGTTTTAATATTAGTGAATATTTAGCAATCTATAATTTTAAAATGTCTTTTTGGTTTTAAAAGGCAAGGAACTAATTTTTAAAAAACAACTATTTATTCTACAATTTATTAATCACACTGATTTCTCATTTATATAATAATTGTAGGACTGAAAGGGGTGATATATACTTTTTTTTATTAGAAACTGTTGTCAAAACTGAAAATTTTGTATATTGAATGAAGTTTTGAAAGCTTTATCTCTTAAAAAATCACAACATCTCAAAATGATGCTAAAAATAAAATCTTAAAATTTATTTCCAGTCAGATGGAATAAGTTTACAATTTAAAATTTTTACAATTATCTTGGAGTCTCTTTTTGTGAGAGAAGGAAGTTAAGTTGTACAATATCTTCATTTTTACTCAATCTTTTATCATTGAAATTATCAAGCTACCTTATGACTTCTGGGGCATTCTGTACATGAGGTGTTAATAAGAAATAATATTTTGAATTATGTAAATTCTGTAAACAGTATACAAAGGTATATAAGTACTGTATATATATGTGGATAAGATTCCATGAAAATATAATATAAAGTTTATGTATAATAATTGTTTTAACTATTTTTCCTTGGAGTAGATATAACAATTTCCTATGGTGCAGAAATATGATAATATGATAGTAAACAAATTGTAATAATAATACACTGAGTTGAGTCTGAAACATCTCCATATTTCAAATTTTGAATGCAATGTTGTTAAGTTGTGAATATTCTAAATGTGACATTCTCTCGGATATATTTTAAATTATTACAAACATGAAAATGAAAGTTTAAAGGGGTGGGGAAGGCTACCATGTGGCCATGTGTAAAAAAGTTATTGCAGAGTTTCAGACTCTCAAATATCAAGGAATAATCTGAATTAAATATCAAATAGTAAAAAAAATGTTATTTTAATTTTCTTTTTCTTTCCTTATATATTTCGTATGAGGAAGATGGGCCTTTTAAAATAATTCTGGGAGTGTTTTTTTCAAAAAAATATAAAATTACACTTTGCAATCTACAATTAGACTACTCAAGTAAGAGATTGATAGCAGGAAGAATATTAATTCAGAACAAAAACCATTTGAACAATCTTTCACTTTTTTATTGATTTCTCCTCACATTTATCATTTATTTTAATCCATGTGACGTAAATATTTATTCAAATTTTATCTGTCAATAAAATACAGTTTATATATTTTATAACATTATATGAACAATGATTGTATACTAATGATGTTGTTAATATACTTTTTTAATAACTATTTGACAATATATTTGGAATAAAAGATATTGAAAAAAATTCAGATTTTATTTATAAGCAAACCATTATAAAGATATAAAAAATTATCTAGGCAAAAACTTGATTAAAAAGTTGTAAATCACCTAATCCAAGTTGTGGTTTTGGATTATAAAACAGATGAGAAGATTGATTAGTTTCTTCCCAATGATTTTAGAAGAAGAATTATTGAATATATCACCCAAATTCTGACTACAGAAAATGAAGACCATATCGTCTGTATACTACATCAACCAATCAATTTTAACACAATGATTCAGATCATGTATATACATGATAAACAATATTGGACATAAAATAGATCTTCATGGCACACCATAATTTAGGAAAATTGGGTCAAAAGAACATCTCCGACTTGTAGTTCCTGTGTTCTGTACATCATATTCAACTTAAAACCTTTCAAGTTATAGGCCTCTAATACTACACTCTTTGAGTTTGTTAAATCATAAAATAGTAGACAACTCGATCAATTAGCCTTAGAGGGCAAGGTCCCTCTGTGATACTTCCTCTTATTTAAAGTATTTTCTTGATTTCTTGAGAAACTTTAAAAAAACTTCAACACTCAACTAAGAGGCTGTCATTAGGCTATGTGAATTTATAAACATAATTTTAGGTTTTAACAAGAGTTTCCTTTTTATTGTGCAAGCACTTTAAGATACTGATAAGGTCGCTCGGAAGAAGTTTTGTGCAGAAATGTTATATCAATTAGATGAAAACCAGGTTTTTATTGCAAATATAATTTTTGTGATGAGTCGACTTTCTATGTAAGTGGTAGTGTACCAAAAATACACACAACTGTCAGATTTGGGGGTGTGAAAATCCATGACAATACTTGAAACATGTATGTGGTAGCTCAAAAGTTAATGTCTTTTTTTATGCCCTAAACAAGAGCAAAGTTTTCGGCCCTTTCTTTTTTCAAGAGAAAACCATCAATGGTGTACGTAGGTATGCTGGAAGACTTTAAACATCAATTGATGAGGACAACCAAAATTGCCACATACACTTCCAACAAAATGGCGGGCCGCCGCACTACCTGACCAAGATCCGGTATTTTTTCAACAACCACTTTTCAGGTACATGAGTGGGTCAAGGTGGGCCGATTTCATGGCTTCCTTGATCACTGGCAAGAACTATGGCGCAATTAAAGAAGTTGCTGGTTCAAGCAGGATATTGACTTCAGATAGAATGTTTCTAAAATTACTAATGGAAGTCGCACTGAGCGTATCTAACTAGAAAGTAAAAAACATGCTCAAGATCTTTTAATAGCCATCTTTTTTACAACTATCACTAGCGCTTCCAGTGGTGCTATTCAGTATTGACTACATGAGTTAAAATTTTATATATTTTGCTACAAAATGACACCAAAACCAGCTCTCTAAGTTGTCTGAATAAATTTACAAAGTTACGAAGTTCTTTTTGAAGCACCTCGTATAAATGTGAGAAGTTAAAAAGGTGTGGTTGTAGAAAAGTTATCCATCCTCAATATGTAATAAAAATATTTGTTATGTGATAGGTAATAGAAAAAATATAACTTTATCTATATTTCCATAAATATTTATAAACAAGATAATGTACAAATTTTAATAATGCAATTTGTCAATACAGAGAAATTACTAACCCTGGGATCATTGTAGTTTTAGAGCTGCTTGCTAGATGAACCTGTAATCATAAACATAAAATCAACTTCAAATGTTCAAGGAACACTGTATTAGCAAAACTAATACATTAATACAATTCTCTGAGGATGATGACCATATCAGATGAAATAGACATAACATAACTGGGTAGTATAATAAACATAACTGGATTTATTACAGTCTTAGTTTTGTTTCTGGTTTTTTGTGGTTCGGAGAATCCTTGTTTTCCTTATAAAATCAATTAATTTAAATAAAAATATTTCATAATTCTGAAATACTTTGACAAACGTTAATGTTCTTTATACAAAATAAATAAAAAGCTCTAATAAATTTAAGTTATTATGCTTTGTTTAGTGTTGGTCTGTTTGAGTATGTGGATCTCCAGTGTTTTAATATGAGAAACCAGGGTTCCAAATTTTAATTTTCACAGTTACCTAATTATATAAATTTGTACAGAATTAAAATTGAAGGCAATATAGGTATTTTGGCCATCTTCATAGTAAAACCTAAATGTAGACCATGGAATGTGCAAAATCACTAAGACATATTTTGGATTTTTTTTTAAAGCTTATATTTTATAATATTGGTATATCATCTCTAGCAGTCATGATTTTTGTCCAATTTGACTACAATTTTTGTCAAGTTGATAAACAAATTGAGTTTTAAAACGGATTGGACCAGTTAACTAGCTAAACTAATTGCAAGTTTATTGTTTAACTATTTTAACAATTTGTGAGTTTTTATGTTTTAAATTATAATTTTAAAGATGAGAAATTAGAGCCGTTGCTTAAATTTATAGTTTTCTTATTTTCTGTTGTGTTTTGAGAAATGTTTTGTAAAGGATAACTTGCAATTATTCAAATGAAAAGGGTGTCAAATTTAACTTCCTTTTAAAGCCCTCTCAAAGATAAAAGCATAGTAATAACAATTTGTATTCAATATTGTCACTCTAAGATGTTAACTGTTTCAATATTGGCATATTTTCCATTTTACCTGACTGCGATCTTGGTTTAATATTTTTTTTTTCAAATGTCATATATATATATATATATATATACTGTATAATTTACCTCATTATACTAAACACTTATACTGTATTTGTAAATTTTCATTAATAAGTATTCTTCAAGGAAATACAGTAGTGTTTTAAATTAAGATTTTGAGGGGTAACCCTTTTATAGCGTCAAAATTTGGGTGGTTCCTTCAATGATGTTATAATCAAGTTACACTGTACTTAGACTATACTTACGTGAGTGGAGAATGTTTTTCACTTCTTGCATTGGGAGATCAAACAGGAGTGTAACAACTACAGCAGCCATAAGCACGGCTACCACTTCATAAAACCCCAACTGAAATCATTAAAACAGCAGACTGAATAACAGTTAGTATAAAAAGTATAACTTTTTTGCTATTATAATTGTAAAATATCTGTCACTATAGGAGTGAGCAACTTAAAACCGGCCTCATATTTTGTAGTGTCCCACAACTATAACGCTACTATCGGTTGTTTCTGTTACTATTCATTTCTATTCTTGTCAGTTAATGCTTTGGTAGGCTACAATGGTAGGGTTGTAGTTGTGTTACCCAAAAATGCATTTTCTCTATAAAAATGATGCAGTAGTCAAATCCAATTATCATTTAGAATCTTTCAAGGAATATTTGTTTATATGTTTCTTAATTTTCAAACAGAAAGAAGTGTTCAAGATTTGTTAACAAATTTTTTTTAAGTACAATAGGATATGTTACAAATTCCAAATGGATTGAGTTACCTTCTGTTAGGACTCCAAAGATTAAACAATATTCATCATGGAATTTCATCAAGTAAAAAAATAATATGAAAGTTATCACAACAAAGTGCTGTTGTAAAATACACATTGTGCCTTAAGATATTACAAGACTGACATAAGCCATTATTATTTTGTACTTTTTTTATTGTGTAAAAAAAAATTGTTTATTGTTACTGATGAACTTATCAATGAACTTAACAAAAACAAAATGTATACACACTCCTTGCATGACTTAATGGGCTGTATAATGTAGTGAAAGGGATACAACTAAATTGCAATATAGCATTTGTTTATCGCCATTCCGAACATTGATATATTAAATAATAAATATAAGACTTACCATTAGCAATATTCTGTATTTATTCCCATCGTAAACGATGGCCATTTCGGCTATTCAACCATTTTCAAACTGCAGTATGTACTGTGACAACATACAATGTAGTCGACTCATGAGTCTAGTGATTTTTAGCTAATACGTAGTGCTTAAATATTTTTGCATTGTATACGTGTAATTATACAGTGTTTGTGTTAAATGATGAAGGGAAAACTTGATATAACTTGAAAATGACTGAATAGCCGAAATGGCTGTCGTTTACAATGAGAATAAATACAGAATATCGCAGACAGGCAAGTCTTATATTTATTATTTAAATTGCAATATTTATGAAATTGGTATTTTTCCATAATAATTATATTTATTAAAAAATATATTTTACTTGATTGTTGTACGAATATATCTTAAGTATTTTTAAACAAGCTATAACAGAAAAATTCATGGACTAATTTCAAACTTCCAAGGTATAATTTGTGTAATATTCCTGCATATTTCAATAAAATTCTTTAAATAATACGTTTTGTTCTCTTACAATTATATATACTTACTGCACTCAACAAGCTGAATTCTTGAGCTGTCCGTATACCACCCACATACAAGAAAAATACAATGAATTGTGTCAGATAGATCCCGTAGGACAATCTACTAACCACGATCAACCAGTGTTGCCTAAGAAAGTTGTCCACAAAACCTAAATAATAAAATATTAATTGATTACTGTTTTGTTTTATTATACACGTTAAATAAATATAAACTAAATAAACAACTCTTATATTTATTGATAAATGTATGCCATAATGACTGTAAATATTATTTTTATTTTTAAATTTAAAAAAATTAGTAAACATACATTTCATTACATTGAGTGTTGGTATAAATATTAGATTATGTGAAAGCAATTATTATTGTTGAATATTTTGGTTATTTTATTATTTAACAATAATTAATTCCATACTAACCACCATGTCCAGTAGAACAGGCAACAATACACCACGAAAGAGCTAAAGACCAGGTTATTGGTGATATTGCGGCGTAATTAGCTGCCTCAGCGGAATTATACACTGCATCCCTAGCTGCTAAGTGAGAAGGGTAGAACATTGAGATAGTGCCCAATGTAAAACATATAAACCAGCCACCAAATATGCATACCTAAACATTATTTTCATTTGTCATGATTCAATGTTTATATTTTTTTCATATATAAACTTTAAACATTTTTTAAAAACTGAATCTAAAAAACTTTTTCAAAATGTCTAAAAATAGTATCTCAGAATTGAACAGCACAAAATAGTGTCCAGGCCCTAAAAACAACAAAGTAAAATTGTGGGGGTAGCTTAGATATATTTGAGTTGTACACAATAACTCCATACAATAATCATCCATCTGTTGTTACAATAATCATCAAAATAAAATATGTACAGCCAACTCTTGATTATCTGCAATAATGTTGGTGTGAAGGGTCACGGATAAAGCAAAATTGTGGATAATCCAAAAACGCAATGTTATAAATGTGACTTGCCTTCCTTAACTTCATCTTATAATTAATTGATGTGTTTTGTGTAGATCACTTATTCAGAAACATTGAAAGTTGACTTATTTTAGTTAGAGCATAAAAATAATGGAAAATTTTGAAACAGTTAAGTTATATGTGAAATATAATTGTGTGGTGACACACACATTTAGCCAACTTCATACAAGTTAAGTATAGTAACTTTGATTTTTGGTACAAAAAATAGCAATATAAGATCTAACTAAAGTAACGGTAAAAAATATAAAATACTCTGAAAGAAATAATCAGTGTATGCATTATATTTTATAAATTGAGCATATAAAAAATAGACAAAACATTGATAGGAATAGCAGACTATTATAGTTATTATTTCTTGAAACAATCTGTTACCGGTTTTTCAACATATACAACCTTTTACTTTGTCCCACTTTTCAGATTTCTCAACACCATCTTATCAATCATAAGGCCCCTTAAGATATTCCAGCAGTGATTGAATCCACATGAACTTAAAGCTATTCCATGATTCATTTTACTTGTATGCTTTTGCAGCTATCGTTTCTCTCTGCTTACTTTCACATCCTCTGTCTCTGCCCCTGACCTTTTGCATGATCTGTCAGCTATTCAAAGCCTTAGGTTTATGTCACAAAGCTTACGACTATGGTGATTTATGTAATTAATAAACAAGAAAAATGTATAAATGAGAACTTTAATAAAAACTGTAAAAAAATATTTCAGTAGAGTATCAAAAATGTAGATTGAATTAAGGTCCTTATAAAAAATTACAAAGGAACCCATTAAACAGATACAATTAAATTATAGAAAATTGTGGTTCAATTATTTTTTTAAATTGTTTATAAATTTGCATTTCTAACCCTCTGTTATGAGGTATCGTCTACCCAAAATACACAAAGAAGGTAAATCTATAAAACCAATTGTATCAAACATTAACTCACTTTCTTTTTCAATTCTCAGAGTTGAAACATAAATTCTGTTTATTTTCCATTAAAAAATAATTTAGAACTCTATAACAATATTAACGGGAAAGGGGGCTGTTCCCTTGTATAACCTTCAAGGCTAGACAAACAAATGAATTCTGAAAAGAATTGTTAACCAAAAATAATGTAAAACCTTGGAAAACTGAATTAAAATTATTTAATATAAAATAATTAATTTTATTAACAACAGCAATGAATTGTTTCCATTCATTGCATAAGTAAGATTAAGGAAGAGGTAAAAATTAACTCTAAATAATTTCCGAAGATATGGTTGATGTATGTAGATTTTTATTTGCAATTTTTGATTTTTGAAAATTTAGTATTATTGACTTATAAGTCAATTTAAGAGCAGACATAGTTTTATTAACTTTACTCATTTAACAGTGCAAAATAACAGTTTAACGTTTATAGATAATTTATGTACATGTATTAGACACAAACATTTAATTCAATTTGACATTATTTACAGAAAACCCATAAACATAACTTAGCAACATTTGATAGTTGATCATAAAAATTGTTCTTCATACCCCTAAAGTTTTTCATAAAGGAATAAATAATATAATAAAAGTCTAATTGAATAAGTTTAATCCTAATAAATAGACGATGTAGTAAGAATACAAAGATCAAATAATATTAGGAAAAATTACTTGACTGGAAAAAAGAAAAATTAGATATATTAGTTTACTTTAAGATTCATCCCATACTAATGGCCTAGGACCTATTTTAAGTAAATTTTAATTCAAAATACTGTAGACAACAAAGGTCAAAATAATTGCTTTAAAAAAGTATTAGATAATCCTAAAGATAAAATTCTAATGTTGGAGAAGTTAGGAATTTAAGGGGAAAAAATAACATTTTATAAAATTGGTCAAACAAAGAAAGAAATAATTATAACTGGATTCAAAGAAGACTTAATAGATATCAAATACAAAAAACCAGAAAAATATACCGTAATTGACCATGTCCTATAAATAAATCATTTTAATTTAGAATTTTAAAATGTTAAAATATCTAAAAATGGGTCATCTAATATTAGTACCTGAATAGCTATGAAATCATTTTCATAATAAAAACAAACACTAACATGTTAATAATTGCAGATAAAGGTCTTATTCCAAATTTGTGTTTATTTCTTTATTGAAGCCAAGATAACCACTTTCAAGGTCATTTAGTGTACTGTTTTTTTTATTCATTTAAAAAAATTATATATTAGAAAGAGGGACAGGATTCCAGTTTTAGTTTTGGTTCGGCTATGAAGCTTATTTTGCATCCTTCATTCACAGGTTATTCCTTTTCAATTCAATCTCAGGTTTGTTAAAAACTGAGATACTTCAGATAATGTTGTCCTGTTCCCCATCTGTCCTCCACTCCATAGGATAATCCGTTTCCTCATCAAAGCTGGGTAGTAAAATATTACATGTTAAGCTGTCTCCCTCAACTTCACCATTTTCCTACATAGACGGTTTGGGAGATGAAACCCCATTCTGCGTAGACGACTACGGAGCATCCAGTGACCAATCAACAGTCCAACCAGCAGTGCACTGTTGATATGAACTCAAAATGATATGTTACAAATGTCCTGTAACACTGTGGCGATATTCATAATAAAGAAAACTAAAATTATAATACTTTATTTACAATACCAGATTTATTATAATCTCAGTTTTGTGGTTGGGGGAATCCTTATTTTCTAGTTATGTTATGGATAAAATAAAGCAAAAGCTTAAAGTTTCAAATATTTAATAATATAAATGAGCTACAATTGTTTCGCCTTGCGGCATCGTCGGGCAACTGACGATGCCGCAAGGCGAAACAATTGTAGCTCATTTATACTATTAAATATTTGAAATTTTAAGCTTTTGCTTTATTTTATCCTTGACTATGGAGTTTCAACAAGAAATATCTGCTATTACATTAAAGTTAGTTATGTTATATTCAACATGACTTTGTTATTAAATAAATTTATTGGTGTATATTTTTATTCATTTTCAGAGCAAGTTTTAAATAATTTAAAGGCTGTGTAATTATTAAATTTTTTTAATTAGTCATATTTTGTATTGTTATAATTTGACCCCCCCCCCCAGATTAACTATATGACTGTATCTGAGTAGCCTCTTGCTGATATGTATTTAATGGAATAAAACTAAATTATTATTATTGTGTTTTAGTTGTTGTTCCTGTAATGGGGATTTAGGGGAATTATCAACTATATTATTATTACAATTTTATCCTCGTTCACAACTCTCCATTTCTTTGTCTTCATATTTTGCACATTGTTACAAGTGGTGAAAATTTCAGGACATATTACTGTCTATTATTATTGTTTTTCTCTTGCATGATTTATTCTTTAACATGGATAGGACATTCACAAATAAAAAGAGTTGACTATAATTGCCCTTATGGCATGTTTCAAATTAAAATGTGGTTAGCAATAATTATGCGTGTCAAGCCTTGTGATCGATAAGTTCAATTTAGGAAAATGAAGTGTCTTGTGAAACTATCTTTATAGAATACAAGAATAGCATCTAGATTTTGGAATAAAAATTATTAGATTTTAGTTTTATATAATCTGTATTTATAAAATAAAGATACATTCTATGTAGAAATATATTAATGGAAAATAAAGATTTTGATTTTACCTTTGATAAATGAAGTTTTCTTTTGCAGGAGTACAATAAGTGCCCTGTTGCAATGCCCATCATATAAGGTGTAGCTCTGTGCAGGGCTTGGCTATATGTTAGGTTAGCAGTCTTGTACAGATCTGTGAGTCTAGGAACAAAAATAAATCTATAATTGTTGTGGAATTGTCTTCCTTAATTAGTATATAAATTCAGTAATGATTAAATGTAAGTTCAATAGTGGTCCAATTAATTGCCTTTATAATTTTTTTTTTTGCTACACCAATTAATCAAGATTTAATTTATTTGCATGAAAGAGAAAATAAAAGTTTTAAAAAATTGAAAATACTTTATATTGTGGTTTACTAAAACCTATGTAAATAACTGAAATATATATTATTATATTAAATGTTGAGCTTGACTTATGAGAAAAACTATACAGTATAACAAACACACAGAACACAATTCATAAAAAAATATGCCTAAGTATCAGACGCGTTTCAACGACAAGGTCGTCCTCTTCAGTGATACACCAGCTAAACCAACCAAACCACAACTGAACTTTTGTTAAACTGAAATATAAAGTATTTTCTATTTTTCATATTATTTCTTTGTCCTTAACTTTTTTATACAAATAAGTTAAAAACAAAAGCCTTTAGTATTTATATGAAGATTGTAAACACTATGTCCCCTACCACAAGTTAGGTCAATAACACAACACAAATAATCTTTTGGCCAAAATTTATTAGCCTATGTTATTACAGTTCCCTGATGTACATTCCGCTAACCAAGTTATCATCATCGGAGGTAGATCACAAAGTTTATTTGTGTTGTGTTATTGACCTAACTTGTGGTACTGTAGGGGACTTGGTGTTTTCAACTGTAAAATTCATGACAGTGCTCATTGTTCAACTATTTATGAAGGTTTCAAGATGTAAATCGTTTGGTTGATTTATTTGTAATATAAATAAAATAATGTGTTTTGTGAATATTTATTGGTTGAATAATCTGCTTGATCTATGCTCAGTTCAAAATTTCAGAGTTTGATGTATAGGTACGGTACTTCATTAAAGAACTGTTTCTGAAACAATATTTGTGAATCTGATTTCAATTGATGTTTGCCTACAAGGATAACCATAACTATTTGTAACAATTTTCAATTTTAGAACAATATTAAATGTTGGAACTAGAATTTTGAAAGTTCTTGCTAAGTGTTTTAATTAGTTTATAACAACTTTTTTTAATTTCAAACACTTTTTAAGGCACTTTTTAATGGTGATTGTTAACGAGCAGACATTTTAACCCTTTACTTTCAAAATAATTTGCATCTTGTCATTCCCCCAAGTATTATTTCAAAGTACCATTGCAACACCATTTAAAATTGTGCAAACATTGTGGTTTTATTTTGGAATTTTTATGTAAATTCTGGTCATGAATGTATAAACAAATATCAAATTCAAACTTATTGCACCAAATACATCAATTTTATTAGTTTCAACAAAATTGGACTGTAACTGAACATGTTAATAAATAAATTTGATCTTTTGTAACCCGGAAATATAAGTAAGAGCAATATGACACTTCAAATATCATTAAAAAAATAAGTACACCATTGTGTTCTGGTAGTAACATGGTTTAAGTTGTTTGCTATCTGACTAAAAGTAACAATAACCCTGGGTTAGAATCTGATTTTTTCTTTACAATAATTTGGTTCTTTCCAACTTGTGGTAAAGCAAGGGCCTTTTTTTAAATATAACTTATTGACATAAGTGGAAATTCAGACACACACACACACAATTGTACATCATCATTCTGACAAATTTACAAATCACACTTTGTATCTAGTAATAGGACTTATATTTATTTAAAAAATAAAACAGTAAAGTAGATAAATGAACTTCATAATTCATCATGTTTTCTGATGCAACGATTTGACAGAAAACTGAATAATATAATCAAAAGACAGCGTTGCACAACCAAAATATAAATAGAAAAAGAAAACTTCTAGACATATCAAATATTTTCTCGTAACAGCAGCACAAATGAAGACTTTTATAGAATTTAGGTATTTCATAACTACGTCATTGCATAGAAATCTCAAATACAGTGTTGTCATTGAATTGACATAAAAGAAATTAGGCATTCATAACAAATTAGGGGTGTTGACTATGTCACAACACTGGGGAGGGAGTTATAATTTGGTAAAAGTGATAGTGTTACATCAGTAGAAAAAAACCCAAGATGAGTATTATTATTTTTCATATAAAAATAGAAGAAAATAACATCAAATAAAGATGTAAAATCCTTATTTTACTAATCCTTTTTTTTTATTGGTATTCTTCTATCATGGTTTTGGCCAATAGCCCATCATCAAAATCTATAAAATCACAAAACATGTGTTTTGTACGATTGTAACATTCCTGCTGATGGGCTACCTCCAAAAACCAAATAGAATAAGATAAGAAAGAATACCAATAAGAAAAAAGTTAATAGATAAATAAAAATTTTGAATCTAATTCCCATTATTTCGTTGACTAAAATAAAGACTCCAAGACTCCTAGAATTTGAATATGCTAATAGTGTAGAAGTCGGAAGAGAACACTAATAGTATTGGTCAAGATAAAAACGATGAAAGAGAGAGATATAACTCATAAAACTACAGGGAAAAGATGTAAATCCAACTAAGGTGCCTTAGGATTACCACACATGTACTATAATGTGTGCTTCAGCTCCTGAAGGAAATGAAATATCATTTTATTTAGATTGATTGTGAAATGTGTTGTTTTTAAAAACTTTATTTAGCTTGTTTTTAGAAACTAAAATGTAAATACTGTATATTATTATAATATTTAAATTAGTTAAGAGACAAAATATTCTTCGAAAATTTCTGTGGACATTATGAGGTACTCCTAACGCACCACATAACCATATTATCAATTGGTTCTATTTTCAGTTGAAAATATTAAAATAAATCATCATTATATAAAATAGGAAAATAAATCATAAACCTAATAACAAATTTTACAATAAATTATGAAGTTTGTTTCTTATTTTAGTAACATAATTTAAATATTAGCAATACTTACGTCATACTGTGGTAAATGAATGTAGACAGATTATTATTGAGAACTATGATGTACCTCAAAGTTGCAAGTCCAATATGGAGGACAAATAACAAAATCATACTTCGTTGAGGCCACCGATATAACAAATATACCAACAGAGGTGCACTTAGAAACAGCTGCATGTCTATTGCTAGTTGATGTGTGTGAGTTGCACACTGAAATAAATAATTAATTTTAAGATTATTATTGTATTTATTATATACAGAAAAACATAGTTAAGTACTCTTTTATAAGTAATTAAAATCTAACATACCACGACAAAACTGACCCATGTAGCTGTCTGCATTCTTACCACTTTCTTATTGAACTATAAAGATAAATTTATGTCTTTTGTAGGAATTGGTTTATACACATATTCCTGCCTATTTATAACTTGCTAATTTAAAAATGGTGACACAAGTAAAACTGAATCAGTTGAAAAGAAATATTTGTCAAAATGATTGTCTGATATCTATGAATTATTCGTTGAAGTTTTTTTTTCAAAATTTGACTTTACATCTGTTTTAAATTAAAAGTAATGTTGGCAAAAGTAAATGCTCGCAAACGATTTTCTAGGCACAGTAATATGGAGTACAAGAAAATTAATTACAGTCGCCGACTCATACCATAAAATTTACAATATTTACTGTACTTGCATTGTAGAATGGTGTCTATAAATTAATTTATAATTTATAAAGACAAAAGTTAAAATAAAAACGTTTTAACTGAAATCAAACATTAAATTAAATTGATGTCTGTATCATTCTTTTTATGTCAGCATAGGAGAGAAAAATAAAACCAACTTTTTTTTTTCCCTAGTGTTACTATCTAAGTTTACATAAATATAACCTACAGATATATTATATGAACCTGACAGGAGAATATATAATTGCATACCATAAATCATTACTCTTCCAGGCCAAGAATTTTTACAAGTTGTTAGAGGAGATATTTCAATCGACCTTACAGTTTTTTATAGGTTTGTAATACCAAAAATGGTAATTTTAACCTAAATAACCAAAAAATGGTTATATTGAGATTTGAATATTTAAAGTAACCCGGGAAACGTTAAAGTTGAATAAGGGAGGGGGTTTTAGAAGTCAAAAAGATGACTCAAAAATATAGATTATTAAAACTAGGGTAATAAAAGAATTAAATATAGGTTTCCAAAATAATAATGTCATGTATAAAAAATTAGTTATAAGTTGTAATAAATATTTAGGTAATATTTATATTGTTAGGTAAAATAATTTGAACCGTGTCAGTGTTGCTAGGTGTGAGAATAATTCTCGCATACGTTGCAGATTAAATAGGACGCTTGGTTGGGAAGCTGGACAAAGGGACATGTGGTTTAGAGTCTTAAGGGGACAGTTGAGTAAGTCAGACGTGTTTTCAATTCAAAGAAACTTTTTCAAAAAGTAGTGAATATGTGATAAAAGAGTCTTAAGAGGGAGTCTGGCGTGATCAGATGTATTTTTATATATATAAACTTTTGTAATATGTAGTGAAAACGTTTAGCAGTCTAGTGAAACGTTCAAGTTAGTCAGACGTTGTCTTGTGTAGAGAATTTTTATAAAATGTGGTAAATACGTTAAAAGTAGCCTTAAGATCAATCTAAAATTGATCTAAGTGACACTCGTTCGAACTTTAATCATGATACTAACAGACATTGAGTTATTTGAACAATAAAATAATGAATTCCGTACAGCAAAATGAATCGACCATGTCAGCGACTCGACACGAGACGAGATGTATTGTCTACAAGACGGAAACAAGGAATTGTGATTTTAACTAAAAAAAACGTGCCTGGTATACACGTTAAGACTTTATTTCTAAAATCATTTTTGTCTATAATAGGATAATAATTTTTTAATGTTTAGTTATAAGTTTAATTGAAAATCTGGAGTTTAATATTGAGACAATGTCTTATATTGTAAAACATGAAATTACTAAAGTAGAATCCTCTTTTTAAAATAGATAAATTAATGAAACTTTATCTAATTTGCAGAACTAAATTACTAATTACACTAATTCAATTAAATGAACAAAAAATCTTTTTACTTTTTCTTTTGAGTTGCAACTAAAAAATAAATTTCATGAATAAAATTCAATTTGATTTTTTTTATAAAGAAATATGAGGATGTATTAAGCTATGATTTCTGAATATGAATGTTTAATAATATTTGATGATAACCTTGTATAAATGTTTTAATATTTGCATTTCAATAAAACATGTTAAGTTTCAGCACAACACTTAAGATTTCTTTATTTCATCAAGAACCACTGAAGTACACTTTTAAAAGGACTTGCGACCCTGAGAGATTTTAATCATAATAACAATTAACTTCTTTCTTTTCTAAATTGGTAAGCTAACGCTTCCTGGCGCCCATAAAAAGCTTGGCAAAAGTTTATAAATAATAATAAAAATAAAATCATTTTTTTAATATTTTTTTAATAAAAATAAGTACTCTTCAAGTACGACAAAGGCTCATTTTTATAACTATTACAAGTGTCGCTCAACTCGGGGCTGTATTCTTATATTGAAAAATATAAGAATATAAGTCGAAAAAACAGTGGTTTCTTGGTGGATTAGAAATTCTTATCAAAAAGGTAAGAATATTCATAGTCAACATAAAAATAAGAATGTTCTCTCTAAAATTTTTTTAATAATAAGTAGATAAGTAATTTTAAAATAACCAATTCTAAATTTAAAGTTCAAATAATAATAATAATTAAAATGGAGGGAGATAATAATAATAAGTTAATAACTAATGTAGAGAGGATTAATGCAGAAGGTGAAGCAATAAAACGGGAAGTTGAAAAGTATTTTTTAAACGTAAATAAAGAGTGTAGTGTAAATTTAGCAGCAAAGAGTAGTGATGGGAGAGTTTGTAACCTATGGTGGATAACAATGAGTAGGGAAGAATTAGAAAAACAATGGCATGTAAGGTTAGGACAAAATTTAATAGAAAGGGAATCTGAATTTAAAAAAGAAATAAAAAACATGATATTAGCTGGGTTTGAAGCGAGAAATGAAAGTTATAAAAAAATGAAGGATAGGCTATTAGAAGAAGCACCTCCCGTAACTATGGTAGCTGTAAGAGTGATAACCAATAAAGCAGAAAAAGATGATTATTATTGTAAATTTGATAATATAAAGAATGAGTTTTTTAGTAATAATAATAAAGTAAACAATGAGGTAGATAATAATGAAAATTTAAAAGTTAAGAAAAATGGTGGGGTTAGTGATTTTGATGGAATAAATAAAGTTTTAAGTGATTCAGTAAATAATAATAGTAATTTGGTAAAAGAAGATCAAAATTTAAAGAAAATGGAGGGTACTAATAATAATAATGATAATCTAAGGGCTGAACAGGTTAGAGTAATTGAACAGGGTAAAGTAGATAAGGGTGTAATAAATAATGATCAGGGTAAAGAAATTATCAAAATGTTAGAATTACTTTTGAAAGAATCAGAAAAGATGATGAATAAATTGGATAACTTTAATCAGGAATCAAAACAAGAAAATTTAGAATCAAGACAAGAAAAATTAAAAATTGAGACAATGGTTAAGCCTAATATGAGTAAGAATGAGTGTGTTGTGAATGATGGTTTAAGTCAGATTAAGTCCAAGATGTTGGGGGAAATAGAAAAGTTTGGGCAAAGTATGAACAGTAAATTTGAGATAGAAAAATTAAAAATTAAAATAATGAATAGGCCTAAGATATGTCAGAATGAATCTTTTGAAAACAATGAGTTAAAACAGTTAACAGGTAATGTTGAAATTAAGAAAAATGATGGGGTTACCAATTTTGATGGGGTTAGAGAGATTGTAAGTGATTTAAATAACAAGGGTAAAATTAAAGTAAATGAATGTGTGAATAAGATAAATGATGTAATAATAAAAGAGTCAGCTGTTTGTGTAAGAAGGCAAAACTTTTGTAGTAATGCAAGCTTTGAAAACTACGTAATGTTGAAATTTACAAGTATTTTTAAAATTCAAGAAAAAAAAATTAAAAGTTTTAGTGAACAGTATAATGTTGAATGTGAATATAAAAATGGGTGTGTGAAAGAGATTTTTGTAAAAGCAAAGGAGTATGATAAGGTTAGGAATGCTAAGCTGACAGATGACAAATTTGGGTCATTAGATTCTAAGATGTTTGAGAGAAAGAGAAATGTAGATATGTCTGTAAGGGAGAAAGAGAAAAGTATTTTGTCAATACTCAGAGACAATAACAAAGTGGGATCTTTTGTTAGGAAAGGGTCTGTTGTGATGACTAGGCTAGACAAACTGTCCGTGTGGACAGAAGTATTTAACATCAAAAGTGTGTTAAAAAATTCAATCATGTACTTTAAAATTTTTCACCAATCGGGGAACCATCGAAAGAAATAGATAATTTATAATTGTTGTAATCAATTGAAATTTGGAACGACGGATATAAATGTAAAGACATTTTTATAAACACACGGACTTGATTTTTAAGATAATTAATAAAAAGTAGTTAAGATTTTGTTAATAAGTAAGTTTAAGTTTGAAAATAAATAATTAAGAGTTATGAATACTAATAATTTGTGTGTACTGATAAATTTTGTAAGCTAAGACAGAAATATAGAAAATAATTATATGCCAAGCTAGTATGATTAAGAAGAAATAATATTTAGAAACGTTTAGGTATTTGCTAAGTGAAAGATGCAAGATTGTTAGTAAATAACCGAGTGTTGTTTACTCTAAGATAAATATTGATTTTACGTGACATAGATAAGATAGTTAGTTCGAAGCAAGGATTCAGAGTAGTGTTGAAGAAACAATATTCAATATTAAGTAGGTGGATTCAATAAAATATTCAATAATGACGAGAGAAATAGAATCTAGTTGGAGCTAAAAGGTTCACTTCTTATCAGTAGACAGATATATTGCTTCATACAGCTAGGGGAGATTGTTTATTCCTTAGTCAGTCCTATGCATGACATTGAGACGAAATATAGGGTGTTACCAAAATGCTGTCTAGGAAAATAAAAAAAAAAAACTTTTGACGTATAATTCTAATTTAACTTGTGTTTTCAAATAAAATTTGCTTAAATAAAGGATAATTGGCTTTAAATAAAGTAAACAAGAAGAAAAGTAGATTACTTAAATAACTTTAATAGTATTGAAGGTAAAATTTCTAGGTAAAGAACTTAGAATAAATTTTAAAAAATAAAATTTTCTTTTTGAATTTGAATAATAACATCTAGAAAGGATTACATAAACAGAAAATCGACGATGCTAGTAATAAACTTGGTAAAAATAAACATTATTTCAACTTCGGATGAAACGATTTTAATGAAATTTTTATGAATTTTAAAATTTTCTTCGTGTAAATGCATTTAAGGAGTACATGAACAAAATGGGAGGAGGCAGGGTAACGGTAGTCGAAAACATGTCTTATTCTTAGAAATAAGGCATGTAGACAGCATTAAAGGTGTATTGTGGTTGTAAGGTTGTGAGGTGGGCCTTATTCTGAACTGAGTAGGAATTTTGCATTTCAACCTTCTCACATCTGAAGATCATAATGCAGACTTAAATGTAAGTGTCTAAAGTTGTAATCAGAAGGATACAAAGTGTAATTAAGTCGACAAGAAGTGTCGTGGATATTGGAGATAATAGGAGAACATACAAGAGACTACTAAATAATTAAAATTTGGATAAAAAAGTAAATTTTGGAAAATGATGAGTTAAAATTTGTAAAAGTTTTAAAATTAAAATGTTTTAAGTAAAATTGAAAGTATTTTTGATAAGATGATGGAGAATTTGTAACAACGGTAAAGACAAAAATAATTTGATATAATATTACATAGAATTTCCATGTAATGATACTTTAGACAGATGATAGAAGAAAGATAAAGTGTAGTGTATACAGAACTGATCAATCTGTATATATACAAAATAAAACCGGACGTGACATTATTAGGGAGTAATTTAGTAAGAAAGATAGTAATTTTTAAAATGTATATAATAGATTAAGAGTAATAATGCTTGGCTTATATATAAAAAAAAAAAAAAAAAAAAAAAAGGTATTTGATATTTGTTTACAATAGTTAAGAATAATAAAATAAGTAATTATATGCAAAATATTGTTAGATTTAAATAATTTGAGATTTGAAAGGTAACTTGTAAAGGAATTGAGTGGTTTTCAAGAGGCATTGCTAAGATGATAATAATATTGAAGTTTTTTGTTTTTTAATAATGAAATGGTAATAAAATGAATAATGGAGTTAAAGATGATAAAGTTTTTGTTTTTTAAAGAAGGAGATATAATTAATAAATAATATAATATGAAGAGAATCTATGTGGTTTTGCCAAGACAGATAATAATTAAGTTTTTTAAGTTTTTTGATGTTAAATAATGAATAAAGGAGGTTAAGTTCTTGTTTTTTAAAGGAAGGAGTAGTAAATTGATAATGATAAGAGAGATTTTGATGAAATTTATAAATAAAATAAACAATTAATGATTTTTTGATAAATAATGTTTGAATTTAAAACAATAGATGATGGTGAGAAGTTATTTGATAAAGGTGTCTAAAGATTTTGATGAAATCAGATGTTAGCTGGGAAAGCAATGATAATTTTTTATTTTTATAAGTTTTTTGTATTTAAGTGATTGATGACAAAGGAGATTTTAATGAAGTAATTTAAATGAAAGAATTTTTGAGTTTTTATAAGAAGATGATGACTTTACAGAATTGTTGAGTAAAGTGGTATTTAAAATGAAGTTGTTCTGTTAATAAGCTTTTATAAAAAGAGTAGTTAGGTTGCATTAATGGTAAATTTTAGTTTTTAAGAGGTTTTTTGAATACTGCGATGAAATAAAGGAAATATACGACGATTTTAATGAAATAAAGGAAATATGCGACGATTTTAATGAAATAAAGGGAGATTTGAGGAATTCTACGAAATACGGCGATTATTATGATTTTTAAAGGAAGCTACGTTGAAATAAAGAGATTATTTATACAAATATGTAGGTAACCCGCGAGGTCTGCATAAATAGATGATGAAGAGTTTTTTGGGGATTAATGCAACTTGAATTATTAAAATATGAAAGATAAGATGGAAATAATTTTAAGATAAGGTACTAAAAGATGATACAATTGTAAAGAGGTAATTTTGAAATAGATGAGATGAGTTTATAAGTGATTTTTTTTTTGTAATAATGATGTTATATTTTTTTGAATTTTAGTTGAAGAGAGGAGTTTTTGGTAATTGTAAAATCAGTAGTTAACATGTTGTCCCAGCGAGACAAAGAGTAATTAAGAATTTAAGTAAGAATAAATAATTATTGGATTTAAACTAAAATAATATAAGATTAAAATTGAAGAGTTTAAAGTAAATTAAAATGATTTTGAGTAATAAGTAAATAATTTTGTAATGATATTAAATAAAAATGAGAAGTTTTAATTTTGGATTGTATTAAAGTGAAAGAAATATTCAGATGAATAGTTAGGATCTTGGCAAAGAGATAGAGATATTTTTTTCTTTTAGCAATCAGGAGTAGACACTCTGACGTCGCAAGATAAAAGATGAGTGATGGACAGCTCAACGATAAGAAGTTGATGAAGGTTTTTTGATGATGGATAAGATTTGGGTATAAGTGGTTTGATTGATAATAAAATGCAACTAGGTAGATTTAGTGAATCAATAGATTATAAGATGTTTAATGTAATTAAAGAGAGAAGATTTCTTATTTTAAAGTTTTGTTTTTTTTAAAAAAGGAATATGAATATTCTTAGTTTGCTGAAACTTTTTTAATTTTGGAAATCTATAGGGACCGAATTTGAAAGTTTTTTTTTTGAAGTTAAAATTTTTTTTGTTAAATAAAAGAGAAATCTGTGTTTCAATATTATATATTGAATCACAGCTTTGATGGGGTATTTGTAATACCAAAAATGGTAATTTTAACCTAAATAACCAAAAAATGGTTATATTGAGATTTGAATATTTAAAGTAACCCGGGAAACGTTAAAGTTGAATAAGGGAGGGGGTTTTAGAAGTCAAAAAGATGACTCAAAAATATAGATTATTAAAACTAGGGTAATAAAAGAATTAAATATAGGTTTCCAAAATAATAATGTCATGTATAAAAAATTAGTTATAAGTTGTAATAAATATTTAGGTAATATTTATATTGTTAGGTAAAATAATTTGAACCGTGTCAGTGTTGCTAGGTGTGAGAATAATTCTCGCATACGTTGCAGATTAAATAGGACGCTTGGTTGGGAAGCTGGACAAAGGGACATGTGGTTTAGAGTCTTAAGGGGACAGTTGAGTAAGTCAGACGTGTTTTCAATTCAAAGAAACTTTTTCAAAAAGTAGTGAATATGTGATAAAAGAGTCTTAAGAGGGAGTCTGGCGTGATCAGATGTATTTTTATATATATAAACTTTTGTAATATGTAGTGAAAACGTTTAGCAGTCTAGTGAAACGTTCAAGTTAGTCAGACGTTGTCTTGTGTAGAGAATTTTTATAAAATGTGGTAAATACGTTAAAAGTAGCCTTAAGATCAATCTAAAATTGATCTAAGTGACACTCGTTCGAACTTTAATCATGATACTAACAGACATTGAGTTATTTGAACAATAAAATAATGAATTCCGTACAGCAAAATGAATCGACCATGTCAGCGACTCGACACGAGACGAGATGTATTGTCTACAAGACGGAAACAAGGAATTGTGATTTTAACTAAAAAAAACGTGCCTGGTATACACGTTAAGACTTTATTTCTAAAATCATTTTTGTCTATAATAGGATAATAATTTTTTAATGTTTAGTTATAAGTTTAATTGAAAATCTGGAGTTTAATATTGAGACAATGTCTTATATTGTAAAACATGAAATTACTAAAGTAGAATCCTCTTTTTAAAATAGATAAATTAATGAAACTTTATCTAATTTGCAGAACTAAATTACTAATTACACTAATTCAATTAAATGAACAAAAAATCTTTTTACTTTTTCTTTTGAGTTGCAACTAAAAAATAAATTTCATGAATAAAATTCAATTTGATTTTTTTTATAAAGAAATATGAGGATGTATTAAGCTATGATTTCTGAATATGAATGTTTAATAATATTTGATGATAACCTTGTATAAATGTTTTAATATTTGCATTTCAATAAAACATGTTAAGTTTCAGCACAACACTTAAGATTTCTTTATTTCATCAAGAACCACTGAAGTACACTTTTAAAAGGACTTGCGACCCTGAGAGATTTTAATCATAATAACAATTAACTTCTTTCTTTTCTAAATTGGTAAGCTAACGCTTCCTGGCGCCCATAAAAAGCTTGGCAAAAGTTTATAAATAATAATAAAAATAAAATCATTTTTTTAATATTTTTTTAATAAAAATAAGTACTCTTCAAGTACGACAAAGGCTCATTTTTATAACTATTACAGGTTGTTATTGTTAAAACATAACTTCAATTGTTTAGGCCTAATCTATGCCTAAATAAATCTTTTAATTATAATTAGATAAGTACCAGTATTTAGTGGTTGATACTTTTTAATCAACAATTATACAAACAAAACAAGTGTATTATATTTTCAAAATAAATCAATTCTGATTTATAAAAATAATTAAAGACATGTTTTTTATTTACACATGCTCATATAATAAGGTTAAACGAGTAAAGCAAATACTACCATTTCTTCAAAAGGAAAAAAGTTCTGTATGTAGAATATGTTTTTCCAAAAGTCTCCTTTACAAAGATCAGCATTTTTTATAACTATAGACCTCCACAGAGGTCCTGAACCCAGGTGCTCCATGATGTAAGCATAGAAGAGCACAACTGCCAGTAAAGCAGGAGTTAATCTGAAGAAATTCAAACATGTAATTAGTTAATCTTCCAATTTTTTAAAAAACATTGTTTATTATTATTATATACATAATATATACTTATAATTTAACATATTTCAATTTATAATTTTCAAAATTTTTACAATTAAATTTTTTTTAAATAAAAGAAAATGTATCTTTTATACTTTATAATTTGATTGGTAATTTAAATTTCATTCCAATTTCTATCATCCCAATTATGTAGACTGACTCCAAAAAAAAATCTTAATCAGATACAATTAATTTTTTCTCTGATTTGTTTCAAATCAACTCTTTTAAGTTAGAAAATATCCTCATAATTAGTAAAATACTAACCTGAGAAACCTAGCAAAAATTCTCTGCTTCCATTTAATGTAGCCAAACCGAGCCATTTCCTTACTTAGGTTATAAGCTGCCAGAACTCCACTCAGTTGTAGAAATGTATCTGTGTAAATATTTGATGCTCGTAAAATTGAACTGAATGGGGAGTGTGAATACTGTGAAACAATAAGTAGAACAAGTATGTTATTTATAATAAATATCCATCTACTGTAACTAGAACTGTAAGAATTTTATAAGAAAGTTTGATTAACAGTAAATTTAACGCGAAAGTGTAACAATTAATACTTATTTGTAGAGGTGACTACTTCCACTTGAGCATGTGAACCAAAAACGAAAGAATACAATTATTATAATTTACATAAACATTTAAATTTTTTTTTTTTTTTTTGGTTTAAAGGCGAAAAAACCATTTCGGTCATCATTGCCTTTGCAAAGTAGAGCGTAAAGAACGCTCCAACTTAAAAACTTAAACTTAACCTTAAAAAACAGTTACATAAAATTTAAACAACAATAACACACTAAACATGCTACATGGCTGTAAAAGGGCCCTGCAACAAGTTAACAACTATATACTATGGACAATAAATTACCAAAATTAACAAATAGTGCAGGACTACAAATAAACATTTTAAATAACAAATAAATAACTTGTAGATGAATATCTTGAAAATAAGTTGTTTCTAAATATTGTCATCTAAGGTAAATGTTTTGACAAGTGAAAGAAAGAAATTATGATTTTAGTAAGTATTGAATTTTGTAGTAATTTCTGTTTAGTTAATGCATGTGGTTAAGTAAAAAATAATTTTAAAACTAACACCAATTATTGTAATTAAAAATACATTTCAAAAACATAGGTACCTGATAAAAGACTTTCAATTAAGTATTAAAAACAATGTGTAATCATTAAGATTATAACAATTATTATAATTAATATTTTATAGGAACAGCAATTAATTATAATTTTACTGTTTTTATTTATATATCTGACTCTTCACCTAGTGATAACCAAAAATTCTGGACAGTATAGTTGTTTCAATAAGAGATTTCAAGAAATTGAATCTCATATTCTGTTACAATATTCATATTTATTTTATGTTATAATGATATTTAAAAACAATTTTGTTAGATAATAGGACATTTTATAATGTATAAGAAATAGGATTTATTAATGAAAAAAGTTGCTTATATTTCACAGATACTTTGATGTACTGTATATAATAATGATTGTATGTGATGTGTACGTTTTGTAGTGTTTTCATGTTTTAATGTTTAAGATGGAACATATGTTACAAAGTAAGTCACAAGATGGAGTAGGTATTAAATAACTTAGATAATATTGATAGTTATATTTTTTGCTATTTTTAAAATGTGTTCATTTTATGAAATTTTGTTTAGCCTAATAACAAACAAAATGAAAATTAAATTAATTTGGGTTGGAGGAGAAGGAAGTCAGTGAAGATACCAGGAAGCTGGGCTATAAACATTCGAATAAGATGAACACTTTATATATCCGGGATCTGAAGTAAACTCTAAAAACAATGTATCTCGGGAAATATCTAAAAGAATCATAGTTGCTAAGCAGATGTTAGTTTAATATATTGTAACAATTTAAAAGTACCAGTAACTGGCACTACTACCATCTTTAAAAAGACCATGCTGTGCCTCTATAAAACATAATGTCCCATAATGGCCTATGGAGCTTAGACCTAGACAGTTACCAAGACTGATGAATCCAAGGTATTAATATTTGAGCAAACCATTTTAAAGGAATCTTCAGGCTAATTAGAGTGGGGTAGATCTGGAGGAGGCAAACAAATAAGGGAGCTTTATGTCTGTATGAAGTTGGTGGGTGTGGCCACATTCTTGGAATTAGGAAAGCTGACCATGTTTCATGAATGGACAACAGTGAGACCCTAAAGAAAGTGATTACAGGGGTGCTTTACAGGAAGAAAAGTGTTGACAGACCAAGCTCAAAATGGTAGGCCGAGATGATATTAGTTGTGGAGAATGTTCTTGGAACCCGAAATTAGACTACTGTTATACTAAAAACAAAGTCAAACTGGTGGTGGCTATTGTGCTGACACAGAATTAATGATGGATCACTATCCCACAAATATATATATATATATGAGATTTTGTCAATCTAAAATTTATTTAGGAAACTAATTCTACCTTCAACAAATAAGTTATTTCATAACTCAATAAGTTAAGTATTATGACGCCTAAAAATACCATTAAATATAATTATTATTGTCAAAACAATAAGGATCTTGAAGTGAGATTATTATATTTTATATTTTCTGGAATTAAAATGTAACTGAACAAGATTATCGTATTCTAGATTTAATTGCAAATTATAACCAGTATCCATTTTTATAATAATAAATTAATCTATTGTTTCAAAAAAAGAAAACAAATAGCTACTTACCTACCTGAGTTAGAAGGACCCTGTTTGTATAGGGTGTCATTGCAATGGGTATTAATTTATGGGCAATAAACAAGAGGAATGTGCATATACTACGAATTCCATGTATTGATGGTAAATCATCTTTGCACTCGGACAGCAATTCATTTGTGTTTTTACGAAGAGAAAAAGCTATTAAAACCTGATCCCTAGTTTCTGAAAAATAAGTAAGACAAGATTAGTTTTATAAAAATATAATAATAATAACAAGAGAGTCTGGTACAATTATAATACAATTCTTGACAAGTATTTGTTTTAATCTGTTGTATATATTGTATAATGATGCAGTATGTACAATAACATTTTACATACAGGTACAATTGTATAGGTTCAATAATAGTATGAAGAAGTAAGACTATTTTTGGTATCAATTGAAACTTAAAATTATAACAAAAATGTTCATATTTTAAAATAAAATAGAAAAATTGTGTCAAATTTTTACATAAAATACAATGAAATTCAAACAACAGACTGTACGGTGCTGTTTAGGCTTACACTTTAGTCAAATCTACCCATACACTTCGAATTCAATATATGAAGGAAAACATTTTGAAAGAAGTGACTTAATTTGGTCAAAATTCAAAACAATAAAAAGTATGGTTTAAAGTAAGGTGTAGGGAGGTTTTTTATGTTTATCTCGTTATTTAATCAGTAGAGAACTAAAGTCATTATGTTAAAATTTCAAATAAAAATGTTATTTGCTTATGCCAGACCTGGTAGAACTTGTGATTGTGTTTAACATGATGGAGACTTAATATATTTGGAACACCCTTTAGGGGCATGAAGTCATTAGGGATACTGATTCTAAGTCCTTGAGTTTCGTAAGGACCTTCAGGAAAATCTGGGAGAAATTGTGCCTAAGTTTTACATATTTTTCTATAATGTAATAATTTCAGTTAACTATTTTAGTTGATATATATAGTTATTGTTAATTATATTTTTGCTTTTAAAAACAAAAGTTGAACTTACTGATGTCAGCTTTCGGAACATCAGCCACATTGTTATGAGTTAAAGTTGATACAATAGCTAACATCAAGATTCCTCCATAGATCCCACTGAAAAAACAAATAAAATATTTAAAGTAAACTTATAATAGTAAAACCACATTTTATCCAAACTAAAAGGGGTCAGACCTAATTCGATTAATACAAATTTTAGACAATTCATTTGTATTTTATTACGAGGTTTAATGGTGAATAAAGGAACAAATTACAGATAACGTCTATATTTAATAATAAATTACATAGTATAAATACGGTATAAAATATTACTGAAGTACAGTTAGTAGGCTTTGAATAATAGTGTTAAGGTTAGTTTTGGGAAAGAAATGAAACAAATTTCAAATTTGATCTTTAATGGGGTATAAGTGGGATAATAAGAAAACAAAGTGAAATCTCTAACTATGGGCTTGAAAATTAATAAAAAGAGAAAATTTAATACCTGATAATAATAAAATTAATGTTGGTAAAAGACATAATTATATTACTTAAAATATTTAATTAAATTTTTGTTGAAACTAAACTTATTTACTTAGTAAACCTACAGAGTAACAAGAGTTGAGATTGGTAACTGAGAATCTCTGTCTATGGTGAAACACATGCCTGGTTTGACTGATACCTCTATATTGATTCTGTATGTAGACATGAACGATGTCAATGAATCTCTGAGTCCATCTTCAACCTCATCTTCCATGCAGAAAGAAGGCACACATATACCCCAATGAAGTGTGGTAAATCGAGGTATAAAATGTCCTGGCTTCAAAAAACATTTAAGCATTTTTATTTTATCATTTTCAATATTTTTTGTAAAAATCTATACAAAATTATATTAACAAAATACATAACTAAAAAAATTTTTTTTTTAACTTTCAATTTCTAAAAAATCTTTATTAAAATGTTACTTTTTTGCTGTTGTATTATACTAGTGAATGAGGATATTAAATTGTCATTAATAGGAAAGGAGGGACACTAAAACTATTTTTAAACTATTTGTTTGTCCCTTCTGCATAACTCTAAAAAAAAAAAAAATTTTATATGGAATTGGTTTGGTGTTCAGATATTTAATGTTATATTTGTATCAGTGAACTTATTTTCATTGATTACACTATTGTATTATTATTTTTTTACTTTTTCTAGATTGAACAACTAAGCCTGATTTAAAATGTTATCTTTGTTTTATTCGCATTTGACATTTTATTAGTCATGTTTTTCACAAATTTAAAGTATTGTTTTTGATGAACATTATAATTGTATCTCATTGTTTTAATAGCTAACAAATATTGTTTGTCATTTTTAAATGTGTCTTTTGAATTTAATAATGCTGGTCATCAGAAGCAAAATTTTGTACTTCATTTCATAGACACTGATAAAGTTAATTGACAAACATGATGGATTCAATTCCTATTGAGTCACTGTAGAATGACTGAGTTAAGGCTGTTAACAATCTTGGTTATGTAACGCCTTGATTCAAGTTTCAATAATACACTTAATTATTGCTTATTATACACTTTACAAGAATGTATGAGATAAACAATTCTTATAGATACAAATAGAGTATTACTGAATTTAAAAAACTTACAGATTGATAAATTAACTTTAAATTAAAAATAATGATAAATTAAAAAAGATTTTGGATTATATTTTAAAAACATACAGGTTTACACTGTTAGTCAATAATCATGGAATGTGTAAGAAAAGATTTATTGTTTCGTCTTACATACCATATAATGCAGATTTATATGGAAGTAAATGTCAACGTCTGCAATTTATCACTGTCTACTTTTGATGTCACAGTATCTGTCTAGTAATGATTTGGCTAAAGAGTTTTCCCACAAAATAATATCATAACATATGTATGAGCTTCATAAAAATAGATATGAGAGTGTATAAATCAGAAGTCCTCTTTAGAATTTTAAATTTGGAAAAAATGAAATCAAAATTTGTATCAATATTTACACCTAAAAAATGTGTTTGATTAACATAATTCGTGTGATAACCTATAAGGTCAGATTTTGTCGAGTTTTTAACAAAATTAAAAAATATATTGTCTTTGCTGAATTTTAATTCTTTGTTTGTAAGAGATTCATAAATGAAAATCCAAATATCTCATTTCACATTACAAACATCTTATACCATTATCATAAAATGAGATTATATAAACTGTATAAACATGATTGTTGACAGTTATTTACACTACATGAAATCAATTAATTATTATCACTTATTGATTTACTATTAAAAACTTTATGATGCTTATTAGTAATTATATAGTATTGTGTATATTATTTCAATTTTTTAGTTTGTTGTTTTGTTTTTGTTTTACATATTAGTTATGAAAAACTGTTGTTTGCTTTACTAAAACTACTTTTATGTTCAGATTTTCTATGGATAGGAGAACTTTAGTGTTTTATTGTGTATTTTTCTATTGTGTACTACTAAGTAATACTAAGGACCACATTCCGAGGTAAGCCTGTTTGACCTATCTATACCAAATCTAAACATAATAGGCTATTTGTCCTATTATACTTTAACCTAAAACTACTTTTAACTTAGTTAGATATGCTTACATCTGTATGTTTACTCTTTATGAATGAACCTGACTGTATTCTTGAGACAGCAATACGAACATCAGGTACTAGTGATGCACTCGCATTTACATCTATATCTGCCAAACAATACTTTCCCTTAACATTGCCCAGTGCTGTCGTAGCAACAGCAAGACAGCTGTCAAAATCTCCTAGTTGGTTGCTGTTGCCGCTCAGAAGACCAGGTGAAGGCTTCGCAGATGCATCCCACACTACAACAAATGACACTTTTAAGGTGAAAGATAAAAAAAAGTGATTGATTTTAGCTAGTTCCAAAGTTTTAGTTATATTTTTCCAGCCACAAATTAAAGCTATTTATATGGTGTAAATAAATCAAAACCAACTATTCAATTTTATGTAAATTAGTGTTTTACTCCTGATTCTAGTATATAATTATAAAATTAACTAAATGTTTTATCTGCCAAAAATCATTATAAAAAATGACTGATAATAATATTTAATTCCATTTAAATAGTGAAAGTATATAAAATAAACTCAATAAAATAATAATAGTTTGAAGAATTATAGTTGATCGGAATCTTGAGGCCACATTTAACTTATTATATAACATTTTGTTGGCAGTAACTTTAATTATGTTTTTAATACAACTAACTTCTAAAATATCTTTCAAACAAATTGTCAACATGATAAAATTAAATATAAGTGATAGGCATGACATAATAAGTGAAGTTACCTGACATGATATGATGTAAATTTGTTTTAAATAAATCATTTTAGTAAACATCTCACATTCCCCCAAATGTGTGTAATAATATTTGTGGACCACCTTATCAATGTTTTCAGACTGCCTGTGCCAATAAACTGATTCAAATGTCCATTATTTTATTTTTTTAATCTTATTTTTTCCCCCTATTTTAGTAATAAACATACTCAATATATAACCTAACTTAATTGCCAAATATGACAGAAATTTCACTAAAACTCTGGTAACTAGAAAAATTACTATTGTTTTTTCTTTAAATTTAAGGATGGTTGTTAAAATTATGTCTCTTAATTTGTATAATATAAAATGCATGTGAATTTCATTGGGTACACATTTTTCAGTTACACAAAAAAACTTTGAAGGATTTATTTGTAGATGAGAGATTTAAGTTAAAACACAACAAAAGTAGATAAATTGTTAGTTCAGAATTTTTTTTAAAGTTAAGCATTTGATAACTGACAATAGTAATATTTTGCTAAGAGTGTATTGTATTAAATATATAAGAGACCTGCTTTGTTTATTTTTAAAAGAAAAAACTAAATAAATTAAAAACTCAGTAAATACTAACTCACTCAGCAGAGCCCAAAGTTGTAAGGATTGCAAAGCTTTGAAATACTCTTGAACTTGTTGCTCACACTTTGAATTAGGACGAGCTTTGGGTGTAACTGTCCAATATTTCCAGCCATTCAATAAGTTTTTCTCTGGATTTAATTTGTGGTGAAGATTTTTTGAATAATCTGAAAAATATATATATTTGCACAACCACTTGACAAGGGCAGAAAATATTTCATAAGTAAAAGTATTTATCTTTCAGTTTTTGATTTAAAAAGATATTAATATTAAAACTATTAATATGCTATAAACATATGTTCATCGGTATGAATTATCAGCCTAATGATCCGCTAAATGTATAAAGTAAACTTACTTGTTATTTACATCCAGAGTGGAACAACATTTTCCACTTTCTTTCTTTTATTATTCAATTGTTTTGAGAATAAATCTCATTTCCTGGTGCTTGTATATTTAAAAATATACAACATCCACAACACATAATAATTCAACTCACAACAAAGGACACAACATTTTAATTTTTCATTGGACCCACATAGTTGACCTATAATGAGAGCAGTCTCCACCTCTTGTTCTACTCTGGACATGGGTTTACTATAAACATACAGTATGCTCTTTATATGAACATAGTTTTTTAATTAAATCATTGTATTTGCATTTTATTGGCCGTGTTTTAAATAATACACTTATTTCTTTTTCTGTTGTTGATTAACTTCTATACATTATGTTTGGAAGACTAATAAGAACGGGAAACTATCTTTGCTAATCAAAAAAATATGAGGAAGACCAGGATTTGAACCTATAATTAGAGTATCCTCACAGCAGTAATAACACATGTTAAACCACTTAGTTATTGTGGTGTCTAAATACTACACTTTATGACCATACTAATAAATTTTATATTTTCAAGGTGTCAGATAAAACTAAATACAAACTGAAAATAGGAAGGTGACAAAAGTTACATTTCTTGAAAGGTTATTTTTATTACACGGCACTAACACGCAATGTGTAGAAAGAATGTGGTGTTTTACAAAATGGAGAAATAAAATATGTCTTGATACATATTTGTCTTAATTCATGTGAACAGTAAAAGTGAAGGGCAGCGATAGTTTTCAAATGATACTAGCTGAGATCGCAAAATTCATGCTGCTGTCAAAACCATTATCCTTTTTTGTATTTTTTGATATATAAAATGTTCAACCCCAATATTTGTCTATTCTTTATATTAAAATTGGTACTTAAGTATTAAGTTAGCTATTTATAGTAACCTGGACTAACCTAACTCTTTCACTGGTCTGTATAATACGTATGTAATATACATATTCTAAGGAATGTAACTTTTGTTTATACATATTGGCACAGTCAATTAAATTTTACTGTGGTTGGCATTGTCAAAAAATCTGTCTAAAAATCTATGGTTGTACTAAGATTTTGAAAAATAAAAATTAATACAAACATTTTATGTCAAGTAGGTAAAAAATTATAAAAAGTATTATTGAAGTTTATTTAAATTTTATTTTATTTCCTTTGTTCAAAATTAAGTAATTGATACTTTAGGAAATGCAGAACTAAAAAATAGCCTTTTTTTAAAGTATATGGTAATTGAAGTATTAATTTAGCTCATGTTATATTTTTAGAACTTGGCTTAAAAAGGTTATTTATTGTATAATTTATAATGAGAAATGGTGAATGGTTTTAGGCATAGGTTTTGTACATTTATTTTAGCTTATAGAAATTCTGTTTAGTAATTATATCGAAGTATATTTTACCCTAAATTATTTCTGTACATGTGGCTTAATCTTGTTTTATGTTAAAACATGTTTTGGGACCGTAATACCATCTTCAGTTATTCTTTCATTTGCTGGAGATTGTATATAGTTTTAAACATTAAAATACACAAACATTTATAATAAGGACACACGACACACAAGTGTCATAATTAAATAATTATAAAAACAGTTGGATCTCACTAAGCACGGGTTGAACATGTTTTAACAGATAATACAAGATTAAGCCACAAGGACAGAAATAATGTAAGGTAATATACTTTGTTATATGTATATACTAAACAGAATTTATATTTTTTTAAGTGGCTTATTGGATACCAAAATAAAATTTCAATTTATTTTACTTGATTTTTTTGTTTTTTTAAATGATTCCAAAAATTGTTAATTCATATGTTTTAAAAATGATGAAACAAAGAATTAAGATATAATTATAAATTAACGGTTTATATTGTTTGTAAAAAGTTCTGCTGAATCTTGTCAAATTAAACACAATGAACAGATTTTTTTCTTCTACAGAACATTTATAAAAAAGTTTAGTTTATGAAATATTTACTCTGTGTACTTTCTGATCACTTTCCTTATTTGAGTTGTTGCTGGAGGGGGGGAGCTTCATTCATGTTATGGTGTTACAGTTTAAACTAATTGTTGTTGTCTACACGATCTAAATTTTTGGACTATTATTCAAACCATGATATTATTATTTACATATTACTATTAATATACTAACCATTCAATGTTTTCTCCTTTCCCCAACTAATTTCTGATGAAACACCATATATTGTTTCATCATATTCTTTATAAAAATCATCATTGGAAAGGGGCAATTCTTCTTTGTCAAAACCAAGAGTAACATCAGAAGCTGCAGATAGAGTATCACCACATAATTCTGGCAATACGTTAACATCGTCAGATTGAATTCCTTCTACGTTTCTTGTACCATGAACAACCAAGAATATAGAATAACATGCTATCACATTCTTGACGTTAAATAAATCACTAAGAATTTGCACTGGCATCATTTCTTGCTCATGAAATAACAGTCAACATAAAAAAATAATTTAGGAGCTAAAGTCATTGAAATTTATTTTATTTTGAGGTAAGCCTAACGTAGCAAATACAATTTCATTTCAGAAAATAGGAATTTATCATAAATCATTTTGGAAAGTGACTTTAAAAAAAATGTCTTTTTAAAATCTTTAAGAAATTATAGTATTAGTTATAAAAGCATAAGTTTAAATAATAATTTACATACAAATTTAAAGTGTTTGTACATATTAAAGTAAAATCATAACCATTGTTAATTAACAATCACAAAACACTATATTTGATTCATGAAATAATGAATGAACTTGTAAACACTTGAATGAAAAGACTAGACTACATATTTTGGTATTAACAACTGAGGCAGTGCTGACTTTGTGTGCCAATGTTTTTCTTCTTGAGGTGAGGGCACATTGATTCTCTTGCCAAGATGAGGTTAAATTTAGTCATCTTATTCCGTGTGATGTAACACTGAATTTAGAACAAGTTCTTGGGATGTGTTCCCAGGGTTAAAAATCCAAATCACTCTAACTTTATGGGATGACACACAAAAATATGTCTGTAGATAATTACAATCGCAAATGTTTGTAAATTATAGAAACATTCACAAACTTGTCACATTTTTAATATCTAGGCTATACGTATGTTTTCAAGTTTTAAAGGTAATATAACAACAATCTAATAAATTTAGATTCCTCTACCTTATATATCTGTCTATAAGGAAATAGTTGACAATGTAAAATTTTGAACTTCTATCACAATGAATATAAAATAGTGATATGTATAAGGAAATTGATCATAATAATTAAAATAACAAAATTTGATATTAAAAATATTTGTCCAATCATTGAAAGTCCATTTTCTTTGACCATTTTTGATAATTTATTTTTTTTAAATACATAATTAAAAATATTCTACTTTTAAACTTATGTGATAGATTTGAATGGTCTTAATTTTTAATCTATAAACAGAATTAGCATGTAATTAACCTAATAATGAAGTCTCAATAAGATTGAACTTTCCAAAAAAATTGGAGAAGAGGACGATTTCTTTAGAAATTAAAGTGAAAACAAAAATATGTCATAAGAAATGTGTTGGACAAGTGCACTGCATTTATTATTGACTTATTAAAAAAGAAAATAGTACAAATTTACATCAAATTGTTTTTATCATGCAAATTCGCTCTTTCAGTTGGTAAAATTAAATTGATAGATTACACTCACATTAAATACAGATGTTAGAGAACGCCAGTATGGAGCGGGGACTTAGGAGGACAAAAATTATATACACTACTAAATACATGTGTATTTAGAGACTACTAAATACATGTGTACTTAGTTGTAGTATTTATTAATGCCATGTAGCATTAATGTTTGTTTAAAATCACCCATATTAGGAGTTCTGACATTAGTGGGTTCAAAAAATGATTAGTTGGGTTGTACTAAATAAACCTTGAAATTTAAATATACTTTAATGATTACACTCAGCAGATCAGTTGTGATATTGATGACTATTTACATTGTAGTAAACTATGATCAAGAAATTCGTTTAGTAGAAGTGTTGAAAATAGATGTATTCACTCTGAATTTAAAAATGCCGTTAACCTCAAAGTTAGAGTTTTGAATAAAAACTCATTTCAATATTTAAAATTTTCTTACATGACTCTAACTTAAATTTATGCCTTCAATTAATACAATAAAATCTCTTTAATAACTTCATTTATGATATAATCATAATTTTTTAAATATTTTTATATTATATTGCTTAACATTTGAATAGTGATTTTTTTCTTGACAAAACATGGTAAATGTTACCAGAAATCAAAACTCAACATTTTTGCAATCAAAGTGATAAACAAGAGTCACCGACAACATTGAAAACATTTATTTAAATCTCAGTAAACCTCGAAAGCAAAGAGAACGGGAAAGTGTATAACATACCAGGAAGTACGAAGGGAACCATTAACATGGTATAGAGGCAGGCCCCTAATTGTGAAAACTTTGGACACAGAGTGTACAGCACTTCATTAAGACAGTATTAGTGCCAATATAAGTACTGTTAAATACCATCTTTCGGACAGAAATTTTGCTTTTAATAGATGAATCCATTTATCTAGGATTATTCAAGAACTACAGGAATAAGAAAATCCCATCTGATAGTCAAGCAGCTTTTTCAAACCAGTTGACTCAGTTCAAATCTCATCCAAACTTGTATGAGAATGCTTCTCAGCAGTATCACTACTTTAAATATGGTGCAACTGAGATGGATGCCAGGACACTTTAACAAACTTGGAATGAGATTGCTTATTGACATGTTTGAGTTAAATTTTATACTCCTATCTCATTTACTAACAATTTTTTCTCTCTTTTTAAATGTGTTTCTAAAATGAAGTTTACTCACGGTCAAAACATAGCAAACAGACCTAACTACGTTTTCTCTCTGCCAATCCAACATACTCAGTACCTCGACATATCTCAGTCACCTGATAGTAAAAAATACAAATCAGGCTACATCGTATGTGGGTACTCTCACAAATTGCTTCTATGGCGACTAAAACCTATGAAGCGACTTTAATTAAATAATGGTTAAATTATATACAAACCAACATTGTTATTATTGTCGCTGAAAATTTTGTTTAAATCTGCAAAATATGTAAAAAAAAAAAACGTATTCCCTATATTTAAGCATTAAAAAATGGCTATAACTAGCAAACTACTGTACAGATTTTAAAACCAATTTGCAGTTAAAATTAGTGTTCAAATCATGTATATTGACAAAATATATGTTGCTGTTGATCTTTTTTTTTTTTTTAATGTGTAAAATATGTTTTTAGTTTTCTTATTAACAGTACAAACAAAATCTGAGAACTAATGGATCAATTTGAATTAAATAATGATCACATGACCAGGAAAGAAAAGTGCATGGAATTATAGATAGTCGATCTGTTTGTAAGTCGTACTCGAGAACCGCTGGTCTGAATTCCATGCACTTTTCTTTCCCTGGTCAGGTGAACTTTATTTAATTCAAATTAAAACTATATACAGTATATAGATAGATAGATATAGATAGATAGATCGATAGAAACCTAGATATTGTTGGTAATGTTATTATATTCTTTAAGTCAGTTAATATTATGTTATTGTGTTTTCTCCTGTTATAAAAAAATATGTACTTTTTCATTCTATTTAAACTTTTCATTTAAACAAACCTCTTCCGTGTTTCTCATATATTTCTCTCTACTTTATAGTAAATCATTATTATTTGTTAATGGTTTGTTCTTCAGTATGAATAAATATATATATCCATGGTTATAATAAAGTAAATGTAAAAAAAAAATGATAATCAACCACTAACATTAAGCCATAATATATAATAAGCACACAAAAAATATAAAAATATTAATAGTAATAAAGTATTATATAATACTCAGCACTCAAAAAAGATAAATTTACAATTGTATTCAGAAACCATCCTCAGTGAGGATGAATTGAGTTCCTCACTTTTGGTTCAGATTCACTTTGAGTAGATTCACTGGTATTAGTCTAAATTGCATTTCAGAAAAAAAAAAATTACTTTTCAGTAGTGAGCTCAAAATAAGTTTGATGTCATTAGATAGTGACGTCACAGTAGCCTCTGCCAATAAGACAAAAGATATTTGGTAATATAACAGCTGATAGTAATCAAGTTATGAGTAAACAGCTGCCCATGATAGGTTATCATCAAGTTTAAAAAGAATATAAAAAATATAATAAACATTGATGAAAACATTAATTAATTAATTAATTACTGATTGTGTGGAGAAATATTAAATATTTGCATAAATTATAAATAAAGTTTTGATTACATAATAGAAAAAGTTTTGAAAAGTAGCCTATATGAAATTGATAATTTAGGTATACAATCAACAATACTAGCTTAACTTCTAACAGTCACAAGTCTTTAACATAGTATGTCTTGCTCGCTTTATTCTGTATATATTAGGTGCACCTTTCAGTATTTATTCAAAATAATTATATAAAAATTAAGTAACTGCCTAACAAAATTATTATTTATAAATTCAGTACAACTTAGTAATTTAATCAAATTCAAAAGATTGACTTTCATCTCGCCTTTCCAATCAATGAATAAATGAGGAGTAAACTTTGTACGAAATGTCTCATACATGTGTACTTTTGTCACAATAAGTTTCATTTGAACAAAATCATTACAACAGATTTTGAATAAATCAAATTTTTATTGATTATTTTCCTCTGACAACTTTCCTACCTAGAAATTTCAAAATACAATATTTATTTACTCAGTATCTTGAAATAGAATAGCCCTGCAGCCTACATGACAAAATTTTGTAAAAATCCGTCTTTTAGTTTGACTACAGCGTTGCAAATATACAAAAGAAGAACAGAAGATATTTTTTAGAAAATCATCATATCATTAAACTACAATCATATTTTTAAGGGTGCCCAGTAACAGAAAAAAAAAAAAGTTCCACGAATCTATCTACAATCTTATTACTTTCTTATTAGTACGTAAAGATAAACTGATATAATAGGCGGAGATTTATTTATGAACATTCAAACTATTATTTGTAAAAACACAAATTTTTTATTATGAATAATATCTATTTATATTTATATATAAAATGAGAGAAAACATTATGATGATGGTCGAATTGACCAAAATCGGGATGGATATATAAGGTAAGGTAATTAAAAAATTTGGATTAGTTGACGTACTATAATTAATTTAATTTAATCCATGAGCTAAAAAATGTAATCTAAAAAGAAAACATTATTTTAAGTTGAATTATTTAAAAATACCCATTCATTATAATGATTTTATGTTGTCTACAAATTATAAATTGGAGTTTAAAATTTGCTGTGCCGTTACATTCATGTGTCTAAAAATAAAAGTACAGTTGTCAGAAGTCAGATCTTAAGTAATTGCAAGCAATTTTCTAGGTACTGTAACATGAGTGTCCCCATTGTTTTGCTGTTTTATCCTTATAATAAATAGTGTTACACCATTAATTGATGATATATCATCAATCGAAGGAAGACCAAATAACATCAGCATTAAATAAACTGACTATAGCTCTGCCAATTGTCCTCACAAAACCATGTGTCATACTGGATATGAAGGCTAATAACATACTATAAATTCCTATACTTTGTAAACGCTGGTTTCCTGTGTCGATACATAGTAGAGAACTGATAAATGTTAGGGGTTGTTAGTAAAACTACAGGGAAGAATAGGCAACCCGACAACACCACTCAAGTTATATAGAGATGAAAGGTTTCCTATATTTTTCATCGAGAATATTGTTTTCTTTAGTTTTATAAGTTTAGTTTTTACTAATTTTGATATACAAATGTAAGATTGACTATTTTACTGTTTGTATTTTATCTATGAGAAATAAAGTTTTTTTTTCTTTAAAAAAAAGTTATCTTAAATGACTGATTATACCTAACTGTCTTGTGGTTGAGAGGCTAAAGGCAGCAATTCCTTGATCAATGGTGCCGACGGTTGTAGGTTAATCCCACCTAAGACACTAGATTTTTTTCTGTGAAGTTTGTTTCACTCCTAACCTATGATATGACCATGAGAAGGCCACTATAAATAAACAGTGGTTAGCTTGAGTAGAATTTGAAGTGCTTTATTTGAAAACAATTGCACAGAAAGCATCAAGAAACTATAGAAATTGGACATTCTAAACGTATAACATGGAAATATAGTTTTGTTATAAAATAATCCACAACAAATTATATAATAGTGTTTCAGTTCTTGTTGTGTGAAAAATTTGAATAGCCAATTTTCTTTTTACCGACTTCAAAAAAGGAGGAGGTTCTGTTTCGATCTGATTTTTTTTTTTTATGTGTGTTCGTGCATATTTCCGGAACGGCTCGAGCGATTTCATTGGGGGTGGTTTCGTTTGAAAGGGTATGGTCCCGAGATGGTCCCATTTCATTTCTGACTTGATTGAGCCAGTACTTGGCCAGTATTTGCAAAACAATGCCAAAATGGCGCCTGGTTGACATGACTAGTTGGAAATATTATTGTTTAATATTGATAATATTGAAAATGGTATATCGTTTATGTTAACTAGCCAGTACTTATATGACATTTTTGTTAGTACTGGGCCAGTACTAGCAATAAATAAATATTGTTGAATTTGAAAGAATTAATTGGATTTACAAGGTTTAATACATGTTTTGTCTAGTATTAAAAAGTTTCACCGAGCCAATACCTCTTTTTTATTTTCTTCAGATTCTTCATTTCTAAGCCGCCGCATACGAACAGCACTTTTAGATGGTCTTCCCATGAGACAATACTTGCTACACTGCTCGATTGTCAAAAACGCGAGTAGAACCGCAATATGTAAACGCACACTTCACAATTCCAGTAGCCACGTAAAACTGATGTACACTTTTCGACAGTTACAACTGTTTTGTTTTGTCGGAGTTCAAATTCTAACTGAAGAAAAAAGAGTGGTCACGTAAACTTGTGGGGAACTGTATGCAGCTAAGGACTAGCGTGCACGTTTAAACAGGACTTGAACAGGAAAGAACATCGAATATCATACAAGCATGAGCTCGATGAGAATTGATTAAAAATTTTCTGTTTCTCATTTTCAGTCATAATGTCGAACAAAAATGTTATTTCAAAATAAATTGAAAGCTACTTAATAAAAGCACTAAAAGTGACAAAATAAATAATTTTTTAACAAAAAAAAAGACCGACTTCAAAAAAAGAACAAAAATAAATAAATAAAGAAAAAATACATTCAACATTAATGTGTAATAAATATAATTTTAAAAAATATAACATGTAACTAAAAAGTATTAAATAATAATGTGTTATAATAGTAATTCCGACTTCGTAATAATTATATTCGTGAAATGCATACTTGCGAAAATACAGTTTGGTATTTTTCTTGTGAGTGCACGATATATTTTAGGTATAAAGGCTAAATAGTGAGTAGTCCTATTTTTCGACACTAGAAAAGTTCAATCGCTTGAACAATCATGGCGTCGACTTAAAAAAAAAAAACAAGATATAAACACTGGTTTTAGTTTCTGTAAATATCAGTTTACATTTCACTAATATAGTTATTACGAAGTCGGAATTACTATTATAACACATTATTATTTAATACTTTTTAGTTACATGTTATATTTTTTTAAATTATATTTATTACACATTAATGTTGAATGTATTTTTTCTTTATTTTTTAATTTTTGTTCTCTTTTTGAAGTCGGTCTTTTTTTGTTAAAAAATTATTTATTTAGAAATCACTCAGTATGTAGTAAGTTAACATTTGATTTTGTTATTTTTTTCTCTCTTATAATTATCTAATGTGTTTTCAATAATGTCTATACCAAATTATCTGAAAACCAGAATTTACCCATTTTACATAATACATACAAACATTTTTTTATTTATGAATCTAAATAACCCAAAATTGGTGTCCATTTAAAAAACATGTTCTAGAATGTAATTAACTCACTGTCGGAAACATATGTTGTGGTCCTAAAAGTGTTAAGAATAAAATAAACTGATTCTACATTGAACAGCTACATTTGTTTGACATTTTCATCGCTATTAATGTTACTCTCCTATAGCATAAATCATTATTTAGCCTGCTAAATGATTGAACAGGAAGTAATAACAATTATTATTTATCACAAAATTTTCACAACTTAAATAATTTGTCTAGTATATTAGTTTAAACAGAATATTTAAAGGAAATAAAAACATGTCCTACATGTTGATAATTATTTATTTTTCATCTAAATACAAAACTCTACAAGTTACTTATACCTGAGAATTGTAAAAAAGTACCTAAAGACTAAACATTTATGATTAGAACCAACTTAATAGTTACAAATTATTAAAATTGTTATTACATTTTTGGCATACTGTACTGTTTTCTTTTGTTTTTGTTTTTTTCACGTTCATGTAATATACAATTTTTAATGATTAATGCTAAATTATATAGACTTATATAAACAAAGTTCAGTACCTAATCAAAAATTCTCTGAGCCCTTTGGGTAGTAATTCAAAATAACGTTGTCATGAAAATATTTAAATAGTATATCAAATTTCCTATTTGAGAAATAAAGATGACAATGTTTCAATGATATTCCACATATCACACCAAGCTAATGTGAATTGATCAATGAGTGCAAAAGAAATATTAGTCAATAAAACCTTGTATTTTTGGTGAAATGATTTGTTTTGAAAGCTGAGATGTTCCCATTATTGAAATAATAATTCACCTATAGAAAATATAACAATAAATAATAATTAATATACAACCAGCAGGTTTATTGTGTTGATCAATATATCAATAACGATTATCCTAAATTGCAAACTGTTATTATACTATAAAATAAAATGGGCAGTCGATTGTTGCTGCCCAGATATTGTGTAACTCTAATATGCAGGTCTCAATCAATAGACCAAATCTCTCTCTGAGCTTCAGAGAGTATTTTTGACAGAAGAGTAGAGAGTAAGGCCAGATAACCAGACGTCTGAAGGAGCATTCTAGGCTTCTGAAAACAGCTATGTTGGGTTAACCCAACAAAAAATGGATGTCTACATTCTACAATCGAGTCACAACTATCCACCCTGGTCTGTTTTGTAAATAATATTAATAGAAATGAGTCTACAAATTGGATCTATAAAACGGTAATTTATAATACTTTTTAAATTGTAAACATCTTATGCAAGATATGCCTATATCTGCAGTACACAATATTCTCCATAGTTTGTACATCCTAAGTAATAACAACGAGAGAAGCAGATGAGAAAGACTTTTCAACCTTTAGTTTCATAAGTTACTGCATTTATTTATATTTGTTATTGTAAATTTGTTTTTTTATGAAGAGTCTCATTATATATTTTTTTAATTGGCTCAAACATTTTCTACAGTGCTGGATTTGAACTATAAAGTACAGTTATACATATATATTCAATGATATCTTTGTTTTAAAATGTTGCCCGATTATGTAATATTTGTTCCATTCTTCAAGTTTTGTAAAAAAAAATTTTATTGTTATTTTCATAATTAGGTCAAATTAACATTAATTTTTTCATCAAAGTCTATAAAGACAGGTACATTAAATATACTACTAAACACTACTGATGTTTACTTATCACAAATCTGACGGTTGATTGCACAAGAAGTGATTTACCGTCAATATCTAGTGTATCCCCGGCTCGACCGACAGCCACGTTAGGCTAGATGACACAGGCGTACTGAATTTTGCTCTTCTTCCCATCTATACTAGAGGTTTGAGTACCAAAAAAAAAAAAAAAAACCATTATGGTGAGGTGTAACCGGGAACTCCTCCCTCTTACAAACATAAAAATTCCCAAAATTTGACTAACGTTATTAATTTATTTTCTGCAGTGGGTGAAGTGAAGCGCACTTAGACCAGTAATGTTATACAACTTTAAACATAATGTTTAAAATTAAGGTGTTTATCAATTATTTAAATGTCAGTTCAATTCAAGAGACTAGTATGTTTATAAATTACAACTAATAACTAAATGTTAGCGATTATTTAATCAATATCATCTTGTCTATGCTATTTTAAATATAAAACAACTTTGATTTTACCATATGTTAAAAGTTAAAGTTGAGTTGCTGTCTTTAATGATCTTTCTGAGTAGCTCTATAAAAGATAGTGCTAGATTATTATTTCCACAATTGTATAACAAAATTTAAATATGAATAGCTTCACTTAAAAATAAAACAAAAAGTAGCCTAGTATTCATTATTTATATAAATATAAAGTTAGTGACTAGATTTCATAGTTCAAATAAATAGTTTTATAAAACAGTTACAATAATAGTAAGTAAACTAAATTTATATATATATATATATATATATATATATATATATATATATATATGTATATATATATATATATATATATATATTATCATTACCTTAAATGTATTATATTAGGTATGATACAAAAATATGACACTTTGACTTGTAACTACTCAATTTGTTAAAATGTTCCAATAATAATATTTATTATTATAATATTATTATAAAATAGGATAATATTTTTTGTTCAGCTATTTCTTTTATATTTACTCATACTCCCTCTGACGATTTACACTCTGTTAAAAGCTACAGAGTTTCTTGTGAGTAGAAACAGGTTTTACAAAGTGTATACCTACTTTTTCAAATATTTGTCCTCGTGCCTTATTTATAGTAATAGAAAACACTAATCTTAGTGGGTATTATATTCTTGTCATTTTAAAAGGCATGTTTGGGTCTATAGAAATCAATTTAACTCTTGACAGAAATAAATGCTAAGTGAGTCACTATTGATTGGACACCATTCACCAGACCTGCACCAAGGTTCATATTTCTTACTAATGTGATGATGGCAGCAACAAGTGTCAATTTGTGGACAAACATTCCTGAGAGTTGATATATTCCACGGGTATAATTTATTGTTCTCTTGGATATTCTGATATAATTTGAACCACGTCATAATATTGTTTATATTCTCCTTCAATTATGTTTAACAACCCACTGATGATTTTGTGACAGTTTTTGTTTCAGGGGCATAATATCACATGGTTTGAACAGTTTTTGTGTTATACACATTAACTCCACTGCCAAATTACAAGTTTTTTAGTCTTTGAGCATAAACTTATCAGATATATTGATGATATTTGCTCCTCTCTCATTTTACAAAGTCCCATTACCTAGCAGCAATAGGCAGTCACAATTCATTTTGAGCTTGACTTACACACATATTTCTTGTTAAATGAAGAAACATTAGAGGATTCCAGACTTGACTTCTTTGTATACCTACTTCTAGTATTTATACTTTACCTGACATATATACTACAGGTAAAACCTGTCTGAAATCTTTACATAGAATATTTTTTCCTCCCATTGAAACATGTTTAAAAATTGAGTTTACACATTTCATTAGATCTTTATGTATATGGACTATACAATTAACAGCCGCTATATGGATCATTGATGCTTCATCGAATATTCTAACCAATACTTTTTACAAAATAGACACATTTTAAAATTAACTATATTTGATTAATAGGTTGTAATGTGAAAAAGCTTTCCACGTGAATAACCACTGTTGTTATGGTCTAAATTTGTAGTTAACATTGCTGTCAAAGATGAACAGAATTAGCTACAAACATAATTCTATTATTGTAAATTTGATATTGCATATATTTTCGATATGCAATATCACTACTTGAATATCAGTTATCACTACTTTAAGTAGGTAATTTTGTGTTTCAAAACAATAACAAATAGGCATTAGATATAGTTGTATACTAATAATACTTGTAGATTTTTTTTCTTAATAGGATCTCTTACTTTTATTTATGCAGAATAATTAATTAATAATAGCATCATTTTTTATTTCAGACTTTGGAGAGAGTGTGTGTCACAATTGTGTTAAAGTTTTGGTTATTATAGAAGATATATCATCCCCTACTAATCAAAATCTATATGAATAAATTACAATGTTACAACAAAATTACACAAACAACATTAAATGAAAAATACAAAACCAGGGCTGGATTTATAATAGTTTGGTCTCTACTGTATGTTAAAATCTGGTCAGAGCACGGACCTCTTCTTTAAAGAGTCTTTTCTTTGTATGTCCACATCCACAACTGCAGCATGCATGTATGTAATTATAAAAAGATTATATTAATAATCAACCTTGTACACTGAGCATTTTATATGCTTCGTAAGAAATCACCAGATAACAAGTGTGTCCTTCTTACCACTCTTTTTAACAGAAAAAAGTGAAAATGGTATTTTGAAAGGTGAATACCTTAACCCTATAATGGATGGGTTGAGTCTGTGAGAACTAGAAAAATTGTTTTATTCACCGTTCAAGGTCAAAGTGAAATAGACCGGTGCCTTGTATATTTCTGGAACACGCCCCAGAATGTGCTGTGGCTATTGTTTTAGCTGTTAATAGCTCAGTCTTTGTGTGGCAAACGTTAAGTCACACTTTTGGTCTAGTAGACCCAGCCCGTCCGTTGAAGTTCTAGTTTTTTGTTTTAGCCCTATTTTGTTTACTTGATTATTTACGGGTTTGGTGACTAGAATTTTTTCAAATGGTTGGTCATGTTTTCTAATTTTTTATTATTTTTTTTCAATAATCTAAGCCAGTATGGCTTATAATAACATGAGTTGATAGGAGTAGAGAAATTGATAAACTATTGTTACAAGATAGTAAAAATGAATTTTATAACTCGGGTACTGAATATAGTGAAGACGATACTGAAAATGAATGTGAGCTGAATGAGAAAGCCGAAGAAGAATGGGAGCATGAAGTGGAAGATAGGGAGGATAGATTGATCCAGAACTGGTGACCAAAAATAAATCCTACCATCATCACTTATTACAATTCTATCAAGAGTGACATAGATGTCGTTGATCATATGCGTGCAGAGTGTACTGTTGCAAGAAGTACAAAACGCTGGCCTTTATATTTAATTTTTGCATTGATGAACCTAGCTGCCCTAAATGATTAAGTGGTCCTAAAAGGAAATCAAGTGACATAAGGCATGACTTTATCAAAGGCTTAAGACATTTACTTCTTCAACATCACATGTTACTTCGGGCAAAACAAAGCAAATTACCTCGAGAAATTCATGTCTTAGCTGCAAAGTTCTCCGGTACTCAACTTCCAAAAAATAAAACCCTGAGTCAGGAAAACGAGAAAGGTGCTCCATGTGTAAAGACAGCAAACAAAGTACTTTTGCAAACAGTGTAAAGTGTAGTTGTGTTTGTCACATGCTGAACTGCTGTGCCAAGTTTACAGTGTAGAGTAAGAACTCAATTTACAACTAACTTGTTATTATTTGTGTTTTTGTAAGAATTTGTTTTTACATTTATTTCCTTTTTATTAGTTAGTTATATTGAGAAAAATATATTTAGTTCTATCACATAAGTTCATTTATTAAGGATAATATCGAAGAAGAAAGTCGGAGGGCATAAAGTTTTGCATTGTCAAAGTCACAAAATAGTTCAAAATATTAGGGACCAGCCAGTTGTATGCTATTTATAACACCAGCAAAAGCAAAATATAGAATATTTCAAATTGATGGATTTTTGCTAAAAGTGGTCACTTTGTTCTTCATCTACCTTCATATAATCCAAACTTTAACCCTATCGAGGTGATATGGTGGTGTACTAAAAGAATGTGTTGCCAAAAGAAATGTTTCATGTTCATTGAAAGTAAATAAACTAGCTGAGGATACATGCAAAGATATTACATTGCAAGAATAGAAATTTCGTGTGTATCATTGTAACAAGGTAAGGGGGAAATATTCCAAAATAGAGCCCCAAATTGACATAGCAAGTGATCAAATCATAATAAACTTAGGTGAAGATTCCGACAGTGAGACAAGTGAGCTAAGACAAAAGTGATAATAACAAGAGTTTGGAGAGTGACTTTGAGCTCATCAGCATACAGTTTTATAGAATATATTAGTGAGTATTTAATTGTAGGTCTATTGTAATTATTTAGCTCTCATGATTATATATGCAACCTTTTCGATAGTAGAAAGCTAAGTTAAAATTCAAACAACTATACCTTGATACAAGTCATTCTTTTAATAGAGATATTTAGTAAATTATGGTTATAAGTATAATATGTTGTTCTGTGACTATGTAACTGTGTTCATAGTTACAGTATTTCTCCCATGGTAATTTTAAGCAGAGAATAGTGTAGCATCTTCAACGATACATGATACTGCTCAAATGCATCCCTCTCATGGCCCAGAGACCATCATAGAATGGATGAGCTGTAACAGTATGAAATATCTAGTGTACACTATTGTAACACTCACAACAGGCTTTAAATAATAAAAGTTAAATGCTTTATGGATGGATAGCTCTTTGCATAGTCATTCACCATATGTTGGGATCACAGTGCTAGTAAACATGCTGTACCTATAGAAACCCAGAAATACTGACTACTCTAACTGAAAGAAAACCTTTGTTCTCACCAATGGTGGGCCTCTGTGGCTGGTGGCCCGATTCGTTGGAAGTCTAAATAACAAACAAATAAACGAAATGCTAATTGGTTGAGTTAAAACAAAACCTCACTTCGCTTGGTTAATTTGGCTTCCATCCAGTCTGCCTATCCTTAAATCCAGCCCTATATATAAGAAAGAGAACAATAGAGACAAGAACTATATCTATAAAAAATAATAAACACTATGTACACATGTACAGATTAACTTCATTTTGACAAGACACGGTTAGGAATGTTTAGAACGTAGCTTGTCAAAATCTTTTGTCCATGGTGTGTATGTCAAAGCTGAGGCAGGCAGAAACTTAGGTCATCATGAAACAAACTCTCAGGAAGCTCTATATCTGAGTTCAGGTCGTGAATGAGGCACAATCCTGATTCTTGCATTACTTCCTCTTTTGATATTGGATTTAGGAAATCTGTAACATATATACCTTTACAAGGTAAATTCAATTAATAACCTATTAAAATAGCTTAAATATTGTGATAATACACTTTACAGTACTATACATGTAGTAATACTATATGTGTGTAATACTACTATATATGTGTTTCATGGAATATTTTATAATTACGATATGTATAGTTATTTATCTTTGGCGTATAGTCTCGTATCAATTACCATTAAGGATTGGTGTAGCCAAGAAAGAGCTGCTAAAAAGACTTGTCAAGGCTCTTGTGTATAAAATAAATATGACTTATCATCAATAATGTTATAAAAAAGCCTTGCATATAAATGACCGTGTTAATCAAATACAAATCTATAAATAAATTTAACATCTGATAATAATCACAACTATATTATAGAAGCAGGCGATTTTGAAATGTCTGAACAAAACTAGTAAGTGTTAATAATTTATCGATGAAGACTACTTGATAGTCTCAGTTTAAAAATTTTTTTAAGGCACTACATTTGTCAAAATATGACTGTCTACGCTTCTTTTCTTTACAATTTAGCACACATTAGTTTGGGTTTCTAAACCAAGTTGGGAGATTTAGTACTTGATCTGGGCAAGAAACACTGAATCATCTACAAAGAATGATATAGTTTCCGTTGTGCAAAAGTTCAATTTCCTATGCCGCATGGTATCTCAAAGGTGATGGAGGACTTCTGGTTAATTTTTTTAAATTTGAAGTGTATTCTCATGATGCACTCAACTTCAGGAGTTGAAAAAAAAGAAAGAAAAAAAAAAAAAAAAAAAAACTATACTTTGTCCTTACTGTGCACACTTGTTGTGGTTGTTTTGGCCTATGATATATTAAATGTTTCTACTATGGATTGATTTCTGAGTATATGTAAACCCATCACTCATCACCAGTGGGTATTCCGGAACCCGGTGTCACTATTTGTGGATTTAAACATGCTATGCAACTTCCAGATAACATTCCTTCTGCCCTAACATTAGCAGCTTCATCACAAATTTTGTTATTACCGGTTACAAGACTAAACCCTCATTCAAAAGGGAATGCACTGAGAAAATGCTTATCCCTACCACTACAAAATTCAGATTAGATATGTTATGAACGAATATTGTGTGTGTTAACACTCTAGAAGTTCCATAACTGTCTGAGTGGTATAAGTCAAATGAACAGTATTGAATCAGGTGTCTTTTAAATTTGTTTCGTTTAACTTTAAATTTATTTAAATAATTGTTAATTACACATTACATGTTAATTTTACAGAAAAAATAATATGTTGAAATATGTATGAAGTTAACTCAAAAATATAAATTTTAATAAACAAACAAATATAACAATATATTTTATTCTCAAAAATAATGTGTTACATTATCATATAATTAATTAGAACTGATGTAAATTAACCTTAAAAATGATAAATAATTGTATAAACAAACTATTTTGTTATAAACTTAAACAACACAAATAACATTTCTACAGATATATTAAGTACACTAAATAAACATTTAAATAACTAATTCAATTCTTTGAAAAAAATTCTTTAGTGAGAGTTAATAATAACTATGAGGAAAAGCAGGGACTTTAACACAAGGAGGCCTAGACGGGATGTCATTTGTTGGTGGTACCACTACAAGGATAGTGCGTGCAGGGAGCCAGGAGGAGTAAGGATCCTCCGACTTCACTTCATCTGTAATTGAATACAAAGACTTTAATAATCACAGAGTTGTATATCTAAAGAAGCTATTAAATTCTAAGTGTTAAGAAGTATATTATAAAAAGTGTGTGGAATCTTAATAATAAAAAATGTAAGTTTACCTAACTCAGGTTAGTTGTTTAGAGCTTTTATCTTGAACTAGTAAATAAGCCTATTTAAATTCTAATCCGTGTTTTTATTAAAATAATAATTAATAGTAATAATGATGCATTTAGATGTAATGGAACATATTTTATATAGGTTCTTTCCTTTTTAATATTTATTGAATTATAAAATCTTTTCAATGAAAACACATTTGATTCAACATTTTATTTTATAGCACCAGAAATAAAATCACAAACAAATAATTACTTCAACATGTATAAAAAGCTATAATTCTTTTTTAAACTTTGTTTTTTTTTAGGTGAATATTTCATTTGATCCATTTATAAATTATCCTTGCTGGGAATCATTAACCTCATGTCTGTGGATTTCTGAGCCTTTAAAAAAGTGACATAAAGCTGTTGATGGCTAAACACTTTACTTGGAAGGTTAAGGAAACTGACTTTAGCCCAGAATGAAAAGTAAGTAAAGTTCACTGGGTGGCAAGCTGATTCTCAGTATAAGAGTTATCTTTCCTTCAGTCGATAAATTAATAATCAATATATTTTCAATTTTTAAATAGATAATGTACAATTACAAATTCTTTTTATTATGTTTGAATTTCTTACCACCTCATATTTTTAATATAAGCTTATAAGGTGGCATACCCGAAGATTCAGGACAATTTTCCTTTTCTAAAGCATCCTCACTAAAAACTGAATTGATGCTAACATATGTATGTGTTTCTCCTTCTAATAGTTTCAATTACTCTTTATTTAAACATCTCACATCTGAGGCAAAGAATGATTGTTAATAAATAACTGTGAATTTATAAAGAGGCAATAAATAATGGTAAGAACAGTCAAACTAATTGAATATTTTTACGTAACAGTAGATGATTAATTGTATTCTCGTAAATTTAATATCCACAGATCACAACCTTTTACAAATATTTATAGTTTAATATTTTTCTCATCTTACATTCGGAACCAGGAAGCCCCGTAAGTATATAAAAAACCTCTGGAAATTAATCATGAACAGACATGCCTCATTTAATAATTTCGTAATAAATTAGAAAGTTCCCGTTGTTAAAAACCACAAACATGAAAAAGTGAAAAATACTCATTTTTTAATTAAGAAATAACTTTATAACATTAGTTAATTTTTTTTGTAAAAGAGCAATTACAGAGATTTGACCTCTGTAACCCAAACATGGACCAGTTAAACTCAACACTATTCCGACTCCCAGAACAAGATTTTTAAGTTGTGAATACATGTGTGTATAAGTATATTATGTTTCAGATGGAATTATTGTCACTTCCCTCTCACATTTTTTTTAAACACACATTTCCAAAAGATTTATTAACATAAACCATTCCAAAATTGACCCACTAACTTTTGAAAATTTTCAGATAAACAACTGTCCAAACTTTGGAGATTATCTTTAAAATTTCATATAGAGGGATAAATTATTTAGCTCTACCTGTGTATTCTAAAAATGACAATATAATTAGGTCTGTTTTTTTAATTTTTAATTTTGTTGGTACAAAACAATATTTAAATAACATGTATTGGTTCAAAACATACATTTTTGTTGTTGTGTTTTTGAGGGTGTATATTGCATTTTTACTCAATTTTTCTCTCTAGTTTTTTCATATAATTATGTATACAGTATAATTAAATTACAATTTAATCAAATTTGGCATGTTGGCATATTTTGACCAAATCTTAAGCCTTTTTTTTATATATATAACTCATAATTTAGGGTATCTGCCATAATTCAAACATAAAATTCTAATTTAATAATTTCATTTGCTAAAATGTAACTTCTACGGACCCAAACAAAATATACTGGTAACAATCTCACCAAAAATCTCAGCTCGTGAGTTCAGTTAAGGTTTGAAAACGTAGTTACTCTACTGATTTTGTACTTCAAATTTTAGTGAATGATTCAAACCTTGAAATTATAATGTTGGAATAATGTCCAAAATAAAAATGAACCTGGACCACAAATATATTAACATTCGTTGATAAATTTGTTTAAATCTAACATATCGTTTATTTTTCACTTTTTGAATGACAACCGAAGTGACATTTTTGACAACAAATTATTTTGTTTGGTTTGTATTCAGTTTTGTAGATGGGTGTGTGAGAAATTTTGTGGTATGTTTTTCCACTGAGTATTAATTAAAGTGCTAATAACAGATGAGTTAGTTTAGGATTTATAATATAATATATAGCTTCCAGGGCAGAAACGTCGATATAAGCGATGCTAGTGGAGGCCATTTAACATATGCACAAAGGCCATCAAATGGAGTAATGATATGCATAATTTAAGAGATTGCTCAGATTTAGTAAAACTGTGAAAGAGTTGGTTTTCAAGATAAAGATGGGTAAGTACCATAATGGACACTTATAAGAAGATGTTATTAAAATTTTCGTTGATTCTAAATCTTTTTAATTGTTTTCAGAGTTATATTTACCATTTGAATTTTGCTCAGATGTTAAGTATTCCACTTCAACTCTCTTCTTGACCCCACTGAGGATCTCTTCTGCTGTCCTGTGCAACCCAGGATCTTGAATAGTTGTCTCCATTTCAGTAATACTTGCAGTGGCTTGTTCTACTTCATCCACTACTACAGTCTCAAAATTTGGCTTCTAAAATCATTCAAATAATTAACTACAATCTTACAAGATACATTTGAAATACTTAATTTATATAAATATTTTTAATATTTCTGAGCATAAACACAAATTAAGTGTGGATTTTTAGTTTATTTCTTTATACGGGTAATAGTTATTATGGAGATCTTATCTGAACAACACATAGCCTGGACAGTGAAGAGAACAATATTTGAGGTTAATCTTTTTTCATATACACTGTATATAAATGAATGAATGTGTGTGTATATATATATTCATATAAATGTATGTATATTATAACGAAATAGAGGGCTCCCAAAAGGTCAGTGCTCGGCAGGCCATAAATTGTAAAGAGTTGAAAGGGTTGACAGCTAGAAAAACTATTCTAACATTAGTCACAGATCTCAAGAAGTCAAATAAACCATTCCAAAAGTCAATGCCTTCAACCAAAAATGTTTGAAATGGACCAATGAAATAAATTGCGTCAGTCTCGAAATAACGTACAAGATTTAAAATAAGCCAATGAAGGAAGAGGATCGGAAGAAAGCGTTTGAAATTAGAACCTATAAATAGGGGTGGAAGAGAAGCACACGAGGTTCATTCTTTTTGGTTGTTACTGATTGAAGGAGGGAGTTCTGGAGCAAGTGTTTCTTTAGTAGAAAAGAAGATCGATTGTGAAAGATTTAGCCGAGATCAAACTTCAAAATAAAATAGTATCTGCGTCGTTTTTTTTGTATAAGTATTAATAATAATCTCCGAAGAATAGTTTAAAAGATAATCGTCGTTATAAGTTTTAATGTAATCATCGTCATAGAAGTGTGTGATAAATTTGCGTCGTTATAAAAGTGTTTGAACAGAAATATTAATACAATAAATTAAAGTAATCGTCGACACGAAAGTGAGTGAGAAATAAGTGTAAGAAGAAAAGAAGATTCGTCGAAAAGATCAAGGCAAATCGATCCATCTACTGGCAGTCTACACGGGAACCACGTGCAAGGAACCAGGAACATCGGAGCAGTAAAAAACTTCCAAGCGATAACTAAAAATTAATGGACAATCTCAATTAAATAAACTACCACCAATTCTATTTTATATGTAAATTATAGTCACCAAAGAACCTCACGAACCCGTAAAGAGAAAACAAATAAAAATTAATAAAATAATACATTTCAGTTAGCCGGAGCATTTCATAATAAATAAATTAAAAGTAAAATATTTAAAAGTAAAATATGATGCACTCTTATTTCTTTATTTAGGTTAAGACATTGTAGAATTAGAATTTTATTTTTAACTATGTACTTAGAACAAGTAGTAGGTTAAGACGTTAGTGTATAAGTATAAAGTGCATCAGATTTGGACAATAATTGATTTTATATTGTAAAAGATTTTAAAACTCAATGTTATAAATAAAGTAAAGAAAGTTAAACTATTAAAGGTTGAAGTGAAATTTGTTATAATAATCTTCAAAGAAGATAGAAAAAGTCTGGGTAACTTGTAGGATACACATTTTAAAATATCCAAAGAGCAATGCTATTCATCCGATAATTAACTGCCACCAAATCATCAAAAATATTCAAATACATTTGCATGGTAATAATTAGGTAAATGTTTAAAAAAGGTGTATCCAATGAATCAAAAATATAATTGAATTATATTCAATTACAAGTTCAAGTGAACAACGTGTTTGTATAGAGTAAGGATATTTCAAAACATTGTATAGGTAATTATATTAAGATTATGTAACACAAGTATTATCAATATTCCCCAAGACTCAAGAGCCAAAATTGTATCTAATGAATTGAAATTTGAAATGTTAAATGCAGATTATAAGATTATGGGTTGTAAATTGTATTACAGTACGATCCAAAGTTTCAAGTAGTACTTAAAATTAAATTCTATCAATATGTGAATGATTTTCTGTAATTAAATTAACAACCATTTGATCGTTAAACTAAATTCTTTATAATCAGTTCAATTTTTCATTATGTGTATGTTAATATTATTATATCAACGTTGTATGAGAAATATGTAACAAGTTAAAAAAAACCAGATAAATATTTGCATATTGAAGTTGAATTTGTCTTATGGTTATTAAATCCTGACACTTCAAAGCTAAGTATTATTGCATTTATGAAGTTGGTGAAAAGCTCCTATATAATAACTATTCAAACGTTTTATTCATACTCCTTAAAAATATAACTTACAGATGCATATACTAATTATATTTTATAATGTGTTTTTAAAAATAATTAAATGAATTGTTAGAAATGTGTATTAGCATTCCCTTAATACCACATTTAAAGTTTCATGAATGTCCTCATAGGTAAAAGAATTGCAAAAAATAAACAGCTTTGGGTTCTTGGGCATGACTATGACCCATTTCTAATATCATTAAGTTTTAAAAATAAACAGTTCAGGTTTTTTTATAACAATGTTATAGAAATATGAAAGTCGTTAAAAATTATGTAATTTAGGAAAATAAATTTCAATTAAATATTTAAAAGATATGCCTAAGATTCCATAGGTCTCTTATTCTAATGAAATATCTTGTAAAGGTTAATTGAGATTTGGGTTGCCATCTTTTCCAATAATAGTTTGTCTAAAAAGGCACATTTCGAGGTTGTGACATCTGTAATTGAAAACATCAAAAGCTGCTAATAATTTGTAAATAACCTAAAAATGTTTTAACTACCAACATTATACTAGGTAGTTATTATTATTACAATGTGTGGTACCCAAGATTCCGGAGGAGTCGCTCCTTCAGTACTCAGTTTCCACAGATGCCCTGCACCTCGCTTAGCTTTCAACCCTTTTCGGAACTGTGGATTGATACTAAGGTTATGCCTGATAGAATTCTTCCAACGATCATCATTTGCTTTGAAGTATGGAAATCTGCTCCTATAACATTAAATATTCAAAATAAAATAGATGTTTGAAAATTAGATGTTCATTAGAATGAATTTCGGTACGGTTAATAAAATAAATAGTCTACACATTAAAACTGAAAATTGTTTAGAGGTAAAATATCACTTGAATAAAATTCTTATTTTATGAAATTTGAAAGAATTAGTAAAACAGTGCAACCTACAAACAGTCATCTTGGTGGACTAGAAATGATAAATAATAACATTAGAAAATTATTATTTGCTTAGGTTGCTCAAAATCAGGAAAAAAGCAATTTGGGTTCTTCATTTCTGAAAATAGAAGGAAGCTATGTTACCCTAATTGTTGCAGATTTGAAAAAAATATCCGCTGCAGAAATAGATCAGGATAAAAAAATAAGGAACTGAGTAACTAAAAAGTTAATTATACTTTTTTGATTTGATTTTCTGTATCTTTAACTTGGTAAAATAAACTGATCAAAATCAGTGCATTAACACACCTATGTACAAAAATAAAATACTAACCAAAAATAATATACACCACCATCTATCAAAAAGTGTGCATGTAACATTTACTTTTATACGAGAGAGAAACAAAATTAATTTACTTTATTACTGAGTTTCTCATCATCTATTACTTATGGGGGGGGGGGAGTTTATATAAAACAGTATCTCCTCTATCAACTTTCTGTGAATTTATTTAAAGTTATTTAAATATAGTCTAAGCTTGCTTTGGTACAATCATAAACTAGGATTAAAACATGTTTGATGAAATAAAATTTTAAATGTTGGTAGTCAAGCTTCGTAAACGATTTTTGCCAATTATCCCTGAATCTTAAATTAAAATCAACCTTTGAGTTTAATGTCGTTGTTTAAAATATTACTAAACTAAAAATACAATAGAGCCTTGAGAAACTTTATATATTAACAAATACCATAATGTAACGAATTAGGACCTATACAAAAATCGAAATTATTGTAAATTACATATTGTATTATTAGATATAAGATTAGTTCTGTAATATTGTATTAGTTAGGCCTATATTTTAACTTTAGGCTATTTAGAATCACGGTATATGTAGGTTTAGGACTAGTCCCTTTTAGTTCTGTATAAATACAGGATGAGGCACAGTATTAGGATTATTTATAGTTTAGTTATTATAGCCTGTCCATTACTGAATATGGCGACTTTGTACTCTTAAGTTTTATTCTATTAAGTAGGGTCAATATTTGTTTAAGTTGAGATTAAGTTTAGAAGAAAGGACCTTGTGGTCCTAACTTAGCCTCTAAAAAAAGCAATTAATAAACTTTACTTCCCATTTGGTAAACTAGTTTGGATCCATTACTCTTCACATTTCACCATACTGTAATAACAAAATCGGCATTGCCTAATTTTTTTTTTAAAAATGTAACATTATAACACCTCATTTCGGTTTTTTTAACAATAACTCCATAATCAACATTTTTGCAGATGAATTGATCGATACATTTTGTTTCAATTCTTAGAGGCTACATATAATTAAAACGAGATAAAAATAGCTACAGCCGATTTTGAGATAATCATAATACTGTAGTGAATTTTGAACTACCCCAAATTTTAAGTTAATTTTTTTTTAAAGTTTGGGCTGTAAAGCACTGCAGAAACGACAGACACACATTATTCCAAAAACCCTTTTTTTTTAAGCTCAGGGGATCTCAAAATGAATTTTTCCGCAAAAATCATCATTGCTGAACCCTAATACGATGAGTAGAAAATTCTGTGTTATAATGACGCTAGTTAAAACATAAAAAAAGACAGAAGATAATTTCAGTTACTAATTAAAATTATTGATTGCATCATGTACAAAAATAATAAATTAAATTTTGAAATTAATTTAAAACATTTATCTAGGTTTGCAACTAGACCGAATGATGAATGTAGGCCTACAATGTTTTGCATGAGTGACCAGGCCACGTGCTGCCTGACAGTTTAACACTGAGTATAAACGTTTAGTCGTGGGAAATTGGACGGTGTCCCTTTCTATTGCGTGAGATCATGTACCGTGTAATAGGCAATGTGCGTACAATCACTGATCAGTAGATACACAAACATGAACCTCTTATCCTGTAACTACAATCTGCAATTAATTAATGTTTCTAATTGACATTTATTATTCGTCACCAAAAACTCTTTAATGGCGGTGAGCAAAGTTCATTATTATTAATATTAATATTTACAGTATTCCTGTACCGTAATGGTTTTTTTTTTTTTTTACTTTTAATTTTTTTTGTGTACGTGCGTGTCAATATTCTTCACGCTTCACTCAAATTTGAACGAAATCGGTGGAGCCAATTTTGATATATTACGTTTTAACAGCCCCTTGGATATTTTTGTAGCTTTTTCTTTTCCAAAACGGGATTTTTAGAAATATTGCTACTTATTTGGATCCTTAAAGGATACGTTCAATTTGGATTAAAATAAACCCGTTAAGGCTGATTCTGAGGAAATCGTAATTTTGTGAGTTTTTTTTCGGCTACTACCTCCAAATTTTGAGTTATCTAAAAAAAATTTTTAATCAAGAAGATAATATAACCAAAATAAACCAAATTTGATTAAAACCGGTCCGGTGCTGTAGGTAGAGCACTGCACACACGACAGTGAAAAAACAAATATTAGCCTACCGTAGAATATTCGACCTAGATTTTTTGAACCATCACGTTTCTCTGTACTAGGCCTACGAGAGAGAGAGAGAGAGAGAGAGAGAGAGAGAGAGAGAGAGAGAGAGAGAGAGAGAGAGAGAGAGAGAGAGAGAGAGAGAGAGAGAGAGAGAGAGAGAGAGAGAGAGAGAGAGAGAGAGAGAGAGTAAAAAGAAAATGAAATTTCACATCAGGTTAATGTATGTCGAGAATTTAATAATTTTGTAATCTTTCACAAGTACAAAAGTCAGTTACAAAATAAAATAAGTAAAAACTATATTATGACTCATGCACGCTTAAGATCCTATTGTCACAGGATACGAGTAATCTCCAATATGGGCCGAGTTTTACTATCAATTCATACGCAAATGAATCATCCCCTATACGATTATGTAGAGTTTCCGGTCTGAGCTGACAGGGATCTTAAGACCCTATCCACCCTCCAATAAATAGCAGGTGTATTACTGTAGAGGGTAGGTTTGGTACCACGCTCTGCATCGCACGACGCCTGTCCAATCAACCAAAACATTGTCCCTCATGCATACACACTACTATTGCTATTGATAGTGGTAATTACCAATGGATAGGGGAGAAGTTGAGGTGTAAACTATTGTTTACTTTGAGGTTATAACACATTGTCAACGTACAATGTCAGATCCCCTAGCCAAGGATATATTAAGGGTTGATAGAAATCTTTTCCTTAAAACTATTTTTATTAGCAGTCTACATGCCGTTTAAATTTAAAAATCAGCTGTAAACTCAAGACAAGCCAGAGGAAAAATATCGACAATAACTAAAAAATTTATTGCTGGAAAAGTGAAGGTCTTCTTGTGTTGAATAAACTCTAAAAATCTTTACATGTGTACACTGGCAGATTGTTATTTTTAATTACGTAAATATTCAAAAATCGGTTTAATAAGTCCGTAAATAATAAACAAATATGGACAAATGAATAACCAAAATTAAAGATCATAAAATTTTACAAAAAAAAAATAAAAATATCATAAAAAATAGTTTTTAGACAAATGCGATTGTAAGGAATGGCCATAAGAGTATTTTACAGTATAAAATTGATATAGCATATTAATAATAAATACAAAAAATAAAATTCCTTTTATGGATGTCAATTGATACAAAAATTGACAATCAAACATATCCATATTTGATGAATTTGGGAAATGAAAATGATATTATTTCTTTAAATTTTGGTATATTTTTTAAATTTGATTCTAACCTAATCTTTGGTTTTGTAGACAACTACCAAGAAAGAAATTATGTTTTGAGTTTTTTGATAATAATTGTTTATTATCCTTTGACTTACAGATAAAATTTAAAAAAATCATTTTATTTGCAGTTAAAAGAAAAAAATTTGTCACTTGTAATTATTTTATAAAATTATTGGTTTTCGAGATATTCAATAATAAAAATTTTAAATGGCAGCCATTTTGAAAATAATACAAATACAGTGTTTATGTTTTGTACAGTTTTAAAACGTTACATAAAAAATGAGATGCCAAATCTGAACTCAATATCCTTATCTACTACCAAACTTTTTTTTTGCAAAATGCGGATTGCTTGAAAACAAAGCTGGTTAGGACACACAAAAAAAAATAGAGTCGAAATCACTTAAGTTTAACCTAAAATGATTTGTTTAAACGGCTAATAAACGCATAAAAGTTTTTTAACAAAACTTTTAGAGAATTTAATACTGAGAAAACAGATGTAAATAAAATCAAAGGAAAACAAATGCAAGTTACAAAAAATCGCCCTTTTTTAAAACAAAACTGACCAAAATGTGTCAAAAACACTTTACAAATTTGAACTAAACAAAAATCCTATTCATTTCTTCATAAACAACAAAATTTCTGCAAGTTGCATTGGTTTTCTATTCCTTTATTTAATCAATTTCTTCATAATTAAATTATTTACAAGTTTTGTTCACAGGTTTCATGCGAAACATAAAAAAGTGTGTTTATTACTTCATTTTTTTGTATTTTACACCAGTTTTCTCGGAAATAACTGGAAACCGTTCTGGGACTTATTTCATTCAATTTTCCCATTAAAAAAAACCATCAAACTACTCAATTTGTTAATTAATTTGCGTTCCAAGGATTACAGTATGTCTTCATTTCACTCTTGGTATAGAAATTAGAGCGAAATATTTCGCTGGTAGTAACTTGAAACGTACGCGAAGGATTTTTCTTATTTTTACCGTTAGAATCAATGTCCCAAGTATTGGCGTACAATTTTGAATCTAACTATATTGAATTTAACCCTGGAGGAACTTGTTATCATAGTATAAACTGTTTACGGGAATGTTATTAAGCATTAGTTGTGAATGACGCTGTAGCAGTGACAGGTCGATACTAGGAGCTAGGCTCGGAGTGGTACGGTCCCTCAACATCCCACACTGTAGCACACCTCACAAGAATAGTTTATTTACACAGGGATGTCCATTTTGACAGCTACCAAAATGATTCCAATGTTTAAAAATAGTTGAACTAAATAAACTAGTAGATCTAGATCCTTTTGAAGATTTAATATATTCAATAAATCTGTTTCATAAAACCGAATGTGATTATTGACAGTGACACACAATGATATTCATGGATCGAGTTACTGTACAAAGTACACTGAAAAACTAAAACTTTATTTTTTTGAAAGCGTGAAATAATAAAAGTTAATGTTTTAAGACTGGCTCATTCACTGGAATCATAGGGCTGGTAAAAAATATACTATAACCAAATATACAGTGTGTACCGAAAAATATGGGCTGACTTTCATTTTCGGATTATGTACAACGAAACGAAAAAAAAAGTTCAATAACAGATAGTTCTGCTTCATTATCCTTCTATCCGCCATTTTGTTTCTTTTACAAAAACCATTATAACTCCAGAAATTGATAAGATATGGAGTTCAAATTTGGTGTACGCATATTGTGTTTTACGAGTGTACCAAACACAAAGACTTTATTTTATAATTTCAAAATTGGCGACCGTTTAAATTATCTAACGTCGAATATCTCCAAAACCGTTAACTTTAAAAAAAATTTAAACGGACGCCATATTTTAAATTATAAAGATAAAGTCTTTGTGTTTTGGTACACTTGTAAAACGTAACATACAAAATGCTTATACCAAATCTGAACTCAATATCTTAACTACTTCTGGAGTTTTAATAGTTTTTCTAATAGAACAAAATGGCGGATAGACGGATAATAAAGCTAAATTCGACAAACGTATAAAGCTATATGTTATTTGACATCTTTTGTTCGTTTTTCTGTATATATTACGAAAATGAATAGCCAGTCCAACTTTTTCAGGACACCCCGTATATAACCTGCTGACTACAATAACTGAAAAACTGACCATAGTCACTACTGTGGGCCTAGATGATTTTGTTGGAAGCGTAAGCTATCCGACTAATGTTTATATTTTGATATAATTCACATTGGTGCATATATAGCTTACAAGTTATATGAAAGTTATATCAAATTTTAAAGTTTGTTTCAGGGAACCAGACCTTGTAAATGTTATGTAAAAAATAATTTATTTCATATTTATGAAACCCCGTGAAACAAGAATAGATTTTAATAAATATAATTGAAACATTAAATAAAACATGAAAACTTTTTATATTTTTCGGGCAGGTTTTTCCCCCTTGGGAAAGTTTTAGAAAATAGTTCAGTTATTATTTTTCATTTGACGTTTTTTTGTACGATTGCTCGTTATGTCTCGCATATTTAATGCATCAGAGCGACCGTTTTGTTCCTAGTCGGAGCACCCGCGTTAGTGGTTTTTAACCTTGAAGTATCTATTTTTCAAACTTCAAGTAACCTTGAAAACGTAAAATAAAATAAGCCATTGTTGTCTCAGTCATCATCGCCTCGACGTAGTTTCCAGAAACCTCATCACTGAATTTCTGTGATTTGTAACCTTGAAGTAAGTATTTTCTAAAGTATAATACATTTTTAAACTTCAAGTAACCTTGAAAACGTAAAATAAAATAAGCCATTGGTGTTTCAGTCATCACCACATCAACGTAGTTTCCAGGAATTCCTTAAATTAGGCTACCTAACAATTGGTACACCTGCTCGACCGTAGCCGCGTAGCAAACATAAATACCAAATAGTCGACTTAAAACAGGACCTCACTTAGCTTGATCAATAAAACTACCTGAGACCCTATTTCTCCATGCATTTCTTGCTTCTAATTTAAAATCTTGTACCAGATTTTTCATACATTTTTCCAAAACCGTTCTGTTCGTCTGCAAGTATTTAAATAACTATCGCAAACTACTGACTCAATCCTAACAAATATAAGTAACTAATTTTATATTGATACAAAGAATGACCATAATACTCCATATACTAATCCTATAATTACAGTTATAAACATTTTTTATTCAATCTAAATGTAACTTATTTTCTTCCCATTTTTTTGTTAACTAGCGGTTAAAATTTGTAGAGCAAATTATTATTATTTTCTCTACAAGTATCTCCCCTTTGAGGAGTAATATAAACATAAATAAATATTATAGTATACATACGATATCCACGTGTATATATCAGCAACAGTCAGTTGTCCATTCTCCTTCAACGCCAGTTCTATCAGCTCAGTATAAGTGTATGGAGGTTTGCCTATCTTCGGTGGCGCACACTTTACTCCCAGAAAAGGTTCTACAACATAATAATTATACCCGCATAAATATTTAAATAACAGTACAAGTAGTTCAGTGAACAATAGACCTCGACAATATACATGTTGATTATATTCTTAAGGTTGATTCAAAACTGCACGGCAATACATATCCAAGTTACGGATAGCGATACATATCGTCTAGACTTATCCTCCAAACTCAAATTATGTAATTAATTCTTCGGACCAAAATTATAGGACATATTGGGTGTTTCTATAGTTTTGATCTAGAAAAGTAAATAAAATAGGTCTCACAGCAGCTATAGCTGCATTAATTTTCGAGAATATTTGACGTAAAGTACAAATAATAGGAGAAAAATTCGCACATTATTTTGGCACGAAATAACATTGTTAAAATGGCTATCAAACGCAAAATTGTTTTTAAATTTAATTCTGAGAAAACTAATGTAAATAAAGTCAATAAAAAACAAATACAATTTACAAAATTCGACTTTTTTTTTTACAAAACGTACCAATTAGGTGGTAGAAACATTTTAAATTTTAAACAGAACAACAATCTCATTCAATAATTTTTATCAGTTCTTCATAAATAACGAAATTTCTGTAACTTGCATTTGTTTTGTCTTTACTTCAATTTTCTCGCAAATAAATACTCTACAAATTCTTTTCGTGAGTTTTGTACGTTTATAGACATTTAACGAAGTTACTGTACGCCAAACGTAAAGAAGTGAGTTTTTTTACTTCAATTATTGAATTACCACAGTTGTGAGACTTGTTTGATTAAATTACTCAGTTCAAAAATTATAAAAAACCATGCAATTTGTTTCTTTATTTGACTTCAAAGAATTACAATATTGTTTGGAGTAGAAATCAATCCAAAATATTTCGCTAGCCGTAACTTGAAAACAAAGTTTTCCGTTTATATAAAGTTTATCTTATTTTGATCCCTAGAATCAGTTCCCCAAATATTTACCGAGCAATTTTGAATCGCCCAGTTAAGGAGGTGTTATTTAAATTGAGACAAGTGATTTCTCAAAAACAACAAGCTTTAAAGAAAAAAGTTTTCTTGTATGGAAGGGAAAATAAAATGTGTTTTATTATCTCTTGTTTGTTCGATGTTTTCAAGGTTATTTGAAAGTCAACTGAATACTTTTTAAATATTTATTTATTTATATTGCTGAAAATGTACACTAGGAGTTGTTTGGCTTGTACTTGACCTTATAAGTTAGTATCAATATATTTTAAATTATTTTGGAATTTAATACTTTTTTGTTAATATTGTATATATATTATAACACAATTTATGTATTTCTAACTACTAAATTGCTTAATAACTTGCCATTCGAAACATTATCGGGTGTTTTTTGTTCATCCAAATATTTCAAAATCAAATTTGAAATACCTATTTACGCCAACTGTTTTTAGAATAATCTTGGGCGTTTTAGACAATTAGCAAGAAATTAAAATGTTAATTTTTTGTTGATAACTCGGTTATCCTTTGGCCTACAGAAGACATTAATAAATAACATTTTCTTTGTCGTAAAAAGAGGAATATATTTTTTTTTTGTAAAGTTACCGGTATCGATTTTGATGACATTCGACGATAAATGTTATAAACGCTCGCCATTTAAAAACAATACAAGTCTTAGGTTTATCATGTCTTAATTTTTGGTAAGCCCACAGTTATAAAGCGTTAGATATAAAATGTTTAGGGGAAAGTAGTGTACATTGGGTCACATCAATGTACATCAAGCCATAAGCTGTTACTGACTAGTTTAAAGAGGGAAATTTCCTTTGTCTACATGGGTAGGTTGGTAGTAGTGCTAGAGTGTCTGATATTGTTTTTGTTCAAACTGGCGCCAATTCCTTAGTTAAAACGGCATGTGTATTGTGTAGTGTATTTCGCCAGTAAGTGTATATTTTGAACATTGTTTTTCATTTTTCCTGATTAAGGTAAGCAAACTTAATAAAATATCTTTGATGTAACGTTCGTAGTATATCTTTCTGATTATAATTAACTGTACGACTTTACAAACTAACAAGTTATAGAAGGAAAAATTAATAACCGAAAAACAAGATAAACATCATTGTAACTCGGGCACTAAACAACCTTGATCTTGGGCAGGCTCAAGGTACACGATTTTTTTTTTACTTTTCACTTTGCTGTATTTTGGACCTCTTTAAAGTAAAAGTTTTAATAAAAGCTAATAAAAATGCTTTTTGCAGATGCCAAGAAGTAAAACTTGTAAAAAAAGGCCCAAAATATCAGAAGATAATTTATTAAATGCAATGAAATCAGTAACAGAATATGGAAAATCAGAAAGGTTAGCGCAAGAAATTTTGCATTTCCAGAACAACCTTACAAAGACACTTTCGACAAATTGAAAAAAGTGAAGAAAATAGGCCTACTTAAGTTTAAACATGAAAAATAAGGGTATTTAAGTAATGTGTTTGGAGGGTATTTAGTAAAAATGAAGAAAAATGTTTGGTTACATATTTGATAAAAGCAAGTAATATGCGCTGTGGCCTAACTAGATGTGAAGTGATGGTCTTGGCATATGAGTTTGCTAAGTCCATTAAAAATATATACCCAGGTTCTTGGGACAAGAATGGGAGAGCTGGGTTACAGTGGCTTACAGATTTCTTAAAAAATAACCCTTTGTCTTCGCATAAGCCTAGAACAACTAGTAGCCTATTGTCACATCAGCTGGATTCAATAGACCATAGTTGCTGAGTTTTCTGAGAAATACAGACATCCTTCAAAAACATAAATCTGAAGTGCAAAGTGTTTATAACATGGATAATAATAATAATATTGTCTTTATTAAAGGGATGAGAGTGGACTTTCCCTTTCCACTGTCTACAACTCACTAAAGATTATTGCTCCAAAAGGTGTCAAACAAGTGGGGGGAGTAACTTGTAGTAAATGTGGGATAAATGTAACAATGATGTCATAGTGCTATGGGAAATTCCATACCTAAAGTTTTGATTTTTCCAAGAGTTAGGGCCTAATTTTAAGAATCATATGATACATGGGGCTTCTACTGGTAGCTATGCTACTGGATGGTCAACCTCTGGTATTTTCATTAATTTTTTAGACTATTTCATTAAACATGTCCATCCCACCAAAGAAAATAAATTCCTTCTCATACTACTGTAGATAATCATGAAATCCACATCACTGTAGAGTCAATAAATAAAAACTAGAGAGAATGGGATAGTTATATGATACCACCACCCCCCCCCCACACACAAGCTACAGTTACATTTTTGTGTCTTTTAAGGTTTATTACTTAAGCTTGTTAGAATTGGATATCAAGTCATCCTGGAAAACCAATTACTATATATGAAGTTGTCATTTAGTAGGCCAAGCTTATCCATTAGCATTTACACCAAGAAATATTTGTTCAGGATTTTCTTATGGCCAATGAATCCGGACATTTTTAGAGATGATGAGTATGCTAGTAGACTTGTTATAAATAGGCCTAAGTCTAACTTTGAAGAAGAACTTAAAATCTGTTGTGGAAAAAAATCTGAAAGATTTAAATGGAGAATGTAAGCCTGTCCAAACAACTTCACTGACTGCCAGGTTAACAGCAACTATAGATGAAAACGTGTCAGAAGCTGTTACTAACAAAATTGGTGTTCTTCCGGTGTCAAGTTTCTGTGTTTCTCCTAAAGAATCTCAGTTTCCAATGCCGAACTTATGCGCTCAATTGAAAAGATTAGGCCTTATCGTAAAGAGAAGATGAAAAGCTGGACGTAAAATTGGGAAATCTCGAGTAATCACTGATACACCAGAAAAAAATATATATTGAGTGTGACTACAGTCGGTACTCGGTGAAATTCCATAATAAGGCAAAACAAAAATGAAAAAGCACTTATAATTTCACAAAAAAACAATTTATTGCTACAGCTGTTTCGCCGTTAGGCATCGTCAGACAACTAAGAACTAAAAACTAAAATACAGGTCAACTTAACACTAACATCTAGGAATGAAGGTGGGGATGAAAGCAGAGGTGGGACAATGACCTGGTTTTACCTGAAAGGGACATGGATAAGAGAAAGTATTAGTATTAAAAATATTATCGAAATGGAAGCTCTAAAAAGAGTATCAAATAAAAACTATGTTAACTTCAAGAAAGAAAGAAAAAGCCATTAACAAAGGAAGAAAATTTTTAAGTGCCACAAGAAAGACAGAAAATGTTAAAAATAAAATCTAATGGCTATAAGGATGAATCATCATCAGATGTATGTGGTGTCGTGGACCTAGATTCTGACAGTGATATTGGTTTGAATGAGTTCATTAAAAGAATTAAATGAACACAAAGAAGATAAGGCCTTGTTTGAGGAGTGTGAAATTAAAGCACAAAGTTGGATTCTTGTGTCATTTCCTACTAAGAGGATTGTAAAACACTTTGTCGATCAAGTTCTATATTTAACAAATCAGGTTCCAACAGTAAAGTTTTTATGGAGGGTTAAAAGTAGTTCCTTTTTTGTACGGCCACAAAAAGATGACATTTCAGAAACTGAAAAAGAAGAAATTGTAACAGTTTTGCCAAATCCAGTTTAACAAAAGTGTGGAGGCTTTTTTCCAGTTTCATTTGATGGTTTCAATGTTTGCTAAATTTTAATGCTAAAATTGTAAAATGCAGGCTAATGTAAAACTGATAGGCCATTGATGTTATTTTTCAGTTAAAGCTCTTGTGTTGTAGCCTATAATTCCCATAATCTAACCAAGTTAAAGCTATAGACCATGTTATTTCATCTAGCTTACCTTTAAAATTAGTTTTTATATTGTAGGTTGATTTTTATATTTAAGTCCTAATTTTGTTTGAATATAGCAAATTTTATATGTTATCTTTAATAACTATTTCAGCCATTATTAATTATTTAATTACCTATATTTTGTATAAATTGCCCAAGGTACAAATATGTCGCCCCGAGGTACTGGTATAAATTGTACCTTGGGCCAATAGTAAGCTTTCAGAAAAAACACCTTTACAAGTGAAAAATCATCAGAAAAATATTGTTTTTTAATTGCAGGGGTAAATGGGAATAAGTCTTACATTTTTTTAGTTGACTTTATTTCACTTAGCCTATTGTTAAAAATTAAGATACTGAGCACTATTGAAAAAATCCGGTCTAAGTGCAAACATACCTTCCCCTATAACGAAATCTGAACTCAACATCTTAAGCTATTTATTTCCTATTTTTTTTGTTTTTTATATTGATAGAGAAAGGTGTTGGATAGACACCACTTAGGAGGAATCACACTCCTGGTAGAAGAAGCATGGAACAAAGGTGGAAAGAGAGGAAGACAGGCCAGAAAGGTCTCAGAAACATGGATGAAGTAACATCCTGTTCTGTCATTAAGACAAACTGGAGGAATAGATGACCCACTGAGATGAGGTCTGAGTGGGGGTAGGAGATAACTAGCAAGTAGGTAAGATGGAACCTGTGATAACTAGCTTAGGGAAAGTCATCATAGGAAACCAGGGCAAAAGTATTGGAGTGAAAAAGCCCCAAGAGAACATACTTACCCACCCTTAACCTCGTTCATGTATTGCACTTCCTAAAGGAGTTGGGGCTGAAAGGGTTTCTACAGATAGGACACCCCCTGTCTTAGGAGAAGTAGCCGAGTACAATAATTCTCTAGAGGTCACAGTGCATTTAACTCCCACATCACGGTACTTACGTATTAACACCACCGCAGCAGAAGTTGCGCTAATGCGCATGCACCAATAAAGAGCAAACTGGTTTAAGGGAAGCAGAATTCCATTTTTTCAGCTTTGAGATTCATATACTTTCATTTTATGATTTGTCGCAAAAATTTTAGGCGTAGATTGGCGGCACTTCACTTTTAAAGCTCATGTTTATCCATGATCTAATTTCAAATTATTAACTTCAATAAACTTACTAAAGGTTTGGCCAGGTGATTATATATATATATATATATATATATATATATATATATATAGCTACCTGGCCAAACCTGTCGTGATATATAATTATATCGCAAAGTAAGCAAATATTGGCTCATGCGCATTAGCAACTTCTGCTGCGGTGGCGTTAATACGTAAGTACCCACATCACTATTACTATTACTACTGCATTGGCTCTCAAAAGTTAAACTGTTTATTTATTTAGTATTCAGGTGTGAATCAATTTATCAAAGTTATTTGAAATTGTAAAGGTTAGAAGCTTTAAAATCTGGAACATTATTTGCCAACATTATGCCATATAAATGATGTATTATAAAAACTAATCAAACTATACAATACACTTACTTTCTTGTCCTTCTTCCTCAACAGGTGGTGTGATAACAGTTCTAGGTTGCTCAGTCAGAGGATCAAATAATGAAGCCACTTTAAACGTCAACAACCAGGATAAGTTAGAATCTTCATTCTCTTGTTGACACTCTACACTTTGATAACCTGAAGAAACGCTTCCAGGACTCTTCTCTTCCTCAATACCAGAGTATAAATGTATTTCCTCGCCACCTTCGGTAAGGATTTGCATATAGTCCGTTATAGTCTCATAGTTCCCCACATCCCCCAGTTCATCAAGCACGTCACCCACATCACTGTTCTCGTTTCTACGTTTTGAGTTACATTTTAGCAATGATTCGATATGGTTCGACTTCCTCTTACCCAGGATTGAAAGTGTCCCATGATCACTTGAGGACTCCCGCATTGTGGTAACTTCTAATGTAGGCCCCAACATTTATAAATCTTTATGGGAATTTCAGAAGCATTCATGTTAAAACAATAATCACCTAAAAAAAAAAAAAAAAAAAAATTGTATTATAAACATTTATTATGACACTGTTTATAACCAACATCTAGTCAAAACGAAACAAAGAAAAATATCAATCATAAATGTATCTACAATATTAAATGTGAATATGTTATGTGATACATTGACTAGAAAAAAGACTTCAAAGTATAAGAAATCATTAACAAATGCAAAACACACTAGGGCCTATTTGTCCTTATACATAAATCGAAAATAGTCTAACATATTTGGTCAAAAATCATAAGTTTAATTAGATAATACACATGGAAAAAAGTTCCATAAATTAAAAATAATTGAAGTCTCATATATAAAAGCTAGAAAATCCTATCTCCCTAACCAGTATAAAAATGAGGTTGTTATGGCGTTCTTTAACAAAAACTGAATTAAAATAAACATCCTTCTACTTTAAAATTAGGATTAAAATTTGTTCAGTAATTCACCACAAGATGTTACTGCAAGGTTTTGTTACTAAACTCCTGAAAGAAGAGGAAAAAATTGTTCACCCTGATAAAACCTTTGTAACTACCTGTTAGCATGAACCCTTTCTTAATAATTACCATTTATTTAATAAAATTAGTAACCTAAGAGAGGAATTTATGGCTAAAATTAGGGCTGATCAGTCAAAATAGCTATGACTAATATAGCTCCACAATATTTGGTTAAAAAATAATAAATTTAATTGGAAAAAATCAAACATTGGTAAAAAACATATATACTGTATAATGAAAAGCCTCATTAAAGCCTCATATATAAAGCCAACGTAAAATCTTAGTGTTAGCCAGCGTATACATAAGGCCATCATGGCTTCCATTAATAAAAACTGAATTCAACATAAAAAGTCTTCTACTTTAAGTATAAATAATTGTTGAGCTTGACTTGTGAGATAGAATAAAACTCGAACACAAGTTCTCGCAAAAATTACGTTTACTTAATCAAACATGTTTCAACGACAAAGTCACCATTCTCAGTGATACATGATAACTAAACTATAACTTATAAAGGAATAAAATCTAAAACATAATGAAGAGCCTAAATGAGCAGAAGAATATTTGTTTGACCTTTGTGTGGAATTATATTATGACAGTCTATTGCGTTTATACTGAAAACAAAAGTAATCCTTCTGGACCATGCAGTTGCCCTGGTTATAGCTACCAAGACTATGACTAGATGGTTGCTAAGAACATATGTAGACAGATTATAATGTATGTTAATATGTGGTTAAGGGGGGAACAAATTACAGATTGAATAATGTGTTTGAGGGAGTAATACTTAAGGAAGTAATAAAATTTACTTGGGGCATTACCTGATACATTAATAATAGAATAATGGTGAATCACATAAAAAAATAGTAATTAGGGTAGAAAAAGTAATCAAAAACTTTGAAGGTATCATTTCTAACATAAGCAGTACCAGGGCAAGACACACACATCCAATTATTTTATATGAGTCCCTAACCTTTCAAAAAATCCTAAGTATTAAAAAGTATGAAATAATGTTAGGAAAGCTACAAACAAAAACTATAATGTAATACCAGGCACACCTCCTATTGCTGGAGGAAAATATTGCCCTGTATGAGATAGAATATTTTAACCATCAAATTATGAAAACAGAATACTGGATAAGTAGCAGGCCAGGTATAATCATATAAATTAAACCATTGAACTAAAATAATAAATGAAGATTATTTTTTGGTCAAGTAAAATTACCAGAAAACAGATCAAATTTATTTTTTATTTTCAGTTTCTTTAAATTTTATGACTGCTTGTTATGTCTATTCTTGCCATTAATGGAACCTCCCCCCACCCCCTGTCCATACCTTGGAATTATCCAGTAAACTGTTTATAATGATTATGTTAATTGATTTAATGAAATTTACAATACTACTTTTTCATCACTGATTTGAAGTCTTCGCCGAACTTTGTGTAATGATTTTCTGGGTGAAATAATATAGTGAAGTTTCACTTCACAAAATTATTATTATTTTTTTTTTCAGGAGAGGGTAATAATTTATCTAATATATGTCTACAAATGGCTTTTTCTATCAGTACAAACTAATAGCAAATTATTTTATTGTTTTATGGCATTTCGAAAAAAAAATGTGATTGCTTCAAAATAGTTTACACCACGGGTTTGTCCACTTATTATTTACCAAAGAATCTTAATTTAGCGAGCCATTAAAAATTACACTATATTCATTTTTTAATAACAGTATTAATTAGTTTAAATTCTAATTTGTTTTATAATTAAATCACGAATGGAACATATATATACAGGGTGATTCAGAACTGCACGGAAATCTCCCGGAAAATGATTCTATAGCTTTAAAATAAGATAATATCAAAACTAGAGAAAGATTTCGCCTGAATGTATGATCCACCGTCAATTAACATATTGAATTTCACTGGGCATAAATTATAATAGTGCTAGAACCGCATCTCTTGTAGTTTATTGTAAAATCCCCCAAAATGTAGTCGAAAAACACAATTTGAAACATGTAAATTCTCAGTTAATTGTTGTGAAATAAAGCCAATAAAAAACAAATACGATGCAAATAGGAGCTTTTTTAAAATAGGAGAATTAAAATTTGATTCTCAAAGCTAAAATAAAAAGGATTTGGAGATAAAAATTATAGCAACTCAAAATTGTTGTGTTTTTAGTACCCCTATATTCTTAAATGTTGTAGACAATTACCAAGAAATTAAATTTTTATGTTTTTGTCGACCATTCTGTTATCTTTTAAAGTACAGAAAAAAGAAATTTAAAAAGCCATTTTGTTTTTTGTTAAAAGAAGAAAATCGTTGTTTTTTCGAGATATTCGTCATTAAACATTTTATTAAAAGCCTGCCAATTTGAAAATAAAGTCTTGTTTTTCCTGGTATTCAAGCAAAATGTTACATATACCAAATCTTCCAAAGATATAGTGGTTTTTTTAACACAAAATGCCCGATAATCGAGGAACTAAGCGTTTTCAGAACTATCCATTTTTAGCTATAGAATCATTTGCAGAGAGATTGTCTTGCAGTTCAAAATTACTCTGTAGCTTATATTTTAAAAAATATGTAATTTTACTCACACGATTATTAATTTTATTTAGAGTTCTTCTACGTCTGATGTTTTCAGTTTTCAACAAAAAGCGGCCTGCAATTGTACGGAGTGATGACGCTACCGGCACAGTAATATTTAATAAAGTTTAACTAGAAAACAAACAAAAAAACACTATTTCATACGTTCAATTAATATAAAAATATATAAATTCGTACAAATAAAATCGCGTTAATAATTTCGGAATAACATGGTCTACAAAAGAATGTTCAATCAAGTCATAAACTAACTGCTGTGATGATCAACCACGACAGCGCTGCTACAATCCGAGCAGCAATACCACCCTAATTTAATTATCCCGATAAAATTTCACCACGACAATATATTTCCTGTCATTCGTCAATTTTGATAGGAAAAATTAAAAATCGCACAAACAAAACCTAACTAATAACTTCATAATGTGGTTCTACACGGAATAAAGTCTCCAACTGACTGCACTCTGCAGTGTCAGTTGTCGGTGTACAGTATCCTCGAGGTAAGAATGGGTCGGGGGTGGAGAGGAAAAGAGGGGCCCCCACACTCTGCTGCGTTTGATTTCAGCGGTACAACCCCAATAAAAAATATAGACCTCAGATGCTTCTGTGTAAACCGCGCGTATCCTATTTTCGTTTCTTTTATCAGCGTGAATAAGAATAAAACGTTTACAAAAGTACAGAAAGGTGCATATAAAAGAGATGGACACATTTTTGTTAATGTAACAGAACGTGTAACAATTAGTTGTTATATATATGACAACTAATATATATATATATATGTTGTTGTTGTTGTTGTTGTTGTTGTTGTTGTTGTTGTTGTTGTTGTTGTATATATTGTTGTTGTTGTTGTTGTTGTATATATATTGTTGTTGTTGTATGTATATATAATATGTGTTATTTAAAATTATCTCATTCATTCAAGGTCTAAGCTTGACTATTCGATTTACATAGTGTTCAGAAAATGTCATGCCAAACGTTGTATTGGTTTAATGCGTCAAAATAAAATAAAAAGTTCCAGTAAACATAAGTCCGGGACGCTTCGTTTTCCATCTTTTGCTCACTTTGTGTTTTTTAAAAAAAATTATTATGAGTTTTGAAATTTTTAAGATTTTGAAACAAAATTTGCTAGGCTATACAAATTTTGTATGTTTTTTTCTTTCTACAAGTATATCAAAAACTAAAACTTTATCATGTCAAATTCTAAATGGCTGTCATTAAAAATGTTTAATGTTAATTGTCATGAAAATCGTTCGTTTTAAGGAAAATGTACAAAACACAAAAAATCCTCTTTTAACGCCAAATTACATTTATTATTATATATATTTTTTTTATATACTAGAACAATGGATAACCCTGAGTTATGGACAAAAAGTTCAACACATAATTCTTGATTAATTATCTACAACATCCAAATTTAGCCTAAACTAAAATAATATTGAATTATGTTAATTTATGAAAAAAAAATCTTTTTTTTTTAATTTAAAAAAGGAGAAATGACAATTTAATTGATGTTGTCTTTTAATAACATATAAGTTTTATATTACCTACTTTAGTTGAAAGTAGGTAACATAATATGTTTTTGATAAATCGTTCAAACCGTTCCCCCCCATCATCTAAATTATTTTGTAAATAACAAAATGGCGGATATCGAGGAAGTTATCATTTAGCCGAAAAATATAAAATGTTTCTCGTTTTGATTATTTTTGTCGTTAACTTTTTACAGTTTATCTTTACATAAACTTACTTTTTTACACAACTTTATACTTTGTTAGTTTTTATAAATATATATTGTGTGCAAGTAGGCAAAATCAAAGTGAGATGTAGTATGTCACGAAGTTGTAACTTTAGGAATTAAATGAAGCTAAGCAGTAATTTGTGTACTACCTAGTTTTCTTGGAATGGGTTGTACCGTCAAACAGGCTAGAGAAGCAAGTACACGCTCCTTACACCAGACACACTCCTAGTCTGAGGCTACTGTACATTTTGTGAGATGGTTAGTCACATGCAACGTCTGAGAATTGCGACAATTCCCCTCCCATAAGGACAGCACTGTTACAGTTCGCAGACTTACTGTTACCAATATTATTTATCAGTTATTGTTAGTTTGTCAGTTATTATTAGTTTTTTTTATTTACTATTATTTATTCAGTTACTATCAGTAACTATACAAATGGTCATATTTTTGGGAGGGTATTGTTCAAAATTACATTTTTTACAACAATTTAGCTATTTATCATTTTAGAGAAGTGGAGTTAATACATGCATAATTTAAATCTTCAAATATGTATCTAATTCAGTGTGTATATACAGTGTATAGGTTGAACAACACAAGCCACAAGAAGATAAAACTGTTTTAGCTTGGCCGCCATTTTGACATTTTTCATTCTGTTTTTATGAATTTTAATATGGTTCTACATGAGCTCATACTCTAATAGTCCTTAAAATAAAATTTACAAAATTCATCTAATAGTGAAGTGTTAGACATTAAATTAACTCAAAACACAATTAAATTAATTTGTTTAGTGAAAAATCAAAATTTTAAATATATGACAAAGTAAGTTTGGTATGGTGAAAAATTTAAATATTATTTTAACCCTTTGAGCGCCACCGGCCGATTTAATCGGCTTTTAAAAAATGTTCGAATACCGCCAAGGGCCGATTTAGTCGGCTCGCAAAAATTGTCCGAATACCGCCTATGGCCGATATAATCGGCACTCTGAAATATATTTATTTTGTCAATTTTGGCACTTGATTTTATGTTTTGTACTTCAATGTAAGTATTAGGGAAATCTTACTTTCGCTTATTACAATATATTGAAATTAGACAGGTGTTTTATTTGCTAAGTATAGTATTGTTAAAATGGCAATAACAGTCGTAGCGTTATTGTGTTGTACCCATGCGCAGTATAGCCTGGCGCCCAAGGCAACAACGATGCCCACATTATTATGACCTTGGCGATATTCAAAACGATCTAGCCAAAACAGCATGGCCCTCAAATATATACGACATACGACAAAATAAGTTTTGTTTATATTTTTAATTTATTTTAACCCAACTTTTTTCCATTGTTGACATAAATAGGTTTACTACACATGTAGGCCTACAACCACAATAAATAATTTAGGTCTAGACATGCATTGAAAACAACTTCATGTGACTAACCTAGGTCAATACGCTTTAGGAATGAAAATATTATTGTTACACAGGTCGTAAATTATAGGTTACGTACAATAACAGTAAACACACTACAATTACTTTGATAAAGTGAACAATAGAACTGTTTCTTTACAACGATGGCTTGTGATACAAGTCTAACAGTCTAGTGCAAATGTTGGTATTAGTTCACGACCACTCTAATCAATGAAAACGTCTAAAACAGTTAGGTAGAGGTTCTGTGGTTACTTTTTTGACTTGTTGGTTCATTTTTTCAACTCGATATTTATTGCCCCTAACCCAATGTCATTTTTTGTCGCCGCTATATTTTTTCCTTTAATATGTGGGCCAATACAAAGAATGTAAAGTACAAAGTTTGAAATATGTAGGATTTGTCTTGTCCGTGTAGACTGTCTGCGACTTAGATACACGCGTGTGAAATTATAAGGGTCTTGGTTTTACCGACAAAGTCCTAAAACTATTCAAATAGATATCAATTTAGATCCTCATAAGCTCATACTCAGATTAAGAGAGACAGTGGTTGTAAGACAATGTCTTTACGCAGGAGGGCGGGGAATGAATAGTCTGTCTCTTACTATACACTTTGTTATGGGCGTTTTATGACCCGTAGACGATCAATATTATTGATTCAATAATATTGTCAAACTAGATAAACTGTCCAATTTTTTGGACCCCCCCCGTACACGGTCAATATTGTCAATATTTTTTCGTCAATCCGGGTTTTGCTCGGTACAAAAATGCACGCGAAGAAAGAAAGTATGTATCGCACATTGCGCTTTGAAAAGAAGAGTGAAACGTGAAAAGTGGGTACAGGAATGGTTGTTGAATCGTGAAAAGTACACACACTTAAAGGTTTATTAAAATAAAAATCGCTGAGTTATCCTGGTGACTAACACAATTACTTGAGAATGAGAGAACTAAAGTTCAAGTTGTTACGTGAAGTACACTTTAGTAAAACAAAGAGCTAATATGCGAGCATGTATTACAGTTGAAGAAAGACTTGCTTTGACCCTTCGTTACCTAGGGGACAATCAGTAAAGCTATTGGTGACATATGAAGTGCTGCTAGTGAATGTCCCTACAGTAGTAATGTAAAGTATAGAATAACCGAGATATGTTTTTCGTAATACAGTCCGTCCACTACGAGTTCAGACGCGACGTCTGAGGGGTAAGAGGAGGAAGTAACAAGGGCTATACCATTTGGCGGTGAACCAATGTAGTTCAGCTGTGACGTCGACCGGTGGACACGAGCACGAGACAGCCGCTCCTTCGGACTTTGATTCGCGCTTCTCAAATAAACTGTGTTCTAACCTACTTCGAAATAAGATAAAAATTAAATTTAACATATGTAAATAGTATAAGTTGTGGACGCTATTAACGCTAACACGGTCAACGTCAACACCAGTTAACGTTGAGCGTGATTAACAGAAACCGTTAACGTTAACCGCTAACAGTGATTTTATTTTATCACGTATTGGAATTATTGTAATAATTGATTATAATAACTGATTAATTAAGTGATTATTTACAGAGGAATAAGTTTTGGAGTTATTTGTATTACTATTTAGGACGCTAACGGTACCATTCAAAAAATGAACAACGATTCTTTTATATTTTTGAAATATATTTAAATTTGAGATTTATATATGAGTTTGAAAACATTTAAAAGTTACTCTGCAGGGGTTTTTTTTTTTTATTTGTAGGGCAGAGACAAAGCGGAAAAGTTGCAGCTGTAGAGTTACCTTTTTGGAAATATATTGGCGTAAAACTGCCCTAATCAGGGTCGGAGCTTTGAGCTTCTAGGCTCACTTCATCATTGATTAATCGTTTTTAAACTTATTATCGTAGAAAATATGCAAACAACTAAGTTAAGATGAAAACTTACCGACTATGTACCAGCCTGTAGTTTATGTTGTTTTTGAATACTGCAATATTCAACAGGTTAATTGAATGTTTCTTGGCTATTTTTGAAGTGTGTATGTTTTTCTTTGAAATCATCTTTAGTAAGTTTTTATTTTTGGTTTTTTAAAGAGTGAACTTCCGCCTTTAATGAAGCTACCTCTTTTTTCAGAGCTTCGTTTTGGTTCACTGTTTCTTCATAACTTTTAGAAATGCTCCTTTCATTTGTACAAATACCCACAGTATTATTACAACTATTTGGTGAAAGTTCTGCACGAGACTTCTTGGGACTATGTTCAATTCTGTTAATGGCATCCACACGGCAGAAAAAGAGGGCTATCCTTGTAGATACCATTAAGGCTGGAAGCACAGAAGCACATTGAGGCGGCATTTTGTTGTACAGCACGTGCTTTGAGCAGAATGCTCTCTCTCTCTCTCTCTCTCTCTCTCTCTCTCTCTCTCTCTCTCTCTCTCTCTCTCTCTCTCTCTCTCTCTCTCTCTCTCTCTCTCTCTCTCTCTCTCTCTCTCTCTCTCTCTCTCTCTCTCTCTCTCTCTCTCTCTCTCTCTCTCTCTCTCTCTCTCTCTCTCTCTCTCTCTCTCTCTCTCTCTCTCTCTCTCTCTCTCTCTCTCTCTCTCTCTCTCTCTCTCTCTCTCTCTCTCTCTCTCTCTCTCTCTCTCTCTCTCTCTCTCTCTCTCTCTCTCTCTCTCTCTCTCTCTCTCTCTCTCTCTCTCTCTCTCTCTCTCTCTCTCTCTCTCTGTGTGTGTGTGCGGCCGGCCTAACAGAACAACAAAATTGAACATTTAAGTCCCAAGATGTCTCGTGCAGAACTTTCACCAAATAGTTACACCAAAACATTCTCAGGATTAGTTTTAGGGACGCTACTAAGAGGTAAAATTACAGAAGGAACAACATATGGCTTCAAAATTTTCTTTTGCGGCAGTAGTCTGAGTAGTCTATTTTTAATGGTATCTCCGTAATCAGAAGACATAAAATGATCGCTGCAAATTCTGGCTTGGTCACAATTTACATTATCCTCTCGTTTACATTTTATTAACCAAAATTTATAATCCGAATCTTTTGGAAATACGTGATACACAATGTTTAAACCTAATTCTCGAGTCTTTCGAGACTAATTGTGACTTAAGGTAGCTTAAACAATACGGTCATATACAAACATTACCTTTTATGCACAAATAAATAACGAAAAACATCACACATTTTGGTTGGGATAAAATCAGTAGCACTTTGAAAGAAAACACTGCGAAACGCATACACCTTTTTGCTTGAAGGTTCAGAGAGCACCGACAATGAGTGACAGCTCCTGTAGTCGTATTATGTCAGTGGGAAACACGTACTTTAATATAAAAATAAGCATGTTTTCTTAGAAAGAAGGATGTCAACCGGATAAGGGAGGGCGGCAGACGTATACAGTAGCTTACGGCACAGCACACGCGGCCTTCACAATATCCGCGCAGAGACATCAGAGCTGTGCTTGGTCCACGGCTGGCGGCACCGCGCCGAGATCAAAGAAACGGTATATAGTCCTGGGTAAACACCTCTCTTTCGCACTAACTTTCTCTCCCCCTCCAATTTCTAAGAAATGAGCTCTACTACTCATTTAGCATACATCAACACCAGTTATTCTTTTGTAGTGTTGTGTCTGTACACGTTTGATTATTATATTTTTTAAGTTTCTTATAAATTTCGTTCGTCAAACCATCAATTCCGAGGGGATATACTCTTTAATATTGTCAATAATATTGATCGCGTACGGGCAGCTTTCGGTTGTTGTGAATTGAACGAATATTGGGATTTAGATTCTCAGCGAGTTCTCTTTACTACATCTCACAATTTTACTGTTTTAGGTTAGGTTAGGCCAACTTGGATTTATTACCAATTTTATTTGTTGATACTAGTAAATGGTAAAAAAGGAACTGGATGTGATTTTTTTCCACTCCTGGTACAATACATATTACCATTTTGAATTTGACCCCTTTAAACGTAAACGTCTAAATTGAAGAAACAAAACATTATTTCACTGCGTTACTAAATATTTAGCACGGATTCGATTGTTGACAGTAATTAACGGGTGTTATTTAAATCACTGTTAATCACGTTTTAAAAATGCTCCGTTATCGGTCAATAATTTCACCGTTTCTGTATAATCACCAATAGTTCCATTACCAGAAGATAGTACATTACACTTTGGTCATGCAGGTAGTATAGTGGCAGCTGGGGAAAACGTTTATTTAACTTCCGGTAACTAAGCGTATGTGTTCACTCACCTGCGAATATCATCAGGTGAGACAGATTAATACAAAACAGCTGACAGAAGATCACAACCGTAACAATACAATCCTGGAGGACAATGTACAATGTCCCACCTACAACATTAGACATGTAAAATGTTCCATTTTCAATAAACAATAAATTTGTATCTAATATCCAAAGGGCTGTGGATGAAACACAAACCAGTGGGAGTAAAATGTGTAACAATCATGATATTCAGAACAAATTTTGAGCCGTTTAGAAAAAACTTTATTATATATATACTCGCAGAGTACCCGTCCTTCGTACTGGGTTGACGTATATTTGTATTGAGTGTTAAGTGAGTTTCAAGGCCAGTGGGGCGGTGCCCTGATGGAATTTCTAAATAAAAATAGGTTTATGTGTTAACCAAGGACCCTAAGAATGTCCATGTACAATTTCATCTCAATGGGTCCAGTAGTTTTTACCTGATTGAGTAACACACACACAGACACCATTAGGGGAGGGAGAGAGAGAGAGAGAGAGAGAGAGAGAGAGAGAGAGAGAGAGAGAGAGAGAGAGAGAGAGAGAGAGAGAGAGAGAACGTTTTAATCCACCGACCACCGATATCGATGTATGGGCAACGGTTTAAGCTACAAATGTGGTGTAAAGTTGAAATATTAAACTTTATTTTCACCTCCATCTTTACTTGATTATGTATAAAAATATAATTAAAAATCTAACCAGAGATCAGCATTTAAAATTATGTGATGCACTCTAAATACCAATTCCCAATTTTATAGGCTACATTTTGCAAAATTTAACATTTTTGAATTTACATTTTTATTAGGTCCGCACGTAAAATCAAGGACGCTTATAATTTCAGCCGAATGTCTGTCCGTCTATCTGTAAGTCGCAGTTAGTCTCACAGACAAGACAATAAATCCTATATTATTATATTCCAAACTTTGCATTTATATTCTTTGTATTGTCCCACATATAGGAAAATATAATTGGGGACAAAAAAGACCTTGGGGTAGTTAAAAGGGGTAAAAAAATATCGAGTTGGAATTTTTTATTTTTGGAAATATTATGTGTGGGGTATCAAATAAAACTAGAAATAATTCTGATTACGAATATGTTTGTTTATTTGACGAGTAAATTAATATGTCAGCGCTAGGCCGCTTAAAATACTTCGACTTTATAAAAATGCCTGTCCCTATAGACCACAACTCGTGTGATTTTAACACACGTTTGTCACTTTTATGAAAACTTTTGTTTCAAAATCGCGAAAAAAACATATTTATTAGTGATTTTAGATTTCTTTCTAAAATAATCAGTAACTTGTAAAAAAAACAGGGGAAAATCGACATTTAAAACAAATTATAATATGCAAAATACCCTAACTTGATCCCTTTTCTATCAAACTTTTTTTTAAAAAATGGTTATTTGATTCAAACAAAGTAGAAATAAAACGGTTGGAAGTGGTAGATTTTCAGTCCACTTTTATATAAGTTATTTATTTTGCTTTGTTCCACAAAGAAATTAAAAACACCAGTAAAGCAAGATGTTTGATTAACATTTTAAAAACATAAAAGCTATCATAAAACTGTTCGGTTTCCATGAAGTAAGTCATTTATGTACAGACCTATTGTACTTGAAAAATGTTTAAACATGGAATTTTTAATTTTTCATAAATTTGAGTTATTTTTTTACTAATGTGGTCAGTTACTGTATTTATTCCATTACATCGTTTTAAAAGTCAGTTACCTGATTTGATTATAATATTTTTAAACTTAATGAAGAGACGCTAGAGTGATATTTACAAAGATTTTTTCAATACCTTTAAAAAAATTAAACTTTTCCTACATTCATGGGCGTCATCACCAGTACATTATTGAGGGGGACATATGCCGGGGGTCTGGGGGTATGGAAAATTTTTAAAATTAAACTTCTCAAAACATCGTTTTTATGCATGTATTTTTTAATATTTTGTCAGCAAATGAAGTACACTAAAACTATAAATCTAATTATTATAACTTTAAAGTCACCTAAATAGTACCAAATGTTACTTTTCTTGAGTCATTTTTGTGTATAAATATTTTAGCAATTTTCTTATCGTCTAAATTGTCTAGAATGGACTTGCGGACATAAGACACAGTTACATGGTTCAGTCTCTGCTGAGTCATAGTAGAACGGAGATAGTTTTTCTATCGGACAAACTAACTACCAACATACTGGGCTTTATTGGATACAACTATTCAAAATTAATTCTATTTGCGTTTGTAATAAAAATTTAATGTGAAAAACCCTAGTAAAGACAAAGCCCAATGTTTACCTTTTAAGTTTTTAAGTAAATCATTCGTTTTTAGCAAAAACATTTTTACATCTCAAATATTGGGGGGGACGCGTCCCCCCCGGCGATGACGCCCATGCCTACATTTAAAAACTAAAAACAGACCTGGCCCCTTCAATTTGGAGCATTTAAATTTCAAAACAACATTTTCTTTAAATTTTTCATATATAAAATAAGCGGTAAAGCTTTACAAGTTTCTAACTCAATCCATTTGTCCTCAATTAATTGATTTGTTACTGGTCGTCTGAGAAAATACTACCAAATTCTTTCTATATGTAGAAATCTAGCCTATCTATGGACATTTCATATTCTCAGATATCTGGATTTCTACGATAATTATTGTAGAAAAATCGCTGAAACGACTTAAACTAGAAATTAGCTCTAGTCGTAGTACCAACCTATAAATCACAAAATTGAATTTGTCTACCGAACGTATTTGCGGTTCTGTTTTAACTCTAGCGTTTTTCATTTCGACTGTGTGTTTGTTACGTAATTACAGCCAATCGCGTACCAATAGTTATGAAAATTAAGAATAAGAGACTTACCGCCGTTTAAAAATGGCGGCCGTTCACGCTAGTTACATGGAAACAGTTTTTCTGATTGATGTAGCGTGTACTTCAAACATAGGCGTGCTTGCAGCGGGTGCCGTGCCAACGTAAAACATTTTGAAAAGGACCCCAGAATTTGGAAAGAACACACAAAGTTTGGACGAAAGCAAGAAAATTATTTCAAAACAGAAAATCTATAAAAGTTTAAGATTTCGGTGATCTGAAATCGATAGTTATTTGTATAAAAATTTTCGATAAATGTTTTAAGGTGCAACCTTCGTTTCTTAATATCTTATTATTCTAAAAATGTAGCATTGTAAAAAAACAATGAATCGTAACAAAGTTATAATCAATTAAATACTTCAACAATCTAAAGTCATTTTCCTGTAAGACGCGTGTATAAGAGCGCGAATTCGATAACTTTTTATTTTCATCGATTATAGGCCTACCTCATATTCTTTTTACATCATTCTATAGATAGACATTTCAAGATGACTTTTTTCAATTTTCATCAAAATCACCTGTATCACAAGCTATCGTTGTAAAGAAACAGTTCTATTGTTCACTTTATCAAAGTAATTGTAGTGTGTTTACTGTTATTGTACGTAACCTATAATTTACGACCTGTGTAACAATAATATTTTCATTCCTAAAGCGTATTGACCTAGGTTAGTCACATCAAGTTGTTTCCAATGAATGTCTATGCCTAAATTACCTATCTATTGTGGTTGTAGGCCTACATACATGTGAAGTAGTATTTATGTCAACAATGGAAAAAAGTTAGGTTAAATTAAATTATATATTTTTCACTAAACAAAATTCATTTTGTCGTGTATTTAAATGAATATGTTTGTGTGTGTGTTTGAGTTAATTTAATGTCGTCTAGGAAAACTTCACTAATAGACGAATTTTGTAAGTTTTGTTAAGGAACAAAATAAGTAGTAAATGTTCATGATCACCCTTTTGCTAATGTTTAGCCGTAAATTAAATTGACTGAATTTTGCAAACTATTAATTTGTTCAGAGAGGGGTTATCAAGAAATTAAAGAAACTGCCAAAAACAATAAGTATAATTATTTCAGCCGAGATCATTTTGATTCCTAACAAACAGAAATGAAGATAAAAAACATTAGGGCTAACCTAAATCACAGACATAATATTTTACTTCAAAAGAAAATGCCGCATTCCATTAACGTATACAATATCCGGATTAAACATTTAAATGGAGAAAACATAGCACAGCAATTTCTACACTAATAATTAAATTTTAAATGAAGAAAAGCTGTAGGCCGTAGATAGATAAAGGTACTATTTAAACAATAGATAAACGATATTTAAATTACCGAAATCAACATGTTAACTAGTATATTGTGAATTATAATAATCTAGTAATTATTTAAATTAACCAAAATATTCAATACAGTTCCCTTACCTGTGTTCCAGTTATAAAATATTATGCAAACAAATATTTACTGGTAATACTTTCTGCAACAATTGAAATAGACTACACATTTAAATCTCCTGCGACACAAAATCAACACTTCTAAAATTATTAATCTCTAGTAAATCAGAAGCTAAAAAAAGTTTCTGGTCATGGGTAAACCATGACAACTTTCAACAAATATGTAAGTATACAAATTTATCAATTCAAATATTTATGGGACACAATCTTCTTTACCACAGCTGTAAGGTTTGACCATCGAAGCATGAAAAGTCAACCCTCTGCTTTCAACGGCCTTCTCGACTGTTCTGTTCGGTTTCTGTACCTGGCACGTATTGCAACACATGACTTCTAAATGATTCCTAATTTATCCGTCAGAGATCGTTCATATTATTTTATTTCTTTTTTTATTTTTTTTTATTTTTGAACTTAATATACGTAATAATGTAATTATGAAAAAATCTATTTACATTTTTGTATGCATTTCCGTTTTGAGGTTCCTCGAGTGAAAAAAAAAAGAAGTTTTTTCCAAGGTCGTCGGTTAGATTGACTGTAGGCTTACGGTTATTTCTTGTGTGAATTAATGAAATGCATATTGTTAAATTTGAAATATATTATATCAGGATATTAAGGTTGGATTGGGTCGACATACGTTTCAAACCTTATCTTGAAATTTTAAGGTACTTAAACACAATTTAAAAAATTTCGACTAACAATTTTAATTAAATTTTGCTCAAAGATAAGCTCTTTAAGACTCAAACTGGACGTAAAAATATCCCTAAAAATTTTGAGCCGGAAATGATCGTTTGAAAAGAGCAAATCAGGAATTCCGTTTTAAAAGGTCGAATTAATTTGACAATTTCACTCAAATTTTTACTAATATACGAAATTGTTTGTAAAAGGAGGCTCCAGGACGAAAATAAATTGAGAAATTCTTATGAACACAAACATGTTTGTTTGATTTATTAGATTTTTTCGGGCCTAAACTTTCACATTTGACCAAAATTTTATGGTAATAAAGCTGGCTTTTTGTAAAAAATTTTTATGGGTATAAGATGAATATCTTTCATACTTAAACTTTTTTTTGAGTATAGTTGTGGGTTTGTGCAAAGTTTTTTTTTCCTTACTGTTTAAAGAAAAACACCTTCGGTTCATCATTGCCTTACAACGGAATAAAAGAGCATAAAATGACGATCCCTAGTCCTTCATACTCTAATAGCGTCAGGGTGGAAAAGAACAAGAGAAACCTAATAGAAAAGACAAGAGGGATCTAACCCAATATTACATGAAAAAATGTAATGATCCAGCTAGGTTGCATCGGGATTGCCAAGCCTAAAATGAGCCCCTGAGGGTGTTTGAGCAATGTTTTAAGCACCGTTTTTTCATACAAAGAAGAAAAGTAGTATATTTTTAAAGAATAATTTTTTCAAAGAAACACACATTTTGTTTCGGTCTTCAGTTCTCGTATAGTGTAACATTCAAACACAGATACATGGTGTAACAGTGTGAATACTGTGATTGTGTGACCGAGTAGGCCTATTTTGGAAAATAAACCCTAACTGCTCATTTGGTTGGATTCAGTTTTTTTTTTTCCAAATTATTGAAGAACCTTAATTTTTCTTTTCACTACGGTTTGGGATGTAATAATTTAATTTAACTAAAATTTCAATATTAAATGGTTGTGGTTTGGTTGGTTAAGCTGGTGTATCACTGAAGAGGACGACCTTGTCGTTGAAACGGGTCTGATACTTAGGCGTATTTTTTATGAGAATTGTGTTCTGTGTGTTTGTTATACTGTAAAATTTCAATGAAATCATTAGGCCTACGCCCGATCTTGAGTTAGAATATTATTTATGATGGACTTTTTTGTCCCTTTAAATAACCAATACCTGAAGAGCTATTTTGGGTGAATGTCGATTTATACAATTATTTGGATTCACATTTTATTACAATTTTATCAAAATCATAATTCATTTTGAAAAATCGGATATATCAGTTTTAGTTTTATAACAGATATCTCCTCTAAATTAATACTGTATTTCGTTTTGTGGATGGTTCTATGATAAAATGTTTAGGTTCAGAAGTAATTTATTAAAAAGACCTCTCTCAGATGGTCTAATGGTTTAGTGTTCTTAAAAACTGAGCGAACATTTTGAGGTAAAATTGGGAAGCTACAATTAGTTGGTAGCTAAATCTGGTTGAGTGTGCTAAAACAAAGGTGATGGGAATTCGATGTGCTAATCACAATTTACACCATTGAAGAGGTAGGCCTAGTCCTAGAGTAGTAAGCCACAGAGAGTAGTTTTAGTTATTAAAAAATAAAAATCTTCAATAGAGTTCTTATAAAAAATGTAGTACTTCAAGATTGGGTTAATCAATTTCATTCAAATTTTGGTGTAGTGTGAAAATTAATGACCCGAACAAATTTGTTAAATCACAAGTAAAAGAAATTTACAGTTCAGACATAAATAAAAAAAAATTAACTTTTGACAGTCAAAATTAAAAACTCAATTTCAACCCAATACAATTTATGCTTAGAAGAAATTTATGGATAAATCAACACAAGATGAAGATCTGTTTAAAGATAAAAATATGTTTTAAAATAAATAATCACAAAATGTTGATAAGAAGTTACACGGAGGAGAAAAACTCGGTAATTAAGAAAATTTTATATATAAGTACACACATAAATTCTACACACACATACACAAAATCAATCTCTAATGAAAAATAATATTTACCACTGCCCCACCAAAAATTTTTCAGTTGGTGGGAAAGCGGCAAATGTTATTTTTCATTAGTATTTGATCTTCTGGACATGTGTGTAAAAAGTTAATGCAATGTTTACGCCATTTTTGTATTTCAAATATTAAGCCTAATTATTTTTTAAAAAAATTATGCTTTAAGTAATTACCGTACTATGTTTTGTTAATTATTTTTCCAATTAGGTAGAATGTTAAGTCTTGTAATGATACGAAAACTTTGATATCACATTTTCAAAAACTCTTGATATATTCAGACCTAGGACCTGGTAACATTTCTCAAGAATGTAGTGGTCCAATCGGGTAAAATATTTTTGGTTTTATCGCATGTAATGAATAGATTTTGGACAAAATCAGGGTGTGGGGTGAAAATAGGAGCATTTACCCCTATTTAGAGCAATGAGTATGACTTTGGTTTATTCATATCTGGGTGTCCCAATATTCATTAACAGATAACGATGAATCCCATAATATTTATATTTGGATTTGAATTTGACACATCATGTTATTGAGTCATTTTAAGTCAAATTGTAACAGAGTAGGTCTATTAACTTATAAATGTAAATTATTTGTTGGCCACATAGGATTAATGTGTGATTTATGGATACAGTTTGACCCCAGGACATTATTTTCATTTTTTTTTGTTGTTTTAAAACCTCCAACACAAAAATATAATGGTCCTTCAATGTCACATTTATTACACCACAATACTAAACATATACTTTACTACACCATTTAATTCTTTAATACTTTATTATTATTATACCACTCAATATTTTGTGTCATATTTATTTATTGCCTCTATTAGGTATACCTATGGATCTAGACTACAGTACACATTTGGATTGTCATAATTTACATTTTTTTTTCGTAGGAGAGATGGAAAATCTTCAAAAGACAAAGGGAGACATCCGATCTTCCCAATAGTGTGAGATCCTTACTCACTAAACACCACCTTCCTTGCTGTTAGTACCCCTATCGCGTAGGACAAGGATTGAGGAATTGTTTTCCATATACCAAGCTTGTAAGCTCTTTCCATGGACGTGTTGAGAAGGTATGGTGAAAAAAATCAGAACATTATGTACCGCGCGAAGAGCAAGGCAAATCCCTAGCTAGGACAGAAGCCAGGTAGGGAAAACCTCGCGACAGATCCCTGTTTGGAGTGTGGTAAGGTGAAGGATGGGATTACCTTACAAATACCTTGTTAGTTATTTTAATATAGGATTGCCCCACATGCATAATTTTCTTCTACTACCTACTCAAAACTGGAATAACCATACAAAAGAGACATGCTGCAGGCAATCATGTGCTGATAGCTGTGCCAATATCTTCTCCTGGGCTACTGAAGGTCTTGTCTCATGTATCTATGTTGCCCCTACTGCTTCTGAAACAGATTTGTTGACATGACAGTTAGGAATAGGTCATAGTAGTAAGGATATGGTGGGCATTATAGAGCCAGCAGGTGGTCTGACATGGGTTAGCATCTGTCCTTTGTGTTTATCAGATGTTGTTTTGTATCTGCCAAGTGAGGAAATCAGTGTAGATCTGAGGTGTGAATGTGCCCTCTTGTAAAGTTTACTGCTAAATGTTGGATGTGTTGTTTGATAAAAGCGACATTCAAGTCTTTGTGTATTATTCTAAGTTTGGTGCATACTGGTGCTTTAGTTACTATTCTCAAAACTTTGTTTTGAAATAGTTGTAGTCTTCTGATGTCGATGTCCCCAGCGTGCCCCCTGACGGGGGCTGCATATGTAAGTATACTCATGAGTAGCGACTTACATAACATGGTGACTGTTCTCATTGAAAGAGAACTTGTTTTGTTGAGCAATGGATACAGCTGGTAGAGTTTTATGTTTGCCCTTTTAAGAGTGTAGTTTATGTGTGCTGACCATGTCAGTTTTCTATCCAGGGTGACCCCTAGGTACTTAACTTCATCCATCCAGTACATGTTTTGGTTAAATAGAATTAGTTTTATGTTGTGTTTGATTGTGCGTCGTTTGGAAAGCAACAGTGTCTGTCACTTTGACACATTCACTTTCACTCTCCAGGTTGTGAGCCATGGCTCAAGGGTATTTAGTGCTTTTTGTAGCCTACTGTATATTATATGTGGTTGCCATGACTGTGCTGATACCGCAGTGTCATCTGCATTATGTCCACATTGGTGTTTTCGGGTGTTGGAATGTCATTGATATAAAATTTGAACAGCAGAGAATCCAACCCAGGACCTTTGGCGTGTAATCCATTACTTTTGGTGTTAATTAATCCTTAATAAGAAATAGCTAATCCATGAAAATCAATCTATGATAAAATGACAATAGCTATTATATTGAATCTTTCAGTGAAATCTCTGACAGTAAAAAATAATAATACAAATAGTTTGGATATAATTTAACAACTTAATTAGAGGAATACTAAAATAATTATTGTAAATAATATAGTAAAGATTTTCAGTAAAAAAAAAAAAAAAAACTTAATGACATAAATCAATAAGAATATTTCATCATAATTAAAGTTTTCTCCATTAACATAAATGCTGTTGTTTATAAAGCAATCTGTAATTTTTATAAGGATAAATATTTACACAAGGGAATATTAGGAAATAAAACAGTGGACAATGTAGTTAAGAAGGACACCATACTAAATCCAACCAGAAATACACACATTGCACAAACTTTCTTACACACCCATTCACTATGGTATTTGTCACTAAAAGGATGAAAATCAACCATAAGAGCAATATTAGAGGTATCGTAGATTATTTGAAACAATAAACATGCTTTATTTGTGTGTCATAGACTCATGTTAAGCAAAAATATTGCAAAACGAAATTAAGTTTAAAATGACGACTGTCAATGTTGGTTTTGTTTTTGTGGAAATTATTCCTTAATGGTAATATTTATCATTTATCACACTTGTTTGGCTCAATAATATTTACACTTCACCGAAATTGAATGATCAGTAGAGCTCGCTTTGAGAAATTGTCTTTTACCATAGCTCAATAGCTGATTTTTTGTTTTTTATCGATAACTCACGAACTGGCATTTTTGGAGAATAGCGGCCATTTTTTTGTTTTATGCCACTTTAACCCCAAATTTGTATATCAAAAAAGGGAGAAAGTCTGAGAAATATCATTACATTATGAAAATGGCACATTAAGTAAAGTTACTATTATGTCATTATTTGCTGAAGAGATAACATTTATCTACTGTAAATCCATATAGGAGAATAGGCGATGCCAGTAAATTTATTGTAAATACAATAAAAAATAAATAAAAATCGATAAATAAATAAATTCATAACTTTAATAATATATCATTTTTGTCCTCTACATTAACGATTTTGTAGAATGCCTCAAACCAAAAGAAAATTTTGGACCATTCCTCCTTATGGTATTCAATGAAGGCAGGTAAGCATTAGGCCCAGGAAGATTCACTTCTGGCTTCTTTTTTATAATCTGTTCTGTCATAATTGGAACCATTTTTATTCTAGGTTGACGTGTTTTATATGCTTCTAAATCGGAAACATCATATGTTCCAGGTCCAGGAGTTTGGAAAGCTTTGTTCTGAGGAAGTACTAACCCTCTGTAATCAAATAACAGTTTTATTTGTAACATACAAGATGGTACCAAGTAGGTAAATTCATACTTAAATTTGTATTAGTATGTAATAACAATGAAATTAATTATTATAAATGCTTTTAAATCTAAAGCAATTGATATTATATATTCATATTTGTAACTGGTTTGTTTAAATTATTGTGATTACTTTAATGATCACAGAAAACTTTATTAATTATTAATAAAATTTCACCAGGCAACACAAACTACATTTTTTTTTCTAAGTAATCTTCATGGAGATCTTAAACACTTGTTGAGATGTGGCAGAAGTTTGTTGATGCCTTCATCACAGGAAATCTCCAGCCTATCAATTTAACCAATTTATTTATGATTTGCCATTATCACCTGGAATCCACCTGACACAAATTTTTTTGTACTATGTCTTAACAGAAATAATGTTATAAATTACAGATCATGAAACTTGAGGGAAAGCGTCATGCAGTTCATCAATTATGAAGCACCTGTTTTAATGAATATTCTTATTACCTTTGTCAAGTCCTCAGTGATGACAGTTGGTTGTCATGAACGTTCTTCCTTCATTAAACACCCATTAAAGCAGATTTCCCTCATTCATAACTCCATTTCCACAAGGTATCAATAAATTTCAACATAACAAAAATCTAATCAGAGAGTACACTTTACCATCGGTAGAATTAGTGATCAATGTAGTGTTTCACAATGTAAATACACAACTAACATATAGAGAGACTTCAAAAGCATTGGAGACATTGTGGAGGACCTGAAGAGAACATTTATAACCTAGTAATTGCCCTGGTCTTGCACAGTTACAGGGTGTAAACAGTTTGTACTTCATAATAAAATGTTATGGGTTCAATTATTTGAGTCAAAAACACCAGAAACCAATCATGTGATGTTATAAAAGATGTTTTGTCTGTAGAAAAAAAATGAAGGGTTACAAGGTCTGTGCACCTTTTTATTATGGATACCGTATTTTACAATATGTGTTGAATATTTTGTTAATTATTGGTGACTGCTAATCAATAATTACACAGCTATTCAAAGTAAGGGTATTATAAAACTAGGGCGCTATACAATAATTTTATTTAATGATGGGTGTAATCAAAAGAAAATATTAAATGTTGACTTATGAGAAAAACTATACAGTATAACAAATACAAAGAACACAATTCTCATAAAAAATACGCCTAAGTATCAGACGCGTTTCAACGACAAGGTCGTCCTCTTCAGTGATACACCAGCTACACCAACCAAACCACAACTGACAAACCAACTTTGTGTTTGTTACACTGTATCAAAAGAAAAGTTGACTATAAAATGCTCCATTTAAATTTGATATATTTAGTTTCATTATTACCCAGAAGGTAAAATGATATTTTATACTAGTTGTCCTAAATAAAACGCAAACCATTGATCTGCATCTTATAAAATATGAAGTATTAAACATACAGGTCTATCTTTTACTGGAACTAACTCTTCCAACATCTGCCCAGTGCTTTGATGGAGTAGATTCATCATGGTAGTCATTACAATGTGACCAGTATTCTATATTTTTTGTTATGAATGTAAGAAAGGTTTATTTACAAGAGGATTATCTTTATCTTGAAAAGTATTTTAGAATTAGATCTGTAATGCAGTGTAAGAATATGTTCTCCTTAAGTACCCAAAGAGTAGCAACAAAGAAAATCATATTGCATAGATTACATAGTTTTGAGCATGAAGTCATTCTGGACTTGCTGTTTTTAATAGACAAGAAATGGTTTGTTTAGGACAGCTATGCAAATAGTAAAGTGCTAGTATTTTCCATGACATGTCATTGCACAGAAATAGGTGTTTCTTGAGCACTGAAAAAAAGTGCAAGTCTGTATTTAAAATGTCACGGGACACTTCCAGCACTTACTACAGTGTAAATGTTATTCATTCATTCAATAAACTTGACATTTTCAAATAATTATGAACTACAGTATTCTTAATACATAAAATAAAATATTTAAATATTGTTATTTCAAAACAGAATCCAAATATGTCCTGTTAGTTCATAAGAGCAATAATTTCATTTAATATGAATAGCTCAAAAAATCAAACCATTAACTTACAATGAAAATCCTAAGTTACTTTGTTTCCCACTAACGTAAATTGGTAAGTAACAATTAGGACCAGGTCCCACTTTCTCTTGTTGTTCTTTCATCCTATGACCAATAGAGAATGAAGGAGCTCTTTTCCATTTTATCGTTAAATTATCATCAGGTGAATAAGTTCCAGGGCCTGGAGTTTGGAATTCTTTAAATAAAAAATCATGATTAGACACATACAAGAAATAGACAGTATCATGGTTTTTAGGTTATAAAGTAATAACAATATTGTATGCTCTTATTTACTCATTTAAAACAATAACCTCTTTGAAGTAGTATTACAGAACTACGAGTCATAAATATAAATTAAATAATAATTAATCAATAAAGGAAACTAAATTCTATAGCAAATCATTACATCACCAAGACAAGGTTTCTATGTCGATAACTGTTCATGATAATATACTCCAACGTAAGCAAATGATAATGTTGATTTAGTTGTTGAAACATAGTCTTGGTGGTTGAATCATTTGTTGCAAAACTTTTGATTTAGTTTTTCTCAAATATTAAATTTTTGATTGACTAAATAAAGTGCAATAACAATTATGCTAAAGACTGAATATTCATAAATGATTTATCAATAAAGTATTGTGTGTTTATAATAAAATAAAATTGCAAAACAGTGGAACCTTGATAATTACTACCTAGATAGCTTGAATTCCTTGATATCTCAAATTTTTGCCATTCCCAAAAAATACCCAATGCCATTTCTCATAAACCCAATGCTTATTTTCTTTCTTATAGACCTTATAAGACTTATAGACTTAGATCTTATTGACTTATAGTCGAATATTTTAAAGAAAGAACCTTAATAAAATTTTGTTCCTTTCTTGGATACATCGGTAAACATTTATAACTCGAAGGTCGGTGCTCAAAAACCTTTACAACTTAAAGTTTTAGTAAAATCACCGATATAACTGAAAGTTTTGGCTTCGGTCAAAGTTTAGGGTAGCCGTACTGTTTTAAGATTTTTGAAATTTGCATATTAAGACGTGAACTGCCTTCTTATTGTGTCCTTGAATTTTCCAACAATTGGGCTCAGTACAGGTCTATTGTTCACCCCATGTATATGTATGTACCTACCATTCTCTATTTTTTAAAGTTTTGTTTCTTATTAAAAAATAATTTACATACTTATTCTAATGCAAAATTCAAAGATATGTATTAGAAATTCCTTAGCAGCTAATAACCAATCAGGAATCAAGATGGTAGTTGGGTGGGGCGACTGTTATAGGTGGATGACGGCAACTGAACATAGTCTATGTTTAAGATAACAAATAACGTCGCTTTTTGCCTTCTAACTAGTTATTGGTACAAGATAGTGAATTATACAACAGGGATTCTTTTTGCATTAGATTCCCCTTGATACGATGGTATTATTCGTTTTCTCTTTCGGCTTTCCGTTCTTTTGGCATATTTAAGGGAAAGATATCCCCATTTGATTTCTAACGTTAGGCGGTTTCATACTGATTTTTAAAGGTCAATATCTTTCTGCAACAGTTTGTTCTCAAATTTTGAATAATTTTCCTGAATTAATTGGATTGTTTTGATTAATTTTGATGAGGGTTTTATTGGGATTTAATGCCTGGAAATCATTTTATTTTTTAATTATCTGATCGTAGATCTAGTATTATTTAAATTTAGGAAATTTGATGGATTGTCTGTTTAGAATTTTTGCCGCTAGAGCTCGTGGAGGTCGATTTTGTTTGAATTTAATACCCGAGATTCCTGATTTGGATCATCTTCTTTTCAACATCATTGTGAATTGTTTTATAAGTATTGAAATACTTGTAAATAAAAACAAAGTTATTATTTATTCAAACAAAATGATAATAATACACAAGTTAATCTTGTCTTTGTACTTATTTAAAACACATTGTTTTTATTTATTCAAACAAAATGATAATAATACACAAGTTAATCTTGTCATTGTACTTATTTAAAACACAGAGTCAGATAAATCCACACAGCCAAGGTATAGTGATTGGGAAATCGAATCTGGTGGACACCAACATTCATAACTCTTACAAGGTAAAAAAAGCTAGTAAAAAAGCTTTCAATAGGTAAATTGTCAAAATGCACAAAATAAACTATTAAAGGCTTATTTAAGACCTAGATGAGAAGTAATTGTGAAAAACCAATTTGTAACTTTTTTACTATTTGAAAATCAATCCCATTCAATAAAATAACCTAGTTTCAATTTAATAAAATCCAACCTACATTTCATTTACTACAACTATTATTGATAATTTAAGGTTATGCCATAATATATGTAGATTTTAAATGTATAAACTGAGTTATTATATGTTCTAGAACATACAATAGATTAAAAGTTACTTTCAAAAAACTTTTTTCAAGTTTGTAAAACGATACCATTTTAAAACTTATTTAGCAAACAATTTAATAACTGTGTTAATAAATAAATGTGTTGAATAATAAATTTTTTAAATGGTGCAAAATTACTTCTATGGAGGATTGGTAGACATTTTATAGAATCAGGTGTTGTAATTTGTACAGTGAATCACAATAGCTAGAATTTATTAGTGAATTAGGAATTCAATTATTTTATTTTATTCAAAATCAATAATATACCAGCTTACCACTATTTACTATTATTATTATAAATAATAATTTATCTAAGTACTCCACTCTTATAGGTAATAAATTAAAACCTGTAATAGTATGAGATGACAATAAAAACAAAAACGCTTTTTAAATAAATGAAAATCAATTTCATCAAAATCACATAATTATTTAATATCATTATGATTGGAAATATTTTAAAAAAAATGTATTTTATACTTAAAAACATAATTTTACCACTTACTTTGTGCCTTGTTCCAGCTTCCTTGTTCTAGCTTGGAACCAAGAGAAAATTTTGGACCTGAAGTTTTACCATGTCTTGTTAGATTGTACACAGCATATTGTGGTCCTGGAGTGTCAGATACATCATGAGATTTATGTTTACCATGAAAGGAATATGCTGAGTTCTGTGAAACACAAGAATCATGGTGTTTGTATCCTCCTAACAAAGGTTTTACTGCATATACGTTTGGACCAGGATCTACAAAAAAAAAGTATGTAAAATATATCGAAATAATAAAAACCAATGTCATTGATAGTTTATACTTATTAAGTGTTTTAGTGCTGTAGTCAATCACTAGAAAGTTTTTGTTAGCCTAATTATGTTAACTATTCTGAATCTTGTACCGGTACTGAGCTGAAGTTGACATTGTTCAGGTACTTTTTAATTTATACCCTGGATAATTTGCCGTGACCGTGAGAGAAAGTCAACTTGAAAGTTGTAGGGGAAACAGATAACACCACCAGTGCATAGATTGTAATTTCATTTTCCTATTTGTAAGGAAAACTCTAAAAACCTTTGGGAACTCCAAAGGTACTTTGGATTTATCGAATTCCACAATAAGGCTTAATGTGAATGAGTGGAGGATCATCAAAATAGTTAAACTGAAATGTCTTTATCTGTTGATCATACACGTGCGCCCCCTGGTAGCTTGCGCCCATAGGCTCGGGTCTTCAGGGCCTATTGGGAAATTCGGCCCTGAGTTTGTGAGTTTTTGAATAATTAATTATGATTATAAGTGTTCACGTTGATAGAGGTCTTTGATCGAGGATTCGATTAATCTTCTGTCGTTTTCCTCTTTCTTATGGTGGTTTCCTCTCCTTATTTTTGCTCATTAAGGATGTTAAGCACAAGAAAAGTTTGAAATGGTATCATATCTTAACAAATATCTGATCCAGACCAATTTCACAATTGGGATGTGATGTCATTTATCTATTGACGTGAACACAGTATGTACATTGAATTTAATTATGTGTTTGTAAAGAATGATAACTAATAAAATTTTCATCAGATTCTAAATAAATTTATTATGAAGATTGTTCACACAATACACTTGAACAACTACTTCAATTAGCTGTTTTTGTGTGTTTTAAATTTGGGATTATGTCCAATTTATTATTTGAGGTATTAGATTCTATATCACTTTTTCCCAGATGAATCTGTTTTGTAATAAAGCCTTATAAAAATAGGCTTATATTTAAACTAATCTCCAAAAGTATTTTGTGTTTAGAAAGAGGAATACTGAAAAGGTGAAAAAAAAATTTATATAATAGATATACTACCACTATTCCTAGAAATTTATCTATGAACAAATTTGTTTTATTACTCACTATCAGAACATGATACAGAATTTTGCTTCATTATTTAAACGTAATTTATAAATTAATAAAAGTTAGTTTGAATTTCAAGAAGCCCTTTGAATTTTATCATAAAATAATATTTCTATTTCCTAGCAACATATTGCAAACACTATTGATTGTTAAATTTATTACATGATTTAAATTACTTAAACATGTGGTTTAATTAATATTTAGAGTTTATTAAATTAGTTAAAATTCCTTAAGATATTTATGAACTAGTAATATTATTATGACTGATCAGATTACCATTTTAAATTGCTGCAGCATTACCTACAAAAAGAACTCTGAAGAGATCAATTGATAGAAGGGAGCAATGAACACTCTCAACTGTCTTCGATGACACTAAAAATAGAATTTTCAAAATATATGAAATATGATTTAACTAATTTTGAAATTTCACAATTTCTGAGATAAAAATGACTGATAAAATAAGAAAGATTTTTACAATCTAGATGGTAAAACAATAATATATAGATATATTAGTTAAAATTATTAATATTGTGTTATTATTATTAATAATAATGTATTAAGGTAATTTGTTGACCTTTGGTAGAAAAGCAAGGAGATTGTAGACTAATTCTCCTTATTAAATTTAAAAAACTAGAATTTTAAACATATACAGCAATAGTTCAAATGAGCAACAGAAACTTAAACAAAAAACCCAGCCTATTGTAGTAATCTAGAAGACTAGGTCTGTTATAGTTACTTGACAACAAAATTCCATTACTGCTAAAACATTGTGTATTGTTTTTATTTTAAAACTAATGGGGGTTCTCTGTATACACAATATTAAAAAATATTAATTGCCCACCATTATATACAAACACTAACATAATTCTTGAAAATGCTCTATGGTGAATCTCCTGTTGTGAAGATGCAACAGGATAGCACTACAGTAGAACCCCTCTAATGTCACCTTCGGGACTGGGGGCATGGTCGGAACGCAAAAAGGTCGGATTATCCGAAAAAAAGTCAATATTTATTACATATTATATAAAGAGACTTTTTTAAAGTGAAATAAGTGATTTATAAACTTTTAAAAGTCTGTATAATAAAGTCTATATATAAACACTGCAAGTACTATAGCAAATCAATAGAAACAACACGAGAGATGACACAGCACTGAAGCGGGAAAGCGATAACAAACCGGATGAATGGCGCCAGACGGGCCGTGAGTCATCGACAAGTCGGCACATTATCACGAACTCGACCACGGTCGGATTAACCGGAGTAACGGACCACCCGAGGGCGGATTAGAGGGGTTCTACTGTACTTTAGTTTAGTTCAGGACTTGAGACATGGCATTGGAGGGTAGTTTTAAGTGACCACAACTCTCCTCTCACTTGATGTTCTGGTCTGTAAGCAGTAGGATGCTTCCAAAGGTTGTTTAGAAGATTCATTTAACTACTCTATTTACTCTTATGCTCTCCAATCCAAGATCTTATAATAATTTATATAAGTATTTTCAGGAAGATTTCATCAATATTATAAAAGAAAAATGGCTGGTATGTTATTTAATAGTCAAACAAACAAAATAAGTATGTTATCATTGCATTGTCTATGTGTTGCATATACAGGAGTTAGTCCAAATGAATCATTATTAATTCAATTAAAATAATTTTATTTCAATATATTTATTTCTAATAAACATTACATTAGTATGAACCTATAATGAAATTAACAAAATAACAATCAATAACTGTATCTTTGGTCATCTCATAGCATATACATGTATAAAATAATATATTGTGTAAATTAAACGTATCACATAAACTTTATCCATTTAATCTTATTTTGTCGACTTCATTTTCAAGATTGTTTTTTCCGCTTACGACAAGATTGTATGAAATTCTTTTCTGAGTCATACAATTAACTGTTCCATCTGTTTTATCTGAAAACAGAAAAATGTCATAAATAAATCTTAAGTTGTTGTGTATAAGATTTTTGAAAGTTATTTTTAAACTATTTTCAAGAATTAGGCTATTTATCGTAAATAAGCTTAAAATTTCAGTAGCTCTAAACAGAAAAATTTAGGTTGGTAACATTAAGTAAGCACAATTCTTCAGTAATCCTATTCAAAAACAATTTAGAATTATGGTATTCCGGATTTCAGGAATTATTTCACCTTATGGCTGTAAAGTAATCTCAATCCTGCTTACTGTAACAATTTATATTGACAAGGTTGTCTATTAAATAATGAAACTGATACAATAACTAATCTTATGTGAATCACAATTGTAATTCTTGTCCTCTTCAGGATAGTCCTATTCATCTTGTTTTCTACTGATTGAAGACATAGCCGAGATCAGTTTCTGTCAGTTGTGCTATAACACCTGTTTTTTTTTTTTTTTTTTTTTTTTTTTCTGACTACCTATATTAAATGTTGAGCTTGACTTATGAGAAAAATTATACAGTATAATAAACACACAGAACACAATTCTCATAAAAAATACGCCTAAGTATCAGACGCGTTTCAACGACAAGGTCGTCCTCTTCAGTAATACACCAGCTACACCAACCAAACCACAACTGAATCTAACGTTGCGCCGAACCCCATATTTAAACAGCCCCCCTTCAGTTTGTTTAAATATGGGGTTCGGCGCAACGTTAGATTCAGTTGTGGTTTTGTTGGTGTAGCTGGTGTATCACTGAAGAGGACGACCTTGTCATTGAAACGCGTCTGATACTTAGGCGTATTTTTTATGAGAATTGTGTTCTGTGTGTTTATTATACTGTATTTTTTCTGACTGCTTCAACTAAGTCACATGACGGTAAATCTGGCGAATGTGGAGGATATTCCATTGTAGTGTTAGATAACTACTGCTCCACTATTTGTTCTGTATAGCAGTTGCATTGTCATGATGATGAATGAAACCATTTCCCAACAGATTTGGTCTTTTTTTTCTGACTATTTTTTTTCCAGCTTTGTCATAACTTCCTTATTACAATGCTGGTTTTACTATTGTGCCTTCTGGAACCTATTGTTCCAAAATTGAGCCTTAACATATCCTTTATATAGTGAGTATAGTTATAAATTTGGACTTTCTTTGAGAAGCTTCTTTTTATTCTTGGTGATGACGTTTTTTAGCACATTGACTGTGTTTTCATCGCAGGATCATATTGTAAGATCCAGGTTTTCAACAAAAATGATGATTTTTTGAAAAATTTTGGATTAGCCAAGAGTGTTGATGTTTTTAATTCAGTTTCAGACAGGTCCAAAAAGACTCACTTCCAAAGAGCTCACATGAGTCCACAATGCTTTCTCTAAGAGGTAAAAACAAAGTCTCATTATTTAATAGACACTCGTCATAAACACATAGTTTAGTTATATGAGTATATTATGAGGCATAGTTTTTAAGTAAGGTCCGGTTTGCATTGGCTATATACTCTACACAAACAGATTACTTTAGCTCAACATGTTTACATGAATTATTTGTCAGCTGTTAGCACCAACTGTTTAGTCATTTTGAGGTTAGTTGTTCATTGAACACCGTTTATAATGAATGCTAAAATTATTGATCCCACCAAGTATGAAGTACGAGCAGTAATCCGATTTTGATGGAAAAAAATATTTTGGCAGCTAAAGTGCATTGTCAAATTGTGTCATTTACGGGCGTATTATGAGTGAGATGAAAATGGTGCCGTTTATTTCAAAAAGGGTGAATGAACATTCACAATGAAGAAAATAGCGGTAGGCCATTATTGGTCATGGATGATATGAATCAAGAAACAAAATTTCTGAAAACCGTCGCTTCATCATTTCACAATTGTATTTGAAATTTTTTCTAATGATTCATGATCTGTGATTTATAAAGTTTTGACTGGAAAATTGGCTTATAGAAAATTGTGTGAAAGATAGAAGCCGAAGATGTTAACTTATACACACACAAACAAAAACATCTTCCTGCACCGTATGAATTTTTGCAACTTTACTAAAATAAAGGTAATGAATTGCTTGATCACATAGTTATGGGAGATGAAACTTATATTTCATATGTCAAGGCATATGTCAAGGTGAAGCAACAGTTGATGCATTGGCGGCATTTGTCATCTCCGAGACCGAAGAAGTTTAAACAAGAATGTTCAGTAAAGAAGCTCATATTAATTTTATTGGGACAAAAGGGGTGTCTTGCTTGTCAAATTTCTTCTTCTTCTTCTACATCTTCATGGTGCGTGCATCCAGCCTCAGGTAATGCCGACCGCACGGTGTCTCTCATACACATAGCTAGCCAGTCTCCAGTAGGTGGGATCAGTCAGAATTCGTCCAAGAGTGCAATTAGGTTGGAGTCTTCTCCTCAGCTCATCTCTGACCTCCGATCTGATGATACAATCAAGGAGGATGTGTTGTAGGGTTTCTTCTTCTATCTGACATACAAGACACAGGGGCGACTCAGCAAGTTGGAAATGAAAAAGATAGGACTGTGTTACAATATGTCTTGTTCTAGCTCTTGAGGCGAATGTTGACACAAACCTGGGCAAGTTCTTGTAGATGACAGTGTTGTTTGGTTCTTTGAGGAGTCAAAAACCAAATTTTGCTTGTCAAATTTTGTGATCACGAAACTACTGTGACAGCCGATTTGTATTGCAAAATGTTAAAAAAATCTTAGAAGAGCTGTACAAACAAACAATGTGGGATGTTGTCCCACGGAATTTTGTTTTTGAATGTCAATGCCTGACCATACATGGCAAATCTCAGAGTGAGTGAATTGAAACGATTTCGTTAGGAAATCTTTAATCAACCATCTTATTTAAAGTCCTGATTTAGATCCTAGCATTTATATTTTGTCTTTCTTCATCTTAAACTCTGGCTTGTATTCCAGAGGTTTGATGATGATGATAAAGTGAAAAACAGTGTAAGTAGGTGGTTTAAATCCCAGGTGGCAGAATTTTTCAAAGAGGAAGCTCGCGGTTTAAATGCTATGAAAACCGTGTTAAATTCAATGAAGGCAACTTTGTAGAAAAATGATAAATAAATGTAGTTTTAATTCATGGTATAGTAACAAAGTTCTTCTATATTTTCCGATTTTTTAAATTTCAAATTGAACCTTTCTTAAAAACATACTTTATTTATAAATCTATTTAATATGTATATCCTTTACCTTGAACATTTGTTGATAATAGTTTTTTTATTTTCTGACAAGGTAGATCTACCATGATTGTTAATATGGCTGATATCAATATGACTACACCAAACTCCATCAAATCAAACTAGAAAATAAAGATCATGTAAGGTTTTTTTTTTTTTTTTAAATCATATTTGTTTTGTATCCAAGTCATAATTGTTTGAAATAACAATGATTTACCTTATTTTTATTACGCCACATATTATGTGTCATCTGTGAAATGTATTGTTTTGTTCGTGATTTTTGTGTTAGTGAATTTTTATGTTTTAATGTATTAACAACCTCAAGCGAGTGAAAAACTCTAAAGATGGAATTGATGTTCTGATAGGCATTAGTTGTAAACCAAGAAAGAAGTCAAGTGGCGGAATATACATAAGGTAAATCATTGTTATTATATCTATATATATGTTTTGATTTTAATGAAAATATTTTAATGCTAGTGGGAACAAATAATATTATCCTACAAAATAGAGCAGAGTAGAGTACAACAGGCGCAATTAAAGCAACAGCAGGATTTTTAATAAAAGTGAATTATAACTGAACAGTGTCATTGATAAAATCTCCACAGTGCCTACAGTGAAAGACCAAAAACAACACTATCCTTTCAAGGGTTCAAAATTTTAAATAAACATAAGCTGATAAGTTCCAAACAGTACATCGAGGCCTTGAAAATTATCACATGTTTTAACCAAAAATCACAGTTTTTTCAAAAAAAAACTTTTGGAGCCCAAATTGTATAAGGCTTTGTAGTGCACAATTAGCCAAACAAAGGGGAAAATTATCATCTGCATTTAAGGCTGCAGTAACTGTACATTTTTTAATACCATACTTCCTTTCAAACACCAATATACACATCTTATTTTAAGGATTTACTTTTAGAAAAGTCTAAAACAAAAAACACAAACTTTCATTTGAAAATTTTAGGAGTGTATAACAACTCCTACAAAAAGAGAATAATAATGTAGGTATTCATTTGGTTAAATATCATTATGTTTAAAATTCACACTAACCATTTGAAATACAGAATAATATTCTGCAGTCCTCTTTATTCCAACATTGTAGAAGAAAATGGGAAACTGTGTAAGATATATTGCATAAGCTAGACGTGTGAAGATTATGAAACCTTTCCATTCTAAAAATTGTCCAATCCAACCTGCAAACACAGTACATAATAAAACATTATTCCTTAAATATGTATAATATTTTGAAACTTTGTGCTTTGTTGTCTAGATTCATAATATTATTAACAGAGCAAAGCGAAGTCTTTGTTTTTTCTTGTTCTGTTATGGAATTAGACGTTTCAACTTTACTGAACGATGGATATGCAATGTTTTAATTTTATTTTCCATTTTAAAATGGTGGCTACTCAAAACAGTTAATCCACAGTTCTATGCTTATGACTAGGAATGAATTGTACACTCCGAAGTATTAAGTATAATAGTCTGAACAAGGCATTATGAGCAGTTGTACAAAACTCTTCTAATGAAATTTTAACGGTTTTTTAAAAGTTTTTTCACTACTTGAACTCACTACTTTTTTGATATATTTTTTTTTTTTTGTAAGAATTTTAACTTTTTCAAGATTCATATACAAAAATAACAAATAAATTACTATATGGACCAGTTACATTGCTTTGTTCCCTGTATTTCCTTTAAAACGTCATATAACTTTCATGTAACTTGTATATATTCATCAATGTCAATTATAGTAAAATTAAATATTAACAATAGTTGGATCATTTTTGCTTCCAATGAATTAGGGTACTAGCCACCCTTTACAAATTATAGTCAAACTTGATACAGACCTTAGCAGATTTAGTACAGTATTTCTAAATTTGTTTCCATTCTACTGATTAGAATGAAACAAACAATCACTATACAAATGTAATTTTATCAATATTGTTTCTTTGGTCAATCAAGTTTGGAGACAACTCTAAAAAATTTTTTCTCTAATCTCAATCCTTTCTGCAAGTTCAGTCAAGAGTTTTACAATATTACACATTGACATGCTGTTTTCAGTAATATCACACAGTTAACCATTTTCCTTAAAAAACATATAAATATAAGACTCATTCTTTATTAATCATATTCAGTAATGAAAGTTCGTATGGTTTAATTTTTTGTTATTTAATAAAGCACGAAAGAAAATTTTTACCAACAAAATGGATATACAGTAATGATTAGTTATTACAAACATAAAACACTGTATTAGATATTGAACTCTGTTATTTTATACTAAATTAATTCACTTGCAGGAACTTCTGGACAAAAATGGTTAAGAAATTTAAGTTCAGCATACTTTTAAAACATGAGAATTATGTTTCATTAAAATTAATTACAAAACAAAAAGTGGAAGATTATATTAAAATATTTAGAGCAGATGATAATTTAAAACTTGTGTAATTTAGTATTTTTTATAAATTTTATTGATAAACTAAACTGTGGTGCAACAGCCTGTACAGAGCCTAGACCTGCTCTCTAACTTTTCAGTTGGGTGATGTACCGCAGTTAGTACCAAAACTCCCATCATCATACTTTTAGTTTTATCACCCAGAGTTCACTACCAATTTTAGCTTCCCAATTTTCCTCATAATCCTGGATGAACATTATAAATGTTTGCGCCTCCACAGGGATTGAAACCGATACCTCTCATTCACGAATGAAGATTGTTAACTAATAGACTCGCTGAAAAATCTATTTAAAAAAAAAAATGAATTACACTACAAAGTTGTGATTTTATCATTTTGACAAAAAAATGCTTGTTTTCCTTATTGGAATTTAACCAACAATTAAATGACCAATATCTAGAAACAGTTTGATATTGTTAACGAAATAGTCCAACCATTAAACTAGAAAAATTTGTGTATGTTAAGTTTTGTTGAGACAACTTCAGTAGTTTCTGAAAAAATTTAACCATAGATGGACAGGCAGATACCACAACCTGTTATGTTCCAGAAGCTGAATAATCATAAATATAAAATTTCATAAAAATCTTAAATCAAAATTTTTTTAATTTTTTAAAAATTTTTTATTATTAATGAAACAAAAACAATTATATTTTAGTATTGATTGTTAATTACGGAAGTTTTCAAAATTTCTACAGTACATCCAATTTTTCAAAATTGTACAAGAAATGAAATAAAATAGAATTAAAAATTTAAAGACAAATAAATAATGAACAAATAAATTCAAGAAAATATTATAGCACAAACAAAATAAAAGTTAAACAACTTTAAACATGAATGTAAACATTTACCTCCAACACCATTAACCGAAGAAAATATAAGCCAACAAATAAAAAATGACCAGATTATTGGTGACAATGCTGAATAAACTGCTGCTTCAAACGCACTGTATACATAACCTATTCGCCCCATGTGGTAAGGACCACACATTGCTAACAATCCACATGATAGGCCAATAGTCCAACCAATGTAAATCTGAAACTTCATTAAAGTTTGTTAAATAATAAAACATACAATCATATTACTTTAAATTATTTGAATTAAATTAAATACTCACTGTTTATAACAATAAGCAGAAATGTCGGAATATTTTGTTGAATTTAGTTCTTGTAAGTTCATAGACTAGAGGAGGGGTTCAGGAGATTAGTACCCCTCCTGAAAAATAAAATTGTTGTAATTGATGCATCTGTGCACGTACTTTATTTAGACTTACTAATAAAGTCAATAAACTGGTTAACAAAATAAAGCCTGTAAACCATAAAGAACTATCAACCTGTGAGTTTTAATTTTAGACACATATACTACAGCACATTTTTGAAGACAATTTCAATTTTAATTCACAGACACCATTATTTTACTGTTTTCAACTAATTCATCTTAAAGTATAGTTTTCCCTCATCTTCATATATAAATAGCATTATATAATATTGACAATTTAAAATTTGTATTTTCTGAAAATTATAGTTCAAATGGTTATAAATAAATTCCTACTTATTATATAATCCTGAATGTGCACACTTAAAGTTCATTTTTATTAGGCTTATATAAGTATTTACAGTATATTAAATTTATCTGCCTGTTTTTCACAGTTCATAATTAGTTTAATTTCATTAACTTTTTAGTCTGAAATTCTTTTCAGATTTATTTTTAGTTGAATACCTACCAAAATAATCAAAAGCATATATTCAGATTTCCAACCATGTTTTAAATTTCTGATATTGTTGATGGATGTTAATTATTTTTCTCAATTAACATTTTACAAACAAGTTTTAAAAAATTGATCTCCAGTTCATTTTTATTCCTATATTTTATAGGTTATTTAGTGGCATCCACACAATTTACAATCTTTTATTTTTCTTCTGAATTTTAGGCACATTTTTACTGTAATAAGTTCTAATTAAATTAATTTGGCGGAGATAGGTAGAGTCCTAACCCCAAAACTAATATAACATCTAATAAAGTGTGTATTTAAAATCAATATTTAAGGTATTTACAAATTTCTTGCTGATTACTGATAAGTAAGAGTTAATTATGACAAATGCTTGTAATTTAAATTAAACTATATAAAATAGAACTTAAATTAAATTAATTACGTTTATAAACTGGTATGAATAATAATGATATTCTATAATAATACAAATTTGCATTAATATTGAAGTAATATGTTAAATACCTTATTTAAGGTAATTGGGTTTCTGTTAGAGTGAAGATAAAATCCTGTTGCAATTCCTATGCAATAAACTGTGAGTCTATGTGTTGGTAAGATGTAAGAAAAATTTGCCGTAGCAAATAGCCGAGATACTCTGGAAAAGAAAGAAATTTCTTGTCAAGTAACAGTTAGGAATGAATGTTAAATACAGTTTTTATTGGAAACTCATATGTAGATTATAGGTTTTTTTTTGTTTGTTTTTTCCGCAGAGGGGGGAAATGCGCATCCGCACCATCAGTGGGCCCAGCAAGACTGACTGGTGTGTGGGGCTGTACCACCTGTACGACCCACTAAAACCCTTCCTCTTTTATCTAAACCACGTTGAGATTCCCATCCTGGACCCGCGTTAGCATTACTCAAGATGGCTGTTCTTCGCCAGATTGGCGTTTGCTCTGTTCTGATAATGCTGCTGTTGCTTCACGTGTTTTGGTCGTCGACCAGACCGTTCTGTTTCTTCATCCGTAAAATCGTCTCCACGTACTTAGCTACGGCGTCCCAGTTATCCTCCTTCTTCAGCATAAGCTCTACCGTGTTTTCGGGGGTGAATTCCCCGATCTTTTCTCTCAGTACTCTTCTTTGTAGGCTCCATTGGCTGCATATGAACAATGTGTGTTCTGCATTGTCTACGACTTGTCCGCAAGCGCGACACATAGGGCTTTCGTCTTTTCCTAGTTTGAACAGGTAGGAACGGAAGTAACTGTGTCCAGACAGCAGTTGGGTCAGATAATAGTTGAACTCCCCATGACTCCTCTCTATCCAACCTTTCACGTTTAGTAAAAGGCGCACAGTCCATCTGCCTCGGCAATCCGCGTCATACCTTTGTTGCCACCGGTCCATTGTAGGATATAGGTTATAATAAAAGAAAGTTTGATATAAAATAATAATGCAATACTAGTTTGTAATTATATTTTGTGAGTTTATAAAATGTCTTGTATTTTATCCGAAAAGACTATTTTCCAGTCTCTGGATTAAATAGTAAAATCATTACCGGTTTATGTTCTAGAGGACCATGTTATTTTAAACTACTTAAATTGTTCAAATTTATATCCAAATAAATAGATCGTTAAAAGAGCATCTCCACCAGATCCTTTGCCTGTCATTTATACACAATTAAACACAAATAACAAATTGTTTTTATTTGTGCAACTTGTGTTATCTTTTCTATATTTGATAATGAGAGATTCTCCATATTATTAATTGGTTTATTCGGACATTTGCCATCATTTAAACATATAAAAAGTAATACACAACCTGTCAAGAATATAAATCATGATAACGAGAGTTGATTTATATTCTTGAAACTAATTTATATATATATATATATAAATGATGGCAAAACTCCAATAGACAACGGTACATTTTTTTACCTGTTGTACACTCTACAGAATATTTATTCCTCAACCATATAAGATCCTTTTGAGATTTAATTTAATATAAAAATGCAAATAATAAAACCTTGTTTGTACAAATTTTTTCCTACTTCTGTCCTGCATAGAAAACACAAATTTCATTATTTTAATTAAAAAAGAAAACTAGTGTTCTTGTTCTCCTCATCTCATTGCTGAAGTACCTATATTTCCAGTAAAAAATAGATTGACATATACAAACAATCTATAGATTGTTTTAACGAGAACTTTTCTTTCTTTCAACACATTTTAAATCTCCGCTGTCAGTAGGGTTTGTGTCCATGTAGCAACTGAGGATGATGACTTAGTCATTGAAACTTCATATTGTATTTGTTTTGCACAAATAAGTTGTTTTTTTTGTGGAAAATTGTTTTCATTCATTTGGTTTTAGACATTTAAATGTATAAGTCGATACTGTATCCTGCTTTCTTTTATACAATATATCCAATATAGTTTACTACATTTCCCCACAAGTTAATATTTAATATAGACAAAACTGGTATTTTGCCCAGAGTTTTTCTTTATACCAACTTATATCTAAATATAAATTATATATATATATATATATATATATATATATATATATATATATCTTAATTTTATTTTAAAATAACAAACTACAATTTTGAAATATACCCTCTCCACTCATAATAATTATTTTACGTTAACATTGCCATTGTATACCAAGTGCATGGGCGTACCCAGTGAGGGGCAAAAAAATAAATCTTTATTATACATTTTGTTGCTGGAATTTAATACAATTCTTGAAATAACTATTTTAATAATCAATTGTATATTGAATGACCATGGCTTGCCCCCCCCCCCCTAGTTTTGATCCTGGGTACGCCCTTGACCAAGTGTCCTAAAAGTCCCACCCCCCTATTATTATTTTTATTAATGGAAATAGACAGATTTGCTTTGGGGAAAGTTTAGATAACATTATAAAGTTTATATGGTGAATTCTATGTTAATAGTTACACCGGAAATGTTACGAAATGTACAACATGCTTTTGAGTCCAGAATCTATTTCTGCCAAGAAGTAAATGGTAGCCATTTCGAGAACTTAATCTGAGCTAAAAAACATCTTAATCTTACCATCATTTTACCAACATAGAGCAGTTTGTAATGTAATAAAAACAACCGGAGTTTGTTGGTTAACATTCACAATTCGATTGGTCGCTATGTTGGATAGGATGAACTTAGAGACCTCTAGTTTACGTCATTATTCTTATTTTTAAAAGGCCTTTAAAATGAGGTATCACTCAATAGGAGTTGCTATTTAAAATTATTGACTTACCCCCAAACTACCCCATTTTGGGGGTAAGGGTTGAAAATGTTGATACTTCAAAAAACTCCTCCTTTGGTTATCTAAACTTTCCCCAAAGTAAATCTGTCTATTTCCATTAATAAAAAAAAAATAATAGGGGGGGTGTAACTTTTAGGACACTTGGTATATAATATATACAACAGCAAATTCAGGAATTTTCTTTTGAACTACTTAGATGGATTTTATAAAAAACTCTGTACATAAAAATTGATTGCAAGTCATTTATTTATTATTATTTTATTATAATCGTTGACTTGCTCAGTTTCTAGTTCTGTTACTTTTTACAAATCGATTTTACAAAGTAAACATAGTCAACACTTTATTAAAATTAATTTGTTGAGATTTTAAGATTCAAACATTATATTTAAATCTAGACCTATGTTATTGGTAGAACAGTGTACAATATAAGTGAGAATTCCTTAATCTAAAAACCATTGGGTAAAATTACAAAAATCAATTAAGATGATATACATAAAACCTGATTGTGTATTACTTATTAATAATAACAGCTATACCCTATTAATAATAACAGCTAAAATGTTTAGAAATCAATAGAGCTTTCTATATAATATTATTGAAATTGCATGACTCCAGATTGAATAAGTATTATGAAGTATAATATACTTACGGTACACCAAAATATACAATAGTGCTTAATTTTTTGTTAAAGGTAACAATAAACCTGAGGACAGTTGAAAGAAGAGAAATGAAGATTAAAAAAATAAATCCAAACTTTTTCCATTTCCAAAGACAATAGACCAACAATGGGGAGACAAGAAATAGCTGCATGTCTATCCCCAGCTGGTGAGTGTGTGTCAAACACTGTAAACAATCAAATAAAATTTATTGGTATAATTTATTCGTAGCATTTGTGTTTATAAAAGCTAATATACTACACTTGTTATTAAATGATAAACCTAGAACTTAAAAACTTTAAAAAGGCCAACTATAGCCCAGGATTCGACTAGAAACTAAAATGAAAATTAGTAACATCAGTAAGAAACCCACGGTCAAAACAAATAAACTATATACAGATACCAACAAATTACGCTTTAATACAAAAAATGCCAAAACCAAGTTGAGATGAGGATTGGTTACCTGTTATTGTATTATTGTAATAATATGAACACTCCATTATTATTTAATAACTTTAAAAACTTAATTAATACTTTTTAATCATATTGTTTTTTCCAAATTTGGCCTCATGGCCATGATGATCTTAATTGAAATTTTCAAGGATATTGACCTAAAAATGTTTATTCTTATTTCAACAGGTATATGTTGTAGTAATGTAAAATGGTAATTTTTTTAAATACTGTTGTATTAAAAATCATTGATTTATTGGTTTATTATATCAGAATGTATTTAGTGTTACGGCATAAGTAGTTCTTTTATTGCTTCTTAATTCACCATATGAGAAGTGGTGAATAAATTAATTTCCTTGACATGTACAATGAGCATCGAAGTAGAGTTAGGCCTGTAGCTATCGTTTTGTGTCAATAAAATGTGGACAGCGCAACAGAAAGCATAGTGTGTTCATTGGGACACTGAATTAAAATCTCTGGGCAAGGTACACCTAATGAAAAAAATATCTCCAATAGTTTAATCGGGTCCCTGAAACTGGAAATATAAACAAAATAAAACATCCAGAGTAGCCAATAATAACAAATAATGTTGAGATAATTTGTTTATCTTGTATTAGTATCCCAAAAAAATCTAGTTAATTGAACTTTAGAGCTACAGTTACCAAAAACTACAATCCAAAAATTCACCATTAATGTTTACATCTGCAAGCCTATAATTTAAACCGAGACCACAGATCAAAGTAAACGATCGCCCTGATTGTATTGACTTTTATATTATATGCTAAATTAAAATGAATTACTCGAATTCCTTACAGAGTTGTAGGATTTTAGGGTATGAGCAACCAAATGTAAGCCGTGAGTTTATTTTAAATTGACCAAAAATAAATGTATGTTATTGGTTTCTTAATGTCAGTTATAGGCCCGTTCTTCTTTACAGGAAATTTATATTGTCCCCCAGACTGAAGTCATTGAAGGTTATGGATAATGATGAGCTTTTTTGTTTCTAAGCTACAAAATACAATACAGTGAATCCACGGTTGTGGTTGTCGAATGATTGGTTTAAAAGAGGTGGGGATACCCGTGATTTCCTAGAATCCTATATCTTATTCCAATGAACATTTATTTTTGGGGGTAATGGAAAATCATTGTGTACACCAAGAAAACTTGTGATTTGGTGCATCACAAGTAAAGGATATTCTTATCTTTCTGACGGATTTATATCAACTATCTAACATAGATAAATAGATAATTAAAATTCAAACCTGAGGAAACTACTTATCACAGATTGTAATACCAAAAATGGTAATTTTAACCTAAATAACCAAAAAATGGTTATATTGAGATTTGAATATTTAAAGTAACCCGGGAAACGGTAAAGTTGAATAAGGGAGGGGGTTTTCAGAAGTCAAAAGAATGACTCAATGTAAATGTTAAAACTAGGGTAATTAAATTTAAATATAGGTTTCCAAAATAATAACGTTATGTATAAAATATTAATTATAATTTGTAATATAAACATGTTTAGGATAAATGTAGGGTTATAAATTAAATACAATTTTGTGTATATGTGATGTAGAGTGCTGGTTGTCAGGCGGAAGTAAAGTCGTATAGGGAAAACGTGGTTTTATGCAAGCTTGGTCAATGTGTTAAGTCAGTTGAAAGGTAATGCTTGAGCAAGATGGATGTGTTGTCGTGGGGGTAAGAAGTTTCATATGGAACAGTGAGTTTTGTGCAAATATGTATTTTGACGTAAAAGCAACATGATAGACGAAGAGTATGAATGTATACACAATAACTATTAGTGTAGATATTGAGAAATAAGTTTCTAAGTGAGATAGACGGTTTTTAATGTTAGACCAACCAATTACGAACAGTAAAATGGCTGCACGCTAGACAGTTTAAGTATTTTCAGATCATATTTGTACCTGACCAAATATGAACTATTTGAGAGGTGTGTTGGTGAAAAAAGACAGTGAACATTTATTTAAATTGAACTTTTGTTTAAGTGAACAAAAATAAGCGTACACGTGGTGTTCAAATATCTTGAGTTGATAACAAGACAATTAACTATAGACATTGTATGAAAGATTTGAATTGTTTATTCGTAAGTTCAGTATTTAAAATGTATGCCTACTAACTATGTGATGACGGGAATAAATAGAAGGATGGTAAAAGTCGATTAATCCAGTATCAGGACAATGCTCAGCACGTGCAAAAAGATGGCAGGAGTTCATCATCAGAGAGACAACTCATCATTTCCTAAGGAAGAAAATGAGATCTACAAAAGGACGGACTGGTAACATGTATAAAAGACAATTTTAATCAAATGTTGTAAAAATATATGAAGTCATAATTGTTTTTGTTAAAAATATTAATTATAGGATTTTTTTTTTTTTAGATATTAGAAGCTTTTGTTGTTTTAAAATAAAGTAATTTCAATAAGTTTTAAAGCAGATAAAATAAATCTGTTTTCTTTGATTTTATTATTAATTTTTAATGAGTTGCAACCATAATAAGTAGATTCATTTATTAAAAATTTTAACTTTCTTAAAAGATAAATAAAACAATTTATAATAAGAAAATATAACAAATTTTCATGTATATTCATAACTCATGTTGTTCAATAAACAAATTATGTTCAATTTCAGCAAAACAAAATAAGATTTTCTTTATTTCATCAAGAACCACTGAAGTACACTTTTAAAAGGATTTGCGACCCTGAGAGATTTTCATAATAACAATTAACTTCCTTTTTTCAAAATTGGTATGCTAACGCTACCTGGCGCCCATAAATAGCTTGGCTAAATTTTATAAATAATAATAATAATAAATTTATTTTCAAATTTTTTTTAATAAAAATAAGTACTCTTCAAGTAAGTCAAGTGTAGATATTATATTTATTACAAGATATAACCTCTTACATAACCTTTCACAGATTTCTATCATAAGGGTCTCTTGCCCCTAACAAATTTAAAGCAATTCAGACTATACATGGAGCCTGTACATATTTCACATTTTTTTTTTTTACCTATTTATTTTTATAAAAGTTACCAAATTTTTAACTGAACAAGATTTCTAATTAAATCTTAAAATATGAACTGTGACATGTACAACTTTAAAAATAAAATTAATTCTTATTAGATTTACCAATTACTTGGAAAAATACAAGCATCTTATCTCCCTCCTTTTTCAAATATTTAAAACGAGGTTTAAAAAATGAAAAAAATATTGAGGGTTTTTTTACCTCTATTTAAGACCCATTTCGTTTTTTAAAAAAAGTAGAACACTAGGAGGTATCATTTCTAAACTCAATCTGTTTTGTTTTTAAATCCTGAAAAAATTTAAAAACTAAAAAAAAACCTTGGTAAGAGAAATAAGAATTACAAAGGAAAAACTCAAAAATGTTAAAAATTACATTTGTTGAATTTTATTATATTGATTAAACTTATTAAATGTTACTGTTATTTGAACAAATATTATTACCACCTTTCTCGACTCTTTTATATCTACTGAAAAATAAAGTCACAACAGTAATTATTCAATTATACTCCTGTATTTTGATTAGTATTAACGTTATAATTTTTTTACAGTTTTCTAATACTGATGCATTTCTTCTCATAATTTTTAAATTCAACATGCTCATTTTAAAGCCTCGCAACTAGTTCATTCATAAATAAATTTCAGTCTCTTTCAATAGTTTAAGGACAATAATTTCCACCATACACAAAATATTTGCATTGTTTCCAAATCAAATATTACAGTTTAAAAATAATAAAACTCCATCCAGGTTTCCTCTGTATTGAAGAAGTCACTGTGTAATGGTAGTACACCACCACTGCATCTATTGTACATTGTACAAAATTGAATTATACATTTAAATTGCGAATCGTAAACAATAATTCATATTTTTACAGCTATTAATAATTAATTAAAATATACCATTTCTTCAAATCCAAATAGATTATGGATATATAAGATATTTCTCCACCAGTACATGTCACATAGGTATGCATGTTTTGTTACTACCAAATTCCACTGTGGTCCTGAACTTAATCTAGGCATAACAAATGTACAGAATATGATCGTTACTAGAAGATTTGGTGTCAATCTGAAACAAAGTAAAACATAAATAAAAAATAAATATAAGGAAATAAACCTATTTTTGTAATACAATATAATTTTGAAATATGTATAATAATGTTATAGGTGCATTATTTAGTGAATTTAATCTCTAAAAGAGAGAGAGAGAGAGAGAGAGAGAGAGAGAGAGAGAGAGAGAGAGAGAGAGAGAGAGAGAGAGAGAGAGAGAGAGAGAGAGAGAGAGAGAGAGAGAGAGAGAGAGAGAGAGAGAGGGGAAAGTTGTAAGAGAATAACAAACCTGCGTACTTTATTTATGTGCAACATATGGAAGTTAGTCTGATCACTTTGTTGTGAAGTTTAAGTTTACATGTTATTCTTTCTACTTTGACTCAAAATACAGCCAGTGGATCTGTGCCAGAGATATGTGGAATAAATCTTTACCCATTTGAATTAAATTTGTTACGGAATTCATCACTAATTTTGAAACCTTGAACTATAATCTATTTGGCAGCACAGTAGAATTAGTGACAAATTTATCTGTGTTACGAGGGAGGGGGTAAATGACAAAAAGTTTTACAAGAGAATTAAAAACACAAATTATAACACAATTTGGTCATGTCTACTCTAAATACAGTTACACAAGACACACATAACCAAAGATATACATAGGAAAAATTTTACATAGCCTACATGTAATTTATGAACCAGCTTTAAAATGTCATTGATTGAAGGATTCATCTTAACTATATTCTTAAAATCTTATTGGTTTATATTGGTTTTAATTGTATTATCACCATACTTAAATTCTCTTTTCATAAAATTCTGTTGTTAAAATATATAATCAGTATAAATTAGAGTTTAAATGAAATCAACAAAACTGTAATTATTAACACTTTAAAACTAATTTGAGTATGATGTAAGTAATAGTGATGATACCTAATTAGCCTTGATATTATGTTGCTAACTATGTTAATTTTCTTCTTCCTATTCAATTCTTTGAGTAAACCAACTGTTGTTAAAAGCCCACTGAGAAGAATAAACGAGTCAGTATATATTATAGCTGTTCTTCCTGTGGTTGCCCAAGCTCGTCCAATTATCTGTACAGAAATTTAACTTCTAAAATTTTCATTTTAATCAAGACAATAACTGTAAATGGTGACCACCTTTTATTTAACTTAATAAAAATGTTTTATTTTTAGACATTTCTTTAAAAAAATTATTTGCTGTAATAGAATGAACTCATTAATTCTCATTTACCTTGGCCATTGATGTTCTATTCATGTAAGGTGTGAAGAGTAAAGCCGCATGTTTGTGTGAAAGTAGAAGAGCCAAAGCATTCAGAAAACGTATGCCATGGAGGCTTGATATATCTCCTGAAGAAATGTTAATATCAACCAGTGTTTTATAGTTTGCATGAATTGAGAACACTTCAATTGCAGCAGATATTTTTCCTGAAAATAATTTGAAAATCATTATTATTAATTAATTAAGATATTTACAATTATTACTATAGACCTCAATCAGAGGTACAGAAGCAGATAATCTACTGCCTTACATATAACCAACAAGCTGCATAGAAAGCATCCAATCTGTTTTGGAACTGTTTTAATGTGGTGAATGATCTAGCAAGAGACAACAAGTCGAAATGGATGCCGAGGATGCTGATCACATCGCATGAGCTGTTGATAAACTAGCCTTTTATGAACCAAAACCAGTTCATGAAGACTAAAGCAATATAATATCACTCACGGATCAGGCAGGACTTATGATAAGCAAGAGACTATGGTTCTATGATACTATTGCTTCTATCTAGAGACTACTCTAGATATCTGCTGTGTTGAAATTCTGTCAAGCACAGCGTGGCGAGCGTCTTGGAGTTGAGATTTTGCCCAGATTTATCCTAGTATAATTATTCCCTCAAAATTTAATTTTCTTTGAGATGATGCTGTATTCTTACTCCTAAGGGCAGTAATTCTTATTGTTATTGTAATGTTGTGGTTTCTAATGCAGAACCAAGAGTGGTGGCCAGGGATATAGCTTGGTGTGATGATGCAATGAATTTAATTCACTATTTAATTACTTTCCCTTCTTGCTTGGTATTTTTGTCATCATATTAGTAATCAATATCAAAATAACGGTTACTTAATGAGTGGGTACTTTCCCTGATACTCTTAAATATTTGTATATTACACTTAGCACTTGACGCTTGTAAGTTTGAATTATAGTATAGCAGATTAACAGATTAGCAGCTAAGGTTGCTGATGTCTCGTTCTCTCCAAAGCATATTTGGATGGATTTTTTTAGAACTTGAAGTCTTTGGGAGTGCTGATAAAGAGCCTAGAGAGAATCTGGGTGGAATTCTAGTTAGGTATATATAAAGGAATATATAAATCAAAATAAGTTGCAGTGGAGAATGGCTACTCGTGGCCTTATAGCCCCCCAAGAGAAACAAATCTAACATCTAGAATATTTGTTTTTCAATTGTTTACACCTTTGTATTATACGATAATGATTCACTAATATTTATTCACGATAAAGAAGAAAATATTTTGTAGATAAACTTTACCAAGTGGTACTTAAACAATAACCATACTTTTAACTAATTAATTCTAACTAAGCTATTTTTCATATTAATAATTATACAGAATTTATAATTATAATATTTCATATTAAACAGTAAGCAAAGGAATGTGCTTTTATTCTCACCTCTCAATAGTTTTGTGTGTGTTTTTGTGGTCCAAATATCAGATATTGTGCCTGAAATACACAACAGTACAAGGCCTACAAAAAACAACCTGAAAGAAATAAGTCGGACATTTGTAATAAGAAAATGTAGAGAAATAAGAATGAGTACACAGTAATATTTAATGAATAGTGATTATAAGTAATAGTTGTTTAATTATTGTTCCTAATAATATTTAGTTTTAGATCTCACCACTATTTGTTCATTGCTTGTGCCAATATTTTATGTTGATCATGTCAAAACTGTCATTATATTATGAATAACTCGATTAAATTATCTTCTTTAATGTTATTCAAATTTCATAACCAACATACAATGGAACAGGGATGCAGGTTATAACTTGGTTGAAACAATTATTATTTCATTAACTAAGAGATTAAGAGTATATACTGCCAAAGTCATAAAACAGTAGGATGCTCTATTTTACAGTGTTTAGAAAATTGTACAAAATCATTTAAGATCTTGCTTTTGTCAATTTTACTTTTATTTTAAATTGCAGATGGTTTTTGGTTCATTTTCGCTCTTGTATTAAGCACTTTTATATTTATCATCCAAATTGATTGAACTATTTCTACATATTTAATTACGTACTGCTTCTTAACACCTCAAGAGCAAAATGAATCTAGACAAAAACTTTATAATTTGGTTTTTGATTTATTTTATTTATACACTTTTTGGATAGGATCTCAGTTATAGTGAATACAGGTATAGTCCTAGCTGAATCCTTCACTTTTCTTTGTCTATTGTGACCCTGATGCTATTTAAGTATTCGAGAGCTACAAGTCTCTATTTTTTGGTCTTTTTATTTAAGGCAATGATGACCAGAAAGTTTTTTGCCTTTAAACTATAAAAACTTTTTTGACAAATTAATTATTTAGTATGTTTGTGCTGTCATAATTAATGACATATTTCAGATTTTAGTGTGTAGAAATATTTTGTTTTGTTTTGTAGATATAACAACCTAGTTGTTTTATTTTAATATAAATTGTTCTTAGATATATTCACTGAACACTATGTTAGCTTAATTAATTTTTACAATGTTGTTTAATAAATAATGTACTAAATGCAAGTAGGTGTCACTTTGGTTATTGCTAATACCATAACAAAACATAATAATGAGATTTAAACAACAAAATATTACATATTCTAAAAACTTTAATTATCACACTTGGTATGAATGATGCCCTAAGTTTATTACACAATGTACTAACTATGTTTATATTATTATAGTACAATATAATTTATGAAAATACATTGATATTGTTATTATTTTTGATTTGTTTTACTTAATTAATATCAATAATAAAGTGAAAAGTCTTTGACAAATTATAATTTTGAAAATAAAAAATTACAATTATTTTTAAAGAAAACTTAAACTAGGAAACAGGCTATCTCAAGAAATTTTATATTTTTAATCGTCAAACTGTTGTCTCTCAATACTCTATTTAAAATTTATCTTCAAAGTACTCCGGAGAAAGAAAACGAGAAGAATGTGTATCAGAATGGGTTCAATGACTGAAGACAATACATAAAGTACATTATCATCTTGTCAAAATTCAATTGGTGGTAGCCAATGATTATAATATTTTAGAATAACTGATGAGGAAATTGATGGGGAAAATATAATTATTGGGAGTCAAAGTAAATCTAGGTAAGACTAATTATATGGCAGTTGATCAAGGTGTGAGAGATTTAGTATTAGGAGAGCACAGGGAAATGATAAAAGATGTGAGGAGTTAAACAACATACCACTGTATATTTTGAAAATAATATAACTTAAGAAATTAGACTAATTGTTAAAAAGAGTTATGGATAATTTTCAGATTTGACTAAATGAAAGTATTAAATCATTTAAAAAAATCTTTCTTTTTTTAAAATTAAAAGTATTATTTTAATAAGTGAATGTAATAAATTGCATACAACTACTGTACTAAAGTATATGAAAAAAAGTTTTATTTCTATTACACTTAATTGGCTCATGAAATCACTATGAAAAACTTCACACATCTGATTGCTACATTGTATATATGTTATTATTATTACTTAGGTAGAATAATACTTTCTAGTCAAATGACAAACATAGTTTGTTCTGTTGAGATACTGTGTGTGGATAAAAAGTATCTACAATAAAACTTTTTTACTTAAAATTAAGTAAAAAATATAATAAGTAGACAAATTATATATGGTATACTTTCAAATCACTTACATTACAAATATCTTTGACTGTTGTGAGCCTGGTAAAATATCATTTGTCGTATAACACAGATCTTCTGTCACAGATGCACGGACCTTAATAATGTTCTGTGATGTTAATACAGGTTGCAGTGTTGTCTGTAAGTCTGTGGCAGTGCATACTGAAGGAATACAAAACCCCCATTGGAAGAGAGAAAACTTAGGTAAGCGATGGCTTGGCTGAAACAGTTGTGTTTAAAAAATAATCCAATAGGAATTATGGCAATAAATCCTACATAATTTATAACATTAGAAACATATCCAATGTTTTGAATTATCAATAAACGAAAAAACAACATACAAATTATATATATATATATATATATATATATATATATATATATATATATATATATTATATGTCACAGTCTTTCTTGTTAGTTACCAAATTTGTATTGTTTATACTGATGACGGATGGTACTTGATAGAATTCCATGTTATACAAATAAAACACACACAAATTCTTTTGTTAAATTCTACAATTTATTTACTTAAAAATTGTAGAATTTAACAAAAGAAATTGTGTGTTTTATTTGTATGCTAAAATTGTTTTTATTCCTTATTTATCATTAGTATTTCCAGTTATTTTGATGGTGTAAAAATTTCAATACATTGTGAATTTAGTTTCAGTTTAGTGATCTTAAATGGAATGGGGTATACGTTTAACCCAAGGCAACAAACAGGAAATGTATTTTGTTTTTTGAATAAAATGAATAAAAAATAAAGTAAATAAAGAAAATAATTAGTACAAAATGATCAGAGAAATTTATTATATGTATGTTAATATTAAAAACAGGTATACATTTAATTATGAGAAAATTTCAATGTTAACGTTTTGAACCTAAAGAACGAAAGCTGTTACTAACCGGAGGCATTTCAGTCCAAGCTTAACATTCAAAGGGAGAGTACGTTCAGAGAATAAATATGTTTGTCGAGACAATGTGGAAATATAGAAAGAAAGAGTTTTCTTGAGAAACTAAGAGTTGTTTTAAAAGTATTGTTATATAATAATGTGAGTTAGTTTCTATTGGCTAAAAAATAAACTTTCGAAAGTGAAAAGTCGTGATCATGTAATATAGTGCAATGGACAATGTGCATTACTTAACCCGGAAAACACGTATAAAAAGAACAAATAACTGTGTTTTAAACAATAATTAAATAATTTGAATAGAATGTTTTGAACTTACGATGAAGTAAACAATTGTGACGTTTATAAAAGTAAAATTTGAATTATTTCAATTGCCGTACCAACATGTGGCATTTAAAATCTCATAGTGAAATTTAAATTATTTCAACATCTCAACATTTTTGCCATTTTCAAAAATATACTTACTTGTCTTTCTGTTATGTTTTGAAGTGCAAATAGTTTGATTTATTCAAAATAGCTTAAGAAGGTGGCTGCAATTTAAAAAAATTGTATTAATGATAAATTTTCTATGAAACTTTTATAGAAAATATAAATTTTATTTTTATAGTCTTTATATAATAAAGAGTTTAAACTGAAACTCAGTTTGTGCATATCTTGTTTCTTAATTCCTGAAAAATCCAAACCATATCCAATATTTAAAAATGTCCTCTATATTTATCTATGACTAATCTTGATCTTACTTCCTTTACTTCCCCACCTACTTTTTTCTACTTACTACACTACTACACTTAGCTGGTCTCAAGAGGAAATAAAAACAACTTTGAAATCTGAAAGTTGTGTTTTCTTTCATCATGCTTCAAGTTGATAAATAGAAAAGTCATGCTTTAGAAAAGATAAAAAGGTATTACATCCTGCGACCAATTCTGCAAGCGCCCCCCCCCAAGGAAGGGGCTTTTAGGGGACACAAATTGGGGGAACACTGTAGTCAACATGACAAGACGGCTCTTTTTAGTAAAGGTAAATTGGGGTCAAACCCAGAGACTTCCAGTATTTAAATCTTCCTTCCTCCCGCTATCCTCCTGACTAGGCTTACTTGCACAGTGAGGCTCCATCATTTTAAAATTGATTTTTGTTGAAGATTAGACTATTAACTATTATCTATTATTCAACTATCTTTCTTCAAATTCACACCTATATATTAGCACACATTTATACCATAAATTTTGTAGTGTCCAAAGGTAAAATACAAAATCTTTTACTCAAAATGTTGCCCATGATAAGGTATATAGTGAATTCTCCAAATATAGAATTCAAATTATGTCACCAGTCTGTTGTATAAAGTTATATTACAAATTGAATAGTTTCATAAAAAGAAGCAATGCAGTAATAGTCATAAACTAATTATTTTTAATTGATATACATGATTTAAATCATGGTTTGAGATAAAAATGATTGCTAAGATTTCAAACGGAAATTACTGTTTAGGAAATTAAACACAAAACAATTGCATAAACTCTAGTTTTATTTTACAATATATTTATAATAAAATGTATTCCCTATATATTGTATAATAATTACTTACATCAGAAAAGCTAGCAACCATTGCATAATGAGAATGTACAAGTTGATCAATGAGGTGTAACTGTTTTGGTAAGCGTACATTTAAAGTTACAAGACAGTATTTACTGGTCACCTCGCCATTGATGGCAAGACATTGATCGAAATCACCAAACTGGTTACCATTTCCACTTAAGAAGCCTGAAGGATATTTACCCCATGAATCTAAAACTAAAACATTACAATATTCAAATGATCAGTAAATCTTTTAATATTCTTAAGTATAAACAAATTGTGTTATTTTTAACTTTATCTTAAACTTCTTGACATTTTTGAAAACATAGAAAAACATTTCTTTTTATATATCACATGTTAAAAATACCTACCTTACTTTAGTAGATAATGAAAGGAGTAAAATTGCCCTTCTAGTTATAATTGTTTTTTCACCAAATTTCAGTCCAATTTTTGATATGCATTAAAAAGACAAGTATAAACTTAAAAAAGGAGTAAAATAATACCAATTGAATAAATCTTACAATTTAGAGCCCAAATTTCCAAATTGTCCGCTCCTTTTAAGATGAGTCTTGACTGGTGAGCACACTGTACGTTACTGCTATTTACTGGTAGAAGTTGAAAAATAGAAGGGATTGATTCAATTAATTCGGTCAGTCTAATTGGTTTTCTTTCCCACTTTTTTCTTTCTGAAATAGCAGGCATTCCAATTAATAATAAATACATAACTAACATTTAAAGCAATTCACTATTTCTAAATTATATATAAGAATTCACCCTTTTGGGGGTTAAATCAAGTTATTTCTTTGAGTGTCTTTGTTTTTTCCTCTTCCTCCAATTTTCTTTCATTCTTTTAGAGATAGAAATTTTCTTCTTTTTTTTTACATCTAAATAACCTCATTTTGTCATATTTCCCTTGAAATCTTAGTTTTTCAGAATGTTTCATATGTTTAAATTACTTTTTTCTTAGATTATATATATATATATATATATATATATATTTATATACTCACACACACACAAACACACACGCATATATATATATATATATATATATATATATATATATATATATATATATATAATCTTCTAGGGTGCTCTTAAACCAGTTTGTTTTTGTTTTTCTGTTAATTAAAAAGTTGAAAATTCTGTTTTTACATTCTTTTAATGTGGCAGTATAAACTGGTCCTCCTTTTTTGTATTGAGTTAGATAATTTTTCAATTTCCTTGTATAGTGCTTTGTTTGGGATTAATTTCTTTCATTACTCTAGACGTTTGGAACAAGAATTTTTCTGATAATATTTTTTCTTTCTTTTCTTTTTTTCAACGTTTGTTAAGGTCTCGGTTTCAGATGTGTAGAGTACATCTGGCCTTACTACAGTGTTGTAGTGTCTCAATTTTACATTCTAAGAGAGATTTTTGTGTTATATGTGCCCTTAGTCAGTTGAAAAGTAAGTTTACATCTTTCAGGTATTATGCTCAAACGATTTTTTCGTTTGCATTCCAACTGATCCATTCTCCAATGTATTTGAAATGCTTGACTCTTTCGTTTTTGTGATAATCTACTTCAATGTATTTTGGGTTAGTTTTGATGTTAGTTAATATTTTAGTTTTTTTTAAAGATTTTAAGTCTAATTATATATTACTGGATTTGTAGTTATGGAATTTATTGTTTTGCTTCTCCCCATCTTTTGGCTGAAAGAGTAATATCATCAGCAAAAGCTAAGTAAACACATCTCAGAACTTTTGTTTGAAGTTTGATTCCACTTTTAGGACATCCACTTTTAAGCTTTTGTTCTATTTTCTAGTGATTTTATTGAGAACACAATTGAAGATGAGAGGTGAAAGTCCACCCTCTTGTCTAATTTCAGTTTTGATTTCGAGTGGTTAACCTAACTTCAAGCTATTATTGCATATTTTCCTTCTAATTTTGTAGCTGTATGTTTTCAGCAATTGTGTTTTTTACTTATAAGATCTCTTTCATTTTAATATTAGACAACATATTTGGAAATCAATTGGAATCAAATTTTAAAACTATATGAAAAGTTCTATTGTTTATATATTGGAGATTATAAGAATTATAGATGAAAAAGTATCATTCAAAATTATTCTTTGAAAATTGACCGACACTTTGAAACCTACAAACAGATTTTTATGGTAAATATAATTTTACCTATATATCTAATTTCAGCAAAATTATAAACAATATTAACCAATATACACATAATACAGTTTGTCAAAAATGGTGCCTAATAACTTATTTCTACGGGTACATTTCACAGTATCGGACGATAATGAGGAGAATACTTAAAGTTGATCACTCTTTCAAGGTCATTATTGATGATCACCAAGAATGGAAATAATTTTAAAGGGCTAGAAGTAGATTATAGTGCCCTGATATATGGATGGCTACAAGATCATATTATAATAGAGTTGGAGCTGGATTCTTTAGACCAATATATAAATTATATATGACTATTGGTCAATGTTCCTAGCCAACGTCGATGCTCTGCACCAGAGAGATATATAAAACAGGGTAGAAAGACACAATGTATTTTTCCAGAGTTAAGCTGTTCTAAAAAAGTATTAGAATCATTAATGTTTAAATCCAGGCTAGTATGAAACTGTTTTAACGTGGCGAATGACTAGTGTGAACATATTTTCACCCTAAGATGGATGCCTATGATAACACAGGCATAAATGAGAATGAGGTTGATCACCTTGTAAGAGTTGATGCTCCAAATCCCTTTCATTGTCCTGAACTCTTCTGTAAAAGAAGGTTCAAAGGTTGTTACCTGGACAAAGAAATACTGGTGCCTCCATTGGGACAGGGCCATCCCTAGAGGTAGAGGCGCCCAGTTCAAGACACCAAATGTGCCTTTTATATTCGGGTGTTAAAGGGACAGAGATATAAAACCGATATATAGTTCACAATAACCTGAATTCTTTATTCAAACAAACGTTAAGACGTGTTTTTTATTTCAGTGGATATATCTGCTTGTGTTTTCATTCTTCTTTATTTATTACATTATGAAGAAGTTCAACTTTGTACAAGCCCTGGCCGTTACATCTTGTCTCTAGTCTGTTAAGCTGCCTTGACAATACTGTAATAATCAAAACCATGGTTGACAAGATTCAAATGTAAATTGTGGTTTGTACTGAAATAAGTGTTTTTTTAATCTTTAACATGGAATTCCACCAAGTACCAACATTCTTTATTACAAATAATTTATGTTTTTCTTTATGGAAGGTAACAAAAGATTTCAAAATGACTGCCTATTGAAAATGTTTGCTATTTTTTTTTTTTATTCAAGTTTTATATGAGCACACTTTGTGTAGCTTAGCAATATTAATAAAAAAGTATATATCAGTCAACAAACATAAATACTGAAAACACCAAAAGAAATTTGTGTCCAATTATTTCACTCATCAACTAAATGCTGAAGATTTTCTAAATTAATTGATAAAATATTAAGGCATTTTACGTTTTTTTTACACCCTGTTCTTACTTACAATTTACCAAAATACTGTACAATATGATTTTAAAGCTAACAAGTATATATTATTTGTGTATTCAATATCATACTTACCATGTTCTATTAAAGGATATTTCTCACAAAATTCATATTGGGTGCAAGGAATTACATTACTATTATTATCAGTTAAATTATTCACTTTAATATTTTCATCACAAAACAAAACAGAAATTAAACCCAAATAAATAATGCCTACACTATAAAACCAAGCCATTGTCTAACTAAGTAACACTCATTTAAACAGTTGCAACATGGCTTGTTCATGAATATGCATAAAGAGAAAGTTTTATTGTTATGAATATCAAATTAATCCATTATGAGTTCCCCAATCTGATTTACTTATTTCCATTATGGTATATTTGATTTTGTAGCTTTAATATTTTGATAAAAAAATGAAACTTTTCATCCAGATGGGCTAGTTGTGGCATGAATTTCTTTTAATTTTCAGTTCGATTACCTTGTTTTCGGTAAGCAGCACAAACATTTTTGGCTAATGTAGAATTTAAGAGAAAAACTTCCAAAACCCTCTTTCAACAGCTGTCACTTTGAAATTTCCTATTATGTCAGCTATTAAAAGGAAAAGCCATCTCAACTGACGTACTTAGACTATTGATATTACAGACTATTGTTAGACTACCGATAGACTATTTGTCTTAGACTATTGCTATTACAGTGAAATAAAAGAAATAGATGTTCAGAAATATAATTTTATTAGATTTTAGTTAAGGATTATTAGTTTTCATCTTTTGTCAGGTTTATTCAAGATTCTCATCCAAAAGTATCATGGATGTTTGTTAATAATATTTAAATGAAGTACTAACAATTAAAATTACTCACCGATTCATGTGATTAAATTTAACTTTATTTAAAATTTATTTTGAATTTTCTAACCTTTATGTTTTCATCTACCTAGTCTAATTATAAATATTTAAAAGAAAAACTATCGCTAGATAAGATGTTGGGAATTGAATCTTCATATTATGTTACACAGAGCATTAGCAAAAATTGTATCTAAAATATAAGCCAACTCAAAATGAAACTAAACCAAACTTAAGGTTAAAAACTACTATGGAGCGAATTTAATTATTGTTGGTATCTTAAATTGAATAAAACTATTTTATATTAGTCTTCCATAATAAGATTAAACAGCAAAAGTTAGTTACATTACAAAAGAGATTATCAAGTCCTGTTTTACTTGAGGGCATCAAATGCACAATTAGCTAAACTTACATTAGTGCTTTAACAAGTATCTCTACTTTGTTTTTCGTTTTTACTGTATGCTTGAGCAGAATCTGCAGAACCCTAAGTTTTCACAAGATAGCTGTCATGTAATTGACTGTGTGAATATATTCCTTATTGATTTAAAAAACTTAATTTTATGTTTAATTACGTATAAGCTAAACATCATGATAGACGTACTTTGATTAATATCATTGCACTGCAATGATAACTATATAATAACCGAGCTATTGATTGATTAGAACCATAATAATGTCATTCATATACATTTATTGTAGTTGGATTCTCTAATTTATATGTAGTTTTAAAGAATTTTCAGAGACAATATCTATGTGGAATTTCAGTCATCTCCTGTTCTATCGCTAAACACTAATCTCAAAGCTAATTGTGGTTACTCATTCTTTTTGAAAATTGAAATTGTGTTACTTAGACCTTTTTGCAACTGAGTACAGCATATCTCATCCTCTTAACGACATCATTGAGAGCTGTGTTGAAATAACAATTATTTTTGAAATGTCAATAATAATCCTCAATTAGAACTTTCAACATATCGTGTACTCACACAAATCTGCTTGACTACTTACAGTCTTATCGCGTTTGTATAATTTGCCGCCATTAATACTCTAGTTGATTAGTTAAAAGCAATAAAAGTATTGTCCATGCCTAGCATGTTAGGTCCAAATCCATACCAAAGCATAATTTCACTTCCGATTCCAAACTCATCTTAAAGCACTAGAGGGTATTTGAAATAGTTGATAAACCCACACCCACAAAGTAATTCATTCAACTTCCTTACAAGTACAAATATAGTATCTTTAAATCAATCATCCAACTTGCTGATTGTAGTTTTCTATAGTTTACACTTTTTGAGTAAAAAATATTCATATTTTCTTAGACGAATTTATGCTCCTTAAATGTTATTCTGTAGCAGATCCTAATTTTAATATTTAAAAGAAAATTTACATTTGAATTTAAGCCTATGTACAAAATTTGACCGAACTTTAACTATGATTTCAGAAAATATAGTTATTATTACTGATTTTATGTTATGCTGTTAATACAGTTATTTTAGTAATAGCTCTCGTAACTTTTATCAGAAACTATATTAAGACATAATTGTACAGAGATTTTAAAACAGTACAAAACTAAGATATAGTCTGATAGTGTAAGGACCATAGGTGTAAAGTTATTAACACAAAAAACTGTTTAAACCTGGCATCATTTAGAAATTTACTAACAAGATTTTAGCCAATTGCATTAAAAGCTATTGGATCCTGGGTACATATTTTGTCATGAGGACTATCGAAGCTGGTCCGGGTTTAGACTAAGGATAGAGGTGTTATCATTTAGGTATCAGAAAGGCTTTGACAATATGTGTATTCAGTAGGAAATAATGTGGAAGGAATTAGAAGGAGTTCATCCTGAGGGGATCAGCCCTCAGACAACGAATGAGGTAGAGTGCGTCGGGATCACCTGACAGACCACTCGGAGGTTTGGAACTTCGTCCTGGAGGGATCAGCCTTCAGACAATAAATGGGAAAGTCCGTGCTGCCGGGATCAGCCGACAGACCACAGAGTTAACACTCATCCCAAGGGGATCAGCCCTCAGACAACGAATGGGGTATCCGTGCTGTCGGGACAGACCAGTGTAGGAAAGAGAGTAGGAACAATAAAGAAAACAAGTGAATTTAGGTAACAAGAGCAGCGAGCGAGAGAGAGAAAGAGGAGTGTTGTAGGTGACTCTGTTAAGCAGAATGATTTATAAGTCGCCTGAGGTTGCATGTGCAAGCCTCCCTTACTCTCCACGGCCTTAGGGTGTTTAGTGTTTCTCACTCTCTCTGCTGTGCATAATTTATTTACAAGATTAGATGTTACAATTATATTTATATATGCACAACAATTTAGCACAACGATACAAAGGGGTAGTGTGTTGCTACAAGGGCAATGGGCTTTTTTCCCCAGTAATTATGATATTTAGAGTATTCATGCAAAAATAATTGGGTCATTATAAAACAGGTTTGGCGATAAAAACAGTTTATTTATCATTTACAAATAATAATATAAATAGCCCAACATTTAAAAAGTTAATCAAGACAAACTATTAAAACAATTTTTTTATCCAAGCTACAAATTTAAGTAATAACACCGTAGTTGAACAAAGTTAAGAAGTTAAAGTAACATTTCAAAATCTTTTGTCAATATAGGCTGATATAATACAGCCTCGACAATGCCTTAGCAGGCGAAACCATTGGTCGGCTAGACTAATAAAAAGTGGATGTTACAAAATAAAAAACTTGTGTTTTATTATCGTATAGAATTATACAGCGAGGCCTGATGTATACTCGGGGTTCGGTGGCGAGCGCCGGCGCGCCTTCAGAAATTTTTATTATTTTTTTAAAATTGACAATACTTTAAAATAAAACAAACAAACAAATTGCATAATAAACATGAACTTTTATTTATAAAATACATTTCAGTAAAAGCCATAGTTAAATTACGGCAATAAAAAGAAGAGACAAAATATCAATGGAAGACTATGGCACTTTGATCATGCATTCTTAATGTTATTGTTATTACTACAGCTAAAACATCTTTGGTTAACATAATATAGAATAAAACACTCATAAAATAGTAACAAAATAAGTTTAAATACTGGACTGTAAATTATCCGATAAAAATTGTGCTTCTTTTATTTATATTAAACAATTAAGATCAATAACTTCAAATTATTTAAAATCTGACAGACTAACAATCATTTAAAATTAATTTATTTTAATGGAAACCCTGATACAATACTTTCATGTCATTTAGAATTAACTCATTTTTTGAAAAAAGCGCCTTTTTAGTGACTTGTAATTCTCATAGTTTTTGTCAACCAGCTTAAAAGTGGTTATACAGACATATCATACATAATTACTGTATTAATAACAATATCATAGTAAAATTGACTCCTAATAACTAAGTAGTATAATTCTATTTGTTCAATCTCATAACAGTGTATAGGTAGTAAAGCCCCTCCCACCCACCTCAACTTTTAAATGAACTTAAATAGAGGCAAACTGTTACCTAGGTCACCTGAAGTTTCTTTTATTATAGTTTTGAATTTTGCTGAGTAATCAAATTTTCAAATTAAACCACAAAAATAAAATTCATACAACATTACTTCAAGGTCATATTTAAAGGCTTTTTGTTTTTTGTATATAATACAAATTATATTAGATCATATTAGTAAAATAAAAAGGCTTTTCATATGTTCAAGCAATGTAAAACTTTCTAAAAAGTAAAAATCATAAATGGAAAACTAAGTATCAAATCAGGTTTTGTAATACCTGATAGAGTAAGATTCATGAAATTACATTGTAAAATCAATTCATGAAATTTTTAATGTGTTTAATATAAAACCTTTCTAAACAAAAAATATATTAATACAAACTTATTTATTAATAAGAACAAAATATTTGATCTGGTAGTATGATAGAATATTCTTAACTTTTACAACTAATTTATATCTAAAAATAGCATAACTTTACTACATTTAAAGTAATATAAGTACCATAGTATTTGAAGATTTATTTTAGTGACACATACAGTGAAACCTCGATCTATTGTTTTGGAAAGGACTGATTAAAAAAAAATCAAATGGATTTGGGAAAACGATAAATACAAAAAGGTCTGTAGAACAGTTGAGAATTACTGCAATTGAATAATAATTCTCGTAAAATTATGTGGGATGTCATGTTCAGAACAATTGGTCTACTTTTCATTTTAAAAAGTCCGGTTTTAATTAGTTCAAGGTACATTAAAGTTGTGATTTAACAAGATGTAATGAAGAAATCAGAAATGTAAAAAGTATACTACATTTTATATTTAATTAGGTATTTTTCAAAAAAGTTATCTTCAATCATTTGGATATTATAATTAGTGTGTGTGGAATTTACACATTGTTAGATGGTAGAACTTATTTATCTGAAGAAGTTCATGCTAAATAACACAATAAAATTTGTAATCACTCCTAGAGAGCTGTAATCACAATTCCATATGTTTAACAAAGTGTTATACTACACAGTAAATAAAAATGTAATTAGAAAACATATGTTCCAATTACTTTACATTATTCTCCTAATTAAATATTGTATATAAATTTTAAAAAAAGGTAATAGAAAAAGTAGCAAAGATATGTGTTGTGTAACAAATAATAGACATCAATCTTGTTGTCAACTTGTCAGTTGGGCTAGAAGTTAAGATGGGAGAACTATTTGGCCTTAAACTAGTTATTGTACGTACTTTATCAATACATTTCACCGTAAAAATTATAATTTACACTTATATGGTTTATTTTTTTTTGTAAACTTATAGCATTCAGAAAGTACTGTATATAACTTTATAGCATAATGCAACTTAATGAATAACATTTTCTCAGTTAATATTTGATATAAACACAAAACTGTTTAACTAGGGAAGATGACAACTTTTTTTCACAATTGGTGTAATTTTTTACATCTATTTTGTAATCGGAAATAATTAAGGGTTATCAAACTGGAAACAAAATATCTCAAATTTTTCTTTCCATTATTTTAATTTAGACCTACTGAGTTGAATAATACAATAGATTTTCAATCATTTAACCGTCCACTGGTTTCTTGTTACTACACTAATAATAGCGGTACAACTCTTAGCAGTATTAATAATAGCAGTACATTAGGGTATTCTATCATTTGTATTTTAACAGAAAATTAAATTAATATGAAATAGAAAATTATTTGTCACTAATTACAGGGAATTGGTAATATGTCAAAAAAATATTACATGCCACTGTGGACTGCTCTGTGTGAATGAACCAAACTTCATTGAATCTGAATCAAAAAGCCTAGAGCTGATTGATGCGCATGTGTAATCAGAATTTTACAACTCCCTAGATTAGCAATGGATATTTGGTTAATTTATCTGACTTATGAAAAGATAAATGATTACAGATGGAAACAATTGAACTTGACACAAAGAAATTTAGTTTACTGTATTTTGTTATTTGAATTTTCTTTGTAAAATTTATTAAATTATGAAAATTTTCTGCTGTGCCTTATTTTTGAATGGTTGATCTAGAAAAACTATTGTTCAGGGAATGTTAAATACTGTAAAAATATGGATTATATAAACAGGTTACCAATCTGAACAATAATTGTGGAGAAAACACAAATGGGGGAATGATGGATCGAGATTTCACTTCACTTTTATATATTTTATAGACTTATAGCTAAGTGTATTACAATTTCCTGTACCATTTTGTAAATTCGAAGTTATTGGGATTAAGGAATTTTCAAACTGAACAGTTTTAAAATTTAAATAAATTCAACTTCAATTCATTAAAAATAGACTCCAACAATAATAATTGAGAATGTTTTCATTGGGCATTAAATTTATTTTAGTACAATTCTGTATCTATGTATCGAGCAGCAGAACAATAACCAAACTATAAAGGATAGCGAAAGATTTCAAGCTCCAGGAGCAATTGTAAAGTCCAAAAATTCACTACTCCAATCACTGGAAAGAAAAGGCACCATCAATAATTAGTTCTAGCTTGATTCCAGATTATGTTCAGCTGATTGACTGGACTAACTAAAGGCAATTTAGAAGGAAAATAACCATGTTCAAATTATATAAAACAAGAAAGCAAATTCATGGTTGTTAATTCAAATAAAGGAAACAATTTTATAAGAATTAAGAAGCTTGAGGACTAAACATGATTTGGCTAAAAAAGTTATGTAAGTTTAAATTGGTGTTTAAAATCATTGATAATTGGTGAAGGGTAATCATTACCCTGATAGACGCCTTTTCAATCGGGTAATGTGTGATCAAAACATAGAATACCAATCACCTTAATTGTAAACTTCCCTACCAATCATAGCTCTTCACTTTTTCTTAAAATGCTGGGTCAATGTCGTACATTTTTGCGAACCTATGACCTTCTCACACACAAAGTAAGAATTCTAGTCACTAGACCAATCAGAAATAATAACCGATAAGTCATTTAAAGATATAATTTTCTTGATTCAAATATTTTAAATAGAATAATTAACTAATTAGACAATCTTTTGTACGTCTCCACAGATTCAAGTGGGACATATATTGGATCTTCATTGTGTGTTTAAAGTTGTATATGTGGTTTTCGTTTGTTCACTTTGTTGATTCATGTTGTGTTTGTATGTAAGAGTGTTAAAATGTAGTTTATTGTTATTTTGGGCATGAACACTTTAATAAACATAACAATTTTAAAATATTATATTTTAGTATACAACAATGTCCATGGAAGACTAATTAAACTGTTCTTGTATGGATCTGATGATGAAGGTTGATCGACGAAACCAGTATTCCAATTTCAATTAAAGAAAGATTAACCGATAAGATGAAAAATGGCATTTACTCCATTTATTTTACTAACACAATCCTGAAGACTTCAAATAAAATATGTTAAAATATTTTGTTTGATTTAAAGGATTTATTGTACCCCGTATTTCCAGAACTTTGGATTTATAATACTGAATCTAATACAACTCAGATCATAGCTTCATAAAACTACATAAATTCACTAGCTTTTTAATTTAATTATTTCTAGCTGCAATCTCATTATTAAGTAAGGAATAAATAACCTAATACAATTTTAGGTTAGAGTTTAATAGGGCACATAGCCTATTTTGTATTGATAGAAAACACATTTACCTTCGAAAGAGGTCCTCTCTACTGATCAAGAGAGTGAACAGTGAGTACAAAATATTACAGAACTTTAGTGTTTTATTGTGTTTTTCTACTTGTGAACTACTGGGTAATTACCAAGGACTACTTTCCAAGGTAAGCAAGTGTCTTCTATTCATACCAAACCTAAACCTAATACAATTTTAATCATTTTAAATTTCAATAGATTTAGTTTTTTTGTATCCAATTCTTGAATGAACATAGTATTGAGTTTTCTTTTACATTTGTAATAATGTTAAGTTCTCAAAGTTTTTAATTCATAAAATTGTTAGCACTGTTTTGATGCTCACGGCAAATTTATCTTGAGCGACTTCTAAAATGTTGGACGTACCAAAAAAACAAATTTAAACTCACACAAAATGGAGTTTCCATTATACCACGCTCATAATACCATAATTAACACCTGTTTCCATTCACCGGTTCTCTCCAAAAATAAATCAAGAATTGCATTTCGAATTTGATCGTTTCTTTTATAAAAAAAGTAATGATTCAAAATTAAATGATTAGAACTTGTCCAGGAGTAGCAGTCAGTTAAAAAAAAGTTTCTCTTAAAGAAAATGTGCTTAATTTTTCTTCTTAAAGTAAAATCATTTTATCTTTCGATAATTTATTTATTTTGCTTCTGGTATCATTAATTTAATAATATTTGATCACAGAATAACTGCTTTCATATCACAATTGAAGTCGATATATAAGTAAAAATAATCTTTTAAACAGTTTCATGACTGTTATTTAAATTTTACTATATTTTATCCTAGCTTTTAACTAATTTTGTTAGTTTTTTTATATATACCATAATGATTTTATCATGAGATATAAACAACAATTTTAATATATAATTCACTTAAATATTATTATTATTATTATATTAACTCACAAGTCAGATCTATTAAGAAAACATAAAGGAGCCTTGCTTTTTTAACTTGTCATGACCAATTATTCGTGGCTTTATTGTGTATCAAATTGTACACAGATCAGGAGGTTTATAATTCGGATAGCAGTTCTGTAACCTGCATTGGCTGATAATGCAGCTGTGCTATTAAGGGAGCACACTCTTTATCCATCAGTTCTGAAATATTTAATATAATTCTGTTTTTCTGTTTATGTGTGATCTTTCTTGAAACACTTAAAATTAACTTAAAGTTACTTTTAAAAGTATATTCAAAACTTAATATTTATAAAAGAAAATTAGGATAAAATAATAAGTTACTATTTCTGAATAGTGTTTGTGATATTAACCTTATTTTTATAAAATATATATTTCTGGTAAAAATTTTAACTGTTTGCTAAAGTTGGAAAAAAAAAAACCATTACACATTATATGTCTATATTATAAAAGATCATCTTTCAAACTCTTAATTCACTTGATAAAAGTAATATGTATATGGAATAGATGATTCAATGTTTCTATGATATGTTAAAATTTCAAATGGTTCATAAACACAAACTATATCAACTAATTTTAATGTGATTACACTTCTTGTGTTATCTTTTTAGCACAAAAAGTGTTATGTTTACTATAAAATCAATTATAATAAGAATAAAAAATAAAAAAATTAACTTGTGATTTGCTACAGCCAGAAATAAACCACGTTGTAATCTTCCATAACTAGAAGCTGCTTTGACAAGGTTTCCTTATGTTTTCCACCACTTCTGCTCTATTAAATATCACCTTATTGAACGTGAATATAAAGAGAAAACTCTATAATAAGAAACTAAAACACTTTACCTAAAGCCAAATTAATGTACTTTCAGTAAAGAATTTATCAAATTATAAGTTAACATATTTACATTTTAATGCTAGACATCTATGAACACAAGCTAAGGAATTGATGGGCAAGAATGTGAAGTTGTTAAAATTCATCATGCCTAGTAAGAGCTTCACCAAAGTCTGTAGCTTGAGAACCAACAAACAAGTCGTATTTTGTGAGAACCTCGTCTTTAGTTAACTTTTGATCAGCATCTGAATCACTTTCGTAAATTAAATGACGAGCTTCAGCTTCCGCATGATCAAAATCTGGAGGAATAATCCAGTTCTTCACCTAAAACAGAACAATTAATTATAAATATCCTTTTCAATCAATTTCTTTCAACAATGTTTTATATTAAGTGGCTACATTTTTCACTGCCACAGACAGCATCTTCAGGCCAGCTAATTAAAGTAAACTTACAGAATATTACACAACATAAAATTTAAATAACACACAATTACACATTTTAGTACATTGACTATACATGTCACACAATATCTAAAGTTTTAATGAACTGTTTCAGGGGGATCATGTTTCTATGACATTAACTGGAAGATTTTTCCAAGCTTTCAGTTTTTACATGTAGTCTTGGGTTAGATCTTGATCTTTCATCTTTCCTATCCAGTTTCTCTTGAGTAACTCTTGTTCTTTTCCAACGCTGAGTCTATTAAGAGTATTTGAAGGCTAGGAGTCTATTTATTTCATCTTCTTTTTTATATAAGGCAATGATGACAAAGATGTTTTTCGAATTTAAACAAGGGAAATATATATATTTAAAAATTACAATTTCTATTAACAAAAAAATGTTGCTGAAATAACTTCACCACTTTTGGTGTGTGATTCAGGGTAGTGGCCTGCAGGGAGACAGAAGAGACACTCGAGAATACTCTACTACAGTGTGCGGTACCTAACCAGGCAAAAGAGGAGAGCGGTGTCTCCGGTATACTCTCAAACAGAAATCTCTGATCACTCAGAATGATAGTTTTTAATGGGCATCCGGTTCATTAGTGCTACTTACGTGTTGGATGCTTGCAAGAAGAAGTAAGTATTAAAACAAATATTGTTTTGTGTATGTGGGTATTGGATGTTATCCATATATGTTGATATACAAGCACGAAAAGAATTACAAATTATGTGAAAAAGGAAGTTATGGAGACCAATGGATTCTGTAAGGAATTAGAGCATCTAAATTATGACACATTACTCGACTGAAAGGTTAGCTAGTATGTCTAGGGTCATCAATAACTGTTGAGTAGGATAGACTGTTAAGAAACATAATTAATATAATCTTCTCACCTCTTCCTTATCCATATAACCATCTCCGTCCTTGTCTCTGTAGGCACTGAACTGTTCCTTTTCACTCTGAACCCACTCTGGCTCTGTTTCACCATCTGCCCCTCTGTACATATCACCTGAAAAAGAAATGCAAAATAATTTATATATTAAATTTGTATATAAAATTATATATTTAAATGTGTAAATTTAGTAAAAAGAAGGAAACAATTTACTGAATACAGCCAATAAGTGTTAATTATAACACCAAATTCTCTAAATCCATGTACACCATATCCTTTACTTTAAAGAAAAATCTTCTTGAGCTCTTTAAGATTTGTCTTAAATAAATTTGTACCCGTTCTTCTTTCTTCTTATGCCAGTTGTATTAAGTCTTATCGCCAATATATTGACAAATTTTACTCAATTCACTTTAGTGATAAACTGTTCTAAATACATCACAAATATACGAGGTATCGTATCTATGCCTCTACTCGCTTATAATAAATATTCTTATTTGCTCAAAAATTTCAAATGTATGTTGTATGTGAACTCAAATAATAATAAGGCAAAACAAAAATAATAAGGCACTTATAATTTCACAAACAACGATTTATTGTTACAGCTGTTTCGCCGTTAGGCATCGTCAGACAACTAAGAACTAAAAACTAAAATACAGGTCAACTTAACACTGACATCTAGGAATGAAGGTGGGGATGAAAGCAGAGGTTATTATTTTTGTTTTGCCTTATTATGGAATTTCACCGAGTACCAACTGTAGTCACACTTAATATCAAATAATAATTTTAATTGGTGTCATTAGAATGTAATTCATGCTTAATACTTGAGCTACACATTCTCTTGACATTTCACAAACAAAGTTTATATAGTGAAATGTCTAATCAGTCACTTATGACAGTTCTGTTGGTTATCTCAAACCTTTTACAATGTCTATTTTATAATGTTTTTATTAGTCTTTGTGTGTGTTTTTAATGAACGTTTAAATAAACTTAACCTCATCAATGATGTTTACAATAATTTTATCACAACTTTTGGGTTTTTAAACAAAATAAATCTAAGCAACAGCGCTTGTTTGGCAATGATTTAATGAATAAATCAACACTGATCATTTTTACCTTATTTATATTATAACTAAAGTCATCTTCTTAAGCTACAGAGGGAAGGAAAGATTTTCTTTGCACATTTCTGATTTTATCAATCCTAAAGGTGAAAATAAACATGCAGAGCTTAGTATTCTTATGATGATGACAGTGATCTGTTGAAATCGGTAATTTTTATTGAAATAAAGAAGATTGTAGACAGACAGAAAAACTCACAGTATTTGCCTTGTAAATAATACAAAAATGAACAAGACATGTCAATAATATTTTAAAAGAATAAAAATTAACATTAAAACAAAACATATTAATGTAAATAAATCCATCAATAGTCTACACCCAAATCATAGGAAAACCTATCTCAGATAACAAACAACGTCTATTGCAGTTCATGGTAAAAAAAATTCCTCCACAGATACCAGACAACAAAAAGTTGAAGTTGTCTTACAATATTTTTAAATGTATTATAATTTTTGAATATTTTGTAAGATATGTTGTTGTTTAAATTTATATAATATTACTACACCAACTTGGTAACTTTTTGTGTATAGTGAACTTGTGTTGGTCAAAACGTAAGTAGCTGCAGAGTTCAATACCATAATCATGTACATTCTTATTCAGAATGGTAAAACAATTGTATTTATTGAGTAACATTACTTCAAAAATGTACATACTAGGAAGTGTCAATAGCCCCAGAGTCGTTCCTCGAGGTTGAGGTGCTCGAGTCAAAGACATCAAGTAGTGTAAATACTGAAATTCAAATGTTAAAGGGAATGAAATATAAAACAGATATAAGGTTCACAATAACCTTAATTTTTTATCATATTGATAGTCTAGAGCAACCGGATATGATTAGTTGATCCAAACCTAACCTAACCTAACCTTGAATAACTATTTGTTATCTTTGACTTACCGCCAGTAATCCTTGATTAGTTCTATTTTGAGTTTATATTGTCATATATCTCATTACACTACACGTGTTTCGGACATTGTCGTCCATCATCGGGTGATAACACTTAGTTAAAACATTCAACACAAAATACAAGTATACACATAACATTCACGCACAAGAAACACAATATTTTCTTTTTCATTAATGTCACCGCGCCGGCACTACATAGTATACTATGCATTAGTTATTGTGGGTATGGTAGTCAATCTGTTTATCAGATCGAAGATGGGGGTTGCGTCAAACTTTTTTTTATCATTTAACAATCCATCAGGGTTCTGCAACTCGCCCCGATAAATTTGGTATTCTTCCATGCCATTCATATAGTTGCCCTTTTTACAATTTTGTAGTTAAGATTGAACTGTAGCTCATGTAATAAATTTTACGTGGAACAGACAGGGCGCTCGTTTAAATCATATAAAGAACATATTCAAGCGCTAAAACACCCTGAAAAATCCAGGTTTGCGGAGCACTTGATATATAGCGATTATAAATATGATAACATGGAAATAAACATGCAAATACTATGTGTCTTGTGTGATATAGAAATAATTTCTGTCATTGATTCTTTTATGGTTTGGTAAAAATCTTTCCCTGGAGATGTATAGTTTGCACCATCAAAAATTATTAGATGGTCTGTTTGTGTTAATTTAGCTGCAGCCCTTTTAGTATATTTAGTTAAACTCCCAGAGCCTCAAAGTCCGGCCCCACCTTTTCAGATAACAAGGTATAAATATTTCGGCTATTGCCTATCTCCCAAAACAATCATTTTCTTTTTAATCGGTAATGAAGATGTCAAAAATTTCCTTTCCTATCTTATCTAGTTTTATATTTTATTGTTATTTATTTGCCTTAAATGGAATACTAATATTTATGTTTACCTCATTACCAAATTAACCTCAAAACCTAACCTAACCTAACCTTAGGGGAGTTGTGGCATATTTTAGGTGACTAATTCTGGTTTTCCTATGTAGGTGAAACTCTGAATCCTTCTTAATATCTCTAAGAAGCAGTTCATTTTCTTCGTCTATTTTTAATTCTTTTAGTTTAAGATTCATTTCTGTTTTATAACAGAATCTAATTCAAAACTAATTTAACATTTTACCATTCACAGTGTCTAATTAAGAATGTAACAGATTTATTTGTTCAATCACAGCATCATTAACTTTTCAGTCATCAAAACCCTCAAAAGCTGAAGAACTCAATTCATAATTCATTATATCAAACAATACAAGTAATATTATCGATACTACTTAATACTATTACTTGTAGTGGTTAAAATAATTAATAATGAACTACCACCCCTTTAAAGTGTTTATCAATATAAGGCTGCTCAAGGAAATCCGATTCATTCAGTAACCATAATATATCTCTGCCACTGTCTTGCAAAATTTTGAACTGGAATATTTTTAATGTTTTTGTACTTTTCTCACCAAATATTTATTTACATTTTTAAATAAAATGTATTCTTACACAGCACTTTTTCTAAAAACTTGCTAATACTTTTCAAATATGAACATCATAAAGATCCACACAAAATCTAGTATAAATCATGTACCATACAAAAATGCTGCCAGTCCTTTATATATCTTTTATTACGTGTTTTATTGCTTGTTTATTGCTTTGTTATTTAACTATATTTATTTATTGTAATCTATAGTTTATTATTTTGTACTTCTCATTTGCTATTTAACTTTGTACTCTCGATAATAAAAACATTTCAATTTTAACAAATTACTATTGTTTATAAATTGTGTTGTTATTAGTTATATCTGTATTATCATTATTTATAATAGTTTCTGGTTGTTAAACTTATGAAATAAGATCATGTTAAAAATAAAGCTCTAGATGTTATACTTTTAGGTTATCTTGTAAATACCTATATATTACTTTTTATATATTATTGCATTTACTCACATACCTATATATTCTTGTAATGAGACTTTGCCATCTTTATCTTTGTCAATATCTTCCATAGTTTCCAGTACAACTATATCACGCATGTGTCCTGTCTCTTCTGGATGAAGGAATCCAGTAAACTCTTCCTTACTGAGATGATCATCACCATCAAGATCAGCCACAGTCCAACGTCTACGATCTCGTTTCTGCATGTTTTGATATGAGAAGCCTTCTTCTTCTTTATCTAAATCATTTGCATCCATATCTATAACATTCAAAGTAACCTATGTGTAAAAGGTAAGAGTTTCGTTTATTATAAAAAAAGCTGATTTGAATTATTTTAATATAAATTTATCTATTTCATTATAGTATAATGTATGACATAATCGAAATAAGTATTTTTTAGAATGGTTGGATGAAAGATGGCCTAAATACCAAAACTCCATTTCATATCCCACAATTATGGTTTTAATCATAGATGAATTGAGATCAAACTTGACACCAGATTTGCATGAAAGCTTTTCCAGATTTTGTTAGATGATATGAAGCCTACATTAAATTTGTATTTATCTTTCACAATTTTGAAATTAGGACTTTTTCCTCACAAAATTCCTATATGTGCGTAAACGTTTTCTTTCCATTAGTCGTTCTGTTTGTTTTTCCTTTAAAACCATACAACTTTGAAAATGGAAGAGATATTGAGATATTACTTTGTATATTTTTTAAGTAACCTCTTGCACGTACTATTCCATTTTTGTTGTACAAATAAATATTATTTTGTACATTGTTAAAATGACAGCCATTGAAATTATTTAATGCCAAATACTAAAAAAATTATTAACTTAACAAAAAGTTTACAAGAGGTCAATCATTTTGCTCTTTTAAAGATAAATACAATGATATATTCATTTTTATTCAAGCTTAAAAGTTACAAAGTTATAAATATATTATTTCATTTTTGGTAATGACTAAAACACTCAAAAGTTTATGTTGCCAGTTATTTATTACATTATTGGGTGTTGTATCAATTAGTAAATTATAGTGTTATTATTTTATAAATAATAATAATATAATTTATATCCTGGCTTAGTTTTATAAGGATTTTACTATAAGGAAAAACTAATCGTCAAAACAAGTCTGTGATTGCATGTTCCTTGGATCTGAACATGTGATTATTATCTGTGGAGCTTCTTGAAGAATACAACTCTTGGAGTGCTCATTTAGATCTTTTGTAAAATAAATGACAAAACTTTAAATAATAAATGTAAATATTAAAGAATGAATGTTACGATTTCATTTTTTATTCCATTCAATAAAAAAAACCAAAGTGCGAGTGACTCTAGGTCAAATTTTCAATTTCTTAACCTCTAATATCAATCCTATGTATTCGATCACTTTAATACAATGCAATAACTTATTATATATCAATTAATATAGATTATCACTCACCATCCATAAATCCATAAAGCATTTTCTTATACTCTGCCCATGAAATTGTCTCTTTATCTTCAGGATTATGTGTTTTCCATTGCCGATCAACATCGTCAACAATATACCGCCGTTGAGTTAAACGAATCCAGTTCTTCAACTCCTCTTGAGTAACGAATCCATCAGCATCACTGTCAATTTTATCGACTATTAATCTAAAATCAAAAGAAAGATTTGAGTATCAAACAGATTTTTTGTTTTATTTAATGTCTTAAAGTTTGTTATTTTGCAAATTAGCTTGACAGGGACAAACTATAAATTGATTAATTATATTTATGTGCTAACCCATTAAGGGCCATCGACCATAAAATCGGCTTGGTAAAATTAATAAATAAACAACAATTTTCAGAAAAGTCTGCCTAGTCAAAATTGTTTTCATTTTTGTTGTAGTACACTTATTTTGTCTAGATTGCATGCTCCTAACAGCCAAGCTACCGAAACAAAATATTTTATATAAAGCAACAGATTTTGAGTTGTAACATTAATTCAATCAGATATCTACTTTTTATAAACCAGTCTAATATTGTTATTTTCTGTGTTTATTGTATGTATTTTCATTTATTGATACTGTTCAAGTACTTTGGTTATTTTTTGAATTAGTGACATTATAAAAATAATATTCATAATTTATTAGTATAGGACTAAATTACAAATTGCAAATTAAATTATGTCTGTAAATATTTTTTGAAAGTGATTTGAGAATATTACATAATATTTTGTCATTTCAAATTTGCATCACTTAACAATATACTATTAAAAAGAATTTGGTAATATACAGTAGTTATACAAGATGTGTATATAAAATAACCAGACTGATATTTTAACATTTTTGATTCAACAAATTACATAATGCAAATGTTATCCCTTTCACAATTTCATTTCATTTTTATCTTTATTCAAACAATGTACACATGATACAAATTAATGGCGTCAGAATTTATACCTAATTCTAGTTAAAATTAACTTAAGCTAAAATATTCCTCAATGAATTATAATGGATTCTTTAATATAGAGATCTTTAGTAACTTCTTAAATTTGTTATATTGTACTTATTTTCATTCATGATTACACTTGGTAATACATTTATAAACTTTGTACCCATATAAGTTGTTTTCTTCTCAAAAAATTTAATTTGTGGATTGGTATAGCAAGTTTGTTTCTGTATCTAGTAAAATAACTATAGTTATCTCCCATCAGTGAGATCGTGCTGGAATGTTGTCTAGTGTACAAGATGCATTGATAAATATAACTGTACACTGTCATTATGTTGACATTCCTGAACTCGCTCTTCACAGAATGCCGCCGCCAATCTAATTCTAAAAGAATACCTATTGCTCTGTTTTGTAAAAGTAATTTCCTGTCAAAATTCTTTTTAGATATGATACCATACACACTGATCACAAAAACTATATGGGAATGAATGTGTGCGAAATAAACCATTTTCAGAATATCCAGGCTACAGAATCTAGATAATCTGTACAGAGCAATAAGGCCAGAGGAAACCCTATTTGCTATATGTTCAGCATGACTTTTTGAACTCAATTTTTTTTCAAAAGTTCTCAACTCAACTTTTTGTCCATAATTAAATTTAGACCATAATGTACTCCTATCACATGTTATCCCTTTCGCAATGTACTTCTATCACAATGGTGCAGGCCATCTTTTCAAGATTTTTTCATGAGCTCCATTGCTTTTGCCTTTTCTGAATCCACGGATTTGAAAAGGTTTTTTTTTTTTTTTTTTTTTTTTTTTTTATTGCAGACTTCATCTTTGGAGGAACAAAAATGTTACAAGGTGCTAGGTCAGGGGAGTATGATGAATTCTGTGTCAAAAAAAATCGTTAAGGGACATCTCGTTTTGAACCAGCACATTGTCTGAGTAAAAATCCTTGAGACACTATTCCACATTTCCACATTTCAGGTTTTTCATTAAGACTTTCAAGATTTCTTTATTATAGTTAACCAGATAAATAGTTTGACCTTCAGGCACACATTCAATGTAAACAATCTTTTTTATATTGAAAAATATATATATATATCTTGGTTAAATAGGAGCATTTCAATGCATAGATTGGCGCTTAGTTTCTAAGTCATATGAAAAAATCATGAATTATCACAAATTATTATATATTTTTAAGTTGAATCATTTTCATGTTTTTGAGGATGTCAACACAAATATTGATTCGAGTTTTATCCTTGTATGTCATGATGATTTCTGTGCACATATTTTTCATGTTCAAATTTCAAATTTCAATAGTTTCTTTATTCATTTTAGTCAATTCAGTAACTCCTCAAACACTAAGCAAATATTTTTTAAACAAATTCGCTGACTTTTTAAATGTTAGCACCATATTTTGATGTGCTAGAACAACTAGGGAGTTGTTTCCAATTATTTCTCTTCTGTCTTTAAATTTGTTAAAATGATCAAAAACATGATAACACACTTTGTCACATAAAACTTCATTGAACAAAATGGATTTTCGTAGCAGATTTTCAAAGTTTTATAAAAAAAATACACATTGAGGTTTTAACAAAACCTAAATAAAACACCTAGATTTTATTTGTATTTGGGAAGATTTAAAAAAAAAATTTAGTTATAATAAAATTTAATTTTACATTTAAACCATCTAGTATTTATTATTATTTAATTTTAATCAATAATTGTTTTTCGATAAGTTTGTAATATTTCGTAGAAAGACATTAAATAAATAAATATGAGCCTTATGTAAGTTCTAAATACTTTTCTTATTGACACTTTCTAGCAAAAATATCCTTTTGATATCCTTTATTTGAATGTTAAATTTTATAAATACATAAAAGATAAATTTCAATCATAAATTTTTAACTATTTGAACAATGATAGCAAAAATAATTCTACTAATAAATAATACTACCATTAAAATATCAAAAAAGACTAGTACTCTTCCAAGTTGTCTTATCTACAGCTTCAGGCTTCAGATATGATATCTTATCAGAAGCCTGCAGCTGTAGCCAGAGAGAGAGGGAGAGAGATGGCAAAGGTTATGATTTTAACAACACCCACAAAAATATCGTTGACACAATAATTGTCTCTTTGCCACACATAAATTAATGATCGCATAAATATACAGGGTCATTGTTAAACATTACTTTTTTTTTTAATTATCTGGAAATCTACATTTTTCATATAAGTTTCCAATCATTACACTAAACTTTATCTAAATTTAATTAGGCATCATTTACAAGATAATTATATATTTTAAATAATTTACAAAAAAAAAATCTTCTTTTACAGGTGTTAAATAAAAAATATAGAAATAACCTATACTAAAAATATAATCATTCAATATATTTATTATGACTAGTTTTCTACATAGTGAATAAGAAAATTAAAATATCAATACAGTAATTTAGCCAATATTGTAGACAATTTATATTATTTGTGATTTTCTAGTATAGAATTTAGTTATATGACCTCCCTTGTAGAAATCCAGATTTCAATGGCTATGAAATATCCATTCATCCTCTCATTGGAGTAATTTATAACGTCTTTAGCATATTAAGGTGTGTGTTTCTGTATGTGTGTATGTGTTTTGGTAAACTATTCGTTGAATATTGTTTAAGAAAATGGTAAAATAAAATTTCAAAATGGTGGTGGTTTGAAATGGTTTTTTTGATATAATTCCTTCCTATCTAGAAACTACAAAAGGTCATATTAGTCCAAGGTCAAGATCTGTAAACAAGCATAAAAAACAGAAAAAGAAATTCATGTTCTATTGTGTCTGCTACATGCCTAGTTTATGAAATTCAATATCATAATAATGAAATAGCTTATTATTAATAATTATGAAATTCAATAAAATTGACAGTTTGAATTGATGTAAAGAATTTTTTTTAAATAGCTAAAGTGTGCTAGCAACTTCTAATATTTCAAATTAGTCTAATTAATTATTTTTTTTATGCTTGAAGATGAACTTGGACTTACACGGCAACGAAAATGTCATTATTCATCTCAACCCCAAAAACTATGGATTCAAAACTAATATCCGATAGATTATTTTTACATGTCACCCCTTCACGCCCCACCTTCATGAGGGTGCTAGGGGTGTCTTAACCCTACTATATATTTTTTCCCAGATTATAAGTCATACGCATACCAAGTTTGGTTGAAATTGCTCTCAGAGTTATTCTAAAACAAACATACATACACACACAAATACATACTCTACATATATTTTTATAATATAGATTATTATTAAATATACTCTAGCTATTATTCTGGTTAATTGAGTTTAGCATAATCTCAAACTTTATATTTTTTTTTACTTTAATTATTTAAATCCTTTTATTGGTTATCTATAAACAATCTAGGGCCTATTATTATGATTTCCTTATTCTAACTATATTAATAATAGTTTAATTTATTTCTGTCATGGTTATGTTGTTTATTTTCTGGATGTTTTAGCTAACATTTTATGATTATTTATACGAGGCATTGTTTTTAAGTAATTAGCATTATGAAATTCTGCCGCTGCAGCGCTAGTTTGTACCCTCTAGGGTATTTTGGCAAGCCACAGACGCAATTACAGTGTCATTCAACCATGTTTATGAGCATTTGAAATGCTTTATCTGATTGAGAATCACGCCAAATGTGAAATATGAGCTGTGATTCGTTTCTTAATACTAAAGGCTTGAAACTGGCTGAAATTCATCATCAGATCAGTTGAATTGTATGGAAAAAATATTGTTAGCGATGAGATGATACGGAAATGAGTGAGAGCTTTAAAAGATAATGTACGAATGTGCAAGATGAGGAACGAAGTGGGCAACCTTCGGTCATCAACGACAATTTGATGCAGAAAGTTGATGGAAAAGTGAGAGAGAACAGACGCTTTATGATTTCGTCGTTATTTTATGAGTTTCCTGAAGTGTGCTTTATGAAATTGTGACAGAATGTTTAAATTATCCAAAGTTATCCTCATGTTGGGTTGTCTAATCAGGCGGAAGATTTCTACGAGGATGGTATCCAAAAGCTGGCTGTATGATACAATAAGTACCTTAATATTGGTGGGAAATATGTAGAAAAGTAGATTAAAAGTACAGGTTTTCATGTAACTAATAAATAATTTCAAATAAAATAAACAAGTAAAATAATACCAACTTGAAAAATAGAGTTATCCAATATAAACATTCATTTAAACCACTAGTCAATTAGTAGACAGTATACCACTATATAAAATCCAATTCGAAAATAATTCAATCAGAAATAATTAGATAACATAAGAAATTGTTTAAATAAATAATATTTCATTGAAATTGAGTTTAACATAATTAGACATAAGAAGAAGGTCGATCAGCTTTGTTTTGAAATAGAGAATCATAAAGGAGAGTGTGGATGTTATCAAAACATGACATCATAGGTAGAAATTAGTATGACATACAGATTATAAAATTATATGAGGTAAAAAGATTAAATTAAATTTAAATTTAAATAGTTAGTAATGTAATAAGGACGTAGGTAGGAAAATAATGTGTAGTAATAATTATTTAGTACTAGCAGAGTACCCGTCCTTTGTAAGGGGTTGACGTATATTTGTTTTTAATTGAGTGTTAAGGGAGTTTTCAAGGCCAGTAGGGCGGTGCCCTGATCTATAGACACCATAAGATTTTTATATAATAGTATAGATATTCATAAGAGATTACGTAAGAACTTGAGAAAAATTAAATACTTTAAAAAAATGGTTAAGATTTAATAAGTGCAATGAGATTTAGAAAGTGTGTTAGAAAAAAGAAGAAGAAAAGTGAACCTGTGACATACCATAGTCTACTCCATAGTAAATAAAAGTAATTACAAGAGATATATGCCATTCAAATTATATAATTATGTTTATGTTATAATCTTGATAATGAATAAATCGTCTTGTATTGTAATAATAATGAGTTTATTTCCAAAAATCTTACAATTTACATGTAGTTATCTCAATAATGAATGAATAAAATATTATTGAATTAATAAGATGGATCTGTAAAACTGTCAGCCATGTTGAAAATTATTGTTTAAATAGAATAAGGTAAAGGTTGATTAATAACAAGTTTTTATTTTCATAATTTGAGAAAATAAAAAAAATGATTTTTTTATACAATTTTGAAATAAAGATTTTTTTTTAGAATTTTCATTTAAAAAGATGGGCAATTTTAAGAAAATCAGATAAAATAAAATAATGTTATAAAGTACTATAAATGAACTGACGGTATATTATAACTTTGTTGTCATTTAAAAATAACTTACGCCAGACGTCTTTTACTTTCTTCTGGAGTTAATTGATCAAATGTTTTTGCATCTTCTCCAAGAAATGCCTCGTGATCATACTCTGGGTTGTGGGCTTCGTGTTCATAATGTGCCTTGTCACTCAAATCCTAAAAACAAAAGTCAGCTCAATTTAGAAAAAAAATTTATAGGCCAAACTGAAGTTTTTATGTTTTAAAATATTCTATGAATAGGCCTATTGATTTAGAAAAAATACAAAAAAAAGTTACAAATTATTTTTTTTCAGAATCTATAGGTCTAAGCCCATATCTGATACAAATTGTAGTCTCACTCGCTTGTCCTAGAGACTTGAAATTTGAAGACTTGTAACTTGTTTTATTACCGAAATTAAGCAAAAATACAAAGAATTCAAAGAAAAATATTCTTCAACAAAATATACAAGCTATATAACCTTAGGCTGGCTTTTTTTTTTATTGAGAAAAATATATTTTGAAACTTTGAGTGGGAAATCAAATAAACGCTTGTAGTATCTAAATTAAAAATATAAATATTTATTTAAAAGATTTATTTTCAATTTCGCATAACTAGAAACCAAATAGGATAGGCCTACATGAATTAAAGTAGGATAGAAGACAACGAAAAATGTTCACCTTTTCAAACGATCTTTCTTTTCTCTCTTCGTCAGGTTTTGGCACACCAGCTACCGCAGACACCACAAAGATTAACAATAACCAACTAACTGTGGCTCTAAAGTGAAAATCCTAAATCAAAGGTCAGAAAATTAAAATGATTTATTAGTCTAAGTTTACTGAACACAATAGGCTATCCCAGGTTAGGTATATATAGTAGACAAGGAGTAGGTTGGTATGGTAAGAGAAGCAGGTGATTCATTTGTACAAACTATTTCTTAATGTAGGCTATACATTAATCTAAAAACATTTACTGGATTTTCTTTAATTAAAGTGTAAATTCGATTTCCAATAATAAATGTTTTAAGTTTGTCATTCCTGTTAATTAAATCTAAATATTTAAGAAAAGAATGTTTTGCAAATCAAAATATAAATTTAAAAAATAAAATAACATTTACAGGACTGACATTAGATGTTTTTAAAATAGATGCTCTTATCGCTAAATAGGACATTAATTAATAGGCCTACTTTAATATGACTGTATTTTCATTATATTATATCTAGAGAACCAACGTTTTGTAATGTTATTTTTCCTTAAATGTATATTTATTTAAATTATAATAATTAATACGAACATTTAATAAAATCCATGAATGGAAAGACATGACGGTACTTACGTATTAACGCCACTGCAGCAGAAGTTGCTAATGCGCATGCGCCAATATTTGCTTACTTTGCGATATAATTATATATCTCGACAGGTTTGGCCAGGTAGCTATATATATATAAATATATATATATATATATATATATATATATATATATATATATATATATAATCACCTGGCCAAACCTTTCGTAAGTTGATTAAAGTTAATAATTTGAAATTAGATCATGGATAAACATGAGCTTTAAAAGTGAAGTGCTGCCAATCTACGCCTAAAATTTTTGCGATAAATCATAAAATGAAAGTATATGAATCTCAAAGCTGAAAAAAATGGAATTCTGCTTCCCTTAAACCAGTTTGCTCTTTATTGGCGCATGCGCATTAGCGCAACTTCTGCTGCGGTGGCGTTAATACGTAAGTACCGACATGACATTTAGAAGAGGTAAGAGACATAAAGTCAAAATGATTCTTCATATTGTTTGGAAGGATAGTATGTACAGGTCAACACAAACCACATTGCACATCAGTTGCGCAAAAATATTGAGTGAGAGAGTTCATAGTTGACAAAGACATAACACAGAGAACCTCCTGTATAGTCTGTTATGACTGCGCATTCATCTTCTAAGTGCAATGTGGTTTGTGTAGAGCTGTACACTTCTTGAATCTGTTCTACTTGGATTCTTTTAACTTGGTAACAAAGAACTTTATATTACCAGGACATGCGTAATTGCTAATGTGAGTGAGGATATTATTTTCTATATCAGATAATTTGAAATACAGACTTACTGTACTTTAAATTCGAACAAAAATATTAAACCTAACATTTTATTTAAAGCTTCATTATATACTTAGTACAAAATATACAAATTAAATAGTTTTAATATATTTCAAAATTCAACTATGAATTGTTATATTTATCAATCAGTTGACATTCTTGCCCAAGGTAGATGAACGGAAATAACAAGATAAAAACCTGATTTAGTAAAATTTTTAATGGTGTAGCCTATCATAAACAGATATTATATTTTTCTTTTGACTATGTTAAATTTTAGTAAAAACATCTAAACATTCTTATTTAAAAAAATATGGTAAAATAAGCAATTGCACAAGTGTACGGAAGATAATTGTTTACAAAGAAAGTCACGCCTTTTTTTGCAAATTTTTTTTAACATGTTCTACACATACCTTATTTCTTAATAATAAAAGTAATTTTCAACGCGGAGCTAATTTTGTCACCAAAAAATTGTAATTTTAAAACTACAGAATTCAATTCATTTATATCATCTAAGTCAAGCAACATCGAGTGAGGTTAGTAGCCTACTTGAATGGATGACCGGGAAATAACGCACAATTTCTTCTTTTTTTCCAAATTTACAGGTAGGAGTAAGGTGGGTAAACTTATCCTTGTAAGGTAAAAATTCACGTTCTTACATATTTTAACGTGTAACTCACTTAATGGACCTTAACCTAGAAAAGTTGAAATAATGTTTTTTTTTTTCCCGTGAAAAAATTAGCTCCCTGTTGAAAACTTATTTTATTATTAAGAAATAAGGTATGTAGAACATGTTAAAAAGCAGTGACTTTCTTTATAAACAATTACCATATTGTATTTACCAATAAAATCATGAACTTATACTTCCATTATAAAATCATAGTAAGGAAAATACCTCTATCCTAAAATTATCGAATATTTTGTTTATCTAATTCAATTAACTATTAGCCGATTGATAATATTAAACTATATAACGAATCATAGAAAATCCAATTATAACTCCAAATTATGTTGTTAGAAATTTTATAGTTTTAAATACCATCACAAACCATGCCAAACTACTTTATAGTTGCTGTATTTGGGAATTTATCTTGCAATAGGAATACATCATCTTATATACAAAATAAATCCAAATGGTAATAAACATGACAAAAACCATTTTGATCTTGCAGAATAAAGCTGTTAAGCCTATATTGCAGTTAAATTACAAGGGTTTTTTAAAATTTAAACTTAGGTTACTCCATTACCACCCATTAGTGTTGGTAACATTGTAACACTAAATGATGTTTTATTTGGGAAATACATATTTTAAAACAAACAATAGTATTAAATATTTTACAAATTTTGCTCCATTTCTGTTGTGAGATTCTATTATAAAATAATATTTTCTGCCATAAGAATTGATTCGGATTTCTACTCAGGACAAAAGTGATGAGTTGGAACTTGAGACAGAGAGAAGTTACAATAAAATGTTTACTTTTCAAAAATTAATACACCTTCACGTAAGCAGGTATAAAAACTCCATAGGATCTCTAGCTAAATAAACAAGTATTACTATTTTCACATTAAGACAATGAAAAGATTAATTTGTATGAAATACTATTTTGAAAAGTTAGAGATACCTACTTCTGCTAACCTTAAATGTTTGTTTTGATATTAAATATATATTTTCTATGTTATTTACTCACCATGATAAGACAACTTAACTAACTATTACTAAGCACGTTTGAAATCGGTATAACAATGACAAAATTCACGGTAGGCTATATTTATATACAAATTTTAAATTTACAAATTGTTTACTTCCAGCAAAACATTCACGTTTACAAAGTTTTCAGTGCTAACTAAATAAATATTTCTTAGATGACATCATCACTAAACAGATTCATACGTTATGTGGGTAAATTATACAATTCTTAAAATTTATATTAAATATTAAAATCCAATACTTTTACTTATCTTTTAAAATAAAAAATATGTGGGTCGAAGAAACCAAATGTGATTTCTAGTTTTTTTAAACACAGTATAAGTGTACTTCATTTATACAATGTATATGATAAGATAACAAACTAGGTTTTGCTCACGATTACTTTGTCATAATAGGGCCAATATTTAATCGGTAATTTTTTATATCATTTAATTCAGTTAATCATCCATCTCTACGTTTTTCTTATCTATCATAACAGTGGTCTGAACTTGGCAAGATGTTAATTTTTTTTTTTTTTTTTCAATTTGTATTTACAGGTTGGGATCGCCTAATGGGCCCCCATCAGGCAGAGAAAACTGTCCTTATATCATATCCCTAACCTTTTAGATAGTTGCATCTCTACTAACATACACTGATATTCATATTAAATACTTTAGGCAATCACAAATACGCCCAATGTGTTACTAATATTAATCAACTGTTATATTTATAATTTTGTAGATCCTAACAACCATTAGACACAACACAGGCAAAATTTACAAAAAAAGTGTTTAAAAATTCCGAGCTTGCCGTTTGTAAAAAAAAAAAAAAAAAAAAAAATTAATTTAAAAAAATTAATTACAGTCTGTGCAAAACCGTTGCACAAACTTTTCCGCTCACTCATCCCAAAAAACTAATCACCGAGAGTGTCATTTTAGTAGTTGACAATCAAGGCCAATTTTAAACTTTGACATTGCAATACGTAATACATATACACAGGTCATAAACTATAAGAGATAATTTTCTAATATCGTTAGTATTCAAAGTCAATAACAATATTTAGAGATGCAAGTTATGCTTAACATACAAGTTTCTTAATTTCTTTCATCAATAGTGGTGGAAAATGCCTCCATTATGAAATTTTAAACTGAAAGACGGTGTGAAACTGATGTAATAAGTTTGGCCTAAAAATCATTGCACCCGAATATTAAGAGAAATGGCCATGAGTTGCAATAAGAAGTACAACCTTCTCAGACCACCTATAAAATTCTTTATATTTCTTTTCCTATTTAAGACAGTTCTCTTGCAACTACAGAAGAACTGTGTTGCAAAATTATTGAATTACAGTATACGATTTGCATACACGTTGATTAATTTTGCCGATGATTATTTTTTTTTTTATAAGGAGATGATTACCGAAGGGTTTTTGCTTTTTTATAACAATAATTGTTTACTTGTGATTTTACACACAGGTTAGGGTCGTTAGTTATCACATTTCATTAAAATTATAGCTAAATTGGTAGAGCTAATTTTGAGAAATTAAGTTATTTATAATAATAAACGATTTTTATTTGTTTTACTGATAACTCAGAACAACCATTTTTGGAGAGATTGCAACCAGTAAATTTTGATTTAATCCTTAGAAAAATTTAAACTCATGAGAAAAATTTGATCAAAATCATAAGCTGATTTTGAGAAAATTGTAATTTTGTATTTTATTTTATGGCAACTGCTCCCAAATTTTGAGTTTCACAAAAAAACTTATAAAAAAACCTTCTGACATATGGCCAAAATGTACTGACATACTAAATTTGATTAAAAATCGGTCCACATATATATATAGGCCTAGGCTGTTGAGTATTTGCACATAGACAAACAGAAGTTCAAATTAACAATTAAAATTTATTATTGTAATTTATAGTTGTAACTACAGTAAATAGTGGATTATAGTGGTATGAATTTGAAACTTGTATGCAATTATTATAGAAGTATCATTATTACGGGATATTTTTAATGTGTTAGGCATAATCATTAAATTAATTTTTTTAATAGAAAAAAGTGGATGAAAGTGGGAATTTTATATTACAGTATCTTGAAAAAAAAATACCTCAAATGGATTGGAATTTTCAAATTGTTCTGGTCATAATTACCGTAATATGTATAATAGCAAAAGAAGCTTCATACGCAACTTTCAATACTCGCCCAATTCTTATATTGAATCACTTTCCAGTAGTAATAACATATATCTCTTTGATCCATGAGATACCATATGTGTTTTAATATGAGATACAGGTACCATCAAATATAAATATTGTGTATCAATGGGTGGTGTGAATAACATAAAGTTAGTAACTCCTATGGAGTAGTAGCCCCTAAATTTGAGCAGTTTCTCAAATCGAACTGAATAAAGAAGTGCTCGAACTTTGAAGTAATTAGTTGACGGTTGGAGCAGTTCAGGAAAAGTTTTAAGAATTATTTAAAATCGGTATTACTCGTTTCTGTATTTTTAAGTCATTACTTCAATCTTGTCTTGTCAGGTTTAAATTGATGACTCACAATCATGTACCTCCTACAACCACCGACTCTGGATTCATAAAGACCAATTCCTACTATTCAGTTGAACTCAGTCTTTATTGTTGATAACCATTTTTAAAATTCGTTTATTTGTGACAATTGATCTATGAGGTTTTTGGATGAGGATAAAGTTATAGAACACTTTGGACATAAGAAGTTTGTTAGATTCACTCTTTGTCCATATTGAGAAAGAAAATACAGACATATTGGAAAAGTCTAAAATTCCCTCTACAATTAAGACAAAAAAATATATATATGAAAAGACTATAACTGATACATTGTGCAAGGAGCTCTGGATAAAATGTTATATCTGTTCAATTAAAAAAAAAAGTTAAACAACTTGAAAACTTCTATTAAATTGAAAATGAACCTGAAAGCGACTGGCAACAAGCCAATAAAGTTAAAGCAGTGACAAGCAAACTTCATTGAAATATAACATTTAGGAGAAAATCCAGTTTGTGTAAAGTACCAGGAAGCCCTACTCTAGTAAAAAAGGGAAATTGGTGGAGAGTGGGGAGTTAGAAATAACTGGTTCTAGTTCCCACAGCTCAGAGAATTCGCTTTCAAAAAATAATAAAAACCAAAACGTATTGGACATGTTCGAAGATGAGCATACCAAAGAACTAAACACTCCATAGTTACAAAGTCATTTTGTTGCAGAAGTACAAATTAAAATAAGATTAATTAGAATGAGAAAAAATATAAATGTTAAATGTAGGACAACTATAAAATAGTACTATAGAATAAGTGAATGACGAGGCTATGGAACTTGATGCTTATTCTTATTTTGAATTATAAACCCTTTCACTTCCTTACTAACATTTAATGAAATAAAACACAGAAAAATAAATTCGAATAAACTAAAACATATGTAAAGTAGATGTAATCAATGTAAGCATTTTGTGTGGTTTTGGTATTTATTTATTCATCTAAATAAAACATTAGTTTTAGTTCCTCCCTCCAAGTTTCATGATCTTCTACCTGAGGCATATCATTTTCCATTTCTTCTTTGACAATCTCAAAATTATTACCCACATTAAAATCAAAGCCATCCTTCGGATATTTTGAAATATTATGCAATACTGTACACGAAACAATAATTTTGGAACCCTCTCGAACAATATGTGAACACAGTTTGCTAAAATGAGAAATCTTTGTTTTAACTGACCGAAATATCTCTATACAGTAATAACACACTCTCTCTCTCTGACATGTGTCCTATTTAAGTTCACTTGTATACCTCCTACATCTGGTTAAAAGGTGTTGTTATTCGTGGCAACACACTCCATAACCTGAATCTGCAAGCAAACGGACAAAACCATCATATTATTAAATCACATCTCTTACTGGGCTTCTTTACCAGATTCTTGCATCGTACATGCTTCCCAGCCATTCAGCACAAATAGTTGTGAACTGTCCCTAAGCATCACAACTCACTTGTATTTCAATGCTGGCAAAACCTTCCCTATTTATTATTCGTTTTCAACATTGGTCGATTTCATGATCTGGATTTTGTGGTTAAAAGCTCCAATAACAATAGATAGATGGGAACATCTTTGCCACAAAAACTTGGCTTTATATAGTTACCTTTTCTCTATCTCTCAAGTGACTTTGTTTACGCTTCTGATGCGTTTCGGAGTACTGTATCTGCTGAATCTTCAGACTCCTTGCTTTACTGACATAGTCAATACATTATTAAAACACAAAAAAAAACATATACTTAACACACATTATTTAAAAATTAAGTGACACAACATGAAATGTAAGCTGTGCACCATAAACTGTCCAACGACACCATAAGAGTCGTCCTTCGTCCTTGGAGAATCATATGGTGGTGATCCTTATGTGTCGAGTCGCTTAATTTTTAAATAATGTAACAATTAGCTGTAACAGTAGCCGTGAGCAACAGGTTAACAATAAAAATAAATTTTAAACAACGTTTAAACAATTTTATTTGTATATTATATTATAAACATCAATTAATATATATTAAGTGTATATTTTTGCACTTCTATTATAAGGCAATATTAAAAGGACAAAATAAGCACAGTGGAACCACGCTAATTCGAATCTCAGGGGGAACTATAAAAATTTGAGGCTCGGCTATCATACTGTAGTTATCTTTGTTAGTCATAATTGTCGAAAGAGTGTTGGCCGGTATGCCGAACTGCTTCACATGACATTTATTTTTATCACCAGTGTACAATCCTTATAATTTTTAATTTGTCTTTGTACAATAGTGTTTTGTGCACTTATTTTGTTACTGCACAAAGCCTTATTTATAAAGAAACATTAACTAAAACACAAGAGAAACATTAATGACAGTCACTAAAAAGTACAGTAAATAAAAAGTCAAACCTCCAAATTCTGATTAGACGAGACAAATAGCGGGACATATATGGTGTGGGTTAAAAGTAACATGAATAGCTTTGAGTAACTGTGCTGTCTGACTTCCCATTCGATTTATTAGGACAATTTCGATTTGGCGAGATTTGTAGAGATTTTCTAACCCAAAACTTTGATTTACAGAGGTCTGGCCACAGATCCAGCAGACAGAAAAAAATCGAATTATCAAGGTATTTTTTGTCGAGCCTTCAATTTATAGAGGTAAGATAGGATGGGAGAAGATAGGCAAGTTCAAGGGGAATGGAAAAAATTCGATTCAGTACGGAATTCGACTTAATGAGGTTCGAATTAGCAAAGTTCCACCATAAATACAACTAATATTATTATTATATTAATAATGAAAGTAATTTAAAAAACAAACAAAAAACATGCAAGAAGAAAATATAAAATCCTATGTACAAAAATTATGCCATGTCTACCATCCTCTGTCATTGGGTCTGTGAAAATATTCGATATAATTAATATAAAACCATAGAGATTAAAAAGGGGGGGGGGGAAGAAAACAGTTGTATACACATAAAGATAAAATCATAAATTATTTTTAAATCAATAACAGTAAAATCTGGATACAGTTAGGTCTATTACATAGGGACTATTTGCGTTGTCCTATTTTGATTATATTTTGCCATCTGAAACAAAACAAAAAAATATTTCAGGCAATAATAGAGTATTAATTTAATATTCTAATTATTATTTGTACAATTAAAATTATAAATAATTTTATTTGAATCAAGACTCTCATAAAATGTATAAGATTTTATATAGTAATAAAAACATATATAGTAATATCATTAAAATATAGCTGGTCTAAAACAGTATAAAAATCATAAGATGATTATTGAAAACATATCAAATTTAGCTTTTAAAATACAAACATAATAATAAATAAATTATTTTTATTTTTAAAGTTACAGTTTATTTTAATGATCTATTTATATTCATAACTTACAATGATCTTTTGTGTAAATTAAGGGTTTTTCGGCTCTTGCGCTTTCCATTCACTTTCTCTTCCTTGGGAGTTACATAATGTCTTCTCTTCAAAATCTATTTGGAATTGTTGCATCTCAGAATCATATCGCTTCTGATCCTCATCAGCCATTTCATGGAATCTATCCTTCTCTATATCACTCATGGCCTGGATATAAAAAATAATAAATTGTTAAAATTGAAGAAAAGTTAAATGATTTGTTATATATAAAAACAATTTTAAAAAAATCTGTATTGTCTTAATAATAATGTGGGAAATACAATAAACAAACAACATGAATCTGACCCTATCACTATATCTTGAACTTCCATATCTGCAAGGTTGATATTTAGGATTAAATACAACAGAGACAAACGTACAATAGAGATATGATTTAAATGGGCTATAATAAGAGCCTATAAATAAATAAAAACACTATTGTAAGTTCCACAATATTTATTAAGGCTTATTAGCCTAGGTTTTGCCAGTTAAGGCAATTTAAAATAGACAAAGGAAAACAATATACACAAAACAAGGTACAACTGTCCAGTTACAGTTAGTTAGCAGGATTCAAGGTGCAACAAGCTTGAAATAGTTTTTAATAAATCGTTCATCCAATTTTATCAATTCAATCATTTACACAATTCTGAGTTTTTTTTAATACTCAATGTTAATAAATCACCAGAGCACTGAGGTGATTATATATGAACAAAGAAAAACCCTAAATCACAAAATAACACAACTACACAAACCGAATAATGCGTTTATATTACCTTATGCACAATTCGATAGCTCTGCTGAAGGGTGCACAAGGTAATATAAACGCATTATACGGTTTGTGTACAGTAGTTGTGTTATTTTGTGGTTTTGGGTTTTTCCTTGTTCATATATAATCACCTCAGTGCTCTAGTGATTTATTTAGCTCAATGTTTAGTAAGTCCATATTTTATACAAGCATTTTTGATGTAACCTTCTACCAGTATTGCCAAAATAAAGACTTTATTTTGTATATTTGAAAAATGATGTTATAATTTTGTAAAACAGTGTATATGTAAATTTATTGTTTCTTTTCAATGTTAATTTAATTCGACGTAATTTATTTAATCTTAGGCAAATATTCAACACAATTTATTTAGTCCATCCTCTTCATCAAATTAGTTTTTACTTCATTAATATTTCCTTTATTATTAAAAGAAATTTGTAACATATGCGTGTTATATCAAGCACGCTAATCGCCCATTGATTCTAGTTATTTATCAAAACCGTATTCTTTTCTTATTCACTGAAAAAAGTGTTTAAAATTATACTTGGATTAGTAATGCGGTATATCACTTGGTTATTACTCATTACCTGGTTTTTGAGTATATAAAGCAAATTAGATCGACTTTATCACAGAAAGTTGATCGTTAACTGTTTTGGCTCCTCTGAGACCAGACAGCCAGCCCTCAAGATTAAGTTCTCAGACTACTACTATCCCTAACAACCTTTCCTTAACTGTAGGAATGATTTTTGACCCCCGCTAACTTACTTTTAACCATTTTAGCCTTCTGATTGGTTATGTGAAAACCAATCGGGTAATTCTTTTATGAATTTAGCACTTCCTTCTTTTCATTGCATTATTATCAATTATTATTATTATTTTTCATTGTACAACATTGTTTCAACGTATTTAAATATATTAATTTAAAAATCTTAAATCTAAAATACAATTTGTTCCCTGGTCATTTCTATTATAATTTAGTTTTCGGCTAATCAGTAACATCACCCTTTCTCTAGACACTTATTAAACTTAATTTGTATTCACAGCGATCGCAACCGATTCTTCGTTTGGAAACATGGTTTTTCAACATTTGGTTACGTCACGTCCCACAAAAATCAAGTCAACTCTCGTTATTCAATATTCTTTGAATACTTTTTTTTTTTTTTTTTTTTAAATTATTATTATTACAACTGAGTACAAACCCATCTAGTAATTTACATTAATTTAATAATATATTCACTTTGAGGGAAAATAACCCATTGGTTTTATTCGTTTCAGTCTTCTAATTAAACCAGTTGTATCCATCAATCTGCGTATCTCCGGATGCTCATGTTGCTCAATGGGATGTCTGTGCTTGCTTGCTTGCTTTTTTTATTTCTTCTCTAACCGTATCTATTTTCAAATCCCTATGCAAGTTGTCATTTCTTATATACCATGGTGCATCAACAATACATCGGAGCACCTTATTTTGAAAGTTTTGTATGTTTTTTATGTTAGACTTCTTTGTACAACCCCATAGCTGTAATCCGTAGGTCCACACTGGCTTTAAGACTTGCTTGTATATGAGCATTTTGTTATGGATTGATAGTTGGGAATTCCTTCCCAGAAGCCAATACATATTTCTGAATTTTAATTTTAACTCTTGAACTTTCTTTTTACCGTGTTCCTTCCATTTCAATTTCACGTCCAAAGTCATTCCCAGGTATTTCGTGGTATTAACATGGGGAACTTGTACAGAATTGATTAAAATTGGTGGGTGATAATCAATCTTTAAGTTGGTAAAGTTAACATTGGCTGATTTTGTTTCATTAAAAACAATACGCCACTTTTTGGTCCATCTGCTCACCGCATTGGAGGCCCTCTGGAGCTTCCCTAATACCAAGGACCATTTTCCAAAGTACTGTCTCCTGTCCATACAAAATCTAACCAATCTAATAGGCTATGTGCCCTATTAAATTCTAACCTAAAACTATATATATAAAAAATTTTATATGTATATATATATAAAATTATATATATATATATATATATATATATATATAAAGAATTTTCTATCTAGTCTTACCTTCCATCTATTCTTACAATACTGGGAGAATTCCTCGAAGATAATATTTTCTCCTGGGTGATTCTTTATTTGTTCTGCACGGCAATCTTGGACAAAGAAAGCATATGCTGTCATGCGGCCCCTAGGCGCCTTTCTATTCCAACAATAAACAAATCAAACATATTTACATTAATTTGTATAATTTTAATTACGAAACAGCTGAAAGGATAAAATAAAAAGAATGGTGTTAAAGAAGAATATAATTCTAAGAGATAACAAAAATCTTATGTATTTTAAAGTACTTACGGGGGGGGGGGGATAATCTTATAATAAGAAATAAACAATTATAGCTTTTTCATTTAACAATAGAAATATTCCTTTTATTTTAAAATAAATGATTTTAACATAAATTAAATTCAAACACAATAGAAAATTAATAAATTTCACAAAAGGTTAAACGAACAAAGAATTGTCAAGATTATTTATTAATAGAGTTCATGTGTTCTTGGCTTATGATTGAAAATTGTTTATAAGAATCATTAAATATCTATTCTGATTAATATTATTTGAATAAAGTCTATTAACTATTATTAATGTATTCAACATTTTTAAATCTCACCAATCTTCATAGTACTGGTATTTAACAAATAAAACACAATTTTTCTTTTGTAAATTCTATAATTTATTTGGTCTAGCCGACCATGGTTTCGCCAGTTACGGCATTGACGAGGCTCTTACAAGACTAAATACAAATACACACAAGAACTATTATAAAAGGTTGAGAAAGGCAGGAAAGTCCCGTTAGCAAACAAAGCACAAAGACCCGGTGGAAAAACCCCCCACAGGTATTAACCAACCTTGAATAGAGGTTGAAGTAAAGGAGAAAATGACAAAAATTCCGTTTGGTCATTCAAAACTAGATTAGCATCATTACACAAAAGTCTCTTAATTTCTAAAATTTCCAAAACATTTAATTTTCTACTTTTTACGTTCACAAGTAGAATTTCAAAATTGATATTAGAATAAAAATCTGTCAGTGCATGATTTTTTAAATGGTTAGAAAAACTAGAATCATTATAACCTAACCGCCAACTCCTTTCATGCTCACCTAACCTACACTTAAAACTACGGCCTGTTTGGCCAACATAAACAGCATTACAAATACTACATGTCAGTTAGTACACACCACTTTTTAGCATTTTTTTCTATTTTATCTTTGGAATTTACTAACATCTTGCCTAAATTTTGTTTACAATAATAAGCTAGTTTACAGTTTTTTTTTCTTTTCTAAAACTTTACCAACTGCATGGCTAACTTTACAAAATAGTTAATTCTACGCCACTATTGTGTGGAATTATTAGAATTGACTATTGGGAAATTAAAGGATTTAGCATTAATTTTTAATTTTTTTTTTAACATTTTATCAATGAGATTACCTCATAACCATTATTAACGGCTATTTGTTTGATACATACAAGCTCAGCACAAAAATCATCATTAGACATTGGAATATTAATGAGGCGATACAACATACTATGGAAAGCAGCTAATTTATGATTATAAGGACGTTGTGATGTAACATGTATAATGTTGTCACTAAACGTAGGTTTCCTAAAAATGCTGAAATTATGCCTACCATCAATGATTTTAATTGTAAGATCTAAAAAATTAATTTGATTATTCTGTCCTACTTCCATAGTAAATTGTATCACCGAGTTAATAGGATTTAAATGATTTAAAAAACACTCAAGTTGGCGGTCAGTACCTTCAAATAAACATAAAACATCATCTACATATCTATACCAATAATTAATACAATGCTTAAACTTGTTATTACTACCATAAACTGTAGATTGAAAAGTATCCATAAAAATCTCAGCTAACAATGAAGATAACGGAGATCCCATTGCCAACCCATCAACTTGTGTAAAAAACTTATTTTGAAATTCATGCTGTCTAGCTTTCCTCACTATATTATTAATTATTTTCAGTGACAGTCTTCATCTCTTTGAGAATATCTTAATCTCTAGTACAAATCAGTTGGCACAAATCTAAAAATTCCTCCTTCACTAAAAATTGTTATTGATAAAACGCACAAATATACACAACACAGAGTTATTAGTGATATAAAAAAACAACATATAGTGTTGTTAGAGATCTATATTTACATAGATCTAATCCAGAAATAATTTGTTTGTTAACGTCAGTTGACATTTCATACATTTGTCGCATCACTGCGTTTCGTGAAAGAGCTATGTCCCGAACATATCAAAAGTTTTGTATTGCCAGCAATATTTATTAAAGATATATTCATGGTTTATCAAGTGCCACTTAACATACTACATACTTCTGCCAGCTACAATTGGCACACGTGCCTTGGGTTCGCTATCATTGGTCTATGCCATTCAGTAGTCTATTCTTTAAAAAAATTCAACTTGTTTAGGGCAATCTACTTGCATAATTTCGTATTTAAGCTGGATTTTGTAAGCAAGCAATCGCAAACATTTATGAAGTACATTCTGAACAGTTGTTTTAGGAATGCCAAGTTCAAACTGAGTCCAACAATAGACATTTTATGACTATTCAAACATGACTAACACCCTACATTATTGTCTGATATACGTGGTAGGCCTGAAGATTTCTTTATATTCACATTTCCAGTTTCTTTAAATTGTTTACATCAATTATGATCTTGTCTGTGGGTTGATATTGTAGGTAAATATGCTAATAATAATGTCGCATGTATCACAGATTTAAATTAAGTCAGGATTCCATAAAAATTTAACTTTATGTTGCACGGTCACCATTATTAAAAATGATTACTTTCGGGGTATAAGTGACAAGTGACAAGTGACAAATAACACGCACAGCACAACAGCATCTCCGAATGTGCACATCAAATTCATAGACATTTTTTTAAATTGGTTCATTATTGCTTATGCTATTTACAATTAAAATTATGTACACTTTTTTCAATGAATTTGTATATTTTCCAGAAAAAACAAGGACATATGAATTACAAGAATAATAGAGAATCTGCCACTATTACAAAAAAGATCATTAATAGACATGCCAAATTATTAACTTTATGATTAAAATTTAATAAAGTAATTTTTGTTAAAAATCAAGTTATTTACTTCATATTCTGTAATAACACATTATTGTGGAAAATATAAAACAAGATTTTTTTTTTTTCAAGATTTGTTATGATGTTGGAACCTTATATCATTATTGTATATTTTCATTACAATTAAAAAGATGTTGTCATAAAGTAAAAGAGAAAGTCAAGAAGGTTGGAGTCCAAAAGGGGAAAATATATGTTATTTAATATATTGCTACAAATACTTTTAAACATCATTTCATGCTAGAATTTGAATATTTTGACTTCAAATGTTCAAGTCAAAATATCCAAATTAAACAAACTTAAATAACTTCAATTTTCTTTAAATCAACTAATTTTTTTTATAAATTATTCCAAGCTTGTTCAAATTTCCATCATACATATGTTCAAGAAGAATGGTATTCATAGAATTACTATAATGTTGCTCCGTTATCATTGTTTTAATATTGTATAAATGATTAAGAATTTCATCTAATCTTTATGTAATTTTAAAATCATTTACATCAAACACCTTTGTTGTTTGAATTTTTCTTCATCTTCTTCTGCTTCACTATCATCATATTCTGGATAGAGGGTTTCTTGTTCATCAAAGACTACCTTGTCGCTCAAATCCTAAAAACAGAAATCAGGTTTATTTAGAAAATATATATTTAATCACATGGATTTATATCTAAGTTGTATGTCACTTAACAAATCTGTCAAGCAATGTTGATTATGGAAAGTGCTATAACTATTATATATATATATATATATATATATATATATATATATATATATATATATTCACTTTACCTTTTAATCTGTATACTCTTTTTATTGTAGATAGGACCTTCAATGAAACTGTACAAAAGATAATATTTTACGTTTAATTAATTACTAAAAAAATTGCGATTATCTTTCAAGCCAGTGTTTTTGTGTTGTGAGATGAATACAAACATGTTATATTGCTTTTTTTTGATAATCTATGTTTTGCCTTGAAATAAAGGATGTTTCAAAAAGAACGTTCAACTTCAAAAGGATCTAGAAATTTATTCTGATAACTTATAAACTCTGTTGAGGTGTAATTTTAAAACAAAACACATCAAGCCTGACTCATATATTGCTATAGTGTCAAATACAGTCACCAGAAGTGTCACTTTATTGTGGTTAAAAATTGTTACTTTCAATGGGTGCTGAACATGCTCGCTGTGTATTTATAAAGTGTATGGCCCATTCAACGATAGTGGCATTTCCGGTGAATGGATTTGATAATACGGCATTACTTTGTGTCAAACTTGATGTGTTTTGTTTTAAAATAACTCTTAAGCCGATTATGTTATCTGAATAAATTTCTATATGGTTTTAAATTTGTGAAGTTCTTTTTGAAACGCCATATAGTGGTGGCCATTATTTGCATCAAATTAAGTTATGGTATATTAATGGTTATGCATCATTTTCAACTTTCATACTGAACCATTTATAACATTGTTTTAAAATTTGGAAAAATTGAAGTGCAATAGATATTTCATTTTTAGCCAAAAAAAACAAAGTTAGATGTTTTTGTTTGTATTACTATCTGACACTATTAATATGATTTAAATATGACAGTCTATGAAATAGAGACTTCAAACTTAAAAATTAACCAAAAACATAAATATTTCAAATGAGAATTTTCTTTCTTAAAAAAATACATACAGTGCGAGTCAAAAGTATTGATACACCCTGTTAAATTTTAAATGGATAAAGATAGAAAAATGAAACTCAGAACACCTTTCTAGGAAATAAAAGTGAACTTTTTAGCCACTATTACAACTTTGCCCATTTCCCCAAAATGGGATTTTTGGGGGGCAGCTAAACATTTTTAAATATAAAGACCCATTAAGTGACACCTCATTTTAATGTCCTTGATTAAAGAAGAAGAACAGTGGAAACTAGAGCTTTCTATCTCAACCCAGTACAAAACGGCAGCTCATTGGTTATCTATTGGGGTTATTTACCACCTGAATTTGGATGTTCATATTTTGCCTCAATGAAGTTTTACTTAATTTCAATGAGCTGCCATTTTGTACTGGGTTGAGATAGAAAGCTATGGTTTCCACTGTTCTTCTTCTTTAATCAAGGACTGTAAATGATGTGTCACCCAATAGGTCTTTATATTTAAACATTTTGAGCTGCCCCCCAAGAATCCCATTTTGGGGAAATGGGCAAAGTTGTAATAGTGACTAAAAAGTTCACTTTTATTTCCTAGAAAGGTGTTCTGAGTTTCATTTTTCTATCTTTATCCATTTAAAATTTAACAGGGAGTATCCATACTTTTGACTCACACTGTATATGCAAGTACATAAGAACATAAGCCAATTAGCATTTTGAAAATTTTGTGGAAAATCATATAAAAGCCAATAATATCTTATTTAAAATTCAAAATAAATAATGCTACTTAAATATTAAACCTACAGAATTTTCCAAGTGTCTTAATAAAAGTAGGATAAACCACAATAAAAAATATATTCACTTTTTCAAATGATCTTCCTTTTCTCTCTTCATGAGGTTTTTGCACAAATTACACGTATTGAAAGTTAAAAATTGTATTACTTTAAAAAAATGATAATTAAAGTTTTCACTTCTGTCTACCGTCCCGCAACAGAAGTTTTTTGTTTTTGTTCCATGAGTCTAGCTTTGTAATATTGTTTAAGTTATCTCAAAAGATAGACTAAAACAGCAAATATTGAAGTAGCATTTTTTAAATTTTGAAGAGACACAGAGTTTAGACTTTAGATGATAAGAGATATAAAGTCCACAACTCTTGGTTGTTTGGACAATATAAAATATGAATTACTTGATTTTGTATTTCCCAACTTAGTGACAATGGATTATGTATTACCTGCACCCACCGCAATTGTAGATGAAGATGTTAATTTCCGCAGAGATAAACTTGAAACAAAACTTTAATGTTCATCATATTGATTTTTGTTTTCCTTGTAAGACGATGATGACAGAGAGATTTTTGTCATTAAAGGGAAAAATCTCTCGGTCATCATCACCTTATAAATTAAAGGAAGAAAAGACCCCCCCCCCCAAATAAGTTACTTTTCAGAGTCTGAAGAAAACAAGTGTCGGTCAAAAGAAACTGATAGGAAAGTTGAAAAAGAGCAATTTAACCCAAGACTACATGGAAAAACGTGTAGATACAGCTAGAGTCCCTTGGGTTGCCACACCTGTACTTAACGTAAATGAATCCCTCAGAGTACTTCATATTGAAAAAAAAAAAATGGAACTACAGACTTGGTGGCAAACCATGGTTAAGTGTAAGCTTATTTTTTTAAATTCAATAACAATTGAATCTCTATCCAAAATGTAATATATTGTATATCTATGATTTTGTAATGAATTTTAGAATCTAGATATATTTTTTTAAAGTTTTTTATTTTACAAAGTTGGGCATACTGTATTAGTGAATATCTTCAGGCAAACAGAACTGTAAAAAAATTCAAGATAGCCAAATGTTGTAAGAAATTGAAAAATATAAAGTTTATATAAATTATTTTAGAATATATAATTTGTATATGTACTCTACAACAGCCTACCTGTAAAACTACATAAACTGTGAAAAATGCAAACTAATTATGTTATCTTGTTGGGCTATATAAAAAAATCATATAAAATCAAATCTGTAACATAATAAATTTGACATATATCTATATAGAAACAAATCAGGGTAAAAGTTGAAAACACTTTTCTTCTTTTAAAATAATGAATTTTTTCAAGATTCCTTAACTTTAAAACCTTAATATACATACAAAATAATATTTTAACGTGCTATTCACTCTTGCACTGTAAAAAATGAAAAGTAACAAATACTCATACAAATAGATAATGTAAAATCTAGGGAATTGCCTTTGCCTTAGTAATTAGTTACAGGTGAAGGGCTTTTAGATATGTAAAATAAAATCTGAATCGGTTATTGATCGAACTAATAGTGTTTATACAACATTTTTGAAGGATTTAATTTTTCAATGAAATAAGTATTATGTAATTATTAAAGGATATTTGTTTAAATATAACTTTAAGCAACTTGTTCTTTTGTCAAAAACAGATTAAGTAAGTTTAAGGCTATTTTATTAATCTAACTATTATTTACATGAAATGCTATTTAACAATATGTATATATAGGATACAACATAACGAGTATTGAAATTGACAGTTATGATAAGTAATTGTCATGTCATATACTGTATAGTGGTAAATGATCTATAGATCGGCTCTGTTTTTGTTACAAGGATTTCTTATAAATTTTTTAAAAAATGATTCCTGTTTTTCTCAGTTGTTGGTGTCTGACCCATATTAATAGCAAATGAATGGGATTAAATTTTTATAGAGAGTAAGTACCTACATGGTAATTTTATCGAAGCCGTGTTTATGATATAGAGTCTAGACTTTGACTTCAGGAAAATAAATGTGAAAAATTATAAAAATCATTAAAGTTGATTTTCATGTATATATGGATACTGGGCCTGAAAGGATTAAAAAATACTTCATCTTTTACAGTTTGGAAAAAGGGTTGAATTGAAAATTGAGATGTAGAAACTGTTATATAATTACCAATTATACTACTTGTTACATATTGGATTATTTAATAAGTTAGTTCATTCAATAAGCTCAGTGGTTCAGTTTGTTTTAATGTAATACTCACAAACTACGAAACTACGATAATCATCAGCATTTCAGCAATGATTATATACAAACCAATACAGTGGATATTTATATATATTAACCCAGAACAAAAACAAAGTTGTTATAAGAATTACAGTTAATATAATCTTTCCCCATATAGCCAGATCTATATGAGCTTAGAAACCCAAAAGAACAAAGTATACACGAAGAATACTCACTTTGTTATCTCTCTCCATCAAATCCTAATTTGCCAGGGGCTGTAGCTTCCAGATATAAGGATTCCTGCCGCTACGTCAACTCGTGTGGTTTCTTCGCTTGACCTTCCTTAGCTGCTAAGCCCCTTTGGTACTCTACTGTGACAACTGGCCTGTCTACCGAATGTCCTCTCTGCTGAGAACTGTACCCGACCTCATTAATACCTATATACTTCGGCTCCTCAGTATATATGTTAGGAAATTACATTTTAACAATTGCCTAACATTCTTCATCTTGTTGTAACTATTATTAACCCTAATAGTATCATAAATCATAACAAATCATTACAAAAAATTTCAGTCTTTTCACTACTTTACCCACTATCTCATTATTTGTAAACTTTACGAAAAAGGCATAAGCTGCCAAGCAAAATATTTATGCATTACTATTTCCATGTTAAGACTAAGAGAAAAATTTGATTTGTGTTAAAAAAAAAAAACCCTTGTTTATATGGGTCGTATAAATATATACAATTTAGTTCTCAACATGCTTGGAAATCCTGTTTTGATCTAGTAATACATGTCTAAATTACTCGACCATTGCTATTATACTAATATACTCGACTTTTGCAAACAAGGGTTTATAGTTAGTCAGAGTGTAGTACCTAGTTAGATCTACACCTTTCTTCATCTAGTCTTGATTAAGATTCCTCTCATTCACCTAGGAAACTGTAGTGTTAGGATAATCGAATAGATGCTATTAGAATAGACAAATTATTCAAATAACTTTCGAATTGAAAAATAATGACTCATTTAATACACCACATCAGACTGTTAACTATTCCGATAAAATATTCTAATGTTAACAAATGAAGAATAATGACCATATTACATTATGAAATGGATCTAACAGTAATTTTCATTACTTTTGAGTTGTAAATGTTCATATAAATTAAACTATTCAACTTGCAGTGAAATGCATACAGTATTTAAATAAAATGAGATCTTTTAATACTATATTGCCAATAACATTAATTTCCATTTCATTATATTTGTGAGTTGGCGGTAAAACTGTCCATCTGCTAACATCAACATTTCCTAAAGCGCAATTCACATTACCAAGTCCTTCCTTGATCTGTAGTTCTTTTTAGTTAGGTAACGATATAAGAGTAGTTCGCACTTATTACACGACATGATTGATTCTAAATAATACATAGTAAATGATACGTAGTTTGACAGTTCTTAAAACAGAACTATTTTCCGCGCAGAGTAAAAAACATCGATAGACTTTACTTAAAAAGATGAAATGTGTTGAAAAAATTCAAAATGCTGTAAAACAATAATTTCAAATCGCTGTTTTCGGACAGAAATGATGAATTGGAAAACATAAAAGTGACTAGTTTGTTCAGAGTGATCGAAAAACCGCAATTTTGAAGGCGAAATGCCGAGATTCGCAATTAGAATCGATCGGACATGTTGCCTGCATATTTACCAACTAACCTTCATTAAAGTTTGTATTCAATACTAAATATTCGATAAATAGGTACTTACGTATTAATGCCACCGCGGCAAAAAAATTAATGGTTAGCAAGTATGGACAACCTAAACCTAAATTATTGATGAGTAAATATAAAATGAACCACTTTTTATAAAATCAAAACACTTTAGAAGCCAAAAAAAAACTTTTTTTAAAAGTGAAATATTTATTACGATTTTGATGGAAAATGAACCGATAAAGAATTCAAGATAGATTCAAAACTGTCTTTATTTTCTTTTAACTGATGCTATCGCCATATGAACTCTGCTAAATAAGACAAATGATGTCTGGCTGTCCCCCTATGTCTCTTATTCCTCCATTTAGCGCTGCCCCACATTCTCTCAAATGTTTGTGTATGAACTTCTGTATCAGGATCAATAAAATTGTATCTATGATTAACTTTAGCGTGATGAAATCCGTAGATTTCTATTCTGTTTGTTTGGTAGCCTTTCCAACTGTTAGAATAAATTGTGCTACCATCTGCAAGGTTTTCAATAATTTTATCAAGAAGGGTAGACCCAGTTCTATTAGGAACAGTGACAATAAATGAACCCTTTGTTTCTCTACATACACCACCAAACACCCACTGTTCAGGTAATAATCGACCACAATTATTTTTACGTTTAGAAAATAAACTTTCATCAATTTCCCCGATGCAACCTGGTCCACCTATCTTCTTGTTTGGTTTATTTACCATATCAAGGACACATAATTCACGCATGTAATTGTTCCAATCTATAACAGTTTTGTCCGATAAGTCAAGTTGCTTTTTGCAAAATTTAATTGACGTTAACTCCTCGCACCAGCAGTATATGAATCTCAAAGCTGAACAAAATGTAATTCTGCTAAACTCAAACCAGTTGTCTTTTCTAAGTCCCACTTGCTGATCGCACTGTCTTAGATTACATTTCCAAAAGTTACGTTTACCAAAATAAAGCTTCATATCATGAAAATTAGTACATTTTCGTCCTTTAGGTAAGATATTTCGATCCTGAAAAAATAAAATTGCGTCTCGTTCTGTTGTTGGCAAATCCCAAATACGCATTTTCATAACACTAAAAGTGGGGCTTTGCTTACTTTGCGATATAATTATATATCACAACAGATTTGGCCAGGTAGCTATATATATATATAAACATCTGGCCAAACATATATATAATTACCTGGCCAAACCTTTCGTAAGTTTATTGAAGTTAATAATTTGAAATTAGATCATGGATAAACATGAGCTTTAAAAGTGAAGTGCCGCCAATCTACGCCTAAAATTTTTGCGACAAATCATAAAATGAAAGTATATGAATCTAAAAGCTGAAAAAAATGGAATTCTGCTTCCCTTAAACCAGTTTGCTCTTTATTGGCGCAAACTTCTGCTGCGGTGGCATTAATATGTAAGTACCGAATAATAATATGAATCAAAAGATTTCTGATACTGTACTCCCTGAATAGCCACTCAAATAAAAAAGTAGTGGATACTTTTCTATTTGAATAGCTGATAACTAAGAAACTGTCAAGTCTCTCTTCTCTCTTCAAAGGATAGGTGTCTATTATATTATATACTCTGTTTTTCTTCTTTTTTTTTTTAAGCCCATGATTATTATCATGAGGATTTTTGCCTTTAACCACACAAAATATACACACTTACTTCTAAACTAAAACTAACCTTAAATATTATACTTTTAAAATTCAAAATACATTTCGTATGTTATTCACTTAACATGTTAAAAAGAGTTAACTAATTACTATTAAGTACGTTTAAAACGAGTAGTACAACAATTATAAAATTCACAGTAAATATATATAAATTTTAAATAATATACCAATAATCAATTCTTCACTCCCTACAAAACAACCTGTTTAAATGTTTATACTGTATTATATACTTTCAGTGCTTGTCAGATATTAAAGATAAACCTATTAAATAAAGATTTCATCCGTGACATCATAATTAACAGTACAGTATATAATATAATTATGTATGTGTAAGAAACGTATTTTATTTTTTGTAAATTCATACAATATATTAAATATTGAGACCAGATCATTTTAATTCTCCTTCATATTTAACTATTAAACTTCTTACAGGTTGAAAAAATGAAAATGACGAGGAAGATGAATATTGATCTTAATGTGTCTACGAATTCTTAAAATAAAAGTGTAAGTATAAAAATTAAAATAAATTATTAAAACATTTTGATAAGTTGATAAGAAAGTAGAAAGTTCCTTTATTCATTGTACTCCATAACTGGTGTCTAAACTTAGAGCATTTAACAAAATAATTATTTATCTTCAATTTAGCCTCATCACCTTGATCTCTAGCCCTCAAATAATCCAATAACAGCAGGAACAAAAAATATTTGATATTGACGTGAGTTTATTTGTACTAGGCGATGATGACAGAAATTTTTTTGCCTTCTTTAAAAAAAAAAAAATTAAGCAAACGATCATGAAAACGGAAATTTATTTAAGCCGCAAAAAACCAAGGTCGTGAGAGAGAAGCCAGTAGACAGCCTGACCTCGAAGAAACCAATAGGGACAATCTGGATTTACCAAAATGTTTTTCCGATGACAACGCTTGTCACTGTGATTATTATTTAGCAGTTATGTTCATTTAATTCAGTCGGAAAAATCATAGCATAAAAATTCTTTTTTTTATAAGTCAATGATGACCTAGAGGTTTTTCGCCTTTAAACAAAGAAAATAACATCTTAGCCTCATTAAGGGAGCTATTCTAAATGACAACCGAACGTTATTCTAGTTCTCCTATTGGTTATTGCCATCGGACTTGATTCGTGGGCGCATAATATAATATGAGAGTTTGTTACACTACTTGTGCAGAGTAAAGCCTACACAGATAGGCAGATTTTTATCAAATTTGGAAGTAGAAATTTTGTGGTTGTGTCTCCAGGTATCCCACTCTCTATTTAATTTGATCTATGACTAAAATACAATTTTACATCTTTTTTAAAAATTATGTTTTTAATAAAATTTTGCAATGAAACCTTTTTATAAATACTAAGGGTACAGCATCTTAAAAACCGCTGGTGTGAGGTCTATCATTACAAAACTATTTCAATTTTTTTAATATGAAGGTTTATGACCAAAATCAATGTTCCAAACAGTACACAAAAGAAAATTAATTGGAGAATGAAGAAACGTGAGGTAGTTACAGTGAGTGAATCTAAATATTTAAAATCACTGGTGCAAAGAGAAAAATTGACAGTGAATACAATAGGTTACAATAAGTGATTACACTTTGAATAGAGAGAGAGAGAGAGAGAGAGAGAGAGAGAGAGAGAGATAGATAGAGAGAGAGAGAGATAGAGAGAGAGAGAGAGAGAGAGAGAGAGAGAGAGAGAGAGAGAGAGAGAGAGAAATGCAATTCTCACTTGCTTCTAGTCTGTAATTTTCTCTCTCTCAGTGACTTTGAATGTCCCTTTGTCAAACCTACAAGGACGAAAGGATACCCTCTGGTCGTAAAAAACCTGTAAGATTGAATGTATGTGTGTAAGTCAGAGACAGTTTGAGAAAAAGAGAGTGTTACCATGAAACTCTTGTCAGGGTGTACCTGACAATAGGCCTCATTTTGAAGGGAAATTAAGGACACCCAGCAGTGGCTACCCTGCCCCTCGCTGGGTACGCCCATGGCTATTGTCATTACAACAAAAAATAATCCCACTTAGCCAAGCCATTTAGCCAAGCAATATCTGAATAGGGTTAAATTTGAAGGTGGTCCAAGAACCATACAATCTAAACACGTCTTAATGTACAATTCATCAGGGTCCAAATTTGGTAGCCCACAGTACTATTTATTACTCTCAGGTCAACTGTCTAGATTAGGCAAAAGTACTAATAAGAAAAATTAAGATATTTTTTTGGTATTTTTTTCTAATTTTACCCCCAATATAACCCAGTACGTTGATCTCGTTTGGGGGCATTCTAACTAATTGAATTTTGTGTTTCATTAAGAGTAATATTAAACATACCACGGTTTTGGGGAACGCCCACAAGGAGAATAACATAACTGAAGAATGACAACTAGTTGGAATGTCAACATTTTGAAAAATCAGTTACAGAAACGGTATTTCAGTTAGGTTTGTGCACCAGAAGACGGGGTGAAAAATGGGAGATGTAGACGAATTTTTACCTGGAGTCAAATCCCTGTCATGTGTATGACACACACAAGTAAACACATTCAATGATATTTTGGTTGGAAAATCAGTTGGTGAACCAGTATTTTAGTAAATTGATTGCAATACTCCATGGGTAGATCTACAACTTAGTTTTTTCAAAGGGAACAAAACCATCAAAGTTCTACCGTTTTACTTTTTAATGGTAGACTAACACACAAGCACACACATAAATTGAGTCACTCATTAAGTTATAGTGTGTTGTAAATTTTAAAATTTCAGAATAATGATAGACTCTTTGTGAATTTTTGAGGATTCTGTGATATGGAAGTTGTTATGCTCTTGTTAACCCCTTTGAAGTAGATTTTTTTAATGGTTACCTAATAAATAATACAAATGTTCACGTTGTGTAATTAATATTTCCACCACAGGTGAGTCCTTTCAATGTTTAATATATATTTGAATAGGGCAATGACGACAACAGTTATATCATTCCATAGTGTACCAAATTTTAGAGAAGCCCGCTGTAGGGAGCTTTTAGTACTAGAGGAATGACATCACCATGTCATACAATTACAACTAGAATATGGCGTCGGTAAAGACACCCCTAGTGTGCTTTGATAACCAATGTAAGCAGTACTACATGTTATTTGAGTTGAGATTTTAAGACGAAGAACCCTTGTGGTCATTATCCCATTATGTTACATGGAAATATGATACACTATATATTATATAATATCAGTCAAAAAAACAAGTGTACTCTGGTAGCCCACTACAGTACTACAAGTGAAAATGTAATACACTATAATATTAGTCCAATGTGGAATAAAGTGAATTATAATACATTACCTGTCCAAAACAATAGTACACTCCTCCAGCCAAAGGCACAGTTAGATGAAAATATTATACATTATACCTCAAAATATCTAAGGTTAACCTCGGTTATGATCACACCAGAATAAAACAGAAGTGCTCTCTGGTAGTCAACAACAATACTACAAGTTAAAATATAACACCACAAAATATCTCATGTTAACTTTGGTCACATATCATTCACAGCTCTGTTATTAGAGTTTATGATATACACAATAATATCTCAGGTTAACTTTGGTTACACAGATCAAACATTCTCAAGGCGGTGGGGGGGGGGGCTCATTCCATATCAAATCAACACAGGGTATAAATCTGATCACCTCAGAATTTGATGAAATTTGGTATGAAGGTTGTCCTCATATAGATTAAGAAAAAATGCCCATTTTTTTTTCAAATATCTCAAACTGTTTCAAAATTAGGGCTATGTAAAATATCCCAAAATCCACGGAAAAAAGTGACTGACATATTTTAAAATCATCATAGCTTTTCTCCTAATTGGCGAGAGAGGCAGAAATGGTGTCATTATACTCAGTTTTAAATGCTCTTTCTTGTGATGTATAACACAACATCCTTTGTCATAAATTTTTTTTAGACTCAATTCAAAATTTTGATTTTCTCAAAAAGAGCATTTTTTTTCTCAAAAAGGGGCAGGACCTAAGTCACTTGTTTGGCTGAATCTTAAATTGTTTGATCCTCTACTTATATAATGTAGAAAAAATACAACTTTCAAATTTGTTCAGCCATTTTTAAATTTTACTGCTCATAAGTCCATGGTCCTCTTCAAATATAAAACTGTGTCACTACTAATCCTTGAGGTACTATTTTAAAGGGGATGAGACAGAATTTGATGAAAAATTTTACTTGAAATGCTAGTTTTACAGTAATATTTCAAGAATAAATTTTAGGTCATCATAATAGGTGATGGCAGCCATGTTTTTGATGACCAAATTTTATGAAAGTAACTTTGCAATATCCCAAGAATAAATTTCAGGAAATGATCTCAATATCTAGTACATAGGAGTGAAAAACTGTCGGGTATATTCAGTAATACCCCGACTTACGCGAATCCAGAGTTACACGATTTTTGCATCAAATGATTCAATTCGTCCTTGAGCACTGTGTGTAACTTTTACCCACTCCACCCGTACTAGTGTTCAGTTTACAGTTTAGTTTATGTCATGGCGGGACGTGTTTCACAAGGAATCAACATATAAAGTTGCTACAAATTATTACTATAATATAGTATTTTGTGTTAGTTTGTATTGTGTGTTCATCATATCTACGGAGACTTGATAGACTCTACTATGTCATCCAAAGGAAGTGGAACTGATTCTTTTGCATGAAACAAGAAAAGAAAAACATTATCTTTGGAATGAAAACTCAACATTATCAAAGACTTCGATGGAAAAATAAAAATTTGTGAATTAGCAAAGAAGTTTAATCTAATGGAATAGACAGCCAGAACAATTATAAAAGGTAAAGAAAAATTCTTGTAGCTGTAAAAAATGCTCAATCTTTGAATTCAAGCATAATTTGTAAATGTCATGGTATTATCGCTGATGTGGAAACAATGTTAAAATTATGGTGTGATCAAGTGTGTGAAAAATTGTCCTGTTGATCAGAAGACTGTGTGCTCTCAAGCTAAGCAGATTTTTGAGAGATTAAAAGAAGAATCTGGGGAAGTGGCTAAAGATGAAATCAAATAAAACACAATATTTCTTTTGTAAAATTCTATAATTTATTTGGTCTAGCCGACCATGGTTTCGCCAGTTACGGCATTGACGAGGCTCTTACAAGACTAAATACAAAGCACAACATAACTATTATAAAAGGTAGGAAAATCCCGGGAGCTTCTAACTTTGAAAGCCTGGCTTTAGATTCAGAATTGGCTATAGTTAAAGATATTAATACTAAATACATGTGTGCTAATTTAATAAAAGAAGAATTTATATCTTGCAGTAATAACAAATTTAATAATAATGAAAACTTTGTCATTAAGAACATAAAGTCTAAGCTATTGGATAATAATCTAGTTATTACTAAAGCAGATAAGGGTAATTCCATTGTGGTTTTACCTTTAGAGGTCTATAGCAGTAAAGTTCAAGATTTATTAAAAACCAATTCTTTTGTGGAGTTAAAAAAGGACCCAACAAAGAAAAATAGTAATATTGTTAAATCTATGTTAGCACAAAATAATTGCATTTTTAGTCAGGCTCATGTTAAAACTTTACCTGTGATGAATAGTCTGGCTCCTAGATTATATGGCCTTATGAAACTACACAAACCGGATATTCCCATCCGCCCTGTAGTTTCCTTTGTACAGTCACCTTCATACAATGTAGCTAAATTTGCCAACACATTTCTAAAAAACATTTCTAGGTTCCAACCTAAATTTGGTTTAAAAAATTCTTTGGATTTGGTGGATAAGATTAAAGATGTCAAAGCCTCCCTTAACGCCAAAATTGTGTCATTTGATGTAAAAAGTTTATTTACTAGTATTCCGGTCAATGACTGTTTGACTGGTGTGCAATCTTTGTTAGATCGAGCTAAAGTTGATCCTTGTATTTCTATAGAATTGATGAATATAATTGAAGTATGTATTAAACAAAATTATTTTCAATTTCAAAATAAGTTTTTTGCACAAGTTGATGGGTTAGCAATGGGATCTCCGTTATCTCCGTTGTTAGCTGAGATTTTTATGGATACTTTTGAATCTATAGTTTTTGATAGTAATAACCAGTTTAAGCATTGTATTAATTATTGGTATAGATATGTAGATGATGTTTTATGTTTATTTGAAGGTACTGACCGCCAACTTGAGTGTTTTTTAAAGTATTTAAATTCTATTAACTCGGCGATACAATTTACTATGGAAGTAGGACAGAATAATCAAATTAATTTTTTAGATCTTACAATTAAAATCATTGATGGTAGGCATAATTTCAGCATTTTTAGGAAACCTACGTTTAGTGACAACATTATACATGTTACATCACAACATCCTTATAATCATAAATTGGCTGCTTTTCATAGTATGTTGTATCGCCTCATTAATATTCCTATGTCTAATGATGATTTTTATACTGAGCTTGTATGTATTAAACAAATAGCCATTAATAATGGTTATGAGGTTAATCTCATTGATAAAATGTTAAAAAGAAAATTAAAAAATAAGGCTAAATCCTTTATTTTCCCAATAGTCAATTCTAATAATTCCACACAAAAGTGGCGTAGAATTAACTATTTTGGTAAAGTTAGCCATGCAGTTGGTAAAGTTTTAGAAAAGAAAAAACACTGTAAACCAGCTTATTATTGTAAACAAAATTTAGGAAAGATGTTGGTAAATTCCAAAGATAATATAGAAAAAATGCAAAAAAGTGGTGTGTACAAACTGACATGTAGTATTTGTAATGCTGCTTATGTTGGCCAAACAGGCCGTAGTTTTAAGTGTAGGTTAGGTGAGCATGAAAGGAGTTGGCGGTTAGGTTATAATGATTCTAGTTTTTCTAACCATTTAAAAAATCATGCATTGACAGATTTTTATTCTAATGTTAATTTTGAAATTTTACATGTTAACGTAAAAAGTAGAAAATTAAATGTTTTGGAAATTTTAGAAATTAAGAGACTTTTGTGTAATGATGATAATCTAGTTTTAAATGACCAAACGGAATTTTTGTCATTTTCTCCTTTACTTCAACCTCTATTCAAGGTTGGTTAATACCTGTGTGAATGACCTGTGGGGTTTTCCCCTGGGTCTTTGTGCTTTGTTTGTTAACGGGATTTTCCTACCTTTTATAATAGTTATGTTGTGCTTTGTATTTAGTCTTGTAAGAGCCTCGTCAATGCCGTAACTGGCGAAACCATGGTCGGCTAGACCAAATAAATTATAGAATTTTACAAAAGAAATATTGTGTTTTATTTGTTAAAATGGAATTCTATCAAGTACCGTCGGTCATCAGTGTAAACAATATAAAGATGAAATGTTTAAAGTTAGCAACGGTTGGTTCAGCCGATTCAAAAGTTGCTGAAATTGGCATAACATTGCAAAAAGTGGAGGCGGCTAGTGCTGATAAAGAGGCACTGTATCTCTTTATCCAGAAAAATGAAAGTTACGATAGAAAAAGGTGGCTATACTAGCCAAACCATATTCAACATGGATGAGAATGGGCTGTTCTGAAAGATGATGCCTAAAATAACTTTCTTCGCATGTGAAGAGAAAACCTTTCTAGGTTTTAAGGCCGCCAAAGATAGATTAACAGTGATGATTGGCGCAAATGTCGCTGGTGATTGTAAGTTAAAACCTCCTTAGTTTATCGCTCAGAAAATCCAAGAACATTAAAAATAAGTCTAAAGCTGGCTTGCCCGTGATTTGGAAGTCGAATCGCAAGGCTTGGGTGACAGCTTCTCTTTTTGAGGACTGGTTTGGTCATCACTTCATACCCGAAGTCGAATATTATTGCCAATCCCATTTAAAGTGAAGCTATTAATCGACAACACACCAAGGTCATCCTCCTGTTACTTTAACTAATTTTGATCCACGTTTGAAAGTTTATTTTTGCCACCAAATACAACCAGCTTGATTTAACCGATGGACCAAGGAGTCATCAAAACATTTAAAGCTTATTACACGAGACAAAACAACGAGCTTTCTGTTAAAGAGTTTTGGAAACAATTCATTGTTTTAAATGCCGCGAGAATCATTGGACATCTTGGAATAAAATTTCACAAAAAACTTTAAAAGAAGTCTGGAAAAAACTGTGTACATTTTTTTTTCACCACTGAAATTCAGGCAGAATCTGAGGCAGGTGAAATATGATTGAAATTGATTGGTAATATGATTGAAGAAGTTGTTAATCTTGTAAGACAAATAAATTTAGAACTAGATAGTGATGATGTTCATGAACTGCTGGATTCACACAATCAGGAGTTGACAACTGATGAGCTCATAGAAATGCGTGAGCAAGAACTCGACAAACGTGATTCTTTGGACCCAGTTCAATTAGAAGATAATTGATGGTTGGAAACTTGACAGGCCTCAGCAAAGTGAACCATTGGCCTCTAAGTGGCAACAGCTCAAACAGAAAAATTAGGTAGTCATACTTTCTGGTAGTTTTCAGAATAAATTACATATTTTATTAGATTTTTCAAAATTGAAAGGCTGTTTGAAAGATCTTTTTTTTTGTAAATCTATATGTGAAAAAAAATTTGACATTTAATCTTACACGGTACATCTATTTTGTTTTTTTTTTATGAGATAAATGCAAAAAAAAAAAAATAATGGTCGATCAAAGTACTTAACCAGCCGTACTATGCAATGTAATAGAATCCAATCCCTTAAAAGTAATGTCCAAAAGTTGGTATTTTGGCCCTATTAGGAAGTATTTAGTAGATCAAGAGGTCTTATTCATTAGAGTAAGTTAGTTTAACAGGTTTTCTGAAACTTGTAAATTGTGTATATCACTACTTTCTTGACGTCATCTAGACCCTAACTGGCCTCAAAGATGTCTATAAAAAGGATTCCACTCACTTCATACGTGTTAGTATCTCCACCCTGGCAGGCCTCGAAGATGTACATGTGTGAAGGAGCCTCTATTTACTACGCTCATGTCTGTAACTCGGCCCTACCAGATCCCAACTATACAACTACAGCATTACTTCTCTTGGAAGATCAAGATTCCAAATTACTTTTTTTTTCAATAACTTCGCTGTTTTTATCATCGTAGAGAAATGAGGTTGGTCCTTTATACAACAACCTCACATCTTAAAATATTAGAAATTTGAGACAGACTAGTTTGGACGAGAATTTCCAAGAGCTCATTAATAATGCCCCTCTATTGAAATGGCTAACAAACTGCATCCTGCCCAAACTTAATGGTTTGTTTCTCATTTAACCCTTTTAGGACCATCTGACGATATTTCGTCAATTTTAAAATATGCGCAAAAGACCATCTGACGAAATATCGTCAAATTATTTCAATGCGTAAAAGACCATTTGACGATATTTCGTCATTTGCGAAAAAATTAATTTCAACGTAATTAAATAGGTAAAATTTGTAATAATTCAAAAATGAGGTGAAGTTACTTTTAATTGTTATTATTAATTTGTTAATTTGCTCGACTATAGGGCGCCAGGTTTGCTTTAGCATACCAATTTAGAAAAAGAATGAATTTAATTATTTAAAAGAAAGAAAAAATATTTGGGGTCGTAAGTTCTTTTCACAGTGTACTTACAGTGATATTTGGTATTTAATGAAAACACTTGTCTCTGAAATGTTAACATAAAGATTTATTAAACTATTAGACAGATATAAAGTTTGAATAGTCATATTCAACATCTTACACTAACACATCCTATCAAATTACTCCTATTAAAATGATATTGATAAGAAAAAGATCTGAATAAAGTTTATTTACTGACGTTATCTTACTTGTTGCAACATACAAATAAAAAATGAATTTAATTGAAATAAGAATTGCATCCTTTTAAATTAATGCAAGTTATATTGTTTTACTGCATATCAGAAAATTTATAATTTGTTTTCTTCATAAAGTTTTAAGTTTAAGGATTTACCCTTTTTTATTAAAATTCTAATCATCTATATATTCTATATCTAATATTGAACAACACAAATTCTATCAAATTCATACATAGTTTAAAAATAGGAGTTTCTGAAACGTGGATACCAAACACGTTATTGTTTCGTTGAAAACACTTTGAATCCGTGGTTGACTTCTCCTATTGTCCAAGACACCATGATCCCGCCTCGTGGAAATGCTCTCTCCCTTATGATGACATCCTCGAATCGTTTCTCCCTTTGTTTTATGGAATTCATATTTATTTTCTGTTTATTAAAATGAAAATTAATATTCATTTAAATTAAAATTTCTTTTGATATTTTTCACAAATAACAGTCTTGTCTATAAATATTATCAACTCAGCATTAACACTGAAACACTGAACGTTCATGTCTCATTCTACAAGTTTATACATTGGTTTAAAAGTTCACTATTTGTAACAATCACGTTCAATACTTTGAATATGGGTTTATAGTCCTATTGTCCAGAAAATATTCAAAACTCAAACCTTTGACTCATGGAAGCCATTGCAAAGAAAAACCGCATGGTAATTCATTCTACTATATAACAAAGTCTCTCGTAAAGTCAGTCTCTAACAATTCTTTGTACACTGATTTTTCACTGTCTATACCTTATGTCAATATCAACTCTATTGTCCCTTCTAAATTATAAAATCTTACATTCTATCGGTTTTTTTATTGTTCTATTTGATAACGCACAAACGTCGAAATACGTCTGAACCCTTCAATCACTGAACTGAGACTCTTTTAGAAATAACCTGTCACTCCTAACGCTGGACTCAGACTGCCGTTACCATGAGGCAAATTCTCACTTCCGAAAAGCGTTCCTTCCGGTCACTGTTCAACATTTTACCGCACTGCCGTAAAATACAAATAAATTACATTTTATAACAAACAAACTAAATTACATTAAAATTAAACATCATAATTCATACTGTTGTCTTGAAAATCCATTTTTCTTTTATTAATGAAGTTACTACATTTAATTTATTATTTGAATCTCTTATCTGTTTGGCTTAACCGCGTCTTTTAAATGAGTCTATTTTAATATCTGACTTTTCACATTGTCACAAAACCCCACAAGGTTTGTATTTCAATACAGGTATTGGAATACAAAGCTTTTATATATATATATTTCAAATCGAGAAAGAAAAAAAATTTTTTAATGGATGTTCAAGACATTTCATTTCAGAAGTTAAGGACCTCATGAAAGATAAGCATCACTAGTATACTTAAAATTAAGAAAGATTCTCTTTTTACATAAAAATTAAAAAATCTATTTTATTAATAATCCTATTTTACTATCTCAATTTGTTTGCGTTATATTAACTCATTGGAAAAAAAAAAAATAATACGAATCAATTAGTGCTAAGTCTTATCTCTATTTATACAATAAAACCCATCATCAGTTTCCTTTCCAACCTTGTTGGCTGAAACTTTCCATCAACATTTTTTGTTGACAGGATCCCGTCACTCAAAGCTTATCTCCCAGACAGCCGTCTATATACTTTTTCTCGTCTCATCCTCTTTGCCAAGACGACATTTCTACATCCTTTGAAAATCTACCTTTGACTCGAGATATTCATCTGAATCATTTTTCAATTAAACACAATTACAATTTAAAACTTCTCATTATCATTAACACCATTACAAAATTATTTACTTATTACTCAACATTACTTCAATTTACTTTAAAACTTTTCAATTATCATCTTATATTATTATTCATTTTAGTTTAAATCCAATAACTATTTATTCTTACTTAAAATCTCAATTCTCCTTTGTCTTGCTGGGATAACATGTTAACTACTGATTCTACAATTACCAAAAACTCTTTTCTTCAACTAAAATTGAAAAATATAATATCATCATCATCAAAAAAAAATAAAATTACTTACAAAACTCATCTATTTATTTCAAAATTACTTCTTTACCATTGTATCATCTCTCAGTATTCTATCTTAAAATTATTTCCATCTTATCTTTCATATTTTAATAATCAAAGTTGCATTAATCCCCAAACAAATTCTTCATAATAAAAAACTCCTTATTATTTACCTATATTCTTTCATAAATAATCTCCTTATTTCAACGTAGCTTCCTTTAAAAATCATAATAATCGCCGTATTTCGTAGAATTCCTTAAATCTCCTCTTGTTTCATTAAAATCGTCGCATATTTCCTTTATTTCATTAAAATCGTCGCATATTTCCTTTATTTCATCGCAGTACTCAAAAAACCTCTTAAAAACTAAAAAATTACCATTAATGCAACCTAACTACCTTCTTTATAAAAGTTTCTTAACAGAACAACTTCATTTTAAATACCACTTTACTCAACAATTCTGTAAAGTCATCATCTTCATATAAAACTCAAAAAATCTCTCATTTAAACTACTTCATATTAAAATCTTCTTAATCATCTATTACTTGTATATAAAAACTCAAAAAAATAAAAAAAATTATCATTGCTTTCCCAGCTAACACCTTATTTCATCAAAATCTTTAGACACCTTTATCAAATAACTTCTCACAATCATCTATTGTTTTAAATTCAAACCTTATTTATTAAAAAACGTTAATTCTTTTATTTTATTTATAAATTTCATCAAAATCTCTCTTATTATTTTTAATTTATTACTCCTTCCTTTAAAAAACAAAAACTTAACCTCCCTCATTCATTATTTATTTTAACATCAAAAAAACTTAAAAACTTAATTATTATTTGTCTTGGCAAAACTCACATAAATTCTCAAACTTTAAACAACTATTCTTCACATTCTCAAATCACAAATCACTTAAAACTAACAATTTTTTATCATTTTATTATTAAATAATTCTTAATATTTAAAACATCAAAACATACAACTTATCGTTTTACAATTTAACATCTAATTACCTACTCTAATCAGCTAATCAACATTTTTACAATTTTATAAAACTTTTCGTTTCATTCCAAATAAAAACTCCCTTCCTGTCACGTCCGGTTTATTTCTAAATATACAGATCGATCACTTCTATATATATCCTACAATTTATTTACCTTCAACATCTGTCTAAATTTTTTGATACATGAAGTTTTTCATGTAATAATGTCACACTTATTTATTATGCATTTTACCTCCCTAACCTCTCCTACATAGGTTCTTCTAACCGTCTACTTTATACCGTGCATACTTCTAATTGCTCTTTAGACTCTTACACAGAGTAACATGTTGTGACGTTGAAATGTGCAGTGGTTGAATACAATATCCCTACTTGATTCAAGATAAAGCCCAAAACACATCTCTATTTCACAACACGCCCTCTTATGCAGTCTCAGAATGCCTTATTCTTACGAATAAAACATTCTATTTTAACTACACAAACGCTCAACCATCCACCCAAAATGTTCATGTACTCCTTAAATGCATTTACACGAAGAAAATTTTAAAATTCATAAAAAATTTCATTAAAATCGTTTCATCCGAAGTTGAAATAATGTTTATTTTTACCAAGTTTATTACTAGCACCGTCGATTTTCTGTTTATGTAATCCTTTCTAGATGTTATTATTCAAATTCAAAACGAAAATTTTATTTTTAAAGTTTATTCTAAATTCTTCACTCAGAAATTTACTTTTAATTCTATTAAAGTTATTTAAGTAATCTACTTTTGTTCTTATTTACTTTATTTAAAACCAATTATCCTTTATTTAAGCAGTTTTTTATTTGAAAACGCAAGTTAATTTTCGATTATACGTCAAACGTTTTTTATTTTCCTAGACAGCATTTTGGTAACACCCTATATTTCGTCTCAATGTCATGCATAGGAATTTATACCTGACTAAGGAATAAACAATCTCCCCTAGCTGTATGAAGCAATATATCTGTCTACTGATAAGAAGTGAACCTTTTAGCTCCAACTAGATTCTATTTCTCTCGTCATTATTGAATATTTTATTGAATCCACCTCCTTAATATTGAATACTATTTCTTCAACGTTACTCTGAATCCTCGCTTCGAACTAACTATCTTATCTATGTCACGTAAAATCAATATTTATTCCTTTCATAAACATACAGAGTTATTTACTAACAATCTTGCAGCTCCAATGATCCTCTCATCTAGCTAATCTGTTTTCGTCACGTTTTCTAAATATTAAGATCTTAATAAACATATAAAGTTGTTTACTGCTATAATCCAGCGTCTTTACTTTACAAATACCTAAACGTTTTCTAAAACTAAACTCTTAATATTTTACGCTTGGCTAATAATTATTTTCTATATTTTTGTCTCAGCTTACAAAATTCATTAGTACACACAAATTATTAATATTCATAACTCTTAATTATCTATTTTCAAACTTAAACTTATTTATTAACAAACTTCTTATTCTAATAATTATTTTTCAAAATCTAGTCCGTGTGTTTATAAAAAATGTCTTTACATTTATTATTAGTTGTTCCAAATTTCAATTGATTACTACTCAATTATAAATTATACATTTTTTACGATGGTTCCCAGATTGGTGAAAGATTTTAAAATACATGATTTGATTTTTGTAAATATCTCTAGCGTTAAATACCTCTGTCCACATGGACAGTTTGTCTTGCCCAGTCATCACAACAGACCCTTTCCTAACAAAAGATCTCCCTTTGTTATTGTCTCGGAGTATTGACAAAATACCTTTCTCTTTCTCTCTTTCAAACATATCATCACCCCTCCTTCTCTCAAACATCCTAGAATCTAATGACCTAATTTCAACATCTGCTCGTTTAGGAATTCTAACCCCACCATTCTTATATACTAATACAAAGCCTTCTTTTACTATTTCTACATTTTTACTTTCAAGATTATATTTAAAGTTAGATTTCTCACAAAAACTTTTAATTTCTTGTTCTTGGGTTTGAAAGATACTCTTAAATTTTATCATTACATAATTTTCAAACTCTACATTTTTATGACCCACTTGTTTTTTAAAATAAACAGCTGATACCTTCGTTATTAGATTATTTACTTTTACTTTGTTTTTCAAATTACTTATACCTATTCCAACCCCACTAGACATATTAATTTCAACATTACTTGTTATTTCTAGATTTACCTTGTTACCTAACCCATTATTCATTATTTTAGAAATTTCTTGAACACAATCATTCACACAATTGTCTTCAATTATTATTAAATCATCTGACATCTCTTTTGTTTCATTAAAACTGTTAATTTCTACTTCAGCTACTGTTTGATCTAAATTGTTATCCAAATTATTAATATTTTCTATCAAAACACCTTCTACATTATTTATCCGTTCAAATTCTACTTTTTTCTCACAATAGCTTATTTCAATTTCTACTTTATTATTAGTTTCCATTACATTAATTTCCATTTTAAGATTCTGTTCAAATTTTACATAATTTGGTTTTAATTCAACCCTCATTTCTTCAAATTTTTTACACATTGCTTCTTTTAAGTTTAAATTATCTTGTCTTAGTTCTAATTTACTCTGTTTCAGGTCATTATCTATCTTATCAAGTTTGACATTATTCTGTTCAAGTTTAATATTAAAATCTTCTAGTTTAGCATTGATTTCCAGCTTATTTTGATCAAATTTATTACTTATTTCTTTTAATTCCAAATTGTTTTGATCAAACCTATTATTTATACATTCAAACTTCTTATCATTATCTCGTTTAAATTCTAGAATATTCTGTTCAATTTTATTATTTGTTTCTAATCTACTTTGTTTAATATCATTACTTATACATTCAAATTTTTTATCATTGTCTAAACTACCCTGATCAATTTTATTGTTTAACACTACATTGTTTTGCCTTGTTTCTTTCATCATTTCTTCTAACATTCTCATTACTTTATCATCTCTATCTACTTTATCTTGTTCACCAATCCTAACCTGTTCAATTACCCTAACCTCTTCAGCTCTTAATTCCCTATCTGAATTTTCTTCTACTATTTCTACCCCTGATGTTTCTACTAATTCTTTATTCATATTTTCACACTGTCCTTTACTATCTAGAATCCTATCACTATCAAACCCATTAAAATCCGAACCTGAACTACTAATTTTACTCATACTTGAACGTCTACTATTACTATTATTACTTATTTCTTGATCTAAAAAATTTTGTGCAAATTGTTCATTTGTTTGCTCATTACTTTGCGATTCCTTCTGTAAATTATCAAAAATATCCCCCGTAAATTCTAATGACTCTATATTATTTAAAGAATTTTGATTTCCTAACTCTACCTGTTCCTCACTATTATTAACATTTACAATTTCTGACTCCATTTTTATCTTATTATATTTAACACAAAAAATTTTAAAAAAGAATCTTTCTTATTATGATAGAGAGAGTCCTTACCTTGATTTTAAGAGTTCTCATTACCAAAATCACTGTTTATTTCGACTAAAAAGGCCCACAGTTGCGGCGACATTTGTAATAATTTAAAAAATGAGATGAAGTTATTATTTAATGTAATTAATTTGTTAATTTGCTCGACTATAGGGCGCCAGGTTTGCTTTAGCATACCAATTTAGAAAAAGAATGAATTTAATTATTTAAAAGAAAGAAAAAATATTTGGGGTCGTAAGTTCTTTTCACAGTGTACTTACAGTGATATTTGGTATTTAATGAAAACACTTGTCTCTGAAATGTTAACATAAAGATTTATTAAACTATTAGACAGATATAAAGTTTGAATAGTCATATTCAACATCTTACACTAACACATCCTATCAAATTACTCCTATTAAAATGATATTGATAAGAAAAAGATCTGAATAAAGTTTATTTACTGACGTTATCTTACTTGTTGCAACATACAAATAAAAAATGAATTTAATTGAAATAAGAATTGCATCCTTTTAAATTAATGCAAGTTATATTGTTTTACTGCATATCAGAAAATTTATAATTTGTTTTCTTCATAAAGTTTTAAGTTTAAGGATTTACCCTTTTTTATTAAAATTCTAATCATCTATATATTCTATATCTAATATTGAACAACACAAATTCTATCAAATTCATACATAGTTTAAAAATAGGAGTTTCTGAAACGTGGATACCAAACACGTTATTGTTTCGTTGAAAACACTTTGAATCCGTGGTTGACTTCTCCTATTGTCCAAGACACCATGATCCCGCCTCGTGGAAATGCTCTCTCCCTTATGATGACATCCTCGAATCGTTTCTCCCTTTGTTTTATGGAATTCATATTTATTTTCTGTTTATTAAAATGAAAATTAATATTCATTTAAATTAAAATTTCTTTTGATATTTTTCACAAATAACAGTCTTGTCTATAAATATTATCAACTCAGCATTAACACTGAAACACTGAACGTTCATGTCTCATTCTACAAGTTTATACATTGGTTTAAAAGTTCACTATTTGTAACAATCACGTTCAATACTTTGAATATGGGTTTATAGTCCTATTGTCCAGAAAATATTCAAAACTCAAACCTTTGACTCATGGAAGCCATTGCAAAGAAAAACCGCATGGTAATTCATTCTACTATATAACAAAGTCTCTCGTAAAGTCAGTCTCTAACAATTCTTTGTACACTGATTTTTCACTGTCTATACCTTATGTCAATATCAACTCTATTGTCCCTTCTAAATTATAAAATCTTACATTCTATCGGTTTTTTTATTGTTCTATTTGATAACGCACAAACGTCGAAATACGTCTGAACCCTTCAATCACTGAACTGAGACTCTTTTAGAAATAACCTGTCACTCCTAACGCTGGACTCAGACTGCCGTTACCATGAGGCAAATTCTCACTTCCGAAAAGCGTTCCTTCCGGTCACTGTTCAACATTTTACCGCACTGCCGTAAAATACAAATAAATTACATTTTATAACAAACAAACTAAATTACATTAAAATTAAACATCATAATTCATACTGTTGTCTTGAAAATCCATTTTTCTTTTATTAATGAAGTTACTACATTTAATTTATTATTTGAATCTCTTATCTGTTTGGCTTAACCGCGTCTTTTAAATGAGTCTATTTTAATATCTGACTTTTCACATTGTCACAAAGTAATAAAACTGTTATTTTTGAAGACTAAATAATGTCATTTATAATAAATGTAATAATCATTATTAACTCATAATATGAATAAATATTTTAAGCTAGAATACGAGTAAAATTTAGAAAAAAGGTTAGGTTTTAATTTTTTCTATATTTTTGTTGTTTCTGTACTTATCTTTATGAAATTTTCAGGATTAATATAGAACATAATAAAAATGATAAAAATCAAGTTTCCCACAGTAAAATTTTTGTTTGTTTTTAAAATAGAAAAATTTGAATTTAAAATTTAAATATGAAATTAAAATTTTTTTCCCAATTTTGGCGTTTTAAAATTAAAATATATATTATTTCAGCTAAAATGTTCATTTTTAAAAAGTCCATTTATTTATCTTCAATTCAAAATAAATTCCATTTATTTATCTTCAATTCAATTTTTAATTCCATTTATAAATAAAAATATTTTGTGACTTTTTAAAAAAACTTGCCAAATAAGTCTATTCTTATAGTGTGCAGTTTTTAAAACCTGTTGCCGAAATTCAGATTACACTTTTTACACACCCCCTGAAAAATGGTTGGTCCTAAAAGGGTTAAAGCATGATAATTAATTGTTAGTCCATATTATAAACTAATAATTCTTTTTAAACTTTGTGATTTTTCACCATTCATATATTAACAAATGCCATACTACAAACAGAACTTCCGACTTACTTGTAAAAGGATTGTGTGAAAAGTACAACAAAGGTGTAAACAAAATGTAATATTCCAAAGCAACGAAATCAGGTGAATCATATCCTGTGTCATTTGTGGAACTATTTCTATCAAATCTAGGCAAAGCCAATTTTCAAAACATCAAAGGTATATTATATGGATCAAACAGATGTGAACTCAGAGTTTGGTTAAATGATTTCATTATACGTAGTGAATGTTCTTGTTTTATTAATTGTTAAATGAAAAATGGTGTAATCTTTTTTTTTTTTTTTAATTATTATTATGGTGTCAATTTGATTTATTTTTAAGAAGTATCTTTTGAAATATTTTGGACGTTTTTTACCATTTTGTTTTATGACTATTTCATATTAAGTAATAATAATTTATTTGTATATTTTGATTTTAAGTAGTTTGTATCTTTGATTTTTTTTGCTGTATTGTATATGAGGACTTAATGGTCCTAACTTCGCCCTCAAACATAAAGCAAATCTATCTATTTATCTTACTGCTAAATAATCCATAACTAAAGCATTCACTGATAGTAAAAAAGTGCTTCTTGAAGACCTCCGAAAATACAGAACTGCTCCTAGAAATAATAAAATACATTTTGAGGTTCTTAATCTCTCTATAGCTTCAATAAGAACACTATATGTGTGGTTCCTAGTTAATCGTAGGCTACATCATTGACGTTGCACTGACGTTTTGCAGTAGCCTTACTTAAAAAACAAAAGTATTAAAAACCTACCTATGAATTGTGGTATTTAAAATAAAACAGATATTTTCATAAATATAAATTAAACTTATTATAATTCTTTAACGATTAGTGTGTAATATTCTTAATTTTAATTTTTTCAATTCTTAATTGCCACCCTCATTTTCCAATGGTTTACCCATATGAATCTCCACTATTATGACTGCCAAGCCACCACTTACTATACTATCAATCAAAATAAAATATTTAAAAAATAATTTTAAAACAATTTTATTTGTAAATTATTATTAAACATTCATTAAAAACATATTCTGATCACAAAAATATATTAACTAAAAAAAATATCAAAGTCTTAAGTGTAAAATATTTGCACAGCAATTAACAATATATTTGCACTTGTAATATCAGGCAATATTAAAAGGACAAAATTAGTTTAATAGTTTTAATCACAAATAATAAAGCAAAATAGAAAAAAAAACATACATGGAGAGAGTATAAAACCCTATATACAAAGAATTTACAAAATAAAGGTAAAAATATCAACATTCAGTAGGCATGAATAAATTAAAATCGCGTCTGTATAAAGTAGGTTTATTATTATTTCAAAATGGCTGAAAAACTACAGCAAAAAGATAAAATATTTCTCAAAAAAGAGAATTTACTCGTTATGTTACTCATAAAGTATTGAAAAACATTTTTTTTCATAACAATATGTTAAATATTATTTTAAGTAATACTAACCTAAAAAATCTGACAAAAATATTGTATATAAATAGTATAAAACCGAAAAGATGGAAAAAAAGTTAAATACATAAAAATAAAATCATAAATATTAGTATAAATTAGTTTTAAACAAAATACAGTAAAATTTGATGACATACCAAACTAGTTAATAAAATACACATTAACTGAATACATTATTTAGGTTTATCACGTATGTACTATTAGCAGTGGCTTATGTTCTATTTCGCTTACACATTGCCATCTGAAACAAAACAAATAAAAATTTCAGGCAACAATTTAATATTAATGATAATATTTTTATAATTATTTGTATAATTAAAACTATAAATATTTTTTCCTTTGAAACAAAACTCTCACAAAATAAAGAAGTAAATTCCTGACTAAATTAGTGGTTATTCATCAAACACTGTAACACTACACTTACCGAGTGTTTCAAAATGAATAGCGGGGTTTTAACGCCTTATAATTTACACTACAATTACAGCTATAAATAATACATCAAATGAAACAGCAACTCGAACAGTTTTGTTTGTTGGCACCAGTGTGCATGTGCACCTTTCTTTTTTGTTGAAGCAACTGTAACTGGTACCTCTTATCTTGATACTCTACAGATATGGCTCTTCCCTCAGTTGAAAGATGATGAACAAGAGAACTGCAAGATGGTGCGGCCGCCTCACTGGCACAACGAAGTACGCGATTGGTTGAACGTTACTGTACTCGACCGCTGGATTGACCGCAAAGGGCCCAATGACAGAGTTTGTTCCGCATGGCCTCCACGGTCACCCGATCTGACGCCTTGCAATTTCTACCTTTGGGGGTTCATAAAGAATCGTGTGTATGTGCCTCCACTACCAACTGTCCTTCCCAAATTAAGAAACAGGATTGAAGCAGCTGTTACAACAATTACTCAAGAAACACTAATCAAAGTTTGGGAAGAACTCGCATATCTTCTTGACGTGTGCCGTGTGACGAATGGTGCTCACATTGAACACTTGTAGGCTTTTCTGTAAAACTCTTTGAGTTGCTTTTTCATTTGATGTGTCATTTATAGCGGTAAGTTTAATGTAACAAAAGTTATAAAGTGTTAAAACACCGCTATTCATTTTGAAACACCCGGTATTTTACTAGACAGATTTTAAAACGGAGATAGAGGTGTAAAATTCTTTACACTTTCTATGGTTATTTTCTTCTTTTGATAATCACTAAAGTGACGTTTTTGCTAACAAATAGTTTGCGAGCACCTGAAATTATGTCCAGATCTTGCGGAAAAGAGGGATTCTCCCGACTATGACCTGTACTGGGCTGCGAGGAAACTAATGGCGGAAGCCTAATGTTTGGCGTAATAAAAAAAAAAAAAAAAAGGTAACAAATAGTTTTGGTATGTTTTTGCACAGTTTATTCAAGATTACAAGAGTGTTTTTTTTTCCCCCCTTGCATGTTTGATTTCCACACAGAGCCTCAAATTTCAAAACAAGAATTAAAAATAAATGTTATTGATTTAAATAACAATTAGGCATAAAAATATCTTTCATAACAATTTAATAGTTCATAGAAATAAATCACGCAACTAAAAACTACGATATATGTATATCTTACTTGCTGGCTCTATATTTGTCTTGGACAGCTCGTTGTGTAAGCGTAGTAGCTCTAGAGTGGGATTCATTAAGAAGTTCAATACATGGCACTAAATCATTTAAACAATAATGAGTAAACTTTTCCATATCAGAAGGCCATGGATTGTCTTGTTCCAAACAATGCCTAGCTAATGCTAATGCTGAACATGCTACTTTTGATGGAGCAAACTGCAGGTAAGGATCACCTTCCAGAAGAGTCAGCTCACACAGATACTATAACATAATATTAACAAGATCAGTAAAATAAGCAGAATCAATTGGTAAAGTCTTCGTCAATAAAGACCACTAGCCCTCGATACTCTAATAGCATCAGGGTCAGAACGAACAAGAGTTGGTAAAGAGAAACATGTCGGGGAAAAGGTGTAGATCCAGCAAGGTGTGTTCAGGATTGCCAAACCTGTACTTACTAAAGTAAGCCCCTAAAGGTTTTTCGGGATTCAAACCCAAATTTAATTACATTTTATGAATTGATATTGAATGTTACATGTATACTGGGTGTTTCAAAAAGTATTTTCAAACTTTGTAAATTCATTTAGATTACTTACAGAAGTTTTTTACCTTATAGTTAGTTAGGTTCGATGTGACTTACATTGGTCAATATGCGGACATCCCATTAGAAAACGATTTCCTTCCAAACTTCAGCAGCATATCAGTAGTAACTTCTTCAGCTGCGTAGATTTTTGCTCTGAGCCCAGCGTCATAAGCATGTAAGGGTGATTTATACAAACTCTATCCATCTATCTGAGAAGCAGTTATTGAGGAAATCCCAGTCCTCCGCGAAGTAGTAAATCAGTGCACCATCTTACTGGAAACATATGTGGCAGTCTTGGTCGTCTTCAAAAATCTGAAGGATTATAAAAAGTTTTCTACCATATCTAGGTACACTATTCTGTTGATGGTTTTCTCTTGAAAACAAAAAGATGTTTACTTTTGGGCTATCATGAACATGTTCCAAGAATTTTCACTGCTCTAAATCCGACACTTATGTGTACTCACTTTACCACTTACATGGAAAGTCGATTCATCAGTGAAGATTAGGTGTGCTTTGAAATTGTGATCTTTTTCCAATCAATGTAACATTTCTGCAGAAAATGCTTTATGAGCAACTCTATTAGTGTCTTTTCGTTCTTGCATGATTGTTAATCTCTAGGGTTTGAGTTGCAATTATTTCTTCAACACACGCCAAACAGTCACATGTGGAATGCCCAGCTCACTAGAAGCATGCCGAGTTGATTTTTTAGTACTGTTAACAAAGCTTCGCCTCACCTGCTCTACAACATCATTAGAGACACGGAGATGTCCTGAGGTTTTCTTATGGCTTACTAAACACCCGATTTAAAAACACACACACCATATTAAATAGTAAGTGACTAGGATAAATCATATTTACTGGAAGGATCTTTCCCGTACTCAGTATGAAACTCTGTTGCATAATTGTCACAGACTACGATTCTTCAAACGAAAACACAAAGCGAGCACGCTTGGGACCAGTGAAGGAAAAGGAAGCCATCTTTGTTATAACTGTCGCTAGCACTTGTGATGATATTTGGTACTATTCAAAATGAGTCAAATCTTTATCTATTTTGCTACAAAATGACACCAAAACCAGTTTTCTAAATATTCTGAATAAATGTATATGAATTTACAATGTTGTTAAGTCCTTTTTAAACTACCTTGTATAATTAACTTTGAAATACTAAATTGTAACTTGTAGAATTTAAAAAAGTATGAAAGCTTCATGAGATGCTCATAATAGGTTAGCCATTATTAGTCATTGATTTCCCTAGTGAATGTAAGTGGTATTCGATTGTTTACAGGGAATACATCGTATATTTTTTAAAAGTCAGAAATTAGGGTTGTAACAAGACCATATTGGGAGAGGAGATAATTGCTACATTATTGGACAATACTTTGCCCTATTTATTGCCTCACTTTAATCTTAACCAGTGTCATTTTAATTAAGGATGTAAGAACCTTACATTTCCAAGTTGATAAATTAAAATGGAATCGAAAACAAACTTTAAGAAATATTTTCTATATAGACAACACTACTATCTTTGCATTTCAATGTTTGTAGACAGGAATCATAATTGGGAAAATATTTAAAAAATAACTCTCATTTTAATCCTAAGAAAGAAACTTGATAAAAAAAATGGAGAAAAGCACCATCTCAATCACAAAATGTCTACCAATTTTTATACTTTTTAATTAATCTGTGCCTTCAGCAAATTTTATAAAAAATGGATATAAGGAAACTCTTTTTAATACATACTTTTCTTCCATTAAAAATATACGGTTAAAACACAAAAATTAAAAGTTTCTTCTACTGTGACAAAACGTGATGTTTGTGGCAACAAATCTTTAGCACTAACTTTGTTTTTCCCCCTTCATCATTTCAAGTGAAATATAACTGCATCAATAATTCTTGAATTACACTTTTATTTTGTTATTTTTAGAAGTAATAGAATCAGACCACAACATGACCAAAATGTCTTCTCATATTCATCCCCAAACTGGTCTATATTCTACTTTTTAAGGCGATGATGACTGTGATGTTTTTAGTCTTTAATCTATTGTCCAAGATGAATAGAAAAAGTCCATAGTGGAGAAAGCAAGACATAAGTAGTTTTTTTTTTTTAAAGAGTAACCTAGCAGCTGAAAAATTAATAAAATTCCAGAAAAATTCTGGTAGTTCTAATCCAAATAATCTATTACAAGACGTCCTCACAAGATTCAATTCGACATATTACATGATGGAAAGAATAAATTTATTGGGAAAGATGTAATAAAATCTTTACTGGCAATGAGCGAGAAAGAGTATTTAAATATAAATTCTGAAGAGTGGAGAATATGTTCAGAGAAGTTGATTACGCAAGCCAACATTGTTTTTATGAACATTTCCTAGATCTAGTTTATGAAGATGATAATATAACTTACAAATGAGTAACAAGGCCCATTTCCATCTATCCGATTATGTGCATAAACAAAACTTAAGGTACTGGAATGAAGTAAACCCTTACTGACTCTATCAGCAGCCTCTTCAGTTGTCCAAAGTGACACCGTGGTGTGCAATTTCTTCATCAGAGATTTCCCTATTTTTTCGAGGGTGTACACATGGAAAACCCGTCAATGTGAAATGCAAAGCAGTATTGACAGATGTTGAAAAATTTTGTCATTCCTGAACTTGCTTAATATGGTGTGATTGAACAAACAATCTTTTAACAAGACAGAGCCACGAGCCACACTGTTAGACTGAGTATGAATTCTTAAGAATTTGTTTCGGAACCTTTAATCTCTAGAATAGAGATTATTCCATGACTGCCTAAAGAGTAGGTTGTATCAGGAAAACTGAGGACCTCAAAAATAGAATTCAAAGAGAGGTGGCACAAATCCCTCATTAATTACTCAGAGATATTATGGTCAGTTTTCAGCAGCACCTTGATGAATGCTAAGATCAAAACAAACATCATCTTTTGAATGTTATTTAAAAAAATGTTCACTAGTTTTCTTTAATTCTTTTTTATGCACTTTAAGGTGATATTAATAAAACTGAGAAAAATATAACATGTTGCTTTTTCAGAATAATTTTTAAATCACCTGTTTCACTATCTGCACTCTGTATAATGATTTATATCACCACATTAACGACATTCAGGACCTGTAGTTGAGTATAATTGTAAATTTATTTTATGTGAATCACATAAACCTGGCTATATAATAAACAATATTCCTTAGTGACTACATAATTTACATAGTTTCAAGCACTTTTAGTATCTTCATCATATGTAGTTGAAAGTAATAAATCATAGAATAACTATAGGATTTTTGATGCAGGTATTTCTCAAATATTCTAATTAAAATGATTTAATAATCAACAAATATAATTACCATAGCCAGATTAATAATTCGATTGTCCTGATCACAGCTTATGGAAATTATCTGCACAAACGTCAAGGATGTTGGCATGGAGATATCAAACATTAAAACTTTAAGAATAAGATGTTCCATCCTCAACACTTGCCTCTTGTTATAAGTATCGTCAGTGATGAAGGTAAATTCTGATACATCTGGAGCGTAAATTTCTTCGTATTTCCTAATAACAAATATACAATATATGTTTCTATACACCTAAATTTGTAAATTATTAATATATTTAAACAAAATAAATATTAAAATGTCTTTATCAAGGTAGGGAAATAATGTAGAAAAGACATAATTTTTATATAAAAATTCAGAGAAAATACAATAACAAGTAAAAAAATACTTAATCCAAATTATATTCTACAAGTACTATCCTAGAACTTAATAAAATGATATTTGGTAAACAGTTCAATCACTGTAGGTTTCATTCCTTTTTCCTACTAGTCATAACATGTTTCTATGGTTTTTGTTATGACTAATTACATGTTGATTATTATACAAATTATGTGTTATTTAACATAAAAGAACAACACAAAACACTAAGATTACATTTAAAAATGCAACCTTAAAATGGATGACTGGTCATACAGTCATAGATGATATCAAGACTGCTAAACTGATGCTCAAAACCTTTCCATGGTTCTGTAGCTTTTTGTGTAAGGCCCAAGGGTCATATTAGAAATGTTGTTGAGACTAGACAGAGAGATCCTGGAACCTCTGGTCAGTCAGGCAAAGAGGATTATCTGATTTTCTAACTCGAAGGCCATAAAATATTTATCACTATGTATAAAAGGCTCAAGACGTATAATAGGTTGTTGACAAGTCCACTGACCAGTACGATCCATTTCTAGAAAATAGTGTTGGAGAACAGGATACTTGTCAATTTTGTAGAACATTTTCTGTATATTTGTTCAGTGGAGTTTTAATGAATTTGGTAGGACATCTGTGGGCCCTGAAGATTTTTGAGATGTTGATCACATGAGCTTCATATGAAGCGTGGGTAGAATTATGGGATGAATTCTAGTAGGGTCACCCTTCACAATAGATCTATAAGGGTTTGATCTTTAAACCACAAGTAAAATAAAATTATGGTTTCTTTGTGTCCAATTTGGAATTTACAGTACCAAAATGAGCTTTACCACTGTTAGGTTTATTTACTTTTTGGTTAATTTTCTCTTTCAACTACACCAGTCAAACCCACATTATTGTAGAAGGGCGAAAAATGGTTGTTTTAGTTTTTAGAAGCTATATTCGAACCAAATTTTATTAAAAATGGAGGCAATTTATAGAAAATCATAATTTTGTGTATTGCTCTTATGACAGCTACACCCAAATTTTGAGCTGTCAACAAAAATTATTTAAAAAACTTCTCAAAATGTGACCAAAATATGCCCACATAAAAAAAAAAAAAAAAAAAAAAATTAAAATAGGTCCATTCATTTGGGATGTAAAGCTTCGTACAGACACCATTTCAAAAAATACTTTTCTAGACTCAAAGAGTCCTCAAAACAGATAATTCTGTGAAAAACTCAACATCAATTATTTTAAAACCATCATAGAATTTTTCTAGACTACATATAAGTGAGAAAACAAAAATTAAATATGATACTAATACTTACGAAGCAATAAACATTGCAGCTGTTCCTAGTAGCTGAAGCTTAGCACGTACTACAGACATGAGACTGAGGAATCGATCAATTAAATAAACTGCAATATGTAAAGTCTCTGAGTGCAATTTATATTCTTCCCCGACTTCCACAAGCCAATCTACTAAAATAGTCCTCATAGAATATGTGACATCTGGTTGGCGACGCATATAGTTAGGTCTAGGCCGATTTCTATTCTATAAATTATAAATCTAATATTAAAATGCATTTAAACAAAGAGAATTCTTTTTTGAAAATTGAGACTAACATTATGTAAAAAATATAAATCCTCGAATATAATCCAGAAATTAGTTTAACTACCATCGGTTTCCACCTTTAATGACCTTACATATATGGAAAAGACAAACTAAAATTATTGTGATAATCTACATTTCTGCTAGACGTACATAATTATTTTGAGTACCGTAAATTGTTTGAACTTCGAGTGTTGTTTTGGATTAATTCTATTTTCAAAAGTTGTTAAGTACTGCTTTATTCTATTTAAAATTAAAAGAGAAAAAGCCAATAAATCTCTTGGATTTTAAATATAATAAGAAACTCTAAACAATTATAATTTGGAATTTTTAGAAAAGAAACTTACCGATAATGTAATGAGAATTTCAATCTTCAAATGTAATATAAATTATCCACTTTTCTATATATGATTAATAGGTTACGTACTTTGCTTTCAACTAAACCAGCATACAATAAAGAACCAAAATATCAAATAGCAAAAAACAATACATAATAAAAGGGCTGTACAGAAAATCAAAAGTTAAATTGACGGCACATAAAAGGGCATAGAAAAACAAAAAGGTGTGTGGGATAGGTTTACTTTCACAGGAAATGAAACATATCAAATGAAAAGGCTTTTTTAAGGAATGTAAGCGGCAATAAACATAATAGGCTAATACATTTAAGAATAGATTAAGCAATACAATAAAAGAAAACGACAGTTAACAACAAAAGATGACAGTCCCATCTATTAGAGACAGAACACATACCTGAAGAAATGAAAGATTGCATTACATTACATGTAGCAAGGGTAGATGGCTAAACATGTTGGAAAATTTGGAAATATTCACAGTCAAAATAAAAGGATAATATATAATAAATGAACAAATCAATAAATTATAATCAGTCAAGTATGTTTAAAAATTTAACTGAAACAACGAATTATGGAAACTAGCTAAAAGCAGAGCAGAAGAGTGTCAAACCATAGCAGAGGACAGTGTATATAGACAGCGAAAAGGGGAGGTTACTTAGGTTGGAATAAGATTATGCCTTTATGGAACAAAGCAGTCACAAGAGGAGAGGTTACTTAGGTATATAAGATGATGCCTTTATGGAACTAAGCAGTCATAACAGATTTTGAAAACTGAATTAATCCGAAAGGCATCAGAAGAAGTTCAGACAATGCTAGAAAAGGCAAAAACGTATACTCAAATTAACAAATTAAAAAATTAAGAATAATAACTGCACTTCTCAAATTAAACTGAAAGATATATGAGAATATTTATATTAAACAAATATGTTTAAAATGAAATTAATATCTTCCGACAGTAATCATAACAATAGTTATCTCATTCCTTAATCTCTGTATAATACTATTATTGGTAGTGATAAAACACATAATATGTACAGACTAGTTTAAAATTCAAAACATATTTAGATCAATGGACAATGTTCACTTTAGTTTTACACTTTTCTGAATATTTTGTAGAATACCATATAGATTCATAAACATATTGTAAATATCAAGCTTATGCCCTAAAATATATGGTCGTACAGTATTAATAGAAACTTATAAGCAGCTCAGCATCACTTATAAGTAGTGATGTGTGAGTTCGAATTAAAATACTCGGTGATTCCGAGTATCAAAATCCTCGGAAGAGTCCGAATATTAAAATCCTCGGTTTCGTATTAAAATACTCGGACAAAATCCTTGTAACTAGGAACAAGGAGGTAATGTGCGAGTATCCTCGATGTGCGAGTATCCTCGGACAACGATATTCGTTAGTGTTGTGTCAATTTCAAACAAAATACTCGGTGTTTCTACTTTGGTTACATTAGTTTCTAAGCTGATTTTTCACTACACATTAATTAAACATTACGATTTTGAGTTATAATGATTTAGATTCGGTAACAAGTTCAATTTAAAATAAAAATAATATTCATTTATTTCCACATTAACAAAAAGTAAATTAAATTATTATTTAATTGTTATTACTTATATTTAAATAAATATTTATTGGTTACCATTTTTTATAAAAAATATAGTAAATTAACTTATTTTAAATAACTAGCCTAACTAAATTATTAATGTTGGTAATAATTGTACTCACGTTTAATTACTGAATTTGTGTCGAGGCAGGATAACATTTAATTACGTATTACAAGTGTCAATCACATATTGTTTAAAAAAATAAATACTTGATGGATCAGTCTAACAGATAGAAATATAACACACACACACATAATGCGCATAATCATTCTGCGCAGATACTCGATGTCAAACTAATAATACGAGTATTGAAATCATTCGAAGCCGAGTATTGCGAGTATCTATTTCACCCAAGTATCAACATCGCTACTTATAAGTAGGATTGCCAGACATCCCCGAAAAACCAGACATTACCAGTTTTGTTATCAGGGTAGTCGATTTTATCCATTTTTATTCTGGTTTAATAAAATGAGAGAACAAAAACTAAAATGATAAAAAAAAGTAAATTCATCAGTCGTTTACGGTCCTTTATGACAAGGCAGAACCATGTATGGTGGTTTTATAATTTGTATTTAGTCTTAGTTTTAGGCCTGGCTCAATTTTACCATGTCCTTAAGCGAAGTTGGTGTTTAACTCCAGGTTTAACAAGAGTTGATTTATACTCTCAAAACATTATTTGTTTGTATATACACAAATGATAACAAATGTCCGATTAAATCATATTAATAATATCACCAGAAAAATATTAAACTTGTACTTTACATGTATTATTAAAAATTGAACCTAACGTTTATATAATCTGTGAAATTTATTTAAAATATTTCTTTTGTTAAGATTAAAAACATTTTCTTTTCTTTCAGAAACTGTTTACAGCTTTTCAGCCAATTTTATTAACAAATATTTTCACATTATATTTAATTTTCTTTTATTTCATTTCTATTTACATAAATTTGTATAATAAATGTTTGTTTATATTATTTTTAATTTGTATTTTAAATTGGAATGTATATTTACACACAACTTATTTTTAGAAGCCAAAAATGATTTTAAACTAAGGATTGATAGACAGCATTTCACCTAAAGGTAATTAATTAAGCATAAAACGTCGCTTTTGATGATAATCTGCTCTCTAGACCTATCAGTAAGAGATACCTTATGTTCACAAATGCTATTCCTCCCCAAAGGGTCATGGTTTTATGTTACAAGATCTAGAAACCCTCTCTATACCAAGAAAGTCTAACAATACCACGATTTAACTTCAGAATGTAGGGAATACTTTGCTTACAATATTTGACTTTTAGGCCTGATAATCTCCAAATTTATCTGGAGGAGTATCTGCACTTTAGAAAGTAATGGTTTTTAAAATTAAATGTGTTTTTTTTCTTTTTTTCTTCTTTTTTTTTTCTTCATGCAACCAGTTTTTTATTTAGTTGATTTAATCAGTTGTTAGACATTAATTATTGAGAATTAAAAGGGGGAAAAAAATGGAGTTTTTAATGTGCATTTTGTTTTTATGTAATTATGATTTCCATTTTTTAAGTCTTTGCAGTTATTTAATTTATACTTTTAAAAAATGAAAAACAAATTGTACAGAATAAAACCATCTTCAAATGGTTGACAGAATACAAAAATAATGCTTTTAATATCACAGATGATTCTTTAGGAATGAATTAAATATATTATTGAATCAAAGAAGTCACTGTTTACAAGCAACATCTACAATATTAAAGTGTTCTATTCAAAAAATGATATATAGATCATTTAAGGTTACTTGAATATAAAACTTAATTGAATGTACCATTTTATAGCTATCATGCAACTTCTTTTATATGACTTCTCTTTATTTGCATGTTTTGAAACCCTATGATCAACATTTTCTACCTCGTAGGAGGTTTTGGATAAAATTCTTATGATTGTATATTCTGCCGAAACGGATATAGAGAAATAAAATATGCAAAAACAATAACTCGACAAAAAGAGTTTTTAACTTATTATAACTTATTCAAAGTGATCTGAATAACAAAAACAATCTGAAGTCAAATATAATATTAAAACTTAGATCAACAAAATACTTTTAATGATTAGATCTACCTCAGTTTTTAATAAATACTTGAAAATATCATCTCTATATTCATTCATAACGAAAAGAGTTTTGGATTGTGGACTAATGTCTTTGATTCCTTTTGATATTTCAATGGTCATAGTTAAATCGTCCTCATCTTCAGACATAATATCATCCTCTTTTTCCTTTTCTTCTTTATCCAACAAAGAAGGTAACTCTTTAAGTGGCTGGCGAGGTAAAATAGCAACAATATCAGGAATTGCATTTTCCTTGTTTTCTTTTATAGCAAGTTTCTCTGCCCTGGTCGGCTTGTCTGCTGGTATAGCTTTTAGCACAGCATTCTTTTCTTTTACCAGTTGGTCTTCATGGATTGTAAATCCTCCCTTGTTGATTTTGACAGGAACATTCTTTGTGGCCTGCACAACCAAACACAAAATTATAATTAACTCTGGAGTAGACACTTATTAAATCAAATGAAAACATTTATTTGGTGTCAAAAAAAGCAGAATACTATTTATTATTACAGTATATAATAAGTATTATATTTGTCTTATTAATTATTAATTGAAAGTTATAATCAGTAATATAGAGGAAATTTATATAAATGTAAAATAAAAACAGCTTCCATCATAATGGATATTATAACAACTTAATGTCAAATATATGTCTAAGCTGTTTCCTCGCTTAACCCAAGTTTGGGATATTTTAGAGAAAAACCAATAGAAAATTAAACTTCATTAAATTCAGTTAAAAAACAAAATTAATTATATTTTCATTTGTGACTTAAATTTGTTGTACGGTAGCAGATGATGTATTATTAAATAATTCAATACTTTTTTTAATTGTTAGAATATCTATGTTCGTATTATTATATCAAATAACGTTGTCTATATTTTCACAACCAGAAAGCCAATGATTTAAGTTTGTTAAAATTATTGGAATATTATCATATCTTTAATCTCCAATTTGCTTTCAGTAACAAAGCTCTGTCTTGAAATTTTTTTAAATTTCATATCTTTATTTTAGAAAAATAGAATTGATTTCATCTACAAATGTATTACAAGTAAAATTGCCTATTCAATTTTCCAAATAGAGGAAGTGATGGTTCAGTTCTTGATTCAAACAACATATAAGCCCTACATCTTACTATATAAGTAAATATGTTTTATTAGTTAATAAAAAGCAATAGGTTAGTCAAAAGAAAGAATTTAATGTAATAAATTATGGCCCTTGCTTGATTTTATAGTTTGTAAAATAAATATGTATTGGTAAACATTATTTTTATTTTTTGTACTAAAAAGCCTTGGCTAATGGCTTATGCCATATTATCAATAAAGTTGGTATGGGATATTTAATAAACAAACAGAACATAATAGCTTAAACTGCTAAAGTATTTTGAATGTTAAAATAAAAATTATGATTAATTTATCTGTGAATTGTGCCCAGGCTATATATTATTACAAATTGAAATTAATAACAATGGCACGTTTAAACAAGAATGGTAAAATATAGACACATAGTTAGATTAAAAGCATGATACAAGGACACAGCCTACTTAATCCTCAAGAGTGACCTAGGCCTATTTATATATTTTTTTTTCTTGTTGCTTACAGGCGAAAAACCTCAGTCATCCATAGCCTTATAAAAAAAAAGAAGATAAATCCTCGAATACTCTAATAGTGTTAGGGTCGGAAAAGAACTAAACTTTGTGAAGAGAGACAGGACAGAAAAGATTAGAGAGTATCGTAATCTAACCAAGACTACATGAAAAAGATGCAGATGCACCAAGGTCCCCTCAGGATTACTAAGCCTGTACTCGCTAAGGCGCCTTTGAGGGTTTTTAACCCATTTCTGGTGCATTTCAGTATCAAACCTAACAGTTTTATAGGTAAGCCAACAGAAACATATTTACACTAAATTATCTTAACAGAACACTAGTAGCTTAGGTTTATGAGCTACTTCCTATAAGTCTGCTATTGGTCGAACATCAAAAATTGATGGAGAAATTCTATGAATATAATGTGATAGACTACCCTTTTATTTATTAATAGTCAATGAAAGAACTCAATATAACACCCAACTTCAATTAGAACCAACAAGATTTAGATCCACACTAGACAAATAATTTTTTTTTTATCATTATATATTTTACCTCTCTTCGGATTTTATTCAATAAAAATCATGCAAACTAAACTATTTACCAGGTTTGTCATTAATCAGATATTTTTTTACAATACTAGACAATTTTCAAGTCTCAAAATCCATAAATATATCATTATTCTGGAATAAAATCTAAATTACGTCACTAATATGTATGGAGTAAGAAGCCTACAACTGCATATGAATTCTGCTATAAGCAGTATAATAGGCCCTATATCACAACTGCCACCATAATATTAGAAAATAGGTACATTTCACAACGTTTTGGGCAGGTTACAATATATATTTCCCAGACCTATTAAAACATTAATAGTTAACATGTTCAATAAATGTATGTTGTAATGTAACGTACATCATATAACATAAACGTAGACTGATAATGCAGTCACTAACTTGACTCATGTATTCATTACATGAACACTGAAACCTCTAACCTGACTAACGTAGTCGTAAAGATTAATATACACATATGTTATAACCCAAATAAACCTTGAGTCCTTGTGTCTAAAAGTAACAGTTTCTTCGATATTAATGGATTTTGATACTTAAAAATTGTTGATTAAAAATATCTGATTAATGAAAAATAAGGTACATAATTTAAGTATATCAGTAGCGATTAATTTTTAGCGATTAAATTTGCGAAGACAAGTACAATACATAATTGCCCATTATTTTCATTCATCTCACAGAGTTTCTGAAAGATCTAGTAGAGGTTTGGATTTACCATACAAGTATAGGCCTATTTTTAAAAACAGTAAATGTGCAGTTAAGATCTCGTTGCGATTTAATATTAAAATTTAATTAAATCTTGTTTTACATACCTCATTATAAACAATGGGATCATGCTATAGCTGGGAAGACCCTTACCATATCAAAATCCTATATTTATGTCAAAAAATAGAAAATTTACAAGTTTGCATTTGATGTTCAAAACAAACAATGAGCCTATGCATCTAGGTTTCATAAGTCTCATAACAATATTGCATAGCTAATAGAATACCATGACATTAGATGTATGCGCATTAACTGTCTTCTATCAGGTAAATAGCCTATTACTACGCTGTATGATTTCAGAATCATGTGAACTAGGTCTCGGCAGGTCAATATGTATATATATATACAGATGCCTTAACTTCATAAGCCTAGGATTTCGTACTTTTACTTATTTTAGACAGAAATATTGGATTTTGATACTTGTAAAGGGTCTTCCCAGCTAAAGGATGGTCCAATTGTTAAAGTATGTAAAACACGATTTCATTAAATTTCAATATTAAATCGCAACAGCATCTCAACTGGACATTTACCTAAAAATCTTTAACTCCCAGTTTTTGCAAGAATTTGTGTTTACAAGAATGTCACTGCTTTTTTGAGATTTGTCTTTTTAACATGTTCTACATACCTCATTTCTTAATAATAAAATAAGTTTACAACGCGGAAATAACTTTTCAATGGAAAAAAACATAATTTCAATTTTTCTAGGTTAAGGTCCATTAAGTGAATTACATGTTAAAATAGGTATGTACACAACTTTTTACCTTAACTGACCTAGGCCTATGCGTAAAAAAAAGAAGAAATTGTGGGTTATTAACTGCGCTCGATGTTGCTTGACTTCGGTGACGTAAGATGCTTTGAATTCTGTACTTTTAAATTGCAGTTTTTCGATGAAAAAATTATCTCTGTGTTGAAAACTTATTTTATTATTATAAGGTATATAGAACATGTTTAAAAACTTTCATTGTAAACAATTACCAAGCCTAGGCCTAAATGCTATATGGATCATATTTCAGATAATATAAAAATACTAATCACCCTATTTGATAGAAACTTAGCAAAATAGTGTATATATATTTGTTCAAAAACATTTATTTATAACCTAGCCTAAATAGAGGTTATTTTATAAAAGCTAACCTAGACCTTATAAGTTGAAAAACATAGTAAATGTAACATAGATAAGATTATTATTATGTTTGACTGGATTTTAAAGTAATAATAGGACATTTGAATTTTTTTAAATAGTATAACCACAACCTGTCTTGTCGTGATTATGACTGAACCATCAGTATTAGCATAATGCATTCTTAGGTTATAAGTAAGTTTATATGATACTCACTTGCTTTAACGAAGCTTTTTGAGATATATTGCTTGACTGAAGAGTAATAGTACCCAAAGCTGATCTCTTTTGTGAAAAATTAACATTTTTGGTAGCCTTTAATCTAATGTTAGATACTTGATTTTCTTGATCTTCATGAATTTGAAAGGAAGCCATTTCATTCAGTTCAATCAAGACCGATTTCTTGTAGTTCTTTAAATTTTCTTCTATATTACACAGTGTACGATTTAGGTCAAATTCATTAATTTTAACGGGTAAAAAATAAGTTCGTTGGTTAGCATCAAACACATCAGAAATTATCAACAACTGCCAGTTTGAATTGAACGTTAGAAAAAGGGTTGACTTGAAAATAACCAATAGGCTTCAAAATTGTCTTCCTTGCTTTATCTCGAAGGCAGTGCAAATTGTTGTTATGATTTAAAATTATTTATTACATTGATACACAAGGCATATGCAAACATAAACAGTCTAAGAACATCGCACAACTATCTCAAAAGTAGATATTATACACGAAAACAAAAAACCAATTGCAACCATTACTTAAAGAAACAAGTTTGGCTATCGGTATACAGTAAGTCATGAACGCCAACCAGAAAACAGGTTCTTCTATCATAAATAAGTGAGTAGTAAAGTACATTTTAATTTTTCATTTTTACAAAGTTAGGCCTATTCTATTGTAGTAAGAAAAGTGGAATATTAAGAGAGTAAGATTTTGAAAATCTCGAGTATTTGTATTTAGTGCCATTAAATTTTCAGTTAAAAAAAAAAGAATATTGGAATATAAATAGCCCTTGATCAAATATTTAATGTGCCTACAAACACAAACCCAAATTTGATCTAAATTGAGACCACCTAACCTACGAACCTGTGAGAACACAGATTCCATTTCGTACATTGAATAATAATCGGCATAAATCAAATGAAACCAAAAGTTGGTTTTATTGTTCGATTAATATTTCAGAAGGCAGTGTAGTTAACTAATTTGTATTCCTAATTCCTATTCTTCCTTGCAGTTGTAATTTTCAAGGTAGTTTACAAATAAACAAAAACATTTCATGTTAATTACTTGACATTTGTAGTGACATAATATAGCATTAGAATAAAGTAATGTCAGCTTTGTACAAGTAAGTATTGTACAAGGGTTTTTTAATTAGAGAATTATACCCATTAAAATACATTTTGATTTTAGTGATTTTATATTGTTACTATGAGATTATTTGGCTTCCTATTTTTAGGTTATATGTATAGCATGGAAGGGTCATGGGAACAAATTAATCTTGTTTTTCTGGTTTATTATAGGAACATTTAAACGATCTAAATTAATGTTGATATTTCGGTTTTGAGGTTGGTGAGATACTATCCGATCATATTATAACATTATAGGAGTTACTATACAAATATTTTTAAGGGTAATTATGTGTTTTACTTCTCGCGGCGATTAAGCTAAGAAATTGCTACAATTCTTTTACTATGTACCTTTTTTAAAACAATGAGATCATATTTGATGTTTGTATACACTTCAATATACAAAATCAATTTGTTCATTCTGTAAGAAATGGGTAAATGTTTACTTTAAGGTAGCGCCTTATTTTACGGACTTCATTTTTTTATCATCTACTACTTACCTTACTTCTTAAGAATAAATAATGTTTTCCTTGTGCAGATCACTATTTTTCACTGAAAAATCACAATCTAAAACTATTTAATCCGTTCTATTCATAGGTTAGATATAATGGCAGATGATCAAATTTACGTCTCATAGCCTATGTTACTAAAGATATTTCAACCTATAATATCCGTGATCACAGATCGTGTGATATGTTGTAAATCCTCCATATTAATAATCAATTTCAAATTATTAACTTAAATAAACTTACGAAAGGTTTGGCCAAGTGGTTTTATATATATATATATATATATATATATATATAAAGTGATGTGATACATATGTTATATATGTGATGTTTTATATATATATACTTGGTGATATATAATTATATCACAAAGTAAGCCAATTATTAACTTTAATAAACATACGAAAGGCAACCTGGACAAATCTGTTGTGATATGAATAGTGATCTAGCATAGTCTCATTGTGTAATGTGCATACGTCTAACCATACGTTATTAATATTGTCATTATGTTTTAACCAATAGATACGTCGGATTTGGTAGTTTTTAGATTGTGGTTTTTCAGTGAAAAATAGTGATCTGCGCAAGGAAAACATTATTTATTCCTAAAAAGTAAGGTATGTAGTAGACTATAAAAAAAAAAATTCATAAAATAAGGTGCCACTTTAAAGTAAACATTTACCAAGAAATGTAAACATAGGAAATTCAGGTCTGGTTAGGTTAGTATGCCTATGTTCATGAAATTAATGAATGTCTGATTTATGATGTTTATGTTATAGGCATGTATCTCAATATTGTTAAGAGTAGTGTGTTGTAGGCTTATGAATTATTGCTATTTGATGTGGGGGAGTTTCTGGACGCAGATATACAACAATTTTACGTGTGACATAATATTTTAAAGCGACAAATGTGTTTTCCAAATTGTATTAATTGTACATGCTAAGGAATAGGCTGTGTTTTTTTTATTAAGTATGGGTAGGTGACTATACAGGGTGGCTGAAAAGAAACCTGAACCCCCTCAACGTTTTTGTTATTTGAGATATTTGAAAGCGGTTTGCACCATTCTATTTCGGAGGTAGGGGACACTTTTCATGACAAAATAATTTTCAAACTTGGGTCCCGGGGCCCAAAGGGGGAGGGGTAACCCTGCAAAATATTCCAAATAGGATAGACATGTGATACGTCATTTTGTTCGTAATGAAAAGACGAGAAAGAATCTGTAATTGAAATATCAATCTGATTATCCTAAACAAAATGGCGGCCCAAAAAGTAAAATGGCTGAAAAGAAACCTGCACCCCCTCAATGTTTTTGTTAGTTGAGAGCGGTATTGTATAAAGACAGATGACAATGACTTTGGAGAGGTAATTGAAAACATGCTACAAAAATATTTCAGTGAGAAAAGATTTGTTGGATTTTGAGAGTGATAACACACACTTCAACCTTGATTTCTAACCAGAAAGTGTTTATAGTACTGATACTGAATTAGAAGTGACCAACAATTAAGAAGGAGATACCATTTATCCTAGAACTACTGAAGAGAATGATGAAATTGAAGAGGTTTCACAAACATAACTTGACAAGAGGTTTAACTTGACAACATAGAATTTAAGCCAAATGATAAATGACAAGCCCTCGCCTCACTTTATGGATTTACAAAATAGATGATTTCTGTCATATGTGCCGAAACAAAAAAATGATAATGATCTCTTCTTCTATACATCATGGTCAAAGTAATGATACTGAGAGAGGTTATTTAAATTACTAAGTTTTACAACATTACAAGTGCCTAGACTAAAAATGTGTGAATTGCTATTCAAACCGAAGAACACAAAGGAGGATTATGACTATTTTTTTTACCATTATAGGTGTCAATGCATCAACCCAAATCCCAAGATAACTAGAATGGAATTTATGAACAACTTGGATTCTTCGCTGATTCATCCTCACATGCAGTGAACACTTGAATAAGGTAAAATGGATAAGGAGTTAACTCTATCCATCAGGAGAATCCTTGATCTTAGAGAATCATCTTGATCTTGTGTCCCCCTCGCTCCTCCTAAAGAAAAGATGTCAAACACAGTAACCATGCCAGAAGTGTGGAGTGGCAATTTGCTCTAAAACAGTAGGTGTAAGTTGTTTTAGTGCGGTTCGGTACGTGTTTAGGGTATGTGTTGTGGGATTATGATAAAGACTCTATTAGTTCACTGTTGCGAACAATCCAGGTACACTTATTATATTATATTTTATAGTATTTTGTTGAAAATATTTTTATCAAAATTAACAGTGATTTAGTAGGCAAGTTCAACAATAACAGCGAATTTGTATTAGACCTCATGTTCAATCATAGAATTAAATTTTCTTCTCTGAAATTTTTAAATTGTTTATTCCTTCAGAATTGAGAGGTATCATCTTATAAAACTTGAATTATTAGAAAACCATTTTAATTTAGTATGTAAAAAAAATTATAATTTCTTATTTACATTGGTATGTAAATGTAGCACTAAATATTTTTCAGATATATTAATTTTATATGAAATATAAATGGTAATTTTAAATTTTAGCAGCTCTATTTAAGTAAACAAATACAAGTCATTTTTGTTGAGATCCCCAATAAAAATAGTTTTAAGATTTTTTTTTTTTTAGTATGAAAGAACTATTTTATAATTGAAATAACAAAGTGGTCTGAAAGATAGTAAAGATGTATGATAGTATTTAAATAGTTTTTGTTTACAATAGAAATCAGAGTTTTTGAATACCTTTTCAGATTAAAATATGAACATATTATAGATATTATTTCGTAAATATAATATTTATTAATCTAAATAAAACTCTTTAGAAACACAAGAAAAGGCAGGTGATTTTAATGATTTTTAATAATCCTTGGTATTTATTTTAATTTAATTTCAATTGGCATAATTTATTTAAATGGGCAAAATATGTCAAAAAGTGACTATTTCTAAAAGATAAGAGTGTAATAAGTATAATGAATAAATAATCGTGTTCCTGAAAAATAAGTTGCTCAAAGAAAAAAGTTAATTTATAAAGACGTCTGAGATGTCAGGGTAGCATTTATGTTTTTTCTTCTCTTCACGATAGTAGGCCTACTTAGGGGTTAAGAGGAAAGACCCTCTGACAATAGGCTATTTTTGTAGACCTCAGTTATATAAGGATGTATACCCTACATTTTCGTTAGAGTTTTGTTCATCAAAATAATTATTCGAAATTCAAATTAAAAAAGTGTATGTACAGTAAAAAAATTAATGTAATCAAATCAAGTTATGTGAAAGCTGATATTAATATCATTTGTTTTCAGAAACATACATCCTGCTAAATTCTACAGAGATTATTTGGTAAGTAAAATTTTTTATTTGCCATTGTTTGAAATCTTTAGATTGGTTTTCATTAAACATTTTTCTAAATTTTGTACTTGGTTCAAATGATTTAGTGTCAATAAACTGAATTAGTGGGGAAAATCATTGATTTTCCCAACTACTCTAATAATTTAGAAAGTTTACACAACTTTCTAAATTAGCCTATTGTTTTGTCAAATTTAAATAAAATATTTAATTACCTTAGGTTCGTCTTGTGACTTCGTTGTTGATTGCTTCTTACATGTTTCGAGGCCGTAACCCCATCATCAGAAAATTACTTTGTTCACTTTGAAGAACTCGTCATTGCTTATATTAAAAAACACATATAAACAAGAACATACACTGACTCAAAAATAAAAACAATAAAAATACATTATATGAGCTTGTCTGACATTGTGTGCTCTGTCATGTCACAAGACGAACGAAGTCACAAGACGGACCTAAGGTAATTAAATATTTTATTTAAATTGTGACTTTGAACCAAAAACATGCTTATCAAATTGTCAAATTTGTTACCGGTTCCGTACTTGTTATTTCTTTTCAAAAAACTTAATATATTACCTCCTAAAAACCTTTTTATCTATAAAGTATTGAGAACCTTTTTTGATAGAAGCGGGAATAGTGATGGCACTTTAGGGCCAAGATCTTTGACATTGCGGAATAGGTCAAATGTTTTGTACCTAAACCAAATTTTACAATTTATATGAAATCTTATGCATATTCAATTGTATGCCAGATAGTATTAAATCATGTTCGAACAGACATAAGTTCTCTGGTTTGCTGCGTAATTTTTTGCTCGAGCATGAAGATGTACAATCATATTTTAGAGTACTATCTTAAAAATACACCTTACTTTTTGGTGTTATATTCGGGTGTTGTATCCTTGCAAGTGTGTATGCGGAGTGCTTGTGTATAGTGTTTATCCAAGATAACATACAGGGATATATTTATTAATTTGTAAGTTATTAAGTTCAGTTATAAATAAATATGCATTGTTTATAAAAAGACTAGAAGTCATATTTTTGATTGTAGATTTTAATGTAAAAAAATATGTATATTCATTGGGAACTCGGTCGGCTGCAGACCTCAACTTTATTTAAAAAACCCCAGCAGGTTTTATTACCACGGGGTTTCTTTTATTGTTTCTTGTCTATTTGGAGAAGGTTATTCTTTGTTTTAGTTTAAAAAATGTTTAGCCTAATTTCATTTGTAAAACTTATTTATATGTTTGTTGATAAGAGGCAATAAAAATCAATCAATCAAATTTCTAAAAAGAAACATTTATTCACAATACATCAGTGGTGGCTCGTTCATAAGGGCTGCAGCCATCCCTAATTAATTAAAATATTAAAATTTTATTTTCCGAATTTATTAAAATTTGAACATTTTCATTTGATATTAAAATTAAATTACATAGAAAATTGTAGAATTTGATGTGTTATAGTCAGAACATAATACTGTAATCAGTATTGACTGGGCTGTGGCCTACTTGAACACATCACAGTAGGTAGTTTGCAGGTAGTGAGTGGTGGGAAGGATTGCAGATTTCGAGGGAACTTTGGGCTGTAATCAGTTCAGTCCGAATATGCTTCGTTTAATATTTATTTCGTTTGAGCTACCAAATATAATGACCTAGTTTGTTTATCTTGTGGGTTGTGAGTCAGATTCTTTTTCTTTTTTTTTTTTATAACTTTTTTGTTAATGGTTTATTAATTAGGCCTAGTTAGTTGCTTTGCATTATTATTAGGGGAAACCAGGACACAACAGGACAAAAGCATTTTAAAAAAGCTTGAAGGATTTTCCCCTCATGACTCATCATTCCAGAAACATCTCGTGCAGCAAACTGTTTTATTTTAAAAGAAACTTTCTACTAATTTAACTATTACTTAGGCTAACTTTTGTCTGTTAAACAGATTTATCCATTTCATAAAATATATATTGTTTTCAATTTACCTTTTATTTGGCATTTTAATGTTTGTTTACCTCACCTTTTAGTTTTGTCCAAAAGTGCTCTGACTCAAGATATATTTTGTCTTAATCTGTGGCGCCGAATAAAATTGAACCAAATTAAGCGCTTTTTGAAAAATAAAAAGTAACACTTAAGCAGGTCAGAAAATTTTAAAAAATATATAAACTATGACAGAGGTGTCAAACTTAATTTTACAGAGGGCCATATATTAAATTTAGAATGTGTAGGCAGGCCAGATTCAAAAAAATAAAATAAATTTACTGAATTATTATAACATTTTATTTATTTATTTTATAGTATAATATACGGTTGTTAAAAATCATATCAAACTAATAAAAGAGGGTAATTATTTTGAGCTCGAGGATCCAGATACCTGACTTCTCTTGTTTTTGAGAAGCTCATTGATGTCAGGTATCATATTCATTGTAATTATTTTATTGATTGGAGATGTTCATTCGTAAGTCTTGTGGGGTGTTTGTTCTTATTTATTTTCATGACGTAAAACATCTGCTCACATAAATAGGTGCTACCAAACATGCACAGAATGCGTGCTGCATGCTTTTTTTAATTCCGGGTAGTTTTCCAAACTCTTGAAATATTGTGTATAAGATGTAAAAGCGTTAACTTCTTTAAATTTTTCTTTCAAAATACTGTCCGATTGAAGATCTATCAACTCCATTTGCAAATGAACTGGTGCCTGTGAAGCTTCAAAATCAAATGGATTGTTGAAAATTGGGAATTCCATTTCATTCATTTTGTGGAAGTCTTCAAAACGATTGTTGAATTCCGTGATCAGATTTTGCAGAAGTTGAGAATATTGGTCCAATTTTTTTTTTGTTCACTGTACCAAATGATTTTAAATGAGGGAAATGATCTAATGTTTTACCTGATTTTCCCACAGCCTCAACTTTGTTTCAAAGGCTTGAATACATGAATACATTTTTGAGTGACAATCAGATTTTTACCCTGTAATTTTACATTCAGATCAGTCAAGTGTTTATTCATATCTACCAAAAAGGCACAATCAACCCACCAGTCATTGTCATAATAAATTGGGTTGCCTTTTTCTAACATGAAAGCTTGAAAGATGAAAAGGTCACGTAATGCAAAAAAATCTTTCTAAAACTACTCCTCGACTGAGCCAACGAACTTCGGTGAAATAAGGGACATCAGAAAAGTTTTCGTCCAAATCTTGTAAAAAACTGCCTGAACTGTCGGTGATTTAGTCCTCTGCTCTTTATAAAAATTACTATTTTAATTATAGGTTGCATGACATGGTCCATTTTTAAATGTTTGGATGCCAATGATTCCTGATGAATTATTCAGTGAAATTCCACAAATTCCCTGATGTTTTCTGTTTTAATTTAGTTACAACGCCCGAATGTTTGCCAGCCATGGCAGGAGCGCCATCAGTAGTTGTGCTGCTAAGTATATTCCAGTCGAGTTTGTGACAATGTGAAAAGTCAGATTTTAAAATAGACTCATTTAAAAGACGCGGTTAAGCCAAAGAGATAATAAATTCAAATAATAATTTAAATTTAGTAACGTCATTAATAAAAGAAAAATGGATTTTCAAGACAACAGTATGAATTATTATGTTTAATTTTAATGTAATTTAGTTTGTTTGTTATAAAATGTAAATTATTTGTATTTTACGGCAGTGCGGTAAAATGTGTGAACAGTAACCGGAAAGAACGCTTTCGGAAGTAAGAATTTGCCTCATGGCAACAGCAGTCTTAGTCCAGCGTTAGGAGTGACAGGTTGTGTTCTAAAAAGGTTGAAGTCCAGAGCTTGGAGGGAAAAGATGTGTTTTGTAGAGTTGAGGAAAGAAAGGACATAGTGCGATGTAATAATTTGATATGTAGTAAAATAGAAAATGTAAAGAATTCAATCGTTGGTCGATTAAGAGCGAGAGTGTGTTAAAACTCTGGTTGAACAGTTAAATTAATTAGACGCGTTCACGCGAATAGACAATAAACAATTAGCGTGTGTCATAGCAATGCGGTCGGAAAATGAACAGTTACAAATTGTAGAATGGACTAATGTATAAACAGATTTTCTTTTTATAAACATTCGTGAGATGCAAATACAACTTCGCCACGGACACAACGACGGCATTTTTAGGACGCTGCAGGAACATCATTGAATTATGTACAATGACTATGGTCTGGTAACTAGTGTTAAATAACACATTATATTTACTCTGTTATTGTATAGAAATTTACAATGTTTAATATCTTAATTTTTATTATATAAATTTGATATATAAAGGATAGCAATTTCTTTTTATGTAAAGAAGAAATAAATGTCTGATGACATATTTAACCTTATTAAGGGAATTTCAATTTGTTTTTATTCATAAAATCAATTTTAGTTGCAACTTAGAGTCAATTTTAAATTCAAAGAATAAAAGATCAGTTCTCCCTCTGAGAAGATAAAAAGTAATTCAACTAAGATGATAGCTATAGTTGTTTTCATGATATATGTCTCTATAACAAATGCTAATGTATAAAAACTTACTTGTCTTTAATAAATGTTTTCTTTGTAACATTTCAGTCAAAGTGTTCTCATTAAAAAACCAAAATCCACTGTAAGTACACAGTAAAAAGAACTTGCGACCCCAGAGATTTTTTCTTTCTTTTAAATATTTAAATTCATTTCTTTTCTTTTTCTAAATTGGTATGCTAAAGCAAACCTGGCGCCCTATAGTCGAGCAAATTAACAAATTAATAACATTAAAAGTAACATCAGCTAAATTTTTAAATTATTACAAATGTCGCCGCAACTGTGGGCTTTTTTAGTCGAAAGTACAGTGATTTTGGTAATGAGAACTCTTAAAATCAAGGTAAGGACTCTCTAAATAAAATAAGAAAGATTCTTTTTAGAAAATTTTTTTTGTGTTAAATATAGTAAGGTAAAAATGGAGACAGAAATTGTAAATGTTAATAATAATGATGAACAGGTAGGGTTAGGAAATCAAAATTCTTTAAATAATATAGAGCCATTGGAATTTATGGGGGATATTTTTGATAATTTACAGAAGGAGTCGCAAAGTAATGAGCAAACAGATGAACAATTTGCACAAAATTTTTTAGATCAAGAAATAAGTAGTAATAGTAATAGTAGACGTTCAAGTGTGAACGCGAATAGTAGTTCAGGTTCGGATTTTAATGGGTTTGATAGTGATAGGATTCTAAATAGTAAACAGCGATGTGAAAATATGAATAAAAAATTAGTAGAAACACCAGGAGTAGAAATTGTAGAAGAAAATTCAGATAGGGAATTAAGAGCTGAAGAGGTTAGAGTAATGGAACAGGTTAGTGTAATTGAGCAGGTTAGGATAATGGAACCAAATAGGTTAGATGAGAGTAAAAAATCTCAAAATGAGGCGTTAATGATAGAAATGCTAATTGAAATGAAAAAAGATAACTTAGAATTTAGGAAAGACAATGATAAAAAATTTGAATGTATAAGTAATGACATTAAACAAAATAGCTTAGAAACAAATAATAAAATTGAACAGAATAATCTAGAATTTAGACGAGATAATGATAAGAAGTTTGAATGTATAAATAATAGGTTTGATCAAAACAATTTGGAATTAAAAGAAATAAGTAATAAATTTGATCAGAATAAGCTAGAAATTAATGAAAAACTAGAGAATTTTAATATTAAACTTGAACAAAATAATGTTAAACTGGATAAAATAGATAATGACTTGAAACTGAGTAAATTAGAGCTAAGACAAGATAATTTAAACTTAAAAGAAGCAATGTGTAAAAAATGTGAAGAAATTAGGGTTGAAATAAAATCAGATTATGTAAAATTAGAACAGAATCTTAAAATGGAAAGTAATGTAATGGAAACTAATAATAAAGTAGAAATTGAAGTAAGCTATTGTGAGAAAAAAGTAGAATTTGAATGGATAAATAATGTAGAAGGTGTTTTGATAGAAAATGTTAATAATTTGGATAACAATTTAGATCAAGCAGTAGCTGAAGTAGAAATTAACAGTTTTAATGAAACAAAAGAGATGTCAGATGATTTAATAATATTTGAAGACAATTGTGTGAATGATTGTGTTCAAGAAATTTCTAAAATAATGAATAATGGGTTAGGTAACAAGGTAAATCTAGAGATAACAAGTAATGTTGAAGTGAATAAGTTTGGTGGGGTTGGAATAGGTATAATTAATTCAAAAAACAAAGTAAAGGTAAATAATCTAATAATAAAGGAATCAGCTGTTTATCTTAAAAAACGAGTTTACCATAAGACTGTAGATTTTGAAAAATACACGATGTTAGAATTTAGAAATGTTTTTAGAATACAAGAACAGATAATTAAAAGTTTTTGGGAAAAGAGTAGCTTTGAATACAAGTTTAAAAAAGAAATATTAAAAGAAGGCTTTGTGATGATGTATAAGAATGGTGGGGTTAGAATTCCTAAACTAACGGATGTTGAAATTAGGTCAGTAGATTCTGAGTTGTTTGAGAGAAGGAGGGGTGATGGTATGCCTGAGAGGGAGAAAGAGAAAGGTATTTTGTCAACACTCCGAGACAATAACAAAGGGAGATCTTTTGTTAGGAAAGGGTCTGTTGTGATGACTAGGCAAGACAAACTGTCCATGTGGACAGAGGTATTTAACGCTAGAGATATTTACAAAAATCAAATCATGTATTTTAAAATCTTTCACCAATTTGGGAACCATCGTAAAAAATATATAATTTATAATTGAGTTGTAATCAATTGAAATTTGGAATGAATAAATAAATGTAAGGACATTTTATAAACACACGGACTTGATTTTTAAAATAATTAATAAAAAGTAGTTAAGATTTTGTTAATAAGTAAGTTTAAGTTTGAAAATAAATAATTAAGAGTTATGAATACTAATAATTTGTGTGTACTGATAAATTTTGTAAGCTAAGACAGAAATATAGAAAATAATTATATGCCAAGCTAGTATGATTAAGAAGAAATAATATTTAGAAACGTTTAGGTATTTGCTAAGTGAAAGATGCAAGATTGTTAGTAAATAACCGAGTGTTGTTTACTCTAAGATAAATATTGATTTTACGTGACATAGATAAGATAGTTAGTTCGAAGCAAGGATTCAGAGTAGTGTTGAAGAAACAATATTCAATATTAAGTAGGTGGATTCAATAAAATATTCAATAATGACGAGAGAAATAGAATCTAGTTGGAGCTAAAAGGTTCACTTCTTATCAGTAGACAGATATATTGCTTCATACAGCTAGGGGAGATTGTTTATTCCTTAGTCAGTCCTATGCATGACATTGAGACGAAATATAGGGTGTTACCAAAATGCTGTCTAGGAAAATAAAAAACTTTTGACGTATAATTCTAATTTAACTTGCGTTTTCGAATAAAATTTACTTAAATAAAGGATAATTGGCTTTAAATAAAGTAAACAAGAACAAAAGTAGATTACTTAAATAACTTTAATAGTATTGAAGGTAAAATTTCTAAGTAAAGGACTTAGAATAAATTTTAAAAAATAAAATTTTCTTTTTGAATTTGAATAATAACATCTAGAAAGGATTACATAAACAGAAAATCGACGATGCTAGTAATAAACTTGGTAAAAATAAACATTATTTCAACTTCGGATGAAACGATTTTAATGAAATTTTTTATGAATTTTAAAATTTTCTTCGTGTAGATGCATTTAAGGAGTACATGAACATTTTGGGAGGAGGTAGGAGTTTGTGTAGTAATAATAGAATGTTTTATTCGCAAGAATAAGGCATTCTGGGACTGCATAGAGGGTGTGTTGTGAAATAGGGATGTGTTTTGGGCTTTATCTTGAATTTAGTAGGGATATTGCATTCAACCATTGCACATTTCAACGTCACAACATATTACTTTATGTAAGAGTCTAAAGAGCAATTAGAAGTATGCACGGTATAAAGTAGACGGTTAGAAGAACCTTTGTAGGAGAAGTTAGGAAGAAAAATGCATAAAATAAACAAAAAATTCATAAAAAATCAAATAAAAAAGGAATAAATAAAAAACAAAATAAAAATGGAACGTGGAGAGTTTTATTAATCGACGTTCGACAGGGCTTTATTATTAGTACAGAGGAGTATTATTCAATTGCTGTTACGATGATGAAGTCCGGCCGAGTTTTGAAAAATAAAATAAGAAAAAACAAAATACAAAAAATAAAAACAAAAAAATTGTCATACGACTTATGTAAATGAAATATAGTTAAAACTTTGACAATTTTGAGAAGTTTAAAGAACAAAGAGTTCTTATTTTGTGTTGAGAAATACAGAAATTTAGTAGAAGAAGTTTAAGAGAGAACATAGAGTTCTTGATTATATTGTAAAATATAAAGTTTGGTAGGCGAACTGTCTTTCGAGGCAGGATGTAGCTATGTTCGAGAAGTGATATGATCAGGGCCTAAGATATCATTTCTAGAAGGTAGTGATTTAGAGTTAATTGGAAAACTTATCAAAAAATCCAACGTAGTTGTTTAAAGTTCTGTCACATGTAATTTTGGGCAAAAAACATAAACAATGACTTATGTTTGTAAGTGTCATAAACTTTCATAGATATAGGAAAAGTTTTTTTTTTGAGTCTATTCTAACAAGTAGAAACAGATGTTGAGGGAAGTCGTCAAGGGACAATAGGACAATGCTTACATGGTGAAAGGAGGGGGTTTGTTAAGAAACAAAGCCTAGAAATAAACCGGACGTGACAAAAGGAGAGTTTTATTTGGAATGAAACGAAAAGTTTTATAAAATTGTAAAAATGTTGATTAGCTGATTAGGATAGGTAATTAGATGTTAAATTGTAAAATGATAAGTTGTATGTTTGACATTGATAAATATTAAGGATTATTAGATAATATGAGATAAAAGTTGTTAGTCTTAAGTGATTTATGGTGTGGAAAATTAAAAAAAATAATTGATTAAAGTTTGAGAATTTATGTGAGTTTTGCCAAGACAGATAATAATTAAGTTTTTTAAGTTTTTTGATGTTAAATAATGAATGAGGGAGGTTAAGTTTTTGTTTTTTAAAGGAAAGAGTAATAAATTAACAATGATAAGAGAGGTTTTGATGAAATTTATAAATGAAATAAATAATTAACGATTTTTGATAAATAATGTTTAAATTTAAAACAATAGATGATTGTGAGAAGTTATTGATAAAGGTGTCTAAAGATTTTGATGAAATACGGTGTTAGCTGGGAAAACAATGTAAATTTTATTTTTTTTGAGTTTTTATATACAAGTAATAGATGATTAAGAAGATTTTAATATGAAGTAGTTTAAATGAGAGATTTTTTGAGTTTTATATGAAGATGATGACTTTACAGAATTGTTGAGTAAAGTGGTATTTAAAATGAAGTTGTTCTGTTAAGAAACTTTTATAAAGAAGGTAGTTAGGTTGCATTAATGGTAATTTTTTAGTTTTTAAGAGGTTTTTTGAATACTACGATGAAATAAAGGAAATATGCGACGATTTTAATGAAATAAAGGAAATATGCGACGATTTTAATGAAATAAAGGAAATATGCGACGATTTTAATGGAATAAAGGGAGATTTGAGGAAGTCTACGAAATACGGCGATTATTATGATTTTTGAAGGAAGCTACGTTGAAATAAGGAGATTATTTATGAAATAATATAGGTAAATAATAAGGAGTTTTTTTATTATGAAGAATTTTGTTTGGGGATTAATGCAACTTGAATTATTAAAATATGAAAGATAAGATGGAAATAATTTTAAGATAGGATACTGAGAGACAATACAATTGTAAAGAGGTAATTTTGAAATAAATAGATGAGTTTTGTAAGTAAATTTATTTTTTTGATAATAATGATGTTATATTTTTGAATTTTAGTTGAAGAAAAGAGTTTTTGGTAATTGTAGAATCAGTAGTTAACATGTTATCCCAGCAAGATACAGGAGAATTGAGATTTTAAGTAAGAATAAATAGTTATTGGATTTAAACTAAAATAAATAATAATATAAGATGATAATTGAAAAGTTTTAAGGTGAATTGAAGCAATGTTGAGTAATAAGTAAATAATTTTCGTAAAAATGTTAATTAATAATGAGAAGTTTTAAAAAATTTAATTGCGTTTAGTTGAAAAATGATTCAGATTGATAGTGAAAGATGGGTGTAGATTTTTATAAAAGATGTAGAAATTTCGTCTTGGCAGAAAAATAAAGTGTGGGAAAGGAAATGCTAGATGGCAGGAAAATATACAGACAGATGTCTGGGAGATAAGCTTTGAGTGACGGGATCCTGTCAACAAAAAAAATGTTGATGGAAAGTTTCAGCCAACAAGGTTGGAAAGGAAACTGATGATGGGTTTTATTGTATAAATAGAGATAAGACTTAGCACTAATTGATTCGTATAATATTTTTTTTTTTTTGCAATGAGTTAATATAACGCTAACAAATTAAAATAATGAAATAGGATTTTAGCAAATAGATTTTTTAATTTTTATAAGAAAAGAGAATCTTTCTTAAATTAAGTATACTAGGGATACTTATTTTCTTTCATGAGGTCCTTAGCTTCTGAAATGAAATGTCTTGAACATCCATTAATATTTTTTTTCGATTTGAAATATATATATATAAAAGCTTTGTATTCCAATACCTGTATTGAAATACAAACCTTGTGGGGTTTTGTGACAATGTGAAAAGTCAGATTTTAAAATAGACTCATTTAAAAGACGCGGTTAAGCCAAAGAGATAATAAATTCAAATAATAATTTAAATTTAGTAACGTCATTAATAAAAGAAAAATGGATTTTCAAGACAACAGTATGAATTATTATGTTTAATTTTAATGTAATTTAGTTTGTTTGTTATAAAATGTAAATTATTTGTATTTTACGGCAGTGCGGTAAAATGTGTGAACAGTAACCGGAAAGAACGCTTTCGGAAGTAAGAATTTGCCTCATGGCAACAGCAGTCTTAGTCCAGCGTTAGGAGTGACAGGTTGTGTTCTAAAAAGGTTGAAGTCCAGAGCTTGGAGGGAAAAGATGTGTTTTGTAGAGTTGAGGAAAGAAAGGACATAGTGCGATGTAATAATTTGATATGTAGTAAAATAGAAAATGTAAAGAATTCAATCGTTGGTCGATTAAGAGCGAGAGTGTGTTAAAACTCTGGTTGAACAGTTAAATTAATTAGACGCGTTCACGCGAATAGACAATAAACAATTAGCGTGTGTCATAGCAATGCGGTCGGAAAATGAACAGTTACAAATTGTAGAATGGACTAATGTATAAACAGATTTTCTTTTTATAAACATTCGTGAGATGCAAATACAACTTCGCCACGGACACAACGACGGCATTTTTAGGACGCTGCAGGAACATCATTGAATTATGTACAATGACTATGGTCTGGTAACTAGTGTTAAATAACACATTATATTTACTCTGTTATTGTATAGAAATTTACAATGTTTAATATCTTAATTTTTATTATATAAATTTGATATATAAAGGATAGCAATTTCTTTTTATGTAAAGAAGAAATAAATGTCTGATGACATATTTAACCTTATTAAGGGAATTTCAATTTGTTTTTATTCATAAAATCAATTTTAGTTGCAACTTAGAGTCAATTTTAAATTCAAAGAATAAAAGATCAGTTCTCCCTCTGAGAAGATAAAAAGTAATTCAACTAAGATGATAGCTATAGTTGTTTTCATGATATATGTCTCTATAACAAATGCTAATGTATAAAAACTTACTTGTCTTTAATAAATGTTTTCTTTGTAACATTTCAGTCAAAGTGTTCTCATTAAAAAACCAAAATCCACTGTAAGTACACAGTAAAAAGAACTTGCGACCCCAGAGATTTTTTCTTTCTTTTAAATATTTAAATTCATTTCTTTTCTTTTTCTAAATTGGTATGCTAAAGCAAACCTGGCGCCCTATAGTCGAGCAAATTAACAAATTAATAACATTAAAAGTAACATCAGCTAAATTTTTAAATTATTACAAGTTCATATTCTGCTATCAAATGCTCAATTGCAGAATAAATATCATTTGCTGCTGTAGTACCTGTCAATGGAATGCACTTTAATAGTTCTTCAGTTATTTCAAAGTTACTGTTAATACCTTGTATAAAAACAGCAAGTTGAGCTGTATCAACAGTATCGGTGCTCTCGTCAACAGCCAGTGAAAAGTTTGTAAATTCCTTAATTTTCTCCTTCAGTTGAAGAACCAAATTTTGAGATAAATCATTTATTCTTGAAGCAACAGTGTTTCTTGACAGCGAAATATTTTGAATTATTGACTTTTGAAATGGAAATGAAACATTAAAGTTTTGTACATGAAATGTTATGTGGATTTGTTTAAGTGTAATGTAATTTAATTTTGTAATGTAAAAAAAAAACTTCTTGTCTTCGACAATGACAGTGTGATGTCGAAATTGCAGTCAGACGTATCTGAACATAAGTGATTGTTTGAAGGTTAGTATATAATACAAATATTATTTAAAAAATTGCCAGTTTGAAACTGTTTTTTGTCCAATGGTGTCCGGTCTCCCTATTATTACTTTAAAAATATAAACATTATGGAAATAAATACTGTTGCTAAGTTCCAAAGTATTAGTTTTAAACAACCAAAGACAAGTAAAAATTAAAATTTAGGATATCCTACACCAAATTTGGAAATTAGACAAGGCTCAACATGTAGGAAAAATTCAAATGTGAGAAATTTGTATACTTTTTTTATTTCAAAATTTCACTTAAATTTTACCTGTGATAACAAAATTACAGATTTTTTCAGTGTAACAGAGGTACTGTTACATTTTTCAAAATTCATAGAAATTACAGTCAATTATAAAACTAAGTTCAAAACCTGCTTTTTGTCTTATTCCAATCCAGAAATCACTCGTGGTAATCACCAAGTGGTTTCTGGATTGGAATAAGACAAAAAGCAGGTATTGTACCTAGTTTTATAATTGATAAAATTATCCAATCCATGGGCTAACATGTTGAAAAAAAAAGAAAATACAGATTTTTCTGTAACAATGTGGGTAACTAATAAATGTAGTCTAAGTAATTTCTTAGTTTTTAAAGTAATGTAACGAAAACAAAATTAGGTTAATTCAATTATTTTAAAAACAAATGGTTTTATCGTGTAACCATATGATGTAATAAAATAGCCATTTTCATTGACTTTTAATTAAAAAGAAAATCTTTGTATTTTAGGGGTAAAAAAAGCTCTATTGCAGCAATGCAGCCCTTCCCCCTTCCACCAATCAAGATTTCTACCGCCACAGCCATACATCATTATTATAATCCTTTGCGTATGCATTAGTAGAGAAAATCATAGAAAGGGATTCTGCATTAGGTTTAAATTTGGACGTGCTCTAGTTTAAGAAATAAAGTGCTTCTTACTGAACAGGCAGGACTTCTGTCAGTTAATAAGTCTGTGTAATAGAAACTGACCAGTGACATAGCATCTAAAAACATCTTCTGTGCATTCAGTACACTTGGAAGAGCCTTTATAGAGCCTGAAGTCTGTAGGGCCGCTGATCCCAGAAGTCCTCGGGTTTATAAGGAGCTCAAGATATGGGAGGAATTTCGATTTTTCATAATAAACCTGTATTTTGAGTCATAGTAAAGAATTACTATCTATATCTTTGCTACTCAAAATAAAGAAAAAAAGGGGAGAAACATAATATATATTGTGTAAAGAAGATTTGCAGTGTCGTCTATTAAGCATGGTATAAAATTACTATTTATACAAGCTACTAGATTTAAGTCATAAATTATAATTGTAATTATTTTCTTTAAATATAATTTGATTGTATTTGGTTTAGGCTCATAATATTAGGCCAGATGGAAGAAGTCTGTTAAAATTCCGCTCAGTTTCTATAAATGTGGGAACTATTAGCACGGCAGAAGGATCAGCAATAATTAAAATTGGTAATACTACAGTCGTTTGTGGAATAAAAGCTGTAAGTATTACAGTATAAGAGTATTTTTAGAATAAGCTATTTAACAGAATTTGTAATGAAAAAATTGAATTCTATCTAATCACAATCTTTTGATAATCCATATTTCTTATCTTTCCATGCCTTCAGGATATGTCCATTATTTTATATATTTATATACAAATGTATAATATGTATCACCTCAATAATTTGATGGGAAAATCTATGTTGTGAAAAATTCAACGGTTGTTAAGCATCAAACAAATTCTTTTTAAGAACAAAAGCTGATGTGTTTGTTTCATTGTTTTACATTTTCAAGTCAATTTATGATTTTTTAATAAATTTAACAAATAAAAAATTTAGTACAGTTGTTCAATTTCTTGTTATTTTTTTTCTATATTTCTCAGGAAATTTTCCAACCATTTAAAAATATTATGAAATAACATTCTCTACTAAGAATAATTCGTTAATTCCATTTATAATTTCTAAAATTACAGATGATAGTAGTGGTGATTTACTTGACCAAGTCCATTTGCATCCAGAGCATCGCCTCTTCAACAAAATGACATCACCTGTCTTAACTAAAATTTTGATTCCTTCCTGACTTTTCCTAGCTTCATGATTAGTTTTCTTATGCCATTCCTGCCTACCTCTCCTCCAACTTATTAACCTTTTATGTATTCGCCGCTAATGTTAGTTCAAATAGTACAAGAAAGAGTCAACAATGTTTATTATTTGTCTTTGCATCTTTAAGTCGTTGACTATATTTGTGTCTCACTGGTGGAACTCTCTGCTAAAATTTATCAAATCCATGCTCAATTTGCAAAAATATTTCCTTCTTATTATATATTTGGATCTACCAGACATAGACTGATGTTGCTCGGAAGTAGTAAAATGATTTTTCATTGTATGAGTGTAATGAATGTGTGAATATAACAAAGTGTAACTTGCTGTTTTGTAAATTAGTTGTGAATTTTAAAGAAAATTTTATTTATTTAAATTATGATGATGTTGATTTTCTTAATTAAATATTATGAAACATTTTATTTATTTGAAGTTTTATTTAAAAAAAAAAAAAAATTATTTTTTAACTGCTTTGTTTATGACCATTTTATATTAAGTAATAATGGATTCAATTTTTGTTTATTAATTTTGTTTGGATTGTTTTTTATTTATGTATGTATTGTTTATGAGGTTGAGTTGAAGAGAGAACCTAATGGTCCTCACTTCATACTAAAATATCAAGGACATCTATCTGTCCATTTTGCTCTAAAATAATAAAGAGATTTATTTATCTGTCTTTGATTTTTAACCCTTCCCACACGGCAAACGAGTATAGCCGCAATGGTAGACTTTGACCCAAACACGAATGACAATTAAAGTCGCAAAAATATATTTTAGCCTATGGCTAGTTAATTAGTTCACCAAAGTTCCGGTAGAATGCAGAGGCATGTCCGCTGTCTATTCAGGAATAGAAAAACGTTTTGTTGAAAGTTCTACGCCTCGAGGCAGTGGAGGGGGGCGCTATTTAGTCTGGAATTGCCCGGCGGTGCAGGCATTCTATAGCTTCTACAGAGCGGATAACGGCTATACTCGCAGTCTCATTAGTCTGATAGGCGACGACCTCCGTGTTTGCATTTGAGCATTGTTTTGAAGAAGTATTGTTTTTTTGTTTTTTTAACATTACCTTGTATTTTTTATATATTATTTCACAATATAACTGTTCCAATTTACAAAGATTAATTAAAAACTAATTTTTTTTGCAATTTTTTACTATTTTGTTGTGTGTAATAAAAAAAATGTTAAATGTAGCCGAAAACCAATGATGACATTTTTTTTAAAATTAACCTTTCACATACAAAACGAAAACAAAAATTAACTTTGGGGAAAAAAAAATTTTAAGTTATTTCAGCGTGCGAAGGGTTAAAACACCTAATATCTCCTTAATCTAGATCTTCCAACTTTTCAAGCAAACCCCAAGTTAATAGTTTTAGTAGCACCTTCTGTTGTTTTATACATTAAGTTATCTATTACCACAAGAAACAAGATTGGCGATAAGAAAAACCTTTTCTCACACACCCTGACTTTGAGTTCTTTGAAAACTTTTCATGACCTCCAATTATTTTACTACTTTTAAGTGGTACTCCTCATAAATTTTGGGCACATTTTACAATCTCTTCAGGTACTCCAAATCTATTCAATACGTTTCACAAGTTCTACATTAAGTTATAGAATACAAATTAATGGTGAAAACACATACAAATATTTTGTTTTAAAATATTTTGTCTACCTTTAACATATACAAAATCATCATAAAATAAATGCTAGGAACAAACCATGTTATCTTATAGTAATGATTAATGTACAACAGGGCTGTCCATTTTTTAGTGGCCCAAGAGTCAGTATAAATTAAATTACGGTTGTTAGGGCCACATCATAAAATAGTTCTTATGCTACTTTATCAGTGATATGTAATATGTACAAAAAAAGTGTTTGTTTAATTAGTTATTTTTAAAATTTATATAAAAATTCCTATTTCAGTTCTTCCCTGGTAAAAAGGTTCTGACTGCAATTTGCACAATTCTCAATTTTGACTGCTCTACGAGTTAAATATGAAACTTCCTCAAAATCATCATTTTTTCTACTGAAGTCTTGAAAAGCTTAATTTTATTTTTAAATCCTTTTATGTGGTCATATAAATTGGCAATAATCTGATGCTTTCCTTGTAGCTTCAAATTCAATTTGTTAAGGTGGGATGTCAGGTCTGTTAAAAATGTAAGGTCTGATAGAAATTTCGCACTTAGAATTTGTTTTTTCAGTTCCATAGTGTCGGACTTCACTTAATTTTTAAGAAAAAGGAGAATCTCCTTGCGTAGAGCGAAGAAACGTTGCAAACATTTTCCAGCGCTTTACCAACGAATATCGTTGTGAAGTAACAAGTCCCCTTATGTAGCATCTACTTTAGCCAAAAAATCACAAAACTTCCAGTTAGTCAAAGCACAATTATTGTCCCCTCTTATAATATTATTTATTTTAACAACCACTTTCAATACATTCATTTGACTTATGGATTTTCCACATAGTAGGCCCTATTGGTGAACAATGCAATGTATCGCAGGACAGTTGATATTGTTTTGTTTTAAGAGTCCTGCAAATCCAATTTCAATTCCTATCATAACTCTGGCTCCATCAGTGACGAAATACAGGAACATTTATCGATTCCCCCATAGTTTGATATCACCTTATTTATAGCTTCAAAAATATCCGTACCCTTGGTTGTACCATGGAGAGGAATAAGATCAAGCATCTTCTCTGCTACACTGAAGTCCTCTTGAGTAGTTCGAACAAAAATTATAAGTTGACTGATGTCGGATAGGTCAGTGCTTTCGTCTAGGCGCAGTGAAAAATATTGACATTTTTCAAGTGTGTCAAACATTTTTTTGGGTATATATTGATTAATGTATATTACAATCGTTAAATGCGACACAGAGACTGTTTCGACTTTTTCAGCAATTTTTGTTTCATTAATTGTTTTGCCATTTTGATTGCACAATTCTTAATAAGCACTCCATCACTAAAAAAAGGTTTTTTCGCTTTGACAATTTCCAACGCTACTTCGTAAGAAGTGGCAAATACTCCATTTGTTATCAGTGTCAGACTTTTTGAAAAATGTGTTTGTTGTTTTAGTTTTTTCTTATATTCCATAATGATAGCATTCTAGACTCACCTGGTATACTGCTGAAACATTTTCTCTTATAATGTCGTTTCATATTATATTCTTTAGGAACTGATATTACCTGTATACAAACAATGCATTGAAGTTTATCGTTGTTGTTTGTGATTAAATAGTCTGATTCCCAACGGTCATTATAAATTCATGTTTATCCGTTATTTTTCTTTTCTACGAAGACATATTTTGCTTTAAAAACCTTAAATTGATTTGTTGCATACCACACACCAGAATAAAATTACTACAATTATAAACAAATAAACACCTGACTTACACGTAACAATTAACAATTAACATTGTTTTGTCAATGAATCTCTTTTCCACACTATTAACTCTGCCCGTCTCGCTTGACACAAACTTGTTATGTGTACATGCATGGCTACTTGAATGTTCGAGAGCGGTTCAGCGAGAAAATTCCAGTAACGTCATTGCGGCCTTGTATCCTTCACAAGTGGTGTCACACAGCCTATGTCTATTATTTTATTTCATCGTTGGTGTAGGAATGATCGTTTGTGTATTATATTTTCATTTTATAGGCATATTTCAATGTTATTATATTTCATCGTTGGTGTAGGAATGACTCGTTTGTGAATATTAAATTTTTGTTTTTTAGGCATATTTCTATATTCTTGCACTCCACGGACAGCTCTTATGTACAAAAAAAAATTTTATTTTAAATTCTAAACCATAAATTGTATTCATAAGGTAGATTCATAAGATTATTCTTTTACATAATTATTGATCAAGGTTAGGTTAGGTTAAGTTAAGTTATTTGAGTTTGCAATTTGTTCAGAATTAAAAAATTAAAATTGAACTTTGTAGTACACAACTACACCTCTTAAGAAGAAATCAGTCCAACAGTTTGGGTTGTAGAGACGAAACTTATGGAAATCCTCATACTTTTTAATATATATTTGGTCTCAGATATGTAATCAATCACAATTTTTGATAACATTTTTATATTGATAAAAATGCAAGGACTTATATTTTTGGTTGGACTAACAAATTCCACAAAATAAAATTAATTGATTTGGAAATATTTTGTTTCATATTTAATTTATTGACTTGAGGAAAAAATCTAAAATAAAAGTTGCAGTGTTGTTGCGCTAGAACAACATATTTCTTAACTTATATTGTTAGTTACAACAGGATATATCATAAAATGTTTATTTGTCTTTATAGATTCTTAGAAGCATAGGTCAATGATTTATTTTATTAAATTTGATAAAATAACAAATACAAGATTTTTCAGGAAATGGCTACACCAAAGGCAGAACAACCTGACAGAGGGTTTATAGTTCCAAACATAGATCTACCACCACTTTGCTCATCAAAATTTCGTCCTGGGCCTCCAAGTGAAGAAGCACAAATTTATACAGGATTTATGGATCATTTAATTTCACAATCTCTATTAATTGATACGAAACAATTATGTATAGCAAAGGATAAGTTAGCTTGGGTCATTTATTGTGATTTAATTTGTTTGGATCATGATGGTGGGATTATAGATGCTTGTGTTGCCGTTATGTCAGCTGCTTTAAGAACAGGTCAGAACTTTTTATAATCTTCTCAAAATTTGTATATAATTAAATATTTTAGTTTAAGTTTTCTGTAGTACATTATTGAATTATAATTTTAAAATGGAATTTATATGTTATATAGTACTTTTAATTGCCACATGTTGAAGTGCCAATATATTAATTTAATTTTACTTTGAATAATCCTCAATTTCCGAAGTTGAAAATGATAAATCGAACTTGCTAAATAAATCGATACACAAAAAGATTCACTTTAACCACATTATTTTTTATTATCTGAAATTACAATTTTGTTATCTTTCTTTGCAAATATATTTTTTATGACTCTTATCTTCTATTTACTGGTACGCTGGTAATTTTTCTTTAATAAATAATCCATAAAATCCTTAAAATTAATAACCTAAATTCTTATTATTAAAAGTATCTGTCCAAATTGTATATTTAAATTTCCATTAATTTAGGTTAAAACCTTATAATAATCAGCCAAAACTGTCTTAGTATTCTTTTCTATTTACTGAGTTCTTTATTTTTATAAAATTTATGTTTACTGGACTTTAGTTATATAAATTAAAATTGTTACCTTGGTTTTAACATATTCTTCATTTCTTACAGTTTCTGCTTCTAAATCCTGATGTAAATTAGTCATTAAATCTTCTTTGTTAAATTTTATGTGTCCACTTCATTTTATACTATTAAAACCATATTTTTTCAACTTTTTGATGAATACAAATTTTTTGCGTCATTCCACATTGCCGTTCATTGCTTTGAAATCCAGGATCTTTCATATTTTTGACGTCCCTTCAGTTTTTTAGTGCCTCTACACACCTGGTTACGTCTTATTATATTTGTACCCACAATGCACTTTTTATACACAGTTCCATTTCTGTTCTGCACTTCTGTTACATTTCTCCAATTTCGTCTTTATTGAACCATCTGCCAAATCACAATGACTGCTGTTTCCAAACATTCTCACTTCATGAATATGTCACATGTTTATTTAAATGTTCTAGTCAAACTTTTATTATTATCTCATTATATTTTGAGTTCCTATTTGACACCTGTTACATTACATCTTTCCATAATATTCCCAAATACATATTATTACTATTTTTTGGATTACTATTTCTCAGGTGTGTTTACTTTATTCTAGGCAAACATATTTTTTTCAATTTTCAGTGATATTTTGTAACTAATAGTGAATTGTGAATATAAGTCTTTTATTGAAATTGGGTGTTTTAAATTGTGTTAATTTAAATTCAAATGAAATATATAATATAATAATGTCAATAGAAGATTAAAAGAACAAATACCCCCCCCCCATGAATTTTCTTCTGAACGAAATAAACCAGTCAAATGATATAACAGTTAGACAGAAGACCATGGAACATAAACAGTGTTTTGTACTTATAAATTTTAGTAAATGTTTGATTTGTGTCTGTGTGAATATAAAGTATATATTATTTTGAATTTTTAACGACATCTAAAAAAGATGGAATAAGATAGTGTCTAAACACGTTAGAAGGATAATGAAGAAGTGAAAAAAGATAGTGACGGTTGTTTTGGTTGAAATAATACAATTATTATTATTATTAAACTATCCAGGAGGCTAAACAAAAAATATTAATAATTTGGTAGAGAGAGCTTATTTTTATTAGTAATAATCATATTTTGGTTGTCTACGATTTTGGATTAATATTTTAGTAGATAAAGTATGAAATAGAGACTAGTAATTACTTATAAATGGCTTTCGTACATTTCAGGGTATTATTTTCTTTTCTTAAAAGGAGAAAAGTTCTTGTAAGTTAATAAAGTTGTCTGAGTTTTTAACCATTTTCATTTGAGAAAAAAATTTCTAATTATAACAAATTTTAAGAATAATAAAAATTCTCGGGTGAATAACATGGCATGTGTTTAGATTAGTTATAACTCAGCTAAGATCTTAAAGATTCAAACCAAAATTATTGGAAGTGGTTATATAAATATATAAAAATTCACAATGAACATTTCTTTTTAAAGTTTGGCAGGGGTAGTGGAGAAAATAACTCAAATAGGTGTTCTGATGTGTTCACATTCAGATGGTAGTTGATATATTCATCATTTGAAATGCTATGCACCTACATCCTTTAACTTGATCATGCTTTCACATCCTTCTGCTAGAAAATTATGCTTTCAAGTTTCAATCAGATATTGCGCCATCATATTTACTATAGTAGTTATCAAGATCAAGAATAATAACCCGGCCATTCATGTAACATTGATTTTAATACAGAAAGGACAATATCAGATATTAATAATTTCTTTAAATAAATGAAAGAAACAAACTAAGTTCAACAACAGTTTATTTCAATATGATTATATTTCTACTTACAAAGTTATCTTCACAAAATTTGAAGATGACCATTGAGGGTTTTGAAACATTGTTTTTAAAAAAAATAAATCTTGTTAACGAAATAAGAAAACAAAAAAGTTGATTGGATTTTTATGAGTGTTGTTAATCTAATATATTTTAATTAAAATACACCTAACCCATCCTAACCATTTTCTTCACTTGAAATGAGCAACACTTGTTGAAACTTCCATCACTAAATAAAAAAATAAAAAATACCACTTGTTAATAATTGTTTATTGTGGAAATTTAAGTGTTTTCTTTCATATGCTTTTCATTTTTTGTCATTGTATAAATGTAAATAATTATTATAAAGGTTCATTACTTCCAAATTTAGAGTAGGTCTGGGGCTCGCTATATTGGAACACATTAGTATCTTCAATTTTCAAAGTTATTGGATAATGATGGATGGTTCATTATTTATATTAATTATTATTATTGTTATTGTTCTCTTGTACATTGGTATAATTTGTGCATAAAAACAATACGCAGCATTTAAATTATATGGGTATAAATTGAAGCTCTTTACGTAGTGGTAATATTAATATATAAACCTTTGTATTGTGAATATTGTACACAAAACAATTCAGGTAATTTAAATTTCATTTGTTTGTAGTGACATTACCTGAAGTTGAGTACAATGAAGATACTGGCTCTATTGTTGTGCATGAAGAAAAACGAAAGCCGTTACAAGTTGATTCATGTCCTATAGCTACTACATTCTCCATATTTGATGAGTAAGTATTATTCAAGATCAGAAAGAAATGAAACAAACACAATTTTCAATAACAAAGTCTTTATTTAAACACATGCATAAAAACTTCAAGTCAAGTAAACAGATTAATTTCAATACTGTGTGTAAGAAAGGAGTTGATCTAATACAGTAGAACCCCTCTAATCTGCGCTTGGTGTAACACCTAAAAAAGGTTAATTCAAATTGAATAATAAACATAGCGGGAAATCGTTTAGAAAGAATTTGGGAGGGGGTAAATGAGTTGAAAATGTGACTTATGTTTTAAAGTTAAAATAAAGTAAATTCAATTAATATTGATTTCCAAACACAAGTAAATAATAATGTATATGATTTAAGAACTTTACTTATAAGGATTTAAATAATTTTGTGTGTGTAATAAAAAATTAGTTAAAAAGGAACTTGTGGTTATGCTCAGAGCATTGAACAGTGCATACGATGAGATGCGAGAAGTTTTATCACAGAGTCAGCAGGAAAAAAGACAATCCTGGCAGCAAGCAGTGTGAACCCCGAAAATAACAGGAAGTGAGATTTCCAGCATGTGGCCTCAGTCTAGTTTGGGGTGTTGAGATGGAAGGTCGAGTAAAAGTTGAGAGGAGAGAGATTGTAGTGAACAGATGTGTTATCTGGTAAAAGAGATTTTAATAAAAATGTAGTGAAACGTTAAATATAAAAACAGTTTTGAGATCAATAATCTTGACATAGTAAATATTAAGTAATAGAAAAGGTGAACGCTGTAAAAATGTGCAAAGACAATAATATTGCATGTGGTCGAGTTCGTTGGACAGTTTGAATCGTGAGATTGAGTCATGAACTAAGTTATTAAGTTGTCTAAGTGAAACAATAAACTATAATACAAACAGTTATTTGACAGGTGCTTAATAATGAACTTTGAATAGCGGTAATCCGAACAGACTATGTTCATGTCGGAACTGAGGACAAAAAACCGAGAGCCAGCCACGCTACAAGAACATACTTCTGGAATGCAAGACGTATCTGCTAGGAATTGTGCTTCTAAATAATAAAACGTGACTGGTATACACGTTAAGACTTTTCTTATACATAAACTCACTTTAATATGATGAAATAACTTGTGAATTTTTTAATTATATATTTAACTTGGACGGTTGAAGCATAGCAATTTGAGATTTTTGTCTATAATATAAAAATGAGAGTAGTATAAAAAATTTTCTTCTTTTTAATAACTAAAATATTGAGAATTAATCTAATTTAAAATAAATAAAATAATTAATTAAAGTAAATTCAAGTAAGTAATGTTAAAGAAGTTTCAACCATTTAAATTCATTTTGATAAATTAGAAATTAAACAAAGACCAGAGCACTGTGGTGACAATATATACAGATACACTTTCAAAAGTCCCTTACCACACTTGGGAATAAACAAAATAACAAAAAACAAAAATTTTAGTCAAAAGTAAAATGTTTATTCCTATTAGACCCTATTAGACTCAGTCTTTGTTAAGATTCCCTCTGAAGATGACAACTTTGTTGTTGTAATAGCTATAAGGGTCTAATAGGAATAAACATTTTACTTTTGACAAAAAATTTTGTTTTTTGTTATTTTGTTTATTCCCAAGTGTGGTAAGGGACTTTTGAAAGTGTATCTGTATAAATTAGAAATTGATAAGATGCCTTATGCTAAGTATATGAATATGAAAAGTTAATTATAGATAACTGATAAAAATTTATATGAATGTACTAATCTTTATTTTCAATAAATCTATGTTAAAATTTCAGTTTATCCAAGAGTACTTCATTTAATACCAGCAATCACTGTAAGTACCCTTTTAAAAGAATCCATACCCGAGATCTTATAATATTTAACTTCACATTTTCCAAATTGGTAAGCAAAAGCTTCCTGGCGCCCATAAGTTGTGCAAAGTTTTAAAATTAATAAAATATAACTTCATTCTAAACTTAATAAAAAGTAAAAATAATTTAACTTAAGCAATATTTATAAAACCTTCAGTTTTATATTTATTACAATTGACGCACCAACTGTGGGGCGATTAGTTAATAAAGTAGCTTCCCTTAAGTTTTATATTTATTACATCGGGTGGTCCATTACTCCGGTTAATCCGACCGTGCTCGAGCCCGCGATATTGTGCCGACTTGTCGATGACTCACTGGCGCCATTCTTTCCAGTTTGTTATCGCTTTCGCGCTTCAGTGCTGTGTCATCCCGCTTCAGTGCTGTGTCATCTCTCGTGTTGTTTCTATTGATTTGCTATAGTACTTGCAAAGTTAAATATAGACTTTTAAAAGTTTATATATCACTTATAATAATATACACTTATAACACTTATATAAAAAAAAATCTTTATATAATATGTAATAAATATTGACCGACCTTTTTTGCGTTCCGACTATGCCCCCAGTCCCGAAGGTGACGGATTAGAGGGGTTCTACTGTAATAAACAAATTTCAGTAAACAAAGTGTAAGCTTTATGCTGGGAAGCGATCAAGGATAGTTAGTTGTTAGAGCTTTGGTACGTAACTCCAATGATTCTGGATTTAATTCCTAGTCTAGGTCGTATAATTTATTTATTTAATATATTTAATCGAATGATAATAAAACACAATTATTTATTTTGTATATCCACTTATAATTAGTCTAGCCGACCAATGGTTTCGCCTGTTAAGGCATTGACGAGGCTGTATTACAGACCGAAGAAAAAAGACAAAAACAGAAAACCTTAAAACTAGAGGGTGGGAGTTAGGATACAATGAATGGAAGGTTGGGGAAATACCCGGCCTGGGCAATGACCATAGGAACAATACATATTGGGAAAACCAGTTGATTGTTCTAAGTACAAATAACTTTTAAAGGTTTTACTAATGGAGAGTTATACAAATCTAACTGGTCATTTAAAACTAAATTAGGGTTATATAAGATAACTTGCAAAATATGTAATTCATGTTATGTAGGTCAAACAGGACGTAATTTTCAATCTAGATTAAGTGAACATGAAAGAAGTTGGCGGTTAGGATATGAAGATTCCAGTTTTTCAAATCATTTAAAAATACATCAAGTGTCTGATTTTAATTCGAGTGTAGATTTTAAAATATTACATTTTGATAATAAAGGTAGGAAATTGAATGCTTTGGAGAGCTTAGAAATTAAAAGAATAAGATACTGTAACCCTAATTTAGTTTTAAATGACCAGTTAGATTTGTATAACTCTCCATTAGTAAAACCTTTAAAAGTTATTTGTACTTAGAACAATCAACTGGTTTTCCCAATATGTATTGTTCCTATGGTCATTGCCCAGGCCGGGTATTTCCCCAACCTTCCATTCATTGTATCCTAACTCCCACCCTCTAGTTTTAAGGTTTTCTGTTTTTGTCTTTTTTCTTCAGTCTGTAATACAGCCTCGTCAATGCCTTAACAGGCGAAACCATTGGTCGGCTAGACTAATTATAAGTGGATATACAAAATAAATAATTGTGTTTTATTATCTTTAAACATGGAATTCCACCAAGAACCATCGGTCTCAACAGTAATGAAAAAAAAAAAAAAAAATCGAATGAAATGATTATTTTATTTAATCTTTATTTGTAACGAAACTACACTTTAATGACTAAGTTGTAACAATCTTTTAGTTGTTACATATATACAAAACTTCTTGGCACTGAACTACTAGGGACAAAAAGGTTTGTGTTCAGGTAACAATTAAAAATTATGACTTTTATATTGAAATGTTGTCTTGCTATAAATACTTTATTGTTGAAAAGTGTACGTTTTTAAAATTTGGCGATTGAAGTTTCCACAAGTGTGCTCCATGATGAAAATTAGAAGTTTTAGTATTTATTAGAGTTTTGCATACGACATCTGGGTTAGTTATTATAAAATATTATTTATATTGTATATTATAAATAGTTATATAAACATGTGGGTTAGTTTTGTGCTTTTTGATACATCCTCAAAATGTATTTAAAATATGATCAATAGTTTAGGAATGAGTTTAGACATAAAAATTATGCTTACTAGAGAAAGCACTCCGTTTACAAATATAAGTTTAAATCATCAAAGATTTACCGTTTAATTATTAGGAATGTGTTAGTATGTTTTCAACCATCGTGTCCACACCACTATTCATGCATTGACGTGTTTCGAAGTTCTTGTCTCATAGAAGTAATTTTTTCAAACTAGAGTAGCAGCATAGCTCAGTTAGCAGAAGTGCATGTTTATCTCGCTTCAGATTGTAGTGAACCATCAAAGGTTATGTAAATTTTAACTCAGTTAATGGTGTTACGTTCTTCAATGTTATGATATTCCATGTCTTTATAAGTTTTAGTATAGATCATTAAAAAAAAATCAAACTTCTGACAATTACACTGCTATCCAGCATGCAGTCTTCATACTAGTAAAGAATCCTGTTCCTTGCATAGTGGTGCAATCTATAGCTTTCATCTGGAAGAACGATAATTGCTCATGTTTTGTCATTTATTTCAGTTGGAATAATGTTCATGTTTCTTGAAAATGGTACTATATAGGGCTTTTTCCGAAAATATGATACAGTAGAACCCTTCTTAACCGGTCTACTCAGGACTGACACCCGGGCCGGTTGCCAGTTTGGCCGGTTAATCGGAGGTTCTCGTGAAAAATCGGTTTTCGTTCAAAGAAAGCTTATTTAATCAGGTAGCGCTAAGAATTATGCAATTAAGATGTTATTGCAACTCATTTTATTGTACATAAATGTATCATATATATTATGTTATGTATATTATACATCAAACATGAAAAAATTAAACACTACAAAGCTTTTTACAGATTCCCCTCTGTCAAGTCTTTTGACACATTTAACCGTGTCTCAAACGAAACCAACACACGCTTCCTTTTTCGTAGCTCACTCATTTTTATTTACTGTATATTACTGTATGTAGATCATAACCAGTCAAAGACAAGAAGAAAACTGAAAAGAAATGTTATATTTTTCCGTAATGTATACTAAAATGATTCGTGGGAAAAAAGCAGCTCATCAAACTTTTTTGTGGGTGTATGTCTGCTATACCGACGGGTGCCAATGCCGCGGTGTTTTTATGCCGCCGACAATGGGATACCGCTATCGACAAAGTCGTTTGGCTTGCCGCCGCAGTGTTTTTACGCCGCCGACAATGGGATACCGCTATCGACAAAGTCGTTTGATATCGCCGCCGCTTTGGTGTTTCAATTACAATTTATTTTCGGAAACTCTCATCCAACCAGTACACTACAATATAGACCGGTTAATCCGAGGACCGGTTAATCCGAGGCCGGTTAACAGAAGTTCTACTGTAGATACATGTTTTGTTATTTACTTCAGGTGCGAATATTCTCATTCTGTGACTTGTTGTAATTAATGCTATAAATTGTGCAAAAGTTTTTATTATGGTGGGGATATAAATGTTGATGAAGCTCTTATATGAAGTTTTCAGCTCTACTTAGTTCGAAGTAGGTTTTAAACATTTATTTTTCCAAAGATGTTGGACATATCGATTCTCTATATCAACCAGTTCATTTTATTAACGAATCGGGCTTAGATAATGATATAAACAAAATTAGTAGTAAGGTCATGTAGTAAGGTGAGTCATGTAGTGGGAACAAGTAATGGATAGAATACAAAACACAGACTGAAAAAAGTGTTCTGAAATAGCAAACTTTTATAATTCAATAAATTAACTCATTGAGAACCATAAATTTAAAAATTCCTAAATTTCCCATGATACAATTTTATTTATAATGATTAAAATTCAACAATTTATTTTATAAATAATATAGAAATAAATATATATTATTCTCTCATATGACTCCCCTCACCAAATTCAAATTATTAACAATAAGTGGAGATATTTATCAAGCCAATTAATTATTTTGAAATAAACCCAACAATGTTCCTGTAGAAATACAGCAGTAAAGGGTTAATTGCAATTATTTTGCTATATTTTCAAATTGACGTGTTACAGTACTTGTAAATGAAGAAATTGTTCATAAGAAAATATATTAATGACAAAGATGGTTTAAAACAGGTATCTGTATTAAATTTCTACCCCCACACAATAAATGCCATAAGCTTATTCTGTTACTTGTAAATGAAGAAATTGTTCATAAGAAAACAATTAATGACAAAGATGGTTTAACACGTTAACTGCCACGCCGACCCGATCGGGGCGGCACAGTTTCTGTGGGTAGAGCAATCTGCCGACTCGATCGGGCCGGCATCTCAAATACGTCATTGTTGTTGTTTTTCTCGACTACAACACTACATCGCATTCTAGCGGGGACAAGCCGTACTATTTGGACATTGCACATCCTATGTTTAAACGCAGAACACTCGGTTCCCAGTTAGATTTATTTTATAACTCTCTTTTCGCTGTTGAAAAATGCAAACTTTCGCGGTCCTATCGGGTCGGCACTTTTTTTTTTAAAGATAAACCAATTCTAAGTTATATGAAAACTGGTTTCAAGCTGTTAATATGTAAACAATTAATATAATGGTATAAATTAGTTATTATAAAAGTGTTAGTAACATACTTTGGTTGATGCATTATACCAAATTAACTAATTTTCCGAACTAACTAATGTTCGACGGAAACAAGTCGTGGCCCGTTCGGGTCGGCACCTTCACTTTTAAGCGAACCTGCGACGGAAAATGAATGTGCCGGCCCGATCGGTCCAAAACTAACCTCCAATTTCTCCGCATGAATAATTGAAGAAAATGTAAATAAATAGCCTTTGTAACAATAAAAAATCGATAACAGCAACAATACACCAATAATTCAAGTTGGCACTACGGGATTTTGTAGGACCCTCTTATGGTGGCAGTTAACGTGTTAAAATAGGTATCTGTAATAAATTTCTACCCCCACACAAGAAATGCCATAAGCTTATTCTGTTACTTGTAAATGAAGAAAACAATTAATGACAAAGATGGTTTAAAACAAGTATCTGTATTAAATTTCTACCCCTACACAAGAAATGCCATTCAAGTAAAATAAGGAAACTTTATTATTCATTTTTTGTCTATTCAACAATTGAAGAACATGTTTAAGAAGGTATGTTTTTTAATTTATTGTTCACCCTTGTTTTTAGACTATTTTATATTCTCTATTAAAAATTGTGTATGTTGTAATTAAATCAATATTAATGTGTTTTAGTAAGATTGTATTAGCTGATCCAAATGAAGAAGAAGAACGCCTTGGCACTGGGCTTGTTACTATAGTTACACAAGGAAGCAAGTTATGCTCAGTTCACAAACCAGGTAAATTAATATTGGTTTATGTTTGTTTATGATCATACCTTGTAGTTATTTAATGAAACCCGTCATCAAAACTTAGTTTTATGAAGTTGTTTAACTTGTATTGGATCTGGGTGATGGAGGATGTGTGCATGAGTAATAACTGAGGATGAAAACTTACAGTTGAAACCATCGGTGTTTGAAGTTGCTTGTAAATGGAAGGAACCAATCTGAAGTGTAGGATTCCCAAGTCACTGTTCTGCTGTTTGATCTTCTTTGTTCCTGCGCCTGTGACACTGTACCTTCGTTCTATTGGCTATCTGTTAACTGCTCTCTCTTAGTGTTTAGTTTGCTCATTGAAACATCATCTTGTTGGAGTGTTTCACTGACTTTGTGAATTTTATGCAAATTTTACTCAATATTTGAAAGTTATTCTTCTACTATCAGAAAAATACATGGGGAGTGTTATGGATGTAATTGGTATTTTATCAGAATGAATATTCGTCTCTCAAATTTTCAAAGGGGAATCAAGTTGTTTGTTATTTTTGGGGAGGGGTATCCCCAGACGAAAAAAAATATGTTTAAAACCCTAGAACTGATAACGGACCCAGATCGGACCCAGACCTGGTCCAATAACTTAGGCACCGTCTATAAAACACGTATTTTGCAATTCAACGTTACGCCCACTTAAAATTGTCCGATCACAATAAATAAAATACCGTTGGAAAGCTAATGTTCCGTAGATGCATAATCATGCAAAAAAAATACCACAAAACGTTATAAATAATATTCCAAAAATTGGTGAAGTTCGCATATTTTTGATGCGTAAAATCGTAGATTTGAACTCTGCGCCTTTTCGAATACGCGACGCCATTTTCCCCGATATAATTACAACTCTATTTTTCTATCATTTAAGTCAACTAAAACACTGTTCTATAGATCACATGTTTCTCTTTCTAACCATAGATTACAAATTTAATTTTGTTTTTTCTGTTAAATTATTGTATAAATTTTTCTGTAAAATAAATATTTCATTGTTTCAAAATAACACATAGTATGACGTTTGATAATTATTTAAGTAGATTTAAACTGCAGTATGAAATAAATAAATGAAGTTGAGAATATTATAGAATAAAATAGAATGAAGTATAGAAACAAATTGTAGCATGACGTAATAGGCTCCATCTTTTGCCTACTTGCGAAAATGGAGAATATATTTATATATACGATGAAAATTATAGTCAACGATTTTAATAAATATTTAATATTCTATATAACTTAGATAAGCAATAAAATCACAATTTGTTTTTTGTAATATGACAGTACTAGCAATTAGTCCAACAACCCAATGACCATTCTTCTGTTTATATCTGAACTGCACTAAATTGCACTCACAACAAGAGTAAGATGAAAGAGAGGGATCTAACCCAAGACTATGTGTAGATCCAGCTAAATCGTCTCGGGATTGCCAAGCCCTAAAGAGGAGCCTCTGAGGGTCAGTTCAGTTGTAAGCTAACACTAGGCAAATTCAATTTATACTGAAATTTTGTTAAATAAAAACAGGCTTTATAATACATTGAAGAATAACATACTTCAAAAGCTATAAATATTTTATAGCAGTGCAGATTCTTAGCGCTAATACTTGAATATTATTTGCTCTAGGTGCAATTTCTATAATGGTGCTTCTGTGGAGAGTAGAAGTTTGAATATATTTTATTAATTCTTCTTGTAAACCCAATGTATTACTGTCTAACGCACAACATTAGACATAATAATATTCATAGACCAAGAAGTAACATTAAATAATATCACAGAGACAACACTCACAAGGAGAAATAGTAAATTTTGAATACTTATAGAGGGTTTGCTATTAATTTTGATTTAGTATTTGCTGGGATCACATTGTTACTGGATGTTGACTTCCTAAACTGAAAATCTCCTATCATTTGTGTGGGCTTTGGTGTCCCAATTTATTGGAAGTGTAAAGTACTGTCTAGACTCAAAGGATACAGGGGCTTCAATATCGGACGTATTCCTCACTATTTTACCAATAGGTCAGGATCCATCGAAGAGCTAGACGTTTATCTTGTTTCTTCATGCCAAAAGGTTCCTCAACTCGTATATTCTGTGTGAATAATCATTTGGCTGATACTGAGCGAATGCTTGGAATGTGTCAGTATACAAAAATTCTTGTCTTGCATTGTAAGATTTCACACTAATTCATATTCAGCAACTCTGCATCCATACTTGGATCCTGCACTGGTTGGGATGAAATATTTTCTCACATCTTTTGATTGTAGTATTTGCTTCGGAACTTCTTCCTCTTAGACCAAATGAACTCTGTGTATAGATTTTTTATGGTATCTAGTGTTTATTTTTCTATAACTCCATCCCTAAGTGGGTATCAGGAACCCTACCTTTCTTCCATGTAGCCTTGGCTTAGTTCCCTTTTTTCCTATCAGATCTCTCTAGACCCTGACACTATTAGACTATTTGAGGGCTCAGAGTCTATATATTATATTCTTTTATTCTTATTTTTTCATAAGGCAATGATCATTGAGAGGTTTTTTTATCTTTAAATAAGAAAAACCAAAATCTATAGCTCTATTTCTTAACCCCCTCCCCCCCCCCATCCTCCTACTATGAAGTATTGTTATTTTTCGCCTTATTTAATCATTTTGTTAGAAAATCATAAAATATAATAATTTGAATCAAAACCTAACTTATAAGACATCATTTTTTTTGAGGAAAGTGTGTAGAATTTATCTGTGTAAAGAAAAAAAAGTTACATGTTATGGTTTTGGAGTGTGTCAGGAATAAAAAAAATGTGAAAAAAATTATGTGAAAATTGCACAGAAAAACGTATATGTATCATACAAAAAATTTTTGAATTTTTTCAAGATATAACAAAAGTTTTGTAATATAGTTGTGAATAGAACTTAGCAAAAAAAATCAATTACTAAAATTTTTATTAGGAAAAATTTGTTTTCGTAAAAAGTCTAAAATAACTGAAAAGTTAGGCCTATTTTGAAAAAATCACTAAAAATAGTAACATTATACAAATCACAACTTAATATCATTTTTCTCAGAAATGTACATAGATTTTATGTGTATAATTCCAAAAATTTTAGATGTAAAAAGTTTGGAGTTATGTCAGGAATCAAAAAAACCGTCCAAATAACCCAAGCAAAACTTCTACAGAAAAGCGTATATTTACCATACAATTAAAAAAAAAAAAATTTCGACATAAAATTTTTTGTAATATTGTGACAATGTGAAAAGTCAGATTTTAATATAGACTCATTTAAAAGACGCGGTTAAGCCAAAGAGATAAGAGATTCAAATAATAATTTAAATTTAGTCACGTCATTTATAAAAGAAAAATGGATTTTCAAGACAACAGTATGAATTATTATGTTTAATTTTAATGTAATTTAGTGTGTTTGTTATAAAATGTAAATTATTTGTATTTTACGGCAGTGCGGTAAAATGTGTGAACAGTAACCGGAAGGAACGCTTTCGGAAGTAAGAATTTGCCTCATGGTAAAGTCAGTCTAAGTCCAGAGCTTGGAGGGACTAGATGTGTTTCTAAAAATTCTATGTCCAGCGATTGAAGGGACAAGATGTGTTTTCTAAAAGTTGAGTTTACCGCTTAAAATGGACAGGTTGTGTTTTTCAAGTAATAATCCAGTGTTTGGAGAAATAAGATCGTAGAAAGAGTTTCTAGGTTCTATTAGAACAATGTACATTTGATTTTTTATCTCAAATAGAGATCGAAAGTATCTAAGAATCCATGTTTAGCGTGTTTCAAAGACAATAACGTGGGAACGTAAAAGACAATAGTTTATGTACGCGAGTTATGAATATTCTCAACAACTGGAGAAAACAACTTCTGAACGAGGGAGAATCCTCTACAAGCCGTAGAACTTCAACGTGTAGGACATCAGTTTTCCATTCGGACACAGACAATGTTTTTTATTTAGATCGGCGTTGTGGTATAGACGCTATATATTATCTGTTTGATTAATAACCTGTATTATGTTTTAAATTAATTTTTTGTAAATGTTTATCGATTTAAAGAAAATTTGTAGATTATTACTAGAAGAGATACTAGTAAAAATGAAACTTTTAAATAATGAAAATAGAATCTTTTCATTTTTCTTTTAGAGCTACAAAGTTACTAAAAATAAAATTTCATAGATTAAATTCCTGTTGCAACAATTTTATTTGTAGAAGCATTTTTGAAGATAAAATTAATTAATTTGAGAGAAAGAAATAAAGGAAATATAAATTCATAATTTGTTATTAAAACTAAAAGGATAACTAGTATTTATAATATGATTTTGTGGTTAATAATATTTGTAGGATGTTTCTTTGAATGTTTAATAAATGTTTTCTTTGTAACATTTCAGCCAAAGTGTTCTCATTTAAAACCAAAATCCACTGTAAGTACACTGTAAAAAGAGCCTACGACCCCAGAGATTTTATAAATAATTAAATTCATTCTTTTTTCTAAATTGGTATGCTAAAGCAAACCTGGCGCCCTAAAGTCGAGCAAATTAACAAATTAATAACATTAAAAGTAACTTCACCTTCTCTTTTTTGAATTGTCACAAATGTCGCCGCAACTGTGGGCCTTTTTAGTCGAAATAAACAGTGATTTTGGTAATGAGAACTCTTAAAATCAAGGTAAGGACTCTCTCTATCATAATAAGAAAGATTCTTTTTAAAAAATTTTTTGTGTTAAATATAATAAGATAAAAATGGAGTCAGAAATTGTAAATGTTAATAATAGTAATGAACAGATAGAGTTAGGAAATCAAAATTCTTTAAACAATTTAGAACAGATGGAATTTACGGGGGATATTTTTGATAATTTACAGAAGGAATTACAAAGTAATGAGCAAACAAATGAACAATTTGCACAAAATATTTTAGACCAGGATGTAGATTTAGATAATAGCAGTAGTAGATGTTCAAGTGTGAACGGAAATAGTAATTCAGGTTCAGATTTTAAGGGATATAGCAGTGATGGGATTCTAAATAGTAAACAGCAGTGTAAAGATATGAATAAAAAATTAGTAGAAACACTAGGGGTAGAAATTGTAGAAGAAAATTCAGATAGGGAATTAAGAGTTGAAGAGGTTAGGGTAATTGAGCAGGTTAGTGTAACCGAAGAGGTTAGGGTAGGTAAGAGTGGGGAAAATAATGAACAGAATAAGAAAATGGAGAGTATGTTTGAGCAATTGATGAGAAATTTTGAAAAAATAGATAATAAATTTGATCAGAGTAGGTTAGAAACAAAACAAAATAATGTAGTTTTAAACAATAAAATTGATCAAGGTAGTTTAGAATTAAAAGAAATAAGTAACAAGTTTGATCAAAACAAGATAGAAATCAATGCTAAACTGGAGGTTTTTAATGTTAGACTTGAACAGAATAATGTTAAACTGGATAAAATAGATAATGACTTGAAACTGAGTAGATTAGAGCTAAGACAAGATAATTTAGATTTAAGAGAAGTAATGTGTAAAAAATTTGAAGAAATGAGGGTGGAATTAAAACCAAATTATATAAAATTAGATCAGAATCTTAAATTGAAAGTTAAACAAATGGAAATTAATGTAATGGAAACTAATAATAAAGTAGAATTTGAATTAAGCTATTGTCAGAAAAAAGTAGAATTTGAACAGATTAATAGTGTAGAAGGTGTTTTGGTAGAAAATATTAATAATTTAGATAACAATTTAAATCAAGCAATAGCTGAAATTGAAATTAACAGTTTTAATGAAATAAATAACATGTCAAATGATTTGATAATAATAGAGGATAATTGTGTAAATGACTGTGTTCAAGAAATTTCTAAAATAATGAATAATGGGTTAGGTAACAAGGTAAATCTAGAAATAACAAGTAATGTTGAAGTGAATAAGTTTGGTGGGGTTGGAATAGGTATAATTAATTCAAAAAACAAAGTAAAGGTAAATAATCTAATAATAAAGGAATCAGCTGTTTATCTTAAAAAACGAGTTTACCATAAGACTGTAGATTTTGAAAAATACACGATGTTAGAATTTAGAAATGTTTTTAGAATACAAGAACAGATAATTAAAAGTTTTTGGGAAAAGAGTAGCTTTGAATACAAGTTTAAAAAAGAAATATTAAAAGAAGGCTTTGTGATGATGTATAAGAATGGTGGGGTTAGAATTCCTGAACTAACAGATGTTGAAATTAGGTCAGTAGATTCTAAGTTGTTTGAGAGAAGAAGGGGTGATGATATGTCTGTAAGGGAGAAAGAGAAAGGTATTTTGTCAATACTCCGAGACAATAACAAAGGGCGATCTTTTGTTAGGAAAGGGTCTGTTGTGATGACTAGGCTAGGCAAACTGTCCGTGTGGACAGAAGTATTTAACGTTGTAATTATGTTAAGAGAGCAGGCTATATTTTACAAAATGTTTCACCAATCGGGGAACCATCGAAAAAAAAATGGATAATTTATAATTGTTGTAATCAATTGAATATTTGGAATGACTAATAATAATGTAAAGACATTTTTATAATGACACGGACTTGATTTTGAAAAATAATTAATAAAAGGTAGTTAAGATTCTGTTAATAAGTAGTTTTAAATTTGAATAATGTATAGTCTATAGTTTGAAATAACAATAGTATGAGTATTAATAAATAATAATATAAGCCAAGCTAGTATGATTAAGAGTTTAGTTTTAGAAAACGTTCAGATATTTGTTAGAGTTAAGACGGAAGGTTTTATCAGTTGATAAACGTGAGTGTTTGTATATCCACATATCAACATTTACATTACGTGCCTACGATAATCTATTGGTTTGAAAAGGAATCATACGACTAATATGGACAGAGTTAATATTGAATATTGAGAACGTCAATATAAAATATTCAATAAGATGACGAGAGATTGAATCTAATTGGAACCAAAAGGTTCACTTCTTATCAGTAGTAAACAGATAAAGAATTGCGTCTCTATATACAAAGGGGAAATTGTTTATTCCTTAGTCAGGTATAAGTTCTTTGCATGACATTGAGACGAGATACAGCGTGTTACAAAATTGCTGTTCTGAAAATAAAAAACTTTTGACTTATAATCGGAAATTAACTTGCGTTTTCAAATAAAAAGTATTTAAATAGAGGATAATTGGTTTTAAATAAAGTAAATAAGAACAAAAGTAGATTACTTAAATAACTTTAATAGAATTAAAAGTAAATTTCTAAGTAAAGAACTTAGAATAAGTTTTAAAAATAAAATTTCTTTTTGAATTTGAATAATAACATCTAGAAAGGATTACATAAACAGAAAATCGACGATGCTAATAATAAGATTGGTAAAATAAACATTATTTCAACTTCGGATGATACGATTTTAATGAAATTTTTTATGAATTTTAAAATTTTCTTCGTGTAGATGCATTTAAGGAGTACATGAACATTTTGAGAGGAGGTAGGAGTTTATGTAGTAATAAAAGAATGTTTTATTCGTATGAATAGGGCATTCTGGGACTACATGAAGGGCGTGTTATGGGTTTGAAGTGTGTGGTGGGCGGTATTTCGAATCAAGTAGGGATATCGCATTTCAACCACTGCATATTTTGAGGTCATAACATGTTACTTTGTGTTAGAGTTCAGAGTGTGATCAGAAGGACACATGTAAAATATTAGACCATCAGAAGGATAGGTAGGAGAGGTTAGGAAGAAAAATGCATAAATAAGTGTGACATTATTACATGAAAAAACTTCATGTAATAAATTTTAGACAGATGTTGATTGAAAACAAATTGTAGGATATATAGAAGTGATCGATCTGTATATGTAAGAATAAACCGGACGTGACAAAAGGAGAGTTTTTATGGAATAAAGTTAAAAGTTCTATAAAATTGTAAAAAAGTTGATTAGCTGATTAGAATAGGTAATTAGATGTTAAATTGTAAAACGATAACTTGTATGTTTTGATGTTTTAAAAATTAAGAATTATTTAATAATAAAATGATAAAAACTTGTTAGTTTTAAGTGATTTGTGGTTTGTGAATATGAAGAATAGTTGTTTAAAGTTTGAGAATTTATGTGAGTTTTGCCAAGACAGATAATAATTAAGTTTTTTGATGTTAAAAAAGGAGTAAAGGAGGTTAAGTTTTTGTTTTTTAAAGGAAGGAGTAATAAATAATATAATATGAAGAGATTTTGATGAAATTTATAAATGAAATAAATAATTAACGATTTTTTAATAAATAATGTCTAAATTTAAAGCAATAGATGATAGTGAGAAGTTATTTGATAAAGATGTCTAAAGATTTTGATGAAATACGGTGTTAGCTGGGAAAACAATGTAAATTTTATTTTTTTGAGTTTTTATATTTAAGTGATTGATGACAAAGGAGATTTTAATGAAGTAATTTAAATGAAAGAATTTTTGAGTTTTATATGAAGATGATGACTTTACAGAATTGTTGAGTAAAGTGGTATTTAAAATGAAGTTGTTCTGTTAAGAAACTTTTATAAAAAAGGTAGTTAGGTTGCATTAATGGTAAATTTTTAGAGGTTTTTAAGAGGTTTTTTGAGTACTGCGATGAAATAAAGGAAATATACGACGATTTTAATGAAATAAAGGAAATATGCGACGATTTTAATGAAATAAAGGGAGATTTAAGGAATTCTGCGGATAAACGACGATTATTATGATGTTTAAAGGAAGCTACGTTGAAGTAAGGAGATTATTTATGAAGTAAAATATAGGTAAATAATAAGGAGTTTTTTTTTATTATGAAGAATTTTGTTTGGGGATTAATGCAACTTTGATTATTAAAATATGAAAGATAAGATGGAAATAATTTTAAGATAGGATACTGAGAGACAATACAATTGTAAAGAGGTAATTTTTAAATAAATAGATGAGTTTTGTAAGTAATTTTATTTTTTTTGATAATAATGATGTTATATTTTTAAATTTTAGTTGAAGAAAAGAGTTTTTTGTAATTATAAAATCAGTAGTTAACATGTTATCCCAGCAAGACAAAGGAGAATTGAGATTTAAAGTAAGAATAAATAGTTATTGGATTTAAACTAAAATGAATAATAATATAAGATGATAATTGAAAAGTTTTAAGGTGAATTGAAGTAATGTTGAGTAATAAGTAAATAATTTCGTAAAAATGTTAATTAAAAATGAGAGGTTTTAAATTGTAATTGTGGTTAATTGAAAAATGATTCAGATGAATATCTAGAGTCAAAGGTAGATTTTCAAAGGATGTAGAAATGTCGTCTTGGCAAAGAGGATGAGACGAGAAAAAGTATATAGACGGCTGTCTGGGAGATAAGCTTTGAGTGACGGGATCCTGTCAACAAAAAATGTTGATGGAAAGTTTCAGCCAACAAGGTTGGAAAGGAAACTGATGATGGGTTTTATTGTATAAATAGAGATAAGACTTAGCACTAATTGATTCGTATTATTTTTTTTACAATGAGTTATTATAACGCTAACAAATTAAAATAATGAAATAGGATTTTAGCAAATAGATTTTAATTTTTTTTATGTAAAAAGAGAATCTTTCTTAAATTAAGTATACTAGGGATACTTATTTTCTTTCATGAGGTCCTTAGCTTCTGAAATGAAATGTCTTGAACATCCATTAGTATTTTTTTCTCGATTTGAAATTTATATATATAAAAGCTTTGTATTCCAATACCTGTATTGAAATACAAACCTTGTGGGGTTTTGTGACAATGTGAAAAGTCAGATTTTAATATAGACTCATTTAAAAGACGCGGTTAAGCCAAAGAGATAAGAGATTCAAATAATAATTTAAATTTAGTCACGTCATTTATAAAAGAAAAATGGATTTTCAAGACAACAGTATGAATTATTATGTTTAATTTTAATGTAATTTAGTGTGTTTGTTATAAAATGTAAATTATTTGTATTTTACGGCAGTGCGGTAAAATGTGTGAACAGTAACCGGAAGGAACGCTTTCGGAAGTAAGAATTTGCCTCATGGTAAAGTCAGTCTAAGTCCAGAGCTTGGAGGGACTAGATGTGTTTCTAAAAATTCTATGTCCAGCGATTGAAGGGACAAGATGTGTTTTCTAAAAGTTGAGTTTACCGCTTAAAATGGACAGGTTGTGTTTTTCAAGTAATAATCCAGTGTTTGGAGAAATAAGATCGTAGAAAGAGTTTCTAGGTTCTATTAGAACAATGTACATTTGATTTTTTATCTCAAATAGAGATCGAAAGTATCTAAGAATCCATGTTTAGCGTGTTTCAAAGACAATAACGTGGGAACGTAAAAGACAATAGTTTATGTACGCGAGTTATGAATATTCTCAACAACTGGAGAAAACAACTTCTGAACGAGGGAGAATCCTCTACAAGCCGTAGAACTTCAACGTGTAGGACATCAGTTTTCCATTCGGACACAGACAATGTTTTTTATTTAGATCGGCGTTGTGGTATAGACGCTATATATTATCTGTTTGATTAATAACCTGTATTATGTTTTAAATTAATTTTTTGTAAATGTTTATCGATTTAAAGAAAATTTGTAGATTATTACTAGAAGAGATACTAGTAAAAATGAAACTTTTAAATAATGAAAATAGAATCTTTTCATTTTTCTTTTAGAGCTACAAAGTTACTAAAAATAAAATTTCATAGATTAAATTCCTGTTGCAACAATTTTATTTGTAGAAGCATTTTTGAAGATAAAATTAATTAATTTGAGAGAAAGAAATAAAGGAAATATAAATTCATAATTTGTTATTAAAACTAAAAGGATAACTAGTATTTATAATATGATTTTGTGGTTAATAATATTTGTAGGATGTTTCTTTGAATGTTTAATAAATGTTTTCTTTGTAACATTTCAGCCAAAGTGTTCTCATTTAAAACCAAAATCCACTGTAAGTACACTGTAAAAAGAGCCTACGACCCCAGAGATTTTATAAATAATTAAATTCATTCTTTTTTCTAAATTGGTATGCTAAAGCAAACCTGGCGCCCTAAAGTCGAGCAAATTAACAAATTAATAACATTAAAAGTAACTTCATCTCTTTTTTGAATTATTACAATATAGTTGGGGATAAAATTTGGTAAAAAGGAAATCAATTTATACAAATTTATTAGACAGAGTGGAATTTCCGAAAAAAATAAGGCTCAATTTGACATAAACTAGAACTTTGTATTAGGTTATTCCTGAAACAATCACACATATATTACAACTTTTATAAAAAAATTATAATAAACAAATCACTCTACATAACAAATAAGTTTACAAAAATAGAAATAAATAGAGCCATACTTGAAATAGGCCTACTACACACTGAACACATGCAATTTGACACTTGAGATAAGACGTAAAACTTGTCAATGCAACAAGATTTCCAGTTTCTATAAGCTTGTCTAAAAATAGGCTTATAACATATTGCTTTGTAGGATTATATGGAAATGAATGTCATCTTTTCAATGGTATAAAACAGTTGATCAAAATATGAAAGTATATCTTGGTCTTTGACAATTCGCTAAAGACAGTCAATTACAAACTGCTCCAGTTAATTGTGGTCACGACTTCGCAGAATATAAAACTATCACACATATTAAAATAGTTCGAAAGAGGATAAAAAAATCTATGAAATATTGTCAACTTGTGTTATTTGGTTGAGAATTAACATTTTGAAAAATATATGAACAAATGGTACATATTTTCTTTTATGACAACTTGCCGAGACGTAGTTCTCTCTAACAGGAAAATAGAGACACTACATAAAATTTTTTATGATTTCTCGTTTGGTTTGTGGCTCAAATCTGTTGAATGGACATGAAAACTTGAAAGATAATGTTTTCAACGGTATTATAAAAATAAAATAGCATGAGTTTTACTAGGCTAAACATTAAATTGATAAAGAAAGTGATATTTTAGATGAATAAAGCATACAAAATTCTTGGTTTGGTTTTAATTTTATAGATCTAAAACTATAACAGTTAGAATAATTTGGAAAACACTGTTAGAAAGAAAAGAAAAATAGTATTACTCTAAAGTTGTTGGACAGTTATATCGTCTTGTAAAAATTAGACGAATGGATGCCATAATTTCCATTTTCAGTTTGCCGCATAACTTGATCGAGCGTAATACACAAACTTTACCAATTTATTAAATATAATTGTTAACTTTTGGTCATATGTATATGAATCTACAGCACATAATTAGCTTTAACCCACCAACGGATGTCCGACCCGCTAGCGGGTCGATTTTTCATGCATGGCCTAGAGCAGCATCTCTAAAACACGTATTTTGCAATTCAACATTACGCCCACTTAGAATTGTCCTATCACAATAAATAAAATACCGTTGGAAAAGTAATGTACCGTAGATGCATAATCATGCAATAAAAATACCACAAAACGTTATAAATAATATTCCAAAAATTGGTGAAGTTCACGTATTTTTGTAGCATAAAATCGTAAATTTCAATTCTGCGTCTTTTCGTATAACGCGGCTCCATTTTCCCCGATACGATTACAACTCTATTTATCTGTCATTTAAGTCAACTAAAACACTGTTCTATAGATCACATGTTTCTCTTTCTAACCGTAGATTACAAATTTTTCTGCGTCTCATAAATCCAGAGATATTCCTACTTGAACATAGAACAAACCTGACGACACGAAATTCATTTGGCATTCGGTGCACTTTACGAAAAGACGAAATTCATTTTTCTTGTCAGAAAAAGGACTTGTTCTTTACACTATGTTGTAGGGGAAATTTCATTCTATAAGTTGGTACCACTTGATATAGGCAAATGCTTACTAAGAAGGTTTTGTTTTGAAGTCCAAAGTAGTCCAAACGTAGCAAATGTCTGACATAAAAACTGTAATATTAGGCATGGCACATATTGGTTTTGGGATTAGATTTTTGTTATTTTGAAGGTTTGTGTATACAAATTGTATATAAATTGTGTATACAAATTATAATATATGTGTTTTTATTTCTAAAGTTTGTTTTTGAGTGAATTTCGAGTGTGTATATGGAATAACCTATAAAGGCAAGTGGTAATTCTAGCCTATATGCATATTTTCTTATATTTAGTGTTTTATATGATTATACAAGTGAATATGTGTGTTATTCTTTGTAAAGTATATTGTCTTTGTAAAATCTAATGATTTTGTCTTAGGCCTAGCTTTAGAAAGTTACTAATTACGCCTAAATGTCAAGAGTTCAAACCTAACCTCAAGCGTCAGAATAGCAAATTTTGGAAAATTGTCATTCTTATATTGAAAATCTAACAAATTTTTTTTTTTCCCCTAAATATATTCACAAATATATGACAAATGACAAGTAATGGTTGAAAAAAATCTGATAAATCTATTAGTATGTTATTCATTACCATTTTTGTAAAATTTCTGCTCCGTTACTCTTCGATTTTTTGGTATTTGACCAAAAAACTCCAAATGTAATACATCTAACATTTTTTTTCACTACACACCTACATTCTATGCACCTTTCTGGACATAATGATATATAGAAGTTCTGTATAAAATATATTTTACTATTTTTAATGTCTTTTTGAAAAAATAAAGAGAAAATTCAGTTTTTACGTAAAATATTTTTTTACATTTTGAAAATGTAACAAATTTATATATATTTTTTTTCCTAAATATATTCACAAATAATACACAAAAATTGTGTATATCTTAGAAATAGGTAGTAAGCTATTGATTTTGAATTATACAGGGTTTTCCTGAAAAATGGTAACTTCGTTTTTGATATGTAACATACTTACTCCAAAACCGTTTCAAAAAAAAAAATTTTTTTCTTACATAGATGAATTCTATGCATCTTTCTGAGAAAAATGATATCTTATAAGTTAGGTTTTGTATAGAAATAATATTTTTTATTAATTTTTTAAAAAACTAAGAAAATTAACACTGCCACCGGCAGGGTTAAAACAGTATACAAATTATTGAGATACAATAATTTTTAATAGTTGAATTGAAAAAAAGTGATTTTCAGTTGCTTACCGTGACATTCATCTGCTCACTCCAAGCAGGTGACCGGTTGGAGGGTTTTAATACTTCTTTGCTTGGTATTTAACAGTTCCCTTGCTGGTCCCTTGAAATAGACAGGTATAATTTGGAGGTTTCCCTTGACATTTTGTCAGTTATTTCATTAACTTGGTTTACAAGATTCGTTTTGTCGTATTTTCCATTTGTATTTAGGAAATATTACGGAACGAGGATTTTATTCTTCAATTGGCTGAGAACCATATTTGCTTTCTATAACAACATATATCGTAAAACTATTAAAAACATGGTTTGAACTTTTCAAAAATATCTATTACAGTTATAAGAGGGACAGTATACTCCACCTATTATTAATATTATTATGTGTAATGTAATTAAAATGTACAGGTAAATGTATAATAGTATATATTTTGTAATTTTACATTTAGTATAACATTTAAAAAATAATATTTTTGGTTGTCTATATCAGTCACATATAAATACTTAGTTTTTACTTTATTATTTAAGATATAGATTTGATCTAGGTTAAAAAATTTTATTATCCCACTCATAATTTCATTTGTTTGATTATCAAATATTAAGCCCTTTTTCTTCAAACATTTAAAAATAAGAAATGTAAACTTACAGTTTGTGACTAAATTAAAACATTAAAAAAAATAAAAAAATGGACAATTACTAATGTGTTTCCATTGTAAGTAATTTACTAAAATGGTTTTTCTTTTTAGGTGGAAGTCCAATGATGGAAAATCAGTTACGTCAATGCATTACTAAAGCTGCAGAGAGATCCGAGCTGATGACAAAACTAATTGATACAGCCTTTGTTGGTCCTGATAGATAAACAAATATAAAATATGTTTAAAAAATATAAATAATAAATTTTGTTATTTTGTAAGCTTGTTTCTCTAAACCTTAGAAATGTTTAACACTAAATATATTGTCCATACCAGAATTTTCATTGATGGTTCAGTAGACCTGAAGGAGAGAAGAGTGAGGGGAGGTACTTAGGTTTTTTACCTTAAAAGAAAAGGATATATGTAAAACTGCCCTTAAAGCCCAAGAGCCCAACGAGTGGCAGAGGGGAGAGTCAGAAGAAAAAAGTCTATGATCTTAACTAACCGAATTTGCATACTGCCTCACCAGACAGACTTATCAATTCAGTACAATAGAGTCCCGCAAACTCAGCGTAATGTGGACCGGAAGTATGCCGAGTTTGTGAAATGCCGGGTTATCGGGAATAAAGGCAAAAAATAAATTGTAATTGAAACACCAAAGCGGCGGCGATACCAAACGACTTTGTCGATAGCGGTATCCCATTGTCGGCGATGTAAAAACACCGCGGCACCAAAGCGGCGGCAATATCAAACAACTTTGTCGATAGCGGTATCCCATTGTCAGCGGCATAATAACACCGCGGTATTGGCACTCGTCGATATAGCAGACATACACCTGCAAAAACGTTTGATGGACCGCTTTTTTTCCACGAATCAATTTAGTATACATTATGGAAAATATAACATTTCTTTTTAGTTTTCTTTGACAGGTACGCACAGTATATACAGTAAATAAAAATGAGCGAGTTACGAAAACAGAAGCGTGTGTTGGTTTCGTTTGAGACACGGTTAAATGTGTTAAAAAGACTTGACAGAGGGGAATCTGTAAAAAAGCTTTGTGACGAATTTAACGTGGGAAAAGTACCATCAACGATTCGAGCGATCGAAGTTAATGTCTGCTTTTGGATCTGCCGAACTTTTATGAACATCGCTGTTTTTAGAAATATATTTTTTTCCCCGTCGGGGTCGCCGAGTAATCCGGACTGCCGGGTTATCGAGTGCCGAGTTTGTGAGACTCTACTGTATCAGTTTGGAGAAAGGCAGAACATGTAATGAATATTGAGTAATAACAAAAGTTCTTAGATCCATATATTGTGAAATCTCAGAACTATTACGCTGTTTCCAGATATTCTCTTTACATCTGAAGACACTAAATTGGTCGATTTGGAAAGCTTCTAGTATCGTTAGGTACATATAAACACATGTAACAAGATAGTTTTAGACCTAACTAGAACCATTTGTAGTATACAAGGCACAACTGTGGCGTGTCAGTTTATCCACGTATTATTCAGTTGCATTGAGTAATGAGTTTGTAATAAGTAAACAGTTGTACAATTTTAGGTGAACAATGTAGTATATTATTGTTATTGTAAATAAACTTTGAATGTGAATTGTGATTCACCTTTTCCTTTCAGAGCCAACAATGGTAGTAATTAATATTGATAGAATTGTGTTTTGATAAATAATAAGCCAAGTATTTACCTACACCTACTTGATGTGGATTTTTATTGTCAGCATCAAATGGTATTGGAGGAATTTTTTTTCAAAATGGTAAGTTAGTTTTTTCGTAGTTAATAGTTTAATTTAATTTGATGTTTTAACTGTGGATCTTTTTATATTATATATATTATAAAATGTAAATATTTAAACTATTTCTATAAATGTTTATTAAAAACACATTTAGATCTGGTGCTTGGTGTGTACTGTACACATGTTTTGAAGCAATATACAGTATTAATTAAAACAGATGTTTTGTGTTCAAAGCTATCTGGTTTACATTTGTACATATTTTCTATTCATATTTCAACATCTTGAGACCTCTAAGAGTAAGTAACTATGCTATGCATTTTTTTATTGTCAGCTTATACACGAACCCCTATATTATTGTAATGACACGTTTTAATGATTATGATGCCAGAATTACTATTAATTATTAGCCAATTGTATATAAATATATATTAGTGTGATATTATTGTTTAACTTGGTGGATTTATTATTTTGAGTAATTTGGGACGATTTTGATTTTTTCTGTAATGTGATTTTTTATTGAAATGTAGCTAATGATTATATTTAATTTATATATTTTAAGTTAATTTTTTTTTTTTTTAATGAGTGACAATCCAAGTTGTTCTGGTACTAGCAGACATAGAGATAATCCTTAAAATGTTTTTATTCCTAAAAATTAAGATTTTTAAGAAATATTATATAATTAATCTTAAAAAATAACAAAATTTATAAATCATTAATAAATTTTGTAAATAGGTAATGTAGTACATTTTTTAATTTTGTAAACATTATAGTGTACTTTAGATAACATTTTTGTATTTTGAAAAATAAATATATGTTTTGAAGTAATGACATGTTCATAACCATGTACTATAGGATAATAATTAAATATAGTAGTAAAATTTTTCAGATACAAAGTGATTTTTATTTTAAAATAAACATATAAATAAAAAAGAAGTATAATTAACCTTGCAGGTAGTTAGTTACTTTATCATTTTTACATCACTTCAGACCCACTGTGTACAATTGTACACAGAATATTATTTCAAAAATCATAAATAAAAAAACTTAAAAACAAAATCTGAACAAACACACTGATCGACAAATAATATAAGTACAGATTAAGGTAAAACAAAATCTTTTCCATCTAGAATTGTTATTTTAAGATCTTTTTCTTGCAATGACAATGAAACTAAATATTTCAAAGAATGTACATATGTACTATATACATGGGACATCATCTCATCTTTCTAATAATCTACCTTAACTCTATTTTCATGCCATGTCTGACTAAACAGGAAATGAATTTTGTATGTATATTGTTAGCAACTACTCGTAAGAGGTAAAAGGATCAAGTGAGTAGCAGTGGAAGTAGCAGTTGATGATAACCATGACAAAACTAGAGTGCTACGATCAATCTAGAGGTAACACTGCAGCATTATGAACATAGCTCCCCCTGCTGATTCTTCTTGATCAACATCTGAACAAGTTTGCAGTTAATCCCAAAATTAAAACAAATTATGGCTGCCACGACAATGATTTGGGTCATTATGTTGGGCTAGCTACCCAACTATCAGTAGAAGAGAAGGAGTTGTAACAAAATCCATTGGTTCCGCCAAAAAATTACGATTTTAAAACTGATGCATGCCATTTACGAAGAAAATTCATGCTTGGTTAGATCAATATATATATATTATGATTAGTATATACCAACCAACTGAAAGGTGTTCTTTGCTAGCAGTGTGTATTGTTCACTCCTGTCATTAGCACTGTTAGAGAAGTTTTTGAGTCATTCATGATCAGACTATTCACAAAATTCAAGAATATGCACAAAGACTGCTGAAAAACTCGCCACCAAACTGCAACAGCTGTTAAAAAGGTTTTTCTCAAAAGTGTATTTGTATACATCCAACTACAAAGTTGTCACTAAAAAACAATTAAAGAAAATGGGCAAATTTAGTCATCGATTATTTCTTGTATAATATTTTATAACACATGTGGCTTCTCTTAGGGGAAAAGAAGCGAATAGAGAAGTTTAAATAAAATTAAAACAACAAATTTTTTAGTATCAACCACAATGTTTTAATAGAAACTTGCCGACCATGGTTTCGCTAGTTAAAGCGTTGTCAAGGACTTATACAAGAATGTCATTTTTTTTAGGCGAAAAAGTGAGTTTTTGATTTTTGATTGTTTTTTTTAGCTAAATAGAAGCAGTATTTAATTTGGAGTCGAGGAATACTATTGAAATTTCAAAATTTTTATTATTTTTTCTATTTTATCTATTTTTTTGTCAAAATTTCAACATTTAACAATACCAATGATATTGGTATCAGAAGATGCGGAATTGAAGGGAGAGTAAACACTGAAAAAAAAACACTTTGAAATCTCAAAGGGTTTACGAGTAAATGCAGTTTAAAGTTTTTTCAAAAAAGATAAGAAATTTTTTAACCCATGATATGGGTACCAAAAGATGCAGAATTGAAAGGAGAGTAAACCCTGAAAAAATCACTTTGATATCTCAAATGGTTTAAGAGTTATTGCAATTTATATGTCAATAAAAATACCAGATTTTAACATTTCACGTTTCGCCACTTGCAATACCTTTTTAAATCGCCTGTAGCTCCATAACTATACATCGTAATGATATGAACTTATACATGATGAAAGAAAAAGATTCAAATTTTACTGTGATTTTTTCAAAACGAAAATATCTCTTATAGTTTCTGAGTAATTAACTCGAGAAAACAGCCAATTTTCAAACTTTGCAAAATGGCAAGGTACCCCCCTTGCAGTTTTTTTAGGCGAAAAAGTGAGTTTTTGATTTTTGATTGTTTTTTTAGCTTAATAGAAGCAGAATTTAATTTGGAGTCGAGGAATACTATTGAAATTTCAAAATTTTTATTATTTTTTCATTTTTATCTATTTTTTTGTCAAAATTTCAACATTTAACAATACCAATGATATTGGTATCAAAAGATGCGGAATTGAAGGGAGAGTAAACACTGAAAAAAAAACACTTTGAAATCTCAAAGGGTTTACGAGTAAATGCAGTTTAAAATTTTTTCAAAAAAGATAAGAAATTTTTTAACCCAATGATATGGGTACCAAAAGATGCAGAATTGAAAGGAGAGTAAACCCTGAAAAAATCACTTTGATATCTCAAATGGTTTAAGAGTTATTGCAATTTATATGTCAATAAAAATACCAGATTTTAACATTTCTCGTTTCGCCACTTGCAATACCTTTTTAAATCGCCTGTAGCTCCATAACTATACATCGTAATGATATGAACTTATACATGATGAAAGAAAAAGATTCAAATTTTACTGTGGTTTTTTCAAAACGAAAATATCTCTTATAGTTTCTGAGTAATTAACTCGAGAAAACAGCCAATTTTCAAACTTTGCAAAATGGCAAGGTACCCCCCTTGCAGTTTTTTTAGGCGAAAAAGTGAGTTTTTGATTTTTGATTGTTTTTTTAGCTTAATAGAAGCAGAATTTAATTTGGAGTCGAGGAATACTATTGAAATTTCAAAATTTTTGTTATTTTTTCTATTTTATCTATTTTTTTGTCAAAATTTCAACATTTAACAATACCAATGATATTTGTATCAAAAGATGCGGAATTGAAGGGAGAGTAAACACTGAAAAAAAAAACACTTTGAAATCTCAAAGGGTTTACGAGTAAATGCAGTTTAAAGTTTTTTCAAAAAAGATAAGAAATTTTTTAACCCAATGATATGGGTACCAAAAGATGCAGAATTGAAAGGAGAGTAAACCCTGAAAAAATCACTTTGATATCTCAAATGGTTTAAGAGTTATTGCAATTTATATGTCAATAAAAATACCAGATTTTAACATTTCACGTTTCGCCACTTGCAATACCTTTTTAAATCGCCTGTAGCTCCATAACTATACATCGTAATGATATGAACTTATACATGATGAAAGAAAAAGATTCAAATTTTACTGTGGTTTTTTCAAAACGAAAATATCTCTTATAGTTTCTGAGTAATTAACTCGAGAAAACAGCCAATTTTCAAACTTTGCAAAATGGCAAGGTACCCCCCTTGCAGTTTTTTTAGGCGAAAAAGTGAGTTTTTGATTTTTGATTGTTTTTTTAGCTTAATAGAAGCAGAATTTAATTTGGAATCGAGGAATACTATTGAAATTTCAAAATTTTTATTATTTTTTCATTTTTATCTATTTTTTTGTCAAAATTTCAACATTTAACAATACCAATGATATTGGTATCAAAAGATGCGGAATTGAAGGGAGAGTAAACACTGAAAAAAAAACACTTTGAAATCTCAAAGGGTTTACGAGTAAATGCAGTTTAAAGTTTTTTCAAAAGAAATAAGAAATTTTTTTAACCCATGATATGGGTACCAAAAGATGCAGCATTGAAAGGAGAGTAAACCCTGTAAAAATCACTTTGATATCTCAAATGGTTTAAGAGTTATTGCAATTTATATGTCAATAAAAATACCAGATTTTAACATTTCACGTTTCGCCACTTGCAATACCTTTTTAAATCGCCTGTAGCTCCATAACTATACATCGTAATGATATGAACTTATACATGATGAAAGAAAAAGATTCAAATTTTACTGTGGTTTTTTCAAAACGAAAATATCTCTTATAGTTTCTGAGTAATTAACTCGAGAAAACAGCCAATTTTCAAACTTTGCAAAATGGCAAGGTACCCCCCTTGCAGTTTTTTTAGGCGAAAAAGTGAGTTTTTGATTTTTGATTGTTTTTTTAGCTTAATAGAAGCAGAATTTAATTTGGAGTCGAGGAATACTATTGAAATTTCAAAATTTTTATTATTTTTTCATTTTTATCTATTTTTTTGTCAAAATTTCAACATTTAACAATACCAATGATATTTGTATCAAAAGATGCGGAATTGAAGGGAGAGTAAACACTGAAAAAAAAAACACTTTGAAATCTCAAAGGGTTTACGAGTAAATGCAGTTTAAAGTTTTTTCAAAAAAGATAAGAAATTTTTTAACCCAATGATATGGGTACCAAAAGATGCAGAATTGAAAGGAGAGTAAACCCTGAAAAAATCACTTTGATATCTCAAATGGTTTAAGAGTTATTGCAATTTATATGTCAATAAAAATACCAGATTTTAACATTTCACGTTTCGCCACTTGCAATACCTTTTTAAATCGCCTGTAGCTCCATAACTATACATCGTAATGATATGAACTTATACATGATGAAAGAAAAAGATTCAAATTTTACTGTGGTTTTTTCAAAACGAAAATATCTCTTATAGTTTCTGAGTAATTAACTCGAGAAAACAGCCAATTTTCAAACTTTGCAAAATGGCAAGGTACCCCCCTTGCAGTTTTTTTAGGCGAAAAAGTGAGTTTTTGATTTTTGATTGTTTTTTTAGCTTAATAGAAGCAGAATTTAATTTGGAATCGAGGAATACTATTGAAATTTCAAAATTTTTATTATTTTTTCATTTTTATCTATTTTTTTGTCAAAATTTCAACATTTAACAATACCAATGATATTGGTATCAAAAGATGCGGAATTGAAGGGAGAGTAAACACTGAAAAAAAAAAACACTTTGAAATCTCAAAGGGTTTACGAGTAAATGCAGTTTAAAGTTTTTTCAAAAGAGATAAGAAATTTTTTAACCCATGATATGGGTACCAAAAGATGCAGCATTGAAAGGAGAGTAAACCCTGTAAAAATCACTTTGATATCTCAAATGGTTTAAGAGTTATTGCAATTTATATGTCAATAAAAATACCAGATTTTAACATTTCACGTTTCGCCACTTGCAATACCTTTTTAAATCGCCTGTAGCTCCATAACTATACATCGTAATGATATGAACTTATACATGATGAAAGAAAAAGATTCAAATTTTACTGTGGTTTTTTCAAAACGAAAATATCTCTTATAGTTTCTGAGTAATTAACTCGAGAAAACAGCCAATTTTCAAACTTTGCAAAATGGCAAGGTACCCACCCCCCTTGCAGTTTTTTTAGGCGAAAAAGTGAGTTTTTGATTTTTGATTGTTTTTTTAGCTTAATAGAAGCAGAATTTAATTTGGAATCGAGGAATACTATTGAAATTTCAAAATTTTTATTATTTTTTCATTTTTATCTATTTTTTTGTCAAAATTTCAACATTTAACAATACCAATGATATTGGTATCAAAAGATGCGGAATTGAAGGGAGAGTAAACACTGAAAAAAAAACACTTTGAAATCTCAAAGGGTTTACGAGTAAATGCAGTTTAAAGTTTTTTCAAAAGAAATAAGAAATTTTTTTAACCCATGATATGGGTACCAAAAGATGCAGCATTGAAAGGAGAGTAAACCCTGTAAAAATCACTTTGATATCTCAAATGGTTTAAGAGTTATTGCAATTTATATGTCAATAAAAATACCAGATTTTAACATTTCACGTTTCGCCACTTGCAATACCTTTTTAAATCGCCTGTAGCTCCATAACTATACATCGTAATGATATGAACTTATACATGATGAAAGAAAAAGATTCAAATTTTACTGTGGTTTTTTCAAAACGAAAATATCTCTTATAGTTTCTGAGTAATTAACTCGAGAAAACAGCCAATTTTCAAACTTTGCAAAATGGCAAGGTACCCCCCTTGCAGTTTTTTTAGGCGAAAAAGTGAGTTTTTGATTTTTGATTGTTTTTTTAGCTTAATAGAAGCAGAATTTAATTTGGAATCGAGGAATACTATTGAAATTTCAAAATTTTTATTATTTTTTCATTTTTATCTATTTTTTTGTCAAAATTTCAACATTTAACAATACCAATGATATTGGTATCAAAAGATGCGGAATTGAAGGGAGAGTAAACACTGAAAAAAAAAAACACTTTGAAATCTCAAAGGGTTTACGAGTAAATGCAGTTTAAAGTTTTTTCAAAAGAGATAAGAAATTTTTTAACCCATGATATGGGTACCAAAAGATGCAGCATTGAAAGGAGAGTAAACCCTGTAAAAATCACTTTGATATCTCAAATGGTTTAAGAGTTATTGCAATTTATATGTCAATAAAAATACCAGATTTTAACATTTCACGTTTCGCCACTTGCAATACCTTTTTAAATCGCCTGTAGCTCCATAACTATACATCGTAATGATATGAACTTATACATGATGAAAGAAAAAGATTCAAATTTTACTGTGGTTTTTTCAAAACGAAAATATCTCTTATAGTTTCTGAGTAATTAACTCGAGAAAACAGCCAATTTTCAAACTTTGCAAAATGGCAAGGTACCCACCCCCCTTGCAGTTTTTTTAGGCGAAAAAGTGAGTTTTTGATTTTTGATTGTTTTTTTAGCTTAATAGAAGCAGAATTTAATTTGGAATCGAGGAATACTATTGAAATTTCAAAATTTTTATTATTTTTTCATTTTTATCTATTTTTTTGTCAAAATTTCAACATTTAACAATACCAATGATATTGGTATCAAAAGATGCGGAATTGAAGGGAGAGTAAACACTGAAAAAAAAACACTTTGAAATCTCAAAGGGTTTACGAGTAAATGCAGTTTAAAGTTTTTTCAAAAGAAATAAGAAATTTTTTTAACCCATGATATGGGTACCAAAAGATGCAGCATTGAAAGGAGAGTAAACCCTGTAAAAATCACTTTGATATCTCAAATGGTTTAAGAGTTATTGCAATTTATATGTCAATAAAAATACCAGATTTTAACATTTCACGTTTCGCCACTTGCAATACCTTTTTAAATCGCCTGTAGCTCCATAACTATACATCGTAATGATATGAACTTATACATGATGAAAGAAAAAGATTCAAATTTTACTGTGGTTTTTTCAAAACGAAAATATCTCTTATAGTTTCTGAGTAATTAACTCGACAAAACAGCCAATTTTCAAACTTTGCAAAATGGCAAGGTACCCCCCTTGCAGTTTTTTTAGGCGAAAAAGTGAGATTTTGATTTTTGATTGTTTTTTTAGCTTAATAGAAGCAGAATTTAATTTGGAATCGAGGAATACTATTGAAATTTCAAAATTTTTATTATTTTTTCATTTTTATCTATTTTTTTGTCAAAATTTCAACATTTAACAATACCAATGATATTGGTATCAAAAGATGCGGAATTGAAGGGAGAGTAAACACTGAAAAAAAAACACTTTGAAATCTCAAAGGGTTTACGAGTAAATGCAGTTTAAAGTTTTTTCAAAAAAGATAAGAAATTTTTTAACCCAATGATATGGGTACCAAAAGATGCAGAATTGAAAGGAGAGTAAATCCTGAAAAAATCACTTTGATATCTCAAATGGTTGAAGAGTTATTGCAATTTATATGTCAATAAAAATACCAGATTTTAACATTTCACGTTTCGCCACTTGCAATACCTTTTTAAATCGCCTGTAGCTCCATAACTATACATCGTAATGATATGAACTTATACATGATGAAAGAAAAAGATTCAAATTTTACTGTGATTTTTTCAAAACGAAAATATCTCTTATAGTTTCTGAGTAATTAACTCGAGAAAACAGCCAATTTTCAAACTTTGCAAAATGGCAAGGTCCCCCTTGCAGTTTTTTTAGGCGAAAAAGTGAGTTTTTGATTTTTGATTGTTTTTTTAGCTTAATAGAAGCAGAATTTAATTTGGAATCGAGGAATACTATTGAAATTTCAAAATTTTTATTATTTTTTCATTTTTATCTATTTTTTTGTCAAAATTTCAACATTTAACAATACCAATGATATTGGTATCAAAAGATGCGGAATTGAAGGGAGAGTAAACACTGAAAAAAAAACACTTTGAAATCTCAAAGGGTTTACGAGTAAATGCAGTTTAAAGTTTTTTCAAAAAAGATAAGAAATTTTTTAACCCAATGATATGGGTACCAAAAGATGCAGAATTGAAAGGAGAGTAAACCCTGAAAAAATCACTTTGATATCTCAAATGGTTTAAGAGTTATTGCAATTTATATGTCAATAAAAATACCAGATTTTAACATTTCACGTTTCGCCACTTGCAATACCTTTTTAAATCGCCTGTAGCTCCATAACTATACATCGTAATGATATGAACTTATACATGATGAAAGAAAAAGATTCAAATTTTACTGTGGTTTTTTCAAAACGAAAATATCTCTTATAGTTTCTGAGTAATTAACTCGAGAAAACAGCCAATTTTCAAACTTTGCAAAATGGCAAGGTACCCCCCTTGCAGTTTTTTTAGGCGAAAAAGTGAGTTTTTGATTTTTGATTGTTTTTTTAGCTTAATAGAAGCAGAATTTAATTTGGAATCGAGGAATACTATTGAAATTTCAAAATTTTTATTATTTTTTCATTTTTATCTATTTTTTTGTCAAAATTTCAACATTTAACAATACCAATGATATTGGTATCAAAAGATGCGGAATTGAAGGGAGAGTAAACACTGAAAAAAAAACACTTTGAAATCTCAAAGGGTTTACGAGTAAATGCAGTTTAAAGTTTTTTCAAAAGAAATAAGAAATTTTTTTAACCCATGATATGGGTACCAAAAGATGCAGCATTGAAAGGAGAGTAAACCCTGTAAAAATCACTTTGATATCTCAAATGGTTTAAGAGTTATTGCAATTTATATGTCAATAAAAATACCAGATTTTAACATTTCACGTTTCGCCACTTGCAATACCTTTTTAAATCGCCTGTAGCTCCATAACTATACATCGTAATGATATGAACTTATACATGATGAAAGAAAAAGATTCAAATTTTACTGTGGTTTTTTCAAAACGAAAATATCTCTTATAGTTTCTGAGTAATTAACTCGAGAAAACAGCCAATTTTCAAACTTTGCAAAATGGCAAGGTACCCCCCTTGCAGTTTTTTTAGGCGAAAAAGTGAGTTTTTGATTTTTGATTGTTTTTTTAGCTTAATAGAAGCAGAATTTAATTTGGAGTCGAGGAATACTATTGAAATTTCAAAATTTTTATTATTTTTTCATTTTTATCTATTTTTTTGTCAAAATTTCAACATTTAACAATACCAATGATATTTGTATCAAAAGATGCGGAATTGAAGGGAGAGTAAACACTGAAAAAAAAAACACTTTGAAATCTCAAAGGGTTTACGAGTAAATGCAGTTTAAAGTTTTTTCAAAAAAGATAAGAAATTTTTTAACCCAATGATATGGGTACCAAAAGATGCAGAATTGAAAGGAGAGTAAACCCTGAAAAAATCACTTTGATATCTCAAATGGTTTAAGAGTTATTGCAATTTATATGTCAATAAAAATACCAGATTTTAACATTTCACGTTTCGCCACTTGCAATACCTTTTTAAATCGCCTGTAGCTCCATAACTATACATCGTAATGATATGAACTTATACATGATGAAAGAAAAAGATTCAAATTTTACTGTGGTTTTTTCAAAACGAAAATATCTCTTATAGTTTCTGAGTAATTAACTCGAGAAAACAGCCAATTTTCAAACTTTGCAAAATGGCAAGGTACCCCCCTTGCAGTTTTTTTAGGCGAAAAAGTGAGTTTTTGATTTTTGATTGTTTTTTTAGCTTAATAGAAGCAGAATTTAATTTGGAATCGAGGAATACTATTGAAATTTCAAAATTTTTATTATTTTTTCATTTTTATCTATTTTTTTGTCAAAATTTCAACATTTAACAATACCAATGATATTGGTATCAAAAGATGCGGAATTGAAGGGAGAGTAAACACTGAAAAAAAAAAACACTTTGAAATCTCAAAGGGTTTACGAGTAAATGCAGTTTAAAGTTTTTTCAAAAGAGATAAGAAATTTTTTAACCCATGATATGGGTACCAAAAGATGCAGCATTGAAAGGAGAGTAAACCCTGTAAAAATCACTTTGATATCTCAAATGGTTTAAGAGTTATTGCAATTTATATGTCAATAAAAATACCAGATTTTAACATTTCACGTTTCGCCACTTGCAATACCTTTTTAAATCGCCTGTAGCTCCATAACTATACATCGTAATGATATGAACTTATACATGATGAAAGAAAAAGATTCAAATTTTACTGTGGTTTTTTCAAAACGAAAATATCTCTTATAGTTTCTGAGTAATTAACTCGAGAAAACAGCCAATTTTCAAACTTTGCAAAATGGCAAGGTACCCACCCCCCTTGCAGTTTTTTTAGGCGAAAAAGTGAGTTTTTGATTTTTGATTGTTTTTTTAGCTTAATAGAAGCAGAATTTAATTTGGAATCGAGGAATACTATTGAAATTTCAAAATTTTTATTATTTTTTCATTTTTATCTATTTTTTTGTCAAAATTTCAACATTTAACAATACCAATGATATTGGTATCAAAAGATGCGGAATTGAAGGGAGAGTAAACACTGAAAAAAAAACACTTTGAAATCTCAAAGGGTTTACGAGTAAATGCAGTTTAAAGTTTTTTCAAAAGAAATAAGAAATTTTTTTAACCCATGATATGGGTACCAAAAGATGCAGCATTGAAAGGAGAGTAAACCCTGTAAAAATCACTTTGATATCTCAAATGGTTTAAGAGTTATTGCAATTTATATGTCAATAAAAATACCAGATTTTAACATTTCACGTTTCGCCACTTGCAATACCTTTTTAAATCGCCTGTAGCTCCATAACTATACATCGTAATGATATGAACTTATACATGATGAAAGAAAAAGATTCAAATTTTACTGTGGTTTTTTCAAAACGAAAATATCTCTTATAGTTTCTGAGTAATTAACTCGAGAAAACAGCCAATTTTCAAACTTTGCAAAATGGCAAGGTACCCCCCTTGCAGTTTTTTTAGGCGAAAAAGTGAGTTTTTGATTTTTGATTGTTTTTTTAGCTTAATAGAAGCAGAATTTAATTTGGAATCGAGGAATACTATTGAAATTTCAAAATTTTTATTATTTTTTCATTTTTATCTATTTTTTTGTCAAAATTTCAACATTTAACAATACCAATGATATTGGTATCAAAAGATGCGGAATTGAAGGGAGAGTAAACACTGAAAAAAAAAAACACTTTGAAATCTCAAAGGGTTTACGAGTAAATGCAGTTTAAAGTTTTTTCAAAAGAGATAAGAAATTTTTTAACCCATGATATGGGTACCAAAAGATGCAGCATTGAAAGGAGAGTAAACCCTGTAAAAATCACTTTGATATCTCAAATGGTTTAAGAGTTATTGCAATTTATATGTCAATAAAAATACCAGATTTTAACATTTCACGTTTCGCCACTTGCAATACCTTTTTAAATCGCCTGTAGCTCCATAACTATACATCGTAATGATATGAACTTATACATGATGAAAGAAAAAGATTCAAATTTTACTGTGGTTTTTTCAAAACGAAAATATCTCTTATGGTTTCTGAGTAATTAACTCGAGAAAACAGCCAATTTTCAAACTTTGCAAAATGGCAAGGTACCCACCCCCCTTGCAGTTTTTTTAGGCGAAAAAGTGAGTTTTTGATTTTTGATTGTTTTTTTAGCTTAATAGAAGCAGAATTTAATTTGGAATCGAGGAATACTATTGAAATTTCAAAATTTTTATTATTTTTTCATTTTTATCTATTTTTTTGTCAAAATTTCAACATTTAACAATACCAATGATATTGGTATCAAAAGATGCGGAATTGAAGGGAGAGTAAACACTGAAAAAAAAACACTTTGAAATCTCAAAGGGTTTACGAGTAAATGCAGTTTAAAGTTTTTTCAAAAGAAATAAGAAATTTTTTTAACCCATGATATGGGTACCAAAAGATGCAGCATTGAAAGGAGAGTAAACCCTGTAAAAATCACTTTGATATCTCAAATGGTTTAAGAGTTATTGCAATTTATATGTCAATAAAAATACCAGATTTTAACATTTCACGTTTCGCCACTTGCAATACCTTTTTAAATCGCCTGTAGCTCCATAACTATACATCGTAATGATATGAACTTATACATGATGAAAGAAAAAGATTCAAATTTTACTGTGGTTTTTTCAAAACGAAAATATCTCTTATAGTTTCTGAGTAATTAACTCGACAAAACAGCCAATTTTCAAACTTTGCAAAATGGCAAGGTACCCCCCTTGCAGTTTTTTTAGGCGAAAAAGTGAGATTTTGATTTTTGATTGTTTTTTTAGCTTAATAGAAGCAGAATTTAATTTGGAATCGAGGAATACTATTGAAATTTCAAAATTTTTATTATTTTTTCATTTTTATCTATTTTTTTGTCAAAATTTCAACATTTAACAATACCAATGATATTGGTATCAAAAGATGCGGAATTGAAGGGAGAGTAAACACTGAAAAAAAAACACTTTGAAATCTCAAAGGGTTTACGAGTAAATGCAGTTTAAAGTTTTTTCAAAAAAGATAAGAAATTTTTTAACCCAATGATATGGGTACCAAAAGATGCAGAATTGAAAGGAGAGTAAATCCTGAAAAAATCACTTTGATATCTCAAATGGTTGAAGAGTTATTGCAATTTATATGTCAATAAAAATACCAGATTTTAACATTTCACGTTTCGCCACTTGCAATACCTTTTTAAATCGCCTGTAGCTCCATAACTATACATCGTAATGATATGAACTTATACATGATGAAAGAAAAAGATTCAAATTTTACTGTGATTTTTTCAAAACGAAAATATCTCTTATAGTTTCTGAGTAATTAACTCGAGAAAACAGCCAATTTTCAAACTTTGCAAAATGGCAAGGTCCCCCTTGCAGTTTTTTTAGGCGAAAAAGTGAGTTTTTGATTTTTGATTGTTTTTTTAGCTTAATAGAAGCAGAATTTAATTTGGAATCGAGGAATACTATTGAAATTTCAAAATTTTTATTATTTTTTCATTTTTATCTATTTTTTTGTCAAAATTTCAACATTTAACAATACCAATGATATTGGTATCAAAAGATGCGGAATTGAAGGGAGAGTAAACACTGAAAAAAAAACACTTTGAAATCTCAAAGGGTTTACGAGTAAATGCAGTTTAAAGTTTTTTCAAAAAAGATAAGAAATTTTTTAACCCAATGATATGGGTACCAAAAGATGCAGAATTGAAAGGAGAGTAAACCCTGAAAAAATCACTTTGATATCTCAAATGGTTGAAGAGTTATTGCAATTTATATGTCAATAAAAATACCAGATTTTAACATTTCACGTTTCGCCACTTGCAATACCTTTTTAAATCGCCTGTAGCTCCATAACTATACATCGTAATGATATGAACTTATACATGATGAAAGAAAAAGATTCAAATTTTACTGTGATTTTTTCAAAACGAAAATATCTCTTATAGTTTCTGAGTAATTAACTCGACAAAACAGCCAATTTTCAAACTTTGCAAAATGGCAAGGTACCCCCCTTGCAGTTTTTTTAGGCGAAAAAGTGAGTTTTTGATTTTTGATTGTTTTTTTAGCTTAATAGAAGCAGAATTTAATTTGGAGTCGAGGAATACTATTGAAATTTCAAAATTTTTATTATTTTTTCATTTTTATCTATTTTTTTGTCAAAATTTCAACATTTAACAATACCAATGATATTGGTATTAAAAGATGCGGAATTGAAGGGAGAGTAAACACTGAAAAAAAAACACTTTGAAATCTCAAAGGGTTTACGAGTAAATGCAGTTTAAAGTTTTTTCAAAAGAGATAAGAAATTTTTTAACCCATGATATGGGTACCAAAAGATGCAGCATTGAAAGGAGAGTAAACCCTGTAAAAATCACTTTGATATCTCAAATGGTTTAAGAGTTATTGCAATTTATATGTCAATAAAAATACCAGATTTTAACATTTCACGTTTCGCCACTTGCAATACCTTTTTAAATCGCCTGTAGCTCCATAACTATACATCGTAATGATATGAACTTATACATGATGAAAGAAAAAGATTCAAATTTTACTGCGGTTTTTTCAAAACGAAAATATCTCTTATAGTTTCTGAGTAATTAACTCGAGAAAACAGCCAATTTTCAAACTTTGCAAAATGGCAAGGTACCCCCCTTGCAGTTTTTTTAGGCGAAAAAGTGAGTTTTTGATTTTTGATTGTTTTTTTAGCTTAATAGAAGCAGAATTTAATTTGGAGTCGAGGAATACTATTGAAATTTCAAAATTTTTATTATTTTTTCATTTTTATCTATTTTTTTGTCAAAATTTCAACATTTAACAATACCAATGATATTGGTATTAAAAGATGCGGAATTGAAGGGAGAGTAAACACTGAAAAAAAAACACTTTGAAATCTCAAAGGGTTTACGAGTAAATGCAGTTTAAAGTTTTTTCAAAAGAGATAAGAAATTTTTTAACCCATGATATGGGTACCAAAAGATGCAGCATTGAAAGGAGAGTAAACCCTGTAAAAATCACTTTGATATCTCAAATGGTTTAAGAGTTATTGCAATTTATATGTCAATAAAAATACCAGATTTTAACATTTCTCGTTTCGCCACTTGCAATACCTTTTTAAATCGCCTGTAGCTCCATAACTATACATCGTAATGATATGAACTTATACATGATGAAAGAAAAAGATTCAAATTTTGCTGTGGTTTTTTCAAAACGAAAATATCTCTTATAGTTTCTGAGTAATTAACTCGAGAAAACAGCCAATTTTCAAACTTTGCAAAATGGCAAGGTACCCCCCTTGCAGTTTTTTTAGGCGAAAAAGTGAGTTTTTGATTTTTGATTGTTTTTTTAGCTTAATAGAAGCAGAATTTAATTTGGAATCGAGGAATACTATTGAAATTTCAAAATTTTTATTATTTTTTCATTTTTATCTATTTTTTTGTCAAAATTTCAACATTTAACAATACCAATGATATTGGTATCAAAAGATGCGGAATTGAAGGGAGAGTAAACACTGAAAAAAAAACACTTTGAAATCTCAAAGGGTTTACGAGTAAATGCAGTTTAAAGTTTTTTCAAAAAAGATAAGAAATTTTTTAACCCAATGATATGGGTACCAAAAGATGCAGAATTGAAAGGAGAGTAAATCCTGAAAAAATCACTTTGATATCTCAAATGGTTGAAGAGTTATTGCAATTTATATGTCAATAAAAATACCAGATTTTAACATTTCACGTTTCGCCACTTGCAATACCTTTTTAAATCGCCTGTAGCTCCATAACTATACATCGTAATGATATGAACTTATACATGATGAAAGAAAAAGATTCAAATTTTACTGTGATTTTTTCAAAACGAAAATATCTCTTATAGTTTCTGAGTAATTAACTCGAGAAAACAGCCAATTTTCAAACTTTGCAAAATGGCAAGGTCCCCCTTGCAGTTTTTTTAGGCGAAAAAGTGAGTTTTTGATTTTTGATTGTTTTTTTAGCTTAATAGAAGCAGAATTTAATTTGGAATCGAGGAATACTATTGAAATTTCAAAATTTTTATTATTTTTTCATTTTTATCTATTTTTTTGTCAAAATTTCAACATTTAACAATACCAATGATATTGGTATCAAAAGATGCGGAATTGAAGGGAGAGTAAACACTGAAAAAAAAACACTTTGAAATCTCAAAGGGTTTACGAGTAAATGCAGTTTAAAGTTTTTTCAAAAAAGATAAGAAATTTTTTAACCCAATGATATGGGTACCAAAAGATGCAGAATTGAAAGGAGAGTAAACCCTGAAAAAATCACTTTGATATCTCAAATGGTTGAAGAGTTATTGCAATTTATATGTCAATAAAAATACCAGATTTTAACATTTCACGTTTCGCCACTTGCAATACCTTTTTAAATCGCCTGTAGCTCCATAACTATACATCGTAATGATATGAACTTATACATGATGAAAGAAAAAGATTCAAATTTTACTGTGATTTTTTCAAAACGAAAATATCTCTTATAGTTTCTGAGTAATTAACTCGAGAAAACAGCCAATTTTCAAACTTTGCAAAATGGCAAGGTCCCCCTTGCAGTTTTTTTAGGCGAAAAAGTGAGTTTTTGATTTTTGATTGTTTTTTTAGCTTAATAGAAGCAGAATTTAATTTGGAATCGAGGAATACTATTGAAATTTCAAAATTTTTATTATTTTTTCATTTTTATCTATTTTTTTGTCAAAATTTCAACATTTAACAATACCAATGATATTGGTATCAAAAGATGCGGAATTGAAGGGAGAGTAAACACTGAAAAAAAAACACTTTGAAATCTCAAAGGGTTTACGAGTAAATGCAGTTTAAAGTTTTTTCAAAAAAGATAAGAAATTTTTTAACCCAATGATATGGGTACCAAAAGATGCAGAATTGAAAGGAGAGTAAACCCTGAAAAAATCACTTTGATATCTCAAATGGTTGAAGAGTTATTGCAATTTATATGTCAATAAAAATACCAGATTTTAACATTTCACGTTTCGCCACTTGCAATACCTTTTTAAATCGCCTGTAGCTCCATAACTATACATCGTAATGATATGAACTTATACATGATGAAAGAAAAAGATTCAAATTTTACTGTGATTTTTTCAAAACGAAAATATCTCTTATAGTTTCTGAGTAATTAACTCGACAAAACAGCCAATTTTCAAACTTTGCAAAATGGCAAGGTACCCCCCTTGCAGTTTTTTTAGGCGAAAAAGTGAGTTTTTGATTTTTGATTGTTTTTTTAGCTTAATAGAAGCAGAATTTAATTTGGAGTCGAGGAATACTATTGAAATTTCAAAATTTTTATTATTTTTTCATTTTTATCTATTTTTTTGTCAAAATTTCAACATTTAACAATACCAATGATATTGGTATTAAAAGATGCGGAATTGAAGGGAGAGTAAACACTGAAAAAAAAACACTTTGAAATCTCAAAGGGTTTACGAGTAAATGCAGTTTAAAGTTTTTTCAAAAGAGATAAGAAATTTTTTAACCCATGATATGGGTACCAAAAGATGCAGCATTGAAAGGAGAGTAAACCCTGTAAAAATCACTTTGATATCTCAAATGGTTTAAGAGTTATTGCAATTTATATGTCAATAAAAATACCAGATTTTAACATTTCACGTTTCGCCACTTGCAATACCTTTTTAAATCGCCTGTAGCTCCATAACTATACATCGTAATGATATGAACTTATACATGATGAAAGAAAAAGATTCAAATTTTACTGCGGTTTTTTCAAAACGAAAATATCTCTTATAGTTTCTGAGTAATTAACTCGAGAAAACAGCCAATTTTCAAACTTTGCAAAATGGCAAGGTACCCCCCTTGCAGTTTTTTTAGGCGAAAAAGTGAGTTTTTGATTTTTGATTGTTTTTTTAGCTTAATAGAAGCAGAATTTAATTTGGAGTCGAGGAATACTATTGAAATTTCAAAATTTTTATTATTTTTTCATTTTTATCTATTTTTTTGTCAAAATTTCAACATTTAACAATACCAATGATATTGGTATTAAAAGATGCGGAATTGAAGGGAGAGTAAACACTGAAAAAAAAACACTTTGAAATCTCAAAGGGTTTACGAGTAAATGCAGTTTAAAGTTTTTTCAAAAGAGATAAGAAATTTTTTAACCCATGATATGGGTACCAAAAGATGCAGCATTGAAAGGAGAGTAAACCCTGTAAAAATCACTTTGATATCTCAAATGGTTTAAGAGTTATTGCAATTTATATGTCAATAAAAATACCAGATTTTAACATTTCTCGTTTCGCCACTTGCAATACCTTTTTAAATCGCCTGTAGCTCCATAACTATACATCGTAATGATATGAACTTATACATGATGAAAGAAAAAGATTCAAATTTTGCTGTGGTTTTTTCAAAACGAAAATATCTCTTATAGTTTCTGAGTAATTAACTCGAGAAAACAGCCAATTTTCAAACTTTGCAAAATGGCAAGGTACCCCCCTTGCAGTTTTTTTAGGCGAAAAAGTGAGTTTTTGATTTTTGATTGTTTTTTTAGCTTAATAGAAGCAGAATTTAATTTGGAATCGAGGAATACTATTGAAATTTCAAAATTTTTATTATTTTTTCATTTTTATCTATTTTTTTGTCAAAATTTCAACATTTAACAATACCAATGATATTGGTATCAAAAGATGCGGAATTGAAGGGAGAGTAAACACTGAAAAAAAAACACTTTGAAATCTCAAAGGGTTTACGAGTAAATGCAGTTTAAAGTTTTTTCAAAAAAGATAAGAAATTTTTTAACCCAATGATATGGGTACCAAAAGATGCAGAATTGAAAGGAGAGTAAATCCTGAAAAAATCACTTTGATATCTCAAATGGTTGAAGAGTTATTGCAATTTATATGTCAATAAAAATACCAGATTTTAACATTTCACGTTTCGCCACTTGCAATACCTTTTTAAATCGCCTGTAGCTCCATAACTATACATCGTAATGATATGAACTTATACATGATGAAAGAAAAAGATTCAAATTTTACTGTGATTTTTTCAAAACGAAAATATCTCAAATCTTATAGTTTCTGAGTAATTAACTCGACAAAACAGCCAATTTTCAAACTTTGCAAAATGGCAAGGTACCCCCCTTGCAGTTTTTTTAGGCGAAAAAGTGAGTTTTTGATTTTTGATTGTTTTTTTAGCTTAATAGAAGCAGAATTTAATTTGGAATCGAGGAATACTATTGAAATTTCAAAATTTTTATTATTTTTTCATTTTTATCTATTTTTTTGTCAAAATTTCAACATTTAACAATACCAATGATATTGGTATCAAAAGATGCGGAATTGAAGGGAGAGTAAACACTGAAAAAAAAACACTTTGAAATCTCAAAGGGTTTACGAGTAAATGCAGTTTAAAGTTTTTTCAAAAAAGATAAGAAATTTTTTAACCCAATGATATGGGTACCAAAAGATGCAGAATTGAAAGGAGAGTAAACCCTGAAAAAATCACTTTGATATCTCAAATGGTTTAAGAGTTATTGCAATTTATATGTCAATAAAAATACCAGATTTTAACATTTCTCGTTTCGCCACTTGCAATACCTTTTTAAATCGCCTGTAGCTCCATAACTATACATCGTAATGATATGAACTTATACATGATGAAAGAAAAAGATTCAAATTTTACTGTGGTTTTTTCAAAACGAAAATATCTCTTATAGTTTCTGAGTAATTAACTCGAGAAAACAGCCAATTTTCAAACTTTGCAAAATGGCAAGGTACCCCCCTTGCAGTTTTTTTAGGCGAAAAAGTGAGTTTTTGATTTTTGATTGTTTTTTTAGCTTAATAGAAGCAGAATTTAATTTGGAATCGAGGAATACTATTGAAATTTCAAAATTTTTATTATTTTTTCATTTTTATCTATTTTTTTGTCAAAATTTCAACATTTAACAATACCAATGATATTGGTATCAAAAGATGCGGAATTGAAGGGAGAGTAAACACTGAAAAAAAAACACTTTGAAATCTCAAAGGGTTTACGAGTAAATGCAGTTTAAAGTTTTTTCAAAAAAGATAAGAAATTTTTTAACCCAATGATATGGGTACCAAAAGATGCAGAATTGAAAGGAGAGTAAACCCTGAAAAAATCACTTTGATATCTCAAATGGTTGAAGAGTTATTGCAATTTATATGTCAATAAAAATACCAGATTTTAACATTTCACGTTTCGCCACTTGCAATACCTTTTTAAATCGCCTGTAGCTCCATAACTATACATCGTAATGATATGAACTTATACATGATGAAAGAAAAAGATTCAAATTTTACTGTGATTTTTTCAAAACGAAAATATCTCTTATAGTTTCTGAGTAATTAACTCGACAAAACAGCCAATTTTCAAACTTTGCAAAATGGCAAGGTACCCCCCTTGCAGTTTTTTTAGGCGAAAAAGTGAGTTTTTGATTTTTGATTGTTTTTTTAGCTTAATAGAAGCAGAATTTAATTTGGAGTCGAGGAATACTATTGAAATTTCAAAATTTTTATTATTTTTTCATTTTTATCTATTTTTTTGTCAAAATTTCAACATTTAACAATACCAATGATATTGGTATTAAAAGATGCGGAATTGAAGGGAGAGTAAACACTGAAAAAAAAACACTTTGAAATCTCAAAGGGTTTACGAGTAAATGCAGTTTAAAGTTTTTTCAAAAGAGATAAGAAATTTTTTTAACCCATGATATGGGTACCAAAAGATGCAGCATTGAAAGGAGAGTAAACCCTGTAAAAATCACTTTGATATCTCAAATGGTTTAAGAGTTATTGCAATTTATATGTCAATAAAAATACCAGATTTTAACATTTCACGTTTCGCCACTTGCAATACCTTTTTAAATCGCCTGTAGCTCCATAACTATACATCGTAATGATATGAACTTATACATGATGAAAGAAAAAGATTCAAATTTTACTGCGGTTTTTTCAAAACGAAAATATCTCTTATAGTTTCTGAGTAATTAACTCGAGAAAACAGCCAATTTTCAAACTTTGCAAAATGGCAAGGTACCCCCCTTGCAGTTTTTTTAGGCGAAAAAGTGAGTTTTTGATTTTTGATTGTTTTTTTAGCTTAATAGAAGCAGAATTTAATTTGGAGTCGAGGAATACTATTGAAATTTCAAAATTTTTATTATTTTTTCATTTTTATCTATTTTTTTGTCAAAATTTCAACATTTAACAATACCAATGATATTGGTATCAAAAGATGCGGAATTGAAGGGAGAGTAAACACTGAAAAAAAAAACACTTTGAAATCTCAAAGGGTTTACGAGTAAATGCAGTTTAAAGTTTTTTCAAAAAAGATAAGAAATTTTTTAACCCAATGATATGGGTACCAAAAGATGCAGAATTGAAAGGAGAGTAAACCCTGAAAAAATCACTTTGATATCTCAAATGGTTTAAGAGTTATTGCAATTTATATGTCAATAAAAATACCAGATTTTAACATTTCTCGTTTCGCCACTTGCAATACCTTTTTAAATCGCCTGTAGCTCCATAACTATACATCGTAATGATATGAACTTATACATGATGAAAGAAAAAGATTCAAATTTTGCTGTGGTTTTTTCAAAACGAAAATATCTCTTATAGTTTCTGAGTAATTAACTCGAGAAAACAGCCAATTTTCAAACTTTGCAAAATGGCAAGGTACCCCCCTTGCAGTTTTTTTAGGCGAAAAAGTGAGTTTTTGATTTTTGATTGTTTTTTTAGCTTAATAGAAGCAGAATTTAATTTGGAATCGAGGAATACTATTGAAATTTCAAAATTTTTATTATTTTTTCATTTTTATCTATTTTTTTGTCAAAATTTCAACATTTAACAATACCAATGATATTGGTATCAAAAGATGCGGAATTGAAGGGAGAGTAAACACTGAAAAAAAAACACTTTGAAATCTCAAAGGGTTTACGAGTAAATGCAGTTTAAAGTTTTTTCAAAAAAGATAAGAAATTTTTTAACCCAATGATATGGGTACCAAAAGATGCAGAATTGAAAGGAGAGTAAATCCTGAAAAAATCACTTTGATATCTCAAATGGTTGAAGAGTTATTGCAATTTATATGTCAATAAAAATACCAGATTTTAACATTTCACGTTTCGCCACTTGCAATACCTTTTTAAATCGCCTGTAGCTCCATAACTATACATCGTAATGATATGAACTTATACATGATGAAAGAAAAAGATTCAAATTTTGCTGTGGTTTTTTCAAAACGAAAATATCTCTTACAGTTTCTGAGTAATTAACTCGAGAAAACAGCCAATTTTCAAACTTTGCAAAATGGCAAGGTACCCCCCTTGCAGTTTTTTTAGGCGAAAAAGTGAGTTTTTGATTTTTGATTGTTTTTTTAGCTTAATAGAAGCAGAATTTAATTTGGAATCGAGGAATACTATTGAAATTTCAAAATTTTTATTATTTTTTCATTTTTATCTATTTTTTTGTCAAAATTTCAACATTTAACAATACCAATGATATTGGTATCAAAAGATGCGGAATTGAAGGGAGAGTAAACACTGAAAAAAAAACACTTTGAAATCTCAAAGGGTTTACGAGTAAATGCAGTTTAAAGTTTTTTCAAAAAAGATAAGAAATTTTTTAACCCAATGATATGGGTACCAAAAGATGCAGAATTGAAAGGAGAGTAAATCCTGAAAAAATCACTTTGATATCTCAAATGGTTGAAGAGTTATTGCAATTTATATGTCAATAAAAATACCAGATTTTAACATTTCACGTTTCGCCACTTGCAATACCTTTTTAAATCGCCTGTAGCTCCATAACTATACATCGTAATGATATGAACTTATACATGATGAAAGAAAAAGATTCAAATTTTACTGTGATTTTTTCAAAACGAAAATATCTCTTATAGTTTCTGAGTAATTAACTCGACAAAACAGCCAATTTTCAAACTTTGCAAAATGGCAAGGTACCCCCCTTGCAGTTTTTTTAGGCGAAAAAGTGAGTTTTTGATTTTTGATTGTTTTTTTAGCTTAATAGAAGCAGAATTTAATTTGGAGTCGAGGAATACTATTGAAATTTCAAAATTTTTATTATTTTTTCATTTTTATCTATTTTTTTGTCAAAATTTCAACATTTAACAATACCAATGATATTGGTATTAAAAGATGCGGAATTGAAGGGAGAGTAAACACTGAAAAAAAAACACTTTGAAATCTCAAAGGGTTTACGAGTAAATGCAGTTTAAAGTTTTTTCAAAAGAGATAAGAAATTTTTTAACCCATGATATGGGTACCAAAAGATGCAGCATTGAAAGGAGAGTAAACCCTGTAAAAATCACTTTGATATCTCAAATGGTTTAAGAGTTATTGCAATTTATATGTCAATAAAAATACCAGATTTTAACATTTCACGTTTCGCCACTTGCAATACCTTTTTAAATCGCCTGTAGCTCCATAACTATACATCGTAATGATATGAACTTATACATGATGAAAGAAAAAGATTCAAATTTTACTGCGGTTTTTTCAAAACGAAAATATCTCTTATAGTTTCTGAGTAATTAACTCGAGAAAACAGCCAATTTTCAAACTTTGCAAAATGGCAAGGTACCCCCCTTGCAGTTTTTTTAGGCGAAAAAGTGAGTTTTTGATTTTTGATTGTTTTTTTAGCTTAATAGAAGCAGAATTTAATTTGGAGTCGAGGAATACTATTGAAATTTCAAAATTTTTATTATTTTTTCATTTTTATCTATTTTTTTGTCAAAATTTCAACATTTAACAATACCAATGATATTGGTATCAAAAGATGCGGAATTGAAGGGAGAGTAAACACTGAAAAAAAAAACACTTTGAAATCTCAAAGGGTTTACGAGTAAATGCAGTTTAAAGTTTTTTCAAAAAAGATAAGAAATTTTTTAACCCAATGATATGGGTACCAAAAGATGCAGAATTGAAAGGAGAGTAAACCCTGAAAAAATCAGATTGATATCTCAAATGGTTTAAGAGTTATTGCAATTTATATGTCAATAAAAATACCAGATTTTAACATTTCTCGTTTCGCCACTTGCAATACCTTTTTAAATCGCCTGTAGCTCCATAACTATACATCGTAATGATATGAACTTATACATGATGAAAGAAAAAGATTCAAATTTTGCTGTGGTTTTTTCAAAACGAAAATATCTCTTATAGTTTCTGAGTAATTAACTCGAGAAAACAGCCAATTTTCAAACTTTGCAAAATGGCAAGGTACCCCCCTTGCAGTTTTTTTAGGCGAAAAAGTGAGTTTTTGATTTTTGATTGTTTTTTTAGCTTAATAGAAGCAGAATTTAATTTGGAGTCGAGGAATACTATTGAAATTTCAAAATTTTTATTATTTTTTCATTTTTATCTATTTTTTTGTCAAAATTTCAACATTTAACAATACCAATGATATTGGTATTAAAAGATGCGGAATTGAAGGGAGAGTAAACACTGAAAAAAAAACACTTTGAAATCTCAAAGGGTTTACGAGTAAATGCAGTTTAAAGTTTTTTCAAAAGAGATAAGAAATTTTTTAACCCATGATATGGGTACCAAAAGATGCAGCATTGAAAGGAGAGTAAACCCTGTAAAAATCACTTTGATATCTCAAATGGTTTAAGAGTTATTGCAATTTATATGTCAATAAAAATACCAGATTTTAACATTTCACGTTTCGCCACTTGCAATACCTTTTTAAATCGCCTGTAGCTCCATAACTATACATCGTAATGATATGAACTTATACATGATGAAAGAAAAAGATTCAAATTTTACTGCGGTTTTTTCAAAACGAAAATATCTCTTATAGTTTCTGAGTAATTAACTCGAGAAAACAGCCAATTTTCAAACTTTGCAAAATGGCAAGGTACCCCCCTTGCAGTTTTTTTAGGCGAAAAAGTGAGTTTTTGATTTTTGATTGTTTTTTTAGCTTAATAGAAGCAGAATTTAATTTGGAGTCGAGGAATACTATTGAAATTTCAAAATTTTTATTATTTTTTCATTTTTATCTATTTTTTTGTCAAAATTTCAACATTTAACAATACCAATGATATTGGTATCAAAAGATGCGGAATTGAAGGGAGAGTAAACACTGAAAAAAAAAACACTTTGAAATCTCAAAGGGTTTACGAGTAAATGCAGTTTAAAGTTTTTTCAAAAAAGATAAGAAATTTTTTAACCCAATGATATGGGTACCAAAAGATGCAGAATTGAAAGGAGAGTAAACCCTGAAAAAATCAGATTGATATCTCAAATGGTTTAAGAGTTATTGCAATTTATATGTCAATAAAAATACCAGATTTTAACATTTCTCGTTTCGCCACTTGCAATACCTTTTTAAATCGCCTGTAGCTCCATAACTATACATCGTAATGATATGAACTTATACATGATGAAAGAAAAAGATTCAAATTTTGCTGTGGTTTTTTCAAAACGAAAATATCTCTTATAGTTTCTGAGTAATTAACTCGAGAAAACAGCCAATTTTCAAACTTTGCAAAATGGCAAGGTACCCCCCTTGCAGTTTTTTTAGGCGAAAAAGTGAGTTTTTGATTTTTGATTGTTTTTTTAGCTTAATAGAAGCAGAATTTAATTTGGAATCGAGGAATACTATTGAAATTTCAAAATTTTTATTATTTTTTCATTTTTATCTATTTTTTTGTCAAAATTTCAACATTTAACAATACCAATGATATTGGTATCAAAAGATGCGGAATTGAAGGGAGAGTAAACACTGAAAAAAAAACACTTTGAAATCTCAAAGGGTTTACGAGTAAATGCAGTTTAAAGTTTTTTCAAAAAAGATAAGAAATTTTTTAACCCAATGATATGGGTACCAAAAGATGCAGAATTGAAAGGAGAGTAAATCCTGAAAAAATCACTTTGATATCTCAAATGGTTGAAGAGTTATTGCAATTTATATGTCAATAAAAATACCAGATTTTAACATTTCACGTTTCGCCACTTGCAATACCTTTTTAAATCGCCTGTAGCTCCATAACTATACATCGTAATGATATGAACTTATACATGATGAAAGAAAAAGATTCAAATTTTGCTGTGGTTTTTTCAAAACGAAAATATCTCTTATAGTTTCTGAGTAATTAACTCGAGAAAACAGCCAATTTTCAAACTTTGCAAAATGGCAAGGTACCCCCCTTGCAGTTTTTTTAGGCGAAAAAGTGAGTTTTTGATTTTTGATTGTTTTTTTAGCTTAATAGAAGCAGAATTTAATTTGGAATCGAGGAATACTATTGAAATTTCAAAATTTTTATTATTTTTTCATTTTTATCTATTTTTTTGTCAAAATTTCAACATTTAACAATACCAATGATATTGGTATCAAAAGATGCGGAATTGAAGGGAGAGTAAACACTGAAAAAAAAACACTTTGAAATCTCAAAGGGTTTACGAGTAAATGCAGTTTAAAGTTTTTTCAAAAAAGATAAGAAATTTTTTAACCCAATGATATGGGTACCAAAAGATGCAGAATTGAAAGGAGAGTAAATCCTGAAAAAATCACTTTGATATCTCAAATGGTTGAAGAGTTATTGCAATTTATATGTCAATAAAAATACCAGATTTTAACATTTCACGTTTCGCCACTTGCAATACCTTTTTAAATCGCCTGTAGCTCCATAACTATACATCGTAATGATATGAACTTATACATGATGAAAGAAAAAGATTCAAATTTTACTGTGATTTTTTCAAAACGAAAATATCTCTTATAGTTTCTGAGTAATTAACTCGACAAAACAGCCAATTTTCAAACTTTGCAAAATGGCAAGGTACCCCCCTTGCAGTTTTTTTAGGCGAAAAAGTGAGTTTTTGATTTTTGATTGTTTTTTTAGCTTAATAGAAGCAGAATTTAATTTGGAGTCGAGGAATACTATTGAAATTTCAAAATTTTTATTATTTTTTCATTTTTATCTATTTTTTTGTCAAAATTTCAACATTTAACAATACCAATGATATTGGTATTAAAAGATGCGGAATTGAAGGGAGAGTAAACACTGAAAAAAAAACACTTTGAAATCTCAAAGGGTTTACGAGTAAATGCAGTTTAAAGTTTTTTCAAAAGAGATAAGAAATTTTTTAACCCATGATATGGGTACCAAAAGATGCAGCATTGAAAGGAGAGTAAACCCTGTAAAAATCACTTTGATATCTCAAATGGTTTAAGAGTTATTGCAATTTATATGTCAATAAAAATACCAGATTTTAACATTTCTCGTTTCGCCACTTGCAATACCTTTTTAAATCGCCTGTAGCTCCATAACTATACATCGTAATGATATGAACTTATACATGATGAAAGAAAAAGATTCAAATTTTGCTGTGGTTTTTTCAAAACGAAAATATCTCTTATAGTTTCTGAGTAATTAACTCGAGAAAACAGCCAATTTTCAAACTTTGCAAAATGGCAAGGTACCCCCCTTGCAGTTTTTTTAGGCGAAAAAGTGAGTTTTTGATTTTTGATTGTTTTTTTAGCTTAATAGAAGCAGAATTTAATTTGGAATCGAGGAATACTATTGAAATTTCAAAATTTTTATTATTTTTTCATTTTTATCTATTTTTTTGTCAAAATTTCAACATTTAACAATACCAATGATATTGGTATCAAAAGATGCGGAATTGAAGGGAGAGTAAACACTGAAAAAAAAACACTTTGAAATCTCAAAGGGTTTACGAGTAAATGCAGTTTAAAGTTTTTTCAAAAAAGATAAGAAATTTTTTAACTAAATGATATGGGTACCAAAAGATGCAGAATTGAAAGGAGAGTAAATCCTGAAAAAATCACTTTGATATCTCAAATGGTTGAAGAGTTATTGCAATTTATATGTCAATAAAAATACCAGATTTTAACATTTCTCGTTTCGCCACTTGCAATACCTTTTTAAATCGCCTGTAGCTCCATAACTATACATCGTAATGATATGAACTTATACATGATGAAAGAAAAAGATTCAAATTTTACTGTGGTTTTTTCAAAACGAAAATATCTCTTATAGTTTCTGAGTAATTAACTCGAGAAAACAGCCAATTTTCAAACTTTGCAAAATGGCAAGGTACCCCCCTTGCAGTTTTTTTAGGCGAAAAAGTGAGTTTTTGATTTTTGATTGTTTTTTTAGCTTAATAGAAGCAGAATTTAATTTGGAATCGAGGAATACTATTGAAATTTCAAAATTTTTATTATTTTTTCATTTTTATCTATTTTTTTGTCAAAATTTCAACATTTAACAATACCAATGATATTGGTATCAAAAGATGCGGAATTGAAGGGAGAGTAAACACTGAAAAAAAAACACTTTGAAATCTCAAAGGGTTTACGAGTAAATGCAGTTTAAAGTTTTTTCAAAAAAGATAAGAAATTTTTTAACCCAATGATATGGGTACCAAAAGATGCAGAATTGAAAGGAGAGTAAACCCTGAAAAAATCACTTTGATATCTCAAATGGTTGAAGAGTTATTGCAATTTATATGTCAATAAAAATACCAGATTTTAACATTTCACGTTTCGCCACTTGCAATACCTTTTTAAATCGCCTGTAGCTCCATAACTATACATCGTAATGATATGAACTTATACATGATGAAAGAAAAAGATTCAAATTTTACTGTGATTTTTTCAAAACGAAAATATCTCTTATAGTTTCTGAGTAATTAACTCGACAAAACAGCCAATTTTCAAACTTTGCAAAATGGCAAGGTACCCCCCTTGCAGTTTTTTTAGGCGAAAAAGTGAGTTTTTGATTTTTGATTGTTTTTTTAGCTTAATAGAAGCAGAATTTAATTTGGAGTCGAGGAATACTATTGAAATTTCAAAATTTTTATTATTTTTTCATTTTTATCTATTTTTTTGTCAAAATTTCAACATTTAACAATACCAATGATATTGGTATTAAAAGATGCGGAATTGAAGGGAGAGTAAACACTGAAAAAAAAACACTTTGAAATCTCAAAGGGTTTACGAGTAAATGCAGTTTAAAGTTTTTTCAAAAGAGATAAGAAATTTTTTTAACCCATGATATGGGTACCAAAAGATGCAGCATTGAAAGGAGAGTAAACCCTGTAAAAATCACTTTGATATCTCAAATGGTTTAAGAGTTATTGCAATTTATATGTCAATAAAAATACCAGATTTTAACATTTCACGTTTCGCCACTTGCAATACCTTTTTAAATCGCCTGTAGCTCCATAACTATACATCGTAATGATATGAACTTATACATGATGAAAGAAAAAGATTCAAATTTTACTGCGGTTTTTTCAAAACGAAAATATCTCTTATAGTTTCTGAGTAATTAACTCGAGAAAACAGCCAATTTTCAAACTTTGCAAAATGGCAAGGTCCCCCTTGCAGTTTTTTTAGGCGAAAAAGTGAGTTTTTGATTTTTGATTGTTTTTTTAGCTTAATAGAAGCAGAATTTAATTTGGAATCGAGGAATACTATTGAAATTTCAAAATTTTTATTATTTTTTCATTTTTATCTATTTTTTTGTCAAAATTTCAACATTTAACAATACCAATGATATTGGTATCAGAAGATGCGGAATTGAAGGGAGAGTAAACACTGAAAAAAAAACACTTTGAAATCTCAAAGGGTTTACGAGTAAATGCAGTTTAAAGTTTTTTCAAAAAAGATAAGAAATTTTTTTAACCCATGATATGGGTACCAAAAGATGCAGAATTGAAAGGAGAGTAAACCCTGAAAAAATCACTTTGATATCTCAAATGGTTTAAGAGTTATTGCAATTTATATGTCAATAAAAATACCAGATTTTTACATTTCTCGTTTCGCCACTTGCAATACCTTTTTAAATCGCCTGTAGCTCCATAACTATACATCGTAATGATATGAACTTATACATGATGAAAGAAAAAGATTCAAATTTTACTGTGGTTTTTTCAAAACGAAAATATCTCTTATAGTTTCTGAGTAATTAACTCGAGAAAACAGCCAATTTTCAAACTTTGCAAAATGGCCAGGTACCCCCCTTGCAGTTTTTTTAGGCGAAAAAGTGAGTTTTTGATTTTTGATTGTTTTTTTAGCTTAATAGAAGCAGAATTTAATTTGGAGTCGAGGAATACTATTGAAATTTCAAAATTTTTATTATTTTTTCATTTTTATCTATTTTTTTGTCAAAATTTCAACATTTAACAATACCAATGATATTGGTATCAAAAGATGCGGAATTGAAGGGAGAGTAAACACTGAAAAAAAAAACACTTTGAAATCTCAAAGGGTTTACGAGTAAATGCAGTTTAAAGTTTTTTCAAAAAAGATAAGAAATTTTTTAACCCAATGATATGGGTACCAAAAGATGCAGAATTGAAAGGAGAGTAAACCCTGAAAAAATCACTTTGATATCTCAAATGGTTTAAGAGTTATTGCAATTTATATGTCAATAAAAATACCAGATTTTAACATTTCACGTTTCGCCACTTGCAATACCTTTTTAAATCGCCTGTAGCTCCATAACTATACATCGTAATGATATGAACTTATACATGATGAAAGAAAAAGATTCAAATTTTACTGTGGTTTTTTCAAAACGAAAATATCTCTTATAGTTTCTGAGTAATTAACTCCAGAAAACAGCCAATTTTCAAACTTTGCAAAATGGCAAGGTACCCACCCCCCTTGCAGTTTTTTTAGGCGAAAAAGTGAGTTTTTGATTTTTGATTGTTTTTTTAGCTTAATAGAAGCAGAATTTAATTTGGAATCGAGGAATACTATTGAAATTTCAAAATTTTTATTATTTTTTCATTTTTATCTATTTTTTTGTCAAAATTTCAACATTTAACAATACCAATGATATTGGTATCAAAAGATGCGGAATTGAAGGGAGAGTAAACACTGAAAAAAAAACACTTTGAAATCTCAAAGGGTTTACGAGTAAATGCAGTTTAAAGTTTTTTCAAAAGAAATAAGAAATTTTTTAACCCATGATATGGGTACCAAAAGATGCAGCATTGAAAGGAGAGTAAACCCTGTAAAAATCACTTTGATATCTCAAATGGTTTAAGAGTTATTGCAATTTATATGTCAATAAAAATACCAGATTTTAACATTTCACGTTTCGCCACTTGCAATACCTTTTTAAATCGCCTGTAGCTCCATAACTATACATCGTAATGATATGAACTTATACATGATGAAAGAAAAAGATTCAAATTTTACTGTGGTTTTTTCAAAACGAAAATATCTCTTATAGTTTCTGAGTAATTAACTCGACAAAACAGCCAATTTTCAAACTTTGCAAAATGGCAAGGTACCCCCCTTGCAGTTTTTTTAGGCGAAAAAGTGAGTTTTTGATTTTTGATTGTTTTTTTAGCTTAATAGAAGCAGAATTTAATTTGGAGTCGAGGAATACTATTGAAATTTCAAAATTTTTATTATTTTTTCATTTTTATCTATTTTTTTGTCAAAATTTCAACATTTAACAATACCAATGATATTGGTATCAAAAGATGCGGAATTGAAGGGAGAGTAAACACTGAAAAAAAAAACACTTTGAAATCTCAAAGGGTTTACGAGTAAATGCAGTTTAAAGTTTTTTCAAAAAAGATAAGAAATTTTTTAACCCAATGATATGGGTACCAAAAGATGCAGAATTGAAAGGAGAGTAAACCCTGAAAAAATCACTTTGATATCTCAAATGGTTTAAGAGTTATTGCAATTTATATGTCAATAAAAATACCAGATTTTAACATTTCACGTTTCGCCACTTGCAATACCTTTTTAAATCGCCTGTAGCTCCATAACTATACATCGTAATGATATGAACTTATACATGATGAAAGAAAAAGATTCAAATTTTACTGTGGTTTTTTCAAAACGAAAATATCTCTTATAGTTTCTGAGTAATTAACTCCAGAAAACAGCCAATTTTCAAACTTTGCAAAATGGCAAGGTACCCACCCCCCTTGCAGTTTTTTTAGGCGAAAAAGTGAGTTTTTGATTTTTGATTGTTTTTTTAGCTTAATAGAAGCAGAATTTAATTTGGAATCGAGGAATACTATTGAAATTTCAAAATTTTTATTATTTTTTCATTTTTATCTATTTTTTTGTCAAAATTTCAACATTTAACAATACCAATGATATTGGTATCAAAAGATGCGGAATTGAAGGGAGAGTAAACACTGAAAAAAAAACACTTTGAAATCTCAAAGGGTTTACGAGTAAATGCAGTTTAAAGTTTTTTCAAAAGAAATAAGAAATTTTTTAACCCATGATATGGGTACCAAAAGATGCAGCATTGAAAGGAGAGTAAACCCTGTAAAAATCACTTTGATATCTCAAATGGTTTAAGAGTTATTGCAATTTATATGTCAATAAAAATACCAGATTTTAACATTTCACGTTTCGCCACTTGCAATACCTTTTTAAATCGCCTGTAGCTCCATAACTATACATCGTAATGATATGAACTTATACATGATGAAAGAAAAAGATTCAAATTTTACTGTGGTTTTTTCAAAACGAAAATATCTCTTATAGTTTCTGAGTAATTAACTCGACAAAACAGCCAATTTTCAAACTTTGCAAAATGGCAAGGTACCCCCCTTGCAGTTTTTTTAGGCGAAAAAGTGAGTTTTTGATTTTTGATTGTTTTTTTAGCTTAATAGAAGCAGAATTTAATTTGGAGTCGAGGAATACTATTGAAATTTCAAAATTTTTATTATTTTTTCATTTTTATCTATTTTTTTGTCAAAATTTCAACATTTAACAATACCAATGATATTGGTATCAAAAGATGCGGAATTGAAGGGAGAGTAAACACTGAAAAAAAAAACACTTTGAAATCTCAAAGGGTTTACGAGTAAATGCAGTTTAAAGTTTTTTCAAAAAAGATAAGAAATTTTTTAACCCAATGATATGGGTACCAAAAGATGCAGAATTGAAAGGAGAGTAAACCCTGAAAAAATCACTTTGATATCTCAAATGGTTTAAGAGTTATTGCAATTTATATGTCAATAAAAATACCAGATTTTAACATTTCACGTTTCGCCACTTGCAATACCTTTTTAAATCGCCTGTAGCTCCATAACTATACATCGTAATGATATGAACTTATACATGATGAAAGAAAAAGATTCAAATTTTACTGTGGTTTTTTCAAAACGAAAATATCTCTTATAGTTTCTGAGTAATTAACTCGAGAAAACAGCCAATTTTCAAACTTTGCAAAATGGCAAGGTGGCCCTTGCAGTTTTTTTAGGCGAAAAAGTGAGTTTTTGATTTTTGATTGTTTTTTTAGCTTAATAGAAGCAGAATTTAATTTGGAGTCGAGGAATACTATTGAAATTTCAAAATTTTTATTATTTTTTCATTTTTATCTATTTTTTTGTCAAAATTTCAACATTTAACAATACCAATGATATTGGTATCAAAAGATGCGGAATTGAAGGGAGAGTAAACACTGAAAAAAAAACACTTTGAAATCTCAAAGGGTTTACGAGTAAATGCAGTTTAAAGTTTTTTCAAAAAAGATAAGAAATTTTTTAACCCAATGATATGGGTACCAAAAGATGCAGAATTGAAAGGAGAGTAAATCCTGAAAAAATCACTTTGATATCTCAAATGGTTGAAGAGTTATTGCAATTTATATGTCAATAAAAATACCAGATTTTAACATTTCACGTTTCGCCACTTGCAATACCTTTTTAAATCGCCTGTAGCTCCATAACTATACATCGTAATGATATAAACTTATACATGATGAAAGAAAAAGATTCAAATTTTACTGTGATTTTTTCAAAACGAAAATATCTCTTATAGTTTCTGAGTAATTAACTCGAGAAAACAGCCAATTTTCAAACTTTGCAAAATGGCAAGGTCCCCCTTGCAGTTTTTTTAGGCGAAAAAGTGAGTTTTTGATTTTTGATTGTTTTTTTAGCTTAATAGAAGCAGAATTTAATTTGGAATCGAGGAATACTATTGAAATTTCAAAATTTTTATTATTTTTTCATTTTTATCTATTTTTTTGTCAAAATTTCAACATTTAACAATACCAATGATATTGGTATCAAAAGATGCGGAATTGAAGGGAGAGTAAACACTGAAAAAAAAAAACACTTTGAAATCTCAAAGGGTTTACGAGTAAATGCAGTTTAAAGTTTTTTCAAAAAAGATAAGAAATTTTTTCACCCAATGATATGGGTACCAAAAGATGCAGAATTGAAAGGAGAGTAAACCCTGAAAAAATCACTTTGATATCTCAAATGTTTTAAGAGTTATTGCAATTTATATGTCAATAAAAATACCAGATTTTAACATTTCTCGTTTCGCCACTTGCAATACCTTTTTAAATCGCCTGTAGCTCCATAACTATACATCGTAATGATATGAACTTATACATGATGAAAGAAAAAGATTCAAATTTTACTGTGGTTTTTTCAAAACGAAAATATCTCTTATAGTTTCTGAGTAATTAACTCGAGAAAACAGCCAATTTTCAAACTTTGCAAAATGGCAAGGTACCCCCCTTGCAGTTTTTTTAGGCGAAAAAGTGAGTTTTTGATTTTTGATTGTTTTTTTAGCTTAATAGAAGCAGAATTTAATTTGGAATCGAGGAATACTATTGAAATTTCAAAATTTTTATTATTTTTTCATTTTTATCTATTTTTTTGTCAAAATTTCAACATTTAACAATACCAATGATATTGGTATCAAAAGATGCGGAATTGAAGGGAGAGTAAACACTGAAAAAAAAACACTTTGAAATCTCAAAGGGTTTACGAGTAAATGCAGTTTAAAGTTTTTTCAAAAAAGATAAGAAATTTTTTAACCCAATGATATGGGTACCAAAAGATGCAGAATTGAAAGGAGAGTAAACCCTGAAAAAATCACTTTGATATCTCAAATGGTTGAAGAGTTATTGCAATTTATATGTCAATAAAAATACCAGATTTTAACATTTCACGTTTCGCCACTTGCAATACCTTTTTAAATCGCCTGTAGCTCCATAACTATACATCGTAATGATATGAACTTATACATGATGAAAGAAAAAGATTCAAATTTTACTGTGATTTTTTCAAAACGAAAATATCTCTTATAGTTTCTGAGTAATTAACTCGACAAAACAGCCAATTTTCAAACTTTGCAAAATGGCAAGGTACCCCCCTTGCAGTTTTTTTAGGCGAAAAAGTGAGTTTTTGATTTTTGATTGTTTTTTTAGCTTAATAGAAGCAGAATTTAATTTGGAGTCGAGGAATACTATTGAAATTTCAAAATTTTTATTATTTTTTCATTTTTATCTATTTTTTTGTCAAAATTTCAACATTTAACAATACCAATGATATTGGTATTAAAAGATGCGGAATTGAAGGGAGAGTAAACACTGAAAAAAAAACACTTTGAAATCTCAAAGGGTTTACGAGTAAATGCAGTTTAAAGTTTTTTCAAAAGAGATAAGAAATTTTTTAACCCATGATATGGGTACCAAAAGATGCAGCATTGAAAGGAGAGTAAACCCTGTAAAAATCACTTTGATATCTCAAATGGTTTAAGAGTTATTGCAATTTATATGTCAATAAAAATACCAGATTTTAACATTTCACGTTTCGCCACTTGCAATACCTTTTTAAATCGCCTGTAGCTCCATAACTATACATCGTAATGATATGAACTTATACATGATGAAAGAAAAAGATTCAAATTTTACTGCGGTTTTTTCAAAACGAAAATATCTCTTATAGTTTCTGAGTAATTAACTCGAGAAAACAGCCAATTTTCAAACTTTGCAAAATGGCAAGGTACCCCCCTTGCAGTTTTTTTAGGCGAAAAAGTGAGTTTTTGATTTTTGATTGTTTTTTTAGCTTAATAGAAGCAGAATTTAATTTGGAGTCGAGGAATACTATTGAAATTTCAAAATTTTTATTATTTTTTCATTTTTATCTATTTTTTTGTCAAAATTTCAACATTTAACAATACCAATGATATTGGTATCAAAAGATGCGGAATTGAAGGGAGAGTAAACACTGAAAAAAAAAACACTTTGAAATCTCAAAGGGTTTACGAGTAAATGCAGTTTAAAGTTTTTTCAAAAAAGATAAGAAATTTTTTAACCCAATGATATGGGTACCAAAAGATGCAGAATTGAAAGGAGAGTAAACCCTGAAAAAATCACTTTGATATCTCAAATGGTTTAAGAGTTATTGCAATTTATATGTCAATAAAAATACCAGATTTTAACATTTCTCGTTTCGCCACTTGCAATACCTTTTTAAATCGCCTGTAGCTCCATAACTATACATCGTAATGATATGAACTTATACATGATGAAAGAAAAAGATTCAAATTTTGCTGTGGTTTTTTCAAAACGAAAATATCTCTTATAGTTTCTGAGTAATTAACTCGAGAAAACAGCCAATTTTCAAACTTTGCAAAATGGCAAGGTACCCCCCTTGCAGTTTTTTTAGGCGAAAAAGTGAGTTTTTGATTTTTGATTGTTTTTTTAGCTTAATAGAAGCAGAATTTAATTTGGAATCGAGGAATACTATTGAAATTTCAAAATTTTTATTATTTTTTCATTTTTATCTATTTTTTTGTCAAAATTTCAACATTTAACAATACCAATGATATTGGTATCAAAAGATGCGGAATTGAAGGGAGAGTAAACACTGAAAAAAAAAACACTTTGAAATCTCAAAGGGTTTACGAGTAAATGCAGTTTAAAGTTTTTTCAAAAAAGATAAGAAATTTTTTAACCCATGATATGGGTACCAAAAGATGCAGCATTGAAAGGAGAGTAAACCCTGTAAAAATCACTTTGATATCTCAAATGGTTTAAGAGTTATTGCAATTTATATGTCAATAAAAATACCAGATTTTAACATTTCTCGTTTCGCCACTTGCAATACCTTTTTAAATCGCCTGTAGCTCCATAACTATACATCGTAATGATATGAACTTATACATGATGAAAGAAAAAGATTCAAATTTTGCTGTGGTTTTTTCAAAACGAAAATATCTCTTATAGTTTCTGAGTAATTAACTCGAGAAAACAGCCAATTTTCAAACTTTGCAAAATGGCAAGGTACCCCCCTTGCAGTTTTTTTAGGCGAAAAAGTGAGTTTTTGATTTTTGATTGTTTTTTTAGCTTAATAGAAGCAGAATTTAATTTGGAATCGAGGAATACTATTGAAATTTCAAAATTTTTATTATTTTTTCATTTTTATCTATTTTTTTGTCAAAATTTCAACATTTAACAATACCAATGATATTGGTATCAAAAGATGCGGAATTGAAGGGAGAGTAAACACTGAAAAAAAAACACTTTGAAATCTCAAAGGGTTTACGAGTAAATGCAGTTTAAAGTTTTTTCAAAAAAGATAAGAAATTTTTTAACCCAATGATATGGGTACCAAAAGATGCAGAATTGAAAGGAGAGTAAATCCTGAAAAAATCACTTTGATATCTCAAATGGTTGAAGAGTTATTGCAATTTATATGTCAATAAAAATACCAGATTTTAACATTTCACGTTTCGCCACTTGCAATACCTTTTTAAATCGCCTGTAGCTCCATAACTATACATCGTAATGATATGAACTTATACATGATGAAAGAAAAAGATTCAAATTTTACTGTGATTTTTTCAAAACGAAAATATCTCTTATAGTTTCTGAGTAATTAACTCGAGAAAACAGCCAATTTTCAAACTTTGCAAAATGGCAAGGTCCCCCTTGCAGTTTTTTTAGGCGAAAAAGTGAGTTTTTGATTTTTGATTGTTTTTTTAGCTTAATAGAAGCAGAATTTAATTTGGAATCGAGGAATACTATTGAAATTTCAAAATTTTTATTATTTTTTCATTTTTATCTATTTTTTTGTCAAAATTTCAACATTTAACAATACCAATGATATTGGTATCAAAAGATGCGGAATTGAAGGGAGAGTAAACACTGAAAAAAAAAACACTTTGAAATCTCAAAGGGTTTACGAGTAAATGCAGTTTAAAGTTTTTTCAAAAAAGATAAGAAATTTTTTAACCCAATGATATGGGTACCAAAAGATGCAGAATTGAAAGGAGAGTAAACCCTGAAAAAATCACTTTGATATCTCAAATGGTTGAAGAGTTATTGCAATTTATATGTCAATAAAAATACCAGATTTTAACATTTCACGTTTCGCCACTTGCAATACCTTTTTAAATCGCCTGTAGCTCCATAACTATACATCGTAATGATATGAACTTATACATGATGAAAGAAAAAGATTCAAATTTTACTGTGATTTTTTCAAAACGAAAATATCTCTTATAGTTTCTGAGTAATTAACTCGACAAAACAGCCAATTTTCAAACTTTGCAAAATGGCAAGGTACCCCCCTTGCAGTTTTTTTAGGCGAAAAAGTGAGTTTTTGATTTTTGATTGTTTTTTTAGCTTAATAGAAGCAGAATTTAATTTGGAGTCGAGGAATACTATTGAAATTTCAAAATTTTTATTATTTTTTCATTTTTATCTATTTTTTTGTCAAAATTTCAACATTTAACAATACCAATGATATTGGTATTAAAAGATGCGGAATTGAAGGGAGAGTAAACACTGAAAAAAAAACACTTTGAAATCTCAAAGGGTTTACGAGTAAATGCAGTTTAAAGTTTTTTCAAAAGAGATAAGAAATTTTTTAACCCATGATATGGGTACCAAAAGATGCAGCATTGAAAGGAGAGTAAACCCTGTAAAAATCACTTTGATATCTCAAATGGTTTAAGAGTTATTGCAATTTATATGTCAATAAAAATACCAGATTTTAACATTTCACGTTTCGCCACTTGCAATACCTTTTTAAATCGCCTGTAGCTCCATAACTATACATCGTAATGATATGAACTTATACATGATGAAAGAAAAAGATTCAAATTTTACTGTGGTTTTTTCAAAACGAAAATATCTCTTATAGTTTCTGAGTAATTAACTCGAGAAAACAGCCAATTTTCAAACTTTGCAAAATGGCAAGGTACCCCCCTTGCAGTTTTTTTAGGCGAAAAAGTGAGTTTTTGATTTTTGATTGTTTTTTTAGCTTAATAGAAGCAGAATTTAATTTGGAATCGAGGAATACTATTGAAATTTCAAAATTTTTATTATTTTTTCATTTTTATCTATTTTTTTGTCAAAATTTCAACATTTAACAATACCAATGATATTGGTATCAAAAGATGCGGAATTGAAGGGAGAGTAAACACTGAAAAAAAAACACTTTGAAATCTCAAAGGGTTTACGAGTAAATGCAGTTTAAAGTTTTTTCAAAAGAGATAAGAAATTTTTTAACCCATGATATGGGTACCAAAAGATGCAGCATTGAAAGGAGAGTAAACCCTGTAAAAATCACTTTGATATCTCAAATGGTTTAAGAGTTATTGCAATTTATATGTCAATAAAAATACCAGATTTTAACATTTCACGTTTCGCCACTTGCAATACCTTTTTAAATCGCCTGTAGCTCCATAACTATACATCGTAATGATATGAACTTATACATGATGAAAGAAAAAGATTCAAATTTTACTGTGGTTTTTTCAAAACGAAAATATCTCTTATAGTTTCTGAGTAATTAACTCGAGAAAACAGCCAATTTTCAAACTTTGCAAAATGGCAAGGTACCCCCCTTGCAGTTTTTTTAGGCGAAAAAGTGAGTTTTTGATTTTTGATTGTTTTTTTAGCTTAATAGAAGCAGAATTTAATTTGGAATCGAGGAATACTATTGAAATTTCAAAATTTTTATTATTTTTTCATTTTTATCTATTTTTTTGTCAAAATTTCAACATTTAACAATACCAATGATATTGGTATCAAAAGATGCGGAATTGAAGGGAGAGTAAACACTGAAAAAAAAACACTTTGAAATCTCAAAGGGTTTACGAGTAAATGCAGTTTAAAGTTTTTTCAAAAAAGATAAGAAATTTTTTAACCCAATGATATGGGTACCAAAAGATGCAGAATTGAAAGGAGAGTAAACCCTGAAAAAATCACTTTGATATCTCAAATGGTTGAAGAGTTATTGCAATTTATATGTCAATAAAAATACCAGATTTTAACATTTCACGTTTCGCCACTTGCAATACCTTTTTAAATCGCCTGTAGCTCCATAACTATACATCGTAATGATATGAACTTATACATGATGAAAGAAAAAGATTCAAATTTTACTGTGATTTTTTCAAAACGAAAATATCTCTTATAGTTTCTGAGTAATTAACTCGACAAAACAGCCAATTTTCAAACTTTGCAAAATGGCAAGGTACCCCCCTTGCAGTTTTTTTAGGCGAAAAAGTGAGTTTTTGATTTTTGATTGTTTTTTTAGCTTAATAGAAGCAGAATTTAATTTGGAGTCGAGGAATACTATTGAAATTTCAAAATTTTTATTATTTTTTCATTTTTATCTATTTTTTTGTCAAAATTTCAACATTTAACAATACCAATGATATTGGTATCAAAAGATGCGGAATTGAAGGGAGAGTAAACACTGAAAAAAAAACACTTTGAAATCTCAAAGGGTTTACGAGTAAATGCAGTTTAAAGTTTTTTCAAAAAAGATAAGAATTTTTTTAACCCAATGATATGGGTACCAAGAGATGCAGAATTGAAAGGAGAGTAAACCCTGAAAAAATCACTTTGATATCTCAAATGGTTTAAGAGTTATTGCAATTTATATGTCAATAAAAATACCAGATTTTAACATTTCACGTTTCGCCACTTGCAATACCTTTTTAAATCGCCTGTAGCTCCATAACTATACATCGTAATGATATGAACTTATACATGATGAAAGAAAAAGATTCAAATTTTACTGTGGTTTTTTCAAAACGAAAATATCTCTTATAGTTTCTGAGTAATTAACTCGAGAAAACAGCCAATTTTCAAACTTTGCAAAATGGCAAGGTACCCCCCTTGCAGTTTTTTTAGGCGAAAAAGTGAGTTTTTGATTTTTGATTGTTTTTTTAGCTTAATAGAAGCAGAATTTAATTTGGAATCGAGGAATACTATTGAAATTTCAAAATTTTTATTATTTTTTCATTTTTATCTATTTTTTTGTCAAAATTAAACATTTAACAATACCAATGATATTGGTATCAAAAGATGCGGAATTGAAGGGAGAGTAAACACTGAAAAAAAAACACTTTGAAATCTCAAAGGGTTTACGAGTAAATGCAGTTTAAAGTTTTTTCAAAAAAGATAAGAAATTTTTTAACCCAATGATATGGGTACCAAAAGATGCAGAATTGAAAGGAGAGTAAACCCTGAAAAAATCACTTTGATATCTCAAATGGTTTAAGAGTTATTGCAATTTATATGTCAATAAAAATACCAGATTTTAACATTTCACGTTTCGCCACTTGCAATACCTTTTTAAATCGCCTGTAGCTCCATAACTATACATCGTAATGATATGAACTTATACATGATGAAAGAAAAAGATTCAAATTTTACTGTGATTTTTTCAAAACGAAAATATCTCTTATAGTTTCTGAGTAATTAACTCGACAAAACAGCCAATTTTCAAACTTTGCAAAATGGCAAGGTACCCCCCTTGCAGTTTTTTTAGGCGAAAAAGTGAGTTTTTGATTTTTGATTGTTTTTTTAGCTTAATAGAAGCAGAATTTAATTTGGAGTCGAGGAATACTATTGAAATTTCAAAATTTTTATTATTTTTTCATTTTTATCTATTTTTTTGTCAAAATTTCAACATTTAACAATACCAATGATATTGGTATCAAAAGATGCGGAATTGAAGGGAGAGTAAACACTGAAAAAAAAACACTTTGAAATCTCAAAGGGTTTACGAGTAAATGCAGTTTAAAGTTTTTTCAAAAAAGATAAGAATTTTTTTAACCCAATGATATGGGTACCAAGAGATGCAGAATTGAAAGGAGAGTAAACCCTGAAAAAATCACTTTGATATCTCAAATGGTTTAAGAGTTATTGCAATTTATATGTCAATAAAAATACCAGATTTTAACATTTCACGTTTCGCCACTTGCAATACCTTTTTAAATCGCCTGTAGCTCCATAACTATACATCGTAATGATATGAACTTATACATGATGAAAGAAAAAGATTCAAATTTTACTGTGGTTTTTTCAAAACGAAAATATCTCTTATAGTTTCTGAGTAATTAACTCGAGAAAACAGCCAATTTTCAAACTTTGCAAAATGGCAAGGTACCCCCCTTGCAGTTTTTTTAGGCGAAAAAGTGAGTTTTTGATTTTTGATTGTTTTTTTAGCTTAATAGAAGCAGAATTTAATTTGGAATCGAGGAATACTATTGAAATTTCAAAATTTTTATTATTTTTTCATTTTTATCTATTTTTTTGTCAAAATTAAACATTTAACAATACCAATGATATTGGTATCAAAAGATGCGGAATTGAAGGGAGAGTAAACACTGAAAAAAAAACACTTTGAAATCTCAAAGGGTTTACGAGTAAATGCAGTTTAAAGTTTTTTCAAAAAAGATAAGAAATTTTTTAACCCAATGATATGGGTACCAAAAGATGCAGAATTGAAAGGAGAGTAAACCCTGAAAAAATCACTTTGATATCTCAAATGGTTTAAGAGTTATTGCAATTTATATGTCAATAAAAATACCAGATTTTAACATTTCACGTTTCGCCACTTGCAATACCTTTTTAAATCGCCTGTAGCTCCATAACTATACATCGTAATGATATGAACTTATACATGATGAAAGAAAAAGATTCAAATTTTACTGTGATTTTTTCAAAACGAAAATATCTCTTATAGTTTCTGAGTAATTAACTCGACAAAACAGCCAATTTTCAAACTTTGCAAAATGGCAAGGTACCCCCCTTGCAGTTTTTTTAGGCGAAAAAGTGAGTTTTTGATTTTTGATTGTTTTTTTAGCTTAATAGAAGCAGAATTTAATTTGGAGTCGAGGAATACTATTGAAATTTCAAAATTTTTATTATTTTTTCATTTTTATCTATTTTTTTGTCAAAATTTCAACATTTAACAATACCAATGATATTGGTATCAAAAGATGCGGAATTGAAGGGAGAGTAAACACTGAAAAAAAAACACTTTGAAATCTCAAAGGGTTTACGAGTAAATGCAGTTTAAAGTTTTTTCAAAAAAGATAAGAAATTTTTTAACCCAATGATATGGGTACCAAAAGATGCAGAATTGAAAGGAGAGTAAACCCTGAAAAAATCACTTTGATATCTCAAATGGTTTAAGAGTTATTGCAATTTATATGTCAATAAAAATACCAGATTTTAACATTTCTCGTTTCGCCACTTGCAATACCTTTTTAAATCGCCTGTAGCTCCATAACTATACATCGTAATGATATGAACTTATACATGATGAAAGAAAAAGATTCAAATTTTACTGTGGTTTTTTCAAAACGAAAATATCTCTTATAGTTTCTGAGTAATTAACTCGAGAAAACAGCCAATTTTCAAACTTTGCAAAATGGCAAGGTACCCCCCTTGCAGTTTTTTTAGGCGAAAAAGTGAGTTTTTGATTTTTGATTGTTTCTTTAGCTTAATAGAAGCAGAATTTAATTTGGAGTCGAGGAATACTATTGAAATTTCAAAATTTTTATTATTTTTTCATTTTTATCTATTTTTTTGTCAAAATTTCAACATTTAACAATACCAATGATATTGGTATCAAAAGATGCGGAATTGAAGGGAGAGTAAACACTGAAAAAAAACACTTTGAAATCTCAAAGGGTTTACGAGTAAATGCAGTTTAAAGTTTTTTCAAAAAAGATAAGAAATTTTTTAACCCAATGATATGGGTACCAAAAGATGCAGAATTGAAAGGAGAGTAAACCCTGAAAAAATCACTTTGATATCTCAAATGGTTTAAGAGTTATTGCAATTTATATGTCAATAAAAATACCAGATTTTAACATTTCTCGTTTCGCCACTTGCAATACCTTTTTTAATCGCCTGTAGCTCCATAACTATACATCGTAATGATATGAACTTATACATGATGAAAGAAAAAGATTCAAATTTTACTGTGGTTTTTTCAAAACGAAAATATCTCTTATAGTTTCTGAGTAATTAACTCGAGAAATCAGCCAATTTTCAAACTTTGCAAAATGGCAAGGTACCCCCCTTGCAGTTTTTTTAGGCGAAAAAGTGAGTTTTTGATTTTTGATTGTTTTTTTAGCTTAATAGAAGCAGAATTTAATTTGGAGTCGAGGAATACTATTGAAATTTCAAAATTTTTATTATTTTTTCATTTTTATCTATTTTTTTGTCAAAATTTCAACATTTAACAATACCAATGATATTGGTATCAAAAGATGCGGAATTGAAGGGAGAGTAAACACTGAAAAAAAACACTTTGAAATCTCAAAGGGTTTACGAGTAAATGCAGTTTAAAGTTTTTTCAAAAAAGATAAGAAATTTTTTAACCCAATGATATGGGTACCAAAAGATGCAGAATTGAAAGGAGAGTAAACCCTGAAAAAATCACTTTGATATCTCAAATGGTTTAAGAGTTATTGCAATTTATATGTCAATAAAAATACCAGATTTTAACATTTCACGTTTCGCCACTTGCAATACCTTTTTAAATCGCCTGTAGCTCCATAACTATACATCGTAATGATATGAACTTATACATGATGAAAGAAAAAGATTCAAATTTTACTGTGGTTTTTTCAAAACGAAAATATCTCTTATAGTTTCTGAGTAATTAACTCGACAAAACAGCCAATTTTCAAACTTTGCAAAATGGCAAGGTACCCCCCTTGCAGTTTTTTTAGGCGAAAAAGTGAGTTTTTGATTTTTGATTGTTTTTTTAGCTTAATAGAAGCAGAATTTAATTTGGAGTCGAGGAATACTATTGAAATTTCAAAATTTTTATTATTTTTTCATTTTTATCTATTTTTTTGTCAAAATTTCAACATTTAACAATACCAATGATATTGGTATCAAAAGATGCGGAATTGAAGGGAGAGTAAACACTGAAAAAAAAACACTTTGAAATCTCAAAGGGTTTACGAGTAAATGCAGTTTAAAGTTTTTTCAAAAAAGATAAGAAATTTTTTAACCCAATGATATGGGTACCAAAAGATGCAGAATTGAAAGGAGAGTAAACCCTGAAAAAATCACTTTGATATCTCAAATGGTTTAAGAGTTATTGCAATTTATATGTCAATAAAAATACCAGATTTTAACATTTCACGTTTCGCCACTTGCAATACCTTTTTAAATCGCCTGTAGCTCCATAACTATACATCGTAATGATATGAACTTATACATGATGAAAGAAAAAGATTCAAATTTTACTGTGATTTTTTCAAAACGAAAATATCTCTTATAGTTTCTGAGTAATTAACTCGACAAAACAGCCAATTTTCAAACTTTGCAAAATGGCAAGGTACCCCCCTTGCAGTTTTTTTAGGCGAAAAAGTGAGTTTTTGATTTTTGATTGTTTTTTTAGCTTAATAGAAGCAGAATTTAATTTGGAGTCGAGGAATACTATTGAAATTTCAAAATTTTTATTATTTTTTCATTTTTATCTATTTTTTTGTCAAAATTTCAACATTTAACAATACCAATGATATTGGTATCAAAAGATGCGGAATTGAAGGGAGAGTAAACACTGAAAAAAAAACATTTTGAAATCTCAAAGGGTTTACGAGTAAATGCAGTTTAAAGTTTTTTCAAAAAAGATAAGAAATTTTTTAACCCAATGATATGGGTACCAAAAGATGCAGAATTGAAAGGAGAGTAAACCCTGAAAAAATCACTTTGATATCTCAAATGGTTTAAGAGTTATTGCAATTTATATGTCAATAAAAATACCAGATTTTAACATTTCACGTTTCGCCACTTGCAATACCTTTTTAAATCGCCTGTAGCTCCATAACTATACATCGTAATGATATGAACTTATACATGATGAAAGAAAAAGATTCAAATTTTACTGTGGTTTTTTCAAAACGAAAATATCTCTTATAGTTTCTGAGTAATTAACTCGAGAAAACAGCCAATTTTCAAACTTTGCAAAATGGCAAGGTACCCCCCCTTGCAGTTTTTTTAGGCGAAAAAGTGAGTTTTTGATTTTTGATTGTTTCTTTAGCTTAATAGAAGCAGAATTTAATTTGGAGTCGAGGAATACTATTGAAATTTCAAAATTTTTATTATTTTTTCATTTTTATCTATTTTTTTGTCAAAATTTCAACATTTAACAATACCAATGATATTGGTATCAAAAGATGCGGAATTGAAGGGAGAGTAAACACTGAAAAAAAACACTTTGAAATCTCAAAGGGTTTACGAGTAAATGCAGTTTAAAGTTTTTTCAAAAAATATAAGAAATTTTTTAACCCAATGATATGGGTACCAAAAGATGCAGAATTGAAAGGAGAGTAAACCCTGAAAAAATCACTTTGATATCTCAAATGGTTTAAGAGTTATTGCAATTTATATGTCAATAAAAATACCAGATTTTAACATTTCTCGTTTCGCCACTTGCAATACCTTTTTTAATCGCCTGTAGCTCCATAACTATACATCGTAATGATATGAACTTATACATGATGAAAGAAAAAGATTCAAATTTTACTGTGGTTTTTTCAAAACGAAAATATCTCTTATAGTTTCTGAGTAATTAACTCGAGAAATCAGCCAATTTTCAAACTTTGCAAAATGGCAAGGTCCCCCCTTGCAGTTTTTTTAGGCGAAAAAGTGAGTTTTTGATTTTTGATTGTTTTTTTAGCTTAATAGAAGCAGAATTTAATTTGGAGTCGAGGAATACTATTGAAATTTCAAAATTTTTATTATTTTTTCATTTTTATCTATTTTTTTGTCAAAATTTCAACATTTAACAATACCAATGATATTGGTATCAAAAGATGCGGAATTGAAGGGAGAGTAAACACTGAAAAAAAACACTTTGAAATCTCAAAGGGTTTACGAGTAAATGCAGTTTAAAGTTTTTTCAAAAAAGATAAGAAATTTTTTAACCCAATGATATGGGTACCAAAAGATGCAGAATTGAAAGGAGAGTAAACCCTGAAAAAATCACTTTGATATCTCAAATGGTTTAAGAGTTATTGCAATTTATATGTCAATAAAAATACCAGATTTTAACATTTCTCGTTTCGCCACTTGCAATACCTTTTTAAATCGCCTGTAGCTCCATAACTATACATCGTAATGATATGAACTTATACATGATGAAAGAAAAAGATTCAAATTTTACTGTGGTTTTTTCAAAACGAAAATATCTCTTATAGTTTCTGAGTAATTAACTCGAGAAAACAGCCAATTTTCAAACTTTGCAAAATGGCAAGGTACCCCCCTTGCAGTTTTTTTAGGCGAAAAAGTGAGTTTTTGATTTTTGATTGTTTTTTTAGCTTAATAGAAGCAGAATTTAATTTGGAATCGAGGAATACTATTGAAATTTCAAAATTTTTATTATTTTTTCATTTTTATCTATTTTTTTGTCAAAATTAAACATTTAACAATACCAATGATATTGGTATCAAAAGATGCGGAATTGAAGGGAGAGTAAACACTGAAAAAAAAAACACTTTGAAATCTCAAAGGGTTTACGAGTAAATGCAGTTTAAAGTTTTTTCAAAAAAGATAAGAAATTTTTTAACCCAATGATATGGGTACCAAAAGATGCAGAATTGAAAGGAGAGTAAACCCTGAAAAAATCACTTTGATATCTCAAATGGTTTAAGAGTTATTGCAATTTATATGTCAATAAAAATACCAGATTTTAACATTTCACGTTTCGCCACTTGCAATACCTTTTTAAATCGCCTGTAGCTCCATAACTATACATCGTAATGATATGAACTTATACATGATGAAAGAAAAAGATTCAAATTTTACTGTGGTTTTTTCAAAACGAAAATATCTCTTATAGTTTCTGAGTAATTAACTCGAGAAAACAGCCAATTTTCAAACTTTGCAAAATGGCAAGGTACCCCCCTTGCAGTTTTTTTAGGCGAAAAAGTGAGTTTTTGATTTTTGATTGTTTTTTTAGCTTAATAGAAGCAGAATTTAATTTGGAATCGAGGAATACTATTGAAATTTCAAAATTTTTATTATTTTTTCATTTTTATCTATTTTTTTGTCAAAATTAAACATTTAACAATACCAATGATATTGGTATCAAAAGATGCGGAATTGAAGGGAGAGTAAACACTGAAAAAAAAACACTTTGAAATCTCAAAGGGTTTACGAGTAAATGCAGTTTAAAGTTTTTTCAAAAGAGATAAGAAATTTTTTAACCCAATGATATGGGTACCAAAAGATGCAGAATTGAAAGGAGAGTAAACCCTGAAAAAATCACTTTGATATCTCAAATGGTTTAAGAGTTATTGCAATTTATATGTCAATAAAAATACCAGATTTTAACATTTCACGTTTCGCCACTTGCAATACCTTTTTAAATCGCCTGTAGCTCCATAACTATACATCGTAATGATATGAACTTATACATGATGAAAGAAAAAGATTCAAATTTTACTGTGATTTTTTCAAAACGAAAATATCTCTTATAGTTTCTGAGTAATTAACTCGAGAAATCAGCCAATTTTCAAACTTTGCAAAATGGCAAGGTACCCCCCTTGCAGTTTTTTTAGGCGAAAAAGTGAGTTTTTGATTTTTGATTGTTTTTTTAGCTTAATAGAAGCAGAATTTAATTTGGAGTCGAGGAATACTATTGAAATTTCAAAATTTTTATTATTTTTTCATTTTTATCTATTTTTTTGTCAAAATTTCAACATTTAACAATACCAATGATATTGGTATCAAAAGATGCGGAATTGAAGGGAGAGTAAACACTGAAAAAAAAACACTTTGAAATCTCAAAGGGTTTACGAGTAAATGCAGTTTAAAGTTTTTTCAAAAAAGATAAGAAATTTTTTAACCCAATGATATGGGTACCAAAAGATGCAGAATTGAAAGGAGAGTAAACCCTGAAAAAATCACTTTGATATCTCAAATGGTTTAAGAGTTATTGCAATTTATATGTCAATAAAAATACCAGATTTTAACATTTCACGTTTCGTCACTTGCAATACCTTTTTAAATCGCCTGTAGCTCCATAACTATACATCGTAATGATATGAACTTATACATGATGAAAGAAAAAGATTCAAATTTTACTGTGATTTTTTCAAAACGAAAATATCTCTTATAGTTTCTGAGTAATAACCTCGACAAAACAGCCAATTTTCAAACTTTGCAAAATGGCAAGGTACCCCCCTTGCAGTTTTTTTAGGCGAAAAAGTGAGTTTTTGATTTTTGATTGTTTTTTTAGCTTAATAGAAGCAGAATTTAATTTGGAGTCGAGGAATACTATTGAAATTTCAAAATTTTTATTATTTTTTCATTTTTATCTATTTTTTTGTCAAAATTTCAACATTTAACAATACCAATGATATTGGTATCAAAAGATGCGGAATTGAAGGGAGAGTAAACACTGAAAAAAAAACACTTTGAAATCTCAAAGGGTTTACGAGTAAATGCAGTTTAAAGTTTTTTCAAAAAAGATAAGAAATTTTTTAACCCAATGATATGGGTACCAAAAGATGCAGAATTGAAAGGAGAGTAAACCCTGAAAAAATCACTTTGATATCTCAAATGGTTTAAGAGTTATTGCAATTTATATGTCAATAAAAATACCAGATTTTAACATTTCACGTTTCGCCACTTGCAATACCTTTTTAAATCGCCTGTAGCTCCATAACTATACATCGTAATGATATGAACTTATACATGATGAAAGAAAAAGATTCAAATTTTACTGTGGTTTTTTCAAAACGAAAATATCTCTTATAGTTTCTGAGTAATTAACTCGAGAAAACAGCCAATTTTCAAACTTTGCAAAATGGCAAGGTACCCCCCTTGCAGTTTTTTTAGGCGAAAAAGTGAGTTTTTGATTTTTGATTGTTTCTTTAGCTTAATAGAAGCAGAATTTAATTTGGAGTCGAGGAATACTATTGAAATTTCAAAATTTTTATTATTTTTTCATTTTTATCTATTTTTTTGTCAAAATTTCAACATTTAACAATACCAATGATATTGGTATCAAAAGATGCGGAATTGAAGGGAGAGTAAACACTGAAAAAAAACACTTTGAAATCTCAAAGGGTTTACGAGTAAATGCAGTTTAAAGTTTTTTCAAAAAAGATAAGAAATTTTTTAACCCAATGATATGGGTACCAAAAGATGCAGAATTGAAAGGAGAGTAAACCCTGAAAAAATCACTTTGATATCTCAAATGGTTTAAGAGTTATTGCAATTTATATGTCAATAAAAATACCAGATTTTAACATTTCTCGTTTCGCCACTTGCAATACCTTTTTAAATCGCCTGTAGCTCCATAACTATACATCGTAATGATATGAACTTATACATGATGAAAGAAAAAGATTCAAATTTTACTGTGGTTTTTTCAAAACGAAAATATCTCTTATAGTTTCTGAGTAATTAACTCGAGAAATCAGCCAATTTTCAAACTTTGCAAAATGGCAAGGTACCCCCCTTGCAGTTTTTTTAGGCGAAAAAGTGAGTTTTTGATTTTTGATTGTTTTTTTAGCTTAATAGAAGCAGAATTTAATTTGGAGTCGAGGAATACTATTGAAATTTCAAAATTTTTATTATTTTTTCATTTTTATCTATTTTTTTGTCAAAATTTCAACATTTAACAATACCAATGATATTGGTATCAAAAGATGCGGAATTGAAGGGAGAGTAAACACTGAAAAAAAAACACTTTGAAATCTCAAAGGGTTTACGAGTAAATGCAGTTTAAAGTTTTTTCAAAAAAGATAAGAAATTTTTTAACCCAATGATATGGGTACCAAAAGATGCAGAATTGAAAGGAGAGTAAACCCTGAAAAAATCACTTTGATATCTCAAATGGTTTAAGAGTTATTGCAATTTATATGTCAATAAAAATACCAGATTTTAACATTTCACGTTTCGCCACTTGCAATACCTTTTTAAATCGCCTGTAGCTCCATAACTATACATCGTAATGATATGAACTTATACATGATGAAAGAAAAAGATTCAAATTTTACTGTGATTTTTTCAAAACGAAAATATCTCTTATAGTTTCTGAGTAATTAACTCGACAAAACAGCCAATTTTCAAACTTTGCAAAATGGCAAGGTACCCCCCTTGCAGTTTTTTTAGGCGAAAAAGTGAGTTTTTGATTTTTGATTGTTTTTTTAGCTTAATAGAAGCAGAATTTAATTTGGAGTCGAGGAATACTATTGAAATTTCAAAATTTTTATTATTTTTTCATTTTTATCTATTTTTTTGTCAAAATTTCAACATTTAACAATACCAATGATATTGGTATCAAAAGATGCGGAATTGAAGGGAGAGTAAACACTGAAAAAAAAACACTTTGAAATCTCAAAGGGTTTACGAGTAAATGCAGTTTAAAGTTTTTTCAAAAAAGATAAGAAATTTTTTAACCCAATGATATGGGTACCAAAAGATGCAGAATTGAAAGGAGAGTAAACCCTGAAAAAATCACTTTGATATCTCAAATGGTTTAAGAGTTATTGCAATTTATATGTCAATAAAAATACCAGATTTTAACATTTCACCTTTCGCCACTTGCAATACCTTTTTAAATCGCCTGTAGCTCCATAACTATACATCGTAATGATATGAACTTATACATGATGAAAGAAAAAGATTCAAATTTTACTGTGGTTTTTTCAAAACGAAAATATTTCTTATAGTTTCTGAGTAATTAACTCGAGAAAACAGCCAATTTTCAAACTTTGCAAAATGGCAAGGTACCCCCCTTGCAGTTTTTTTAGGCGAAAAAGTGAGTTTTTGATTTTTGATTGTTTTTTTAGCTTAATAGAAGCAGAATTTAATTTGGAGTCGAGGAATACTATTGAAATTTCAAAATTTTTATTATTTTTTCATTTTTATCTATTTTTTTGTCAAAATTTCAACATTTAACAATACCAATGATATTGGTATCAAAAGATGCGGAATTGAAGGGAGAGTAAACACTGAAAAAAAAACACTTTGAAATCTCAAAGGGTTTACGAGTAAATGCAGTTTAAAGTTTTTTCAAAAAAGATAAGAAATTTTTTAACCCAATGATATGGGTACCAAAAGATGCAGAATTGAAAGGAGAGTAAACCCTGAAAAAATCACTTTGATATCTCAAATGGTTTAAGAGTTATTGCAATTTATATGTCAATAAAAATACCAGATTTTAACATTTCACGTTTCGCCACTTGCAATACCTTTTTAAATCGCCTGTAGCTCCATAACTATACATCGTAATGATATGAACTTATACATGATGAAAGAAAAAGATTCAAATTTTACTGTGGTTTTTTCAAAACGAAAATATCTCTTATAGTTTCTGAGTAATTAACTCCAGAAAACAGCCAATTTTCAAACTTTGCAAAATGGCAAGGTACCCCCCTTGCAGTTTTTTTAGGCGAAAAAGTGAGTTTTTGATTTTTGATTGTTTTTTTAGCTTAATAGAAGCAGAATTTAATTTGGAGTCAAGGAATACTATTGAAATTTCAAAATTTTTATTATTTTTTCATTTTTATCTATTTTTTTGTCAAAATTTCAACATTTAACAATACCAATGATATTGGTATCAAAAGATGCGGAATTGAAGGGAGAGTAAACACTGAAAAAAAAACACTTTTAAATCTCAAAGGGTTTACGAGTAAATGCAGTTTAAAGTTTTTTCAAAAAAGATAAGAAATTTTTTAACCATAGATATGGGTACCAAAAGATGCAGAATTGAAAGGAGAGTAAACCCTGAAAAAATCACTTTGATATCTCAAATGGTTTAAGAGTTATTGCAATTTATATGTCAATAAAAATACCAGATTTTAACATTTCTCGTTTCGCCACTTGCAATACCTTTTTAAATCGCCTGTAGCTCCATAACTATACATCGTAATGATATGAACTTATACATGATGAAAGAAAAAGATTCAAATTTTACTGTGGTTTTTTCAAAACGAAAATATCTCTTATAGTTTCTGAGTAATTAACTCGACAAAACAGCCAATTTTCAAACTTTGCAAAATGGCAAGGTACCCCCCTTGCAGTTTTTTTAGGCGAAAAAGTGAGTTTTTGATTTTTGATTGTTTCTTTAGCTTAATAGAAGCAGAATTTAATTTGGAGTCGAGGAATACTATTGAAATTTCAAAATTTTTATTATTTTTTCATTTTTATCTATGTTTTTGTCAAAATTTCAACATTTAACAATACCAATGATATTGGTATCAAAAGATGCGGAATTGAAGGGAGAGTAAACACTGAAAAAAAACACTTTGAAATCTCAAAGGGTTTACGAGTAAATGCAGTTTAAAGTTTTTTCAAAAAAGATAAGAAATTTTTTAACCCAATGATATGGGTACCAAAAGATGCAGAATTGAAAGGAGAGTAAACCCTGAAAAAATCACTTTGATATCTCAAATGGTTTAAGAGTTATTGCAATTTATATGTCAATAAAAATACCAGATTTTAACATTTCTCGTTTCGCCACTTGCAATACCTTTTTAAATCGCCTGTAGCTCCATAACTATACATCGTAATGATATGAACTTATACATGATGAAAGAAAAAGATTCAAATTTTACTGTGGTTTTTTCAAAACGAAAATATCTCTTATAGTTTCTGAGTAATTAACTCGACAAAACAGCCAATTTTCAAACTTTGCAAAATGGCAAGGTTCCCCCTTGCAGTTTTTTTAGGCGAAAAAGTGAGTTTTTGATTTTTGATTGTTTTTTTAGCTTAATAGAAGCAGAATTTAATTTGGAGTCGAGGAATACTATTGAAATTTCAAAATTTTTATTATTTTTTCATTTTTATCTATATTTTTGTCAAAATTTCAACATTTACTAATACCAATCGATATTGGTATCAAAAGATGCGGAATTGAAGGGAGAGTAAACACTGAAAAAAGGGTTCCTTACTATTTTGCAAAAGTTGGTTAATTGGTCATTTTTAGCAATTAATCTCTCAGAATCTATAGGAGATATTTAAAATTTGAAAGAACCTAATGAAAATTTGAACTTTTGTCTTTAAGATATAAAATATTCAAATCATTCGGATTAGTTGCGTAGATATAAACGTTTTAAAAGATACTTAAAAGTGACAAAACGGATTTTGTTAAAAATGGACATTTTTCATAACGTTTAAACTGGTATTTCTTCTAAACTAATAGCGATACCGAAAAGATTTTTTCAGTGAATGATCTACTTTAGATTCTGCGTCTATTGATGTATATATCATTGAAGATGAGATTACGAAGCACGCTGGGATAGTTTGGTAGATCTATCAGACATACAGGATGTCCTGAGGATTTCTTATGGCTTACTGAATACCTGGTTTCAATAAAACACTTATACCACTCATAAAAGGTAGGGCTAATGAGAGGATTTCTGCAATACTCTGTAAGATAATTGTCGCAGACTTTGATTCTTAAAAACACAGTGAGAATTTTTGGGACCAGTGAAGGCAGCCATTTTCGTTAAATTGTTTCTAGTGCATGCAATGGTGCTATTCAGCACTTATTCACTATGTGAAACAAAAGATGATCTATTTTGTTACAAAACATCACCAAAACTAGCTGTAAGTAGTCTGAATACATTTATATGAATTTAGGTTAGAGTTTAATAAGCCACATAGCTTATTAACAATTTAACTTGCATAGATAACAGTCTTCTTTTTATACTCTCTACTGATTGAGAAAGTGAACAGTGTTTACGAAATATTTCAGAACTTTAGTGTTGTTTTCTTATTTGTGTACTATTAGGTAATAACTAACCAAGGATAACTTTTCAAGGTAAACCTGTGTCTCCTATCCATACAAAATCTAAATTTATATGAATTTACAAAGTTTAAAGTCCTTCTCGAAGTTCCCCATAATAAGTAATTATAAATTAGATTCCCTACCTTATATGCATCAATATCCAACCAAGTTTGTAATCAAATTAGAAAGGAATTGGTTAAAACGTACTGTACCATGTACAGAGGTGTTTTATTTCTCTGAGAGAAGTAGTCACCAATGCTGAACCAATAGAAATGTTATCCGTGACAGGTTTTGGGTTTTCGGCAGATATCTCAAACATCTTTAACTTCCATAGACATGACATTTTTTAGATTTTTGAAATCACTACTTTAAACACAAATTGATTAACAATTCTTATTACAATTTTTAGAAAATCAGTGATATTTTGATCTTACAGCAGGAATTTTTATGTTAAGACTTTTTTTTTTTTTCGTAGGCACAATTCATAAGTGCAAAAGACTGTAAAATGGATTTCTTTATCGAGTGTCACCTTCAGGTTATTCTGGATAAACACAATTAATTGTGAAATCATTTTTTTTTTTATCATACAAGAGATTTTCTATTTTATAAAACAAGTATAGTTTTAGAGCTGTAAATAGTATCACCATCATTATGACCAATATCGGGAGGTCGAACATGGACAGGCTACAGTATGACAAAAGTTTTAATTTGCAGGTGGAATTAAACCAAATGAAATAAATTATTATAACTTACAACCACAGAAAATTATTGTTAAACCAATACATAAACCTAAGGAAATTGTAATGAAACAAAAAATTATGCAACTGGGCTATAGAAATTTATTCAATATTTAAATTGAACGCAGTTCACAAAATTGTTCATGTTTAAATAATAATTAAAAAAATAAAATAAAAATGAGGGTTAGAAGTATACAGTTCATCACAAAACCCTCGTTTGTTATAATTATTATACACTGATAAATTAAAAAACACACATTATATTTAATTACAATAATTAATGTTAAACACAAAACTAAATAGAAATAAAATTAGATATTGCTACAAATATATACACCAAAATTTAACAAATACTATCATATTGCTGTTTCAATTTAATAAGTATACTATATACATGTATGTACAATATTCAAGATCTTTTTTTCTTGTCAACTTTTACTTTAGTTCCTCCCTTTTCCTCAAAATGATATACTTTTGTACCTTCAAATACAGAATAAACATTACTACATAATACTATACAACAAATCAGTTAATTTGATATTTTCTAACTATTATAACACATATAATACATTATTTGTACACTTTTTATAGCTTAATATACATATATAGGTATATTATAAACATGACTAATGTTTACATCAACCATCGTAATTTACAATTTACCTGTCAAAGGCACACAAAATGGTATAAACTGGCAACAGTACAAAACAAGGAGTCTTTTACACACTTTTACTGACAAAAAATTACATATCAAATAAATATACATTTCATGAGTTGCTTTGGTGCAGATGAGGCATTGCGGTTTCTAACCTAAAACTTTTAATATTTCTCTATTTCAGGTGGAAATAAATAAAATTGCAGTAAAAATCTTAAATTACATGTACTTTTAAAGTAAAAAAAAAGATTTTAAACGCATTACTTAAAAACAAATTTCAGTTTGTGCATATGCAATGCTTGTTTGTATTTAAGAAAAACAAGAGAAAAAACAAAAACACTACAATAGACTATATACAATATAAACATAAATAAATAGTTTAAACAATAAAAAATTCTATATTTTAGTTATATATTTTCTTTAGTAGGCTTGAAAATTAACCAACAATGATCAATTAATTATAATAAATTTATCATAACAACCGTGTAATTTTAGTTGATAATCCAAAAGAAACGAACTAATTATATTTTTGAGATTGATACTATTTATGGAAGAAACTTTAAATCATTCCCAACACTAAACTCAATTTATTCTAATTTTTTTTAGGTTATAATAAGATTAAACATTCATTTTGTATACACCAATTACATTTTCATATTAAAAAAAAATAAATTATCAATGATATAAACAGTTACAGCCTTTTGAATTATGACACATTCAGTCTACGCTAAAACCGATGCAAACACTAATTCATATAGGAAGATTAAATATAATTCAATACTGTTTAATCTGTTCAGTTTAGATTTAATTTTAATGTCAGTCAAAATTTTTTCCCTTAGAATATTCTATCAATGTAAGGTACACACTACCACAAATAGATTGTAGCAGTAACTAAGCTGTCAAAATTCGAATGTCAAATCAGTATAAATAAACAACAAATATAGATGATTAAAGCTTTACTTTAGCTCATTCGTTTTAGATATTAACATAACCTTATCCTTGTTAATGTTATTGTTGTTGCGAGTGCTGGAATAAGCTCAGATATGAAACTGGAATAGTTGTAAATATGTTTTAACATAAAAGAGAAACCCACTCTAAGAACAATAATTTCACAAGCCTTCCGTTTAATAGGTTATCGGTTTCTCTGCCATGTTTTCTACCACTATGATGGGTGTTGTACAACTTATGTGGTGGAAAAACTGGCGTCTGGTAGGGGAAGTGATATCACTAACTTGCAATGCCTTTGGGGTCATTAAGCCGCACTGATAACTACTTGTACCTTCTATTGACAATTTAAAATTTGCTTTCTGCAAATGATAGTTTGGATTATTTGTTAACAAATTTCCTCTTATTATCAGTTTATCTTTATATTTCGATAAGATGAGAATGTATGGATCAGTACTGCGCATCTTTAATCTATATTACCATCAAATTATTATTGTTTTAAGCCTTTCTATGTGATATTTAAAAAAAAATGTAAGCTTATCAATAACACATAAATCTCTATGAACTGTAACTATCTATTGAATTTGATATGATGTCAAATAGTTGATACAAATTTTAATATCCATACAAACATCTTCAATTAAACATCATAGTACTAAACAAACATATCTCAAATAATAAAACCTACTTAACAAATTAAAAACTGATTTGTATTATATACCAAACTTATTTTTAACATCTTTATTGGTTAATCTACTTTATAAGTACAGTATACCTTATTATGTCACTGCCAGTTACTGAGATTTTCTTAAATTCTCTATCCTTGGGATGGGATTTACATAATCTCTTTAAAAATAAAAATAAATAAGTGTTTAAAAATATATATATTTCCTACTAATAACAAAAGAAATACACATGTAATTTCAATTTAAAACTAAAATAATTATATTAGATAAAAATTGATTTTGAAAAAGGAAAATACTTATAGAAGTGCTTAGAAATATTAAAACTAGCCAATTAAATTCAACTAAAGAAACAGTGAAGTAAAATATAGTAGGCATTTTAGCTACTGCCAATAATTTAGCTAAGCAATATACACATAACATGAAATATAAACAGTAAAATGGAAAAAAAGGGGGAAAAAAACACTAATGAAAAATATTTAGTACAGCCTAAAAACAGTTATGATATTAATGACCTTTAGAGATGAGACTGAGTATTTCTATTTATAAGCTAAGGATGATACACATCATTAATACTGAATACTATTTTAATGAGAATGAAAGAAAACAAACTAAAATAAGAAATTATTGTTAAAATTTTGAAACATGCAGCATTTGTGTACATAGTGTCATGGAATGGTGACAATTTCAAAAAATGTTCACCAAATCTGTATAGAAAAGCAAATTTCTTACATATGAGAATTTAGATAATTGTACAATGGTTTAAACTCTCCGGTTATATAAAATCTGCCTATTTAGGGTTCTGTATTCAATAGTAGTTCTTAATTCAGGATGAAACGCTAAAATGTTTGGAATTTTGGAGGGAATGTTATCTCTAGAGTACAGATTGTAGATGTCTAAACACTCAGGGGCTCATTTTAGTGAGTATGGTTAAGTCTCTCTAAACTAACTCTTGTTCTTTTCCAACCCTGATACTATTAGAGTAGTCGAGGGCTAAGGGTCTCTATTCTCTGCTCTTTTCTTCTTTTTTTTAAAGACGATGATGACCAAGAGGTTTTTTGCCTTTTAAACAAGAGCCTGAAGTCTTTAGGGGTGTTAATCCAAAGGTCATCATAACTTTTGAAAGGAGCTTAGGGAAGATTTAAGAAAATTTTTATTCAGGTAATATACAGTAGACGCCCTCTAGTTCGGCTTCGGTTGGATCGGCCGCCGGATGGTTCGACCGGTCCAGGGTGAGTCATATCCGTCACGTCACCTTGAATGTCACGTCACGTTTATCTTGAATGTTTAGTCCACTCTGGCCATAGAAGTACTGCACAGTAAACTATTTACTGTATGTCAGTTTAGTTTACGGGCGAGCTTGTAATTGGTCGGTCGCACTTAACCTGTGACAAATGGTTTGGTTATATGTAGTACGTACTGTACAGTGAGATTGATTGATCTGTAATTTCGTGTGTGAATGTTTTTTGATGTTTAGTATGTAGGACTGTTTTCGGGAGTGAACGTTGTGAGTAAGTATAAGTTGTACGTGTGTGAGTTAGCTTTGAGAAAAATGTTTTCTAAAATGAGTGAAAAACGTAAACATACGTTTGTGACAATGGAACAAAAACTCAGTATCCTAGAGCGTCTAGATAAAGGTGAATCGGTCCAAAGTATTTGTAGAGAATTTAATGTCGGTAAAAGTACTGTAAATGACTGGTGTCGGAACCGGAAATCTATTGAGACTTTTTTATAGGTTATGAGACAAGTAATACGTGTTGTACAGTAATTTCCTCAAATACATTTCTGGTTTGTTTTTACAGTACGTACTGTAATGTGTTTTTCTGTTCAGTTTTATCCTTAGTACGGTATCGGTATTTACTTTTTAATATGTGTTGCAAAAACGTATCTATGAGTGGCACAACATGACAATTCGACCAAGAGACGTCAAAATCTTCTCTTTGGTAAGTACAAAATGTTGTAAAAATGTTTAAACAATGTTTTTTGTTGATTCTTAAGCATAGGTAATGTATTTAATAGGGATATTTTAAATTTTGATAGTACATCCGGATAGTCCGGCCATTTTAAAGTCCGACTGGTGGTCCGGTCCCGAGGTGGCCGAACTAGAGGGAGTCTACTGTATATAACATACTTTAGAATAGAATTATTTTATACAACAGTGGATAAAGACTATCTGTGGACTTGGAACCCTAAAGAAAAGAAAAACTTTAAAAATACAATACTCTTCAGGGGTTCAATGAGTATGGCATTCCCAAGATACTCTAGTTCGATCTACACCTTTTTCATCTAATCTTTTCTTTTTAAGCGATCAGACAGATTTATCGCCTTTAAACAAGAAAAAAAAAATTAATGAAATAAAATTAACAACGTTCATTAAAAATGTAAGATTTGCGGTAAATGAAATTGGCCGAGTCATTTCAAAATGTTTATACCAAATTTGGTGAAAATCTGAGTCCGTTCCATGAAAACGTCTTGTAGGAAACATGATTGGTGTACATTGCATAGTTACAGATCTAGGGTTCACGACGACAGCTGCAATAGCTAAAATTACAATAAAGAAATAGATAATAATCAAATTAATATTATCATAGTACAAACTAATTTTAAATGATAGATTTCACTTTCAAAAGATACTGCAATACATATATAAACATAAATTCATAAGCGAACATTTTAAGTATGCTTACTAAATATACATTAATAGTATAATATTTGTTTTCCTTCATTTTATTTAATTACTATTATTTTATACTGTACAATATGATTTACAACCTATAAAAATAGAATGAAAATTTTGTATAGCTATTACTACAAAGCACCAAATATACATATGTTTATATATTTTGTGTATTAATTTAATATCAAAACATAAAGACAAAGATGTACATTGGTTAACATGATACAGGTGTGTTTTCTAACCTAACTAGAGTACATTTAAACACAGATTGTTCAGTGATTTATTGGAAGGATGTATTGGAACTTGATTGGCAGTATCGTACAACAGTTGACAAATTGGTTTAGTTTATATTTTTAATAACAGGTGTAAAATTTATTAATCAGTTTTTGAGGAAAGTAATTCAATAGAATATGAACAAGACTATGGTCCGACGAATAATAAATATAGTTTGTTTTGAACAATGGAAAATACCGGAAATTTTTTGAGGAAAGTAATTCAATAGAATATGAACAAGACTATGGTCCGATGAATAATAAATATAGTTTGTTTTGAACAATGGAAAATACCGGAAATTTTTTGAGGAAAGTAATTCAATAGAATATGAACAAGACTATGGTCCGATGAATAATAAATATAGTTTGTTTTGAACAATGGAAAATACCGGAAATTTTTTGAGGAAAGTAATTCAATAGAATATGAACAAGACTATGGTCCGACGAATAATAAATATAGTTTGTTTTGAACAATGGAAAATACCGGAAATTTTTTGAGGAAAGTAATTCAATAGAATATGAACAAGACTATGGTCCGACGAATAATAAATATAGTTTGTTTTGAACAATGGAACATACCGGAAATTTTTTGAGGAAAGTAATTCAATAGAATATGAACAAGACTATGGTCCGATGAATAATAAATATAGTTTGTTTTGAACAATGGAAAATACCGGAAATTTTTTGAGGAAAGTAATTCAATAGAATATGAACAAGACTATGGTCCGACGAATAATAAATATAGTTTGTTTTGAACAATGGAAAATACCGGAAATTTTTTGAGGAAAGTAATTCAATAGAATATGAACAAGACTATGGTCCGATGAATAATAAATATAGTTTGTTTTGAACAATGGAAAATACTGGAATTATTTACGTGAATAAAAAAGTAAGTAAATATTGTAGAATTGAATACCATTTAAGTTGTTATAAGGTAAGAATTGTAATATTGCAATATTGTAACAACAGCGACAGATTTAGACAAAAATATTCTAATATTTAAAAAAACTCTAAAGCATGGTTCTTATTGCCAGTAGGTAATGAATTTTGAATAACAAAAGTCTACTGTTATTGATCCACAGAAACATATATATATATATATATAGTTGATAGCTGGGCAACTTACTGGTCAACTGATCTGTGGAGTGGGAGGGATTTTAGCTTGCACTCAGGTTATTATAGTTTTAGGTTTAATTTTATTTCATTAGTAGATATGTAAGTTTAGATTTAGTTTATAAGCAAGACCCTCCAATGATGATAACCATGTTATCGAAATGTACATCAGGGCATTTAGTGGAAATAATTAATAAAGAACAATTAATCAGATAATTGTGTTTTATTTTAAAGTTTCCAGTGATTGTGGTTAGGGGCAAATTCGAATCATTATTGTGAATTTCACCACAGTGCTCAACAAGATTGTATATTAAATGTATGTTAATAAAATTGGTATTCTGCATATAATAGATTTTTTCCATTCAGTGTAAAAAGTTTTCTAGTGATATCTCAACTTTAAACTCAATTAATTAGTGACAAAATTGTAGGCCTAGCAGTTTCGATATGACAAAAATGTCATAAAGGTAGACTAGGCTCAAAGAGCTTAATAGGTCATGAAAAAAAGAACATTTTTTTTTTTTACTTTTTGAGTAAACGTCTTACAATTACTTTTCTCCTAGATTATACAGAAAAGAAAAAGCACAACCAACTTAGAATGTTATATTAAAACAAGATAGCACATGATATTGGTGTGGCTATGTTAAATTTTTTAATTTTGACTCAAGATAGACATAAACTAATGAAAAAAATGATAGTTAAATTTCATTAAAATCAGTCCTTGAGATTAATGGTGTTATCATTTTGAAATTTTAATTAATTTAGTGTAAGTTACACCAGGTTGAAAGAAAATTGTACATAATGAAAAAAGTTGATCAATATAGACATAATTTTTAAAGGACACAATTTGAATTAAATATATCTGGAACAAAGGTATCTAACCATTTTGAACTATAATCTGTAAAATTAAAATGGTTTAAATACCAAAAATGTTAAAATTAAAAAAATTGTTCTTCATAGTGCTGCTTCTACTTAAGAAATTATTGTGAATTCCATAAACACCACTTTAGTTCTCGGGACCGATGACTACGTTTTATTTATTTTTAAATGAACTTTTTTATCCCAAATTTGAATATTAGGTGCACATCAAGCAAATGAAGAGATTTGAGAAACCGCCATTGGAATTGGTTTATTCAGACAACTGCTTGTGTTCATAAATATTTTTACGGATATAGTTTTAGAAAGGTCTGAATGAGAGAGAAAAATAGAAACTCTCATTTAAATTTTTTTAAGTGTTTACTACAACCTCTTGAACTCGATAACATTTAAGAATTTAGTCATGTCTAAAAGTAAAACTAGAGAAATATTTCTCCAAGAATATAAAACAAATAACTGTAAGTCTACACTTATCAATTAATTATATGAATGTAATAGTTTACTGTGTTTCAGTGCATCTTTTCAATATATGCAAAGACAATTTTGAATGAAAGTTGTATGTGGAAAATTCTCGTTTAAGTATATATGTTTAATTTTATCTCTTCTGTTGTCAGAAACTTACAAACATAGATAATATCGGTAAAATTAGAATGTTCCAGAATATAGAAAATCATTTAGGTTTCCTTTTTCTTATCTTAACTGCTCTCTTTTGGACTTTATTATATAAATTACCTATAATATAAATCATATTTTTCTTATATTAATGTAATGAATTTTATCATCCTGGATACAACATTTAACAGCCTCTTCAGGGTTCTATATTATATTGAACTGTATTGATAAGGGTCTGCTGAATGAGGCCTTATTCATGGATGATTTACTGAAACCCTGAAAGAGAATCACTCTGAAAGTTGTGGGGGCAAAAAAACATTCTTAGTCCACAAGGTTGTTGTTGCCAATTTTCCTAACTGTGGCGAGAACATTGATAAAGGATCAGAAGATTTCAAGAAGGGGAATAGCTAAAATGTGCCCATTTGTTGACCATACATCATGAGATAAAGAAATGTTCCAGTTAAAGTCATAAAGTATGTACAACTAGGAATAAGTTTGCCAATTGTGGACACTGTTCAACCATCAGAGCTTACTGTAATTTCTAAAGGTATAGCAATCCCTAGATATCCTAGCTGGATCTACACCCTTTTCTCGTAGTGTTGAGTTAGATTCCTTTCTATCACTTTTCCTATGAAATCTTTCTTAATAAACTCTTGTTCTTTTCAGAATCCGATGCTATTAGAGTATTCTAGATCTAGGGGTCTTTATTTTTATGTTCTTTTCTTCTTTGATGTCAGAAAAACGGACACATATGTTATTAGATAATATTTTTTTAGGAAAATTATCACACTCTCGAGTCTATATAGTTATTTACATTTTTGTTATAATTGTCGTAAGTGCGCTGTTTGGGATTTACTAACATAAAATCCCATTTCCCTTTTCCCATTCAATAAATATAACTTGCATTTCATAATCTACTGAATTAATCCAATCACAAATCAAATATTTATAACAAACTTTGCTTCCATATCGCCATTCATATCCAGTCTTCACAAAAAAATGTGTCACAGTTGTTCTATAAATGATCTTATTGTAAAACTATGCTCACACATAAAAGGTGATACATTAAACAGTTTTGTGTGTACAGTATTTGACACATATTATTGAAACAACTGTAACATGTTTTTATGAAGACTGAATACATTTGTTAATAAGTCAACAAAATGTTTATTTGAATAGACATTATTTGAAGTTAATTAAATACAAATATTTATAGAGAAACCAATTTGCCAGTTTGAAAAGAGTACATAACATTTATCAATACATAAATTGCATAATATTAGTAACACAGGAATAAATTATTGTTAAAATATTTTAAAATCAGTATGAAACCCCACACCAGATTTCTCTGAATAAAAACAAGATTTTTTTTTAAAACTTTAAAATAAATTGCTATATAATAAATCTACTACTATTAATATTTCTTTACCCCAATCCACAAATACAAAATAAAATCTATATGAATATATTCATTTATACAAATAACATAATATTGAAATAATATACAATTTTTTTTTAACCACAATTTACATAGAGTGTAAATGACTATGGGCAGTCTTTGTATGAAGGGTATGTTTTGGTAATTTAATAAAATAAAGTACAATGCATAAAGCCACAGAGAGAGCATTTCAATTTGATAATATCTTATATTTTTAAACATTGATACACATTCTTGACGTTAATATACTTACAAAACTACAGTTGCCAAAATTTTTGTTTATATAGTATAGAAAATAATTACATCATTGAATTGTATATTTATAAATTAACATATTAACGTTCATTTTGAAACACAACCACACTAACGAGTCGATATTAATACTGATTTCCAAAAAATATCGGCAAAATGAGCAAATAATGAGTTGTATTATTATTTTGGATTATATGATTATTTATCATAAGTGCTGGAATCAAAATCAAGGAAAATAATTCAATAAACAAGACAGAAGTTTCAAATTGAAAAATTACTTATTACACTTCATTTTGCAGTAAAAATGAAAAACATTAGGAAAGTTATTACCAAATGTTTATTCAGGCTCAAGGGACTACTATGTTTTATCAATAGAAGGAAAATAAAATTGTTTTTACATCAGTATTTTCCTTTGTATAGTTTTTACGAGAAAAGTATGGTATGAAAAACCATCCTAACTAACTTTATTAAAATTTTGTAACCTTTTTTCAAGGTTTAACGAAAATTCAACATTATTGTGCACAACTTGATCACTCGAGGAAACGATTTGTAAAAATGGAAATCAAAATCAATTTTTACCTTTTGTGCTGTAAAGAAGATATTTTGGCCAAATATCAAGATGTTTTTTAATAACTCAATATTTGAGGTACCTCCCATAAAATGTCAACTTTTTTAAGATCAACTCAAATGATTTTTATTAAAATTTTTTATTGTAACCCTTAATGATCTAAATAAACCACGAAAAATGTTTATTTCGAAAATGACCATTAAAAAATATAACATCTAAAGTAATAATATAAAAGGCCTAACTTCTCGAAATAGGCTCTAGATTTCAATTAAATTTTGGTAAAATGTCATAATGTGTACAGAACCACAAATGAAGTAAAAAAAGAGTTCAGAAATAATTGGAAAGAATTAAAATAAACTTTAATTGTAGTTATTCAAAACACGGTTTAAATAAAATATATCATATATTTGGGACGAGTAAAGGGCACAAATATAAGCTCTATTTAAATATAGAAATACTTTTAAGAATATGTTTTACATGAAATTTCGATGAGGAGGGTTTTCTGTAATAAGAAATACACACGCAAAAATTTGAAAATGAAGAAAATTGAATATACTTCTTTCTTTTGGTTTTGTGAAAAAGGTAGTGGAGTATTTTTTTAAACATTGTTGATTAAAGGACAATAAATACCTGAAATCTGTCTTAGCATCTCAGCACATATTTGAATGAAAATGACAATATCTGATTGGCACAAATGGTAGTTATACAAATTTAATACCATCTTGATCTTTATAAACAAGGAATGGTTGCTAATTATCAATGTTTTTTATACAATTATTATAATGTTAAAACATGAACCGTAGAAGAGTCCATTAAAATTTCATGTTGAACATAAATGTACAGGGTCGAGTAAAGGTCTGCAATATATTTTATACCTTGACTTCTAGTTCATGTAGAAAGATGTTTGCCCTGGTGTTGGATAGTTCTATACTAGGGCTATGTACGCAGTATGTGAAGAAACTACATTCAAAAATAGAGGATGTTCAAATAATTAATAAAATGTAACTTACTTGTATTCTGTTGATGAAAAAAAAATAATAATAATAATGCCAACTGAGATAGAGATACTTGAATTTGTTTAGTTTTCAATGTACTAATTAAGTTTTGGTTAACATAGAAACTCGTACAACTAAGAAATTTACTTACATAATTAATGAACATAATAGATGAAACTATGTGCTAATTTACAATGTTCGGTAATTCATAAAACATAGTTTAATGCCATTTACTTGTTATATATTATGGCTTGTGTGTACAAGTCTAAATGTAAAATATAAATTTTTAAATACGTGTTTTATAACTTTTTTTTAACAGCCACAAGGTTTGAATTATATTAATAATAACATAATTTAAATTTTATTAATTTTTGTTAACATCTGTTTTTTTTTAAACAGTTTCTTAGCACGTGCTATATTAGCTCTAATAAGGAGCTGACAAACATCTTTCTACATGAAATTGAAGCTAAGATAAAAAATAATATTATATATCTTGATATTTTACAATATCCTGTTACAGCATAAATCTGTTTCTAAGCAACTAAGATAACAAGATAGCTGTTAATAAACAAAATAGCTGGCAAACAATAATTATAAAATCAACTGAAAAAAGACAAAAGAAAAAAGAAGAATCTTAACAAGATTAGTGGACATTTCATAGTCTGATACCAGTTTTATCTGAGTGATATTGATTGACCGATCGACACATTTTAGACTGAAAATGTTGAAAACCATGGAGTTATATACAAAATTATTCTTTTAAAATTTGAAAACAAAACTGTTGATTGATAGTTGAACTTTTACATTTTAATAGATTACTTTTTTACTTATAATGAGACTCAAAAATAGTAAAATAATAACAATACATAAATATACTTATTAATATAACACAAAGCTTTGTTCTACAAATACAAATAAATATATATATAGATATATATTAGTTATAATAAATAAATTTATTGCAAGTATTATGACCAAACACATTTAGAAATGGATACAAAATTAAAAATAGTTTTTAACAAAACCCTTACACTTGAAAGCCATAGAAGAGTTTTCTACATTTTGAGGAACTGTTTTCATTATAGATTTTATAATATAAATCATTTCTATGATCAATTTAAAAACCGAAGTAAATTGTATACAATGAGCTTTTAAACTATAGCTCTAATTTCAGTAATATATTTTGTTTAATAAATTAATTTTCAGATAAATTAAATTTTAACTATTGGAAGGTGGCTAATTAAGGGTTATATTTTATAAACTTATCTGATTACTGCATAAAAAAACACCAAAGAATGAATGTTATCGTTATAACCTATCTTTTAAAACAAGCTTTTTTGGCGAGGTATTAAGTGAGCTATTTTAATAAAACATTATTGATAGATCAAACAACTATCTAACTTATATTGGTGAAAGAATAGTTTTATGTTTTTAATATAGGAAAACTTTGTGATTTATTATTCTGTTTTTTTTTTTTGTTTGTTTTATAACTACAGTAGAACCCCTCTTAACCGGTCTAGTCGGGACTGACACCAGGGCCGGTTAATCCGAGGTTCCCGCGAAAAATCGGTTTTTGTTCAAAGAAAGCTTATTTAATCAGGTAGCGCTAAGAATTATACAATTAATATGTTATTGCAACTCATTTAAATTGTATAAATGTATCGTATATATTATGTTATGTATATTATACATCAAACATGAAAAAATTAAACACTACAAAGCTTTCTTACAGATTCCCCTCTATCAAGTCTTTTGACACATTTAACCGCGTCTCAAACGAAACCAACACACGCTTCCGTTTTCGTAACTCGCTCATTTTTATATACTGTATGTAGAAGATCATAACCAGTCAAAGACAAGAAGAAAACTGAAAAGTATTCACAAAAAGAATAAAATCTTGTGCACAAAGGTTATTTAAACTGCTTATACCACTTTAGAATTAAATCCTTCAGTGACTGGCCAAAAGACTGGTAGTTAAAAATTTTTATTATTATTTTTTTTTGTTTTAATTATTTTCTTTTAAGTACTATTGACACAACTTATGAAAAACAACACCAAGGTCAAATAATAGTATTAATAACGAATAAATTGTCAAATAATTAGTTTGATTAGATCATGGAAATTATTTCAATATTCTATCACTATTTAACAAATATACCCTCTGATTCTAATTTTAGCTATTATAAAACCCACTTAACACCTTCCAAAAAATAGTACTATTAAATATATTGGCAGTAAATAATAATAAATTTTTGAAGGTATTTATCTGTTATTTTCACTACCTTCACAACTTTCATTATAATTTAATTTGATCAACTATTATAAATAAATTGAACTGCAGATGGAGTTCCTCTATGTAACAATACAAAATCTAAATTAAATGTAGTTACGTCACAGATATTAAGAAATTACCGTTAATACAAAACACATCAATGTAGAACTGAGTTTTCTTGAGCACCAGGGGTTTTTTTTTAAAATCTTACACCCAAGACGTCATTCTTACTACTATAATGTCTAACCTAACCTGCAAACACAAATATTATGTATACGGTAAAAGTTTATAGGTTCTAAATAGGTTATGTTAAAGAAACTACCCCTAACTAAACCTAGCCTAAATGTATTCCAAACAATTATGTAAAGGTTGGAAGGTTGCAAATGGTTAAGGTTAGAGTAAGAGAAGGTCCAATATCCCAAATAATAATGTAAAAGTTTTGAGGCTAAAAACAGGTTAGGTCAGTTTATAACATATAAACCCTTAACAAAATTGTACTTACTATAACAAATACAAATTCTCTTTTCTTAAATTGGTAGTTAAATAACATAAGATACCTTTTTATTGTAACCGATACTCAAACCATTTTAAACATAACTTTTAGTAATCATGTAGTAATTATTCCATTTTTAATGAATTTGACTATTTTTGCACCAAAAAATAAATACACCCCTTGGCTCTGTACTCTATACATTGTGAAAATAATCTCAATCTATAATATTTAAAAGCTCACTGTTTGAACATACTAAAAGAAATATATTGAAAGACATGAGTGAAATGTTTAAACCACGGCACCTGCTATTTGTTATCAGCTGTATTTGAACGTCTCCGGTGTTTAACAGTAATTGTTGAAGGTTGTTGTTGAACTTGCTGATTGAGACACTGCTGAAGTTGTAACTGTGCTTGTTTCTGTAATGCCTGGAACTGAAGTTGTTGATGTGGTGACAGAGTAAGTACTTGAGTGTTTCCTGTATTCATGCTGACTGGACTTCCTGAACTTACAACTACAAAAAACACTCATTAATAATTTATAAATCAAACTATAGAAAAATATATATAACGGGTGTTTAAAAAGTCTGGAAACCCCTTAATATTAATTTTATTAATAAACGCAGAACAATGAAACTCTAGGATTACGTCCTCACTGTAGTTACTGACTTTTTGGTCTTTTTTCGCTTTGGGGGGGGGGGACTCCTGTGGAGGAAGTGTAAAAAATCTTTAATGTAAGCATACGTCGAATTATACCTCATTTTAAAGGTCTTTGTTAGAGGAACACATTGCCGCAATCCCGAATGAAAAAGGACTTTTCGTTTGGAAATGGCAGCCTCTTAAAGTTTGTTAACTTTACGTTGCGGAGATTAAAAGGCAGAAGTGAATACTCAACCGTGTTGGTTATGTTAGTGTTTTAGCTATGAGAATTTCACAGCTGGAGAATTTCCTATCCCTCCACACTCCAGCTGTGAAATTTTCAAAGCTAAAACACTAACATTTAAGCTTGATCTACATTTAAGATTTTTTTAGACTTCCTCCACAGGACGTCCCCCCAAAGCGAAAAAAGATAGCTAAAATGACCAAAAAGTCAGTAACTACAGTGAGGACGTAATCCTAGAGTTTCATTGTTCTGCGTTTATTAATAAATTTACTATTAAGGGGTTTCCAGACTTTTTGAACACCCGGTATACATAAACAAGTTGATGGGTACCTTCATGGTATTAACCCAGCCCTATCATACCTGATGTAATACACGCAGATCCTCTAAATATAATGCCCTATAAAGTCTAGGCCTTTTAGAAAATGTTAAATTGGAATGGTAGATCAACGGAAGACCGCTTGAGTATACCCAGTATACTTAGTATAGGATAAGTTTGTTTAATTGCTACACAGATTTTCCAAACCCCCTTAATTAATTAGTAGATACAATTGTGTATATCACTATTTTCTTGACATTTTATACACATCCTAACAGGCCTCGTAGATGTGTATATATTAAAACAGTCTCTACTCTCTTTCCTTGTGTCATTTGTCTCAGCTTTGGCAGCCTTGAAGCTGTACATATTATGTAAAGGAGCCTTCATTCACTATGTACGTGTCAGTGACTCGGCTTTACTGGATCTCGTAAATAAATGAATATTACATTTTCTTCGGAGATCAGAGTTCGAAATTACATTTTTGGCAAAAACTTAATTTTAGTCATGTAGAGAAGTGTGGTTGGTAACATTACATGCAGAACTAAAATCTGCAAATTTTTATCTAATTTAGTGTGATATAAGTTGTTGAATGAGATATGAGATTGTTTTAAATTCAATTTTTCTAAATTTTAAAAATGGATACTACATGAGGACACTATTGTGATGTGAAGGTTACTAAATCATAAACCAAGCTTTAGGTTCGACATTCTTTTAATAACTGCCCCTTTTACCACGAACCTTTATAGTACAGCTTATAATAAATGAATACATTAAAACTATAGTCTCCTTTAACAAATTTCATGTTTCTATCTTGTGCCCACTAACATCCTTACGTACAGACAGCATTTATAACAGATGAACGGCAAGTCATACATACAAGTTTACTGTGAATTTTTGAGATAAGATCAATATTTTTTGATTTTACACAAGGAAAGTACAATAACCAAGTATCCCATTTCAGTTAATTGCTAATTTATTGATGTTGTTATAACGTTTTGAGAAACATTTTAAGTAGTAACTTTTTACGAAGAATTAGATAGCCGTGCAGCCACTCTGCCAGGGACATTCTTTAGAAAATCATATTATAGTAAAATATTTTGGGAAAAGTAACTATTTTGAAGTATTCTGATAGCATAGTGGTTCAAGGCATCTACGATCGTGGTTTAAAATTCCACTTTGAACACAAGGTTTATTCTGTGGCATATAATTCTTTTTTTTAAAAAAAGAAGAGATTGTACTAAAAGTTAAAAAAATGAGTACCATTTCTTTACTCAAATGCATTAAGAAAATTCACAATAAATTGAAATTTACTAAAAACTGTTGATAAATACATAATAAAGAGATAAGAATGAATACAAATATGCCACAGTGTTATCACCTAACATAGAAAAAAATTAAAAACATCACAGAAATCCATGAAAATTCCCCAAAATTACTGAATTGTCATCTATATGATGGATGTATATCTTATGTTTTAAAATCAAACGTGCATTGGCGTACATGCAATCACGGGCTACAGGAAGGACATCATACCACTTACGTATATGGAAGCATGGTATTCAAAAAATTAACCAACTTACGACTAAACAAACTGGGCTAAGTTTCACAACTAAACCTGGACCCTAAATACATATCCCTGTGGACAACCTACTGTACATGTTCAGATAAATTATTAAATTATCTTATAGTATATTTTGAAATTTGCACAGGTACATCCCATATGTTTTTAAAATAAATTAAAAATACAAAACAAATGGGATATGCAGGATTAAGAAAATCACATAATAATTATTAAATAATTCGCTATCTATTCAACAAGAAAAAGATTTAAATAATTATGGAATATTAAATTACCTGCATTTGCTGGAGCAACTTTGAGTGTATGACGCTGAGTGTTTATAACAGACTTCGTCATCAGTGTTGGCTTGTTCGTTGTGGCTACTACGCCTCGCTGTCGTTGTAAAGTCCCCACCAGTTGTATCGATGGAGCACCAGTCTGTAATATTTAATTTTCAATTTTTAACTATTTTAAACATAAAGTATACTCATATATATATATATATATATATATATATATAGTTCAATTTAATAAATCATAAAAGCTAGCAAATGAAAGCAATCAAGATTAATTATTTTTTTTACCACGTTTTTATTAGTTCGGTTTCCGTTATATCCGTCTGTCAATAGTTGTTTAAACAAATAAAAATTAGCCATTGAGATATAGACTTGAAATTTTAAACATGGGTTGAGGATGGATAACAATGCAATATTCACCCTGTTCCTTATCTGCAAGATTGTTTACACAATATTTGATGAGAGCAGCGTCTGCTTTGTGCGCTTTGCATATTCTGCAATATAGCATACAGCATCAGCACTGTCGTTTCTGCTCTCTCACGTTGCTGTAACAGCAAAACTTTGGTTTCAAGTGTGGACGTGTATAACAGCAGAACTTGTGTTTCAAGTGTGTACATTCACCTGTATGAGTGTGTCGCGTTACGCCCCCCTAGTTTAAAGTGTAACTGCATTTTCCAGTGGAAACATCCCATTTCACGTGCGTTTGGTGATAGTGAATAGCACGCTGGGTTTTCACCGTCAGATATTCATTCAATAGTGTGCTAAGCGTAATGTGAATATTACATTTCTGACAATCATTACAATGGTTAAAGAGATGGCTACTCAACGGAAGCACCGATTAGAGAAGAAGAGGCAAACACAGGAAGTTGGGCTACAACAGAAATCTGAAGCAGAAGTTAGCAAGATTAGTCAGACGCCGTAAGCGAGCTACAGAATGTCCCGAAAAACAGCGCAAGATCGAACTTGAAAATGATAAGAAACGAAAGGCTCGCTGCCATGTTCGTAAACGCGATGCACGCTGCCATTCTGAAAAACGAACGTGCAAAACTCAACCGATTGAAATCTTTCACCCAGACATAAGACTAAAAAACAGAAAATAGTAAATCAAATATTTTTTTTTTTAACATACCACGTTTTTAAACGGTCTAAAAAGTATAAAATAATTTTTCATGACCCTTCTAGAATTTTGAGGGAGGATTGTTAGTGGCTATGGATATATTTGGAATACTTGGAGAGAAAAACGTGGGGCGCAGCCAGTAAATAATACAAGTAGACCATCCGGATGAATTCATAGCTAATTTCAGTGAATCGGAAATGAGATTCACTGTAATTTAATTTATTTACTCCTCCTTAACTATCCTAGATTGCCTGCGCCCCACGTTTTTCTCTCCAAGTATTCCAAATATATCCATAGCCACTAACAATCCTCCCTCAAAATTCTAGAAGGGTCATGAAAAATTATTTTATACTTTTTAGACCGTATTAAAAACGTGGTATGTTAAAAAAAAAATTTATTTGATTTATTATTTTTATTAATCTTGAACTGTAATTTACTTTTATTTGTGATTTGAAAGACTAGTTTGAGTCATTAGTCTTCAGATTTTATACAAATTGAATGAAACCAGCAGCGCTAATTTTGAAAAATTAGTACTTTATAACAGCTTCATGGATGATTTTTTAGTTTTTTATTGATAACTACTAAACCGGAATTTTTTGGAAGATAGCAAACAATATATTTTGATTGGGTTACAATTTATGAAAATGTGATCAAAATCGTTAGTCAATTTAAGAACATCATAGTTTTAGTTTGTGGTTTTGTGTCACCTACCTCCCAAGTTATAGTTATATAAAAAACAACTTAAGATATGCCTAGATATCAAATTTCTTCAAAATTATTCTACTCATTTCGATTGTAGGAGGGTTATCATAAAATAATGGGGGGGGGTTTGAACATGATTTAAATGAAAACAGAATTACTTACAGCTGATGTTGTTAATTTATCTAAATCATCGTCTAAAACAGTTTTTTTACATAATTAATAAATTTCGATATGTGCACCACTATAGCTCGGCAAATGTCCAATCAATAATTAAGTTCTGCCCAAACGTTAATTCACATGTTTTTGTTAACGGTTGTCATTGCTTCATTAATCCTGTTCCTTAAGTGATTTAGGTCACGAATTTTTCTCGATAAACAATGTTTGACCAGCGTATAGATCCTTGCCAGCCTATCCATCAATGTCCAAACTTTTTATTCAAAGTGTCTGTGACAAATGCACTACAGTGCAAGGGTGTGCTATCTTGTTGGAAATGAAGTTGTTGAATGTTTTCGAGTTCATCCAGATGAAAACTATATCATCTAAAAATTATTAGTTTTCATCAATCTAGTTCAACATTTCAACAGCGAAATTAAAACGTTTTGCACCATTATCAGGTTTCAATTCCTGCAATAGCTGGATTTTATATGCGTATGTTATGTAATCTGTATTAGCAATATTAAGTTAACATTGTAGCAACATGTCCTGGCTACGATGCGCAGCCAGCAGTCTCACAATGAACAGCGACTGAAGTAGATCGCTTAATAATAAAACTGGTACTTCTAAATATTGTAATGTATACATTTATTTAAATAATTTATAAACCCGAACATAACATGGTGGCAGCGGTGTAAACCAGATTTAATAAGAATTCAGATAAAGTGTTAACTAGTTTGCAAAACAAAAAAATAGTTTCTATTTTACTACGGAAAAATGGATTTTAGAAACACAGGAAATGGCGTCTCTCCGATGGAATTTCAAGGTGATTTGGCAACTAACTGGAGAAAATTTAAAAACAGGTATGAAATTTTTATTGAAGCATTTGTACCAGAGTCTACAAAAGACAAAAGAAAAGTAGCTTTATTACTTCATTACATGGGTGAAGAAGGACAAGACATTTTTTAATCGTTTAATCTTAGTGCAGTGGATTCAGACAAGTTAGAAACTGTAATTCAAAGTTTTGAAAATTATTTTATTCCTTTGGCTAATGTAACATATGAGAGACATATATTCTTTAATCGTAAACAATTACACAATGAATCTTATGAACAATATGTGGCAATATTAAAAAACCTAAGTGCTTCTTGTGACTTCGGTGGTTTACGTGATAGTTTAGTTCGAGACATTTTTGTTAGTGGTATTCATGATTCCGATATTAAAGTTTCTTTGTTAAAAACACATAATTTGACTTTAGAACAAGCCTTAGAAATGTGTAAATCTAAAGAATTAGCTTATGATAGGGCTCATAAACTAAATGTAAAAAAAGAGTTATTAGATTCTACGGTAGATAGAGTTTTTAAAAATAGTAAACCAAGAAACAAAACTTTAAACTTTAATTTAAACAAGTTTCAAGCTGGAACCGGCAATCGTGGACAGAATTCAACAGGAAACCAAGTGAAGCGCAATACATCAAATACAATGTCAAATGCTATGCATCAAGGGTCAACTACAAGGTCAAGATCATCCTTCCAGGCACACAAAGCAAAGGCAAACATGCATAATAATCCGTGCGGTAGATGTGGCCGATTTCATCTTTTTGGAAAGTGTCCAGCATGGAATCAAGTATGTTCACAGTGTGGTAAATTGAACCATTTTAGAAACATGTGTAGGTTTTCAGTTAACCAACTGACAGAAACAGGTAATGAAAGTTTATTATGTGATAATGAAAATAAAAACTTTGTGATAAACACTTTAGCTAAACCTAACCTGCAAAATTATAAGGTAAACGTAACTCAATGGTATGAGACAATTATAATAAATAAAGTGCACCAATCTTTTAAAGTAGACACGGGAGCCCAAGTAAACATTTTATCGTATAATTCCTTTCTTAAATTAGGAATTAATGTTAATTTAATTAATAAAACAAATGCTAAAATTACTTCATTTACAAACAACAGATTACCTGTTGTAGGGACTTGTACATTACAAAGCAAGTTTAAAGGCTCAAACTATGCATTGACTTTTTATATTGTTAAATCAAACTGTGAAAATTTGATAGGACTTGATACATGTCTTAATTTAGGAATTGTTAAGCATATCAATACCTTAAAGTTAGACCTAATAGATAAAAAGTACAAAGATTTGTTTAATAATGAAATAGGGTGTGTACCAGTTAAGGTTAGGATAGAGTTAAATGAAAATTCATGTCCTGTAATTAGTGCTCCTAGAAAAATTCCTTTTGCACTAGAAAATAAATTGAAAGCTGAATTGGATAGAATGTTAAAGCTAGGTATCATTGAAACTATTAATGAGCCTACTGATTGGGTTAATTCGCTAGTAATTGTTCAAAAGAAAGATGGTAATATAAGGTTATGTTTAGATCCAAAACCTTTAAATGAATGTATTAAGAGATCACACTATCAATTTCCTACTTTTGAGGAAATTATTCATAAAATTAAAGGTGCAAAGTTATTCACAGTGTTAGATGCAAAATCAGGGTTTTGGATGCTTCCATTAGATGAGGAATGTGCCAAAATAACTACTTTTCAAACGCCTTTTGGCAGATTTTATTTTAAAAGATTACCATTTGGATTGAGTTGTGCTCCAGAAATATTTCATAGAGTAGTGTCTCAAATTTTTGAAAAAATCGATGGGGTTCAGTCATTTCAAGATGATATATTAATTTGGGGTGAAACAGAAAAACAATTAACTGAAAGAGTTAATGCAGTGTTAGATAAAGCTCAAACTAATGGATTTAAATTCAATATTAACAAATGTAAATTTAATGTTAAAGAAATAAATTTTCTTGGGCACAAAATTAGTTCTGATGGTATTTCGGTAGATGAAAACAAAATAAAAGCTATAATTGATTTACCAATACCTAAGGATAAAAAAGAACTTGCAAGAATTTTAGGAATGTTTAATTATGTCTCAAAATTCATAGAAAATTTTTCGGAAATATCACAACCTCTTAGAGCTTTGCTAAAAAAAGATGTAGAGTTTACTTGGAATAAATATCTTAATGAGGTGTTTAACAAATTGAAAAAAATAATAACACAAGCCCCAGTATTAAACTATTTTGATCAATCTAAGCCAATATTGTTGTCTGTCGATGCAAGTTCGACGGGGCTAGGTGCTTGTTTATTGCAAGATAATAAACCTGTATGTTATGCTTCTAAAGCCTTAACAGAAACTCAAATTAACTATGCTCAAATTGAAAAAGAGCTCTTAGGAATAGTTTTTGGTTGTACAAGGTTCCATCAGTTTATTTTCTCAAAAAATGTTACTGTTGAAACTGATCATAAACCTTTAATAGCAATATTTAAAAAACCCTTATCAAAAATCTCAAGTAGATTACAAAGAATGTTGTTACGCCTTCAACAGTATAAACTTAATGTAGTGTACAAACCGGGTAAAGAGTTAGTTATTGCTGACACTTTGTCAAGACATTTTAATGTAAATGACAAGGTTGAAGATGAGGTTTTTGACGAAATAGAATTACAGGTTAATTTATTAATTGATAATTTACCAATTTCACATGCTAAGTGGTTATTGTTTGAGAAAGAATCTAAAAATGATGAAGAATTAAATAAATTAAAAGACTATATTAATCATGGCTGGCCAAAATATAAAAGTAATGTAAATGATAAATTAAAATGTTATTTTGATTTTAAAGATGAATTAAGTATTATAAAAAATTTAATATTTAAAGGTGACACAATTATTGTACCAAAAAATCTAAGAACACAAATGATGGAAATTGTTCATCAAGGTCATATGGGAATAAATAGATGTAAATCAAGGGCTAGGTTAGCACTTTATTGGCCTAACATGTCTAATGATATTAAGAATTATGTTGAATCTTGTCGAACCTGTAGTAAATTTAACCCTTTGCGGTCGGATAAGGTATTTATAGTTTTTCCTCTGTGATCGCATGGCCGGTCTGACGGGCCACAGCCATTTGCGCGACAAGTCGGAATTGATTCTACTAAAGTTTTCCTCAGCGCTCGGCTGGCCCGTGAGACTGCCCAAGATAGAATTCCTTCTACGCTCGGGTGGCCTGTGTCACTGGCCAGAAAAACGTTCTGTATTTAGAAATATTTACCATGTGCCAATATGTCTGTGAAGTGCTGAAACCTACTGAGTAACTATTTAACTACATGACCAATGTGTTTCATCACATTTTACCGCCATCTGCCTTGGAAAAAATACACACACACAGCTGTTTTGCCAGTTCCATTAGCGTTGTTTGTACCGAATGAGTTGTCCGTACATTGTATTGTCAGTGTTTATTTATCAATTTGTTTTAAGTCGTGATTTTAAATTTTAACATTGGTTTTATTTGTGATTTGTGTAAATTTATTTGTAAATATTTGTAAAGTTTTAAACAATCATAGTGGCGAATCAAAACATAGTGGTGTCTTGAAGCTAACAAGTAGAGTTTGTAACCAGGTAAAACTAGTTATGCCCACATGTTGTTTTGTTGTAAATATTGTAAATATAGACTAGTTTATTTATTATAGTGTAAGTTATCGAACAGTTTACAAAAACCTGTTAACATGGATAACCTTGTAAATACTGGCAATTATGAAGAGATACTCTTTGAAGCATCTAGTGATGTTGACTCGCATCATGACAGCGACATACTTTCTAATGTTTGTGATGACTTTGAAGATTTCGCTCTAGAACAATTAGAAGAGGAATATGATGAAATCCTTTCTAAAGAAGAGGGACAAAGTATTGAAGAGGATAATGTTGTTGACGAGACACAAAATAGAAATATAGAAGAGGTGGATGAAGAGTGGAAAGAATGGTCTGAGGGTGATGAAAATTTTAGCAAATTTGTATGGACACAAGATAGTGGTTACAAACTATTACAAAGTAATGAAAAACCATCAACCCCTTTACAGTTTTTCCAACTATTTTTCACTGACAGCCTATTAAATGAAATAGTTAAAGAAACAAACAGGTATGCTGCCGAAAAAATTCAGAGAAATATGCCTTTACAGAAAAAATCAGTATGGTGGTCATGGGTAGATGTTAAACTTTCAGAGTTAAAAGCTTTTTTTGGTGTGATAATAAACATGGGGATGAATGACAAGGCAGAGATGAGTGATTACTTTTCCACGGATTGGGTAGACTATCAACCCTTTTTTAAAGATGTGTTCAGTAAGGAACGATTCTTGCAAATCTTTTGGAATTTGCACATATGCCCACCTCCTTCTGGCCCTATCACTGGGACATTAACTCGTTCAGGTAAAGTAAGAAATGTTGCTTCCTATCTGGACAAAAAATTTCGAGAGCATTATGTCCCACAACAAAAAGTAAGCGTTGACGAGAGCACAATAGGTTTCAAAGGACGAATTGTGTTTAAAGTTTATAATAAGGATAAGCCTACTAAGTGGGGCATCAAAGTGTTTGTGCTATCTGAGTCTTCAACTGGGTACATCTGTGCTCTTGAACCATATTTTGGAAAAATAACGACAGACCGCATGGATAGGCCAGATTTAGGAGTAACAAGTAGAATTGTCTTACATCTGGTCGGTAAACTCAAACAATCATATGACAATATTGAAGGTCTCCACGTCTTCACTGATCGATGGTACACCAATATGGACTTGGCAAAAGAACTTCTAAATTTGAAGGTTCATTTGACAGGCACTATAATGTTAAATAGAAGTGGCCTGCCTAAAATTGTAAAACCACAAAGGAAGAATGCCAAAAAACAGACTCCTAAGCTTAAACTGAAAAAGGGGGAAATGAAAACCTTTCGAAAAGAAGAGAAATTTTCACTGTTACTGTGGAAGGACAAAAAAGATGTAGCAGTCTTAAGTACTTTGTTTGCCGATAACACCACCGAGACAATTCGGCGCTTACAGAAACAGAACGTCGTAGAAGAAGTGAAGAAACCTACCGTCGTTTGCGAATATAACCAAGCTATGGGTGGCGTTGACATTTCAGACCAATACATTTCGTCCTATGCATTCACAAAAAAGTCCATTAAGTGGTGGAGGAAGGTATTCTTTTGGCTAATGGAAACTGGCATAGTCAACTCGTTCCTTCTTTACAATATGAATCAAGACAAAAATAATAAAATTCGACAGCGGTGTTTCAGAAAAATGTTGATAAAAGAATTAGTCGGGGATGTGAGAAATCTAAGGAAAAGAGGGAGACCATCTAGTATTGGAGAAGAAGAAAGACTGAATTGCAAGTTACATTTGCCTTATCCTCTACCCACTGGCAAATCTAAAGACTGTTCTGTCTGTAGTGATAGAAGACCGGGAAAGCAAAGAAAAAGGACTAATTTCTTTTGCAAGACCTGCACCAACAATCCGGGACTCCATATTGGCGAGTGTTTTGAAAAATATCACACCAATAAAAAGTTTAAAGAAGATTAACATAAAAGAAAGTAATGTTGTTTACACAAGGCTCAGTATAATCTGTTATTTATTTTGTTATTCAATTAGTATATTATGTCATTTTAATAAAACAACCAAAAGTATATTGTAATCCATTTTATTATCTTTACGTTTATAACAATAAAACACATGTTTCAATGTAATTTGTTTACTATTATTTAAAATTTAAATGTCCAATGTAAACATTGAAGGTTGTTGCTAAAACAATTCCGAGTTGGTGGGAGATGGCCGCCATGATATATACCGAGCTGACGCATAGACTGACGTGGGCAGTGACACTGGCCAGGCGAGCGGCGAGGACAACTCATGTTGAAATTATTCCGTGCTATCTTTGACAACTGTGTGGCCGGTCTCACGGGCCATCCGACCGCAAAGGGTTAAAAGAAATCAAAGTAAAATGCCTCTATTGCCACATAGAGTACCAAAATTACCATGGTCAGAAGTGGGAATAGACGTGTTTGAATGGGAACAAATGTTGTATATTGTTGCTGTTGATTATTATTCAAACTATATTGAAATAGCAAGTATTTCAAATACTAAAAGTGTAACTATAATATCAAAATTAAAAAGTTTTTTTTCAAGACATGGGATACCTCTAAAAGTTTATTCTGATGGGGCGACTTATTTTAAATGTGAAGAATTTAGAATGTTTTGTAAAAATTGGGATATTGAGCATGTAATTTCAAGCCCTCATTTTCCTCAATCAAATGGCATGGCTGAGAGTGCTGTAAAAACGATGAAATCATTATTAAAAAAAACAGCTGATGCAGGAGAAGATATTTATCTTGCACTTTTAAGTTTTAGAAACACTAATAAAAATAATGTGGAATCACCTGCTCAACTTCTCATGTCAAGGAAATTGCGTACCTTAGTACCAATGCATTACAAATGTCTTAAACCTAAACTTAATTATAATAGAACCAGAAATCAACTGTATGTTAACAAACAGAGAATGAAGGGACATTTTGACCGACATTCTAAACCACTGCAGAGTTTATGTAATGGTCAAGATGTTCTCTTTCAGAAAAAACCTAATTCCAATTGGTCTAGCGGTAACATAATTCGAGAAACAGAAGAACCTCGATCATATATAGTCATAGATCAAAACGGTAAATCATATAGACGTAATAGAATACATATTAGTCCTGCGGTTGAAAGAATGTCGCCTCCAAAATGTCCTTCCATGTCTCGTCAAAAGAATGAAATAAGCCCATTAAGCCAATCTAATAGAAGAATAAGTGAAAGTGTTAATTCAGGGCAAAAGGTTAGTCCAGAAAGTGATTTTTTAAAAGATCTTGATAATTACAAAACCAGATATGGTAGAGTAGTCAAAAGCAGTTGTCGATTAGAAGATAAATTTTAAGTTGGTTAAAAAAAAAAAAAAAAAAAAAAATTTTAAAAAGTAATATTGTTATTATTATTGTAATTGTTATTAATGTTGTTGTTCTTAAAATTAAAAATAAAAAAAATTTTTGATTTGTAAATGGTTAGAAGATAGTTTTAATTTGAAAAAAAAAAAATACATATTTATTAATTTGAGTATTATTTGTAACGTCTAGTTTTGAATTTCTCTTTAAAAAAAATATTGTTTTGTATTAGAATATAATTTTAATTTCTAAAAAAAAAAAATTATAAGGTTATAAAAATATTTTACTATTATTTGATCTATTCTTAGTTAAAAAAAAAAAAAAAAGAAGGAAATTGTTATGTAATCTGTATTAGCAATATTAAGTTAACATTGTAGCAACATGTCCTGGCTACGATGCGCAGCCAGCAGTCTCACAATGAACAGCGACTGAAGTAGATCGCTTAATAATAAAACTGGTACTTCTAAATATTGTAATGTATACATTTATTTAAATAATTTATAAACCCGAACATAACAGCGTATAATTTCAGTCTTTTGTGTAAAACTTTGTGGATTGTTGTTTTTGGAATACCTAACTCTAGGTTTCGTCGAGGTATTGACTTCTGATTGCAGATTATCCAATAAGTTCAACTTTTTCATCTTATACACTTGGCCAGATGATTTCTGCTTCTGAACTGATCCTGTTTCTTAAAATTGTTTGAATCAACGTCGTATGTTATTTTCATGTGGTGGATCTTTTCTGTATTGTGTCGAAATGCTTGTTGCAATGAAATTACAGACTAGAATTCAGCTAGCAATAAAACACACTTTGCTTTTTCTTCAATAGAGAACATAATAACACACTCCACACAGAACACTCCAGAAAACACAAAACACACTACCACAACAATGTAAGAAAGAACTAATTTTGAGGCTACAACAGCTGTTAAACACAACTATTGGGTTATAGGCTATCAGTGATACCAATACAACACCTCAAAATTTCTCTACTGTCTTCGTATGAATTAATGAAACCCCACCATTCTTTTATGATAACCTGTATATTATTTTAAAATACTTGTTTGAGCTTAGAAGACATTAAAGTGGATATATGTATGAAAAAAATCAACATCAATTTTTGACCAATCATATAACTTTACCTATAGTATTTACAATATATGAGAAGGTATTAAATTATAATAAAATTTAAACCTAACCTAACCTTTAAGAATGAAAATGTTTCCTTTTACACTGTATTATTCTTATTAAAAATTTAAAATATAACTAGTACCTACGAACACCTCTGGCAATAACAAATAGTTTAAAAGAAATTAGTATAAAACAAATAAAAACTTACTAAATTGCAAGCACTAACAGTAGTGGGTGTCCTAAGATTCTGTTGTGTGTTAGGACTCTTGCCAGGTGTCAGCAACTGAGCTAAAGTAATAAGAAGAAATGTAATCAGTTTAAAATTATAAATAAATAAATAACATATATAGTAATTGATTGATAATTTGCCTCACTTGGCAATACTTTCCAGATTATCAGATATCTTATAGAATATAAATTTCATACATATTTGTTTTCGCCATTCCGACTATTGATTAATAATTAAATATATTATAAGACTTACCGTCACAATAGTCTATATTTGTCTGTAGTTATATCACTACAGACAAACATAGACTATTGTGACGGTAAGTCTTATAATATATTTAATATAAATTTCTCTTAGTATAAGTCTTTTTCCGGAGGTTAACATATAAATTTTAATTAAAAACTATGACTATATTTCTTAGATTTCTTATACACATTAAATTTTTTATTTTTGTTTAAAGGTGAAAAACTCTCGATCATCATCACTCCTTTGAAAGAAAGAAGAAAAGAAGTTAATATAAAAGGCAATAGCCCTCGAATACTTTAATAGCATCATAGTCAGAAGAGAACAAGAGTTGATCAAGAGAGATTTGTTAAGAAAGATTTAACTCAAGACTACATGAAAAAGGTATAGATCCACCCTCGAAATTGACACACCAATATTCACTAAAAGAGAGCCCTTGATGAGTATAAATTAATATAGTTATATTAAATATGATCAAAAAGAAATCTATAGTAAAACCAATTTTAAATTTATGAATTTGTGTAACTAGGATAGATTAGAAAGATTTAGGCCAGATTTATAAATGAAAATGAATCAGTTTTGTAGTAAATGTAAATACCAAATGTTCAAATACCTTAAAAAGATGTTTCAAATCAAAATATATAAGATTACTCTCAAAGAAAAACTTACAATTAAAAAAATAATTAATACAGTAAAAGTGTTAGTAAATATTAAAAGTTGTATAGTTCATGAGAATCATATAACGTAACAAATTCATAGAACCGTCTATAGGGAATACACTGTGACGGTCTAAAAACTCATTTCTATGACTTGGTGTAATGACCAGTGGTTAGCTCAACATAGAAATATTATGAGAAAAAGAATTTTCAACACTGTGTTAGTTTTCTAGTTAGATACATTTGTAAAGAGACGATACGACCAAGTGTACTGGGAGATGATGTTGGAATTTTTGGGCCTATGATATCCGCCATCTGTCATGTCCAAAAAAAAGGAAGTCATTATGATTAGAGACTTCAAGCAGTTAGCCGTAAGTGTTCATAAAGTGTTTCTGAAGTATTATTCTATAGTGGACCTGAAAAATATAGGCGGCTCAGGGTCACGCGTCGCTTCCCCGCATCCCCACCCTGCCTACCCCTCTCCTTCACCCACTGCCTGCCTTCGCATCGCATGTAGGGAAGGGAAATGTAGTTGTTTAGCGGTAACAGTGTTATAACGAAATATAAAATATATTTATTAATAATTATAAAATATATTTTTTTAGTTATAAAAAATTTAACTAAATAAAATTAACATACACACGTTCTTAAAATAAGAATAGCTAACTTCTCTATAAACCTGCATTCATGGAACATTCACACAACAAACATAAATTATTACTAAATAATTAAGAAAATTTTCTAAACGAAGCAGAAATAATACTTTAATTTATAATGAAACAGATTAATAATTACTAACATAAAATATGAAAGGCATTCATTATAAACTAAAAATTGACATTTACAAACAATTCCCATCTACCTTCGGGCATAAGCAATCAAAGTCAACATTGTATGACAAACTTATATCTTAATCATCAGTTGATTATATAGGCTAGACTGAAGTTAATGTTATCAATAACGATAAGCAGTTTTGTCTACGCATGTGACAGTTAGTCTCTATTTCACTCTGCTGCGGTGTTGTTTAGTTATTTTCTTTATTTTGATTGGTGCTGTTTAGTTATTGAAGTTTTATTTATTTGTGTATTTATATGTGTATAGTGCTTATTTTTTAAATCATGGCAGTCACCAGCCCAGATGTCAGAAGCCAGTCCAAAAAGGTTGTATTTAGTGTATATAATTATCTTAAGGATCTCGTGACTAACAGACCAAATACCACAATACAAGAAGTTTTTAATGACACACAAAAGGCAACAGCAGCTGCATGTTCATTGTCAGTACGCACTGTGCAAAGAATCGCTGCAGAAGGGTACAAACATCCGATTTTTAACTTGCAAGATGATGCTAGACCATTGTTTGTATCTCCACGGAAGAAAAAGGCACACAAAAAGTGGATTACTAATTTAGACGATTTTGACAGGGACGTTGTTCGTCGTACTGTATTTGATTTTTATGATCGTGGAGAATACCCTACTTGCAAAAAAATTAAAAATGTGTTGAGGGAAAAGATATGGTTTGCTGGTGGAGTAGATTCCACTCGGAAAATCTTAAAGAAGGTCGGATTCCTGTTTAAAAAATGTAATGATGGCAGAAAATTTTTGATGGAAAGAAGGGACATAGTGGCAGCTCGGGTATTGTTTCTTCGGAAAATGCATGATTTAAGGCAAGAACAACACCTCCGCCCAATTATCTACTTAGACGAAACTTGGGTAAACCAAAACCATTCAAAAAAATATATCTGGCAGCATTCTACAAGCAAAGGTGGATTTCGAGTCCCAGTTGGCAAGGGTTCAAGACTAATTATTTGCCATGCAGGATCGTCAAAGTACGGCTTCTTAGGGGGTACTCAACTGGTTTTTCAGTCGAAAAGTACCATTGATTACCACCAAGAGATGAACTACGAGGTCTTCAAGGAATGGTTTGTCGACATGCTTAGGAGTTTAGAAGAAGGGTGTGTGATAGTCATGGACAATGCGAGCTATCACTCTAAACTCAAAGAAAAAGTCCCGAACACCAAGACGAGAAAGGCAGATATTACGGCATGGTTAACATCCAAAGGTATAGCACACAATCGAAAACACACTGTTGCAGAGCTGCTAACCATAGTTGGGCATCATAAACACAAATACAGCAAGCAGTATGAGCTCGATGAGATTGCACTGGATATGGGGCATGAAGTGGTTCGGCTACCCCCGTACCACTGCCAATATAATCCCATCGAGCTTATATGGGCACAGGTAAAAGGGGAAGTAGCTCAGAAAAACACCACATTTAAAATAAAGGATGTGAGGCAACTCCTTGAAGACGCTCTAAATAACGTGACTGTTGAAGACTGGGTGAAATGTGATCGTCATGCAGTGAAGCTACAAGAGGAAGATTTTGAAAAAGAAGGTCTTCATGATGATAACATTCAACGCATAGTTGTTAATTTACAGGACGAGAGTGATAGTGACAGCTTTAGTGATGTGCCCATCCAAAGTGAAGACGAGGAAGACTTATAAATTTTGCCTGTATTGTATGGCCGTTCTCATACTCCCCAGCCAAAACTACCGATTTTTATATAATTTAACTACGGATAGTTTACCATAAAGTTACTTAATTTTAAAATTATTTTTTTATCGTAAAGTTACGAAACATAATTATATTTCAACATGTCAATATAAAAATATTGGTGATGTAAATAAATTATATAATAAATGCATAATATATATATTTTATACAGCTATTATAACATGAATTTCTATTTACATTTTTGAATAACTAACTGTAAACTGCTTTAAATTGAAAACTGAAAAGTTATTTTCCAACTTAAATTAAAAAAGATCTGTTTTATTGTTTTTGTTATATTATCTCTATTACCAATCATTGCAACAACAACAGCAGGACGCCAAAATAAGTCAAACAAAAATTAAACTATTATTTATAAAATGATGTTAGTGTAAGATTTGTTTCTAATGATTTTATTTTTAGGTTATATTTCTTTAAATAGAATAAGTTGCAAACTTATACGAAACTATTTTAAGTAACCGGATGTAAACAACCGGTGTAGGAGTGTTAGCGGATGGATGGAGGAGAAGTAGGGGAGTACAGAGCAGGCGTGGCGGGACTAGATGGGCTTGACCCTGAGCCGCCTATATTTTTCAGGTCCACTATATTCAACTGACTATTCAAAAAAAAAAAAAAAAAGAAAAACTTAGTTTGTGGAGGTAAAGAATCATTGTGTAATTTGCAGAATAGGTTTAAACGAACTTCAAATCTTTATATTTTTTTGACATTCTTTATCATAATTAAACTTGTATGAAATTTATAATGGTCAACATTTTTTGTGTTTAATGTCGAATTAATACCTGTTTGGTAAGTGAGGTATAACTAAATATGACGTAATTAATTGTGTCATACAGGTCTCACATCACGTATCGTAATACAGTACAGACAGACGGACAAGTTTTCAAAATTGGTTAATGTTGCAGAAAATGAGTGAGTGTGTGGTATAGAAATATGTTAAATAATAATTATAATATTACAGTTATGTACTTTTATATAAAACTTTAACCTAAAATTTGTAAAAAGAATTATGTCCCTAAAATTGTTAAAAGCAGTGCAGTGTTAGTGCGCCGACAAGTTTGGTTATCGGTAGGAGGATTGCATCTTACATTTGTAATTGGCTGAAAAGGTAACCCAATGGGAATCCTTTAAGTATAGAGGCGATTAGTTGAATTTTGGAGACAGGACTTGCTCTTTTCCACCCGCGAGAGAAGTAATGTTTGACTCTCTCTCCATCATCATAGAACTCCTCATTTGCCTGAGAGCAATGTCCGAGAAATGAGCAGTATCAAAAAGACAGTTTTAATTTGAATTTCAGTTAATTCAGAGCTGGCGTCCTTGGTATGGGACGCATAAGTTATACTTAAAACTTATAATATCTTCAGTTTAAGTTTAAGATATATTAAAGATCCAGTGGATATTGTAATAATTTATTAATGAGGCTAATAAGTTATTTAATAGTGAAGCGATTTTAAGAATAAAAATTATCTAAACTTGAAGAGTTTTACGTTATGTTTTTTTATTGAATTTAGTTATTAATTTGCTCGACTTAAGGGCGCCAGATGTGTTAACATCAATTTTGAAAAAGGAAAAGAAGTTAATTTTCGTTATTAACAAAAAAATCTCTAGGGTCGCAGGCTCTTTTTACGGTGTACTTCACAGTAATATTTGGTATTCAAATGAGAACACTTTGAAGCTGAAATTTTACATACATTTATTAAAGACAAGTAAGTTTTTATACATTAGCATTTGTTATAGAGACATATATCATGAAAACAACTATAGCTATCATCTTAGTTGAATTACTTTTTATCTTCTCAGAAGGAGAACTGATCTTTTATTCTTTGAATTTAAAATTGACTCTAAGTTGCAACTAAAATTGATTTTATGAATAAAAACAAATTGAAAACATCTGCTTTTTATTTATTTATTTTTTTTTTATATGAATTTTACGTTCCTTTAATAAGGATAAATATGTCATCAGACATTTATTTTTCCTTTACATAACAAGAAATTGCTATCCTTTATATATCAAATTTATATAATAAAAATTAAAATATTAAACATTGTAAATTTCTATACAATAACAGAGTAAATATAATGTGTTATTTAACACTAGTTACCAGACCATAGTCATATTGTACAAAATTCAATGGTGTTCCTGCAGCGTCCTAAAAATGCCGTCGTTGTGTCCGTGGCGAAATTGTATTTGCACCTCACGAATGTTTATAAAAAGAAAATCTGTTTACACATTAGTCCATTCTACAATTTGTAACTGTTCATTTGCCGACCGCATTGCTATAACACACGCTAATTGTCTATTGTCTATTCGCGTGAACACGTCTAACCAATTTAACTGTTCAAACAGAGTTTTAACACACTCTCACCCTTAATCGACCAACGATTAAACTCTTCACATTTTCTATTTTACTACATATCAAATTATTACATCACACTATGTCCTTTCTTTCCACTAAAGTCTCTGAATTTCTTACTCAACTCGACAAACTACATCATTACTCTCCAAGCTCCTTCTTAAGACTGATCTAGCAATTTAAAAAAAAACAACTTGTCCATTCAAGCGGTGGACTCCAACTAACCTGTTGCCATGAGGCAAATCTCACTTCCGAAAGCGTTCCTTCCGGTGCTGTTAGCACATTATGACACACTCCCGTAAAACACAAATAATTTACATATCATAACAATTAAACTAAATTATATTAAAATTAAACATGGTAATTTATACTGTTGTCTTGAAAATCCATTTTGTTCCTATAAATGAATTTACTAAATACAATTCATGATCCAGACATCCTGTCTCAGTTCATGCACCCGCGGATTTTAAACCTATTATAAATTTTGATTTTTCACATTATTACAATATAAACTTTCATTTGAAAAACGTTAATTCATAAAAAATTTCATTCAAATCGCATCATCCGAAGTTGAAATAATGTTCATTTTTACCAATCTTATTACTAGCATCGTCGATTTTCTGTTTATGTAATCCTTTCTAGATGTTATCATTCAAATTCAACAAGAAAATTTTATTTTTAAAATTTATTCTAAGTTCTTTACTTAGAAATTTTACATTTAATTCTATAAAAGTTATTCAAGTAATCAACTTTTATTTTTATTTACTTTATTTAAAACCAATTATCCTTTATTTAAGTAATTTTTATTTGAAAACGCAAGTTAATTTAGAATTATAAACCAAAGGTTTTCTATTTTCCAGCACAGTAATTTTGTAACACGCTGTATCTCAGTCTCAGTGCTATACGCAAAGGAATTTTAGGCTTAGTTGTTAAACGTAAACAACTCTCCCCTTCTGTCTACCACTGATAAGAGTCGACTATGAAATCCTTTTAGCTCCAATACGGTCTGCAATGAATCTCAACTCTCGTCACATTATTGAATATTCAACATTGAATCCACCTACTTAATATTGAATGTTATTTCTTCAACACTATGCTGAATCTTTGCCTCGAACCAACTTCCTTATCTATGTCACGTTTCATAATTATTTATTCTTTTCATAAATATACAGAGTTATTTACTAACAATCTTGCATCTCTAATGATCCTCTCATCTAACATTTTCAAACATTCTAGTTTGCCTTAAAAGTTTTCTTACATTACACAATTTATTTATTTATTTTATTTTATTTTTTTTTTTAATTTCTGTTTTCAAATCAAATTATTTATTTAACGTTAAAATTTATTATTATCAATTCTTTAATTATTTATGAAATATATTTCCTTAATTGAGTGACATTGTATGTCCCTTTAATTATTTCAGAGTCTATTGTACTAATTACATATGCATTTTCTAATTTAATCTTTAAAACTTTAAACGGACCTTGATACAATAAGAAAAATTTCTTTATTTCTCTTCTCAAATTTGATGACAGATAGTGATTTTTAACCAAAACTAAATCTCCTATCTCAAATTTTGTTGGTTTTAGTTTTTTATCATGATATTTTTCCGCTGATTTGCTTTTAACTTCAAACGTCTTCTCGCTAAAACTATTTTTTCTTCAAAATCTATTATTTTTCCCGGAGGAAATTTACATAGTTGGTTATAAATGCGCGGACACTCCTTTTTAAACATTATTTCATACGGACTATCATTGATGGATTCGTGTATGGATTGATTCATACAATTTTCTATAAATTTTACATAAAGCGGCCATTTTGTGTGTTTATTGTGTACATAAGTCCTAAACATTCGACCTAGTTCTCTCATGCAACGCTCACTGGGATTCGACTGAGGATGGTATACTGATGTGTGCCTAACTTGAATATCATTATTTATTAATTTTTCTTTCCAAATTCGTAATTGGAACTGACTACCGTGGTCACTTAGGATTATTTTCGGTTTACCTACTTCCTTTACATATTCATTAACTATTTTATTTGCTAAAACTGTCCCAATTGCCCTCTTTATAGTATATAATTTTATGAATTTCGAAAAAACATCCAGTACTACAAATATATATTTCACCCCACCAGTTCCGGTCGGTAACTCTCCAAATAAATCCACTGCTACCAAATCTAACACATTTTCAGGTAAGATGTTCACCATTAATCCTTCATTTTTTATATTTGATACTTTAGTTTTTTGACATAAATCGCATGGCCTAATTTGTAATTTTATTTGTTTTTCTAAATTTGGGAATTCGTATAGTCCTTTTAATATTTTATAACACTTTCCTGCACTAATATGTCCGTATCTTTCATGACAATCATTAATTACAATTTCTATTAAAGATTTCGTTAAACAAATTTTGTGAATTCCATTTTTCTTTGACTTTTTAAATAAAACACCATTATAGATAACATAACATTCTCTTAACTTATTAAATTTAACAGATTGGTCTTCTAATAATTTAATAATTCTTATACAATATTCATCTTGACTTTGTTCCAAATTTAAACGTTTAAAGGCATTTCTTAAAATTCTATCTTGTTTTGCTAAATTTTTATCAATTTGTGTTTGAAAAATTTTAATTAAATGTTCATCGCCTGTCTTGATGACTTCATTGTGATCCGTTCGCGAAATAACATCTGCTACAATATTTTCCTTCCCTGGACAATACTCAATTTCCAAATTATATTCCTGTAAAAACAGTATCCATCTTAAAAGCCTACCATGTGTTAATTTACAGTTTTTTAAAAAGGTCAAAGCTTTGTGGTCCGAACGTATAGTCGTTTTGTTCCCTAACACATAATTTCTAAACTTTTTACATGCGAAGACTATACTCAACAATTCTTTCTCTGTAACTGTATAATTAACCTCACTACTTTGTAAAGTTCTACTTGCGAACGCTATGACCAGATGTTCATTATTTACGTCCACTTGATACAATACGGCTGCTAAAGCTTTATCAGAGGCATCTGTGTTTAAATAGAAAGGTTCTTGGAAATTAGGGTGTTGTAAAATTATCGTCTCTAAGAAAACCTGTTTTATTCTTTCAAATGTATATCTGTCTTCCTCTGTCCAATTCCAAATTTTGTTATTATTTCCTAAAAGATGTGTGAATTTACTAGTTAACTCTGCATAATTTTGTTGAAACTTTCTGTAATAATTACATAAGCCTAAAAAACTTTGTAATTGTTTGATATTTTTTGGTGTGGGAAAATCTTGTATTATTTTAATTTTTTCTTGATCTGGCTCTATTCCTATATCTGATATATTGTATCCTAAAAACTTTATACCTTTTTTGCAAAAAACAGACTTTTCTATTTTAATAGTTACATTATATGTTCTAAGTCTTTCAAATAACTTTCGCAAATGTCTCATATGCTCTTCAAACGATTTTGACGCTATACATACATCATCTACATATACTGTTGTAAATTCCAAAACTTCAGGCCCTAATACCATACTTAATCCTTTTTTAAATAATGAAGTACTAACATTTAAACCAAAAGGGAGTCTTTTGAACTGTAAATTCCTGCCATTAAACACAAAAGCAACATATTTTCTAGATTGTTGATCTAATTCTATTTGCCAAAATCCACTAACCAAATCTATACTAGAAATATATTTAACTCCTTCAAACCTTTGCAATATATCATCTATCTGTTCAGGTGCCTCTCGGTCTGGTATTATTATTTGATTTGCTTGCCTAGCATCTAAACATAGTCTTATGGACGAATCTTTCTTAATTACGCATACTAATGGATTTGAAAATGGGCTATTTGAATCTTCTATTATATCATTGTCTATCATTTTTTGAATTTCCTTAGCTACAGCTTCCTTTTTTGAATGTGGTATTGCATAAGATTTATTTATAAATTTACTATCTTCCTTTACATTTAGTTTAGCTTTATAATTTAACATTTTTCCTGGCTGATCCGAAAATACTTCTTTAAAATCATTTAATACAGTTTTTAATTCTTGTTTTTCACTATCTAAGTTTAAGTTACATTCTTCTAAAATTTTCTCTACAATTTGTGTCCATTCTACATCTTCATAGTTATTTTCATAATATTTTGAGTCAAATTCTTGAAAAAAGTTAGTAGCTACATCATTAATTTGCAATTCTTCATAGTCAAAATCTGTCTCATCATAACAATTTATTTCTGCTTTAGTCCTACACAATTTTAATTTATAACATTCTACTTGCGAAATTTGCTTTCTAAACTTTGTTTGAATTATGTTATCCTCTACATTAAATTTAATCTTTTCTTCATCAAAATCTATTTGGGCCTTCCTTTGTTTTAAAAAATCACATCCTATAATCATTTCAATATTTAGACCTCTAACAATTAAAAAATTTATTGCAACTACATCTTTTCCAATTTCTACATCTATAAAAGCTTGTTTTGTAATCCTCTTGCTACGCACACCTGTTACTCCTACAATTGTCAAGTTACATACTGGTAATTCCAAAATTTTATCATTATTAGCAATTAGTTTCTTATAAATTTCTTCATTCATAACAGTAATTTCAGAACCTGTATCTATTAAACATTTAAATTCTTCTTTATTAATTTTCACATCAATTTCAATTAATTCTCCTTTTATAGGCTGTATGCTTACATTATTATAATTTTCTTCATTTAACAACTCTTCTCTAATGTCTACATCAATATTATTATTTTCTTTAGTTATTATGGATGAAATTGTATTTTTTAAATCTACTATTTTAGGCCTATTTTGATTTTTAGACAACAAGGCTTGGGCCCTATTCACTGTTGTCCATTTTGGTTTTCCTGCGGTTTATTATTATTTCCCTTATTCCCTTGATCATATCTTTTTTGTTGGAAATGTGGCCTAAAACCTTGATTCATGCCATTACCATTTGCCCTATTAAAATTTTGTTGATTTGTTAACATGGGCCTATTATAGTTATTTTGCATATTAGGTGGTGGAAATCTGGTAAAATTATTTGGTCCCCTAAATCTATTCTCTCCTCTTGTCTCTTGAAATTGGGGTGGTGCTCTAAATCGGAATCCTTCTTGTCCTATCTGCGGTGGTTGAAAATTTCTATATATGGGTCTATCCATATTCATCCTATTGTCTCCCTGTCTTGCCCTATCTGGACCTAACAACTTCTGACTTTCCTGCCAACTTAAAATTAATTTTTCTAGGTCATTAACATTTTTAGGTCTTGCTGCTAACATCATTAACTCTAGTTTTTCAGGCATTTTCCTACTTATATGTCTTATAAATGTATCCATAGACATCGGCGGATCTAAAAATTGTGTCTTATTATATAAGCTCATCACATATCTAAATACTTCTTCCATCGGTCCCCTAAAATAGCTTCCTACCAATAATTTAGTTTTCAATTGTTCCTGTTTCTCTTCAGACCAAAACCTATCTAGAAATGCTACCCTAAACTCTTCAAAATTACCCCACTCATTCTTATGTGCCTCAAACCATAATTCTGCTTCACCTTTAAAATATTTTCTTAAACAACCTAGCTTTATTTTCCAATGTCCCCCATTTATTTTATTAAATGTCTCTATAGCTTCTATAAACACCTTCGGGTGCGGTTCTAACCTTTCATTTTGAAACTCTGGTATTATAGTGTCGTTAATTATATTCGCACTTGTATAAGTACCCTGACTTATGCTACCCTGTTCGACAAAATTCTCTCTTATTTTCTGCATAAATTCTCCTTCGAATTTTAAGGTTAGGCTATTAATCTGATCATCTACACTACTTTTTAGTTCCAAAATTTCTTGCTTTTCTAAATTCTTCTGTTTTCCTACTTCTAAGTCTAACAAAGTTATTTTTTCGTCTGTTTTCCCTAACTGCATCTCAAACTTATCTACTCTATTGTTTACATCACTCTTAACCTCTAAAATTTCTTTACAAATTTTGTTTTCAACAATTTTCAGATTATTTTTTACTTCTATCTGATTACTTAACAACTTTACCTCAGTTTCAGATTTTACATTATCAATTTCCTTAACTATACTACATATTTTATCAGACATATCTATTTCAACTTTAGCAATTTTCTCATCAAAATTATTTTCTATCTCTAGCCTAGTTTGTTTAATTTCTTGCTTTAAACCATTCTCTAATTGTACATAATCTTGTTTTAATTCTAGTTTGGTCTGGTCTAACTTCTTATCCAAATTATCTAGTTTAATATTATTTTGTTCAATTTTGGTATTTAAATCTTCAAACTTATTATTTAATTCTAAACCATTTTGTTTAATAATATTATTTATACATTCAAACTTCTTATCATTATCTTGCCTAAATTCTAGATTATTCTGTTCAATTTTATTATTTGTTTCTAATCTACTTTGTTTAATATCATTACTTATACATTCAAATTTTTTATCATTATCTTGCCTAAATTCTAAGTTATCTTTTTTCATTTCAATTAGCATTTCTATCATTAATGCCTCATTTTTAGATTTTTTACTCTCATCTAACCTATTTGGTTCCATTATCCTAACCTGCTCAATTACTCTAACTTCTTCATCTCCTAATTCCTTATCTGAATTTTCTTCTACAGTTTCTACCCCTGGTGTTTCTACTAATTTTTTATTCATATCTTCACACTGTTGTTTACTATTTTGAATCCCATCACTATTAAACCCATTAAAATCCGAACCTGAACTACTATTCCCGTTCACACTTGAACGTCTACTATTACTATTACTACTTATTTCTTGATCTAAAAAATCTTGTGCAAATTGTTCATTTATTTGCTCATTACTTTGTAGTGTTTGTACCACGTTATTTAAAGGAATTTCATCTTCTAACCCTACCTGTTCATTATTATTAACATTTATAATTTCTGACTCCATTTTTATCTTATATTTAACACAACAGAATCTATTACTTAACCAACACAAAATTTTTAGAGAATCTTTCTTATTATGATAGAGAGAGTCCTTACCTTGATTTTAAGTGTTCCCATTACCAAAATCACTGTTTTTTCGACCAAAAACGCCTCATTGTTGGGAGCCAATTGTAATAATTTATTAATGAGGCTAATAAGTTATTTAATAGTGAAGCGATTTTAAGAATAAAAATTATCTAAACTTGAAGAGTTTTACGTTATGTTTTTTTATTGAATTTAGTTATTAATTTGCTCGACTTAAGGGCGCCAGATGTGTTAACATCAATTTTGAAAAAGGAAAAGAAGTTAATTTTCGTTATTAACAAAAAAATCTCTAGGGTCGCAGGCTCTTTTTACGGTGTACTTCACAGTAATATTTGGTATTCAAATGAGAACACTTTGAAGCTGAAATTTTACATACATTTATTAAAGACAAGTAAGTTTTTATACATTAGCATTTGTTATAGAGACATATATCATGAAAACAACTATAGCTATCATCTTAGTTGAATTACTTTTTATCTTCTCAGAAGGAGAACTGATCTTTTATTCTTTGAATTTAAAATTGACTCTAAGTTGCAACTAAAATTGATTTTATGAATAAAAACAAATTGAAAACATCTGCTTTTTATTTATTTATTTTTTTTTTTATATGAATTTTACGTTCCTTTAATAAGGATAAATATGTCATCAGACATTTATTTTTCCTTTACATAACAAGAAATTGCTATCCTTTATATATCAAATTTATATAATAAAAATTAAAATATTAAACATTGTAAATTTCTATACAATAACAGAGTAAATATAATGTGTTATTTAACACTAGTTACCAGACCATAGTCATATTGTACAAAATTCAATGGTGTTCCTGCAGCGTCCTAAAAATGCCGTCGTTGTGTCCGTGGCGAAATTGTATTTGCACCTCACGAATGTTTATAAAAAGAAAATCTGTTTACACATTAGTCCATTCTACAATTTGTAACTGTTCATTTGCCGACCGCATTGCTATAACACACGCTAATTGTCTATTGTCTATTCGCGTGAACACGTCTAACCAATTTAACTGTTCAAACAGAGTTTTAACACACTCTCACCCTTAATCGACCAACGATTAAACTCTTCACATTTTCTATTTTACTACATATCAAATTATTACATCACACTATGTCCTTTCTTTCCACTAAAGTCTCTGAATTTCTTACTCAACTCGACAAACTACATCATTACTCTCCAAGCTCCTTCTTAAGACTGATCTAGCAATTTAAAAAAAAACAACTTGTCCATTCAAGCGGTGGACTCCAACTAACCTGTTGCCATGAGGCAAATCTCACTTCCGAAAGCGTTCCTTCCGGTGCTGTTAGCACATTATGACACACTCCCGTAAAACACAAATAATTTACATATCATAACAATTAAACTAAATTATATTAAAATTAAACATGGTAATTTATACTGTTGTCTTGAAAATCCATTTTGTTCCTATAAATGAATTTACTAAATACAATTCATGATCCAGACATCCTGTCTCAGTTCATGCACCCGCGGATTTTAAACCTATTATAAATTTTGATTTTTCACATTATTACAATATAAACTTTCATTTGAAAAACGTTAAAGACATGTTATGTTGAGAAAATTGCATTAAAATAATCTTTTCACAATAAACTAACTAAAAAAAAAAAAAACTATTATTGATTAATTTGTGAAAATGAATTACAAAATAAATTTTGAGTGTCGAAAGTCGTAATAATTAAAGATTTGAGCTTCGTGTTTGGAACATTGTTAACACATAATTAAAACTTAAGGAAAGACAGAAAACTTTGTGAAATTAAATTGTATTCCCCAAAAAACAGTCATCTACTGTGAACAATTTTTAGTTCACACATAACTAACAATATGTTTTAAATATTACTTTATAAGAATTTCATGTATGTTAGAAATGTAACCAATTGATTATATATGTATTTCAGAATGACTTCCATAACCATTTTTTGTTTCACAAGAATTTATATATCTATTGTAGGATGTTAGAATTATAAACCTTTTTTAGATCAATGTATGTATTTCAGGAAACATATATGAAAATAATTATTAAATGTGAATATTTCAGAAAACTTGTAGTTATTTCATAATGTAAGTACATTTTCCTATAGAATTCATGATCCCAGTTTACGTTGTAAAAAAGTGTCTGTACTTACAGACTAGCACCCTTAAAATCAATTAAAATATTAAAATCTTTTTTTTTCTAGAGATTATAAAAAATAATTATTACAAATTATAAATGTGTGTTTATGTAATGTACATATTTAGTACCGTATAATTAATTTTGTTTTGTTTTTGAGTTGTTAATAAGTTGCCTCATGGCAGATAAAAAAAATATATAAAGTCAAATATTTTAAAAAATCCCGGAAACCTCATGTGAATAGACAACCTTTTTGGTAGAATGAACCTTTTAGATCATCAATTAGAAATTAGTAACAAATTGAATGGAAGATTATAGGCAAATTGATGGATAAGTGTGAGTGTGTTAGAGAAGGATTTGAAAGAATGTCGTTAGATGTTACACGTTTGGAATATACTGTAAAAATGTTTTAAGCCTACATATTTTAGGTCTATCAATATTAAAGTATGTCGTGCTTTTAGAAGTGGTAAACTAAGCTAGAAAGTTTTAGAAATTTTCTATCTGTTCCATTAACTGTGTTAAATGAAGCCATGATAGTTTTCAAATTGACATGTCTATTTTGATAAATACTAAGAGCCACATGCTTCAGTACTTTTACAAACTTCACTACAATTTGAGAACATTTTAAATTGCTACACTTTTTTTTTTTTTTTTTTTTTTTTTTTTTTTTTTTTTTTTTTTTTTGTGGGAGGTATTATTACTGAGGCTCTCTTGGCCTCCGACATGTCAGCTCATTGTACTCCCCTATGTTTCACCGTAAACCGACTCCAGTGCCTCTGACAAAATCTAGAATATTCTGTAGAGTGCTTTTATCAAAATTTTCTATTGGTTTTTAAGGTCTGAAAAATATCCTTTTTCTGACTCCAAAACTGCAGTTTCAAGTTCCAAACAGCAGAGACAACAGTTAGAGACAATAATTATGAAGCCTATCGGCAGCCTGTCTTGCCTCCAACATTATGAATACGTCTAGAAACATCAAGCTTAACAAAGCCCCTAGGCAGGTCATTTTTGTTAATTATTCCAAATATCATATTTGTACTTGTGATTTTGCATTTGGGTTTGGGCCATGCCTTCTCATTTCACTAACTAAAATAAAGTCAATTTTGAATTATATATATATATATATATAAAGAAGGAAAAAACATTGAGATATGGCCAAAATACACTGAGATATCAAAATTTGATTAAAATCAATCCTTGCATTTGGGCTATAGAGAACTGAACATACGACACACTACAGAAGTTCGGCAAACGACATCATTCTTAAATCCATTATTTGTGGACGTACGGATCTCAAAAAGAGTATATCCGCAAAAAAATTCAAATATGTGAGGCAGTAAAAAAAGTTATTACTGAAATAGAAGCCTTTAATTCAATATATTGACTTGGATAATTGGTCTACACCACAAGTTTATTGAAACCAGTAGAGTCGATTTTGAGAAATTATCCATCCATAGACGGTTTCTTAGCAATAACTACCAAAAAAATTTGGAGAAACCACATTCTAAAAGTTTTGTCTTTGTCCTTTGGGATTATATTTGATCAAATTTGCTGAAATGTCCAGTTTTATAGACATGTTTTTGTTTTGTGACAGCTTCCTCCAATATCTGAGATGTTCAAAAATGTCTTTAGATATGTAAACACGCTACATTTGATAAAAATCAGTTCATTTATTTAAGTTCTAGGGCACAACACAAAGCACAGAGAGACAACAGAATTACTCCAAAAACCATTTTTTGGACTCACGGACTCTCAAAAGAGATATTTCTATGAAAAACTCAACATCAGTCATTCGTCACATCAAAACTTTTCTCTACACTACATAATATGTAAAAAGTAAAATTTACACGAGAAAGATTAATCAAAAAAATGATACAAAAATCAACAAAATACAAATTCTCTGAACAATTTATAGGTTTGTTACCTTGATTTGAGTTGGTGAACACCATGGTGGCGCCAGGCGTGTTTCCACTAACAGAAACTGCAGCAATGTTTGCTGTTGTCATCTGTAAAATGACATTATCACACAAATTAAATTATAGAAAACAATGTTTAATTACAGGTTATTAATGAATGTATTGAGATTTGACTTACAGAGACGGGAGTGCCGGTTAATGAGGCTGTGACTGGCAGTGAGGTAACAATATGAGGCGTTGAAACATTGAGCGACACTGATATAGGCACTGCTAGGCCTGGTATTGACACCTGAAATATAAATTACATTAATTTACTACTACTATATATACGGTTTTTATTAAATAAAAGAAAAATTTATATATTTTTATGTGGGGGAAAAAAAGCACCATTATATATAATAGTTGTATAAAATTACCTTTTTACAAATTACACGGTCAGTAACATAGTAGACCCTAAGGGTAAAGACGCCATCTGATAGATTGTATACTGTACGGTAAACCACTATATGAAGAAAAGTTTGTGATCATACCCTGAATGGCTAACCACTTTAATGGATTAATATTTTAAGCAGATATAAAAGTTAAGGCACATGGAGAATTAAGCTTGTATTTTATTCTATATTTTGTCCAATGTTATATGATGTGGTCAGTATAACATATGTTTTATGTATCATATATTATATACTATTAAGTAAAAAACCTGGTAATGCTTTATGAGAGAGCTGCTGTAGTGTTTTCAACATTAAAATTCAAGGTGTTTATATTAGAGATGTAACGGATAGTCGTTTTGGCCGGATACCGGATATTCGGTGAGGTTCTAGGCCGGAGCGCCGGATATCCGACTCAGGTAGTGTGTGTAGTTCTAGCGATGATTCACGGAAAGACAAGTACAAACCTGTCTCTTGGACCGTAGGAGTGGGGGAGTGGGCGGCTTGTATCGTTCATGCTTCAAACACTAGTATTCAACGGTCTGTCAGTGAGTTTTTCGGTATTTGTTTTTTGTGGTTGAAGTTTTTTGTAGTTTAATGGCGACCGCTACGAAAAGATCACCTATTTGGAAGTATAGATCACCTATTTATGTAATTTCATTTACATAATTAAGTATCCGGTACCCGGCCGGATAGTTGCAACTATCCGGCCGGATACCGGATACTAAAAAAAAGGGCCGGATACCGGATATCCGTTACAACTCTAGTTTATATATATATTATTGGGGTATGGTTTACAAATAAATGCAGCACTTAATTACCTGTACATTTTGTAGGCCAGGTATGGAGGCCATTGCTCCCTGTAAGCTAGCAAGGTTAAGATTTAATGTTGAAGGTGATGGCGCAGGTGGAGGTTTAGGACTAGAGGAAGGATATGAAGGAGGAGTAGACAGACGTTCCAGCAGTGTTGATCCTGAACTGCCTGCTCCTGGAACTGGATTATCAGCAGATGGTGTACCTAAGGAAATATTAAGATTATGTAATAATAATTTAAATAATTAATTAATAAAAACTTAAAAATAAGTGTTTGATGAAAGTAAAAACAAAATATTCTTATTATTGTTTATGTAATGTTCCTTTTATTCTTCCACTAGCAATTCACTTATTATTTTCGTCTTACAGTTGTTATGCTGAACATAGCATTTTCAGACCTCATGGTGATCTTATAAGCAAGAATAAAATAAATACTATATGTTTCAGTGTTTGCGTAGATAAGTAAGTGTTGTTTGGTGCTTGTCACACCAAAGGATGTTGCTACATTATAGAACAAAAATGAAAAGATAATTGAATTTGATAGAATAAAAGGTATTTTATATACACGATATTAAATGTAAGCAATTAAGAGGTAAACATAGAAAAATAAAAACAAGAATTACTTAATTTTTTTAACAGGTTTTTAAATAATTGCTATTTGAAACCCAACTCAAGCAAACTAACAAAATTTTATAAAAAAAAACTCTTTCTTTATTTTTCTGAATAATTTTGTGAGACAATTTAATGGGAATAAAAATGTATTGAAAAACTATAATTGTATTATTTATTCTTTCATATAATTTACTCGGGGGGGGGGAACCAATAGTTTATTTTACAGATTTTAAAATCAAATTTAAAGATGATATAGACAGCCCAAAAATAACTACATATATACTATATATGGTAATATTCATAATGTAACATATACATAAAAATAATCTAAATCTACAGAATTTATAATTTTAAAATTTTTCATCATTATAGTTGAAAACTATATGTTGATAAATACCAAAAGACTGCTGTATTTAACTTATTTATATAAAAGAGAAAATAAAAATAAAAAAGCTATTTTAAAATGTATAACCAATATAAAAACGCAAAATCTGACTAAAATTGTGACCGCCAGATCTGTAAGACACAAACAGTTTTTTTTCTGTTATAAAATTTCCTTGAAAATATATCACTGATTTTGGACTAATATGGACTAAATAAAATAACAATTGATAACAATTTTTATCAATTACAGAGTCATTTTACTGACCTGTTTAATAAACTCGACTAATTGTCATTTCGTCTGTATGTTTGTTAAATAGTTGGCCAAACATATGTACTACTCATCATGAAATTTAAGAATACAGTTCTCTTACGACCAGCCTTAATCATGTATAAGTTTTTATAAATTTAATTTTTCATTTTAAAGTGGTGACTACTCAAAATATTAACTGTAAGGTACAATACTAAGGTATGGACATGGTTCCTTCTGACTAGGCTGACTATGTATAAAGCCTACATACATAAGTATTAAAATAGTGTGAACAATATATAACTGGTATATAAGGATCAATGCAAGTTAGAGTGATCCAAAAATGAATTGTAAATTACCAACAATACAGCATTTAACTTTTATTATGTTTCCCTGTCAATTCTTGTGAGTGATTTGTGTTCAAATGCACATTATATGGTACTGTTTTTTCTTAGTCTATGAAAATTGTTGCATCTCATATTCTGCCCAACCACATTGTGTTTGCAATAAAAATTCATTTAACGTGTTAAAATAACCCAGGAACAATATCTACTGTTCACAGAACAACTACTAGAATAGAATAAACAATTATATTTAAACTATTAATGAAATACTATGTTCTACAATTAAAACAAATTGTACGCACCTGCTAGTAAAGCTGAAAGTCCAGGCATAGACAAACCAAGGCTTGTGGCAGGAACTGTAGTTGTAGGTGATGTATCCTGAGGTGACACAGCTGATAACCTTCTTATAGTTTGCACATTACCACTTAAACCTTGAACATTACCACTATATTGTACACTACCGGATGCTAAAGTTTGAACGGTCTGAGTTTGTGTTTGCACACTACCCGAAATCGGCGCTTGAACTATTCTTCCGGTTGTCAATTTTTGTTGAGCTAATGGAGGGGAAGACAACTGATTTGTTAAGGATGATAATGACACTCTAACAGGAGAAGGTGTTGTTGAATTTGATGAAGGTGTTAATAACCGAGAATTAAGAATATTAGTTAGAGTCATTTTTCTAGTTAATTGTTTGGGATTTAATGTTTGTTGTTGTTGGGGCGTAGATGTTATCACATTGTTAAGGAGATGGTTGAGTGTAGGATTGGCTGCCGTTGCTGAGGTCGATGTGTTGCTGTTAAGAAGACTCAGGATTGCAGTGTTCCCATGATTATTTGACGTAGAACTACTGTGATGGTTAACAAAATTGACACTGGGGTTGGCAGTGTTAGCAGCAGCATTTGCAGCGGCGGCAGCATTTGCAGCGGCGGCAGCATTTGCAGCAGCAGTAGCAGCAGCAGCAGCATTCGCAGCTGCTGCAGCTAGAATGACAGAAAAAACAAACACTTATGAGACACACACAGATACCTTAAAATTGTTTGAAGTTTAACACTAAGGAGACATTTACAATTTAAATAACTTAATCATTTTAAATTTCAGGTAGATAAATACTTTTAGGAGGGGAAAAACATATTTATATTTTTATTGATAAATTAATTTGCTAAATAGCTTCAAGGCATGATGGACATACAAAATAACAGACAATAAATATAAGCTATATATTGGCTCCTGTTTAATTTTTTTTTTTTTTTTTTTTTTTTTTTAATGAGGGAGAAACTACAGACATGATTGAATATAATAATAAAATATAAACCTTTGTTTATATATGTGTCAGTATTTCAAAAAAGAATATGTGAGCTATCATAAACATAGGGTGATCAAAAGTATCTATGCAACTAATGAGTATTGTATAGAAAACAAACAAGAATATTTTAAATCTTACTATTATAACATTAAGCTATCTTGAAAGTATTCCTTGTCAGTCTCATCTAAACACACCTAATTGTACTCTAGAAGACTGTGTTTAGTCTACATCCTGAATTTATTATCTAATGACAATCTTCAAATCATCAATTTTGTAGGGATTGTTTGAATACACTGAGTTTTTCATTGCACCTTAGAGAAAAAAAAAAACAGGCAAAGAAAAATCTGAAGATCTTAAGGCCAAATGGTTTTAGAAAATATTTTGTCTACAAATGTGTCGTTCAAGAAGATGCCGTAGTGCAAGCATGGGACATCTTCCAACCAGTAATAAGTTATTAAATAGTAATTTAATTTAATAATAATAATAATAATTTAACTCAATAATAATTAAAATAATAACAATGTAATTTAAATGTAATAATAATTCAATTTAGGTATGAAGTTAGTTAGATTTAATCATAATTGTGAAAACATAATATTAATAATGTGAACTTGCTGTAAAAACATTTGTGCGGGAAACAATCGTTTAAATAACGTTCTAGAAGAAAGGAGGGACTTAACATCGCATGATGTAGTTTTAGAATGGTGAGACAATTTCATATATTATAACAGAAGTTAGGATTCCCAGAATTGAACGTGTTTTTAGTAAGGCCGCCAAGGCTCCCAGTGGATTAGTAGAGTCTTGTCTTGCCTTCGGTAAAGGATATATACATATGTTACATCTGGCCTGAACAGTATTAAAACAACATGTAAAAATTACGAGTTATTTCATAAAGAGATCTAAAGTGAATTAAGGTGAATAGTAATCAATAATTTGTGAATTTAATAATGTGAATAAGTCTTTTCGTAACAAATCAGATATGTAAGTACAGTAAGTTTTTTATAATGTGAAGCAGAGAAACTTGGACAATCTAAGTTGAGAGAAATCATATCCTCAAATGTTGTGATAATAACATTTTCTATAAACGATAATATTTTGGTTTGAATTTATAAAATATTTAAGTTTGGGAGATACAAGATTTTAACTCTAACACAAAGATTCAAATGTAAAATATTTAGGTTAACACATTTCTTTGTTTTTGTTGTTTATTAAAATATATAATTGTATAAAAAATGATTTTCTAAACAAATTTATTTAAGAACACCTGTTTTATTTGGAGTCATCGGAGTTTGCGAATGTTGAAGTACAGCAGAGTCAGGTAAGAGTTCACAACTCGTTAAATTTTTTTAACGGTTCTCGTTACAAATTATGGTCAACATGGTTTTGTAACGCTTCTCATGAAAAATGATGCCCAATATGGTTTTTTATAAAGTTAAATTTTAAAAAAGAAATTTTTTTTGTAACACTTCTTGTTACAATAGATATATATGAACTGTATAAGCCATAACTATACAAATAAGATATTTTTAAAGCTTTACTGGCCATGACATATTAGATACCGACCTACTAGGATAATCACCTAATGTTCTTCTTCGGACTTTAGAGCAAATAGCCTGATATCTCCATCACTTTATCTTCAGTCTTTCAAGACTTGGCAGTGATATACATCATTGAACCGGATTCCAAATTTTTTTCTTAATAAACTGCTGCACTGCATTTTGATGTGCACCTTGGTCTCCAGAAACTGTGACTACAATTGTTGTTGGACACCATCAAAACAAAAGACATGTTTCTTTTGGCATGTATGCTCCTCAACAGAAAGCTTTCACGATACACAGCATTTTACCTCAATACTTAGTTAACACAGGGCTCAATATACCAGGGCCAGTGAAACAGCAACAATCTATTATCCCTAATTTTGACTAATATAGGAAGATTGAAACTATTAGTAGACAGTACTTGTCTGAAACTAGTATTTAAAATTATTTTCTGTGTTTTCTGTATTGTAATAATAATCGAGTACATAGAGAATTTTTATCACCTTGTAGTATAATATCTACAAAGCTATAATTATAGTTCCAAGGTAGCAATTGAAATTGAAATACAGCATTCATGATAAAAAAATATTTAATTAGTATGGTGTTTTAACCTTTTCACAAAGTTCAATAGACCATTCTTCTGAAAACAAAATGTAAGTGTTATTACAAATATACTAACCTGCAGCTTGCTGCTGATATTGCTGCACAGAGTTTTTGAGATCATTTGCTAAAGCACTTATGGCAGGGTTGGTCATAATCACAGGTTTGCTTGGCTAAACAAATTAACCATACATAATACTGTTAGGAACTAATCAATTTAAATAAATTATTATAATAATTGTTAGAACTATGAACCATCGTAGTATGTTAGAAAACTGTGTGTATTGTGAAAAATCCATATGTAGCTTGCTTGTCGTAAAGAATGAGGATCCTTGTAGTAGAGGAATCCAGTAAGGTCGACCTACAAAGCGTGGAACTCAAAAAATTTCATGTAAACACCTTGTTGGTTAACTAATCTAAAATTGATTTTATGATTATTCTAATAAACCATCTGTTATTAAATTAGTAAAGATGAGTGTTATGGTAACACATGTTGAAATGGTTTATATTTTCAAGAAACAAACAGTTGATTTAGAAGTTCCTATAGGTTTAGTTTATTTGAAATTTTTAATTGGAACTTTAGAAACCGGTAAAACATTAAAATTCCTCCATCATCACAACGGAAACATTGTAGGGTTCTAATTATATTCAAAAGATCATGATTATTGGTAACTACTTTTGGAGATACAGTGATTGTTACATTTTGATTTTAACCTTCTGCCAAGATAGATCCGCCCGAATTAGTCTCTACTCCAAGTAGAAGGTGATAAATCACCTTCATGTTTTCATTATTCAAACCTTTATAAAATATCTTAAAGTAAACTAACACTGAATTCGAACAAACAAAAAAAATCTAAATTTCAATTGTGTTAATTAGCAAAACTACAAGTTAAAACCAACATATCAATAAATTGTTCAGTTTTAAACCAAATGTCTTACCTGTGTAACAGCAATAGGTGCATGTGATAATTTTGGAGCAACTTCACCATTGGACACAGAACCATTATGTGATGAGGTGGGGTTAATTGAAGATATTAGGCCTAATCCATTTAGAGTAACATTCGATAACACTGAGTTCGAACACGTTTCACTACTCTGTCCTAAGTGTCCACTAATATTCGGCACTTGAATTTGAACTTGTGTTTGACTAGGCGCTGCTACTTGTTGTACTAATTGTTCTTTTTGCGCTTGAACGGCTTTTTGTAGTTTCATCTGTTGTTGGGACATTGCTGTTAACACTTGTTTTAATGTCTGTTGTTGTTGTTGTAACAATGACTGTGCTGCCATTTTCGCATCCCGTTCCCGCATACCTGCAGTACAGATGACTCGTGCAGGTTGACCTGGAACTACATGCGTTATCCGGACAGATTTTCTCCCTTCTTCTGTAAATATTTCTGTAAACTGTTGAATATATCGATTTGCTTGGGCTCTTGAACCAAGACTGAACCTAAAATCAATAAATAATTATGAATATGTTTTTAAAATAAAATTTAGTTTAAAATTATAAAATATAATATGTTGTATTGAAATTTAATTATTTCTATGGGGCTTATAAGGAATAACTTCATGTGTGTCAATTAAAAATATTTTTCAAACCATACCAAAATTTATTAAAGCGATTGGAATAACCACCAAGAATTATTCTTAAGGCCTTACTATATGCCCTTCAGAATAATGAAGATTGGGGAGTAGATAACACACGTAAAAACAAAACAAAAATTACCAGGCTCGAACCTGCGTACCATTTGACGGTGCATAAGTCTGAACTGCACCAAGATAAGCAAACACTCTGCTATTTGAGTTCCCCTGAAATTAAGAACCAAACCAAACCCAAAAAAATTTGAGTATAACCTAATCCTAATTTATAGTTTTTCAAAAATTCGCTTGATTATAGCATTTATTTGTTCAAATTTTAAAATATGTGATTTTTTTAAACACGGATTGAGTTTGACTTTTAACCAAACCAAACATATAAAATTAAAACGAAACTAAACCTATAAGAATTTAAACTGGACCAAACTGAATTTACAAAGTTAAGATAATTCTTGAATTTTCATATCCCTAGTAATATGGTAGCGAGTAGCCTAGTCACTAACTTGGAAATGAAAGAATTTTTGGTTGGATTTCCAACTATTTTAAACTTTCTAAAAATTTGATTTCTCAAAGTATGCAAAATAGGTATTTGTTTCAGAATAGTTTGATGCAAAATATTTCTCCGAAAAGCCAAGTCTTCATGTTTACAAAAAGAAAAAAGTCACAAGGATCAAATAGGTTGGATGAGGGAACAGTTCGCAACACAACTGAACAATTTTTGCCATGGCAATTGACATCATGGTGGAAGAAATTTCTTTGCCAAGTAGGGTCAATTTTTTTATAAATAACCATGAAATTGATCATGAAAGAGGTATAATGCTACCATGTGATTTTTTTTCTTTTCCTTTTCCAAGTAGTAGACTATGATTGTTATGGGAATCCCAGAAAATTGGACCATGACCTTTCTAATCGATGGAACTGTTTTTGCCTTTTACGGAACATGTTCGCCAGGAGAAATCTCCAGTTTTTATGGAGTAGGGACTCCGTAATACTCTTTTAGCTTTTCTTTAGTTTTCTTAATAAAATTCACTTTTTTCTAATTGCAGCTAAAAAACCCCATCTTATCCACTTTCAAACGCTATCAAAAATGATTTTGTAGGAAAAATTTCTTAAAATTTTATATATACTTAAATAACACGCAACATCAAAACTTGCAATTTGAACCGCTATCTCTTATCAAAATCCTTGACTTATCAAAAGGCCTTAGTAAGCACAAATAAAATTCTATACTTGAAAGTAAAAGAGCTTGAAGTTCTTACCTATAAAAGGCAGCATTGCGCTCAAAAAATAGTATACTATTCTTATTTTTCTTTGAGGAAACTCATTAGTTCAGAATAAGAAATGAGTGTTTGTCCTACAGAAAAAAGTTATTAAGCCTAAAACCAACTCAAACTTGAAAAACTACTTTCAGAGAGCTTGGAATTATTTCACTTCCTAGTATGTATATATTTGAAGTGTTATTCTATTTAAAATTTAAGTTTTATCATATCCTGAATAAGGACATTCATAATTATGGCATCAAACAAGCTTGTAACTACTATATCATGCTAGACAGCACAAGTTGCATTCTTACATTAAACTTCCTTCCCTAGCAGGTGCAGAATTAACTATAAGCTTCCTCATAGTATAAAAACTATGCAAAATTAAATGACTTTTTAAACACATATGTTATAAACACATGTTTATAGACAACTTTTATTATCTGGATCTTTTTATTCTGTAGATAAAATTATTCTGTTTCTTTAGAAGATAAGATCTATTATTACATTTTTAAACTATTTATGCTAAGGAACGTAGTTTGGTGGTATTCCATTTTAATAAATAAAACACTTTTATTTATTATTACATTTTTAGTTAGAGCCGTTATTTGTTTAAGTATACTTTTATTGTACCATACTTATTTTCTAAATATGTTTTAGGCTGTGCTTTAATGAGCATTATATTGTGTTCACATTTATAGTATATTTTTAGTGTGTGAAGTCGACAATATTATATTTCTAGATATTATTAGATTTTAATTTGATATATTTTATAAACATAATGTATAATAAGTATATACAATGAATATGGTCTTGAATAATAACATTTTTTTAAACTACAAATCCAATAGATCAAGCGTATTTATAAGATACAGATCCTTTTGAACTAAATAAGTTCCCTATCTGAAATAAATAAATATATTAAAAATAAATGAAATTGTCAGAATAAAAACAAATAAGACAGAAGAGAACATTTACATCAAAAGAAATATGTATATGACAAATAGCACAGAAGTGAATACAGTGGACTCGCAAATATCCGGATAGCGACTAACCAGACTCCTAGCTTTCCGGATCACATTAAAAAACGAAATAAAAAAGTCAATTAGTACAAACGCAGAGCAATTCAATACCCGAGCGCGATATTTTGATTGTTAGCGCCTGCAAATGTTGTGCTGAATCTCACAGTATAGTACAGATCGCAGTCTCTCTCGAAATCAGAGTAATGCTGTAGGCAAGCCTGTTTGTCACATGGGTTTTGTGAAACCCCATCTCAGCATGTGCGCAGAAGATTTTAAGTGTTAATGTCTTTTTAAACCTTTTTTTTTATCAAATACACTTCAATAATTTTTGTCTGAGTTTCTGGAATAGAGTACAGTAATTATGAGTGAAAAAGTAAGAAACTTTTAGTAACATCAGATGAAAAGTATCATGCTTTGAAAGATTGGACAGTGACTTGGCGAATCAACACAAAGGTTAAATCAGCATCTAGGAGTTGGTACCAGAACAGTTAGTGGTTGGAAGAAGAATTGTGTAGAAATAGGAAAGTGGTGCTCTAAACCAAACTAGTGGAAGTGAAATAGCAGTGAGGAAAACTATGCAAAAACGTAAACATCCTGATGTTGAAGGGGCATTATATTTATGGCATGTAAGGGGGAAAGTTTTTGCCTGTTGCAGGCCCTTTGAAAAAGCTCTACAGTTTAAAAAGGAAATTGATGGAGATGACAGTGAGTTCATGGCCAGCGAAGAATGGTTAGATCGATGGAAGAAACGCTTTGGTATCAGAGAACAATTATCTGCAAAGCTTTATTTGGAAATCGCGATTCCGTTTCCATTTTTAAAGAACAGCTAATCGAACTGCTTAATAAGGAAGAGAATAGTGGGGAACAGTTGTACAATTGTGTTGAAAATGGCTTCAATTACAGGTAATTATTGCAATCTAAAACACTCACATCTAAGCAGGAAAATGTAATGTTGTTATAAAAAAGTAAGGATCATGATACAGTCTTAGTTTGTGATAACGTTAAGGGCAATCATAAATTGAAGTTAACCTTAATTGGTAAATCAAAAAAGCTAACAAAAATCAAGAATCGTTGCCTTTGTGGTACATCCATCAACACAAGGGTTGGATAAATGGAGGCATATTTAAGAGATGGTTTCACTAAGAGTTTACACCTTCAGATGAAACCATCAGCAATAACTTGTTGAGAAAACAACAACGCATCATCTCATCTAGCCACAGATGAGTTGAAGAGTGATCAAATTAAAACTTTATTTTCACCACCAAACGTCACATCATATGTCAACCGATGGACCAAGGCGACCTTGGATCTTTGAAGAAGAAATATTATCACTGGCTACTGAAAAATCTCATATTGGAGATTGATAGTAATGTAAACTGTCAGCTCACTTTGAAAGCAATTGATATCCTGGACATCATAAGATGGGTTCTTGAAGAGAAACTAGTGATACATTGGATTGGACATAAGAGAAATCATGTACTGTACTTATAACTAATTGTTAGAATTCTCCAATCCTGTGGGCTAACATCTTAAACTTTAAAAAAAATAATAATAAATGTCCAATCATAAAGGAAAATAAGTAACCAAGATTTAAGTTTACTTGAAAACTTTAGCTGTTTTTGATATGCTCTTATATATTTTTATAATAAGGTTATAGAACAAAAATTGTATTTACCTGCACGAAGCTCCATTGCTTTCCCCTTCTCTATACTCTTTGTCTACATAAAGCTGCCCTAAATATTCACAATTACTTGGCCTTTGTAGAATTGATAATTTGATATAATAAACTCTACCAGGTCCTCGTTCAGTCTCTAAAATATATTCTTCTACTAACAACGGTGTACAATCTAAAGTTTCTAATGGTCGTTCTAACGGCTTGGCAAACCTGTGTACGTCAGCCCAATATTCAATTTGAGGCAATTGCTCATCCTGAAAACAATAAATAATTATAATTTAAATCAACTGTTGGTAATAACAGGAAAATTGTAAAGCCATCTTAGGTCTGAATCTCGGTTACCTCTCATGTAAAACAAAATTTGATTTTAAACTGTTTGTTTTTAAACAACCTTCACCAACTTTTTTTCTGTACAAAATATGTCTAAATTCAGATGATTTATTAACTCTGCAAATAAATAATGTTATAACTTGGGAACTAAAAAATCAATCTGAATCAAACAAAGACTAAAACCTGACCAGATATCATATCTAGATAGGAAAGAAAACTGCATGAAAATCGGATTAGCCGTTTTCAAGTTATATGCTGCTTACAGACAGAAGAAAGACGTTGGGTTTTCTGCAAGTAGATATGACTATAAAATCCAAAACTTGTTTAAAACCAGCAAGTCTAGAGTTAATAAAATTAATTTTGTGTAAACTACTGTATTAGTTAATTTCATTTTCTTAAAATGAATAAACAATATCCATACCTTTTTCTGCTGTTTAGCAGCATTATTCGTAGTTTGCTGGGTATGTGTCCTCGCTGTATGTCTTGCAGGCTGTGATTTTCTCCTCGCAAGAAAATCTGCTAAATGAGGTAGAGGTTTAGTCGTAAATTGATCTAATTTTCGTTTCCTATTGACAGCTATTTGAGAATGTCGTCTAGCTGCAGAACGTAAACTAGAAGTATTCAGAGCATGCCTTGTATGATGTATTCTTTGTGTTACAAGTCCTACAGCAGGTGAAGGATCTAAACACAGTGGACCTTGTGTTGCTAATACTAATTGGCTTTCTAACAGAAGTTTTTCATCAGGAGTCCATTCTCCTTCAGCTGTTATTAGATTAACATCGTTGATAACACTCTGTAACAGAAACATTTATTTAACATACTAACTTACACTTTCAATACAATGCTCCTAGAACCTCTACTGTCTCAATAAATATGTGTTTTTAATGAACTTCAACATAAAATAATTCATTTAAAATAATTTCTTCAAGTTTTCTTAATTTAGATAAGTTGGTATAATAGAAGGGTTCTTCCATATGAACTCTTTGTGGATTATTTTATATATTTTTATGTATTTTATATATTTTTATGTATTTTATATATTTTTATGTATTTTATATATTTATACCTTTTATTCAGTTCCTTGATCTATTTTTATGTTATAGTGATAACTCCAAAACAGCATTTTTTATGGAGGCTACATTTGAGGAATACTTTATTAAAATTATTGAAGCTGATTTTTTTTAAGGCAGTTAAATTTAAAGTTATTAAAAAATTAAAAAATGCATCAAGATATAGCCAAAATATGCCAACATAACATATCAAATTTATTGTAAAAGCACTCCACAGATGATAAACACACACACCAATCTCAAAATCATGTTTTTATACTCAGGGAAAAGAGTTTTTTTTGTGAAAAACATTTAAGTCAATTTTTTGACCAATTACATAATATCTTTTTCTACTTTACATATACAGTAGAATCTCAATAGCATGACTCTCTTAAGGGGATTTGGGAAACAGTCTCGTTATTAAGGGACTCTTCTAATTGAGATTCGTGCTATCAAGGTTAGGTTGACTAAAAGTCGTACTATCAAGGTCACTGTTTTTTCTAGAACCCCTTTACAGCAAGTGCATTTTGAATCAACCCACACTAGCACGTTTTGTTTTAAAAAGTACATTTTATTATTATTGTAAAAAAGTATGTACTGTAATGAAGAGGAGGAAAGGAGGGTTTTCATGTTTAAACCTGAGCGCAAGACATCGTTTCCTTCAAAACATTTGTTCCGTTCCATGACTGACCATGGGAACTATACACTGGGAAGGGTGAAGTCGTGCTATAAAGGTTCCGTTGTGTAAAACGTCTTACTACTGAGGTTGAATTCTTACTATAAAAGTTCGGTTTCGCAAAAAGACCAGAAAAGCAGCGATCTCTATGGGGACAAAAATCTGTGCTATTGAGGTTTTAAAAATAATAATAGTCGAGCTATAGAGGTATCTTTAACATTAAGTGTTATGGCAATCCCAGGGGGATTAGAAAAATGCACTTGTTAGCGAGTTTGTATTGTATATAAGAAAGTAAAAATTGTAAATAAAGTTATGAAATAGAATAAAAAAGCATGCTGTTAAGTATCAACATGTCAGCAATATACCCGGAACAAGGGAGAAAGGTTGTGAAATACAATGATTTTAATCTCAAGAAATTTATTAGGTAAAAAAGTCTAGAAGCATATAGGTAAAAATAAAGATGTGAAAAAAAAATCAAAATACAAAAATATACAAGTTGTGAAAGTATATAAACAAAAATCAACAGTGATTAGCCTATACAGTGTGTGAAAACATACCGAAAAAGCTTAATATTTCAAGCTGCTTTAGATAAAAAAATGTTCGACCTCTCACTTTAAAGCTCCTAACATGAACTATCTACTATGCTACAAAAGTTTAGTAGGAGTGTTCCAAAAATTAACAAAACATGATTTTTCTCAAATTTTTAAATCCAACACGATTATTATTTTTACATATTCTAACAGGTCAATTTAAGACACTTAAAAAGATTTTTTCATTTATATATTTAATAACAGAGTTATGGTATTTTAAAATTCACAATTTTGTAAATACAATATTAAACATTGTCTTCAGGGCTGAGTGAATAATTATTTGTTATTTGGTTAATGTGATGTAGAGTAAATCAAGATTTATTAAAAATTATGTGTTCGGTACATGGTGTTCTAAAAAGCAAAACGTAAGCTTCCATATTTCTTAATTTAGTACACAAATGATTAGAATATCAATTATACTAGCATATCAATTGAAAGTCTAGGACATAAATAATAAAGTACAATAAAAGTGTAATTTCATAAACAAGATGTTCATAGTGATGACTTCATTCATTATTATGTTACTTTCTTTTTCTCTCCCCTATTTGTTTCGAATCAGTCATTGTATTTCTCTTCTTTTCTTACACAATTTTTACTTATTTCACAAATGTTTATTATTACCGAAAGAAAAATATCCATGCATAATTTAAAAATAACCGGTTGTTTTGAGCATTATATACACTTTAAATATGCATATAGACTTTATGAATAAAATTAAAATAATAATATCTTTCTTTATAACTGGAATTTCCATTAAGAAGAATGTTGGATAATCCAGTCAACCTGACTACAGTAACTATGTTTTTTCAATATGATATTGTTAAATCCACCATTAAACTAAAAAAGCTCCCAACAGATTGTATTACTTTTAATAAATTCAGTAAATTTCTTTCAAACTTTTAAAAGTCCTTTCAATTTGTTAACAAAAAATCAATAAAACACTCAAAAAATGAATAGCCAAATATTGGTACAAACACAAGCATACCAAAAATTATGAGACCATACAACCAATTCTACAGAGTGCTTTAAAATTTAAAACCTTAGTTAATGGTGTAATGGTTAAAAATATATTTTCATGTACATTACGAAATGTAATGAAATTACAATTTCAATGATGTGTTACCTGTGTACTAGGCCTTAACAACACATGATGTGTATCACACATGTAATGAGGAAATGTCTGTCGATAATCACGTATTTGAACAATAACACAGCCACTATAATAAAGTTCAGGATGTGAGCGCTCCAATAAATCTGCTACTGCAGGTGGCAGTTCTTCGTTATCAATGTAACTTAAAAGTTGGTCTTCTTGATATGGGAACTTTGCAGTTTCTAGCATATTATCACCACCCATCTTGAGACACAATGAATAACCCTTGTTTCCTGGATACAGATTTAGCACCAAAGTATTAAGATTTTCTTGTTCCACGAGTTTTTCTAACAAATGCGAGCTAGGCCTGAGGTTCTGAAAAACAAACACAAATTAAAATTAATTTTTATTATAAACAATTATTTGTTCTATAGTAATACAATTTATTTCTATTTTATTCAATAAGAATATCACAAAGATAAAAGACTTAACAAGTTTGTATCAATGTGTCCCAGTGGCCATTTTATTTAATTTTTCTAATTACGTAATTAAATTTATAAAAGGATTTATACAATTTTGCAATTAAGACATTAAAATGAGTAGAATGATTGTAACATTGATTAGGGAAATATTATTTTATTAACTGTAATAAGAAGATTCAAAAGATTTTTCTTTCAAGAATTAAAAAGTATAATACAAATAAGGATATACTTAATGATTTGAAAAGTCGCATTTTCATGATTACAATAATAATAATAATAATAATATCTACTTTTTATAAATTTATTATTATACATACTCAGAATATAGGTACATATACTAAGTCAGTTAGAAATAATAAATAATATAAATAATACAATAATAACAAATGAAAATTAAGTAACTTCCTTTGACCAATTCTGTATCATAATCCTACCAGTCTGCTAGGAGCCTACAAAAGAGATGAAAGTTCTTACAATAGGTAGACCCACTCTTTTGTTACTCACAACTCTACAATGTCCAGAAATCAGATTGACCTATCAGTTTGAATGCTCACTTTAAACTTGCCTAATTTGAATTTGGTGTACAACTGTGTATATTCTCAAGTTACTTATGAGCAGAAGGTTTTTCACAGTTAATACATTTTTTTTAAAGTAAACACATTAGAAAATTTCAACAAAACTAAAGAAAAATTCAATATACCATGATGAAATGTTACCTGGAGAGGTTGTTCAGAGGTTTTTGCTACCTCTTCTTCGTACAGTTGTCTCAGTTTTTGATGTATGGAGAAGAAGGAAGATGAAAGTTTGCCATTCTTCTCCACACTGTGAGGCACACTGCACGGTCTCTTATTGGCGGTATGGAGCAGATGCTGTAACAATAAAATTTATAATATAATACTTTAAATATTATATAACAGATTTAATTATCCGAAACCTGAAAATGTCTATAGATCTGACAAAATATTCTCAGTTAAATTTGAACAAAAACAAATAAGTAGTTGAACTACAATTTATTGCAAATATAAACATTAACGAAGATAATAATAATCATAAAATCAAACTTTGTAAATTCATAATTTCTTTAAAATAAAATTATACTAAAAATCTTAAAATTATTGTAACAAAATTTTGGATAATCATAATAATTTCACTAATGGATTGAAGAAGGTGTTATATTTTATCTAAAAATAAGTACAGCTTGACGTATGATTGACTTATGTGATTAGTTACTGTGTCAGTCAGGTTTTAGGCCTAAAATGTCATAAAAAAGCACAGATTGTTTCTTCTATCACTGAGGGTTTTGACATTTTGACAATGGGTCAGCGATTACTGCTATTCTTTACGACCTAAGTTAGGCTTTCGACTTGATATCCTGATGTAAGAAAAACATTTTACAAAAACAAAAACAATTACCTGACAAAATACATTTACAAAATATATACATACACAACCCTTAACTTAAAAGTTTAATCGTTTCAATCACTCAGTAATTTCAATGACACTTAAATTATTCTTTATTTGCTAAGTCAACCTTATTGGTAACTAACCAAAGCATACACAGTTATGTCCTAGCTCCATTTTACTGATCGTATGATACAAGACAATAGAACAAATTAGCGATGAATGGATAGGCATGTTGATACAGATGGTAAAATGTGGAGAGGGGATACCTCTCAATCTCCGGCCTTCCTTATTACATTCCCTTAACTTTAATAGATTTATTTCTACAACCATTAACACTTTGAAGCCTAACTCTCTAACACGCTGCTTTCCTACTGTGCCTGGGGGTTTTGGACATGTTTTTAAAAAATTGTGGTATTTGTTATATTTATCACATATGACTTATTATTTATCATTTTAAACCTAAAGAAATTACCTTTTTAAATATATATACATGTAAATAGATATTTTACTAGGCGATTAACAAATGTTATAATTTGTTTTCCTTTGTTTATCGTATGTAATCCGTGCTTTGTATAATGACACCTATAAAGCATAGCATTAATATCTAACGAGGTAATATTTAGGTTTAGATCAGATGATAGTCTCCATTTTATAGTGCTTGGATGCTTCTTGATCTGTGCCAAGGTGACTAGATAGATGATTCCTCTTCAAAGTAATAAATAAAACACAATATTTCTTTTGTAAAATTCTATAATTTATTTGGTCTAGCCGACCATGGTTTCGCCAGTTACGGCATTATCGCCATCGCCAACTGGCGAAACCATGGTCGGCTAGACCAAATAAATTATAGAATTTTACAAAAGAAATATTGTGTTTTATTTGTTAAAATGGAATTCTATCAAGTACCGTCGGTCATCAGTGTAAACAACTTCAAAGTAATGTTTCTTATCTGTTTCAACAGTGCTCCATGGTCAATGAGAATCAGTAGAAGTTTAATGTTGAGCTCAATTAGCATTGCACTGATGGGAGTGGTTCTTGGACACATTCAGTTGAAAAAAGAAAATGACAATTTCATTCAACATCCCTCTAACTTTTTTATTGCAAATAATCTATGAAGATTTTAAGCTGATCTACATACTCCTATTGCATTATAACCCATACCACCATGTCTGTATCTTATACCATTTATGTACTTATAAACAAATAGAAAATGAAGTATCTATTAATATTTGGATATGTGTATATATGTATTGTGAATGATATTAACTGTTACAATATGCATTATAAAAATATTCATTGTTCATAGTCAAAAAATGATAAATTCATATATTTTGATTGAAAAAAACAGTTCTACAATGTCTTATAATGGTTATAGGTATGTTAAAGGCATGAAAGGAAGTTACATAGTGAATCAGGCAAGTAGAGGATCTATAAATATGTAGTGAATTTGTTACAGAAATATGTAAATATATGAAATGAAATCATGCTACACGCATACAAATAGACATTTTCATAATAACTATATAATACAAAATCTCTGTAAAACATACTATATAACACAATTGGAGGAAATACAGTGGCGAAAAATTTGGTAGCACATGGATTTAAATTTTCAAAAATAAATTTAACTACAACCTTATTATTTTTTCATCATAGAGAGTAAAAGCGGGTATGATTAGATGCAAAATTAAAATCTGAATATTATGATAAGTATAATAGTATTCATTGTAAGTTACAAATATACGAGAAGAAACTACCTGTTATTTTTCAAACTTTCCAAACCATCCTGGTGATTAAGTCTTTGTAGAAAATATTGATTTGTTTACTAAATCTGAAAGAAATATGATAAGAAAAAAAGCTACCTAAACAAATTATATACAGTAGAGTCTCGGTTAACCGTCACCCTTTTTACCGTCAGTTTCTGTTAACCGTCAGGACAGGGGGGAAAATAGTACACATGTAATACGTAATGATGTACCTTATATATTTAATGTTGTATGTATGTTTACAAGTTAGTATCATACTAAAATTTGATTTTAAAGAATAATGCGCCGTCTAAACAGTTGACCACAGCGTTTCTATACAAAAATTTTATAATGTACAGTACTGTGCCTCAGTCTACTTGTAAACGTGACATTATTCACGGCACTATTGGGAGCGTGTCACCAATTCCTAGAACAGTGGCCAAACCCTCCTTTCCCACCCACTCCTGTGTCTTAGCAAACAAATCATTATGTTAGTTTCGTGCATGGCATAGAGTTAGTTAGTTTAATAAATAGAGTTACTGTAAATAGAAAATTTAAAAGTTTTACTAAATTTTCCCAAACAATTTTTTTTTTAGTTAAAAAGAAATAACAGTACAGATATTCTGTATTATAAACACTGTTCAAAACTTAATAGTACAGTATTTTTATCGATCGCCGATGACTTCCAGAAGTCTGGGAAGTCTATTTCTGTTATCCGTCTATTCTCTCATCCGTCACCGCACTGGTCCCGAGAATGACGGTTAATCGAGACTCTACTGTATAAATGTATCAACACTAGGACAAATTTCCTGACTTTATTTTAAAATTTTCAATAAATAAATGTGTTTAACATTTCATAATCCCAAGACTGAGTCTTATCCTGACTCATAAAAACAAAGGAAGAAAAGCATATATAATAAAACCCTTAGCCCTCAGATACTCAAATAGTGTCTGGATCGGAAGAGAACAAGAACAGGTCAAGAGAGATCAGATAGGAAAGATGAAAAAGATTGATCTGTCACAAGATTACATGAAAAAAAAAAGTGTAAATCCAGCTAGTAGGTTGCCATACCTGTAATTTACTGTCATGAACCCCTGAGGATTCCTTGTTTTGAATAGTGTTAAATACATATAATTAATTTTATTTCTTTAACAACATTATTTGGGCTCTAATGTTACTCAAAATGTACATATTATGAAATAAATTAGACCCAATCGGAATTTCTTCCAGATGCTCCCTATGAATCTAATGAAGACCTTGAGATTTCAACTTCTAAATAATTCCAGGTCTTCAAAGTAAGACGAATCTCTGCTGAACATCTCACACTTGTACAAGAGGTGCTCCATGTTTTGAGGAGAGAATATCCACTTCAACTCTGTTATAATTGATCCCAAATAATCAATAAAAGATCTTATGAAAGAAAAACTAATAAAGGTTTTATATGTAATGAATAAAATCATAACACATGTAATATGGTTTACTTTAGTAGACTCAGTATGATAAATAAATATAATTATAGTCTAAAGAAAACAAATTAAGCATAATAAATTTGTTACATACATATTTACACTAGGCTTAATGTTTACTTATATAAATGTAAAAAAAACATAACTTACATCAGCCTCGTCGCTCGCCGCCTCCAGGCCTTGCATCGTAACCACAGCTTCCACTTCGTATCAACATTCAGATAAGCGGAACAACCAACTGGCAGCCACACAACCCACCCTATAACAAAAACAAACAGAATATTTAATGTGTAAAATATGCTATCTTCACAAAACATATAAATATCTTATTTAATAAAGAAAGGATATTGTGTACACTCATTGTACAGCAAAATATAGTGTTGTTATATATCAATTTTTGTTGTAGAAAGTTGGGGTTAACATTAGGTGCATAATTGTGAATTGCACATTTTGATATAAGTTACGGTGTTATTAGTTTGAACGACCGAAAAAATATGGGTAAACAAATAATTTTTTTAACTAATAATATTTTGAAACTGCTTAGACTTTTTTACCGTTTAATATTATCCCAAGATAAAGCTTAAAACAAACTTGTGCAAAAAAAAAATAGAACAAGAACCGCAACTCATAGAATGGCAACATATAAATTGTGTGGACCAAAAGTCTCTTGACAAGGAGAAAGAATAAGCCAGTTTAATTATTAAAAATAAATTAACTCTTTTAAATTAATCGTAGTACAAATTTTGCTTGTGAATTTGGTATCACGATACGATAATTTTGTCTTGACAGGTTGGCATTGTTTTAGGGACCATTGTAAATAATTCTGAAGGAGTGTCACTTTCTTACCTGATTTTAACCAAAGAAAAAAGAATATTCGCTTTTAAAACTTTCTATAAAAATGAAGATACTGCCATTATTAATAAGTGAAATAAACATTTTAATTCAAATCCATTATCCTGACAGGCACTGTAAGACTTGGAAGAAATATTTGAAGAACACGAACACATCAAGATCTTGACACCTAAAAATGGCTTAAAAATGAATTGTGTGTTTGTTTAGCTATAACTTAACACCATCAAAAATCAAATAGAAGACTAATATCCGAACAGGATAAGACTTCAAAAAGGAAATTGTAGAAGTACAAACTTTAAGTTTACATTCCGCCTTTACGCATTGGGTTACTTGAAGAGAGCCATTTTCAAATTGATGTTTGACCAATTTACCCACAATCCAAAATTATTCTGTAAAATTGTGTGATCTGATGAGGCCAGTCAAATTAAGAGACATAACTGTTCCTATTGGTACCTTGATAATCAGATTCTTAATTTAGAGCAACAACTTAGTCAACTTTAAGAGGTTGTTTGGAGTAAAATTATTATCTTTTGGTTTACTGGGATCATACTTTTTTGAACGTACAGTAACAAAATAAAATCATTTGGTAATGCTTCAGAATTATGTAGTTCCAGAACTTATCATACACATGGAAAACTTTCATAAAATTTACTTTCAACATGATTGTTAAAGGGTTACATTGTATCAAATCACGTTTCCGATTTGGAAAGTGATAAGAGCCTTTCCACTCTTCTTCCCATTGTCTATGCACAATTATTTTCACAGACAATACAAGATCAGATGCCATAACTCGTTGTGTGACTGGCATCTGACTTGTAGTTTCCTTTGTTGCTAAGACACTTTTGTGTTTCCTATGATTCCGCAATGCCCAGGTACCCAGCAAAATGATACTACGACGTTCAGTAGTTGAGTATTAAGGCCTTTCAAAATAGCTAAGGGTTCAGCAGTAAATACAGTATAAGCTGAGAGTAATCCATACATATACGTCCGACTAGATGAGTAATATGCTCAACCGACTTTATTGTCCAGTTTGCTATATAAATAATTTCACTAGATAGGTATTCATCAAGTATATAATGAAACCTTTCGATAATCTAACTTCTTATATCAAACCAATTACTATGAAATCAAGACAATTTTCTTATGATACAAAGTTTATTAGTGATGAAGTAAGAAAATTACTCAATGAAGGAATTATAGAGGAGAGTTCAGGCGTGCTCAGGTTTTATCTCCTTGGCGTGCTCAGGTTTTAATTACTAAAAATGATAATTATAAGAATAGATTGGTAATCGATTACTCACAAAGAATAAATAGATTCATTCTACTGGATGCATATCCTCTTCCTAACATTGAGGATTTCATAGTTAAAATAGCAAAACATAAATTATTTAGTAAATTGATTTAAAAATACATATCACGAGATCCCTTTCATGAAAACGAAAGCCCATATTCTGCTTTTCAAAAAAGACTTTATCAATTTGGAAGAATTCCTTTTGGAGTTACTAATGAAGTGGCCTGCTTTCAAAGAGTTATCAACAATATAAAATCTAAAGAGGGTCTTGTAGGAATATATTCATATATCATCTTACACTTAACAAGGATAATGCTAATTTTCTCAAACGTCTATAACTATATTATAGGTCATGTGATAGAAAATGGTACTATTCGTCCTAACCCAAAATGACTAAAACCGCTCCTTACTGTGCCTACGCCACAAAATCCTTCTTTAAAACGTGTGTTTGAAATGTTTGCATATTATTCAAAATGGGTGTCTCTCTCTCTAACGTTTGTGTATTAAAAAATAAAAAAGCTTAGGTAAGGAAATGGTCAGCTTGAACGATACGAAGGAATCATTTGCAGAAAAGCATAATGCTTGCACTTAAAACAAAAGGTCTAAATATCACACATGGGAGACAATCCTTGAAGATGCTTTACATTCCATAAGATCACTACTTTGTACCGCAACAAATGCTACGCCACATGAACGGATCTTTAATCATCCTTGTTGGCCATCAAATGGCACTTCTTTACCTAGCTGGTAACTATCTGGTACTATACTTATGAGACGGAATAACCATATTAGCAAGTATGACCCAATAGTGGAAGAAGTACAATTAATCAAAGCTAATCCTCAATATGCACTCATTCGTCACGTCAGTGGTAAAGAATTTACAGAAGTGTTGAAGAATTTAGCCCCAAGGGGAAACAAAACTTTAATTCAAGAAGAGATATTAGATACACAAAATCGTTCGTCTACAACTAATCCTAACTTCAGTGAAGAACATGACCAACAGTTACAAAATGAACAACTTACAAAATCTAATGATGAAATTCTCTCTGCCAACGTGCCTTTACAAGATCAGGCAAATGACCACGAAATAAAACTTCATCATTCAAGTAGACTAAGAACACAACTCAAGTATTTGGAAGATTATGTCTTATGGATTCAAGAGGGGGAGAATGTAATGAATTAATCAAGTAGGCTCTTACCAAATAGATGTTCAGAATCTTAGTAATTGTTAATTGTTAGTTTATACCAGTTTTTCTGTGATCTTTTCAATGCGAGCTCTTAAACATTTAATATTACAAGTTTTGCTCAATAAAGTCTTATTTCCATTTTAAAAAGGTGTTTTATTCATTACAGTTATAAAGTATGTTAAAAACGTACGGAGCGGAATCCCGTTTTGACGACATAGCAGACTCTAATTCCTCTAAGGAAAATGGAGGATTTAATGGTGAATCTTTCAACAGACCTACTGTAAAAGGTATTGCTTCTTGAGATATTTTATACAAAACAAAAGCATCGCTGTAAGCAGTATTTGAGGAAACATTAGCAAATGATGAGCACAAAACATTAGCAATTTCATAGTTATTTGTAGTCAAAGCTCCATCCACCTGCTTACGTCCCAATAAGGGAGCAGAGGGAGGAGGGCCACAAACAGAACGCAACTTCTTCCACACCGTTGACATGGGTGTGGTTCTTTATATTGTGCCAATGTAATGGGCCCATGATTCCTTCCTACTCTGCCTAAACACTCAACGTGCTTTGGCTCATAGAATTTTATACCTTTAGAGGTTTTTACAAGTAGGTCTGAGATTAAACTTCCTTAGCGCATTAGGCGTAAACAGAGAGCGTCACTACATTCATCATTCACCACAGAAATGGTGGACGTAGTGGTGTCGTCAACATTTTCGGAACGTTGTTGTCCACTGCTATAAGAAGTGCTTCCGTAAAAGACTGTACTGCTTCATTAATAGGAACGTTAATATTATAAATACAGTAGGTGATACAAATTTACTAGTGAAACTATCTCATTTTTCTTTGTGGAAAATCCATCTAGGAAGGCGATTATTACAGTGCACGAAGTCAGAAAATGCAAGCTTCACAGGAGTATGATCACCACTGTGTCAGATAGAACGGACCACTCAAATTTAGTGGCAAGATTAGGGCTACAAAATGACAAGTCGACAGTTGTACAACCCCCTGTAGAAGCCACCAGATGAGTTGGTGAACTGTCATTGAGCAGAATCAAATCCAAATTGGATCGAATCCTGTCAATACGGCTCCCTCTGGGGGCTGCAGGTGTTTAATCCCCAAGTATAGTGGTGAGCATTAAAATCGCCCACCAAAAGAAATGTGGCAGGCAACTGACTGATAAAGCCAACCTGTTCCACTTCTTCAAATCTGTAATTAGGTGGCAGATACAAACAACAAATTGTCATTTTGTATGGAGTAGTGATTGTTATTGCTACTGCTTGCAATGAAGTCCTAAGGCTCACAGATGGAGTTGTGGGCAAGTATTGCTACTCCACCCTTAGCTCTGTCTGCAGTGACATAGTCCTTTCTAAAAACTGAAAACCCCCTCACAATAAAGGAGTGGGCTTGATGGAGGTGAGTCTCTTGCAGGCGGATTCCGATGGTGTGAATGATATCACACCATGAACAAATTTTCTCAAAGACGTAAAGACCCCTTTAGAAAAAATTATTACCGCTGTCTCATAAAACAAATTTAACTATTAATTTTATTCCTAGGCCAGAACATACCCAATGGAGGAAGTATCTTGTTGACATTGCAAATCGTGAAATAATCAAAACAATCAACCAATCAATAGATATGAACTGTAGTAAAATATCTATAAATTTTACCCCAGAAAGACTTTCAGCTAATGACTTTAATCACAATGGGCATCTAAATAAAAATGGAAAAACTGTTTGTAAGAGACTTGTTGAATTAATATCTGGTCCAAATCACACTAAGGTTAACAGCAACTAAAAAATAATAATACCTATATTTTTAAACAGGTGGCTGAAAGGTGAATGGAAGGGGATGGCAAAGGATTTAGGTCCTACAAACATAAGAAAACCCATATGGTTGGATTTGTAGATAAAAAAGGGAACTGTAAATAAGTCTTCAACTGCTGGACCTGTTAATGCAATGGACCAATTTTTTTGGAGAGGTCTATAGAGAGACAGAAAAAGGTGTAACCCCAGTGCTAACAAAACAGAAACCTGCCAATATAGATAGTGCGAAAAATGATAACGGTTTAAATAGAATTATTGAAATATCAACTGTTTGTGGATAAGATGAGTGCAAAGAAAGTGAATTAAAAAGAGGATTCAAAATTATACATCTTAATGCACAGTTCGCTCAAAATAAAATTGAGGGGTTAGAACTTTTCTATTTGGACTCTGATCCAGATATTTTTGTCATTACTGAACATGCTTTTAAAAACATGAAATTGATTTTTTTAATATTCTCTCAGAGCAATGGCCAGAGTTAAATGACTGTACTGAGGTTAAATAAATGTGGGAATATTTTATGGGCATATTCAAAGTTTCATGTTGATGTATCTTGCCCTTGGGTAAAAGTTAAACCCAACACCACAAGAAGTAAAAATCAATGTAAGTGGGTAACAAGGGGGATTTTGGTGTCAAGGGAAAAAATGAAATTAATGAGTTACATAGCTAAAGGCTGCAGAGTAGATATGAAATTCAGAGTTTTTGTCTGCAAGTATAAGCAAATATATAAAAGAGTAATAAGAGCAGCCAAAGCATATGAAATAAATAAACAGGTAAAAGACTATGATAATATTTATAAATCAGCTTGGTCGTTCATTAATAAACAAGAAACAAATCACAAAAGTCTGCCTCCGCGTCTTTAGATGTAAATGGTGGGAAAATATTCTCAACCATATGAAGTAGCTAAAGTATTTAATAACTCTTTTGCAGATGTAGGTTTGATAGATTGTAGAAGGAAAGTAGGAGGGGTTTCTGGAGGAATATGTTCCTCCATGATGCTTTTTTCCTGTAACTGAGCAAGAAGTGAAAATGGTAGTCAAGTAGTCAAGGGTCTTAAAAACAAAACATCACCAGATATAAATGGCTATTTGACCAGCCTTGTTAAAAAATGCATAGATGAAATAGGCTAGTAAAACCATTAACATTTTTAATAAATCATCTTTTAAGAGTGGGGTATTCTCTGAGGTATACACTTGTCCTATACAAAATGTAAAAATTTGTGGAAAGGAAATTTGAATTGAATTGAAACTATAATGTTATTGCTGACCATTGGTTTTCTAAGTTGGAAGTAACAGATGCTCTTGAAAATATGGGGCTTACATAATATGTTGGAACACAAAAAAGAAATCCTTGCTGAATTCTTACCCAATAAAAATCAACGAGTCCTGTCTGCTCACTTTGGGTTCAGTAACAACAGAACACTTGTTTAATTTGTTCCAAAACAAAATAGTGCAGTTTTAGTGATATCTACAATGCACCAAAAGATTAAAGTGGATGAAGTAAAAAACAAAACAGAAGTCATTTGTTTCTACACATCAAGACAAAGTGCGGGGTAGATATCCTCGAAATGAAGTGTGCTGTTTACTCAACTAGTAAGAGAACTAGGCGTTGGCCCATGGCAATATTGTATAGGCTCTTGAGCATTGTCAGCATCAATGGTTTTACTGTATACCTTTTCTACCGGGGCTAGACAATTATGATCAGATTTCAATTCACAAAGGAACTCGCTCAAGCTTTGATTGAGCCACACCTAAGAAGACACTTGACCATTCTCAATTTAAGGTAAAATGTAACATATAACAACAATGAGGTCCTAGGTGAAACTGAATCAGATATAAAGGTTGAAGGGGTTCGATCAAATAAAATGGAAAAACATTAAACTTATTCAAAATGTCCAGCAATGAAAATCAAATGTGCTGTAGACTTGTAATCTCATTGAGGAGATATGGTGATCATTCAAATATATAAAGTATAACAATTTAGAAAACCCTAATTAGGCTACATATATTTTTTACTGGTCATTTAAAATTTTAATCCTTTATAAAATGTGATTTTACATAAAATCATGTATTCTTTCAACTTCATTGATGCACTTAAATATGTTAAATACATTTCTTTTTAATCTCACTTTGTTTAATTTATTTTGCCTTAAAATATTGAATAATTATGGGCACTAAAAAGAGACAAAAACCTGTAAAATTGTATAAATGGTCTCACAGACCGGTTGTTCTGTTTACGTAACTCTAAACATGGTTCGGTTGAGGTGTTAATCAACTGGTAACAAACAACAAAGTTTCAATGATTTGGGTGCCAGGGCATGAAGGAAGACCAGGAAATGAAGAAGCGGATCATGTTGCCAAGGAGGGTGAAGAGGCTAACTTTATTGGGCCTGAACCATTTTTTTGGGGTCTCCCAAACGTAGCTTCATAATATCATGGAAATCTGGGAACAATATCAAGTATTGGAACATTCATCCTGGTCTAAGAGAAGACAAAAAATGTATAGTCTACTCTAGGACAAAGACTAAAAAATTATTGGAACGTAGAAGTGAGCTTAGGCCGATTATTGGCCTACTCTAGACACTGACCAGTGAATTGCCATCTAAAACACATGGGAAAGGCTGCAGTGGATTATACAAGCCACGTCTGCCTGACACATAAAGAAACAACTGAATAGGATCCACGAATGATCCTGTTTGTTAATAAACAAATTTATAAAAGCCAATTAAAAGGAAATTAATTAAGAAACCTGAAAACATAGCCTTGAATAATTGAAACAGCAATTTTAAATAATATTAATATTATTTGAATTATTAATTTAAGGCAATCAACACATTTCATCAGACCCAGATATAATACAACAAGCATACTATTTTAGTCTGCTATACCTAATCTAACCTAGCCTTAACACATACATAGGCTTCATCTGAATTGATACCAAAAGAGAGAACTCTATGAAAGAGGATGTTTCAATTTACCTAAAAGAAGTTGTTAGTGTAAATTGTGATATAAAGTATGTGAATTGTGCCTTATTGTATGTATAGATATGTTTCATTTGTATGTTGAATGTTGTTTGACTAGAGTACCACATATTATGATGCCAATGTGCTCTCATTAGCTATAGCTAGTCTGTACACTCCTGCAGAGTAAACACCTTAGAAATAAAATGTCTGTTACATTTAAAAAAAAACTTCATTCAATAGAACACTATTAACAAATTATTAAAAAACTGACTGTCTAATTTTAAAGCAATTAAATTTAAAATATCTAAATCCGATTAATTTTATATTTTTTAAAAGACTTAAATTAAAAAAACACACCAATTAGTTTTGTTTCTGGAACTACGGATCTGAGAAAATAAGATAATAAAGAAAAATATTGAAAATTAGGTAAATATCCAGTGATGTTTTGTATTTACATTAAATGTATTTAATATGGAATGAATAATGTTCTTGTTCTAATAATAATCTCATTATACAAGAACAAAATTCTCTTTAAGCTGGTCTCTTAGAAGATTTATCCAGATCAAATTATTAGATTTGAGTATTGTATTTTTAAAAAAAATATTTGTATTAAATTTATTTATTCATTCACATTTGCTGTATCTTTACCTTGTTTAAGGCAAAAACTTCTCAATCATCATCACATTATACAATATAAGATAAAATAAAGACCCCCTAGCCCACAAATACACTAATAGTGTTAGGGTGGGAAGAGTGATCAGAGAGCTGATAAGAAAGATTAAATAGAGGGATCTAACCCAATATTACATGAAAAAAGCACTTAAGATTGACATGCACATAGACACTATAAAGACAACTACAATATAATAAATAAAGTAACAAAAAAGGACAATTAATTCAAATGCCATACATCACAAAATACATAAATAATATAAATACATATACTATGCTACAAATTATGGATTAGCGGCTTCATCGGTGTATTTATAACCACTTCAAGGTTATTTTATTTAATAAACTTTAATTTACTTACTTGTGGCTCAAAAAATCTACTCACTAAAAAAAAGCAAGACACCAAGAGTTCTTGAAGCCTTCTATAAGCATAACTCACACTTATGTGAAGGCGGTTTTTTTGACTTATCAATTCTACATTATCAAAGGCGTACATCACTGGTCTGGTATTATAATTATGTATTTTTTTACTAAGAAGTGGGGTGAATTTAAAATGTAAGTAATAAATTGTTAGATAGGTAAACATAAATGTTGGTGAGAGTATCCTCAACTCTGAAAGCATTTGTTCTACATAGGCCTAAAGGGGTGAAATAATATAGTATATAATTGTAATATTATAAACTTAATTAAGTATCTGGAAGTTTCCAATACTGTCAGCAAGAAAATATCAAATATGTTACCAGTTCTTTCATAATACATTCAAAGGGCTTGTTACACTCTTTAGATTAGATGAAGCTTACATTCCATGTTGATTTATAAATACTTAAATAACTAACTTTTTAGATAGACAGACAATTAATAACAATTCACCAATTCACTTTATCAATAGACAAATTTGTGATCAATTATCAAGTGACCTTTTGTTTCTTATTAAGTTTAATATAAATAATTGCAACAAATAATTAATTTACATCTAATATATATATATATATTACATATATATATATAATATATTATATATATATATATATATATATATATACACACGCACAAGTATATATAAAATGTATTAAAAACAACCCAATTAAAATTTTCCTTGTTTAGACATATTTTTCTTGTTAGGCCTAAGCCCAAGAGAAAGTTTTTTTTTTTATGAGGCCAACACAATATCTAGGCCTAGGTTATTGCTTGGATTCCTTGATACAATATTATATTTTTAAAACAGTTGACATATATAATGAGGAACGCAGATATTTAAAAATTATGTTTAAACTTGAATGAACAGTTACGACGGTACTTACCATAATAACAACTCTATTTGGAAAAAAAAAAAAGATTGCTGAAACAACAGGCATTGTTATGAAAAATAATTAATTTTATTTTAAACATTGTATTTCATTTAATTACCAATACCTACAAAATTTAGTGAAACTAATATAAAGAATAAATGATAGAAGATTGAGGCTGGTGATCTTGATTGGAATGTAAGTTATTTTAGTAATTTATTTTACATTAAGAATAAAAACTGTCATTTTAAATTTTTAACAGAGTGAAGATCAGTAAATTTTCTAATAAAAATAAAATATTTTACCCCATGAGAGCAATTTGTTGATTCGTCTTTGTATTTATTTTATAATCTGTATATTATTTTTACATCAAAACTTTGCTTCAAACTTTATTTATTTATATAGCCTATATATTCTATGACTGGGTTGTCATTTTAACTATCCATCATGGCAGTTTGATTAGGAATAACGTTTTTTTTCTACATTTTAGGACATCCAGAACAAGAATATAATGATCTTTCTGAGTATTGATTAGTAATGTATATTCTTTTTTTTAAGAGATTAATTTTTAAAAAGAAATATTTCTGATACCCATTCCGTTGAATCAGTTTGCGAGTTAGTCCAATTAATTAATATAAACCAAATTAGCGGTGAAAATTTTCAAAAAAAATTTATTCAATAATTTAAAGTTGGTAATTTTGTAAAGTTAAATCTAATGAAATGTTATCCACATTTTAGGACTAACTGTTTTGTCCAAAATATTTCAAATAAACTCAAGTCATGTTAATGAAACTGATGGTAGGCCCTATATATATGCCTTAAGATATGATGAGTTCAAATTTAACATTGGTGTATTGTAGTTTGTTACTAAGTTCCCAAAATTCTTAAAAACCCCTTAAACTATGCAAGGATATTTTAAAATAAAAGAAAATAACAAATAACTTTTCTCAACAAAGATTTTATTTGTAAGAAAAAAAATTATTGATCAATATGACCATACCTCCATCTCTTAGTCTTTACTTTCAAGTGACAATTTCATTCACTGGCTTTGTCTCTTGTAATTTAGTCCCATAAAGGATATTGTGTGTATCTAGCAACTGAAGATGGTGACTTATTTTTGTCATCTTGTTGCAAATAAAGTACATATTTGTTGTAAAAAGTTGTGTTTTAAGTCATTTGGTTATTGAATTTTCCACAAGTGTAGCTCATTACAGTTGATTAAATTAATAATTGAATTTTTGGTCAAGTACTGATAAAGGATAGCACTACCTAGCTTGACAGTTCTATTTGAGTGGTTACCATGGAACTAGTCACTTCCTCTGGTTGAGACGCTGTTGGGATACAATAATACAATACTCCTTTTCTATAACAGGAGTAGTGGCTGCACTTGCCTTTGTGCGTTTTGATACCGTAAATGCATAAACTAGTAACAAGTTTGTTTTGCGGTTTTGTTTTTGAAATGAGTTAGTTGGTGTATTTATATTATTTCTGTGCCCGTGGTAAATTTGTTGGATAGTTCAAATTTTCTCTATGTGAGACTTTATTCTTCGGACTTAAATTGAAATTCATATTCTTACTTAAGCCACTTTTGAATTTTTTTTTTAATTAATCAAATATATATATATATACATGTTTATATTTACACAATTTTTCATTCTGAAGAAAATTAAAGAAAAATAAATCTATTTCAATTTTTCAATTTCTTCTAAGATAATTTTGTTCATGCTCTAACTTTTACTTAATATCAAAATATTTCTTGTTAATGTTATTAACCAGCAATTTCTTTTAAATATTTCAAAATTGTGGCCATTCAAACAGTGGTAAAACACACAAAGAATAATATAAAATATGAACTTAAAACGTAAGTTTTTGGTTTTCATATCATTTAAAATTAGTTTTCTAGAACAGATGAGTGAACCGATTAAAAATCTAAACAAACATTAAGTTATAATTTTTAATTTTGCAACTAGCCAAGTCCAAAAAGAACAATTGAATACTGCATTAAGTATTCTATACACAATCAAGGTTCATTGTTATCAAATGGCTTTGTTTTAAATGTTTATCAACAACCAAAGTTATTAAAAAAAATCTGTTTTAAATATTTAAATAAAAATTGTATTTATTGTGTGGAGTGATATGAAATGTTATCTGAAAGAGAGTTAGTTAGTTACACAAATTTTATGGTGGAAAAATAAATTAAATATTTACATTTTTAGTTAAAGGGTTTTAAGTCTGAAAGAGATATTGAATCATAAATATTATTGTCTTGGAAGGATTATATGTACAGTACTATTTAGTAATAGTGCTAATAGAGTTTAAAACATGAAATATGTCAAATTATACAGGGGTGATTCAATCCACTCTTTTCAAATGTATTATATTTTCAAATGATGTATATGAACCGTTTATAGTGATATCTAGACTATAAAGAATTATGATTTTTTTTTTTTTTTTATTCAGGCCAAAGGAGATTTTAAGAGGTGATAGGGGTCTCCTAAAATATTTAAATATAAACATTAGGTCAATAAGGCCTATCTTATTTTAAAGGTTTTGTAATGAGAAACATTGTGGCAGAATTTTGGTTTCAATATTGTGACTCAAAATGTAAAATAAAATGTGTATTGTATATTTCTCCACCTCAAATAAACTGATTTAAAAAAATACTGTTGAAACAAGATAAGAAATCAACATGAAAGGACCTTTTAAACGATAATCTACATATTCAGTTTTTTAAATTTATATATAGCTGTCTCTCTAAACCCCAAAAAATTTAAATAGGTTCAAAATATCTCAAACTTTACAGATAAGAAAGGAAGTATAGATTATCAAATATTATGATTTTTAATTTGTGCTAAATTCTCTTTAAAAATAAAAAAATAAACTCAATCTGATAAATGTACTTATGCCAGAATTAAAAAAAAAACAGGCAAATAATCAAACTTGATTTAGGAGACATAATTTAATTTTCTTTTGAAGTGTAGTTTTTTATTATTATTATTTTATTTTATTTTTTTCGCAACATTAAAATACATATGTTGTAGTTTGTGTACAATTTATACACATTTCATATAATGTGATACATACAAAGTACCGGTAATTGATGTAAAACATTTAACATTATTACGCCCTCGATGTGTTTCTAAATAAAATAATTTATCAAAAAATGCATTTTCTTCGTGTAAAATATATAACCTTCGATATAACACAAATCATTGTAACTAATCGAAGTCCGTGTATTTTTACCAACAACTTGAATTTAAGATAATTAACAAAAATTAATTAAACCTCTTAAAATAAGTTAATTTGGATGTCAAAAATGTTGACATATGTGTTTTGACAGTTTTTTAATTCTCAATCAAAACAATAAAGATCGATAATTTGTGACAATTTAAAAGAAATTAAAATTATAGTTCGTAAATCAAGTTATATTGCTATTCTATTAATTTAAAAATTGTGGAATAATTATATTTATATGTTGGAGGGGTTTTGATTTTTTTTAAAATAATAATAAATGTAAGTAGGCTATAACCTACAGTATACTTGATTGGTGATATAAAATTGGTCTATACAAATAAAACGCACACAAATTCTTTAGTTAAATTCTACAATTTATTTACATATTTATTTGAATTGTAGATTTTAACTAAAGAATTTGTGTGTGTTTTATTTGTATAACATGGAATTCTATCAAGTACCGTCAGTCATCAGTATAAATAATATTAAAATTGGTCTCTAATATGAAATAGGATTTGTTCTGTATATGTATATTATTGTTTATGCAGAATGTTTTATTATATTGTTCTGTACCATGTAATATAAATTGTTATTTGTAATTAATTCTGACATTTAATTTAATATGTATAAGATTTGAATAGATATGTATTTGTACAGCACACATGCAATTTTCTGTCTGACTTTTAAATGCCCATTACAGTTAGTTGTTAGAGATAGACAACACTAAATGGATTAGATTATGATCACTGGTGTTTTTTTAAATGTTTTATTAATTAATAAACCATCATAGTTGATCAGGATGGATGACTTTTCTAATCAAGAATTATGTTGTAATAAACACTGTACATATAAAAAAAAAAAGTTATTATAACCTTATGCCCTAAAATTAACATGACCAGACGACACGCTTTAGTTGGGTCAGTTTTTATGTTGGGACTTCTGTCAAAGTTCAGACAGAACAATCAGAAATCAAATTCTAATTCTCACTTTAATAAATTAAACGATAAAAGATAAATCCCAGCTATTATAAAAAACATCAGCTCATAATAGAACAATAAAGTGTTAATACATGACGACGATTATTATTATTAACATGAAAATTAATTTTCATTACAAAGGTGGTAACACTTTTTTTATTATAATAAACTTCAACTTTAAACGTCATATCTTTTTTCCATTTATATAATGTTTAATGTACACAAAATTATGATATGACTTTAGGGCTTGATTCCTAAATATTGATTTTGCTATTTATTGTACTTAACATATATATCTGAATTATAATAACAAGAAATATTAAATGCCAAGAATAACTTTAAATCTTTACTTTTCACGCTGAAATATGTAATTTCTTGAAGTAGCCTTATAATTTAAAATAACATTAATAACTAATTTTATTGTTTACAACAAAAATTATGGAATAGGACCTCTCCTTTAGCCAAAGATCTTGGCTTTAAACATCAACATATTCTAGTTCTAAGCTTGATTTATTAACTCCATAAGAATAATGTTTAATATAATAATATAAACTGAAATATAATTATTTCCTTAATAACTGTCACAAAATTATAATTCTTATGGTGTTTTAAATAGCAATGATTTTTCTAAAGTATCGGTTATTTTTTTAAATCTATAAAACATTGCCGGTAACTACAGTTTATGGAATTAATTCATTGCTATTCAAACAGAAAATAATTTTTGAAAATTAACTCTGAATACCCGAACGTTTTTTTACAAAGTTTCCAATTTAAAAGAAATCTGTTTTATATTAAGTATTATATAAGTAAATCTGTATTATGTTAACTTTAATCAGGGATGTTATAATGCTTTAAAGATTAGTTTTAGGTTAGAGTAAGAAAATACTGCAATTTTTCCCTCACTTTTATAGAGTGAATATATAAAAAAAAATTTTTTTTTAATGACTATATTTTTGAACTAATTACTATTGAAATTTAATTGATTTCAATAAGATAGAAAAACATACAGCAAAAAATTTGATTTATAGTGAGAGCATGTTCGCATGGAATTTAGTTTACATTGATGTTCTAAACACATTCAAAGAATTTCTGAGCAGATCCAGCTAGTATATGTTGCCTTTAACATTAGATACAGCGTTCAACCCGTATTGCTTATACACATTTTTTATAATTTCACTGCAATTCAAATAATACATACAATGAATACAATTTTAGAAAAGAATTAATGTAGTAACCATCCCTAAACCTACAGTTCTATACCTTTTTTCTTAATTGTTTAAAGGAGAAAAACTTATTCATTATCACCTGATAAAAAGAGAAATAAAAGAGCATTGTAATAAAGACCTCTAGCCCTCGCATACTCTAATAGTGTTAAGGTCAGAAGAGAACAAAATTAAGTCAAGAGAGACCTGAGGAAAGATGAAGCAGAGAGATCTAACCTTAGATTAGATGAACAAAGGGTTAGTAGCCCTCGAGATTGCTACACCCAAATTCACTGTATTTGTACCTGAAGGTCAGTTTTATACTAATAATGTTCTAGTATTTTATAACTTAATTCACTTATATACCATGAAGGAAGAACTCAAATTTTAAAGTTTGGTTCTTTTCTATCATAAATATTGAATTTTATTTCAAACTATTTGTTGACATAATACATATACAATACAAATGATATGTGTGGATCTGTATATCTATTTAATTTAAATGCAGAACACAAGTGTGAATTTGTGTACAGTATAACTGAACTACTACTACAAGTAGGCCTATAATATAGGATCACGCCTTTTTAGCAACCTGGGATTAAAATGAAAAGAAATGCCTCATACGACCTTAAAGGGTAAACTGTATAATTGGTTTATAGTGAATCCTATGTACAGTGTAAATGAATTAAATGGCAGCAACCTCAACACTATTTATTAAATTTATTTATCTTGTGATCTTGTAGGTATGATTTGTAACTGTTTGATTATTTTAATGTTTTATATATGTGCTTATAATGTTTTAAAGGTTATTAAACTATTATTTAATTACATTAGACAAGGTTTGTTACTTGAATAGCATTATTTATAGTTATGGTTTGGTACATTTTAACTTAGTAAAATGGCTATGAATTTAATTATTTATTTACACTGTCATGCACATTTAAAATATTGTTCTTTTAAGAAATAGTTTTATCATATTGTAACAAAATGTTTCTTAATTATATTTAATGACTATATATATTGCTTGTAAAATAAGGACATTCAAACTAATTTATTGACTGAATTGATTATATGTGTGAATGTACGAAAGTGTATTAAGTTACATGCTTTGGATTGTAAAACATTATTTTTTCTTGTTTCCTTTTTTAAACTGCAATATGTTAAGGCAGACTTCTAGTTCTTTTGGCTCTTCTAGTCTTTTGTTTTGTTTGAATTAAGCGAGGGACGTCCCAACCAGGTAATATCTAAGAGAACCTTTTTACTTATCCTAGGTAAACTAATATAAATTTTAACTTGTTTTCTTATAAATATGCTATACAATAGGAAATAGTTTTTGTTTTCTTTTTATTATATTAGCCTACATACAGTGAATAAATTTATTGTTAAATGAAAAATAAAATAATCTGAATTTGTGACTTGTTATTATGCAGACACTAGTGAAGGATATAAAATAATTACAGAAATTTGACTTGAATCAAAATGTTCTATGGCTCGAAAGAAAAAATTGATCGTATCACAAATTTTACGTTTGGTTTTTTACAAAATAAGGATGGTGTTGTAGTTGAGAAGGCAACACACACACACACACACACACACACACACACACACACACACACACACACACACACACACATATATATATATATACATACATACATACACACACATATATATATATATATATATATATATATATACTCTTTTGTTCATTTATTTGGAATTACTTGCAGAAATAGAATATTATTGATATAATTACAAAGATGTGGAAAAATTATTTTGATTACATAATAGGTAAAGCAGAAAGTTATTAATGTCTATTGATGATCACACCCACAAGTTTGATTAGATTTTTAGGCCAGTTTCTTACAAGAAACAATTGTGAACACAATCAATTTCCTGTCTATTGTGTAATTTACATAATCCTTAACTGTTTCTATCTGTCTCCATAAACTTTTGTTTATGTATTAATTTTAGCGAAATTTTCAAAACTCATTTTCCTTACTAACTTTTAAGAATTTTTTTTTTTTAAATATAGGATATGGCTGTATTAAGTATAATTTCTGGGGCAATGGAAATAGGTATAAACTTTAAAATCTCCTTTAAGAATAACATCATTTTTGACAAGCTATTAGTACTTTTAAATACAATACATTTCCAATCTGGATTTCACTTGGATCAAATACATGTAAAATATAAATTATTGGATTTTTTTATTTTATGAAATTAGTTTGAACATTTTATTGTATTTGTTTAAAAAAATGTGTCAAGTAATGGGTCAATTTAAGTAAATTTTCTTCCCCTTGTTAAAGACAAAAACCTCTTGGTCATCATCGCCTTATAAAAAAAAAAAAAAGAAGAAAAGAGAACATAAAATAAAGACCCATGGCCCTCGGGAATACTCGAATAGTGTCAGGGTCAGAAGAAAACGACACTTGTTCGAGGAAGACCTGATTGGCATGATGAAAGAGAGGGATCTAACTTAAGACTGCATCCATTTAAGGTGTACATCCAGCTAGGATCTGACAGGATTGCCATGCTATATTTAGAATAAGTAATTATGCTAACCAAGTATATTTTGGTCACAAGACACAAAAACTAAACTGACCAATTAGAGGGGTTTGTTCCAAAAGGACAAACTAACGAAGTGGATATCAAATCAAATCAAATCAAATCAATTTTATTAGTCCTTTCTTGACAAATATTACATTTGTATAAGACAAGTCATAACACAATGATAACCTACAAGCAGGTATGCAATACGATAAAGTACAATTATTATTGATAACACTAGCAATATAACAAAATTTATAAAATAGCAAATATTATAGTAAAATATACACATACAATTTATTATCTACAAATAATTTTATTTTATTTTATTTAAATTCCAATTTGTTTACGTATGTAGAGCACAATTTATGTGAGATGCATCAGCAGAAAACTATTACCAACAAATTAACAGTATATTCTTCAAAAATACCATTATAAACATTTCAAAAGCATACACAACAAACTATCAAAGTAAGATTAAACCCATAAACAATTAAAAAGCACCATCAATATTAAAACTTTTAAAAATATGACTGTAAACAGTACACAACAAAATAATTAAAATATATCATTGTAAATAACAACAAAACTAGTCTTTTTGTCAATTTTACATTATATTACAATTTTATTAGTCTTTTTGACACTTCCACATTGCACCCAGACAAGTCAACAGAACACTATTACCAAGAAAATGTTCAACATTTTTAACTAATAACTTCATTCAATGCAACATTTAACATTAATAACTAATACATACAATTCAACATTCAATTTCACATACCATCAAAACAAATGCAAAAACCTACCTAGTACCATTTTTATGTACAACATGCATGACAACATCAAAATATTCACACAATACTCAAACCAGCCTGCATGCGCACACAAAGAATTCATCCACCTTATACAAACATTCTTTTATTAGAAAATGTTTTAGAATTTTTTTAAATTTAGCTAAAGGTTCCTCACGAATTAGGCAGGGTAAAGCATTGAAAAGTCTAATACCCTGTTGCATAGCACTATTTTGTGTACAACTATATTTGCATCTATTTATGACTAGGTTGTTACTTGTTCTAGTAGAATAGTTGTGTATAGTATTGTTTCGCAATAAGGTAGGTAGGCTATGCTTAATGTATAACAACACTTGGAGGACATACAAAGAGGGTAGAGACAAGACACCCAGCTTAATAAACAGTGGTTTACATGGAGTTCTACATGGGACACCACTAATTATTCTGATTGCTCTTTTCTGTAAAGTAAATATTTTATTGGCATTGTTTGAGTTTGCCCATAGCAATGTACCATAGGCCATATGACTATGCACATGAGCATGGTAAATAACCAACAAAACATTGGGACTCACATAACCTTTCATAGATCTAAGCAAAAAAAGGCCCCTTGATATACGTGAAGCAACAAGTTCAATATGATCTTGCCATTTTAGTCTGGATTGCAACATAATTCCCAGGAACCTCAAGGAACTCACATTGTGCTGTACATTGCTAAGACATACAGACAAGTCTTGTACCTTGTCATAATTTAACTTTAATTTGTTGGCATTACACCAATCTTGTATTAGGCTAGATTTGACATCAACAAGGTTTTTAGTTAAACTAATGTCTTCCTTTTGGATACATAGACCCAAATCGTCAGCAAATAAAAAACATTGGGTATTCATATCATCCAAGTTAAAAGGCAAATCGTTGATATACAATATAAAAAGAGTCGGCCCCAAGATGGAGCCTTGCGGCACTCCATATTTTACCATCCGCTTTTTAGAGAATGAGCCATTCAAGAAAACAGTCTGCCATCTGTTACTTAGGTAGGAATTCAGAAAATCAACCAAAGTATCATCAAACATATAAAATAATAACTTATCTACTAATATTTCATGAGACACAGTGTCAAAGGCCTTGGACATGTCAAAAGACCTAAAGAAGACACTATTATTAGTTTCCAATCCCTCAAAAATACCAGACAACAGAGCCAAAACTGCTTCAATCGTACTATGGTTTGGCCTAAAACCAAACTGACTGTTGGACAGTAAATTACAGGTTTCAAGATATTTAACAATTTGAGTATGAACTAGCCGTTCCAATACCTTCGACACCGTGGGCACAATTGAGATAGGTCGGTAGTTAGAACATATGGTCTTCTTGCCCTTTTTATGTACAGGTATTACTTTACTTAATTTTAGTTTGTCAGGAAAAATTCCATGTTTTATACATTCATTAAAGAGAAAGGTTAAAACATCACAAATATATACCGAAGCCAACTTCAGCATGGAAGCATTTATGCCAAACACATCAAGACATTTGCTATTACTGAGACTATTAATTGCCATGAATACTCCTTCCACTTTAAATTCACTCAAAGCAAATTTCTGTCTACGACTAACCTTATTAACAATATAATCTCTTAGCCTATGTTCATTAAGATAAAAAACATGATCATTAATGCTAGAAGGGACACTGCTGCTTATTTCATCTACACAATCAACAAAATAGTTATTAAAGTCATTGCCATTTAAACAGTTAGGAACTGGCAGAGATTTACTACTCCTTTTCTGATTAATAAGACTCCAAACAGCCTTGGTTTTGTTTCTAGAGTTTTCAATAAAGCTATTATTATAGTCAAGTTTGGCCTTCCTTATTTCAAACCTATACCTTTTTTTAGTAGCTGAATATTTATATTTAACATAGTCAGAAGAGGTATTCTTCATAAGGTAATACAAGTTATCCAATTCTACCTTCATAGTGGTTAGATTATCATTATACCACCTGTTGTTAGGCTTACTGATTTTACTTGACCCTATCTTTTCTCTCAAAGGAGCTGAGCAATCTAGTGCCCAACAGAACAGATCATGAAAAAGACTAAATTTACCATTTACATCTAGGTTAGGACTATATACATCAGACCAATTTACTGTACTTAAATAATATTTAAAAAACTGAGAACTAGCAGAACTCATAGGCCTAAACAAGATTTTCTGGCTGTGTAATGTGTTTTGCAAGGATTTCTCCATGTCACATGTAAAAATAATACAATTATGGTCTGAAACAGGTGTGTGAGAAACAGACACAGCCCATCTGTCAGAGTGCACTGAGGTAAAAACATTATCTATGCATGATCCCCCGTTGTCGTTATGTACATTAGGACGTGTTACTTCATTGATACAAACACCCAAACCAAAGCTCACTGTGAGACCAATTAGATCCAAAGATGCGTTAGAGGGAGTTAAAAAGTCAATATTCCAATCACCACCCAGAATAATGTCACAGTTTGGCATGTCATGCACGCTCAACAAGACTTCATGCAGTTTATCCATGAAAAGCACCAGGTTGCCGGTAGGTGAACGGTAAAAGGAGATAATTACTGTTTTAGTTTTAGGAATCAAGACAGCTGCTAGCTCAAAGTGAAATTCCTTACATATGTCAGGCAATTTATCTAGAACCACAAATTCTACACTTTCTTTCACAAATATTACTGTGCCACCTCTAGTCCTATTTGATCTGCAAAAATGTGCAGCAGTTTTAAACCCAGGTAGGTATAAAGATGAGAGTTCAGCACTAGTTAGCCAGTGCTCCGAGATACACACAATGTCACTACTGGCTTCATCAGCCAAAAAAACAATGTCCTCTAGCTTGCTTGTGATACCCTGAATGTTCCAAAACAACGTAGTAAGTTTATTTATATTTTTGGGGTTCTGAGAAGCCATTTTTCTAAAAAAGTACCCTTTTTACTAGCTTCAGTTAAGGGAATGCGTACAGATTCATAGGAGCCTTGATTCACCGAAGTGGACCTGCCAGTCCGTAGCCATCTTTCCAATGGAGTCATCTTTGGTACACAATGTTGAAGGTTAATCTCCTTATCACTCTTTGCAGACTCCAGCCACTTTTCAAGAAATGTTTTTTTTTCGCATTTAACAATCTTACTACTTATCAGATCATACAGTCTGTTACTGATCACTGATTTCCCTTTCTCGTTCAAATGACCATTTCGTGAATAATGAAATGGTGAGACTCTGCTATTTACAAAATTTATACAAATCTTTTTAATATCTCTATTACAACTGGAATTAATGTGGTTATGTATAATATTATTTGCACTGTTTATCATGTGTTTTTTAAGTAGACTGCTTGGATAATAATTCGGAATTGTGTTTATTATTAAGTTAGTACGAAAAGTAACAGGTAGAATCTCATCCAATGACTCTTTAATAGTCTGTCCATATTCTTTCCCTGGTATAATATCATTTGCTCCTCCGAAGAAAATCAAAAAGTCTTCAGAGTTAAGATTATTTGCTATTTTTTTCGCTTTTCCTGCCATTAGATACTGTAACAAAACAGATTAACTAATGACCAGATTTCAGATGACCAGAGTTTGGATCCAAAATCAGTACATGGTATTTAAGGTAAATGACACGATCCTAAGTTCAAAGCTTCCCTTGGTTTCTCACTGGTTGTCTCCACTTGTACATGTATAATTTGATAAGATAATTGTATACTCAAAAAAACTGAATCCTCAACCCTCCAGCTCTATCACTTAACACTAGCACCATGCTTGCCCAAGATCCACCAAAACACAGGGAGGTAAAATAGAGTTGTCAATTTTATCTCGGGCTAAATTCAAAGCTGTGGGGTAACGACAGCACTATACTATCCAGTGGATCGACTATATCCATTCTCAATCAGAAATGGAGTCATCAACTTCATTCTGATTTGTTGTATCATAATTTCGATTCAGTTAACTCATCCATACTCTACTGAAGGTAATATGGATCCTTAATCTGTTCTTGGACTCTAGTTCATTCAACAACTCCTTGTTTTTCCGCCAGTTGATTCCGTCTATACTCATGAATTTTTAAATGAAGTACTGAATTTCACTCACCAACACTACAAAATAATATAGCAACTAATCTGATTAATTACTTTACAACGGCTCTATAGTTTCCCATAATTTGACTCCAATAATCATAGGATATTGTATCTACTACTGGATATTAAAATGAAATCCTCAAAATTACCTCTGATACCACTCTACGAAACAAAGTAGCCTACTCTTAAAATGTTAGAACTACAATTTCTCATTGCCCGACTTAGTCCATCATAAATAACTCAATTCATCCTCAATCCCTCTTGGGAAGCAAAAGTAAGTCATAGGCTTCATCTTGGATCCAATCATTATTCAATTCAGCAATCCTCACTGTGAATGAATTCACGCTGACTTCATGGTATCTAACGAGTTGACTCCACCCTTACCCATGGTCAATTCTTGTTTTAAAAATGATAAAGCTATTTTTATTTTTGATTACAATTTAGAACACACACACATACATAAATTATATGTATATATATATATATATATATATATATATATATATATATATATATTGGGAACTTGAAAAGACATTTAGCAGGCCTAGACCCACAATATAGGGCTGTTACACCAACGATTTATTATTATTATTTTAATTTATTTAAAGATTTAATTTGAAGTTTATTATTTACTCAAAATTTAGTTTTTGTGTTAGGCTATAGTTATAAGATAAAATTATTTTTTCCATTTAAGAACTGGAGGCTAAACTTCAAACTTTTATGAACCAAAATTATAACAAATGGACTAAAATATTTACTATTTGTCCATAATATTACTAGGCTAGGTCTTGATATTGAAAAATTTAACAGAGCCTATTCCACCTGATAAAATTTTATAACAAATATATTCACTAGCCCTAAAAGCACAAATTCAATGAAACAATTTTGTAGTCCCACTGCTATATTTACACTACCCTAGTGCCAAGATACAGTGAATAGCTTTAAGTGTAACACTATATCTTTTTTCGCTTGATTAAGGTGGTTTCCAGACCTCATTAGTTTCACACATACTGTATAAAATATGGATGTGCATACACACAAACTACTCTTAGGCATTTTAAAAATCATATTGTATGATCTTGACATGTGCTGTCTAGGAACACACTAAAACTCAGTGGCCGATCCCTCACTCCTTCCTGAATACAATCCAAGACAAAGTTGAGGACACTAAATACATAGATTACTAACCATATTGCTTGGGAGTGAAATAATGATTAAGCAACATTGAGGCCAGGAAGTGCAGTCGTAGAATAAAATATAGTCTGATACTCTGAGATGAACATAAAGGACTAGGTTTAGAAAATTCAAATTTTAACTGAAAAACTCCCAAACTAGTTATTATTACATTAAATTAGACCTAATAATTTGATAACCTGTTAGGTCTAAACTGGCTCGTCTAGATCTAATATTTTTTTTTTTTAACAATAGATTTACAATGAAAAATGAGAAGGTAGAACTATAAGAGTAATTATTTTAAATGAATAATTGTACAATAAGAACTGATTCCTCACCCACAAAATAGACACAATCATGTTAGGAAATACTATAGGTAGATAACTGGATCACTGAAAATGGTGACTGTTATATAAATGCAAATCAGTAATTATTACATTCTTTATTGTGATTCAATTTCACATAAAAGGCATATCTTTCTTGTAAAAGAGAAACAAACTCAAGGCAGTATAGTTGTTCCAGATATATTTAGGCTAGTCAACAGTAAAAATATATCTGCTGTCTAATGTAAACCAAAAATACATTTTGGTAATCTCTTACACATAGGCTAAGTTATATCTCAAGGGATACTCCAGTATGTTTTGAGTGATAAACACATTAGTCGCACTGCACCCCGAAAGTCCAAATTGCAACGTTCAATTACAGATTTCAACCCCCGCCATATTTACTTTGACAAACATTATATATATATATATATATATATATATATATATATATATATATATATATATATATATATAGCCTAATTAGTGAAGCTGTCCTGAATCTAAATTCACAGAATTGGACAACAAGATTTTACAATTACTAACTGCTATTGCTAGACATTCTGTTTATCTATTTTATACAATGAGTCAAACATAACAAAATATTAAAATAATAACAAGTTGATAACAACTGTTAAGCAAAATCATATTGACAATACTGATTGCTAAGGTACAATATTTAGTAGTACTAGGTGACACATACTATTCGTGGTTTTTAATAAAACACATAATTGATTATGATCAATTATAGTTTGTTTAAATACATGCTAACAATAAATACAAATGTAAATCGTCTTAATAGCCTTTTTCTAAAAGTCAAAAGTCGCCTATAAGTACACAGAAGCACATGAGGCTTCTCGCACTATGCAAAATATGTTAATGAATTATGATCTTATAATGTATAGGACCAATTCTATTTTATTTTTGATGAAATATAAAAAACATAAATATGTTGGTTTATAAATAATACCTATGCAGGACCTTGGATAACCAAGCTCTAATAAATATCACTTGGAGATGTATTTGAGCATATTTTAATAGGCCTTTGCCCCAGTCTACGAACTGTAAATAAATTTTTAAAATTTCTGAAACTTAAATTAGTGAGTAAGAAAATTAAGAGACATTAATTGGAAACAGGAAAATTACATGTTATAATAACACGATATAAGACAAATGTGTGTTATGACCAATCAATATTTGTTAACAGCTATCATAAGTCTGTAGGCTACTTTCATCAGTAACAAAAAAACAATAAGTTAGTTTTATATTTAAGCTGATCCAAAATATTTACACCTATTGGATAATAATCCAATAATATAATAAACCTTTTCTTACAACAATCAATACATCATCTAGCTAAGGTACTTTTTGTATTCAAGTTAAAAGTAGTCTTCCTAACAGAAAACATCCTACATGATGCCAACAGTACCTACTCCCTAAACCTACAATTACAAAATTATTGGAGTATTTCATGTTTATGAAATTCAAAAATATAATATTAAATTCTACCACGAGGCCTAAAGTATTCAACATTACCCTAAAAGTGCTGATATTGAAAATTTTATTTATTTTTATACATAAAATAAATAGGCTCTTTAAAACTAAAACAGAGCCTATAAATATTTAATAAAAACCTAACCTAATAAAAATGTGTACATATTATTGTTTAATCTGATTTAAAACTAAAAAAATTTAGCCTAAAACCTAACTCAAATTAAAATTAGTGTTAATAGAATAATTTAAAATAAGATTGACTGTATTGATTCAGTTATGATTAAATATAAGATGCTTAGATATTTAGTTAGGTTCAATTTTCAAAAGGGCTAGAGTTATTCGGTCCTATTAATTTTTAACTTTTATTTAAAAGCAATTTCTAGTCTAATAGTCCGGGGCCTAACCTAAACTAAATGATTTTTTTAAAATTAATACCATTCCTTATGCCCTTATTTTAATAGTACCATTTAAGGATAAATTTTCTTTTATTTGATAATTATTAGCCTGCAGAAGAAAAAATGAAATATAGTTTTCAATATGACCTTAGGCCCTAATACAAATCACATAGGTTGTTACTGCAACAGAGAGCTAATAAATCAATGATAAATTTCTTAGATTAAAGTAGGCCTATATATATAAAGCTATATGTTGACATATTTTAATTAAGCTTGATAACAACAGAGGTGGTTTGTGTTTGAAAAGTGTAAACAACTAATTTGTTTGGATTCACAACAGTATCATGAATGTAAAGCCTAAAGAATATTATGATAGATGTACATCAATAAGAAAAACTCCTAAAGGCAATAAATTAAATTGTTTATAATAAACGACTGTCTGATTTATATAAAACATTGTATTGTAGTTGTTTTGTAGATTTCAAGAATGAAACTGGTTGAGGCCTAATTGATTGTAAAAATTAGGCTAGAGTAAACCATGACCTATGATTTATATAATGGTTAAAGAACCATAGGGATAGCATAACAATGAAAAAACTCTAAATTACAAAACTTCACAGACTATGTTAGGCCCAATTGTCAGTTGAAGAATATACTGCCCTAAGGCTTCACCTACCCTAACCTTCACATTTCTTGGTTAGAGCTCTTGCCATTTTAAGGTTAGTTACTCAGCAAAATACTGTAAGGCCAGTTATTAGTAACAGCTCTTTGTATAACATAGTTCATCAGCAATCGTGAAACGTCAATTAAAAAGAAACTAAATTTCAAATTTTGTTTACAAAAATGTCCCACCTTACCTGATGGTTGAACTTCCAGTCGACGTGCAGACGGCCATCAGCTGCCGAAAGAACCTGCTGATCCGATTAAGACCAGTTTTTCAAGAAGACTTCCATTATATCACTATTTCACAAACATAAACAACACTAATGCACGTTTTGAACTGTCACAAATAAATTATAAGAATTAAATTTGATATAAAATGTTTCACACATGAAATTAATCCACAAAATCCAGTTTACAAACACAGGCTATATTTATCGATAATGTAGTACTAATTTTGTAAATATAGTTTGTGCTGCCATCTATTATTAGTGGTCAATAGTACTACTCAGTAAAGTAGGTATTACAGCAAAGGAACAATTTTGTTTATTATAAAACAAATATAATATATCTATGAATTAAATACAATATTTTGATAATTCTGCACAACTATTAAGTTCATAACTATATTCTTTTTTTTGTATATAACATAGAGTATTACGTTTTTGTTATTAAAAATAAACTTTATTAATAATACTTGTTGAATTTTACTTACAAAACAAATGCTTTCATGATAGTCTGAATTTTGTATGGTTTCGTTGAAGATAAAATTTCGTTTAAGATAAATGGAACACAAGCATTGGAAAAACTTCTTTAATTCATTTATACTCTAAATAAATAAACAAAAAATAAATACTAGAACGCATAAATTATATTTTAAAAATAAATAGAAGAAATGACATCTCTCTGGTCTGGACATATCAAGAACTTCCAACCTTTAAAAAAACTTAACAAATTATATAATTGTGTATAAAATACTATTTTGAAACATCAGATTTATTAATGTGAATTCTTATAAAATTAAATACTGAAACAATAGATTTAAATGTAAGAACAATCAAATTATAGTAATATATAAATAAGGAAATAAAATTAAGCAAACTGTATTTATGTAATTATAGTTGAGTTAACTCATATATAGCAACAAGCAATCATAGTCTCAAATTAATAAAGAAGTATAATGTTTAAGGAGCAAAGACTGGGTCACATTATTTTATGTTTAGAAAGTAAGATCTAATTATTTATATAGGTAAATAAATGGTACAAAATTTACTTCACAAATAGTAATCAATCACGTCGTTTTAAACATCTTTAATCCTGAGTCAAATACCTTAGAAAAAAAGATATATAATATATTGATAAAGTTAATTAAGTGTTCTTAACTTAAATGATTGTTTCACTAAAATGCGTCTCTGTGCAAATAAATTATTTATTGGACATTTTATTCTTATTATTTGAAGATTTATTTATATTGCTAGCATTTATGAAGGGCATTAAGTTAAATTATTTTGTAAGAAAGAGTCATTAAAAAGTTTGCAGAGAGGCTGAATCTTTATAGTGCCACTTTTTTCACATAAATATTTACACAACTTAAATAAAGGAATTAAATTTTTTGTTAAACTATATAGAATAGATTTTTAATTTTATTGTATGTGAATCAGTGTTTTAAATGTTAACCAATGAGCGCGTTGTTTGTTTAGGAGATACCAATCCTGCGAAATAAAAAATAAAACCAAAGAGAATTTTTTAAACAGTTGGAAGTATTTTTGATATTTTCTTGTACACAATGTCATAGCCGTGATAGATAGTTTGTTTCACGAATCATTCGTAATATTGTTGTGAATGGTTCAACCCCTCCATACTATTCTCCCACGTGATTTAAAAAAAGTGATTGATTGTTCAAAAGTAAATATTTTATATTAGTCTTGTGCTAACCTTAGGTTTTAAATTTAAGTAATTTATATTAAGTACTGTAACATTAATTTAATAATTTTTAGCATCAATCTTAGGGTAACAATGGTATAAATATGAATTATTTACCCACATTATATCGGTTTGAAAAGGATAAACAGTAAATTCTTTAAATTGTACAAGCAAAACCGATGGAAATGCTTTCCAAAATGTTTCACGAGTCTCCACAGCCTCCTACCTTTGTGTTGGAAGTTGAATTATTACTATATTCCTAACCTCAAACTCTATGCTATATGAACAAATCTAAAGAAATGTTGTAAAGTGTGTTCCTAACTGCAGAAAAGCTCAACTACATTAAACTTTTGAAAGCTTTTATAAAACTTCACTTTGTATATAGTATACTGACTGACTACTTACTATACAATGAGATAAAATGGCTGAAATTTTAGCTTTACATTCTGTTTCTCAATTAATGATAGATAACCAACATTTCCTAAGATTAGGACAGAAAGTATGTGATAAAAGTCACAAATATATAAATGGTTGACCAAAATTTCCCTAGGTACTCATGGGATTTTTATGGTGAAAAACATAGAAACCGAAAAACTTAGCGAGACTGAAGAACCATCAGACGAGGTCCAACGTGAGATCTTAGCTGAGGGCTTCAACTCTTGCACTACTACAACAGTCCATCAGTGACAACAGTTCGCAAATTCTTCAGGAGATCGACCAGGTTAGCCAGCAATTGGTCGGCATGGCAGTCAAAGATAAGAAGAGAACAAAATTGATGGGCAAGAAGGCACTTTAAAGCCAAGCTTGCAGCTAGAGTCCTTTTATCCCAGGAAGTGGAATAATTCCAGGTACAGGACTGGGCCTTGCACCAGCTCTGTGGGGAAAAACTGTCTGGTCTTTAAAAGCTGGTTCCTCCTCTGACCAGTCCAAAGGTAAAGAAGGTAAGAAGAAAAGAGTAAGTGATGAATCCTTTATCCCCACTTGAACCACCAGTCAAAAGACAAGGCTGCAGAAGGTAAGACAGGTGGGAGATCATACCTCCACAAGGTCTCAAACATTCAGTGAAACTTTGTCATCAATAAAAATAACAGGGTCCCAAGGAACTATCACGGTCACAAGTTGATTGAGGACCAGAAATTTTAATCTGCAATTGAGGATCGTGGGGGCATTTCAAAAGCTCGCTGATGGTGCATTTCCTAGGTTTTCAAATTGTTAAATGGAGAGGTGCTAGTTTGTCATAGCCAGCTCCAATGAATAGCTGATAAGCTCAGTGGTGAGCTTGGAGCTGGATGGAATGGAGGGCTGGCAACAGGGCGGAGGTCTTGAGGGCAATGAAGGTGATCTATAACAATCTAGTCAACACTCGAGCCTGGGCCCTAAAGCCTTAGTCAGCATACTCAATGGGCAAAATCCAGCTCTAAAGGTGACCGGTTGGAAGGTTTTGTTAGCAAAGGAACATCAGAAAGGGCTTATTATGGTCTTTCTAGTAGATGACTCGATTCTTGAAACCATCAGAGCTTCCGGACATAGAGTTCATATTGGTTTATGGATGTTGCCTGTGATCACTCCTGGTACAAAGGACAGTGGGAAATCAGGAGATGGTTAGAGTAATACAGATAAACCTACAGCACAGTAAGATTGCCTCAGCAGCCTTCTGTCAACACTTTAAAAAGAATAGCATCGACATAGCTCTCGTGCAGAAGCCAAGGATATACCGAGGTCGAGTAGCCGGAATTGGAGATGCAAAAGGTAAGTATATTTATTGTAATTCCCTGCCTAATGTTAGAACTTGAATAATAGTAGTACATAGTTTGCCGTTAATGAATTTTCTTCCAGAGACATAGTGAATGTTCAGGTCAGCTTCCAGTGTAGGGGTGAGAAACAATGCACTCTAATGAGCTCTATCTACATCCCTTATAATGCCAAGATGTTACCACATTCAAGGTTACTGGAACAGATTGTACAGTATAGTGTAGTTGGGGCCAGATAGCTACCTCAACTCACACCATCATGCAGGCTAGGGGAGCAGTGATAACAACCTTAGAAGTGAGTCGTTACTTTGCTTTCATAGGTGTATTAATGTATATGTATTAAATGTTGCTAACAGTCCTAATTTTAGGAACACAGTTAAAGAGGAGTTTATCGATGTTACAATATGTTCCAAGAGCATGGTAACACTGGTGAAAGGGTGGCAGGTCTCAGAGGAACCCTCAGTTTCAGATATAGGTATATCGAATTTCAACTGGATACAAAAGTAAGTCAAGAGTCCTTTAGGAACTCACGAAGGACTATATGGTCACAATATAAAGATGACTTCGCCAACAGGCTTTAGTCACTAAATAAGGTCAAAAAATTTACAGATCTAAATAATGTGGCATTACAGATTGGAGACAGTATTATAGCTGGCTATAAAAATAATTGCCCGGTTAGCACAAAAAAGGGGAAGAAGGGAAAAATGGTGGCACAACAATCTTGAGCATCTGAGAAGGCAGAGTCTAAGTCTTTTCAATAAAGTAAGATGCAGACAGAAGAGAAGGGCATATCATTTAGCTTTTACCGATATGGCAAAGCAATTAGAAAGGCTAAGCAAGAATCTTGGAGGGCATTCACTCAAGAGGTGGAAAGCTTTGAGAATTCTGCAAGGCTATAACGGTTCTTGGCCACCAGATCTCTGAATCCCATGGGTACTTTAATGAAGCCTACAGGAGAATATACAACTACAATGAAGGAAACGTTGGGTCTTCTCTTAGAAACTCACTTTTCCAATTTTATGGTGCATATTGATCTCGATGGAGGGACCGGACAATCGAGAATAGCCTTATACCCATTGATACAGTTTCAAACATTAAATGGGTGATACAGATTCAGCCCTTTTAAATCATCTGGAGGAGACGACATCTTTCCTGTCTTTAAGGCCAGTATAGCATATGAGTATATTACCTAGGGCCTGGAGAATCAGCAGGGTGGTTTTTATTCCAAAGCGTGGTCGTCCAGATCATACTCATCCCAAATCTTTCAGGTCAATAAGTGTTACCTAGTTTATGCTGAAAATTTTGGAGAGACTAGTTGGTAGATATAAAAGGAAGTCAGGAAATCCACTCCATAAAACTAACATGGTTATCAACCTGGGAAATCCTGCGAATCCGCCCTACATCAGTTAGTCGGTAGGATTGAGGACGCTTTAGCGAGGAAGGTGACAGCAATGTGCGCCTTCTTAGACATTAAAGGTGACTTGGTAACGTCTCATTTGACGCAATTATAAGGGCAGCGCAAGGTGATGGAGTTGATCATACTATCTGTAGATCGATGGATTCTATGCATCGCAGTAGACAGATACAGTCTGTGGGCGCTGATTGTGGATGGCCTCCTTAGATATCTTAATGGGTCAGGGGCATATGCACATGGTTACGCAGATGAGATAGTCATCATGGTATAAAGCAAGTTTCCTAGTTAATTTGAGGAGCTGCTTAACTACTATCTGGGACTCATCGGTGACTTGTCGGAAGGGGGGACTTTGAGGTAATTCCTCCAAGACGGTCATTGTTCTGTTTATTACGAAGAAGGAAACGGGTGGTGGTAAGATATGGCTTGAGGGAACTAGATTGGGCATTTCACAATCGGTGAAATATCTGGGAGTAATCCTGAATATGAAACTGACAAGGAATGCCCATCTAGACCACGCCATATTATAGCTAAACTCGTCTTGAGAAAGTGGTGACGAGATGACTTATAGTATATGAATAGGGATTGAAACCGAAGGTATCCTTCATATACCATATCCAAATTGGTATGGCATGCTTCCATTCAGGGCATTGGGTGATCGAGGGAAATGAGAAGGCAGATCTGTTGGCAAAAAAAAATGAGCCGCTGGCTGCCTTGTGGGACCAGAACCCGCTTGTTGGATTAGTCATTCAAAAGCAAGATGAGTGGTAAGAAAATGGGCCAAAGAAGAGCATATCAAATGTTGGAGGCATTTTCCTGGCCAGATTTGGTAAACGTTTTCTCTCGGGATCCGATCCTGCTCTTACAAAAGTGCTGGTTCAGTATGACAGGAAGTCCCTGAAATTACCATGGTCGTTGCCATTATTAATGGACATGGCCATATCAGGAGTCACTTAAATAAGTTGGAACAACTATAAGTTTCACCTAATACCCCAGTACAGATTTGTTTGATTGTGAGGACCTGGAACCCAAAAGAAAGAGCATCTTTGGATCCCAACAACCAGGCATAAATTTTGACAAGAACACATTGCATAAGATCCTGTAGCTTGTTAGAAGCACTGGGGTCAGTGTTAAGTGAACACAATAGGCTCATAGCCCAAGTGCTGTAGGCCAGATAGAGCTTCAGCAATATGTCCCCAGGAAGAAAAAAATCCAAAACCCAGAAAGATTCTTATCAATTGACTTTAATTTGGTTAAGAAGTTTTATTGTTCTGATGAAATAAGCAGGCCAATGCCTGGGGGATGGAGGGGGGGGGGAATGTGTGGTGATAAGAGTCAGTGGAGACAAAATCTAGGTACAACAGAGATTTATGAAATCTCAAAGAAATTCATGCACACCTAAAAAATAACTAACCAGGGGTCCGCATTTAGTTTTTAAAGTTTGATGAGCTACACCCCAAATTGTATTTTAATTGAAGATAGTGGTATACATAGTGTTTATGTATATACAACACACCAAAACATCAATTAGATGTTTGACAAGCAAATTTGGTAAAAAAAACCAGTACTTTTCTGATGGAGCAGAAGTATAATATAAAAATAGAAAGAACTTCATTAACCTGTGCCATCATGAAGAAGATTTCCAAACTGCAGCTAGCTGAGTGGCATTTTTAGCCATGATAAAGGAACTAGTGATTGTGTTGATGGTACAGTTAAGCGACTGGCTGTTCAAGCAAATATACAATGCCTGTACAATAAACAAACTATGGCACCTGTATGTATTTGCCGAAGATAAACGTGTAATTTCAAATATGCCACTATCGAAGACTATGTAAATGAAAAATGATTATGTGATTCTATATTAAGAAATGCTGTCTAATTGTGGGACAGACACAATTACTCAGATTCTAGTCAAAGCAAAACTGAGTCGGTGACAACAGTTGATAATGACCGCAACACCACTTGCTAACATCAATGGTTATATTCTTTGTTAATATGATGAGACACTGGCGGACAAATCAGGTTACACTTAAAATTAGCTTCTTACATCCATTTAGATTGTCTACTTCCATATGTACCATATCACATTACTTAATCATGCAGACATTCTTACCATAAATAGCAAAATATTAATGGCCACCTGGAACCCTTAAACAGCGGCAGGGCGAACCTATACACTGCCCCGTGTGGAAATGGTGATCTGTAACAACTAATCAATGACTAGAAGAATAAAATAAAGCAGTGCCATGTTATACATAAAATTATTATTGAGTTTTCCGATTTTTTTCATCCCAAATTGAAACATTCAGGATATGTAAAGGAAAGGTTGGTCTTTGATATATATTATATTTTGAGATATTTAAAAAATATAGTTAGGCCTATTCAAAATGTGCAAAATATATAATTTTTACTAAACGTTGTATTATTATATAAAAGCCTTGGGAATAGCTTTTAAATGAACCCAATTTTATAACTCGAACTTAATTAAAACTCAAGTTGTGATAAATCAAAATTCATCTGCAAGTGAAAAATTTTGAGTAGCAGTTACTTGGTTAAAAATTATGCTGTGTTAGTATTTATCAACACTACGTGTAAAATTAATTTCAGTTTTAAATCTATGAGGGATTTGTTTGAAGAATTGCTGTTCGATTACTGTAATGTGAATTTACTATCTATAATAAATTTAATATAAACAGCTTATTGGAATATTAACTTATGAATATTACTAATTTTCACCTTGTATCATGATAAGGCACTGTGTAGAACAATGGTATGTTTCAATTGGAAATCATTACTATTTTAAAACGGCCAGTTAAAAAGTATGTCAAGTATTATAATTTTTGTAATTGTAAATATCAAATATTATAAAGCAAACAATATAAGTATTGTGCTAATCAGATATATATAAAATTTGGATTTATCTGAATAAAAAATTAACTTTGCTCCCAAGAGTAAGATCAAAATACTCTAACATCTCTTAACACACAGAGTGCGGCTAGGTCGCCGGCGGGGCAGTAAACTTCACTCTGTTACCAGCCCAACTGTAGCTCCGCAACCCCGAGGGTAGGTATGATCAGCGGCATAGCGCATTCAATGTGTTAAATAGCAATATACTGATAATCTTAAACAAAACAGATCTTGTCATACAACAAACTAACAACCAACAATGATAATCAAAGTTATTCATATGTTCTGCTCGAGAAAACAATAGTAATAATTTTACCTCTATAAATACTTAATAGTTTATGTAGTTAAATAGGGAAACCATCATAGTGAATAGCTAATATTTTCACTCTCATTTTTGACATCTGTTGTACACAATGACAATTCTACATCAATTTTTAGTTTCATTTCCTGTTATTAAACTAACAGTACCTTCTCGGTGAACTATGAAAAAGTGTGAGTTTCCTTTCAGAAGTAAACATGTGAATTTAGAAGTTCTCTTAAAGAATTCGATAGTTTTAATGATGCAATGTTTACAGCTTCTTAATAGTATAACAGTAGCAATAAACCAATATGAAGGATATTTTTCTCATAAGTTTTTTATTTGTTTAATTTTTAAAATCTATACAAAACATTCCTATTTTGTTTTTAGTACAAATAAAATTAAATAATTCTGACAAAGTGGCTAGAAATAATTGTCTAGAATCTTTCCCAAAAATCTCAATGCTTTAACTTGCCAGTTTTTTTATAAAATGAAACTAAAGTGAAAACAATTAGACTTGCTGAAGATAGACAATTAGAAACTGTATAAAGTTAAAAACAAAGTGTTTAAAAAAATACCTGATTTTAAAATATTATATTTATTATTGCAAGCACTAAGTTCCATACCACAAGTTAGGTACAATAACACAATACAAATAAACTTTTGACAAAAATTTAGGGTTATTTTTAATTCATGAAGGGATGAAATTCTTTTTTTTTTAAAATTTTTAAAGGAGACACAACAACGTTGGGGTTTCGTGACTTCGATTTTCGGAATCAGTGACCCAAAAAACGTATAATGATATTCGTGAGCTGAACTGAACAATGTCACGCCGCATTTTGAATAAGATCATAAAGTTTTAAAATAAAAGTGGTTGATGTGTCCACTATCAGCAGCACAAACATCAAGACGATAGCTAAATTCATCGCACACTTTTAGCAAGGTAACATCTTTGATTGTAGACTTGCTGCTCATATCCTGTTTTTGTTTACGTATATGTCGCACTCTAAAGGTGGAACAAAAACACATACCTTCTAGTATACCCACCAGAAACATGGGTTATGTCTGGAAATCTGGAAGCCAGGAGTGTAGGACAGTGTCAAAGGGTCCTGTGTACCCTATTCAGTGTTTAGGAGGAAGTGGGTCAATGAGAAATTTTTGTATGTTGTACCAGTGTGGTGGGGCTCTGTTCTGTTGGAATATGAAATCATCAAACTCCTCACAAAGTTATGGAAAAAGACAGGTCTGGAGTGTTTCATAATAAGCTCATTCCCGTCACTGTTTTTCTCAAAAACGAATGGACCATAAAACTGTGTATAAAAAATTTTACAAAAAAGTTTAAGTTTAGTGATCATTGTTCATGCTCTATGATTCTGGGGCCCTCATTTGAACACGTTATGATGGTTACATGAAATGTAGCTATATCACTAAAAATCCACTGTGGTTAAAATCTGTCTGTCATGTCCTCTACTCTAAGAGATCATTGCTAAATTTCATGTGTTTCCTATCATCACCAACATGAAGACAATTAGTATGACTTCCGCCAGTTGTAATTAGTAGGGTTTATAAACCAAATGTGCCCTGTGTTTGTAAGCTGACAAAGGAATTCGCCATTATCTCGTTAACTTGAAAGTTATACAGTGTGTTCGAGGTGTGGTGTAACCTTTCGGAGTATGTGTGTTTTGTGTAATATTTATATGTAAATTGTAAGGTATGTAATTTGTTTTAAAGTGTGACGATTTTTTTAGAGCGATATAATATTAAGGATCTGATGATAAAGTTACAGCTCCGAAACATCTTATCCTTTTAATACGATTAAGAAGTCACGGATATATATGCAAGTAATATTCAATTATTTAGTAATTATATGTGACTTGGATACCACAAACATGCAAAACAATATCTTGTTTCTACAGTCACAAAGAAAATTTGTTTGCAGTAATGAAAGTGTGAAACAAATATTGTTCATTACTCTGGATTAGGTTATGAAAGGATTAAATAAAAGATTATAAAGCTATTTTATATATTTACACAAAACTCAATTGCATTTTATGTACATTAAAAAAATCACTTATATCATCTACAATCACTTTTATGTAGTTTTCTAAATTCAGGTAGAGTAACAAAAACTCCAGATAATTACAGCATATTTTTATCATCTCCGAAAATTTATTTTATATGCTCCTATATAAATATATAATATCTCATCTATATATAGAATATATCATATCTGTTGGAACTACAATCACACTAAATTAAAAATAAAAAAAAGTTAAAATATATAATTATAAAAATGCCCAAGATAAATTTAAAAACAAATTGATAACAAAATTATCAGCAATGATTTTACAAAAAACGCTCTAAGTGTTGATGTCAATGACTAAGAGAGTATTATAGATATGGTTTAAATGGATGTTTACCAACATTTGTGTATATACAAAGTAATACACAACATTTCGAGAGTATAAATATACACCCATTATCAAGTAATAAACTTAGAATATGAAAACAACAACAAAACAAAAACACACATAAAAAGCATTAGGCTTAGGTTCCATCTAAGATGACTAGTTTTAGCTTTTCAACGTGACTCTAAGCTACTGTGCTATGTTGGTGTTTTTCACTTGATAGCAGTGATTTATTCTCTTTGAAATGTTGTGTGTTAAGTTTTATTATACACTAATGATGCCAAACATCTGTATTAACGGCAACAGGATACTATTAAAAAAAAATCATGATTTTGAAAAAACCCAAACACAGATTGAAAATTAATTTAGCCATCATTTAAACAGTTATTGCAATTTTACCACATTTCCCAATTCTGTGTTTGAATTTCTGCAATGCCTCCTCGTCCAAATAGAAAAAAATCAACAATTTAGTGTAATTTTTTTAAATATTAGAGATGGTAATATAATAGGATTAAAAAAAAAAATCGTTACAAGAAATGTCATGGGTCGTAATTTAGAAACTACTAAAAATGTATTAAAAAATCCTTCGAAACATGATGACAAAGTTTTTTACAACCAAAAGTACAGCATTTAAATGTAAATCAAATAAACTAACAATAAAACATTAATTAAAATAAAGAAATAATTAAACAGTATTTTTGGTAGGCAAAACAGTAACAATATCAAAGAAGAAAGATACTTTTTACAATTAAAAATAACCTACTGTTAATGCTCAAGAATTCTGTATATTAAAACAAAACATCAGGTTTGGTGTTTCAGCTGTAAAAATTCAATTTTGTTAAATTGGTTGCTAGAGTGTCACATACTATACAGAATAAAACTAATTTGAAACAATATGATCGGTCAAACAATAAATTAGAAACAAACCATTATATGATTAAACCGTACTATATTTTATGTAGTTAAAAAATAAAGTCTTAAAAACAAAAATATGACAAACATGTTAAAAATACACTAATTGGTAACAACAATAATAAAATATATCTTCACTATATAAGTGCCCAAATTTTGAGATCTTATCTATTTACATTATTAACAAAAATATTATTTTCCAAAATCTAGTTTCATTCCAAATTTTATGTTTTATTATTTAACAAATATAATCTATATATCAAAATATTAAAAAATACATTAAAAATTTGTACACAGTGTATTTTTAAAAGATTGTAAAAATCAACATTCATTATTAAATAAATGTATTAAAAGTATATAAAGTTTATTTAGTAACATTTCATTCTATGAATGCCCAAGAGTTACAAATTATATACATTTATATATAGGAAAGCTTTTAGTATAAAATAATAAAGGAACAGTTTGCACTATTTTGCTAAATTCATAGCAAAATAAATAGGTCAGTTATTGGTAATCAAGGGAAAACTCTTAAGGTTTCTGTAAGTACGTAATCTGTGATTTTCACCAACCGGATCGATCTCCATCAGCAATTAATCAAAACATCATAATTTAATAAAAATCTCTGAAACTTGTAACAAGTTTAAACAAATTAGAAACTTGGGGATTCTCACACTACCATCTAAATATATCTATCAAATAATTTATTATTTAAAATTTAAATGCACATCACTTCTTAAAAAATATTTATGCTATATAACTACATCAGACATGTAAGCCACCTATGGCTTTGGGGTGAGATAGATTTGATATCTAAAAAAAACTGCCTTTTTAATTAGAAGTTACATTATTAATAGACTCCTACCATAAAATTATTCAAGACCAGAAAGCCCTTAGACGAGTCTTCGACAACTCTTAGCTGGTAATAATTTCCTTAACCACAATTGGTGATTCAGGATGTGTTTATCTATGTTCCTCTTGTAAATACAATAATAATAATAACTTAAAAATATACAAAATGTGTGGCAATTCATAATTCATAATTAATCGAAAAAGGAAACACTAATTTCCACAATAAGCTACATATTAAAAAGTTGTAGATTTGAGTTTAATAGGGCACATAGTCTATTACGTTTAGATTTTGTATGGATAGGAGACACAGGGTTACCTTGGAAAGTATTACCTAATAGTAGACAATAAGAAAAACGCACAATAAAACACTAAAGTTCTGAAATATTTTGTAAATACTGTTCACTTTCTCTATCAGTGAGGAGTATAAAAGGCATTAACAAGTTAACACTTCAATGAATATGCTTTGTTACTTGTATATAAATAATCAGTTGTCAAGGTAACACTTGAAGAGGCGTCATGTTGTTGGTGTGTGCTTATCGGAGAAATTAGTGGTTTTTTTTTTTTTACTGTTAGTGGTAATAATGTTGAACCATTCATTAACTTAATTTTATTAATATAATATGTATGAAGTGTGGTTATAAAATAACCAGACTAATTATTTTGTTGTTATCTATGATCTTGACAACAGCGATCAGAGTGCTGTCTCCTGCGTCTAATGTTAAATTTCCTAGCAGGTGCAACTAACAGTATGACAGTAACCTTTGTGCGAAGCGACTGCACTATCTAAGCTTTGTCACTAGGATGTTAAGCATAAACGTGGAACATGTCAATCATGGTGATTAGTGTTGACCTCTAATTCAGATTTTAGATTGGTTTTAAAACATTAAAGGGGGAAGGGAAGTGATTGGGAAAGATCCGTGTCCCGGCCGATCTCGCATATTAAAAAGAGACACTAACACTGAAAAAATCGGCAAAATTATTTGAAAAAATATAACCGGTTGCTGAATTTAGTTAAAATTAATAAAGAAACTGACAGATTTCACACCCAAATTTTAACACGAAAATGTGCTAGAAGATGATGTCGAGACTCCTCGTTCTGAACAAAAGAAAACTCGAATGACCAATTGTTTTGTGAAGCACAGAATCCCCTTGTTGAACATTCATCATACTCATGTAGCCTGTGACTTATTGTTTTGTTTCCAAATATTAAATCTGCATTAAAAAGAACCCATCTTGAGGTTGTAAATTCAATGAAGGAAACACTTACACAGCTGATGAAGGATCTATTAGAAGATGACTTACTTTCGAGAATGGTTCACATGGTGTGGTGAAGCATTCTATTAGAGGAGTATACTGAAGGTGATAAGGTTTCCATTATGTAATTTGTTGATTTTTTAAATTTTTTTAATCAGTCTGGTTATTTTATAAACACATCTCATGATATATATGGAATTTTTAATTAGTTGAACTTTAAGCATTTGTTGGATGTAAAGTATCAATAATGTATTTAATGTTATCTGCCACTGTAAAAATAATTAATAGATTGTGGAACATTACCAAGGAATTTTGTGATGCTATTGTTTATTGCAATGTTACACATGTATTGCCATTTTAATTAACTTTGTTTTTTGATTTTAAATGCAATGAGTAGAATTTAGCAAGATATCCAATAATTATTGCTTACAGCTATCCATAATGTAATTAACTCACCAGATATCCTAATTTTATACTGATCACATGTAAAGTTTTTAAGCTAAGTTGTTTAATATATTATTTGTTATAGCTTATTAGACTTAAGAGAATGTGCTTAAGAAAATTTAAATTATATTTGTTAATACTGTTCTATTTTCAACCCTAGTGTGATATTCCTAGCCAATATAAATTACGAATAACCTATAAATGCTGAACATGTTAATGGACAAATGTACACGTATTGGCTGAGCAAAAGATTGACTATCTTAAACAACAATTCTATGATTACAGATTTTGAGATTTCCAAAAATTATCATGTAACTGAGAAAAACTTCTATTAGTATATTAATTACGTATGAAACCTAAGAAGAAGCATGGTACTACAATATAAATTATGCATTACAATTTAAAGTTATCGGCTACATTTCTGAGGAATATATTTGAAAATATATATATATATATTTTTTACATTAATAAAATTTTAGTTCTAGGTCAGTTGAATCAGCTATTCAAGAATCTGTGACTTAATAGCTAGAGTTTTGTTAGTACAAAATCTGGACCATGTTAGAAATTTTTCACAACGTATTTAATTTATTGTCATTTATTTGAAATAGATCTACATTATTTTACATATAAAGCTCTACGTAATCAGTAAAAATAAAGGACACTAGAGAGAGTAATAAAAGAAAGAAGGCCACGAACAAGATGGAAGGTCGAAGTTCAGGAAATTTATGCTGACTGGTGGAAATGGAACATGTGTGGAGAGATTGATGGGGAATGGAAGAGATTGTGTCAGACAACCCGCTGAGGCAGAAACATTTAAAGATGATCATCATGAATTAGTACAAAAAGTTTAAAATTGTGTACTTCTCAGCATTCAATTTAATTTCTCCTCTCCAGTCAACTTCATATGTTAAATTAACTGTACCAAACAATCAAGTGATTCTGTTACGAATAAAGTTCAACAAAACTACAGTAACTTTTTAGATTATTTCAATACTTTAACTTAATGTAAAAGTGAAGTCAAAAGTAAAGTGACATTTCTGAATCAGAAACTTTACTATCTATAAATATTTTCCACATAAAGTCATTAGACAACATACTTAATGTAATGTTTGAGCAAACTTCTTATCCATATTATAAAACTTGCGATTGTTTCAAAATAGGTTTCAGTATGTTAAATGATCTTTCAATATAATAAATATTCTAACATAATATTGTGATGACAAAATAGGGTCGATCACTAACTTCGGATCTTATTCCCCCGAGAGCACAAAAAATAATTATCAGTTTAAATATTATATATTAGTGAAGCTTTACAGTGGGGTTCTACATTGGGAAAAAAAAAAAAAAAAAAATGAAAAACCAGGGCAATAAGACATTTTTATATTATGGAAAACATTTTTTGTGTTCATCATTCCATTTATTTATTCTCCAAGTGAATTTATTTATCATTTGTAATTTATTATAAGAGGAAGAAATGATTTTTTTTTTTTTAAAGTTGAATGATTTGTTTAGATTATTAAGTAAGAACTATCAATTAATTAGGCCAACGACATATGAACAATACAATCAATGGACACTGATCTTCCATCAAAACCTATAGACATGAATCTGATTGTCAGATGAACAATTTTACATAGTACACACACTGAGTTATTTGTATTGACACCTGCTATCCACGAGTGTTTCAAAATTAGTAATATTTTGTTTCTATTTTCAAATTATATTAAATTTAAGTTTACATAAAAATTATCTTTAAATATTTGACTCGGAATTTTGATGTTTGTCAATTTGAGCCTCCGTTTTGATTCTAAACCCTCCATAATTTACGAACATTAAACAAAAGTTGAGTTCATACAGCAATCCGCCGTATTTTGTGAGTTAAATATGTTACAATCAAACGCCGAAACCGGACAATGAATGAAATTTTTACTCACACCGCGAGGTGGACATTGCATTTTACCGACTTCGCGAAGTGAGCATTTTATTCGATCATTGGCCGATGCAAAATACTCAGTTCGCGTAGTGAGAAAAGATAAGTACTCTATTGCCGAAGTGAACCGAAGTAAAGACGTTCTTCGGAGATTGAGCAAAACCATAATACCTACTTCGCGATGTGGGCAATCACTTTTACCCTCGTCGCGTAGTGTGTATTTTCACTTTGCGCAAACGCCGAATAGCATTTTTTTCTGAGAAGACGTGCAGGTCGAGACATGTTACCCCCACCATCCACTGCTAGTGCGCTGTGGTGATACACTACACTGATCAGTGCTGAAGTGATCAGTGTTACTGCTATTACGTTTCTACGTTGTGATACACAATTAATTTAGTTTTTTTCTTTGTTCAGAGCTGAAGTGCTGTGTGTTGACTTATTTATAAGTGCAGTTGCATTTTGTGTCATGTTAGAAATGCAGGAATTATTTTACACCAAGCTGGAAGAGCTAATTTCGAAGAAAGATGGCCACAAAAATTGAAATTTTATATTTGAGAACCAAATCTATGATACAATTCATACAGCACATGTACGAGTTGGCTATAAAAAAGAGAAAGCAATGGAAGCCGAGCTAAAAAAGAAATTTTGTAACATTACCAGGGAGGTAATAAAAACGTACTTAGATCTGTGCGAAGCTTGTGCACTTAATAAAAAGTCGAAAAGTAAAGGGCTAGTGGTTAAACCCATCATCATGACAGCATTGAATTTGTGATGCCAGATAAGATATTTGGTTTTAATAAAATCGGCCACTCCGTTTCAAAATGGCGGCCATTTTGTTTTCCAAACTGCTAAGTAAGCCTAAATATTTTGTATAGTAATAAATATTTTAGGTAGATCTAATTGACATGCAATCAGAGCCTGACGAGGAATACAAGTTTATCCTTAATTATTATCAAGACCATCTCACCAAGTTTGTTGTTCTGCGTCCCTTGAAAACTAAAACAGCTGACGAAGTTTCTGACGTTCTTTTCGATATATTTTGCTTATTTGGGGCTCCATACATCTTGCACAGTGACAATGGACGAGAATTTTGTAACAAGGTGAGTGTAAAAATCAAATTGTTATAGACCTAATAAAACTCAAATTAATTACGCATTTTTGCATTGACTACTAGAAAAATTATATTGAATGCTATATATATATACCCGGGGGGTACGTTTCATGCTCCTAATATCGTTTGTGTTACGGAAAGCGTTGCTTTCAGTTTTGTGAGTCATATTTTGCGATTTTCAAGATTAAATTTTGAAAACTTTTTGTTGCATCTTGTTTAGCCGCAGCTTGTTTTAATAATTTGTGTGGTTTTCAGGTAATTGAGAAACTAGCCAGTAAATGGAGTGCCATAAAACTAGTACATGGAAAACCAAGACTCACAGAGTCAGGGGTCTGTCGAACGGGCCAATCAAGATGTTCGAGACAGTCTTGTGGCTTGGATGGCTGACAACAACACTTCAGGCTGGGCAAACAGTCTCAGTACTGTACAAAATACAAAGAACAACAGCTATCACAGTGGGATTAAGAGAACCCCGTATGAAGCCATGTTAGGCTCACCTCAGAAAAATGGGTTGTTAGATTCCCCATTGACAGCTGACGTCTTAAAAATAATAACAACTGAAGAACAACTTGAAGGAGAGCTCTCAAAGCTTGAAAGAAGTTTAAATGAACTAGACAACGGAGAAAAAAATACTGAGGATGAATCTGCTGCGGAAATAGTGCCAAGGGCTGTAGACAACAACGAACATGTGGAAACAGAACCAATGTCCAGTGATACCATCACACTCTGTGACAAAGGAAATATCTGTATTGAATGTGGTCAACACATTCATGATGAAGCTTCAAATGAAGAAAACCTAAACTTATCCCTGTGCACTCTATGTTCTAGAAAATCAGCCATAGAAGCAACAAGGGAAAACTCTATGAACTGCCTTAAAAAGTCAGGCAGCCAAAATGTTGAAGAACACTGAAAGAAAACTAACCCCAGTTTCAGTCGGAGATAATGTATTGTTTAATATTCCTGATGTTGACCGGGGACGACTAGCTCCTAGAAATGTAATGACAGTAGTCATAAATAAGAGTGATGACCTCTTTACCCTTGGTACGAGGCACGGAGTTCTAGACAAAGAGTTTTCTAGAAACCAGTTCCAGGTTGCTCCTAGTAAATTTATTAATACTATCGATGTACCGGATGAACAACTGAACGTCCGTAAAGAAGCAATGATGTCATCCAGGTCCAAACAAGGTTTCACTAGATGTGGTGCAAGAAGAATTGTTCTGACAAATCTTGCAAATGTGTAAAATCACAATTAAAGTGTAATTCCAAATGCCACGGCAGCACCTCTTGTGGAAACAAGTAACATTAATTAGAATGTGAAGTGCCAAGAACAGTTTTTTCCTCATATAACTCCATGTATTTTTTATGTGTTGTTGTTTTACTATAATACATGCTTTTTCAATTGAAAACTGCATTTTATTTTACTTTGTTACTAATGTATGTAGAGTTATTGTGAGATCGTGTATGGTGGTTATAGGCTATTCGGCGTTTTTTATGGCCAACTCGTAAGTGTGCTGTATGAATTGTATCATAGATTTGATCAATGCGACAGAAATATTTTATATCTGTCATTTCTCCAATTGTTTTTCCTATTAGCATTTCTTTGTCGCCTATGTTTAGAATATCGTACCGATTGATTCGGCGATAATCTTTAGACGTTAACAACTGGCTATTTTTCCTCTTCTCTTTTGCCTCCTTTACTTTGCTGATAATTTCATCATATTGTTGGTTCTCAAATATAAAATTTCGATTTTTGTGGCCATCTTTCTTCGAAATTAGCTCCTCCAGCTTGGTGTAAAATAATTCCTGCATTTCTAACATGACACAAAATGCAACTGCACTTATAAATAAGTCAACACACAGCCCTTCAGCTCTGAACAAAGAAAAAAACTAAATTAATTGTGTATCACAACGTAGAAACGTAGTAGCAGTAACACTGATCACTTCAGCATTGATCAGTGTAGTGTATCACCACAGCGCACTAGCAGTGGATGGTGGGGGTAACATGTCTCGACCTGCACGTCTTCTCAGAAAAAAATGCTATTCAGCGTTTGTGCAAAGTGAAAATACTCACTACGCGAAGAGGGTAAAAGTGATTGCCCACCTCGCAAAGTGGGTATTATGGTTTTGCTCAATCTCCGAAGAACGTTTTTACTTCGGTTCACTTCGGCAATTGAATACTTATATTTTCCCACTACGCGAACTGAGTATTTTGCATCGGCCAATGATCGAATAAAATGCTCACTTCACGAAGTCGGTAAAATGCAATGTCCACCTCGCGGTGTGAGTAAAAATTTCGGTCATTGTCCGGTTTCGGCGTTTGAGTGTAACATATACACTATGTCCTGGTGTATCACTCAAGAAAGGTTAATACACGTAGTATGGTCTTGTCACCCTTAGCATTAATCTTTGTATTAAGATAACTTGCTAACCACATTAAATGATTTTAAAATTATAATGTTCTGAATTTTAAAAACAAATTTTCAAGATGATTTTAAAATTATTCTATTCATTTAGAGAATATGGAAAAGTAACATATTTCAAGATTTTATAAAATTTAGTTTCTGCAGCGAACATGAAGATGGGTAATTGAATTTATTGGTTATTTATTCTCTTATTTCTTATAAGAAATGTTAAAACTTTCTGCTTCATTTAACAAATGACTGACAATGAGATTCTCATAAATCATCTGTCAACAGCATTAGATTTAGTTTCCAATGTCGATGTTCCTCTAGCTTAACATCATAGAGCTTATCTGCTTTTAAAACTAAACAAATAATGTTCAGTTATACATTTTTTTGCATATAACAAATAGTTTTAGCCAGTTTTTCTTTTACAATCACAAACAAATGAATGTATATTTAACTCAATACAAAGTAAAATTAGTATGTGAAAAAATAAACGGACAAAAATATTCCATGATTGTCATTTACTAGGACAAGATATAAACAAAAATTCACTTTACTTTTTGACTTCTCTTTGTATACAGTTAGAATTATATCAATAACTCAGAAGAACCAAACTTTTAAACACACATAGTGTTAAGTAAAAAAATTGAGTAATTGATAAATAATTACTATTATTATCATATATCCATAAAACAAACTCTTATAAAATAAAATTCATATTGAAAGAATGTTTTTTTTTTAATTTCCAAAACTGATAATGCCATGTAAACATACCTGGTATCATTTTGATTTAAAAAATAAATTTGAAAAATTACGTTAAAACTATTCAGAATTTTATGGTAGATCAAAAATTACCACATCTGTTTTCTTCATTTGTATAATCAGTACTTACATCCCTTGATATTTTCTTGGCTAAACTTGTTTGTTTCATAATGGGGTAGAATCTACCAGGTACGTTTTTCCTGAAACCTGAAAACAAAAAATATGCATAATATATATATATATTTTAAACATAAACCATTACTTAGTCCATCCGCATAGAAAGCAATTTGAGAAAACATTTTCCCCATATCTACATAGATGATCATTTTAAAACCATTTCATTGCATGTTTTGCAAATGACATTGTTTCTGTGTTAATAGAAGTTTTGTTTCTTCAAAGAAATGGCTATCCCAAAATTAGTGTCAGCACCTGTAAGGCCCTCTTATTGAGTAATTTCGCGAAGTATTATTTAAAGCAATGGAATATTTAAAAGAAATGTTTATTGAACATAATCTACAAATAAATGTTACTAATGAAGTATCAATAGCGTTAGAGTATGGAAAACATTGTTGAAAAGAATTATGCACAACTACAATACCAACAAGAAGAGAAATGGTGTTTTAAATATGAAATGAGGAGAAAAATAAAGGAGGAAACAATAGATTTGGAGAAAGACACAAGAAGTCTTTTTATGAATTTCCCATGTCATTCAAAATTTTAGCAAATAATTAACATTCAAATCTTTCTGAGTAAAGTTTAATTGAACAAAAGGTTTTTGTATTTTCAATACAATTGCTTAAATTGTAAAATAACTAGGATTTATAAAAGAAATCAGAAAAAAGACATCTTTATACATATGAAACAGCGATCATTATAAACACTTATACAAAATTTAAAACTTCATTTCAATATATTTCTATTTATGTATTTTAATCATAATCAAGAAAAGAAAAAGAATATAATTAATACTTGGAAGTAAACAGTAATATAGCTTCAAAAAAAAAGGAAAAGATTATCAAAACCTGACTTTAATCAAAATTTCTTTTTGCTGATTATGTACTCTAAAGGAAAACCTGTTTTGGGGTTACCATCATTGTCATCAGACAGTGTAGCAAGTATAATAAAATACTTTAAATAAAGAAATATTTTACAGAATTTAAATATGGAAAACAATGATGTTATAATGCCTATAATTTTTATGAATTACCTTCTATTGTTTAAAAATTGTTTCTACATTTTCTGTAACAAAACAGCCAATTTATAACATATATATATATTTTAAATTTATTAAATGTAACTGAGGAACTGATTTCATTCGTAAAAAAAAATTAACAATTTGGAAGCCATATTTGGAAGCCAAACATGGGACCTATTAAATGCTTCTAGTTATTGTAAGGTCTTAGAATTTCATATTTGGTTACTACCCCATAATTTTCCGATATACTCATTTTAAACACCTCTTCTATTTCCCCCACTTCATAAAAAAAAATTCTCATAAACAAACAAATGCCATATTGGCAGAATTCTTTTTTTTGTACAGAGGAAAAGATGATTCAGTTTTATTATTATTATTATATGAAGAATTTCTTTCTATTAAATTAAAATTGTTTGTAATAATTATTTACATTACTTTCAAACACTAATATAATTGGCATTGTAGTAATTAATTAATGTTTGTTAAATAATTATATTTTATAACAGACTTGTCTATTTGTTTTGGCGGTTTGTAGACATGTTACAGTAGAGTCCCGCAAACTCAACGTAATGTGGACAGGAAGTGTGCCGAGTTTGAGAAATACCGGGTTATCGGGAATAAGGGCAAAAAAAAAATTTAATTGAAACACCAAAGCGGCGGCGATATCAAACGACTTTGTCGATAGCGGTATCCCATTGTCGGTGGTGTAAAAACACCGCGGCGAGTCAAACGACTTTGTCGATAGCAGTATCCCATTGTCAGCGGCGTAAAAACACCGCGGCATTGGCACTCGTCGGTATAGCAGACATACACCTGCAAAAACGTTTGATGGGCCGCTTATATTCCACGAATCAATTTAGTATACGTTATGGAAAATATATCATTTCTTTTCAGTTTTCTTTGAAGGGTTATGATTTACGCACAGTATATACAGTAAATAAAAATAAGCGAGTTACGAAAACGGAAGCGTGTGTTGGTTTCGTTTGAGACGCGGTTAAATGTGTTAGAAAGACTTGACCGAGGGGAATCTGTAAAAAAGCTTTGTGACGAGTTTAATGTGGGAAAAGTACCATCAATGAATCGAGCGATAGAAGTTAATGCCCGCTTTGGGATCTGCCGAACTTTTACGAACATCGCTGTTTTTAGCAATATATTTTTTCCCGTCGGGGGCGCCGAGTAATCGGCGGGTTATCGAGTGCTGAGTAATCGGTGGGTTATCGAGTGCCGAGTTTGCGAGACTCTACTGTATTAAAATGTTTCTAAGATGGTTAAGCAGGAAATATGGTGGTGAGCGAGGGGGAATGTTCCATCTACTTACTACCTTTTTGTGTTAGTACTCTGATTGCTCTCTACGTCAAAGACCTCTAATATTTTGATAGAGTTTTATTAATTTTAAAAGAAGGCATATCATTATATTTGAGCTCCAGTTGGCTCCATTTTGCTGTTCGTGCAAAAACTTCAATTTTATGGCAGTTAGACTAAAAAAAAATATGATTTTGACCAAGTCATAAGAAAAGTAAACTGCTTGATCGGTGGTGAATTTTGGTAGCATTATGGCGATGATACTCGATGAAGTGATAAAACAACATCATCCAATAGAAAAGCCATACATATATTTTTGATAGTTGACTACTTTCAGTGTCGAGAGAAAAACATTTTTAGCTTATGGTAATACTATGTATTTTTGACAGTTGATTATTTAGTGCCAAGAAGAAAAATTGTAGCTTATAGTGAGTAATACATATATTTTTGATAGTTGACTACTTTCAGTGTCGAGAGAAAAACATTTTTAGATTATGGTAATACTTTACTATGTATTTTTGACAGTTGATTATTAGTGTTAAGGGACATAATTTTTTTGAAAAAGAAAGGTTCAGAACCTTGAATTGTAATTTGTAAAAAACAACAAGTAATAAATACAGAGCCTTTCTAACAAATAAAACAAAGAATCACTGGTAAATTGACTAAAGTATTGATTTTGGCTACTAGTCATGGCAGAAAAATTGGAGACTTTTGGGTCAATTTAAAAAAAAATTGTAGGTACTTTTGTTTTGTACCTATGTACGATATGGTAAAAAATACTAATGTTTTGGCAAAGGACTTGGGACAAAATGATGTGTGATCATTACAAGAAGGAGTGAATAAAGACGATAAATATAACCTGTACCAATTAGTAATAAGGGGAAAAAAATTTTAAATGGTTCCGTTGGCAATGAAAACTAATATTTGGTTATGTCAATTCTATATAGATAAGGTGATTGTGATTGGTTTTATCAAATCAGGATGGCAATGAATTTTTACAAAACTTGAAAAGAGCACACAGTAGAAATGTGTTTTTTTGGAAGGATATACAACTAAATTGGACTAATTACACAAAACATGGACTACATTTAAATTACAAAAGGAAACAATTAATTTGTGAAAGTTATAATGAATCTTTTACCATATCTAAACTAAATTTATGTTGAAATGGAGCACTCATAACCATTGATGAAACGTGATGCTCGTATAGTCCACAACAAGTTAATAAGGAAACTGTCTTCCCATTTCAAAAGGACGATTTCACATTTGTCACAAGAAAAAAAGAGTAAAAAGCATTGAGTGAAATTAAACAACTCTTCATTGTAGAAGATACAAGATAATAACATGACGACAAATAAATCCACTGTTAAAATGACTTTTTTTGAAGTGGCTAAAAAAAAAGGGAAGATATTGTTGTTGTGTTTTTAGTGAGAAACTAAGAGATTCTGTCAACTCTCATTCCTTACTGATTCACAATCATGTGTTAAGGAGGCATTAAGGGTGTACTTTTAAATTTCATAAATTTATTTATAAATAATTCAAGTGAATTTAATTGCATTATAAAATTGGGAGTCAATTTCATACTCAAAACCAAACTAAAGTAAATTCTGGCGAATGTTATCCCAACGAAAATATAAAACAACATTATTGTACAATTATTCATCAAAATTCTGAGTTTGATACTAACATGATTGATGATTTTAATTTGTTTTGTCATGAACCTAGGCCTGAGCATGCTTTTCCTGTGCATGGTGTTAAGTTAGTAGTTTTTGTAGATACACAAAAATGTGGGGGGGAGGGAGGGAGTGTACTTTTTGCACAAAATTGTACACATTTTAAAATATTTAAAAACGTAGGTTATTCCCTACAGAAACCCATTTTGAGTTGTCAGATTGCAAAATTATGATGAATGATAGATTTGTATTTCTTTTGAAAGGCTATACATCTTCAAGAGAAGAAATATCTATATTTATTGACAAGTGTAATAATTTGTTTCAATTTGTCTTAAAAATAATTATAACTTTGTTTATGTGGGGATATAAAAAATATTATTTTATTATGAAATGACAGAAGTATCTATTACAAAACATTCCTGTTACTTTTGACTTGAAATTTTTATTAGACAAGGGTGGTGGGATTTTCAGCTACCAGTATCGACAATGTTATTTCAAATATTTCTAGTAATAGGTTTTGCAGTCTGAGATCTCCAAACACTTTGCACAGGTGATCAGCATTGTAAGGTTATATCCTGTTATTGGTAGGGCTCATAATAAGATGGTAAGATCTAAGACCTGGGAATATTGAACAATTAAATATTTGTTAATAAGTGAGAAATGGGGATTTAAAAAATGTAATAATAATCTTAAGGCTCTGCGAGAGACAAATGAAATAACCGATTTGACACCAACGCAACATTAGGGCACAGTAGATTTGTAAATTACTAGCACCATTCAGCGATGGCCATTGCACAATATAGTCCTAGTTTCATTTCCAAGGGTGGGAAAACTGGAAATAGACATTAGGTTAGAGTACTACTACGCATGGGTGTAAATCAACTAATCTGCCGCTCTTTTAAGTTGACCTCCTTTCTTGAAAGTGCTGTTTGTTTATAATAATATATTTGTTGTACTTACGTCTGCTCATCCAAAATTGTTTCAAAGCACTACGGCCGTTTCGACTATTTATTCAGCCATGGTCATATGCGTTATTTTCGGTACTATATATAGCATATATATATATATATATATACCTCGTCAATATTATTATAAAATCATTTAAAACATTAGTACGTATTTGACACACATTTATTACACTAACACATTTATTTACACACTTTGAATTTCTTTTAAAAACACAATTTTTTAGTTTGTACGGAAATAACTTAAGGGTCAAATATATATATATATATATATAAACAACCAAATATGAAAAAATAAATCATTACTAAACCAATGCACCAAGACTTTAGGCGCAAGCTTGGAGTCCGGTAAAGGTTTTGTAAAGTATTCCTGCCCTGTATTTAAGTCTTTATTGTTTCAATGTTGGCAACATGAACCTAGTGGTTTTTGTGGATGTTTAAAAGACATTTGTCTTGTGTATATTGTTTGCAAACATAACCAACAATCCTATTTTCATTTGTGTTTAGTGCTAGTGATAATTTTAGTTTCTGTATTGTACAGTGTTGTGTATGTTAATGCAATAGTGTGGTAAATATGGGAAGACCAAAGTCCACATTTAAGAAAGTTATGGTATATATATATATATATATATATATATATATATATATATATATATATATATATGGGTATATAAGACATTGTGATTATGTCAATATGATGAACAATAAGTTACTAAAAAAAATTTTAACTCTTATTTTATTATTATACAATTATGAGCACACTGTGGCGAACTTCAAGGTTAGCCACTCTTGCCCAGTCCCCAACTATGCAGTCAGTTGATTTCATGTCTCTACCACTGTTGGTTCTATCGTAACACTGATTTGTTTGTCACCATGTTAATCAATAAATCCTCCGATTGTGAAATGCGCTCAGTTATTCGGTTTTTAAACGCAAAACAAGTACGTCCCGTCAAAACTCACCGGCAGCTTGTTGAAGTTTATGGTGACGGTGTAATGAATGACAATAATGTGCGTAAATGGTGTAGGCTTTTCAATGAAGGAAGAAGAAATGTTCATGATGAAGAATGATATGGGCGACCAACTGTCATTGATGAAGACTTGACTAAAAAAAGTTGATGAGGAAATTCGCCAAAACAAGCGCTTTACGATTGACAAGCTTCATGAGAAATTTCCACAAGTTTCAAGATCGGTTGTTTATCACATTGTTTATCACAAACTGCATTAGAAAAAAATTTGTGCGAGATGGATGCTAAAAATGTTGACAAAAGAACACAAAAAGAAGCGTTTGGCACATTTTTTGTCATTTTTGGAGTGCTACGATAACAGTGGTGATGAATTCTTGAATCATATGTTACCGATGATGAAACGTGGGTAGCATACTACACTCCAGAGACTAAACGTAAATCCAGTGAATAGCATCACTCAAATTCACTGACGAAACCACGAAAATTCAAACAAGAACCTTCAACATGAAAAATTATGATCACAGTCTCTTGGGATCAGAAAGGCGTTCTTCTGATTGACTTTCTGCCAAGATGAATGACCATAAATGCTGAGAGATATTGTGAAACACTAACCAAGCTTAGGCGCGCTATTCAAAACTGCCGGCGGGGATTTCTGTCTAGCGGCATCGTGTTGCTTCACGATAACACTCGGCCTTACGCTGCAGCAATGATCAAGATGCAAATGGACAACTTTCTATGGGAATTACTGGACCACCCCCCCCCTACAGCCCTGACCTGGCACCATCAGACTTTCATGTGTTTCCTAAACTCAAAGAATATCTTGGTGGAAAGCGATATTAAAATGAGGACGTGTTGAAAGAAACTGTTACTAACTGGTTAAATGCACAGGCGGCAGAGTTCTATGATGAGGGGATCCAAAAGCTAGTGCCACAATTTAACAAATGCCTAGATATTCTTGGTGACTATGTAGAAAAGTAAAAATATGTTCATACTTAAGTTTTTGATACAATTTATGTTCATAAATAAAATTGCTGTTACTCCATTTAAAAACGGTTCTTACTTAAAAAATGACCCACGTATTTCAACCAATGGCATTGAACCAGGTCATAAGCCTGATCAATGACCTTGTCCCTTCCACTAAAATGACAAATTGTGAAATTGAGATTATAGGCTAATTCTTATTGTGTGTATATATGAATTATTTTAGCTTTAAGTGGACAAGTTGTTATTTTCTTCCAAATTTATGTATAATTTTAAATTTATATACTACCTGAAATTAAATGTAATTGTAAAAATTAAGAATAATTTTATTATTATTATTATTTAAATATATTTTAGGTTAATTAGTACCTAAAAATGACAAGTTCTGTTTCATGAATAACTTTTATATTGTATTTAGAAATTAAGGAAGTTATTTAGTCAAGATTATTTTGTTAGAAAATATTGTCCATATAATTGTTAAGGTACTCAACCCCATTCCAGCTAGTGGAAGGGACAAGGTCATTGACCAGGCTTATGACCTGGTTCAATTCCTTTGGTTGAACTAACCACAGGAATGAGTGGGGATGAAACCTCACTTTTTATAAATTATAGATTTAGTGTTTGTTTAATACTCAACCTTTGAGGATGGTAACTATGTTACTGAAATGTACATTAGGAAATAAAGTTTGTTTTTATTAAATTATGGTATTGGTTGTGATTTAATCTCTTATTTTATTAAAAAAATGAATTTTACTTTTTCGTTATTTCCCCCCCCCCATACCCTATTCCACCAGCCGTGGCACCTAACGGATTAGAAGACTCTTCCTCTCGCACACGCACTCACGAGCGCCTTGGTCTGACAGGCCCGGCCAGGCAGATGATTAATATACTGGGACGTCCAGTAAGCAATTGCTGATTTGATAAATCACAAATTTTAACAAATTTAAATGGCATATTTGAAATCTTTGTTAAATTTAATAGAAAATGACACCAAACACGACATGATTATGACAATATATGTATTTAAACGTAAGTATTAATTTTGTTGACGACACTTTAAATGGTATTTTTTATTTTATAACTAAAATAAGGATTTGGTGATTATAAAAAGTTTATATTTTTAATAATAAAAAAATGTTCTTTCACCATAGGTTTTTGACTTGCGCTGCAAGTAATTATTAACAACAGATTTACACTAGTAATTATGAATTTACATTTAATAACAGAACTTTTGCATTTTAATTTATTTTAAAAGTAGTCACCAGTAATTAATTGTTTACTTCCGTGAGTCATTAGCGAGAGTATATTTAGTGCGATTGCTTGGACTTTGTTTGGAGGCGTCCAGGAAATGACTTATAATACTATTATACTATTATAATACATACTATTATAATGACTGTAAGGGTTGTTTGACCGCTACAATGAGTCACTCCCTGTACTATGACATATAAGAGACTGTGTGGGGGGGGGGGTCACATACATCAGTAGTCCGTTGGTATTTGTGTATTATTGTTTTATAGTGTACCAGCGATGTCCTGAAAGAAGTCTAATGAAGTGTTGCATAAGCAAGCTAGAACTATTGTTGCTTCGGTGATACAATATTTTTAATATCTTTATCACTATTATCTGATTATTGTTGTTGTAGCGTGTTTAAAAAAAGTTTATCTATGACATCTATGTTCTATTATAATTATTGTATTTGTCACTGAAATTGTTTGTAAATAGTTTATGCTGTAAATTAACAAATAAATAGAGTAAACAATATTTTTGGTTCGTTTATTGTCTATATTTTTAAAACGTCTAAATGTTCACTGAGTGTTAAGTGCCTCATGTAAATTATGTACATATAGACTACAATTTAATATTTGTTCTAATTATACTAGATTTTCTTTCTGATTATTTGTCAGATTTATTATTAATAAATAATAAACTTGTTTTAAATCACAGAACTTTGCGTTTTTTCTAAAAGAAGCCTCTTAGTCCCTTAATTGTTATTATAACAATACAGCATGTTGTTTGGACTCATTACTATGCATATATTATCATAATCAAGTCGTGTTTGGTGTCATTTTCTTTTAAATTTAACGAAAATTTCAAATATGCCATTTAAATTTGTTAAAATTTGTGTTTGATCAAATCAGCAGTTGCTTACTGGACGCCCCAGTGTATGAGTCATCTACCTGGCGGCCGGGCCAGCTGCGATTGTGTGTGTGTGTGTGTGGTAAGGGTCTCCTAATCCATAAGGTGCCACGGCCGGTGGAATAGGGTATAATTGCAAACATAGAGACGAAACTTTAGTTGAAAAAGCTTACCAAATATACAAATTGATTGTATTAAAATTGTAACTTTTTATATTCAATAGATTTTGAGAAAAGGGTACCTAAACCCAGCAAAATTAACATGGGCTTTTATGGGCCATTCAGCTCCCCTTCATATTAACTTCAATATTTTCATGGATTTATTTGTTTAATCTGGTTGTATCTGTCCCTTTAAAAAGAAAAAAAAATGGAAAAACAGGTTTTTTAGACGATATAATTTGATAACTAAAGGAATTTTAGTATCAAGAAACAGGTTAAAGTTTGTATATGAAATTTCAAGATTGGATTCAAGTCTGGGTTTAGAAAATGTTTTAACAAATATAAAAAATTATATAAAAGTGTTATTAGCCTATAAAACGGATAAGGGATTCGGAAAATATTATAAAAACTTCCTGATCAGAATTAAATAAATTAAGAAAACAAAGCGGCAGGTTTTTACGAACCGATTTAAAAGTTATCTTACCCTGATCCAAGAGATGTAACATATATTTTTAATAATTATTTTACTTCAGTTTGTAATAATAATAGACCAACATTTCAAGATCTGAATCATTTTAGGCAGGTAATGTCATCTATGGTACTATCATCTGTATTGGCCGAGGATACTGTGAAAGTATTTAAGAAATTTAAAAAGAAAACAATCAACCAGTATCAATGATAATTTTGTGTGGCTCCTAAAACAGTGTGCTACAGAATTAAGAGAGAGCCACTGACTTATTAATAAGTCCTTTTCTGAAGGATCTTTTGCTGGTATTCTTAAATGTGAAAATGTCATCCCTTTTTTCAAGAAAGAGAACAGAAAGACAAAAAAACTTCAGGCTAATAACATTATTACCCATTTTTAGTAAATTATATGATAAACTATTAAAAAATAGATGGGTTTCTTTTATAAATAAATTTAACATACTGCCGAGGTGTCAGTATGGGTTTCAAAAAGGAAAAGAAAAAAGTCATGAGAATATTTCTTGACCTATTAAAACTTTCGACTATGTAGATTTTCAAATTTTATTTAATAAATTAGAAAAATTGGGAGTAAGGGCCAATAACTGTTATGAATAAAAACGTTCATGTATGGTATGACTCAAAATTCAAGTAGCAGGAAGGCTGGCAAAAGAGGTCTAAGTTAACTGTGGTGTCCTTCAAGGACCTGGTTTCTAAATAATAAAAAAAATTAAAAAAACAGTTTATAAATTTCTTGTTTAAATATTATGTAATGACAGGATATTACCTCTTTTCTGGTTATACAAATTTAGGCTTTGCTTGTAATATACTATAAATCCATAAGTTATTATTTTTATTAAGTGTCACTACAGTCGGTACTTGGTGAAATTCCATAATAAGGCAAAACAAAAATGATAAGGCACTTATAATTTCACAAACAACAACAATTTATTGCTAGGGGGGTGTGCTGATTGAATTAGGTAACTGTCGGGATCAAGCAGCTCTGCATACAGCGATAATATCAGCCATTGGTGAAGGCGGTGACGTCCGATGCGTATCTTCCAAACTGAAAATCGAAATCCTAGATCTCGACGCTTGTACCACGGAAGAGGAAGTTAAGCAAGCCATCGGCAGAGACCTAGGGGAAGAGTCTACTGGTGTCACTAAAGTACACATCTTGGACCTAATTCGAGGGGACAGCGTATGGCCATAGTCGAAGTAGAAGAAATACCAGGGTTAAAGCTTCTAGGTAAACCCAGCCAACTAGAGGAATCAAAGTTGGCTGGGTTGTAGCCAGAATTAGACGTCGACTTGAGGTCTTAAGGTGCTTTAGATGCCTAGAATACGGACATGTAAGAAGGGATTGCTTAGGCCAGGATAGAAGCGATATGTGCTAGAAATGCGGAAATAAAGAGCACAAAGCAGCACAGTGCCAGGAAGAGCCTAGATGCATTATCTGTAAGGAAAGAGGATATCCTGATGGAGCCCAGGGGCACATTCCAGGTTCAGGAGATTGCAAAGTGTTTCGGGATGCATTAGCATCAAAAAGAGCCAAGCAAGGGCAATGATGCACGGCAAGGTAACACCAAGACAGGGCTCAATAAAGGAACTTCAATCCTACAGGTAAATCTGAGGAAAGGAAGAATAGCCCAAGATTTGTGCTTACAGACAGCGGCGGAACATCAAGTGGACATCCTTTTGCTGTCCGAGTTTTATAGGCGAATAGATACGGCAGAATGGTATCAAGATGTCAAGGGCAAGACTGCCATAATGCTTGTCAACTCTGCAATTCAAGCTACGAGGACAGTTGAGACCAACAGTGGTTTCGTCTCGATCTTTATCGGAGAAGTGGAATTATACAGCTGCTATTTCTCGCCGAACGATGATAGAAAGACGTTTGAAGAGGAGTTGTTTAACCTTGAGAGCAGTGTAAGAAAAAACGGTGGTGAAGTAATTATTGGCGGGGACTTTAACGCTAAATCCCCTAATTGGGGTGAAGTACGCCATGACTGGAGAGGAAAACTAGTAGAAAAGTTTCTAGCACGTCTAGATTTGGTGGTACTTAACGTAGGTGATCAACCAACATTCGTAAGAGGAAACGCAAAATCTATAATCGACCTGACAGTAGCTAGTCAGAGGGTGGCTAGGAGAGTCTGGGACTGGAGTGTTGCAGAGGACGAGACGCTAAGCGATCATTCCTACATCTTCTTTCAGTTGGGCGGGAACGGAGTGGAACGGGACGTAGTTAAGAACCACAGACCCTTTATATCTTGGAACGCTAAGAAGATGGATGTTGTAGCTTATAGAGAAGCTCTAGAGGAGATGAAAATTTTCGATCTCTTTAAGAAAAGTAGCTTAGTAGTGGCTACTGAGGATCAGGTAAAGCGGGTTACAAATCAGCTGGTAAAAGCTTGTTATAAGTGTATGCCTAAACGAAGAAAGAATGCGTCCAATCACAGGGCTAAATACTGGTGGACGGATGAAATTGCCACCCTAAGGATGGAGTGCCTAAGGGCGAAGAGATTAGCGACAAGATCTAAGGGGAATCAGGTTCTGATAGGAAAATACAGAGAGACTAGACAGATCTTTAAGAAGGCCATCAAGAAGAGTAAAATCAGCAAATGGCGTGAACTCCTGGAGGAAGTAGAGAACGATCCGTGGGGGTTCCCTTACAAGCTGGTATGTAGGAAGCTGGGGAGAAATAAGAAGAATCCGCTACTGAATGACGAAGTCTGGGTTAAAGAAATAATCAATGACCTATTCCCCAGTGGCCAAGTCCATCTGGTAAAGCGCCCTCCAAAGATGGAACTCAAGAACGAAGAACGTTTCCAAGTAGAGGAACTGAGGACAGAAGGTCGACGCCTCAAAAACGGTAAATCACCCGGACCAGATGCGATCCCTAACGAGTTGCTCAGGGGGATTATTGAGGATTATCCAGACAAGATGCTGGAATTATTCAACAACTGTCTTGAAAACGGTATATTTCCGGACCCTTGGAAGAAACAAAAGCTAATCCTGATAAGGAAAGGAGACAAGCCCTTGGACAAGACATCGTCCTACCGCCCAATTTGTTTACTGGACACGTTGGGGAAAGTTCTGGAGGGTTTGGTGCTTAGACGGCTGGAGGCTCACGTGAAGTCCACTGGGGGCTTTTCGAGGAACCAATTTGGTTTCCAATATGGGATGTCAACAGTGGACGCTATAAGAGAGGCTATAAGGATAGCAATGGAAGCAAGAGATAAGGGTATCGTAAGAAAAGGTTTTTGTGCAATGATAACCATAGACATTAAAAATGCGTTCAATTCCCTGAGATGGCAAGATATACTGAAATCCCTGCGGGAAAAGAATGTTCCACTATACCTGAGAAGGATTATAGAAGATTACCTTTATCAGAGAAAGATAATCTAAGAGGGTGAAGGATGGGTCATTGAAGGGAGGATGACAAGGGGAGCACCGCAAGGATCCCGTTTAGGGCCTTTCTTCTGGAGGATCGTATACGATGACTTGTTGGAAACCCAGCTATCAGAGGGAGTTAAAGTGATAGGATTCGCGGACGATACTATCATAATCGTTGAAGCCCTTGAGGAACATGCCCTTGAGTATAGGATGTCAAGAAGCATGGCCACTGTAGGTAAATGGCTAAACAGCAGAGGCCTGCAAATGGCGTTAGAAAAGACAGAAGCGATCTTGGTAACTCGAAGAAGGAAATATAGGATTCCTAGACTCATCATTAACGGCGTGCGGGTAGGATGGAAGACTCAGTTGACGTACCTTAGTGTAGAAGTGGACCGGGGTCTGTCCTTTGGACCGCATTTGAAGAAGGTAGCCACCAAAGCTGCAAGGCTGACAGGGAATCTTTCGCGTTTGCTGCCCAATGTGGGAGGGCCGAGAGAGAAAAAGAGAAGGTTATATGCCAGCGTAGTGCATTCAATAATACTGTACGCAGTACCTGCCTGGGTCAAAGCGCTGAGGAAGAAATTAATAGAAGAAGGCTGCTCTCAGTACAAAGACAGGTGGTACTTAGAATCACTGCAGGATACAACACAGTCTCACAAGCTGTGATATTGGTGGTGGCCGGAATACCCCCTATCGACTTGCTGGCAGAGGAAAGGAGAGACACGTATGATGAGGAAGGAAATGGAGAAAGAACAGGGTCTCAAATAAAAAGAGGTGCAAGAGACAGATTGCTTAGGAGGTGGCAGGAAAGCTGGGACAAGGAGGATTCTGGTCGCTGGACCTACAGGCTGATCCCTAATATAAAAAAATGGATGAACAGAGGACATGGTGAAACGAGCTTTTTCTTAACTCAAGCATTAACAGGGCATGGAAGCTTCCGGGCATACCTACATAGATTTAGAAGATCAGAAGATCCGAGCTGTCTTGATTGCGGAGCGGAAGAAGACATGGCAGAGCATGCGATCTTTTATTGCAGCGGGGGGAGTCAGGAGAGGGAAGAGCTTTCAACACAGCTTTGTTCACCTATTTCCCCGACTAATATGACAGAAATTATGATAGAGGATGAAAAAAAAATGGAAGGCAATAGAGAGTTTTATTCTTAGAATTATGGGCAAACGAGTTAAAAAGCTAAGGTGAGCTGAGATAGAGCTCCAGTTTCGGTGTTCGACCAACCGGTCGATGGGATGGTGGATGACCCTGTGGGGTATTTAATTCTTCTCTGCGAAGTAATGTCGCAAGATGGTCCCGCAGGGAAGGAAGGTTTTGGTTTTACCGGAGTAGGGAGGCCGCCCACCACCTTCAGTCCCCGGACAAAGTCATAAAGATTTTTCCATTAGGGCAATGACCTGGTATTACTTGAAAGGGATATGGATAACAGAAGGTTTTCAAACAATAGGTTTTAACAAAAGGGATGGGTTATTTACTTGTTCATTCAGGTTAGAAGCATGGCATTTCAAAGTTAGTTCTTAGTTGTCTGACGATGCCTAACGGCGAAACAGTTGTAGCAATAAATTGTTGTTGTTTGTGAAATTATAAGTGCCTTATCATTTTTGTTTTGCCTAGTTATTATTTTCATAAAAACTCAGTATTATCTTAAATTTAAACCAAAACTACTATGAATATAGATTCATGTTATCTCTACAATATTATTTATTCATTTATAAATATCACAATGTCAATATTTTATAACTTATCTTTTGTTTAAAATTTTCTTTAGATCTCCATTTACTCGGGTCACTATGGGTCACTTATTTTAATATAGTTGCAGATTTTCTGATTTTATTATTACAAACACATCAAGTATATTAGCTTATCTATTTTAATATTTATATACAAAAAATTCAGATTTATATTGTCTTTAACTAAGTTCAATTACTTTCATCTACATATAGGCTAATCCTTTTATATAAGTTCAAATGAATTTACGATGAAATTAAAAAATATAAAATTCTCCCAGAAAGTGTTATATTTTTTGAATATTATTTATTTGTTTCTTGATGAAAGTTAAAATTTGAATAATATTTAATTTATTAAATATTGTCTTGTAAACAGGTTCAAATTTATTTCTAAGACGTGAAGTACTTATCAGTTGTTTTGTTGTTCTCTTTTCCCTTTCTTTTAATGATTATTAACATTTCACTGCATAAGTTGCATATTACTTTTATCTAAAAAAAAATAAATAATAATAATAATAAATTTAATTATCTTACAGGAACAAAAAATGTTCTGCTTACAATGAGAGCAAAAATGAGAATGATTGTTGCAAAAATCTTGTATTTTATTTCTTTTTCCTCCTCTTTCTTAATTCCAAACGTGCTATCGCCTTCCAAGAATTCTCTAGGTAATCTGTTGATTAATGTTCTGATCAATCTCAGTCTGTTGTTACAGTATTGAGTCTCGGCTTATCACAGTCATTTGTGTTTTGAGTGATTGTTTCTCCAAGTGATCACAATGTCTTTGAGTAAACCACGTGTTCAGTACAAGACATTAACATTTTGTGCTAGTTAAGACAATTGCGTGAGTTTCAGCGGCACATTGAAAGACAAACCAATGTTAGTGAAGCAGTTTTTCATTCTCTTAACGCACTTGAGGATTTTGCAAACCTTAAAAGAATTAATTCTGCAAGGCAATCGGACATTTCACAATACTTGTCAAACTTTAATTTAGTGTATACTATAACATAACTTATTTTCGCTTTGTTTTATTTATTTTTTTCTTTGTGATACCTTTATTGGTTTTTGCTATATCTCCAATAATTACTCAGAACAACATTTATCTTTAAATAAAATAAATTTATTAGTGCATTTACAATTGAATAAATTTATCATAATTTTATAAATTGGTATTCTTAATTATTAGCATTCATTCTCCAAAACATTTCTTAACCTAATTTAATTTCTAGTACAAATTACAACTAATATTAACAAAGTTTAATACAATTTTTATATAAATTCTCCTTGAGAATAATAATTGTCTTGATAATGTTCCTTACTGTTCGCTTATACAACGTTAAATGTTTTTAACAATATTTCAACCTTAAGTTAATTAAACAATGATTAATTTGATTAATATAATTTTTTTTTTAAAGATACGACTACAATACTATAAGAAATTTTACTTTCTACAACCTCATGCTTTTGAAATCTAATGAGAAATTTTCTACAGAACAAATTTTTACTGTCAACAAATCTCCCTCTTAATCATGAAATATCCTTTACAATAAAACAAATTATAAACCCTAAATTTCACATACAATTATTTTTAAATTTCAAATAATTTCCACGGCTTGCTTTTAAATAGCACTAACTCTAATCCCAGAGATGGAATCTTTGGTAGCTCATTTGAAGTGCAAAACTTAATAATTAATATTGAAATGATTAATAAAATTTACTTATCAAATTTGTGTATCTCCACAATTAAGCTGATAGAATGGCTCGGCGATAAACAACACACTTCACAAACTAACTAACTTCACTTGCTTCGCTTTCAGATTTCACTTGATTTTATCACTTTAAAACAACACAATTTTTTTCACTTGCAAATCTTCTTTTGGAGCCGAGATGATCTATCCTAATATGCGACGATTAATCTTCTTTCTTGCTAAACGACGTAATATCTAACTCAATTAATTTTACATAAACTCGATGATTAATTTGTTTTTAAGCTATGATTTGGCATTTTACTTGCCTCTATACAAAACTCTCCTTAGATATCGGATCGACGTAGAGATGACCTCTACTCTTCGCCTGCTCACCGAAGAAGCCCCCTTTTCGGATTCACCATCAGATTCATCAAACAAAAGATCGCAAATTGTATCACTTTTCAATACATCTTCTGTGATATTTTGTAAACTATAACTAAAATATTTATATATGCAAACGCTAAAATACTTGGCCTAAATACTAAAATAAACTAAATGATTACTTGTATAACTGAAAAAGTATTTAGTATTCAAGAAAAACACCAACCAAACATAACCAATCTTGATTACTTATTCAGTCACTTTGCAGTAAACAGACGTTTGCTGCGTTCTTCGTAGACGTGTTACGTTGCCTAGTAACAGCTTCGTAATATTTTTATTTAGCCCAAATCAACAGCACAGACTATTCGAAAATCAAAGTACATACAAAGATAAATAACCAATGAGCTATACGAAAGTGCCGAAACCTGAGTAATGCAGACATCGCGATCGTATAGAATTATATAGCGCGGCCCGACGTAAACTCTGGGTTCGGCGGCGAGCACCGGCGCATCTGCCTGACCTATACTCGGGCTTAGTCTTCAATGTGTTAACAGTAATGTCTGAGATACTCATACAAATTCTTGGTCTCACTCTCATTTTCATCTCGACAATACAACTCTTGTTCTAGATTCGTCCCAAATTCTGTACTCTCGGTATTTCTTGACCTTGATAATTTGTGTTGAAATATTTTTCGATCTTGTCTCGAAATAAAAAAAAAATCATTCGCACACCCATAGTTGATTTATTTACTATTTTTACAATCAGCAGTATAATTTTATCAATTCTTCATACATACATACCATATAAAAAATGGTATCAAATTTTTAGATATATAAAGAAAATTTAAAATAGCTACAATCAATTTGCATAAATGGTCATGGGATGCCATAATACTCGGAACTGATGTAGGTATCTGGAGGCGAACTTGGTCAGACAATTTCGCTACCAATGGGAGTTCACCCTACAGTGTTCCAGTCGGAAATAACAGCTCATATGGAAAGTGTCCAAGAAAATCTAAGACTTGGGTACAGGGAAATTTGCATCTATAGCAACAGTGAGGCACCCTTGAATGCAATAGATTCAAAAGAATTTTGGTCAAAAGAAGTCTGGGATTACTTCAAGACCTTATCAGAGCTTGGTTGCCATAACAATGTTACTCTTTGTTGGGTGCCAGGACATGCTGGTAATAGCGGAAATGAGAAAGCTGACATGATGGCAAATAAAGCATCAGCAGCAAAGTTCATAAGACCAGAGCCGTTTTGTGAATCTATGCCAATGTTCACCATCAAACTTGGGCTGAGAAAGAGCATGGTACAGGGTGGAGAAACGTCTCAAATCTTAGTTTCCCGCCTCATATCTCCCCTATAAAAATTCCATCAGATCTTATCAAGTTAAGCCGGTGCAATATAAGGAGAGTGATAGGCTAGATCACAGGACATGGCCACTTAGAAAGCATATGTACAGTATGAGAATATTCACAATGGAACCTCTTTGCAGGAGATGTGGAATACATGACAAGACTGCAGCAGTCTTCAGCATGGCAAGATGACATGTGGAGAAGGGCCTAACAATTCCCCAAAACAACTTCATAGAAAAGATCCTCAAGTTTGCAGAGCTTGTGGATCTATAGGATGACGACTTGGAGGCACAATAAGCCTTAATGGTTGAAGTACCTTGGGTAACAAGGACTGCCCTAAGTGAATTGAATGCCACAATGCTAGGGAACTACAAACTCTAAATATTGAACTTGACAGCTGGTTACAATTATTTATTTTATTCAGTAATAGCAACTCATAAGATGAATAACAGTTTGTATAACCAAGTACCATCTGGATTTAACAACAGCTTGAGATTGGTGCTTTTATCTTTCAAAGAACCTTAATGTCGACATGGGACTACTCCGTTAGTGTATGTTAAAGCCATAAAAACATATGCAGAACACCCTGTCAGTAAACAAATAGTTTTAGGTTAGAGTTTAATAGGGCACATATCCTATTAGATTAAATTTTGTATGGGCAGAAGATAGGCTTACCTTGGATCCTTGGTCCTTGATATTACCTAATATTATACAAGAAAACACACAAAAACTTTACTTTAGTGTTTTTGTGTGTGTTTTCTTACTTGTAGAAAGGTAAGGTGTATGTTTTCTTACTGTGTTTTCTTAGGTAATTCCAAGAACTAATACTTTCCAAGGTAAGCCTGTCTCCTGTCCATATAAAATCTAATCTAAACAAATAGTTTAAAACTTATCTTTTACCGGATGTCTACAGGATGAGTTTACAGAGGACAATAAGAGCCAGCGGAAGGAGGGCTCGAGAAAAGAAGGAAATAAACATGCAAGAGCTTCAATTTTATGGAAAGGGTGTTGAAGGACGTAACCAAAACAATCAGACATAGTAATATTAACAAGTGAAATTCCTAAAACGAAAAAGGAAATTAAAGAAAAAACATCCTGCCTGAACAATCATGCTTCTAGTCTGTCATCTAGTAAAATGACAGGTTTCTTTTCCTACTTAGAGCAAGAAATAGGAGAAACAGAAGTTTTAGAAGTATGGTGTATATCAGACGTATGGTGTAGCCTCGAACAGAAAATGAGATGCAACCTAATTGCTTCGTAAGTACAGAAGAGGAAATGCTAGAAAAGACAATGCCTACTATGTGATTGGTAAGAATGTCAAATTCTGATCTAATAGAGGGTACTCAGTTGAGCGTACCTCGGTGGCTAGCGATAAGGACATTAAGGATGCAGACACTATGAAGAGAAGTTCCATAAAATAAAAACCTACAATGGGAAGATGTGAAAATATAAGAATGTAATAGAGTTGGGAACCCTGTATTGCAACATGTGGGAATGCTTTTTGGTTATGTTGGAGGAACATGATGAAGTTCTAGACAAATATATCCAGAAGTTCTTCTGAGAAAATTTCCAAAGCTAAAAGCTTTATCCGAGTCCTTTCAGGATATCCTCACATGAAGAAATAGGGTCCAGCATTTCGTTATTTACATCACTATATGCTTTGTAGGTTAAGTGGGACTGGTGTCTGACGGGAGAGTTGGTGATGATGAAAATCATAGTGACCACACGAATATTTATTATAATATAAATAAATAGCTGAGGTATACTACAAAGGTCCAGGAGAAACTTGAAGATGGATGGAGGATTACGCAGGACGGCATGGCAAGCTTTGACGATGAGCTACAAAGTGTGATATGTTTAATAGTATGATTTCATTAATTAAATCATATGGAATCATAGAAATATTTAGTGCACTATAAACACAATTGTTATATGCTCTCATCTTGTGTGAATATGGATGATTAGAGGTAGCATATATAGTGTGATTGGTTTACATATGTTTCGTATATATTTTGAACTAATGTTTGTTACTAATTTTAGTGATTGTACGATCCTATGAAATGCACAGCATTAGCCCAACATATAGTCCAATGTAATGATTATAATTCATCCATAATTGAACAATGTATATACAGACAACCAAAAAATAAATAAATAAATAAAAACTTTTAGAACCTGATACAAAAATAAAAAAGAGTACATCATAAATAGAATCTCAACATTACTTGACAAATAAATACACAATACCTTTAAGAAAACAAGGTTACAACATCCCATATAGGACAGACAATAACCTAAGTCAGTTAATAGGTGAGAAGGAACAGAATCAGAATAAACATAAAAATAGTGGGATCTACAAAATTGAGATGTACAATTGTAAACAATTTTACACAGGACAAACAGGAAGGACATTTAGACATAAATTTAAAAAGCATATATCGTAAAGCAATCATCAATAAAAAAATTCACATTTGCTAAACACCTAATAGATAATAATCACACCTACAAAAGCATTGAAGACAATTTAGAAATTCTACATAATACACTGAAATGAAGAAGATTGAATGTATTGGAGAAATTTGAAAACAGACCCAGCAAGAATAATCGAAGAAAAATTTTAAATGGTAAACTAAAATTCAATTCCAGTAGTTTATATAACTTAATCAAATAATTCAATCCACCACATACAGAAGTCCACTTCTTATCCATATCTCTAAATTACAAGCTAGTTAACTAGTGGAACCAGTCAAATAAATATGTCGCCACTAATATTTGATTTTTATAAACATTATTTACGTAACGACAAGAATTTTAACATTACAACTATAATTTTATACAATATATGTTTTTAGAAAAAGGGAGTCAACCTGCGATGCTATGGAAAGAGTTAAGGAAGTGCCAGAATAAATTACAACCAGAAACTATAAAGGTCAAGGTTTCTGTGGATTAGCCACTTTAAATGTGAAAAACGCATCCCAGAAGGAAGATACCCAGCTACTTCCTGTGCATCATTTTGAACTACTAAAAAGATAGGAATATCTTAGAGGATGATGGAAGAGAATTTTTTATGTTGTGCGGGGTTCCACAAGGGTCATTCCTTAGGCTACTATTGTGGGACGTATACTATGACACAATTCTGAGGTTATTACCAGAAGGTGCAGAATTAATTGGTTTCACAGATGATATGACCGCGATAGTAAAGGGGGGGGAAACCATTGGGTTCTAGAAGCTTTATTAAACGAAACCATTGATACGGTAAAGAGATGGCTAAAGATGAGGAATATTGAGCTGGCACCACAAAAAATGTAGGTAACTCTGCGGTATTCATTGAAGGAGCTAAGGGTGTTGTTAATGGGAGACGTCAAAATTGTTAACAATAAGGTACCGACCCACCTTGGAGTATGTTTTGACGAAAATATCAGTATGACCGAGAATGTTAAAACAACAATGAAAGTAGAAAGAGTAGTGAAAGCCCTAAGCAGTGTTATGAGAAATGTTGGTGGTCACAAGGATAGGAAATGAGTGCTGCATACTCTGACATCCTGTACGCAGCACACATTTGAATAAAGGTGTTTATGATGGAAAAGTATTTAAATATGTTAAATAAAATCCAGAAGATGATGGCTCTGAGTTATTAGTAGTTATGCCATTAGCACTAAAGCAGCGATCGTCTGGCAGGAGTTCCTCCTCTCAAACTTCTTGGAGAGAAGACCAAAATAAAAGAGGAAAAGAAATGCAAGGAAAGAAAGGAGACTTAAGCAGGGACAGAATCAGTAGGCAGTGGATAGTGGCATTGTCAATTGAGATTATAAAATTGATTCTGGACATGAGGGTTTGAGTATCTTGACAGTTTGATGAAGTGGATTATTATTATTAACAGGACATGGAAATTTTGGCGCATATTTACTTTGTATCAAAATCAAAGATACACTGAGCTGCTTATATAGCACAGAAGAAGATTCAGTAAAACACCCTTAATCCTTTGTGCTAGATGGACTCTGGATAGGAAGGTATTATGGGTAGAAACGAAGAATATTAACCCTAGTGGTGGCCCATGTTAATTCACTTTGTTTAAAAATTAATTAAAAAAATTATTTTTATACAAAACCTAACTTATAATATATCATTTTTTTCAGAAAAATGCTTAGAATTTATCTATGCAATAAATTTTTTTTTGTTTTTTTTAAACAGTTTTGGAGTAAGTATGTTAGGTATCAAAAAATGAGTGTATCATATTTTAGAAAAACCTGAATCATCCAAAATAACATTTTTATCACTGTTTTTCAAGATATACAAAAGTTTTGTAGAATAAATGTAAATATATTTAGGAAAAAAAAATTAATTTGTTACATTTTCAAAAAAAAAAAACAAAAAATGGTTTATGAAAAAAGGGAAATTGTTAGGCTTATTTTCAAAAATTTACCAAACATAGTAATATTTATTGAAAACACAACTTCTATATATCATTATATTCAGAAAGGTGAATAGAATTTAGCTGTGTAGTGAAAAAAGATGTTAGATGTAAAAAATTTGGAGTTATGTAAATTTCACAAAAATGGTAATGTACACCATACACAAATTTTTTCAAGTATTACTAGAGATTTGTAATATATTTGTGGATAAAAGTTGCTAAAAAGGAAAATTAATTTATAAAATTTTCATTAGACATGGTGAATTTTTTTTTATTACATAGATGAATTCTTCGCATCTTTCTGAGAAAAATGATGTCTTATAAGTTAGGTTTTGTATAAAAATAATATTTTTTATGAATTTTTTAAGAAAGCAAAATCTTTATCATTACACGGTTGCAGGGTTAACCCAAACCTGTTTTCAATTTTCACTATTAAACTGAAATGTCCTGAATTTGAATTAGTCTCCTAAATTTAAATAATAATAACAATAATGAAGTATAGTAACAAGCTGCTTAAATATCGAGATAAAAAGTTTGTATTTTTAAATTTTTCAAATTTTAATATATTTTATAGGCTAGTTAAAATTTAGAATCAAACCTTTCAGTTTTATTATTATAGATTCTTCGGACATTTGCCATCATTTGTGTGTTAAAAATCAAAACACGACGTTTCGGGAATAAGAATCAATTCCCGTTATCAAGTGATTAAAAACTAAAGAAACATGAAACTAGAAACTAAGCCTATGTAAGAAGTAAAATTAATTAAGAATACCACCTACCTTAATATCTAAGCATGCATCTCAGAGCTAAAACTGAGAAGTCAAAAAACACAATCACGGTAACACACAACTAACGTCAAATACGTGTTGTTGTATCAAAGATACAGCAACAAGTGACGTGGTCCAGAAGGCATGACAAACTATTAGGGGAGTGGCCTATTGTTAGTTGTATTAAGCTTCCTAGCCCGAGAGCGGGTTACAACCCCTTGTGGCGATTTAACAGGTAAAATTTCAGCTTGTTTTTTAGTTGTAGGGGTATTATAATCAAATTTTAGTTCTTTTTTTTAATAATGGGAGCCATAATGGCCATACTTCTATAATTGATTGGCTGATAGGACCTTTCAGATTGTAAATATCTGCTTGGTTTAAAAACTAAAGTCTGGATTACTGTACTAATAACAGGGTATGTTTGTTGATTTGTACAGAGAATAGGTTAGATTAGTTCAGCTTTTTTAAAAATAAATTACTATACTCATACGTAAGAGAGAGAGAGCAAAAAGTAAACTATAACAATCAGAATTTTAACAGTCAATACTTTTAACAAAGAACTATATCTACTTTATCAATAATTTTTTTTTTTTTATATAAATGATGAATATAACAAAATTTTAATTTCTCGAATAATTGTTCATCTTTCATTAAATTGTGGGTTAGAAACATAAATGGTTACTTTCAGAAATAATTTCCCCCACTTCCTTCATCATATAAATTTTAAACATACACACCTTGACACTTCAGTAAAGATGTTTTTCGTTACAGGTTACGATGTTTCAGCACTATTTCCATTCTTTTGATCCAACTTATTGCTGTTTGACTTTACTGTGTAAAAGAAATATGTTAACGTTTCCTTCTCAGAAACAGGAATGGTTTTGAAATGTTTCATTAATGTCTGAAACACGAATACATAATTTTCGTTAGTTGGGCAATTTGTTGATTAAAACAAATTCACAAAATATAAAATAGTTTACAACAAAACATGTGAAAAATATTTACACAATGCATTCACATGTTAGGTTAAAGTTTAATAGGGTACAAAGGCTATTATGTTCAGATTTTGTATGGATAGGAGACACAGACTGGATGGATGGAAAGTGGTCATAATTGTACACAAATAGAAAAATAATCTTTCAATTCGATTTCACACCACCACAAAATTGCCGTACCAGGTGTAAAGAAGTATTCACTTCAAAAATTTTATTGTATTTGTCAAAAATAATTAAAGATAATAATGAATAAATATTTATACACGAGGAAGATTTGTACATGTATTTGATATATCTATTTATCTATCATAAACACAACTAAATGACAAAATAACTTTATTGTATTTGCTGGAAATAATTAATAAAGATTTAAGTATGAAGCAACTTCATGAAAGTAATTGGCAGATTTATTTTATTAAATTCCATTTAACTACTAATGAATGACTACAATGATAGTATAGTAAATGGGGTTTCTGGTGCACCGAGCCTTGCCTCAGACCACAGAGGATTTCAGTACTAACAGGCAATATTAGAATCTAAATTTTAATGAAGAGTAATATGTTTTTGTATTAGCTTAAGAGAGATGTATGAAGGAAAATATAAAGTAACAGTAAATAATGATTACCAAAAATATGGGATTGGTAAGATTCCATTTATATTAAGAATAATATTTGTAGGATTTAGTGATTGGGGAAAAACAACGTTATTGATGAATTTTATTTATAAGGATTGTTACTCTTTAAACATTTATATATTTTTAGTAAATAACTAGAAACTATATATTACAATTTGATGAAAAATTATCAGAGAGTTGATCAATGATTCGAGAAAAAATAGCAATTTTTAATAATAATTGTGATGACTTAATTTCTGTTTGTTGGAGAAACAAAGTTAAATAATGATTTACTTCAAATGGAGGGAGAGGGAGAGAGGGAGAGAGAGAGGGAGAGAGAGAGGGAGAGAGAGAAGGAGAGAGAGAGGGAGAGAGGGGAGAGGGGGGAGAGAGAGAGAGATAGGGAGAGGGAGGGAGGGAGGGAGGGAGGGAGAGAGAGAGAGAGAGAGAGAGAGAGAGAGAGAGAGAGAGAGAGAGAGGGAGAGAAATTGGAAAGAAATCTACTAATGATATTATTGTTACAAAAGCTATTAAACTTAGCAAAATACAAAAACAACATGAAACTGAGGTGATAAAGCGATAATATATTTAAACCAATTTTTTTTTACTTCTCTCCAGAATCAGTACAGATACAAAATATTAACACATCTATTACAGCTATTTTATACAATAGTAATCAGTGAGAGAGAAAAGAGAAAGAAAAACAAAAATTTAACAAACTACAATAGAGTTAAAGTGTACATTGACCTGTACCATATTCTTAAATATATACACTTACGTCCAATCATACTTACACACCTATACATAAAAACAATATACATAGTTTATAACCATAACATTTGCTTATCTAAACTAAAAGTATAAAAAAAAAAATTGCTTGAATAGAAAATATAATATAGTTCAGAGAAAACCACCCCATTTCCGTGCAAGAGAAAAAAAACAAAGAAAAAACACCCCGCTCCCCTAAAGGCATATTACTTCAGACACTGAAAATTTGCAGAGTGGAATTGCTTTAATCGAATTGGTACCATTGCCATCTTTACAACAACATGATGATGACTATATTGATGAGAATAATAATGAAACGTTCATAGAAACTAAACTAAAATCTAAACTCAACTAAACAACCCTCTGCTATCAAAAATGAACATCATCGTACGTTATCACTTGTCATTCATTCAATACTTCCATAAGTGAAGGAGTAATAGAAAAAAATAAATCATTAACTATTACTTTAGATCCTTTTGATCAAGAATATTTAGCTAGAGTTAAAGATACAAAGTTTGTAATTTAATATGACACTATCTATAAAACGTATATGAATGGAAAAATAAAGAAATCAAATTAGATTACAACGATATAATAATTGAAGGGGGAAAAGGGAGAGGATTTTAGGTTTGTGGTGATTGTTAACTTACTCTGATGCTCTTGCACTAACCTCAACACTGATGATTATTTAAAATATGTATATATATATTATGGTTAAACGATTAAATGTTTCAAGGTAACTATCGCTCAACTAAAAGACTCAAATCTAACAAGAGGATGTAAACGGGTTAATTTAGTGAAACGAATTTAGATTAATAAAAGTGGTAAGAAAGAGGAGGATTGAAAGAATATAATGAAAGAGATATTGAAATTTCTTTCATAATCAATGTGAGCATATAATAGATTCATCAATGGTACTAATTATCTGATTAGATTCGTATCAAGTCTACCTCCAAAATTGTTGAAATGGGAAATATATTGGTTAGGGATTATTAAATTCACTTTTAAAGAAGATACCAAAAGAATTATATGCTCCAGGATACAATTAATTAAGACCAGTTACTCATTTGTAAGAAAGGTTAGTTCAAAATGATAGGGGAATAAATCAACAAGATTGACATATTGGAGATAAATTGTTACAAGATAAAGCTTTGAAACAGTTGACATCACCAGCTATAAAATTTAAACATACTTTTGGAATAGGTATTAAACTGTAATTGAAATTCTGAAACAAATATAAAAACTATGAAAAAAAAATTAAATGAGATATATTTTATAAGAGGGGAGAAAATCATTTAATTTATTTGTTGGACAGAGATGTAAACTTCGTTCATCGTTTAATAAGAAATCGATTCACCTTTCAAGCGAACAATTAAACAATAATCGTGGTACAGATAAAATCGCAGTCACAGAGCAGCAATTTGCATTAATTCAGAAACATCAAAAAAGTGGAAAGGGTTGTAGATAATTGTTGCCATTCAGCCAATTCAGGAAAATGCTTGTATAGGATTTTTAACTTTATTGTTTGCTGGAATCAGAGAACTGGCTGCTTTACTAGGTGGAGGAACGCAAGTTGCGAATTCTATTATCGATTACAAAGATCGTAACACAGAAAAAATTAGCTGAACAAGTGAGACATATAAAAGAAAAATGGGGTGAAAAAAAAATCATCAAATGTTAAAATATTAAAAAATCGTTAAATGTTTAATTTAAAAAATCGTCGAATGTAAACATTAAAAAAAAAACTTTTGACTTTTCTCCTTATCTTTGAATTTAAGTTTTTTATCTTTACAATTTTGTATTTACAGAATTTTTAATTTCTCTGTAATTTAAACTTATTGGATGCCATTCTTTGAAGAACCACAGACACTTAATTAATGTTTTGGGATTGTGGACTCTTTAAGGAAAATGTACTTCACAATCACAAATAAACTACAGATTTGATTAAATACTCCATTTTGTAATATACAGTAGACTCCCGTAAGTTCGGCCTCGGTTAGTTCGGTCTCCGCTTAGTCCAGCCGGCTCTCTGAGCATGAGTCACGCACTAGGCGCGCGCCAGCCAGACGCGACCTTAACTTGTTTATTGTATTCTTTCCCTATACGCATCGATTCACAACGCGATCTTTACGCGCGCCAGCCAGATGCGACATTAACTTGTTTATTGTATTATTTTCCTATACGCATCGATTGACAACACGATCCTTACGCGCGCCAGCCAGACGCGACATTAACTTGTTTATTGTATTATTTTCCTATACGCATCGATTGACAACACGATCCTTACGCGCGCCAGCCAGACGCGACCTTAACTTGTTTATTGTAACTTTTCCTATACGCATCGATTCACAACACGATCTTTACAAACAATAAATAGGCATTTTTTTAGATAGGGATTGGTTAGTTCGGCCACTTTTAAGTTCGGCCTAGGGTCCAGTCCCGAGGTGGCCAAACTTACGGGAGTCTACTGTATTCATTTTGAATGTTGTAGCTGAAAAACATACATTCATATATAAACTTAACTAGTTTCCAACTAGAAAATTACTTCCTAAAACACAACATAGATAATTATTATAAACTAACATAGATAAATTTTGTAGTTCAAAAATAATATATTTGGGGCTCACAGTGTATGACTCTCTCTTATAATATCAATTTAGATTGTGTATGGATAGGAGACACAGGCTTACCTTGGAAAGTGGCACTTGGTAATTATCTAAAAGTAAGAAAACACACATAAAAATACTCATTTTTATACTCTAATGATTGAGAAAGTGAACAGTGTTTACGAAATATTTCAGAACTTTTAAGTATTTTTGTGCGTGTTTTCTAGGTAATACCAAGGGCCACTTTCCAAGGTAAGCCTGTGTCCTCCTATCCATACACAATCTAAACTAATAGTGTATGTGCCCTATTACTCTTTTAATATTACTAGATAAAGGGTGGAAATTACATTCATTATATATATTTAAATGTCTCGATTCTGAAATCACTTTATAACAAACATGAAAGATTTATTATTCTTATCTTTAACCCTAGCACGGATACCAGACCCGCTAGCGGGTCGATTTTTCATGCATGGCTTAGTTCACCAACTATAAAACACGTACTTTGCAATTCAACATTACGGCCACTTAGAATTGTCTTATCGTAATAAATAAAATACCGTTGGAAAAGTAATGTTCCGTAGATGCATAATCATGCAAAAAAAAAGACCACAAAATGTTATAAATAATATTCCAAAAATTGGTGAAGTTTGCAGATTTTTGATGCGTAAAATCGTAAATTTAAACTCTGCGGTTTTTAGTAAATGCGACGGCATTTTTCCCCATATGATTACACATCCATTTTTCTGTCAAACGGGTTGACCAAAACACTGTTCTATAGATCACATCTTTCTCTTTCAAACCATAGATTACAAATTTTTCTGCGTCTCACAGATCCAGAGATATTTCTACTTGACCATAGAAGAAACCTGACGGAACGAAATTCAATTGGCATTCGGTGCAGTTAACGAAATGGCATAATCGATTTTTCATTTCGATTTTTTTGTTTCGATATTGATAGTATGTTGTAGATGACATTTCATTCTTCAAGTTTGTACCACTTGATATAGGCAAATACTTACTTAGAAGGTTTTGTTTTGATCTCGAAACATAGCAATTGTGTGATGTAAATAATGTAATATTAGGCGAGGCGCATATTGTTTTGGGGTTAGATATTTGTTATTTTGAAGGTTTTTTTATACAAATTGTATATAAATTGTGAATACAAGTTACAATATATGTGTTTTTATTTCTAAAGTTTGTTTTTGAGTGAATTTCTAGTTTGTGAACAGTTTATATTTGGGATAACCTAAGACGTATGTTGTGAATTTAGCCTATATGCAAATTTTCTTATATTAAGTGTTTTATTTGATTATACAAGTGAATATGTGTGTTATTCTTTGTAAAGTATATTGTTTTAGTGAAATCTAATGATTTTGTCTTACGCATAGCTTTAGAAAGTTACTAATTACGCCTAAATTGTAGAGGTGTCAAAACCTAACCTCAACCGTCAGAGTATCACTTTTTAAGGGAAATCGTTATTTTTATTTTGAAAATGTAACAAATTATTATTCCCCCCCCTAAATATATTCACAAATATATTACAAATCTCTAGTAATCGTTGAAAAAAATCTATTTGTATGGTGTAATTAACGATATCTGTGAAATTATTCTCTTTTTACTCTTTGATTTTTTGGTATTTGACCAAAAAACTCCAAATGTGATACTTTACTGTACGATATCTAATATACTTTTAAACAAAATATATATTAAGTTCTGAAATATATGTAGGCGTCTTATACCAAGTACACAATCACTGCTTCTATGTAAAATACAATTTAAAACTGTTGTACAGTTGAAAAAACACTCAATTGAAGTGTAGCGCTTGTAGATCTCGCAGAAGGGTTCTGGTTAAATGAGAAGATCTTGTGGTGGTGAGATTCACAAACAGGACTTATAGTTAACCTGTGTTGCGCTAACACACAGCACTAAATCTAGTATGTTCTAATTTTTTGGGGAAACTATTCTTTTATTTTTTTTCTAACAAGAAATATACTTATTAATTATAAAAGTTTACAATGTTTAATTGATTTAGCTTATTTTACAAGTATTTAGCATTTTCCAGTCATACAAATCGTTTACTCGAGATTCTATAATATTAGCCGATTTAGGAACTCTGTCTGTCTATAAGAGGTTTGTAATATATGATTGTAATACGAGAGATGATCCAAGTCTCTGACGTCATAACTCTTTCACATCACATATGGAACCCAGTATTAACACAACTCTGAGATCCGAAAACGTGAAATTTTACAATCTTCCATTAACATTTTGAAGCCTAACTCTCTAACGCGCTGCTTTCCTACTGTGCCTAGGGGTTTTGGACATGTTTTAAAAAAATTGTCCAAAACATTCTGGGCACCACCATAACTCAAAAAGTATTTAGTATTCAAGAAAAACTGTGTTTTCTTGAATACTAAATACTTCAGTATATAAAAAAAAAAAATTAGTATTCAGAGGTGTTTCCTTCAGAGATGAATTAAAATATTCCTAAAATTAAGAATGGGGTATAATTTATTTACGTCATTCTACCACAAACAATTCACAGTGCACAGCGTATTATAAAGATAATACTCAAAAATATTAATTAGATTCATAAGATGATTAATCCTCCAATAGAATTTGTGAAATACCTAGGTAAAAATAATTTATTCCACAATAACCATAGAATTCAAGATTACTTCGATCCTCCGATATGCCGTCATTTATGTATAATTGTATTGTATTTATTATCTCAAAGCTTTTCATTTGATACTGTAATATTAAAGTTGAAAGACAATAAATATTTAAGGTCTGATAGTTTTGAATAACCACTTGTCGGATTCAGTTTAAAATTAATAATATGTAACATCGCATAATGTGAAATTTGTTTTTCTTTCTCGAACAGATTTTATATATAGGTCTGTTTGTTTATATACAAGAGGAGAGAAAGGTGGAAAGTGTATCCGAGAAATATATAGACGATATTGTTCGATCAGAATATAAAACATTTTACCCCATGAGCACATTAAATTTCAATGTACAGAATAAAAAAAAAAATTTATGATTGATTATGGTGACACATTTTCCATATTGAGATAACAATTTTATATTGCTCAGGCATTTTCTAAAAAGTCTGATGGGACAGAATACACTGCAAGTGATAATATTAAACTCGCCGATAATTTCGTACTGTATCTGTTTTCAAAGACTGTATAAACAAACATAATCACTTGAAAGAGGAAGTTGATCAAACTGGGATCACTAGTACGGTTAGAGCTATCTATAGTTTCATATCAAATTGAATTCACTATGAAACTGTGGATTCTTATTAGAATTTGAAGGAACTAAAAATCAAATTCTATCTCATTGGAGATTTAGATTATTTTGGTTTAGGATATTTTGATAATATCAAAACTCTGATCTATACAGGTGAATTCACAATTACATTTTATTCCATCTGATGATGATGATAGATTATATTGATGGAAATCTTACAAAGCAGATGGAACATACATGACATGACATTACCAGTAGAAGCCAAAGTTGTGCTATCGGAATTTTTTATAGGATTATATATGATAGAATTCAAATCTGAATTGAAAATTATGTTGATAAAAAAATTGAATGATGTGAAAACTATTCAATTTGTATTTAGAAAATGGCAATGCGTATAAAAAAATATGCCTCAAGGACCGAATCTCTTACATTTCAATATTGTACATTCCTAATATTTATTGGAATGTAAAAAAATCCTACGGTCTATCGGGTCAGTTTCCAAAAAAAATAGCTTCATCCTCACAAACAGTCGATTGCTCTACTTTCAATTCAGCGTGAGTGAAAAATATCCATATACGAATTAATGAAGAAAATTATCTTGACAAAATGATTAATTTAAATATTGTGATAATTACATCCAATCACGTATGAAATGTACAAAGATTTCAAATGAGATATTCACTGAATATATGGATATGATGAAAACACCATACTCATTTTTTTATGAAAATTGTGCTTATGTTTTCGATACGATTAGATAAAGAGGTAACATTTTAAGACCAAAAAATAAATTACGATTTAAGTTGACTTTTCTAAATCTACCAGAGCTGTTACGGTAATCAATGTTGTAATGGTATCCTATGCAAACTTATTATTCAATGTTATAAACAATACTATAAAAGATGTTTAAACTTTTTTTTATTTGTGATAAATTTAGATTTTTTAATTATATGAATTTTAAAAAATGAAAAAAGCATTCTCATAACCAATCATGTACCAATCATTGATTCCATAAATATTTATTTTATTTTACAAATATTTTTTTTCTCTTAAAAACTGCTTTTCAAAAATGAAGGTAGAAAGTACTATTCGTTGGATGAGATGTTTTCCCTATCCCTGCCACGATAAGTCTGGACCAGAAACCTCATGTATTATACTATTGATATCAATAGCAATGGTAGATAATCAAAAATTTTAATTTATGATTTTTAGTGAAGAGTGCCTAAGAAGATGTATTTAAAGAATTAAAAAAATATATAATAGTGATAGCATTATTTTTTTAACAGAAAATTATCATATATATATTTATATTTTTATATATGAGAAAGCTTTGGGAAAATATTTGGTTGATACCTTATATTTTATACATGTTTAATGTTTATAATGAATTGTTTTCCGCAATTATTTTATAAAATATTTTGTACCAGCAACAAAATGTTACTTTTTAAACATCGTGCATCTCAAACAGTGTAGAGAAAAAAGCAATAGACTTGTAAGAAAACTTAATAATATAATCCAACAGTTGGCAACACTGAGAAACTGTAACAATAAGTATATATGTGTAGACTATCTGGTGATAAACCAGAGATTGACCTTGTAATGAAAAGTCATAATTTATATCTTACATCCATCCCTATTGCAACAGTAGGCTTCGAGTTTCAATAGACTACGATTTGTGAACTATGTAACTATAGACTGATATATATATTATGATACATAATATAAACATATTTTTTTCATTTTTGTTGTTCAAAGACAAAAAATACCTCGCTGTCATCATGGCCTTATAAAAAAACAAATAAAAGAGCATAAAATAAAGAACCTTAGCTTTCGAATACTTTAATAACATCAGGATCGGAAAAGATAAAGAGTTTGTCAAGAGAGAAAAAGGGAATCTGACCCAAGACTACATAGGATCCAGCTAAATTCCCTCAGGATTCCCAAACCCATACTCACTAAAGTGAGCCCTTGAGGATTATATAAACATTAAATATAGATACATAATTATTAATCCAGACAAAACCATTATATTACTGACACACAAAGTCCAACTAAATATATAAAAATTAAGCCTAATTTCTTACATCAGCAAGCTGAGCTTTATTGAGTCCTGGGCGAGTAGCAACTTTATAATGCCTCTTATATCTCCTTAATGTATTTACTTGTAACTGGAACAAGTCAACTTCTGGAATATCTGTATCTGTTTCATTAGAGTCTTCTTCAGAGTCTTTCCGTCTACGTTTGCTCCGAGCCGATTGAATCACGCCTTTATGATAGTCACAAATGTAGATATGTCTGGCCTAAATTAAAACAATAAAATATAATGGTTTACGAATGGCTTATGTATTATAGGTATCTATAGATAAATAGTCGAACAAATGTCCACTTTGCAACACTTACTGATTGTTTTACCATTAAATCATGACTACACAATTACCAGTTTTCAATTGGCACCAACTTAAAATCAATAAAAAAAAAAATAATAATAATAACAATAAAATAATGGTAGTGGAATTGATATTAGCGTGTAGTGAATGGTTTTTCACAGAATTGATATATACAGATTTCAGCATAAGTTTAAATTGTTTTTGTCTTTTTTATCCTGTCTTGTTAATGCACGTAGAAAAATGTTTGGCTTGAACTAGTGCTATATACAAGATGTGAAGAAACTGCATTCAAAAATACACAACGTTTCAAAAATAAACTAAATTTATTTTAAGGATTAAATAAAGCAATAAAGCTATAGTTTCAAAATAATTTTAGCTTTATGACTTTATTTAATCCTTGAATATGGAATATTAACAAGAAATATCTGCTGTTACATTAAATAAAATTTAATTTATTTAAACTTTTAAAAATATAAGTTAAGCATTATTTTAACATTTTCAACAAATATTCAATTACAACAGTTTTTTTGATAAAAAAATAGTTTTCAAATGTTCATTAGAAATGGAGATGTAAAGACTCGATTTGTTTTTACTGCACAATGTAATTAACATAGTCTTGGTTCGATATAAAAACTTACACAATTAAAAGATTTAAAAAAACTGTTCACCTAATTTGAATTATAGAGAATTCAATAATTCATGAAACAAATAATGTTATTTATTTGTATTTTAATGATGTAAATTTAACTATAAAATGAATTTTGTCATTAAAAACCAATTTAAATAAGTGTTCTAAAAAATAATCAAAATTGACTATGTCTACATTTACTTTTTTAAAATACAAATAAATAACATTGAACTTTGTTTCATGAATTGTTGCAAACACCTTCTACACTCAGTTTTATTTAATTCATTAATAAATTATGTAAACCGCTTTTTACATCATAGTTGTGTGAATTTCTATTCTGAACCAAGAAATACAACATGAACCTACTGTAAGTCTATTAATACAACATGATGTAAAATTTTGTTAGTTTATAATCAAAATTTAATAATTTTTTTTTTTCATCAAAAGAACCAACGGAATGAGCACTAATTGGAAATATAAAACTAATGATATTTTTACATTTAAAAAAAATTAAAATAAATTACATTTTGAACATCCTGTACTTAGCTGTAGAAAAAACCCAATACCTGGTCAAACATTTTTCTATCTGAACTAGCCGAGATATATTTATATTGAATACTTTTGCCCAATATATGTCAAATACATTATAGTATATCAAATAATATGCCTCGGTATTTTACAACCACATATTAAAAACACAAGAGGATAAGGATTACCTCAGGCACTGACTCTAGAAAAACTGGGTTACGACTGCCAATATTACTAGTGGGTTTATATCAGCTACAAGTATCTAAAATAGCAATCTGAAGGAGGAGTTCATACAGGTGTTACATTTGTGATAGAATGAGACTCTGTTAGGAAGAATACAACTTCTTCTTACAAGTTGCCACTGTTCTTAATGGTGTGAATATAGCTTCTAGTAAATACAGATTCCTGGAAACAAGTATGTTGAGCAGATTGAGACTGGTTGAAACTAAACTTTCTCACATAAAATATATTCTGCGAGACACAATATTTTATAAAAATTGTAGTAATTAGCTGCGGTCACTTTTCTTATTCAAGAGATTCAAAATTTGTACATTTTCAATTTCTTGCCTTGGTATGTGCACCTAGAGTCGGAAAAAGTTAACTTACACTTTTAGAAAAATAGTTCTTTATCACCGATTTGTTGAGATTTGTCTGGTGTTTCAGAATATGACAAACAATTATTTGTTCTTGGACATTTGTTTGAAACTGTTAATTAACTTACATCTTCAAAATATTCTAACCTAAGGCAGGTTAATAAACTAAAATTTGTAGATGTTATTAAGCCTGAAATAATTGCTCATTCACCAACATTAAACAAGAAATTTTTAAATTGTAAATACAAATTATCTAACCTAAATATGGACTACTTCTTTTATTTTTATTATTATATATAAAGAAACAATATATAACAGAGCCAAATTCATATTCCCCCCCGCTATATTGTTTAAAGGCGAAAAACCTTTCGATCATCCATCTCCTTTAAAAAAAGGAAGAAAAGAACATAAAATAAACACCTCTACTCTTCAAATATCATGAAGATCAGAAGAGAACAAGAGTTGGTTAAAAGAGACCTAATAGTAAAGATGAAAGAGAATCAAACCCAAGACTACATGAAAAAAAAAAAAAAAAAAAGTGTAAATCCATCTAAGATTCTCAGGGATTGCTATCGTTGTAGTCACACATGATTGTGCCCCCGAGAGGAAGAGACAGTGTCGAATAAAAGAAACATAATCATTTTAAATTTTATGGGTGTAAAGTGTAGAAAGTGAATAGCTGCGGAAATTCACTTTCAACAATGGAATGAAAAAAAGGGAAGATTGCGATGGATAGTCAGAACTTATGTTGTAATTAGAGAAGAATATAATGTTTATATGTATACATAACATTTAAAAAATAAATGATGGTATATTTCAAAGTAAATTAGAAGTATCGATAAATTGTAAATATTGTATAAACAAACCCCATCACAGAGTGAATGAACTATTTAAAAAAATAAATTTTGAATCTCGATAGCGTAACTCATTGTAATATCTGAACACGCTTTATTATTTTTGTTTTTCTTTATTAACTCCAAGATATGTTTTATCTGATATTAAGTTTTTTTTAAAACTATAATTCTTTTTGTTTGGTTTTAAATTATAATTTAATAGGGCAAATTTCTCTATCCTTCTTCTCTTTTCTTGTATCTTCTAGCCTCTTGTCCTACATATTTTTACAATGGATCTTCCTAAACTATTTTAAAACAAAAATTAGAATTTGTTAGTTATTAAATATTAAACCGCATTTGTTACAAATATTCTAACATAATTTATTACAGGCTTAATATTAGCTATAAATCAATCTTCAAACGCTCCAATTCAACTAACCATCACACAATTGAACAGATTTTTGTTGGGTCATACTAGCACTCAAACTAGTCAAGTAATATTAGAGGGTGTAGCAGTCATGACCATTTCATATGATACGAAAGAGGTGGGGTAATGGATAACCACTACAATTAAACCATAGGAGGAGTTACGTGCTTAGTAATTTACAAGGAATTTTGATATATTAAAGAATTAATTTCCTTAATGATTGTCAGCAATCTATAATACTAAAATTATGTAAGGAGGGGGGGGGGGAAGCTATCATACATACAATCAAATTAAACTTATTGATATTAAGACATTTCTTTTATTTAAATTGTCTGCATGATATAATCTATTAAAATACCAAATAACAAATAATCACTGATAAATAATTATATAATTTAAATCAATTCTGGCAGATGTAATATTTTGTATCCTATTTCATACAAAATTGTAGTTTACAAAACAGTAGTATTTCTAATACAATATGAGACTGATTTACTGCAGTGTAGTTTGTGTCATACTTTTATACATAGTTTTAGAAGATGTGGAAGGAGCAACAAGAAAAAAATATGTAAGTAAAATTATACTCTTAGTAAATTATTGTTATTAATATATTTAACTTACAGAATGACATATTTTGATTGCAAATTTTCGAGTTCAACATAACATCCCAGACACATAGGTCTCTATCTTAAGAACAATATATTATATTGTTGTTATTATCTGTCATCTCTCCCTCCTTAAAAAACTAGCATAATAAAACTCACAAATAGACCTACTTTTATTAATTTTGTGATAAGAACAACACATAAACGTTTATCACATACAGTGGTAGATCTGATGATATTTTGAGACCTTTGGGGAATGTGAATGGTTGAATGAAAAATAAATTTACAGTCCAGAAGTCATTTTTGAAAAACCATTTTTGCCAAAAGTATAATGTTTTCACCATAAAAATCAACAATTATACACTTTCTCACAATTTAACAAATCTTTTTCTGTGTATGTCCAAAAAGTCAAAATTTGCCAGAGTAAGGATTTCTCTGCTGAAGCTAAAGAACTGGACTGAATATCCCTAACATCTTACAACGCTATACAACTGAACAAGTATTGCTGATATTTTTTTTATTTCTTCAAATAATATGGTGAACCTTCTTATATAAATGAACACATTAGCTTTTTAATATACATTATCATTTCTCAGAACCTATGAGATAGGATAAATTTCAGGTTATATGATATTTGCCCTACATGGTCCAGCTTCTTGTGATACCAAACATACCTAAATAAGATTCCAGAAGACTTTGCAAAGTTCATTTACCAACACCCATAGCTCTTGGAATGAGAAAAAATGTTAGCATTTTCAGTAAATAAGATATATGCTTTTCAAAGTACTGTGATGTTTGTAAAATAGAATAAAAAAATTTTAACATCATGTTTGAAATTAGCTGATAATTGGCAACCAAGATAATTGTTATTATATTCTTTATAATCTTATGTAAAACTATAAAGTCTATTAGCTTTTTACGAATTGCCTTTTTTTGTAGAAACACTACAGGGCTGTTTCGCCATTCACAGCCGGCTTCGTCAGGTGTAGGCTTAACATTTAAATAAAACACATAACAACAATGAACACACACGATAACACAACACAAAAAAACAATATAAAATCTATCTTGAGGTTAACTCTTCGTCAAATGTCATACAATCTTTATACTGGTGTGGCCACGGCATAATCAGATAATTGACACCTACATCTTTCCTTCTTCTCTTTGTCCTGACCTGAATAGTTTTAGAACAAAATAACTGATAAAAAAGGAGCCTTCCTCTTGAGGAAACTTATCCAGACATCACTTTAAATACAATAAATATCAAAACATGCTATATATGCCAAGCAAAAAAGATAATGAACACATTGTTATGGTGTAGAATGAAATTTAGACATTGTGGTGATTCTTAAATCAATCTCCAAAAGATCAATGAGAGAGCTGAAAATTTAGTCAATATAATAAAATGCTCCAAGGACATTGTTTACACAGAGATTTCTTCTCTTAGTAAGTCTGGGTGTGGCAAATCCAAAGAATCTAGCTGGATCTACACTTTGTTCATTTAGTCTTAGGATAGATCCCTCTCTTTCATCTTTCTTGACCAATTCTGGTTCACTTTAGACCCAGACATTATTTAGAGTATTTGAGAGCTCTAGTGGGAAGATTTACACACTTTTCTTCTTCATATTTTTAAAAGTGATGATGACCGATAGGTGTTTATCTTTAAACAAAAGGAAAATAATACAGAAATACAGCCCATTCTACAACAGACATTTCACTAACTCAACTACTTTTGGGTAGATATTTACGAAACTGTCTGGATTTACATCAACCACCAACAACTAACAAACATGTTGAACAACAACAACAGAAGATAATAAACAATTACCAAGGTAACAAATTACATAAAATTGTTCATCAACCAAATGAATTAAAACATAATTTACCTCAAAAAATCACTTTATTTGTGCAACACAAATACAAGACGACATTTCAATTACTAAGTTATCATTCTCAGCTGCTACATAGCTATAAATCCTACTGACAGTGGACTGTGTCGTCTTGTATTTGTGTTGTACAAATAAAGTATTTTTTTGTGAAAAATTGTGTTTTAAATCATTTGATTGTTGAAGTTTTCACAAGTGTAGCTCATTACAGTTGATTAAGTAAGTGCCAAAATTTATTCAAATATTGGACAAAAATGGTTATCAGCAGAAGTTGTGTAACTCATGAGACAAGGATGTAATACATTTGTTATGTCAAGTTATCCGAGATCGATTTAATATGTCAATCAATAAGAAGTGTGTGAATATTGATATAGCCCTTAAGAATGCACTAATGTTGAACACAAAATATCTAACCCAGAACTAGAAAGGTGAACCAACTGCAAGTTAATACACTCAATTGCATGGGAAACACCATAGACAGAATTCAAGAAACCTTTAAATGAAAATTATAAAAAGCAGGTAGATGCCATCAATTAGATTCAAACGTTGTAGTCAAACACCACACAGGCCTACACCTGCAAACGTGTGTGCATTTCATCCTCCAAAAACGCTTATAGAAGAAATTTGAGTGTTCTGTTATTTTATTTAAAGGAGAAAGTTTCTGGTGGTTGTAATGTAATGTTTTTGTAGGTGAAAGAGGAAGAAGATATAAACATATGTTTGTTACAATGAGTTATGCGTTTTGTTTTATGGGAAATATTTTATGTCATTTTCTTAAGTCATTAACCTGTTGGCGAGTAAGCATAATGATCCCAAATAGTGTGTATGGCAAAAACGAGTATGCACAGTATTTGCCATTTATTATATTACTCCAAACCTATTTTATTTTGTCAATGCCCTGACATCTAGCAGCATCTTGAACTAAATAGACTTCCTAAATATTTAGCACAACATGTGCTGGTAATGGTATCAGTGTCATTTGGCATGTAAAACAATTACTTGTTTCACCACCTTTGTTATACATGTTTGGTGAGTTTTATTATTTATTTATTTTTTTTAAAGGCGAAAAACCATTTCGGTCATTATCGCCTTGGCACGTTTTATTACTAGTTAGCTGTGAGAAGAGTAGTTTACGTTGGTTCTTATTTGTGGTTGTTAGATGTGTTTATTGTAAATTTGTATAAAGATAAGTTACTACATAAACTTTTTACTTCGAAGTAGACTATTTAGTCTCTATGTATATTTCCTTGTTTCCAAGAATATCACACCTTAAAATAATTCTAAAAGTAAATATTTTTTTAATTTATTTATATGTTTTTATGTTATTTTGAGTTAAAATAAATAAATGTTCATATTAAAAAAAGATAAAAAATTCTTACTACTTTTTGGTTTGTTTTTGGTAAAATGCATACTTTTTTGTAGCAAGCATCAAAGCACGGCATATGCCATGCACACTCGTCAATAGATTAAAGACATTTGCTTTAAAATATCAATGGATAGAGGAGAAATTAAAGAATGGAAAAAGATATAGTTGTACAATATTCGGAAGGAGTTTTCTTCTTCTTAATAACGCTTCTAGTATCAGGTAATGCCAACAATCCGATGTATCCTATAAATTTCTATTATCACAATGATTTTAGTGTATAAATGTCTTGTTTATTTGCCAAAGGAAGCCACAGTTTTTTAAAGAAAGACCAAATTTATACAAAAATTAGTAGATGTCCGGAAATGGAAATATTGTTTCCACAACTCAATGGCAAAATTAACTGCATATCAATTTTATAATCTTTGGGAAGGTCTAAATGAGCACTACAAAGTTCAAATATTAAACCATCGACATTTTTTTAAAAATTGGTAAGGAAATCCCTTTTGTACTAATTTATATTTTTTTATTGATAAAACTCTCTTTCCCATTACTATATATTTAGGGGAAATATTTGGCAATAACTTTCTCAGTTTTTTTCATTTTTACTAACAAATACATCTTTGAAGGTAGGTCTAATTCATTCTTTTCAAAATTTTATTTAATAATATTGTACCACACAATATAACTAACAGCTTATAATTATTATAATAGGAATGATTTTAATCATATACAGTACCTGAATATATATATATATATATATATATATATATATATATATAATCACTTTTGTATAAGTAATAAGGAAATAAATATAAACTGTACTTGGATAATAATAAAGAAACAATATAACATCTTTATTCATACGGTACGGTAATTGTTCAATTTATAGTTGTTACACAACCACATGTTTTATTAAAGACAAGTAACTGACCACATTTAAATGTAAAGAACTAAGTCATTCCCAAGAACATAACACACAATTTTCAAAGAAATATTTTGTTTAAGACTAAATCAACAAGACAAAAGGAATTATTATCTAGGTTTTAAATTAGTATATAGATTTTACTAAATAAAACAGCACTATTGTTATTGTACTTACCACTTGATCAAGATGCAACTTTAGCCGTCGTTGTGTAACAGTTTTTTGTATTCTCTTGCTGTATGATGCGTTTCCTGCAGGACGATGACATCGCATCCCATCATCAACTAGGCAACAAATTTGATCAGGAGGTCCTCGGGAGTCCTCTTCTCCAGTGCTGAAACCATTCATATGGTCTCCTCCCCCCCTTTGCATACCCCAGAGTCTAAGAAAAGAAGATAATTCAAAGTAGGTTTACAGTAATGAATTTTCATAGAACAGATTTATAAAGAAGTCAAAAAAGTAATACAATTGTTACTTTCTGATAAAATAAAAAAACTAATACTAGTTATTAGAAATCAGTAGGTGAAAACTAAACAATTTAAAAATATGTTATATTAGTAGATGACAGACTCTCTCTGATCATTTACATAGCCTACCACAATCTTAAGATATTAATCATTAGGATGTAACATATCATGCTATTATATAAAAGGGCATAACTAAAACGTAGGTTCAATAATTTTTTATTTCATTTTATAGTTTTTGCATCTCATCCTTCGACTATGATTTGGATTATTATTTAAGCTTTTGTTATGTTAGTGGGTTTTAATTACATAAACAACAATGTCAAACAACTTGAATTCAGTCTCTAAAAATATACATGAGAATGGAAAGTTTAATCAAACTGGCAAAGACAAATATGAAAATATAAGTTTATATTTGAAATTTTAGGTAAAATTTGTTTAAGTGCAACTCTAGAATTTTCATCTAATGGATGTCACATTCTAACAGAAATCAACAAAAATAGGTTTGACCCTTTGGGCTGTAAGTTTAAGACATACTAAAATAAACACTAATTAAAAATGTCTAATTAAACACTAATTTAATATTTAAAATAGTTTTTAAAAAGTCAAATATTATCTATTTATTTTAAGTAATGGAACTATAAAGGTGTTACCATTTTTCACTCGGCTGTTATTTTTAACTCATTAAGCATTTTTGTAGCACCTGCTATATTGTAAGTTAAGATTAGTTCTACATTTTTGACCACATATGTCAAATTATAATAACGTAGGATTCTTGAATCTTATGCCAGACTTACATACAATATAGTCTACAAATAGCCAATAAGACAAACAACGGAACTTACGTTTTTGAGATTTTGAATATACAACAAAAATATTTGGATAATAATAATATTTGGTATATGAGACATGGCTGGTTTTAAATTCTTTTGTTTAAAGAAATGGAGGATGACTATCAACAAAGCTGTACTAAATTAGGAAGATTAACTTACTAATTTTTGAATGCGTAATTAAAAAGGGAGACATTGTTGATTGTGATCATAGACAAATAGGCAGTTTGAAAATAGGACTTAATTAGCCCATAGAACTTTCATCCACATAGGCTTACTGGAGTAGCCTACTTCTATCACAGGATTATCCGTCTAAACATTAGTGTTCCTTGATGGTAATAACGAAACAATTATTTATATTAATATGGAATTCCATCAAGCACTGACTATTGTCACATTAAATTATAAATAGTTTATTTTAGATAAATTTGGACGTGGTTAGTACTTGGATGGGTGACGGCTTGGCAACACCACATATTGTTGCCACAATTTCTTTTTTTTTGTTTTGTAAAATTTCAGTTGGAGTAATAATGATGTAATGTCCATGCGTCAAACCCATACGTCATTCAAAATCCTATGAATATGAAGCATTGTCATTACGCTATAATCTATAAAAGCGGATATTTCATAGTTTTTAAATTGTTATTGTTCGGTGAAAACGTTAGCTCAGTGTTGAAAACTTATTTAATATCAAGAAATAAGGTATGTAGAACATGATAAAAAAAAAATTGCCAAAATGATCGATAGCAATCAACGTATATAATTACTAGGTTAATATAATGACCTAACCTTGCCTGTTACTATGGCTACAACAAAATATTTAACATGTGACTTCATTTCACTTGGACAACCTCTAATTCAAAGGGATAAATATGTATTGTTCCTGTCCATGCAATTTGTACAAAATTTTGACAATTTGTGTTGTAAATACCTTTGATGTTACAATTCCATCACCCTTTATAACTCTGTACACTTTATATATTTCACAATATATTATTTCACTTTAAGATCATCAAAATTGAGCAATTTTTCACGTTTTCAACTACACACTCATGCTCTATTTCGCCTAGGTTAAATAGAATACACATATTAAATCACTCATGGGGTGAATCCAAACTTCAATAATTTTCACAGGTTCATATTACTACGCTTCTATGATTAAGATTCATGAAAACTAGGTCTCTGAAGGATTGTATATATAATGACCTTCTTTGATCTTTAGTTCTTTAACTAGGTCTGGTTAAGTAACCATATATACCGGTATATAAAGTTTAACAGTTCTTAAAACAGAACTATTTTCATAAATGAACAAAAACATAAAAACATCGATAGATTTGAAGGTAAATATGGAGAAAGTGTGTCCGATTGATTTAAGTGCAAAATCTCGGCAATTTCGCTTTAAAATGGCGGTTTTCCATCAAGTAGATACTCATTTTCAACGCAAGTGGTTTCTTATCTCTCACAATCAATATTTACTTAAGTAGATACTCATTTTCAACGCAAGTGGTTTCTTATCTCTCACAATCATTATTTACTTAACAATCTTTGAAATTGATGAATTTGTAACATATTCAATCGTATAGCCATATTGAAATCACTTGTGGGGCGCAAGTGCCATTCATTTACTGCTACAGGTTGATATTACTACGCTTTTATGATATAAGATTCATGATGACTAGGTTTCTGAAACCCAGACTTAGTAAGTAACTATAGGTCAAGTAAGATAAATATATATATATATATATATATATATGCTATAGGTAACTGCTTACATAGTTAACTTGTATTTTTCGAGTTTTATTTTTAATCGTCTACTGCATAAGAATAAATAATGTTTTTATTGTAGAAGTCACTTTCTTCAGTGAAAAATTACAATTTACAATCAACTGGTTTATAAGTTATACATAATGGCTAATGTTCACATTCACGTCTCATACGTTACTCGAAATTTCATAGTTTATATCTAAGATCACAGATCACTTGATATGCTGTCAATCTTTCATATTAATGACATTAACTTCAATAAAGGTATGAAAGGTTTAGCCAGGTGGTTATATATAGCCGCCTTTTGTGACATATAAAATCGCCCTACGTATTAGGCCCTATAGTAAGCAAATTATTAGCCGTGGTTTTATATAAATATATATAGAGCCACCTGGCCAAACCTGTCGTGGCATATAAATAGTGATCTATTGTAGTCATTATGTAATGTGCATGCGTCAAACCATACGCTATTCTCATTGATATCATGTAGCTATTATGTGTAACCTATAATATTTTCAGTGAAAAAGTGTGACCTCCACAACGAAAACATTAGTTATTCTTAAGAAGTAAGGTATGTAGAAGATGATTAAAAAAAAAACGAAATTACAAGTTACCTTTATGTAAACAATTACATAGGCCTATATATATATATATATATATATATATATATATATATATATATATATAATGACCTTGCTTGACCTATAGTAGCCTACTTTAACTAGGGTTGAAACTCTCTGATATCAAAGAGGAGTAATTCGGAATTAGACTATTACACATCATTGATACTAAATGATATCTAGTTTGACAGTTCTTAAAACAGAATTGTCGAAATAACCTCCAAATGCCATAAAACAGCCATTTTAAATAGCTGTTTTCGAACAGCAATCATGAATTGTGAAAGATAAAAAGTTAAATGTGTCGAAAAGAAGTATCGAAATGATGGATAAAATGCTATTTTGAAGAGGAATTGTCGAGATTTTGCACTTAGAGCGATCGGACAAACTTTTTCCATATTAACCAATTTGACATGAAATTGGTATAATAGTTGTTGTGCGTACTTATACAAAGAGCCTAAATAACCTCAAAATGCCATATAAAATTGTCATTTTGAATCACTGTTTTCGGACAGAAATAATGGATTTCAGTAATTCAAAAGTAAAATGCCTTGTAAAGGAGTATCAAAATGATGGAAAAAAAAGTATTTGGAAGAGTTTTTGCTGATATTTTGCACTAAAATAGCTTGGACATAAACAATACATATTTACCTTTGAAGGTGGCCAGTCTATTTATATGTCCAACAATGTTCTTTTAGGCTACTTCAAATGCAAGATCATTAAACCACCAATAAAGTAGACTATTGCTAAAGGTCATGTTGGATATTAAGCCAGTGGTTGAGAAGGTGGATATAAATTGACTATAATTAATTTGATAGGATTTAGTCCTAAATCCTAAAATGCATCAATAGGGAGGGCCCAAACAAAATGCCAAGCTTTTCTTGGCTGATATGCCCAAAATTAACAGTTATCAAGGACATTTATATTCAAATCACATTTAAAAAAATCTAAAGTAGTATGTTCAATAATTTTACTTTAAACCTTTTTTAGCTTTCGAATGATTTTAATATAAATATGTTTTCAAAAGACCTGAGTGTAGGCTAGACATAGGCTAGTAAACAAAAAGAAAAGAATGATTTTATTTACCTTGGAATGATGAAGGTTGGTATATCAATTCTCAGGATAAACCGTAGGCTATATTTATATTTTACGCAAAGAACATTAATAGAGACAGATTAAATCAGTTTATCTGTAAATATTATCAATTTTGTCTCTAGTAAATCCCGACTATCAAGTGTTTATATTTGTATGTATACGAAATTATGAATAGATCAAGAGATAAAGTAACAGATTAGAATTATTAAGCATGTACAAGCAACAGCAACGCACTCTATACATACTTTCGTTCTTTAGGAACTATATTTCGACTGTCAAAATCGTTATAGTATTTATTTATGCAATTATAAAATAATTAAATTAACTAAATTGTTTCTTCTTAAAATTAATGTTTATTTTACAAAAGAATAGTATTCATTAAATTAATTAAAATGAAATTGTAAGTAAAAATAACATTTATTCCCGCGTTGCATAACGGTCCATTTTTATTGGTCAAGATAAAAGTTGACGTCACCCGTTTCGTTTTGTGATTGGTAAGATTTTTGCGGCACATCTGAATTCGGCCAATCATATTTGTTTTTTTCCCCTATGTTAGTCCATGTACAGTATAGTGGCGTGGGCTTGCTAGCTACATTGAAGACATAGGAAGATTCGGTTTTCATTTGAGCTGTCTATATTCAGGTGAGAATTGTTAATTATTTTTTGATTCTGTTGTTGTCAGACTATAATTGTTTAAATAATTAAATCACAATATCTTAAGTGTATGTATTTGAAAATTTAATGATATACGATGTTTTTAAGATAAAGAAATTAATGTTTAAAAGTGCAACGTTCACATTTACCGTCAATAGAATGGCTGCCCATAAGCTTAGCATTGTAACGGGAAAGTTTTCAACAAATTATTGTATTATTTCAAATGCACAATGTTATGTTCTATATTTATGGTATTCCGAATTGATATTTCGTCTTTACTTTTGATATGTCACAAACATTTAAAAAAATATTATTTTCATAATAAGGCAAATTTTAACCGGCCTCTGTCTTTGTTCCTATCTCGTAAGAAGCCATATTGCCATGTCTAACTTCTATATAGCAAAGCTACCATTCCAATGCATTGTGGCTGGGCTTATGTATAAGCTATAGGTGTTATGCGGTTCTAATGGTATTGAATACGATTAAACAAAATATTTGTTTGATATATTCTAGCAATCTATTACGGCTGAATTGATACATACGTATAATATTACAAAATTTAAACTCGGTTTAAGTCATTAAGTCAGCCATATCGCCGCCTTTGTCCTATTTTTGACAAATTGAGATCTCGATATTTCATACAGAGCCCGCGTTATTCCTTTGATCACTGTAGAACGCTAACGTGTATTTAGGATAGGGTTTTTAAATGGTACTCAATTTTGGATTTAAACTGTTTATTAAACTTCATATGATGAAAAATCATAATTTTCATGAAATGGCTTTCTTTTCTTTTTTAAATATGGCGAGAAGGGGAATTGAAGGTCAGAAATAACTGTAAATAGGATGTTTTTTTTATTAATGTGATATGGCAGTAGAACTATATTTCAAATATTGTAATTAGCTAGGTTAGTATTATAAAAGTATTTTTGTCTTGGGAATTTGTTACTAGTGAACTTATTGTAATTGAGACAAAATAAGGAAAAGTTGAAAAGCTTAGTATCATTCTAACTAGGCTTTATTATTTATTTGATTATGCCTTTTTATTCTAAATATAAATTTTATTTTTGGTAATTAAGATGTTTTCTTTTTATATTATTTTTTTTCCGAATATGCTAGACTTATTTATAAGCTTATTTCTTTTTGACAAAAATGCTTTACACAGCATTTTAGACAAAATGTTTTCGAATTAAGTATGCATTTTTGTACCACCATCTCGCATCACAATATTTCACCATTTACAACTATAAAAATGAGATGTAGACTACATTTAAGGGAACTAGCTACACATTAATGAAAAATACTTATTTAATTTTGTTTTCAATAACAAAATGTGTAATTAATATAATTTTGACATTGTGGCAGTAATTAACATTGTAATGAACCTTTAGAACTAACATAGATCTCATTTAGGTACTTTAGATTTATTTAAAGAAGACAATCTTTTTAGTTCGTACAATGTGAATTACTAAACTATCATGCAGAATTGAATTTTATTTTGGTTTATTGTTATGAACAATATGCCTTAAAAAAATCGAGGTGGTAGTGCACTTGCAACAAAATTGACTATAGAAACCCCATTTTATCTCGCTTTGTAAAACAAAACCAACATCGGTTTTTGAAACTGAAAATTTGCATTATTTACAAGCCCCCAAACTTGAAAAGGGAATGTTTTGAAATTTTTCTTAAAATTCAAATTTGTTTTCCAACCACCCTATAGGTGTTCAAATTTCATAAAACTATCATGTTTCATAAGCTTTTCAACAGTAAAAAGCAAATCGCTAAATTACTTTTTTTTTTTTTTTAGTTCATAAAGTTATTGTCTGGAAAGTCAAAATTTGTTATTAAATATCTATATATTTTTAAATTTTGATTATTGTATCATTATTTAACCAGATCACCAACATTGATCATTTTTAATTGTGATGATGATAACACTTTCTTTGATAGAAAGTTATTATCAACCTACATTCATTTCTGAGAATTAATTAATTTTAAATTCTAAAGATATTGTAATTGACCACAGTTGATTGTCAATTAGAGAACCAATACCTTACTGTACCTATATAATATACCTTCATATTTAAATCACAACTTTTGACTTTCTTAATGCAATAATTCTATGAAGAAACAAGTAAATTAGTGGTTCGTGTATACCATTAGAAAGCTTATGAAAAGCAGTAGTTCCTGTTATTACATTTGAACACCTGTAGGTGTTATTGTTTGTTTGTAAAACAAACTTAAATTTTAACAGATTTCGAAACGTTCATGGTTAAGGGCATTAAATTACAAAATGAATGCTTATTCTCAGTTTCAAAAAATGATGTGGTTGCATCTTATAGGAAATGTATTTTTTACGGTAAATATCAGTTGTACCTCGTCCTCGGATTTTTCTATAAAAAATTATGGAAAACTTTTAAATTATTTACCTTGTAATCAAAGGATCATATTATTGGTCAGAAAAAACGTTTCAAGTTCCAAACTCCAGCTACATAGGTTAGAAATATCAACGTTCTAATGACTACATTCATCAAACACTGAATGTATGTTCACTTGTTTTATTAAGTCTGACTAGGTGACCATAGGCAAGGTCCCAAACCACCTAACCCGACCTCACCTGTGTCATTTATGTCCCGATGTGTAACTTACTCTACTCACTGTGAAATTTATTTCATACTTTAATATCGCCTATTCTAATAAACAAATCTATTTTGTGTCTTTCAAAGTAGATATGGTCAGGTGGCTATAAGGCCTATATATTTTATATACATTAACTTGACTAACGTAGGCTTTCGTTATTCGACCTTACTTTAACAACAGCTATAGCCTATTCCTTTGTTTTCTATGTGTTATTTAACAGTGAAGAAATGCATTTTAGGACTTGAAACAAGGTAAATAGTTTTAAGTGGTTATTGTTTACAAAGAAAGTTGCTCTTTTTTGTGATTTATTTTAACATGTTTTATATAGAGGTCATTTGATATGTAGACCTTTAGGCTTGACCTTCTTCGGGTAAACATGTTCCCGTCACTTTTAGTGGTAGGGAAAGACAGTGTATTACGAACAACCTTCCCACTCCGAGCCAGACCGCCCTCCCTCCAAGCGCCACCTCAACAAATGAGATATACCTTATTTCTTAATAATTAAATAAGTTTTCAGCACAGAAGTAACATTTTAACGGGAAAAAACATAATTTTTAACTTTTCTAGTTTAAGTTCCATTAAGTGAATTAATTACACATTAAAATAGGTATGCATGCAAATTTTTACCTTTACAAAGTCAAGTATATATATATATATATATATATATGAGAGAGAGAGAGAGAGAGAGAGAGAGAGCGCCACCTTACCTTACCTTACCTACTTGTAAATTTGTTTTTTAAAAGAAGAAATTTGCATTATTTTCCAACTGGTCACCCATCCAAGTACAAACTGCGCTCGATGTTGCTTGACTTCGGTGACATATAAATGCATTGAATTTTGTAGTTGCAATTGAAATTGTGATTTTTCGGTAAAAAAGTTAGCTCCGCACTGAAAACTTATTTTATTATTAAGACATATGGTATGTAGATGTTTAAAAAAAATCACAAAAAAAACAGCAGTAACTTTCTTTGTAAACATTTACCTTTTAAGTTTTAATTTTTTTTTATAGAAAAATCCGAGGACGAGTTACAACCGATAATTACCCACTTTACTTGCTACGTAAGAAAATAGAATTTTCTGAAAACTAAAGTCACATTTTCCCTTAAAACAGGAAAAGTTTATGTCTGAAATGAATTAGCTTAAGTTGAATGCGCGATAACTCTGGCCAGTTTATATTATATATTTCAGACACATGAAAAGGTAAATTAACCCCCACTATCTGGACTTTGAGCTTTTGTATTTCCTATTTAAAAGGGTGTATTAGGTTTTTTGTGTTTTCTTATTCACTGGATTGTGCTCTTTAAGGGTATGTAAACAAAATTCGATATTGCTGTGGTCACGCTGTTCTTAACAATTATCTTTGTTTTAATAACTCGTAATGTTTTGGTAAGACTTTGTTGATAACTAGGAATAATATAGCCTACTAAATTTTTATACTTAGGGGTTTTTTTTTCCTTCTTCATTTACAAATTTTTCTGTTTCAAGTCTTTAGCCTATACAAGTCTCATATCATGAAAATTATTGAACTCTCGTTATTTATAATGTTATAGAACTTCAATAATTATGGATTTGACAATTATTAAATTAACTGTAAAATGGAATTAAATTTACAGTGTTTCTACTTCCAATATTTACAATATATTTTGTATAATTACACTGTTTTTTGTTTATCAATAACTTTAAATAATTGGTTTTATGCCGATTGGTTTTAATTTATTGTAATAATGATGGTTTTATACTAATTTAATGCAGGGGAGGCTGGGGTAATGATACAAGATCTAAAAATATTTAAAATTTAAACTTAATCAACTCTAAAGATAAGTAATAACTTCAAAATGTTTTATTTATTACTGCTCACTTACAAATTTGTAACGTTTTTTGAATATTTTTCACTCCACGAACTTAACCTAAAAGTTACTACAACTTTTTTACTAATTTTTTTTTGGGGGGTTTTTGAAAGTTAATGATATGTAATTTTTGACCAAGATAAAGACAATTGATGAACAAGGTTGTTAAGTTCTTGAAAGCCTTCTTCATTTAAGAATAATTCTTGTCTTGTCTCTTATTACCCCCATTTAAAATTTTTGTGTGGGTAATAAGAGGCAGCTGTGTAATTTGAAGGATAATGGATCTTTTCATGTTGCCTTGGGTAGGCTAAAAAAAATGTTTTGTGTACAACAAAGTATAAAAGAACTTGAAAATCTTAGACTGGGCTTTACAAATAAAGATTCAATTCTTACACTTTATATTATGCTAAATAATAGTTGTGTAAGTGTCAAAATATTTGCTATTTAGGCCTACTTATCATATAAGTTCATTTTAACTAAAATAATTTGTCACAAAAGCTGTATTTTTTCAATTAAAAAAGAAATGTTACTGGATTTTTGAAAGTGTGTAAAATATTTTTTGACGTCTCAATTTTTATTATCATTTAAGCTTATCTCTGGTCTATGTAAATTCTGTAGAACAATAAGAAAGTATATTTTTTCATCGTTTTATATAAAATAGTACAATAACGCATTTTTGAAGCTTACAGTATTTTTCAACCTAATATACTTTTGAACATCTGTATAAATATTATGTCAAAAAATTTGACTGATTCAGAATAGATACCTGCCCTTCTTGATTTTACATTACTTCATATGAGCAGTGAGAACCCTTGTCTTTTATTACTCTTTGAGGGCTTATAAAAGACAAAGATTTTTAACTTTTCAACAAATAAATTGAACTAAGAGTGTTATAGAAAAAAATGTCCAAAAAACTTGAGAGAAAGGTTCATATTGAATGTGGACTATTTATTTCAACACCTTTAGATAAATAACTTAATTAAAAATTGTATTTCTTAAATTTTTCTTGTTTCTTATTACCCAGGCTTTTCTTTGGTCTGTAGCAATTGGTTTGTGGGGGGGGGGAGGTTAAATTACTTTGTACTTAAAGCTATAATTTACATAGGAACTTATGGATATTTTACTGCAAACTAGGATACTTACGTATTAACGCCACCGCAGCAGAAGTTGCTAATTCGCATGCGCCAATATTTGCTTGCTTTGCGATATAGTTATATATCACGACAGGTTTGGCCAGGTAGCTATATATATATATATATATAAACACCTGGCCATAAGGTTTGGCTATATATGCCTATATAGCTACCTGGCCAAACCTGTCGTGATATATAATTAATTATATCGCAAAGTAAGCAAATATTAGCACATGCGCATTAGCACAACTACTGCCGCGGTGGCGTTAATACGTAAGTACCCAAACTAGATGTCAACTATCAAAAGTGTGTCTTTTTGTAACAAGCATTCAGAAAACAGAGAACTGTTTGTATAAAATTTCCATGGTAATTCATAAGTTTTAAAAGTGATTCATATATGTAGTACCTCCTTTCTCTGTTTTTCCATGTGAAGAAATCATCAATTTGTAGGAATAAATACTTCAAAACTCCACTATATGAAAGAATAGTAATATTGTAAGTTACGTTTAAATAAAATACAATTTTATATGCATTTAACAAAGTGTTGTCTTGAGTTTGAAGCGGTTAGGTTAGGTAAAACATACAGTAATTATTACGTTATTTTCATTAGGCCTACTTATTAATTTGTAATTGGAATTTAATAATAAACAGCTTACATCTTAAACTGTACCGGTAACTCATAATTCTTTATGTGTGATTTTGTTTTGACTTTCAGCTTGGTTTTGTTGTGTTACATATACAGTACATGAACAGAACATGTGAAGTTCATTACAATTTAAATGATCGGTCGATCATGTATATTTATATAATTATATGGACTTTATTTAGATTATGTAAACGATTTTAAATATAGACCTAATTTTTTAAAAGAATTTTAGAGTTGGGTGTTCTATTATTTTAGGTTAACTTATTTATGAAATGTTAACTTGCAATCTTTCTTATATTAGGCTATATATTTTATACATCTTTTTCGGTTATTTTCAAGTTTTTAGTTCTATTTAATTTAAACAATTTATTAATGAATTTCTAGACATTAAATATCAATTTGAAGGGGTGTGAATCTATAAAAAAAAATTAACAAGGATATGCATTAACAAAGTTTACCATATGTAAACAAAATTTTGTTTGAGAATTATCTTGGTACATTAGATGATCGCAATTGATTTATTTGCAAATTGGTAGTTGTAAGAACTATGGATTTGTTTATAAAACTTATATTAATAATCTTTGTTTAACTATTTGTAAATGTTGAAAATGATATTAAAAAGAAAATTATAGTGAATTTTAAGGGCACTCGAAATCCCATATACCGACAATGTTAACTAAATGGCACATATCTCAAGAACGGTTAAAGATAGAACCATAATTTTTTATTTTATTTTAAAGATAATTCAAATATCTAGTTCCTTACACATCTTTTTTTTTCCCCCTATAGGCCTATTTCATATTTAATATATTCTATTGTTGTTGTTAAAAATTAATATTTTTTAAAAAGCTTGTGAACTAGATATACATCCAATCTATCTGTGTTTCAAATTTAAAAGCTTTGTCTCTAATAGTTATTGAGTTATGTGTCATTTAGTGGTTTGAAAACAATTTTTTCGGAAAACAGAAAAACCATGGAAACAAAAGAAATTTTATTACTTACAAATTAATATCCCCCTGCACAGTAAGCTGGATTCTCAGGGTCTTCTTCTGCTCCACAAAAGTCTTCCAGTCTCCTTTTCTGTATATTTCGTGACTGCCTGATCTTCTGGAGCACCAGAGCCGCCATTTCTCCATACGTCATGCGTTCTTTGTCGAGCCGCTTCATCGCCAGCACCATGTTTCTTCCAGCCTCCAAACCCATTTCTTCCACAACTTTTACCTTAGAAATATATCCTTCATTGAAGGAAGAAACAGCTTCATATACTCCAAGCTCAAGGACAGGAAGCGTCACAAAAGTTCGTTTTACCTGTCCAAATCACATTGTTCAATTACTCGTTAGGATTTTGGGTCTTTCCCTTCAAATATTTTTTTAAAAGAAGATGATCAGCCAACGATTTAAAAATATGCATGATTGCTAACATAATAACCTCAGATATGTGGAAGTGATTTTTTTATGGTCATATTCAGAGTTTTCCATTTCCGCTTTATGTAATATACACCAGGTATTGGCTTATAGTTCTGTAAAATTATGGCCGAAATGGTTTGTAAAGCTTTTTTAATTAATTTTTTTACGTGTGTCAGCAACCGCTTATATGTAAGTATTATATATCGTTGGATATAGAAAATTCTGAAGAAAAATAAACCATCAAAAACAAATGTTTTTAAAAAATCCTGATTTTGGGTGCCCTTAAGTAGGCTAGATCTAGCCTAACATGTTCTAAAATGGCAATCATTATTTTTTAAATCTTTTTCAAAATATTTTTTATCATATTATTTTGTCCTTTCTATTGGTATAGTATTGAAAACAGTTGGAGAAACTGTATTAATTTAACCCACAATTGTCATGTATGTGCATTATACTTTTTCCAATTAGTGATATCAAAATTTTGTTTACATATTCATCATTTATGAGAGTCTATATTCTATATTTAGTAATTTGACAGAATTATTATTATTGTTGTTAATTCTTGTCAGTTTTGGACAATTTTCTTTATTACAATCCTGTACATAGAAACAAGGTTATATTTTGTTTAATTTTAATGATGTGAAATGGAATAGTTTGAGAAGTTGTAATATTTCAATAACTTCTCAGTTCTTGATGCACTAAGAACAAATCGTACAGTAACTTTTTCACTTGTACATATTCATAAGGTCCCTCAGGGGGTTCACATCGAGTATCTGCTTGGGAATCTTGAAGGACGCTATAGTTCGTGTAGTTTTGTGTTAGATCACTCATGTTCTTTTCTGATTCTGGCTCTATTAGGAATGAAAAACTTAACAGAATGTTCAAACTCTTGAAATTGTACTGCAAGATGTTGCTGGTTAATAGTCTCCCAATAACCTAAGTTTGATGAGAATAATCACTTTTCATTAATTTTACTATTAATTTGATGTTACATCATTTAAAAGGGGAAAAAAGGAAGGGGGTGGATGAAAGTAACTGAAGCTTATACATGCCATGTGCAAATAACAGAATCTGACCAACTTTGGTCTAAATATATTTTATGAAGGGATAAATAAATATTTCCTTAGAATTAAACAAATCAGGAAATATATATAGCTTCGAAAATCTTACAACATCAATTTTATTCCTTTCACAATACTTTCTCTGTACAAGTGAAAAAGTAAAATGTATTTTGAAGTGAAAACTTCTGTAGGCGCTTTGTGCAGATTCTTATGTAGAATTTCGCATGGAAAAAAAAAGAGCAGACTCGTAATAAAAAATTGTCATGAGACATTAAAGCTTTATATTATATTATGTATATATGAAAGAAAAATATATGGAACGAGAATTAATTCATTTAGTAAAAAACTATGAAAAATATTGCACTAACTTTCTCAGACTCCCATACATAGTCAAACTAATAATCAATGTAAAAATAATTGCACAAACTTTCTCGCATACCCTTACATATTAAAATTAAAAGTCTATGAAAAATATTGCACAAACTTTCTCACACCCATACATATTAAAACTAAAAATCTATGAAAAATGTTGCAATAACTTTCTCATACTCCCATAGTCAAACTAATAATAATGCAAAAATATTACATAAACTTTCTCACACACCCATACATATTAAAACAAAATCTATGAAAACTGTTGCACTAACATTCTCCGACTACCATACATAGTCAAACTAATAATAATGCAAAAATATTGCACAAACTTTCTCACATACCCTTACATATTAAAACTAAAAATCTATGAAAAATATTGCACTAAACATATTAAAACTAAAAATCTATGAAAATATTTCATAAACTTTCTCAGACTACCATACATGGTCAAACTAATAATCAATGCAAAAATATTACACAAAATTTCCCACATACCCATGCATATTAAAACTTTGTACTAACTTTCTCAGACTCCCATAGATAGTCAAAATAATAATTTATTAATTTATGCAGAAATATTGTACAAACTTTCTCATATACTACCCATACATATTAAAACAAAAATTCAACGAAAAATATTGCATTAACTTTCTCAGACTCCCATAGTTCATAGTCATGCTAAAAAATGCTTTTATTGCATTTATCCTAAGATTAAATTTATATTAATTTTTGAAATGGATAGTATAAGTTTTCACTTCTGTCTACCCCCCCCCCTAACTTTGTTTTTGTAAGTGACAGAGAGCTCTAATAAACACTATTATTTATTGGTCAACATAAACATCTAAAATAAACTAAATGCATTTAGTCATAAACTTTCAACAATATCAATGTGGTTTTAAACTTCTTCGCAATTTCAAAATAATTTAGTACAGGAAATATGAACTTAACCCCTTCCTTAAGTACATATATGTGTAATTATTAATATTTCAGAACAATTTGGACCTTGTTTTGTATGAAAATAATTGCTTCAATTGGTAGGCTGTTCAAAAAGGGTCATCATATCACTTTCGGATGAAAAGACAAGCAAAGTTGTAAAATTTAAATATCCAGGTCCAGGTCACTGGTTTTTGGTTGACCTTTTCATCTTGAACACAGTACAACAAATTTCTCACCGATTGTAACAATCACAGAAATATATACTGAATTAGCCATTTTGAAGAGGAAAAATAAAATTTTTAATGTATAAAATAAAGTTTTTAAGTTTGTAGGGTGACAATTTCTCCCAACAATGGGGAACAAATTATACCCATATGGGTAGTAGTTGTTGAAACTTCCATTTGATTCCCATGTAACTTGCTGAACTAATAAACGGGAGAATGATTTTAAATTAGCTTTAGGTCTACATGAAATTATGCATGTAGGCCTTATAGCTGTTAATTTTAAGTGCAACACTTTTATCATAGATTGATTGTAAGCATATGACTCAACAAAACTCATTCAAACGTTCTTTTATACCTAATGTTATTTAAACATAGTTTTAATGCATGTGTATGTGATACAATAATACGATAAAAATGTGGTGGTAGAAGGTTATTTAGCTTCAAGTGCGGAATGGAAAAAGAAATAGGGGGGGGGGCTATTAACATGTAACTATATGATAGTTCTGAGGTCACACACATAATATATTGTTTTTAATATCAAACGAAATAAAATGCACCACTAATTTTAAAGTACAACCTTACTTTGTTGTCCTTTTAATATTTAAAGTACACGAGTGTTTCACCGATACAGTGTCGCCCAGCTAAATTTTTTGGTAATAATTATTTATAAACGCTTGTGACATGTGCTACCCTCTTGTAGTCGTTATACAACCTATGGACCTTTTTATTGAGCCCTGCCATCTAGTTGTGATGTTGTGAACTAGTATACAAGCCTGAGTTTTGCCAGTTGAACTATCTACAATAGTTGTTTTCAAAGTAATATTGTTTTAAAATTAATCAATGTCACAATCTTTAACTTTCTAGTTTCCAAAAAGTGTTTATTTCTATTTGAATGTAGACTGTGTAATGGTATTTGAAAGTTCTTCATAACTGTTGTCAGGCCTCTTGTTACCGTTACATTCTTTTACTGGTTTCTCAATTAATTATTCTAGGCCTTCTTTGTTTGGTAATACCAAGATGTTTTTATTACTACACAATTATTGCTTTATGCAATTTGTTTGTTGCGTTGACACGAGAATTTATAGAATACGCCTCATTCTAAATCATTAACCAAATTCGGGCGTCGTTCTTAATAAATGTCATTTTTAGTCCAACACATTCTTTTAAACGTGAACATTTATCTATACGAATATCACATCTAAAAAAAACTAGGAAATTAAATAATTTTAATTTTTGTTTTATATTGCTATTCCAATGACTTCTTTTTTTAAATAAGTGAAGAAAAAAATTTGGGCCAAAATCTGTGGGCCCAATAAGTATATGGGCCCACATTAAAAAAAAATATATATATATATATATATATGCTAGCACCCAACAATATGGTTTTTCCAATGATTTTTATCCTACATGAACATTATTTGTTGGTACCTCAATATTATGACACACAATTGATTATTACCTCTCATTGTTTATCACTATCCCTAACAATGTTAAAAACTAAAAACATTTTACACATTGAAATCAGTTTTATAAATCTAGATGGTGACTTATATTTAAATCGTGTATAACAACAAGTATGTATGCTTTATAATACTTTGTGTACAGTGTCATATTCACAATTATCCTGAAGAGGAAACCATTTCTTTACAAAAGAAAATAAGTGAAATAAAAATATTTCGAATGAAAGTAAAAACGGTAGGTTAGGGACAATAAGACGCTGAAAGAAAACATCCCGAGGGAACCAACATCCCGTAGTCACGTGACCCAGGGGAAAATAGTGCTTTCATTCAAGTCTGACTCATATTTGTCATCTAGTAGTCTTTGTTACATTTTGTATTTTTATCGTGGCAGACTTTCTAATTCATTTAAACGATGAATCCATTTTAAATATGTCATGAAATTTGCGAATAATTAAATGTGTCCTTTCGTTTAATTTTAATTATGTACATTAAATAAATTATGTTTTGAATTCTTAAATGAACAAACGCTATTGACCTTATAAATGATTAAACTTGCCATAAGAGTTGTAACATAATTCATTATTTATTTGTTTCGTACTCGCTGGTCTAACAATGAACATAGACATGCGTAGGTCTACTTTTATGTACTGTACTAACTGTTTTATATTCTGCCGTTAAGAAGTAGTAGTTGGTTGTTTTCAAAAAGGAGTATTTCACGTGCTTCCGTTTGTTTGTATAATAATTATCTACGTATTAGACTTAATCCTTTGCTCGGTGTGCAGCCATGAATCATCGATTTGTAAAAAGCTGTGTAGAGTGCCGTGCGCAACGAGGGTTATTCGTGCTTTAAACAAATGTTATTTTAATGATTGGAAACAGTTTGAATAGAAGGGGTATTTAGCATGCGAGGAAGAGGAGTGGGAGAGAATTGCGATTCATATCGCTCCCCCCAGCCTCCAGGCAGCAAAGCCTGGGAATGTCTTATTGACCCACCCGGTTTTGGGGGGAAAGAGGGGATTTTTTTTTATTTTACCGCGTTGTTTAGTTGCTTCCTACTCCGCTGCGCGTTGAGAGCGCTTACCGCGAGTTGCCGGGTTTTACAAGAATGTTGAAGACCCTCGGGCCGAAATAAAGAGATGGTCCGTCACTGTTTGACTACTAACCGGTCGTGCGGCCACTTTTTCTCGTTCGCGTGTGATTTCTTTTAAACTTTTGTGATTAACAATGGGGTATAGGACTTGTTTATTTTCAGTGAAACAACGGAATCGTTGATAAGTGTTTTTTGTCGATCCGTTGCGACCAAAGTTTCCAATCTTGCGCGCGCTCTTGTCAAACTTTAAATAATCTAGTCATGTCAGAAAACCGCGGTGTGTGGGGGACACGTGAAGATAATGTGTGGTGGCCCGGTGCTGGAGTTCCCAACGAAGAATCCCATCATCAACAGTTGTTCAATCAACAACAATTAGGATTAGTTGCCGCGCATCAACAACACAATCTGACACAAGCACAACACGATGCCATCAGGAGTACCGCGGCTGCTGCACAGCAATTATTCTCGTATAAAATGGCGAGCAGTTTTCAAAATCCAGCCAATGCTGTGACTTCCGGGGGTATATCGTCGATGAGAGGATATGATTATCGCGGTGCTGGAGGTATGGTATCTCCTCAACAGGCGGCTCAGTGGTGGTATCCTTCCGGGATGGAAACAAACATGCAAAATATGCAGAACATACCATCGCCACAGTCAATGTTGGTATGTATACATCGTCCTAAAGTTCGTTTATCCCCCGTATCTTTTTGACTTACAAAAGAAATATTTTTATATGGTAGGGCCTATAATGTATTTTAAAGTTCACTTTACCTCCGCTTTTATCTTGATTTTATAACTCTGTAAATTCATTAGAGCATCAATTTAAAAAATGGGGCTTTTGTTTAATGAAAATAAATATTGTAAATAATCCAAGGATACCCTGACATCCTTTTATGTGTGTTGTGAAAATTATCCCATGTGTCACTAAGGCTTGCCATCTCCCCCCCTCCCCGGTAAGAAATCCATGAGAGTATATATTTTCTGTTTTACTGTAATACTTGTTTGTTTTTCTGATTTAAAATGAAACTAATATTTAACTTTTTTTTGTGACTGAACACAAATTTGACACCAACGTTTTTGTTTTCGTTTGTCCTGAAAATATAACAATACCAGTAATTTTTATAATTAGTCACATCTGGGTTATTGTAGGGTTCATTAAAAAGATTTTTCTACTTTGTAAATTAAAAATGACGTACAACCCATTTATAGTTTTGAAAATGTTATACATGTCTAACTATCAACTTTGAAGTAACATCACGAATTATTTAGTTATGATTAAACTTATTTAATGTTACAATTAAATAGACTGAATGTAATTTTGAATATTTTAGTCTTAATAAGTAACGGCTATTAATTGTTTAATTATGTGAAGATTAAACTTATATAAAAGGCGAAGAATTTAATGTTTAACCTTACTCTTTGAGTGTTTAAAACTTTTAATAATAAATAACATCACAAATTATTTAATTATGTGAAGACTGAACTAAAAATAATTGTCAATGCTACCATTAAAAAAATCTATTGAAGGTTTTAAATTAATATAAACAGCAAATAGTGTAATTTTGAATGTTACTTTTTAATTGTGTTGGGGTATTAAAAATTTTATTGTCGAGCTTAACAATTATATTTACTTTTACTTCTAATAATTTATATAAACAGCTAAGAATATCATTTTCATTTCCCAAATACCAGAACTGTTTACAGTAATTTAGAGTTATGCTTATTCCAAATTTAAAATCAGATTGTTAATTTAATACTTTATTACAAATTATAAAGTCAGATCTTGCTCGGATTTTATTTGGTTATAAAATTTCCAGTTTTTACGACCTGTCTCGATGTAAATTAAATATGTATCGTCCCAGACATTTTATTAGCAAGCGCCTTTCCATTTAGTTCAAAACCTGTTTTAGACAGCCGCCATATTTTGTTCCTTTAATGAAGTTCAGGTTTGTTTGGTAAGCATGAGGACCACGTGCTTTGGGCGCATGACAAGTGAAGAAGGAAGGGGGGGGGGAGGTAAAAACTTTTAACTTTCCAAAGAACGGAAAACGTTTTTTATTTGAAACATAGCTTTATTATTGTGTTGTTAATTGATTTTAATACGACGCAAATAATATAATCGTGAATTTCCGCTTGTATTCGGTTCCAATCGTTAAGAATAATAGTAGAAGGGCTAATGTTTTATGTCTCTGGAGTTGGGGGTGTAATCGAGGGGCGCGCTTCTAAATATTGAGGGTTGATTCTCCCCTTTTTAGTTATTATAGGAGGGCGTGGTTATCTCATTTTATTCCTTTTGTCGTTATTGTTTTATTGTCCTTATTAAAAACTCAGATTGACTTAGTCATGTTTGTTTTTATTATACGTTGTTTATTATGATTAAGTATTGGTACCAATGGGAATTATTGCTAAAGTTTATTAAAATAAAATCGTTGATGATTTATAACCATAATATTCTTTGTTTGTTTGTTTTTATGGTATCGATCCTTACATTAAATCTAGATTGAAATTGGAAATTCAGTATCCATCACTTGGGTTATTTACAAATGAGTAATAATTCCGTTGTAAATCTGATAAACTAGTTTTGAAGAAAGGAGAAAAGTTAGACTTTGGTTTTGAAGAAAGAAAAAAGTTACTGTTGTTTTCTAATCTTTCAAAAGTATATTTGCTTTCTTTTGCAAGAAATCAGCGCTGTAGTTCCTCGGGTATAATAGTTTTTCTTGTAAAATTGGAAATCCACATTTTTCGACGGATTTTGTGGTTTTCTTAAAAGTTTCAAGGAAAACGTAACGTTCTTAAAATAGGATTTACAATTTTGTACCTTAAAAATTGTTCTGCGCATAAACGATGGAAATACTGTATTTAACACAATAATCATTTTCAATAAACATATCACATATGCTACAGTACATGAATGATAACTTATAGTGCAAGGTGTCAAATACTTATATACCGGGTGTTTGAAAAGTCTGGGTACGGCTTAATATTTTACAAACCATAGCAGAAAACATCTATAAACTTTGCACAGTGTCATATGCCATTTCTGACTGGATCGTCGTATTCAGATGCGGGAGGCGGCGTTTCACTCTACTAACTAATGTTTTCACTGACTTTTGTAACTAGCAAATTATTTTGTCTAGCATTAGAAAGTGACAGCATTCATGAATGGAAACTTTTCCAATAGTAAACATCCAAGTTCCTCTTAAATAAATTAGTTTAAACATTTGAAAATTATTACAGTGGATAATATCAATACTTAAGTTCTACCATTGTTTTTGTTGGTGAGATTATTTAACTTACCACTTCATTTTAGAATTTAATTTTTTTTAATCCAGTCAGAAATGGCAGCGCATAATGTACTTCACAATGTGTATCGAAAACAACCAGCCATTTCTGATTGGATACATCTTTTGAGATGCGTTTTGCGACATTCAACTCTACTAACTGAGCTCTTTGAAATGAGGTATCACTCGACCCGTGCTTACATTTAAGATTCCTATGACTTCCTCTGTGGGCCGTCCCCCCATGGTTGTCATGTCATGGCAATAGCAAGGAAAAATAGTTTACATTGCCATATGACACTGTGCAAAGTTTATAGATGATTTCTGCTATGGTTTGTAAAATATTAAGCCGTACCCAGACTTTTCAAACACCCGGTATATACACACACACACACACCTCTGATTGGTGTTTTGTTCAAGTGTACAGTAGTACAATAGCTATTTTATTATTTACTTTTGGTCAACGAATGTTGTCGTCACGTCGCTCTGGCAGTAAAAAAGGAATACCCTCGCTTCCTCTCCCCGCCCGTTGTACTTCGGAAATCATGCTGGTCCACAAACATTTCACAAGCATGTCGATGTTTGCTAGTAGCTCGCTGTCCGTTTCCTTTTCCAAGTTGTCAGACAATACATTTAGGAGCAATGTATTACAGTAGTACTCTACTGATAATAAAAAGTGTATTTCCCTAAAATCCCTAGGAACCTTTTTCCACGTGGTGTTCCCTTCATTTTTTTTTATAATGCTATGATAATCGAGAAGTTTTGCACCTTTAAACAACAGAAAAAATAAAATTTCGAAAAGAAAAAAAAACTATCACTAGTAGTGTTTACACGTAAATATTATGAAGTTTTTTACCCCCCCCCCTCTTTTGTATATTATAGCTTCTGACGTGCATAATGTAACTCAAAATTTTCATTAAACCGAGACGATTTAATTTATGTTTACAGTGAATGATCTTTAATTTGTCTGTATTATTACGTCATCAAGATTGTATTTTGCATGGTGTCTTGTTGAGTTGGAATGTTGTTTAAATAGACTCGATGCAAAGTGTGAAATTTGCATGATATTTTATTTTTATTCTACAATCTTGGCAGGTCATTAATTTATTCATATGATATTGTACATGTCAAACGACTTTTTCTTGTTTCAGAAGTTGAAAGTATAAAATTAAAGTGAGTTTAGATTGTCTTGGAGCCACGGCTTGGTCTTGTAAACATAAAATAAACAGATTTATATAAATACTTTTACAGAGATTCATTATACATTGCATCGTCAGCGTATATGGTGAAACTTGTTTTAGTATGCTCCTAATATTGGTTTTGTTTTATAAACTTTCGATAGCATTGACAGGCTGCTACTGCTGCTGCTGACTCAGCAGTCGCGTATGCAATCGTAAGTCTGTGTTTACACCACAGAAAAGTTTGCTCTTATTTATTCAATGTGTGGCTTTTTTTATCTACAATCCCTTACTAAGTCTATTTCTCTTTAGGATGATGATTTTGCTCTATTTGTTATTCCTTTGTTAAGTTATATACAATTGGAATTATGAAATTATGATTTTTCGTTAATATAACTGTCATTCGATAATTAATTTATAAGTGGTGCTTTCTCAATAAAGTACCCTCTGAGGATCACTATAAATAAGTACGAAGTTGACAATTACGAGGGCCGCTAATTAGATTTACACTTTTTTTTTAGTCTTGTAGTCCAAGATCCCTCTCATCTTATCAGATCTTTCTTGTTCTTTTCCAACCTCTGGCGCGATTTGATCATTCGAGGGCTAGGGGGTCTTTATTATTGGTTTTATTTTTAATTTATGTATAAATATTTTACCGAGAGGTTTTTCTCCCTTAAACAAGATGAAAATGAAAGGCTTGTTTTATCTATTAAATTACACCAAGTTCAAAATAAACTGTTTTTGTTAATACAGTATATATTTCTTAATGTGTATACTTACTATTAACATATTTTCTTCGCGTAAAACAAAATTTGTATGTCTGTATTTTTGTGGCTTATTTTTTGGTTTATTATGATTAAGTATTGTACTAATTGGAATTATTGCTAAAGTTTATTAAAATAAAATCTTTGATGATTTATTACCATAATATTCTTTGTTTGTTTTTATGGTATCGATCCTTACATTAAATCTAGATTGAAATTGGAAATTCAGTATCCATCACTTGGGTTATTTACAAATGAGTAATATAATCGGTGTATTCAAAAGCCGATGTATACAATTTCTGAAGCTGATATCTTGGATACAATTTTTGGTACTAACGCCACCGCAGCAGAAGTTGCGCTAATGCGCATGCGCCAATAAAGAGCAAACTGGTTTAAGGGAAGCAGAATTCCACTTTTTTCAGCTTTGAGATTCATATACTTTCATTTTATGATTTGTCGCAAAAATTTTAGGCGTAGATTGGCGGCACTTCACTTTTAAAGCTCATGTTTATCCATGATCTAATTTCAAATTATTAACTTCAATTAACTTACGAAAGGTTTGGCCAGGTGATTATATATATATATATATATATATATATATATAATATAAGGTTTGGCCAGGTGTTTTTATATATATATATACACCTGGCCAAACCTGTCGTGATATATAATTAATATATCGCAAATATTGGCGCATGCGCATTAGCGCAACTTCTGCTGCGGTGGCGTTAATACGTAAGTACCCAATTTTTGTAGTGTATGTACGATTTTTGTGACTTAAGTAATGTCTACCTACATTTTTTGATTCTTGACATACTGGCTCTCCGAGATATTTGACTTTTTAAAATGTCTCATTTCACATGTGAATTCTATACACCTTCCTCTAAAATATAATACATAAAAATTTAGGTTTTGGATAATTTATCTATTTTTCGTGAATTTTAAAAATGTGCTTAAGATGCACAAAAACGGTTATAGGATGGCTGTTGATATTTGACGTAGGAAAATACTGTTGTGAAATTCTGTAATCAAAATTAAGAAAAGTCTGTGTAATGTTTATTTTACTAACTCTTGTTAATTAATAAAATAGAGGGGGATTTTTTTATTATTTTTTTTTAGTATAATCTTTGTTTGATCTTTGAGTCATGATTAAATCGTACTTTATTTAAGGAAAGAAAAATGTAAACTTTGGCAACAAAGGCCGATCCAGCATCCAACGTTTGGTTATATTGACAGTACTAGTATAAGATATAAAGTTTAAACAATATGTGACTTTTTTTGAGATACTATGACAAACGTGTCTAAACGAAAACTAAATCGGGCGTAATATTGTGTTGGTCTCTTGTGGCCCATAAACTGTGATTTGAATCTGTGGATAATACTTTTTAACCCTATCTGTTTTACTATATTACATAAGACAAAATAATACATTTTTAAGTACATTAAAATATTGTAATTTCTAGCAGTTAATAAGAACATATATTTTGTAAGAGCGAAATATACGTAATTAATTGCAAGAATGAACCGCAACACCTGCATCCTGCCTCAGGGAAACTTGTCCCCCTCCCCTCATCCTCTACACACACAAAAAACTTTTATTTTGTCCAGGCAAAGAACGAATCCATCTTATCTTATCTCTCTTTATCACCTCTTGTTCTTTTTTTCCTTTCTTTATCAGGTGATAACCGAGAGTCAAGAAATCAACCTAAAATTAGTTATTTTATTCAGGATGTGCGAAAGTTTATAAAAATATGATTTTTTAATGTTACAAAATATGAGAAAGGCAATATCTCCGGTTGTCCTTGGCTATCCTGTAACCTATAATAAAAATAACGACATTGTCATATTCAGCATTAAAAAGGCAATAGATTGTGTATCTATGGTTTTAAAAATAAAAACAGTTTTTCGAGATATTGGCATTAACAATTTCAAATTGTTACGTAAAAAAAACTGTATATTACAAATTATTATGAACTCGATATTTCATTTATTTACAAAATTGTAATGTTTTATATATTACAATGGCAGACTGAGTGTCCTTAAAATATTCCACGCCATAACGACTTGCCCTGTATATCATTTTTCAATTTAATTGAAAATTACAAACAACATTAAATATAATCTGGAGTAGCCTTATGCGTAGTTTTTCTTATAACTACTATAAAATTATATCATACATGTAATATGTTTTAACAAGAGTATTTAAACTTATTATTTTAGAATTATTCAATTAACAAAAGATACAAAATCCCGAATCTCAGGGTTCAAAAGTTTAATAACATGTAAACTCTTAACTCTTGCTTTTTCTGTTTTTACAACACTTTGGGTGTTCAACATAAATTAAAACGGTAATTATGCATTGAAGCTTGCCTTCAAATTTATTTTAAAAAATCGTTGAAATTTTTTACTACTTTAGCTTATTTTGAAAAAAAGTTGATCATATTAGGTGTCACCAGAAGTAGTAGCTTCATGAATTATTTTACTAGAAAATAATAAAGTACGAAATCCAGGTTTGGTTAGTTTATTACGAATGGAAATCCAGCTCTATATATATATTCACCTACCCAGACCTAATAAAACAAGCTATCGTACATTCACTAACGTAGTCATAAATATTAACCTATAATACCTGAACTGTATTTCGTACTTTTATATTTCTTATATTTTTTAATAAACTAATGTATTTTGGTACTTCATAAATGTCTGGCGACACCTAATATGATCTCATTTTTTTCCAAATAACGTAGGTAGTAAACGATTTTCTTAATTAAATTTGAACGCAGGTTTCTATGCTTAAATAATTACCATTAAAACTATAAACACTCAATTTAAACAATTTAGGTTGTGTGATATATTAAACCTAATGAAATGTGTGTGATGGAAGTGGATAAGTGGTGGTGGTGGCTGTTTGTTTCGTTCACAATTTTGAGAAGAGTTGCAATTTTTGTTGATTTATATAATCTGGATAAGAGGTGAATTTACAAGATTTCCCAAGATTTGAATACATTTTAAATTTTCACAAACAATAATAGATATTTAATAATTGAAAAGGAAAAAGTATCGAGGTTTGATCAAAATCGGGCCACTTGTTTTAACTGTACAATACTGCACTGACTCCTTCCCTCTGGTAATCTCACAACTAATATATATTTGTTGACGAATCACATAATAGTAAAAATGATACCTTTTTTTGATCCTATTGTACATAAATTAAAATTATTGGTATTGAAAGGCATATTTCATTGTTGAAAGTGGTACTGTATTTTCTTTCGCAATTCTTTTTATCGTTCGGCTTACGGGAAGGAGGGGGGGATTACGACCTCATTGTTTCAAGATGATATCATGTGCGCAACATCTGACATATGTACTTGGAAAATCTCCATTTGTTTTAATGACATTTGAAAATTTACTTTATTATATGGTATTAAATTATGGTAAATAGAATAGTAGAAAACAAAAGTTTATAATAAATAATATAATATCTAAATGGCCCAGATAATATCTGACAAAACTTTAAATAAATTGGAATACCTTGGATTCAAAATCCATTTTGGAGAAGCATCAGTATTGGAAGTTAAATTTTACTCAATTTTTTTTCTCTCGCTATTTAAAAAGAGGAGAAAACTCTGGGTTATCATTTTGGAAATTCCCTCGTTTGGGGAAGATGCAAATTTCCAAACTATCATAACAGAAACTTCAGGTGACCTATATATATAAAAAAAATAATAAATAAAAAATAATAATTAAAAAATAATAATAATAAAAATTAAAAAAAATAAAAAAAAAATAAATAGTTAACATTCCCTACTAAAGTTGGATCTACAAAAGTTTATGTGGGGGTTAGTGAAATAAGCAGCAATGTCTACTAGCTGATTAAACTAAAAATATTGTTTGCAAAGAGACCCTTAAAACGTTTAAAGGAATTTAAAAAAAATTGAATATATGAATTATTGGTTAATTTTTAATTAACTGCAATCGAATTTATCAATCTAGATACAAAAATAAAACATGGATATGCTATCCTGAGCTTCACACAAGATAATATTAATCAAGTGTTCTACGTTAGCAGAAGGCAAATAGTTTTCCGCGATGCTTCACTTTCACACTGGCGGAGTCGCGCACACAAAGTTAAAACTATAAGAAACTGTTTGTCACTTGGTAACTCTATAATATACTTGTTTATTTCAATCATTAAATGGTATACAAATTAATTTAAATGTGTTTGATTTGTTTGTTGATAGACTAGAAAGATGCCTAGAGTAGCAAAGGACCCTAAGCCTAGAGGCCGCATGACGGCATATGCCTTCTTTGTTCAAATATGTCGCGAAGAACATAAAAAGAAACATCCGGAAGAAAACGTCGTCTTTGCTGAATTCTCCCGGAAGTGCGCTGATAGGTGGAAGGTGAGTCAAAGAAATTTGTTTATATTAAAGTAAAGCTTTTGTATTTGGTGTACTTTACAAAATTAACTCTATTAAGGATACACATGTTTCGCCTTTGGACATCATCAGGCTAAAACAGAAGTGTAACAGTTATGCATGACAATGACAAAGAAAAAGGGGGTGGTGATAGGGGAAAATCATGTTTACCAGGACAGTGACCCAAGGTAGAAAGGAGATAATGACCTGCAGTGTAGGAACTTGTAAAATAAGCGTATATAAGAGAAATAAGTTTTCAGAGATTTCATTTGGCAAAGTTATTATGTTTACTTCTTTAAACTTTAATAATAAGTTTATAATTATGAGACCTGTTTTTCAAATAAATGGTTTTAAAAATTAAACAGCCATATTTATCAAATGTTTCAATTAACTATTTACTTGTTATAATATAGAGAAAGTTGTGTAATGTGCCAAAAAATCTATTGCAAGTTTTTGCGGATCTATCCGTTTTGAGCAATGCAAATGCTGCTTGTAGCCCAAATTTTTAGACCCATTTTAGTGAAGGTATATGTCGTAATTTTTCTTCAATAACTTATAATAGCTGTTTCTTAACCATATAAGTAGTGGCAATTCCTAAAGTGGTCGGCCATTTTGCTCATTTCTTAATACTTTTTTTTTAATTCACAAAAATAATGTTAACCAAAATTCAACTTGTTATATATCTTTTTTCTTGGTAAGGTTTATAGCATTCATATGTGAAATAAATAAATCATTTGGAGTTAGTATGCCAGGAATCAATAGGTAGACCCCCCACCCCAAATGCTCATTACCACCATATAACCAAATTTTTTCAAGATATACAAAAGTTTTGTAATTTATTCGTGAGTAAAAATCTTTAATAAAATATATATTATTTTATTAAAATTTACATTTTAAAAATAAATTTTTATGAAAAAAGTGAAATGTAGGTGAAAAGTTTAGCTTATTTTGAAAAAAAAAATAGTAATATTATCCAAAACTCAACTTGTTACATTACATTTTTCTTAGAGAGATACATACAATTATTCTGTGTAATGGGGGGGGGGTTGTGGAGTTAATCTGTCAGGAATCAAAAAATGTGCAGAAACCGAAGCCAACAGTCACAAATATATATTTATATACAAAATATTTCCTAAATATTTTTGCAAGACGAACAAAACTTTTGTGATGTAGTTGTGAAATTAATTTGGTAAAAAAATATTTCAAAAACTTTTATTAGAGAAACCATTTTTAAGGGAGGGTGAAAAATCAAGTTTTAATAATCCATCAAAAATAATTACTTATTCAACCCCAACTTGTAATATACCATTAATTAGAACAGTTTCATAAAGTTGTTCAATATGTTGTAAATATTATTCTTAGTATAAACTAAGAATAATTGTTTGCACTTGCAGATTAGGCCAATATTAATAACTAACATTATGAATTGCATAAACAAAACACACTACATAAATAAAAACTAAGAATAATAGTTTGCACTTGTAGATTAGGCCAATAATAATGACTAACATATTATTAATTGCATAAACAAAACACACTACATAAATAAAAACTAAGAATAATAGTTTGCACTTGTAGATTAGGCCAATAATAATGACTAACATATTATGAATTGCATAAACAAAACACATTACATAAATAAAAACTAAGAACAATAGTTTGCACTTGTAGATTAGGCCAATAATAATGACTAACATTATGAATTGCATAAACAAAACACAATACATAAATAAAAACTAAGAATAATTGTTTGCACTTGTAGATTATGCCAATAATAGTAACTAACATTATGAATTGCATAAACAAAACACAATACATAAAATAATTATAAAAACCAAAAAAATAAACTCGCAAAACTATTTCACAACCACACTACTGTTATGGAATAAAATGGCCAAGTTGTGGGCAAAGTGAAGAAGATTTACAACTATTGCTAATCGATATTTGACTTGATTGCCTTAATTTGCAAATAGCACTGGAGCTAATCGGTTTGGTATGATATTTTAAAATGTCTGTATCTCACTAACTATCATAATTTGTAAGGCACCATTCGAAAGAGAAAGGAAAATACTATAATACAATGTAGCTTTTGGAGTAGTTTGACAGAAATATGGATTTGTGACAAACACACAAATGTGACGTAATTTTTTTCTACAACAGTTTTAGTGTTTTTGTTAGCAACGAAATACAGTAATTTTAATGATTTATTATATTATTTTTGTTACGATTTATGCACTTTTTGTTATTAGAAGTTGTAAGTATAGATCATTAGTTTTACAGTGGTACTTCGATTATTGCATTAGGACGATTTTTTGTTGGTGAAACATAGATTTGTAAAAAAAAAATATGATTTTACTTTGAGTTTCTAAAAAGATCCCAGTGTATCACATGGATACAAAATATCATATAATGTGTTATCTTAGTTGATTCACACTAAACTATAGTTCAGTTAAAATAAAAAGACAAATGGAAATAGTCATTTGATATAATGAAAGAGAAACACTTAAAAGAAGGCAAGAAATAAAGTTGAAGGTTTACTTTAGGCTGATGTATTTGTTTACATTTAAGCATGGAACTTCCTGCTTTTTATCTTTTGACTCATTATTGTTATATTTCCTCAGCAAAATGTTCTAGCATCTTATCTTCTAGTTTTGCATTGTAAATCATATTTGATTTACATCCAATTTTTAATTATTATCAAACTGTCACACCCTTATTATTTTTTGTAGGGGGGACAATTTTTTGGTGTTTTATAGATGGCAAATTTGCTGTTGATAAAAATTAAAATAAATATTTTTTAAACCCTAGGGTGTGAGTTGTTCGGGTATACTTCATATATCGGATAGTTTCATAAAAAACTAAAAATCTATTTTTTACCTATTAACTTTCTATGTACAATAGTAAACAACACATTTTCATAACTTTTTTTCTTTTTTTTTCTTCCCATACCAAAATTGGCAAAAACTTAATCTATAGAAAAAAGTTTTTTTAAAGTCCAAACTATAATTACCAAATTTAATAAAAGCTGATTCATTAGAATAACTTAATTAATTAATAATTAATTTACAGGTAATGTTAATTAAGTGTTAAACCCACTACATCAATGAAAGCTATCATTATAGTGTGTGTTATATTGTTTTTTTTTTTTTTGTTTTTTTTTTAACTTTTAAAAGAAAATAACTTTAACACGAGTTTCGTTTCAAGTAGGCCATGAACCATCTGAATATGTTCAGGTAGGATTATGATATAGTAATCACCCAAGAAAAGAGAAGAAGGGATAACAATATTAGAGTAATAAAATAGCAAGCGATACACCAACGGCATTGCCTTACTCTGAATCCACATAAGACCCGTCAAACTTCATCACTTTGAATATAAAAACCTTGGCAAGATTACAGCATTACCCAGTCTGAAGGTCAATAATACTTGGTACACCAGTATTCGGCTGAAGAATTTTTTTCCTTTTAACTGCCTCACTGCAACTAAGTTTGCTCAATGCTCGTAACAATTTACAAGGATTAATATCTATTGCTCTGTTCGAAATTGAATAACTTCAGACTCATTTTAATTGCAGTTTACTTAATGGCAGATTCCGTCAACGATACAAATTTTCATGCAGCTGTTCAGATGACGATGATAGGCCGCGAATTCCTTTTGCTGCTTAAAAAAAAAAAAAAAAAAAAAATTCTTGGCATTTACGAAAAACCTCGGGTTCATCATATTTTTAAAAAATAAATAAAATCCTCTAGCCCTCTTTGAATACCTTAACCCTAATAGAATCAGGATCGGAAGGGAACAAAATTTGTTCGAAATATAGGAAATAAGACTGGTGTAGATCCAGGTAGGGTATCTCGGGATTTCTATCCCCGTTCTGACTTTCAGCAAAAATTTATAAAAATGATTCGAACTTTTAGTGTAAAATATGTCCACATCAAAATCGACCCAACCGTTTGGTCACTTCAAAATGTGAATATTCCCAAAACACATTTTTCTTGTTAGGCACATTTCAGCAAAAAAACGCTTGAAAGTAATATGCATTGTCCCACTGATTAAAACAATAATTCCTGTGTATGCATGTGGTATGATAATGAGTTTCCCCTCGTATTTACATATCTAACAAAACAATTCATTTCTATACTGTATGTCGTCTTAGATAACACACTGCTACCACTTCAAAAACGTGCTAACCAATATGTCATGAAAGGCGTATTTTTTTCATTTTATTGTTTAGTTTAATCACTTTTATTTCGCTCGCACGAGATAAATCAATATGTTTGGAACGCATACTGAAACATCGACTTTTGTTTTGTTTTTAATTATTTTAAATTATTGATTTTGGAATGATGTTCGTCTGTGCAGAAACAAACGATTGATTTTGATCAAATTTTATATATTTTTAGTATATTTATTTATTTGAAATGAGTTACATTTATGGAAATTTCAGTCGCCAAATGCACAGAACATAAACACTTTATTCCCAGGAAGACGTTCAATGTCTAGTTTCATCATCTTCAGACGTTTCCCATCTCCTCATTTATTCATTAAGTCGACATTTGAATAGAGCTGCCAAATTATTTTTTTCTCAAGATCGACTCCTACTATTTCTCAATTTTCTTTCCTGGATATATCCGTTTTGATTCTCTCATTTTACATAGTTATAAAGCTATGCGATGGATCAAAATATCGATTTTCTAATTTTGGGTTAGTTTTCAAGACACAAAAAATTTCGGATTTCAAAAAGTTTTGCTCAAGTGTAGCTTTTAATTACCCAAACAAAACGTATTGATCACACGACCACTCAAAAAATATCGGCTGTTACACGTAATTTCTCAAAATCTGCTCTACCGATTTCGTTCAAATTTTAGTAAAATATCATAATTAATTACTCAAACCTGTGTCCAAAAGTGCAAGTTGAAAAAATATTACTGCTCAGGAATATTGGCAACAACAAAAATTGAACGTTGACCGCCATCATTTTAGAAGCTCATTTACGGTGAGGATGTCCACAAAAACTACGCTAAAGTACATTATCTCAACAAAAACACCTTAATACTACGACCAGGCTATTGCTTAAATTAAAACTCTTGTTTCATTATATAGAAGAAAACAAAGAACAATGGACTAACTTGAATTAGAAATGAGTAATGTAAACAGTGGAGAACAATAAATTCGTCTTCCTTCTAAAGTTTTATAGATACTTCAAATCGTTGGCAAGATGAAAGGGGTGCAAAAGGAAAGAGGGGAGGGGTTGTTATTGTGAACACAAAAGTTATCGCTCTTTCTTAAGTTTGTTATGCAATCAACTAGAGCTCCTTTTAATTAAATTTCTGACGTTGTAAAGTCGAAGAACAGAACGTGGAAATAATCTGTTACTGTTCACATTGATGTAACAGCAGTATCTAGACTGTTTAAAGAAAATGGTACAAGTTTGTACAGATGTTATTATTCTGGCACATTAGTTGTTGAGTTTCTTTATTTTGATGTTTAGCGGAGCCGAAAAAGTAGTCTTCCTTTACTAATTAATTGATAAACTGTGCCATCTCTTCTTACCAAAAATGTCGGTTCGGTATTTGTCAGTCAAAAAGTGTTTAAATAAAGCTTAAGAAACCCCTAAAACTGTCTATACAAATTCATAATGTGGTGGGCCATTTTGTCCATTTTTTTTAAATTTTTTTCACCAAGCACAACTTAATTTTTTATATATAATTTTTATTTTAAAAAAGTTCATAGAATTAATTTATGTAATGGGAAAAAAATTAGACAAAACATTTTGGAGTATGTCAGGCATCAAAAAACCGTGCCTTAACCAAACCAAACCACCATAAAAAATAATATATTCATCATGCAAAAAATGTTCTATTATTTTCAAGATATACAAAAGTTTTGTAGTGTAATTATTGTGAATAAAAGAGTTAAAAATATATACAGTAATTTAGGAAACTTTCATTAGACAAAATTAATTTTTATGGCAAAAAGTACAAGATAGCCAAGTACAGTAATTAGGCCTACATTGAAAAATTCACTGAAATTATTTATTTTATGCAAACCCCAATTGTTTTTATATACTATTGTTTAGAAAAATGTACGTAAAATTATAAATTTTACACAATGGTATATTTCGAATCGTGTAATAAAAAATGAGAAAAAATTGTCTTTATCTGACAAAAATTTAAATCAAAAAATCACGAACAAACCTGTAAAAAAGTGTTTTTTTAATTTAGACTATTCAAACAACAAATAATTGACAATAAATTATAAATTGACAAAATAATAAACTCGAAAAAACCTCAAACTCACCAAACAACTGAACTCCCGTAAGCGGCAACAGTGAAGAACAATAAATAACACCACGGACCCGTCAGTGAAGAACAATAAATAACACCACGGACCCGTAACACAGGATAGTGCAATGTACCAATCGAAAGATCTGAACTTCTTCTTTCCAGTGATAAAAAGATTTTTTTTAATCGAGATATTACTAATCGATATTTGACATTTTGACAGCGTGTCGAAAAGAAGACGCATGGGGTTGATCTTTGTCATCTTTTTGTACATCTCAATAACTGTGATATATCTTCAAACGGCGTTACTCAATTTTAAATCTTGTCTTCATGTGCATCACAAGTTACGTTTGATATATCTTCAAACAGGGTTACTCAATTAATTTAAATCTTATTATCTTCATGTGCATCACAAGTTACGTTTGATATATCTTCAAACGGCGTTACTCAATTAATTTAAATCTTATTATCTTCACGTGCATCACAAGTTACGTTTGATATATCTTCAAACGGCGTTACTCAATTAATTTAAATCTTATTATCTTCACGTGCATCACAAGTTACGTTTGATATATCTTCAAACGGCGTTACTCAATTGATTTAAATCTTATTATCTTCATGTGCATCACAAGTTACGTTTGATATATCTTCAAACGGCGTTACTCAATTAATTTAAATCTTATTATCTTCATGTGCATCACAAGTTACGTTTGATATATCTTCAAACGGCGTTACTCAATTAATTTAAATCTTATTATCTTCATGTGCATCACAAGTTACGTTTGATATATCTTCAAACGGCGTTACTCAATTAATTTAAATCTTATTATCTTCACGTGCATTACAAGTTACGTTTGATATATCTTCAAACGGGGTTACATTATATCTTGAACATTTGTATCCCACAATATATAAGTGTTTTGAAAACTTCTTTACCTACAAATCTGTAATAATATTTTAGACCGTAAATTTAGTTGGATTTCAGTCATATTTTTAACGATTTTACTATTCGTTGAAATTATTATTAAAAAAATAAAAGTCGACCAATTTCAAAATGGCTGTTATTAAAAAAAGAATTCTTTCTATTTACAGATTTTATATTACCTCTAAGTAGCACATTTTGTTTCAATTATGTCTATATTATATAATCTGCACAATGGGATTTTTTTAAGTAGTTGATGAATATAAATTTAAATTGAATTTTACCCGTTAAACATATCGTAATTGTTCAATAAGCGAATTACAACTATCAGGTAATTATTTTATGATTAGCCTTCAACGGATAATGTTAATGTTCCAGTATATTACTATTATGAGGTTTATTTATGGCTTTTACTGTGAATAATAAGGAAATTTAAATTACATAATATGTATCTGAGTGTTATAACTGGTTTTTACATTTATTGTGAAGTTGTAAATCAAAATTGAATCGAATTTTACTGAAAGTATTTCTAAACTTTTAATTCATCGTCCAAAATTTCTTTCTTAGAGAAATTTGAACTCAAATGCTTTTTTTTCTTTCTTTTTTTTGAATCTATGCTGTTTGGTACAACCACAAGAAAGTCATCAGGACTCTCTTGCCTGTGGTACAAATGTTAAAACGGTGCCTGAAAACCCCAGAAAACCGTTACAAATGTATTTTGGTGTGTAACAATTTTTTTTTTTCGTATGATTAATTCACTTCTCCTTTGAAATGTGGATGTTTAAGGAACAAATCAAAAAATTGTAAGTTAAATATCTGTATCAAGTCAAACGTTTCGTTTATTATTGAGGAAACTTCTGAAACTAAGAGTCATTATATTGCCAAAAATTCCAGCTAAAAAAGAGCTTGCCGTGTAATTTTGAATATCCCAATATTTTGATCGAATTTTGGTGAAAAACTAAATTTGGAAAATAGTGAAATGAACTCTGAAATTGGTTTTTTCCACGTTGTTCACGAATCGTAATTTTTTCTTGTTGTTTTAAAGGCGAAAAACCTTACAGTCAACGCCTTATAAAAAATAGAAACCCTTGGCCCTCGAATACTCTAATAGTGTCAGGGTCGGAAGATAAAAAGAGTTGGTCAAGAGATACTTGATAGGGGAGATGAAATAGAATATCTTATTTTAATAGAGTACCAGTACGGTATATACAAATTGTATATAGTAACGTTTCATTTTTTTTTCCCCGACAACTACCATTGGTGATAAATGTTTTGTTTGTTTAGTATTTAGTTGTTTGTATAAATATGTGTAAAAGTTCATCCCATTTCCTGTGCACAGTTTATTAACCGGACCCAAGCGTATTATTCTTTGACCTCTTCAGAATAGATTTGTTTAAAAATGCTATCAAAATGTGAATCAATTTGTATACTCTTAAAATGTTTGGTTTTGTGGGAGAAGTTTGTGCGCACAATTTATTTACAGTAGCCGAAGTATTTGAATCTCCAGGATTGTAAAGTTACAAATGGGAGGCAAAATTGAACGAACCGTAGCGAAGTGGCTGCCATTATAAACCCGACTGTAACAAATAATTACACTCATCGACTGAGCCCATGTAGATGTTTCATTATTTGTAGGATTAGTATTTCACATTGGTCAGAGAGACTGGAAGTTGTAGGCATCGGCCTGGCCTGGCCACATTATTATCTTGTTCCTAAGGCGAAGGCTAACAGGTTTTGGGGCCGGTGCAACTGTCTGTGTTATGTGTATTCCTCATTCATTCCAATGGAAAAGTTTTCATATTATTCCAATTACTGAATACGGCTTTCCTAAGCTAAAGATATTAAATTGTCGTTAACTGCAATTTTGTATAATTATATGTTATTAATTTCTTTATTTTTAAAATCAAATAAAAAGCCGTCAAAAACTATTCTGTTTGTAAGCATTATTATTTTTGCTTTCTCTCATATATGTAATATATTATAGAGAAAAGTATGGTGTGTAAAATTTGACGTACACATTTTCATAGATATACCAAAATAGTTTTTGGAATATGTAAATGTACTGCCGAAAAAGGTGGGCCGATTTTGGTCCAATTTGGTATGTGGGTATATTTTAACCAAATCTCGAGTCTCTGTTATTTTTTCGATAATTCGATAAATTTGATGTTGATTCGGTAAAACAATAATAACACAAAATTGTAAGGAAAAGAAAATTACTGCTCACTGGCAAGATATGAAAATTAACGTTTTGCCAGTTTTTGCGTGGAAGTTTTGGGGAAATTTAAATAAATATAATTTTGTAATCATATTTTGTCTTGAAGATTGATGTTCGAATACTTTCATTTCCACCGTACTACTCGGTTTACAAATATTTGGCTGTATTTATTGTATTTTAATAAATTTATATTTCAAATCAGAACTCGTAATGAAATTTAAATAAAAGGTTTTTTTTATTATTTCTATTTATTGTTTTACACGATTTGCGCAAAATATGAATGTGCAGCGAGACGATGTTTTTACAATCAAGCTAAAAGGATAGTACACACGCTGCCTGATAGGTCCAACCTCTAAGACGCTACAATATATCAGCTCTTGACCAATTCTTCTTTAATTGTTAATTTATTGATTTTAACGCTATTACGTTTTTTACTAGCAAGTATTGAAAATACAATAATATTTCAAGTGAAAAATATACGACCTAGAGACTGGGAATCGAACTCGCCAAAGGTCCTGGGTTCGATTCCCAGTCTAGGTCGTATATTTTTCACTTGATATATTATTGTAATTCTTCTTTTCCTACTCAAATTAGAGTATTTGAGGGGTGGAAGTCTTTCTTTTATTATTTTTTTTTTGTGACGACAGAGATATTTTGCCTTTAAAGCAGAGATTTTCAAGTGTACTGTAGTTGTAGTATTGTTACTGCTTTGTCTCGGCAGTTTCTTAATAAATACTTCAGTGTATGGACGTACAAACGGCAGGTGTGTAAGAGTCCATCACCTGCCGTATCGTCATGAATCGAGGAAGCCGGATGACTTATCGCAAGTTTCTATTTAGATAATATGTTTACATTCTAGTTAATCATGATTAATTACTGTATAAGTTGTCTGAAAGATTGTTTTACTTAGGAATAAGGGGAAACGTTCCTATAAACAAAGTCCTTTGTTTCCATTTGCTGGTCTGTTTATGTTTTCATAATATACCGATATTTAGTTCAGATTAGGTAAAAGCATTTGCTAATCTTTTATTAGAACCAGGGTCTCCCCCCCCTCGTGTTTAGTTCAAAGGGAGTTGTCGATAAAATAATAACAGTTTCTTGATAATTGACTACAACTCTTGTAATTCGATTTTCGAGATAATCAGTATAAACTGATTTTACGCTTTTTATAAAACTGCCACCATTTAAGAAAATGTACCACATCTGATTATATTAATTAATTGAGGGAGTTAAAAATTAGTTTATTAATAACGTAATTAGACTAATTAGGTGGAAAATAGCTATTGTGTACATATGATTTACTTCTTTATCGCCTACGCGTACAATAAGAGAAAATAATGATGAAATGGCTCAAAAAACCTTTCTCGTTTTTTCACAGAAATAGTTTTTGAAGTACTCTGTGTCCAAAACACTGTTTAGGGAATGCTTGTCTGTCTACGGTCTGGACGAGTGGACCTATTTTAATTCCATTTTGGGGTTGTGTAAGATAAAATACGAAATTCTTTGTCAAAATAGACTCCAACAATTTTGATAAAATCCAGTATCTAAGTACTCGTTCGCCATTTCTCCAAGAATTCGATTTCTTGTGATAAATTGGGCCTTATCTGTTATAAAAGGCGTAGTCCATAATTTCTTATCTTTTTAAACATTATTATTGATATTTTTGATGATGTTTTGTTTGATTAGTATTTCGATTCTAAATGAGTGTGTGAGAAAGTTTGTGTAATTATTTACACCCTTTATTTTATATGTAGGGAATCCACTTCCAAATTTTATATCAAGGACATCCCGTCTACTTCAACTTTTAAGAAAAAGGACATCCCGTCTACTTCAACTTTTAAGAAAAACATTAATCAAATCAAAATAGCTGTGTTATAACTCTAATTAGGAGAACATTTTTCCGACACTTATCAAAGCGGTTTCACATCTTTATAAACTGAAACTTTTTTAAATTAACAAGTTTGATTAAGTGATGCGTATGAAATGTCAACAACAACGCTGCGCGCAGTTGAGCTGTCACATTCATCAAAATGAAATAAACCATCCTCGAGTTTGAAGTTTAATATATCACCTTCCAAATATATACAATTAGTGTAAATAATTAAAAATAGTGCAAAACAAAAACATATCAATAAACCAATCTACTTTTGAAATTGTTCATCTTCCAAAGGGCGTCATGAGTACTAAAGCAATGATGTTCAGTCCAACTTTTATTACAATTTCTTGATCAATTATGTTTTTCCATTGTCCGATTTGATACTCGGAAATTAGAAATTCGGTGCTCTCATTCCATTGCTCCCTTCTGATAACTTCAATGACAGTATGCAAGGATATTTAGCAGTACTAGCGCATTCTGAATTGAACTCGTAAAACTACAATTGTTGGACCCATCTTCACATTATTGAATGCTTCTTCTTTAAGATATAATAGTATAGAAAGGGATAGTTCAATATCGATGAGTAGTTTTACACGGTTATATCAGTTTTGTGCTAAAAAAGTTTTGTTTCCCAGATCCAAACGCGTGGGCCGATTTTAATCAAATTTTAGTTATATCTCAGGACTTATTTATAATTCAGGAGCACCTGCCATAGACTAAAGCTTAAAATTACAGTTTTTTATTTCAAAATCGGCTAAATGATATTTTACTACACTGTAACTTTTGAGATTATCGATTGCCACATACTCAAAATAACGATTCAAGTTATAAAAGAACAAATTTCTCAAAATCAGTAGAGCCAATCTATTAATAATATCCTAGACCATTGTGTTCAATCGCAAGGAAAAGAAAAGTTACGCTTGTGATGAGTTGAAGGGTCTATTTAAATATTTCAGCTTGCCTAACAAATGATTATAAAAAGCCATGTTTCTAAGTTCAGTAATTTTGAAGAAATACTTTTAAATACACTGACATGAAAAGGATACGAATATTTTTGACCTTGGGGATTGATATATTTTCATGTTTTCAAATAGCCCCCATTTGGAAATTTTCGACCATTTATTCTGTATAACAATTACATTTAACGAATAGTGCTAAATTTGATTGAATTACATCCTCTGGGTCTACATTGTTTTCCATGTAATGTTTGGTTAAATCCCTCCCTCTCAATTAGATCTCTCTTGTCCAACTATTCTTCTTCCTACCCTGATGCTGTTGAGAGTATTAGGGTATTTATATTGTTCTTTTTATCCATTGTATTTTAATTTTAGTTTCACTATTGAAATTCGTTAAAAACATCAACGTATTCCTTCATTCATTATGTTTATGGTACAGAGAAGCTAAATGTCGATTTCCGGTTTGAACGTCCCAAAATTAGTTGTCATTAAAATTGATTGATATTCAATTACGAATTAATAGGGGGGGGGGGGGAACTTATGATATGAAGATCACTGTTGGATTTGAAGGCTCCTAGTAATCGTTTCCAATTTGTTGGAACAAATATGTAATTGGACTTAAAAGTCCTTTACTAAATCCCGATGTAACAGCGTATAGTAACAAGACGTTTAAACTGTTTATTAAATTAAAATCCATGGCTTCAAAATATCCCGACTTGTCAGACATATTTCCTTTTATTAATTAGAAAATATCTGCTCCTGTGGGATTGTAGCATTTATCCGGGCAACGTATACAGAAAGGGGGGAGGGGGTTGCCGGGGTAGAATAATTGCACCCCCCCTCCCAACGCTCCAATAATATTCCCAATGAGGCATCTCTGCAACCCTTACATAATATTTGCGCGCGCATTTTATACTGTGGCCCCTTTCAAAAATCAATGGTGCCGGCATTCGTTGTTTCCCCTCCCTCTTTTCTCTGTATGACAACTGCTAGAAAATAAATTACTCTACTTCCCCCTTCCCCGCCTCCGAAACCCTCTTTCCCATAAACGAATGGCACGTCGATAATACAATTTGGGCGTTACAGACGCACATTCTAACTTTTTTTTGTTGTTTCCCTTTCTCTCTGCATAAAACCCTTCATTGGGATAAATACTCTCTTGTAAACCTCTCGAGAGAAGAGAAGGGGAGTGCAGGTACAGTAATTTTACCCTACCAGGGAATCATCTAATCGAATTTGTTTTCCTTTTGTGCTTGCAATTCATTTCCATACGTCGTCAGCAAAATCCAAAGCTTCGTTAAAATATTAATTGCCCTGGATTTGTGGCATTCTTTCTATACTAGGATATCGACTTGAAACTAAGAATGTCACTCCTTTCTTGAATAACGTACGGTTCAGTTAAGAAGCGATGGTCTGTTTTAATTTTGGTATTTTTGTTTGTTTGTGTGTAATCCTCTTACAAGTAAGCAAATCGTTATGACTTTGAAGAAAAGCGTTTTTTTCGCTTAAAGCTGATCGGTTTTATTGTTTTGCTTTAAAAGGGCATCCACTCAAAAGTGTTTAGGCGTTAATGGCAGAGGGGTTTTAGCCTTTAACAACGGGGGGGGGGGGGTGATCTATGAATTTGTCTCACAGCGCGCGTCAGCCAGTTTGGGTTTATGAAAACGATTTATGAATACTAAATCAACTAGGGCGCGAGGTCTAGTATTTACAGAACCACATAGTTTTAGTCGAGATTTAATGTTCTGCTAAAATTATTTTTCTCAATTACCTACATACAAATTCATCATGGACATGCTCCAATATAAAGGAAATGTTTTAATAGGATACTTTTTCTAATCTTATAAGAACTATATATGTTCATGGCGGTACCTGCGACAAGTACTCCTTTCACTCACGCACGTACGCTGTCGGGTCAACCAGTGTTACAATAAATACTTTTTAATACAAAGATTACTTTATTCCTTTGTGGATATTTTTCAAATTTATGGGTGTCAATTAAGTTCCTTGTAACCTTACGTTGGAAATAAATTTAAACATTGTATGTCTACAAGCTATTTAACCTACTTTGTAATTTATATAATTACCGTATTTAAAAAAAATAATTTATGAAAAATTATGTAGGGTAAGAAAGTTTAATAAAATTGTATAACATGAACTAAATACAACCTTTATTCTAGGCTTAATATAAGAACGTAGGTCGCTGAAAATAATGACCTCCAAATGTAACGTTTTTTGTTTCGTTTGGCCTTGATAGATTGGCAGCATGAAACTTGGCTTGAAATATTAACAGAATTTAAATTTCACTCTGGCGGCTGGTTGTAAAAAAACACGAAACGGGAAAGTTTTAAATTCTGCGTGTATAGAAAAGGAAGACGTTGGGGGATGGAGTAAGGGAAGGGGAGGAATGTTAAGGTCAAGAAAGAATCTTGACTCTTGACCTTCATGCAACAGGTCTTTCCCCTTGACCACACAAACTTTAATGCGTGTTTCAGTAGTCGACATGCTGACATGATCTGATGTGTATTTCATGTATGCGTGCGCGCGCGCGCGCGTGTCTTCCTTTGACGACCTCGACCAGTAAATCCAGATAGCCAATTGTACAAATTGAGTTATTTTAACTACCAAAAGAATATTGGAACAGGCGCCGTTTTGCAATTTTGTGACCTTTTTTTCAATGAGTTTCAAAGAGTAGTTGATTTGCTTAGTTTTTTTTTATTTTTTATAATAAACTTAATTTTCCCACATAAATATGGTAGGCATAGAGAAGGTTATGTGATGGCCTACAAAATCTACTTCAAGTTTTTCATAGGTATATCAGTTTTGAGACCCCCCTCCCTCTTCAGAACCTAATCAAATTTTTTTTAACGATGCTCAGATACCAATATCTTCTGCACTGTGTTGTACAAACCACTGGACCGATTTTCATCAAATTCACCTTTCACCCAATTGTAAAATTGAATTTTAGGGTATTTGTGGGGGGTGTTTAAAATTTTTAGGGGGTCTGATTAAATACAAACACATTTCCATTTGACAATTTGTAGTGCAGGCTAAAGGCGATATGAATAAAAAGTTAAATTTTAGCTGTGATAACAATAACAATTTATTTTTACTTTTCCTATTTTTGTTTTTTTATTATAGATCAGTGATTTTTCTTGATTTGAGATTGATAAATTTGATTGGGCGGTTTTGTATGTAGTTTTTTCATAGGCTTTGGTTACATACTAATCGAACATAGGCCTTATTGGTAATACCTCAAACTTTGAACAACAAATATAAGAATTTATCATAATTATGTAGTTCAAGTCCTTCTCGAGCATTGTAATTTTCAAATCTAATTAACTATTGGTATATTAGTCAACTAAAAACAATTTTACTATCATTATTTTATTATAAATAAATTATCTTCCTAAATCGTTTAAATTTTCCTTTATTAAATGTTAAACATATTAAATTGAAAACAAAATTGAATGTTGTACTTCAATCACTCCATGTGTTTTATAGTATATGTGTCACAATTCCGGTTTAACTATTTTTTTTTCCCTTGTAGTTTGCAAAATAACAGTGGTTGAAACAATGAATTATATTCTTTGGTAATATATCCCAGAATACTGTTTCAATTAATTGATATTCACAATATTTCAAAAATCATGGAATAGCCTATAACATTAATAAAACTGTATACTCCTTTATTTACGTAAATATCCATATGCTTTATTTATAAGTCTCAAGGAATACACTATTTATTGACAGCTGTTAAAATTCTTTTTTTAAATTTTAAATGATTCCCAAGCAAAAGTGTTGCTTTACATGTGGTTTTAGTAGGTTCGTTTTAATCTTTACCTTTCCTTCTCCACCGACAGGTTTTTTGGTTTTATTAAAAATAAGAGAGAAAGAAGAAATAAAACCCCATCTATTACAAATATTATAATTTTTTTTCTTTAGAAAATACAGAATGACAGACGAACAACTTATCTGAATAGGGATGAAAATCTTATAAGATCTTTAATTTTATTAGAAGATTAAAGTTGTAGAACTGTTTATATTAAAGAAATTTGAATAATGGTTATATTGTTTCTGTTTAAATCTTTCCTATATTGTAGGTTTGTTTCTGTTGATGAAGAACAACCCTGCTGTATAAAACTTGGAAGTTTTATAGTGATTATATCCACAATAATTATTAAGATGATGCAATTGGTTTTTAAATAGAAACTAATTATTTAATTTTTTTTATTTACAGACCATGAATGATAAAGAAAAGAAAAGGTTCCATGAAATGGCTGACAAGGATAAGAAGCGTTACGATTCTGAAATGCAACACTATGTACCTCCCAAGGGCGAGAAAGTACGTGGAAAGAAACGCAAGAGCCAAAAGGACCCTAATGCACCCAAAAGATCACTGTAAGTATGAATAAAATGGTTTTAAACAAATATCTAAAACAGTTTTGTAATCTTTAATAAATTACAAGTATTTATTTACCAACTCAGAAACTCTGCAACTTTGAAAAAATATGCATTATCTTTGAATTTGAGTGTCATATAAGGTTATTATATTATATTTATATTTCTTCTTATTTATAAATTAAAACTCAACACAAAGAAAAGACATGAATCCGCATAAAATGGAAAGGCAAAAAAACCGTGTATTTTTTAGATAGGTTCATATCTTTCCTTCGTAGTATGAATAAGTTTTAATAAATGAAAAATGTAAACTAAAAAAATTTCTGTTTACTCTTTCTATAATTTATAGATCAGAAGAAATATAAATTTATACTGTAGTCTTCTAACAACGAAAGGATTTGTGACATTTTATGAATTTAATTATTAAAATTTTTAACTTGTGTCATTAAATATGGACTATTAGTTTAGATATTTTTATAGGCAGAAGATTATGGACAATCTAACCTAAGTATGGGCTAGATGTAATATTACCCATCTTATCATGAATTGCAATCTTTCATTGAAATCAAACCCTAATCTTAATTGTGTTTGTACAAAGGGAACAACAATTCATCATAATTAAGTTATTTACATGCTGAGTAGAATTGTATTGTACAAAGGTTTATAGCCACTGCAGTGGTAGTGTCCTTATGAATTCCAATTTTCATTTTGTCACCACACCATAACTTAAATAAAAAATGAACTTGATATAAGAGGATATATATATAATTATCGCTATCACCATTTTACAATCAAAAGTTAAATTTTTTTTAAAATGTATAACAAATATCGTTGAAACTAATTGAGACAAATGGCAATTACAATTTAACATCTTCTGACAATAGTTATGAAATATACAGTCTTGGTTAATCGGAATTTCAGTGAACAACTGATACAGATGTCCTCATTAATCCTAATATCCAAGTTCAAACTTCCAAATTAGTTCAGTTGCATATATATATATATATATTTACTTGCAGTGGGATATTGTTTTGAATTTTTTATTTTTAAAACCATACACACTTCGGAATAATTTGGAAACTAGATTCTTAAAAACTGTACCTCTCAAGCTCCTGTTCTTTTATTAAAAGCTCCAATTTCAGATAAAAGATGTTTACAAACCACATTTTGTCTACACCCCCCCCCTCTCCCCCCCCCCCATTCAACAGGTATTCCACCAGTATTTATAAAAACCCTGGATTGTGATGATGAATCAAATTAGTTACATTATGGTTATTTAATGGCCTCCATTTTAGAAAATTGGGACTTTATATTATAATCATCTTTTATTTGGTTCTTTTAATATTTAGATAGGAAGGGGGGCACCACAGGAAGCTCAGTTCAACAAATTACTACTTTACAATTTTAATTAGTGTTTTATTATTAGTAACATCCAAATGTATTTAGCCATAACTTTTTTTTTTATATATATATATATAAGAAAAATTTTTTCTAAAATATAAATTTTTGTTTCAGGTCTGCATTCTTTATTTTCTGTAAAGATGAACGTGCAAAGGTAAAGACTGCCAACCCAGATTATGGAGTTGGTGATATTGCCAAGGAATTGGGTAAGAGGTGGGCAGAGGCTGACCCTGCTTCCAAATCAAAATACGAAGCCATGGCAGAGAAGGAGAAAGCTAGATATGACAAGGTAAATTAATTAACAAATCAATCTCTATTGAAAAGTTTCATTCAATGGGAGGTTGTTTAACTCTGACATAACTTTTTGTATTATTATTTGTTGCTCTCATGTTTGGTGTGCTGAGATACATACTGGTGTAAGTCAGTGAACTAGTGGTTTTACAAAGTCGTCTCTTTGCATCTTTACAATTATAAATTTATTTTGTCTTCTGGTAAATAGATCACTTTATTTCAAGACCCTTGTTCTATAAGGGCAAAATCTGAGTTATTAGGTAGATAAGAATGGCCACCTATCATGAACTTATGGTCTATGATCTAAACACTAGTTTCCTGTGTTGTTTTTAATAATGAGAGTGCAGCCTTAATATCTCTATTTTGGCCAGTGCAAGTTTCACTGTAAATAATCACGTTTTTTTTTTTTTTTTTTGTCTTTATGTGTGTTACGAGGCATGATGAAATCTCTTGAAGCTATAGTTTCATCCCAAACATACATAAATCCTAAATTCTTGACAACATCATTTATACCGAAATTATAGCAATATATAAATCCCCTGTAGAAGGCTTTAGAAACAGTAAGTCTGAAATGGTAAGACTTTTTGAAAATCAATGGTAATCGCATAAATGTTAGGATTCTCCTTTGCTTTTTCACAATCATGTTTTAGACTATCTCTGGCTTTTTCAGCTTTTGTCAAATGGAGAAAGTGTTGACATTCTAAATCAGCTTTCTTTTTCTGATTTTCTTCTACTTCAACCAACTGCATATATTTATCACATGACTTGTACGTGTCTTTTCGTGGTATATGACAATATAAATTAAATCCTCTGTTGAAGACAAGCCTGTAAAAATATCCCTTAACAGGAGTAATTGTTGGCCTTTTTCACACCATTCCTGATAAAAATTGTACATCTTTCTAATGTTTAGCTCAGGACTAAGATATTTCCTGTTCAGATTATCTTTACGTGTATAATGGCTGGAAATAAATTTATGTGGTCTTTTACAAACTGTCTTTGGTCAGAAGTTATTTTCAGTTCTGCTAAATGCTTTCCTCTCAAATCTTCACCAGAAGACTTTCCATTCCTGATTTTCTGAAGAGCTTGTCACAGGGCCATCACTTACAACAACCCAATCTTATCACTATTACCATATCATCCAAATAAATAACTCATTACACCACTATGAAATCATAAACACTCCTAAAGTCCTTGACAATGCTTTAACTAGGGAAACCATGGTCAGCGAGTTTCAATTAAAATATTGTGGTTTATACTAAAAAATTGTTGTTTATTAAAATAGGAAAATATTTTTTCTTATTGTTGCCATAAACTTTAAACATTTAACTAATTATTTGTTGTTTGTTCCATAGGAAATGACAGAATACAAGAAGAAATCGAAGCTTACAACTATACCACCACCTGTCAAACCAGAAAGTGAAGATGAAGAAGAAGATGAGGAGGATGATGAAGAAGATGATGAATAAACAATTTAGCCTCCCTCCAATGTACACAAACTTTGTACAGTACTTATACCAATGCCTGACTTGAACGGATGAAAGCCCCTTTTTTCCGATTGTGGTGTAAAATTTGTCGGACGAGTGGGGACACTTAAAAGTGTGTTTGGTTAAGTGTGCTGTGTGAAAGTTTTTGTAATTTTGTTGTTTCATTTGTCAGGCTAAATAGAGATTATAAACACTGTTCATACAAACTTTTTAAGAGAGGTGTGGTGTTTTGTTAATTTTTAATTGATCTGACCGGGGGTGTTATTTAATATAAAACTTTTTAACTATGGGGGGGGGGGTTACAGATCAGTACTGTTCACAATAGATTTATTTATTATTGACTCAATAGTTATGACAGTTAAACAGAGTTCACCATTTTTGCCTTATGAATATGATTTCTTATATTTTCGTAGCGCCCCTGGTCATCTGTGGTTAGACATTTAATGTCATCAGGGGCTAAATGAATGTATCTAATAATGTACAGATATCATACTTCTTCATTTACAGTTGTTTTAATTAGATTTAAGATTTTTTTTAAATGTATAATTTTCAAATTATTTATATTTACATTGTGAAGGAATTTGCATCAGGATATTTAATTCTAAAATATAAAGGTATTATCCAATTCTTTTCATCCCCTACTTAGTTTTGTTTTCATAGTCAGTACTAAAGTTTAATTCCTTCATAATGTAAGTATTATATTTTAATCTATATTTATAAAGAGTTGATAAACAAAAATAAAGATCTCCAAGTTTTAAAATAGAAAATGGAGTTAACTATTTTTATTATTTAATGAATAAGAATATTTCCAGTAATTGTTCTTAGTTAAGACAACTCGTTCTTTTATAAGACTGTATTGAAAACTTAATCTTTAGTTAATCGTTGATGAAAATCTAAAAAAATAAAACTATAGAATGTTGTAACTCTCTGATTCTTAATATTTAACATTCCTCGTACAACATTATGTAGGAGAAATGTTAAAATTTAGATCACTCTGGAAATTTTGTTAAGTATATTGTTCTTTTATTGTAACACATCATGACAAAATTAGTTCAGTCAACAAAATATTTAAATAAGATATAAAAAAAATATAAATAAATACAGTTTTGTATATCTCTTAGGGATAATTAAAACTTTTAACAAAATTTGTCTTGTTTCTTTGTATTTGTTTATATTAACCATAACCTATATATAACAACCAATTACAGTAGACTCTCATAAATTCGGATCACGAAAATCCAGACCGGACGGTAAAATTTTTTTTAGTAACAATTTACCGCTTTAGAGCCTTCAATTTTCACGCGATCTTCCGCATTGCATGCATAACGTATTTTGTAATGATTCATGGGCAGTGGAAGTTTCCGCGAGGCTGAGGAGGGGTAAGGCATTGAAACGCCCTACCCTGTGTTTTACTTAGTTGCAGTCAGTACAGTATTATGTACATTACAGTAAACAGTTAATGTGTCAGAATGTAACAAGTGTCCTTGTGTATCGGCACGGGCCGGTAGCGATTGCATGTGCAGCTTATCACGGCTCGTATCAGCCCTGCGGCTGACATCTCCGGCTCCGGGAAATCTGGATTTTTTTGGAATCCGCACCAGCCGTCCGCCACAATAGTCCGGATTTATAAGAGTCTACTGTACTTTTTATTGGCTAAATTCACAAAGAAGAAAAAAGTTATCTTGGTGTTATAAGACCAATGTATTATAATATCAACTGTGTAATATGTCACAATTACCCTCCATTCCATGTAAGTCTTGCCTCATTTGATCCTAAACTTTGCTTAGTGACGATCTTTCCTTCAAACTTTAAATACAGATTAATGATCCTTGTTCAGTTCAGTAGACTTTTAAATTTTACCTATAAATAATAAATTTGTCATTCAGGGTTACGCTGGTGTGAGATTTCTTTGCGTTAAATTATAGATTAATCTTGGTATACAGATTTTTAAGCTGCGCTCATATAGAGGTTATTAATTTATCATATATAGATAAAGAATTTTCAGAAAAACTAGTCTTTTTTTTTTTTCTAAATTACTTATTTTATTTTTACTAACAAAAGATGTCAAACGTAGTCAATTAATAATGAAAATTAACTTGTCCCCTTTATTTGATTAAAGTCCAATTAAATTTTGTTGCTACTACTTTTTTACTCTATGTTTGACTTAGTATTTTATAGTTACAGCTAAAAGTCCTATTTACACAGTGTATGCATTTCATAGAAACTTATGTGATGGGTCTCACTCAAATTTTTCACAGTTCCCTGCAGCCCAAACAAGTCAACTGATTTTAATCAGATTTGATGTGTGATCATATCTTGCGACAATTTTTATCATTTTGTCGATAACTCAAAATTTAAGAGTTAGACCCTAAACGACTAGCAATTTTCATCAGATTTGTTTATAAAATGATATGGTTCAAGAACAATTGGCAAAACCTTACTAACCACCATAATAAAGTTTCAGTCAAATGAGATTTATACTTCGGATATAAGAGCTTATTTAGTACAGGTTTTTGAAAATCCTGAGGGAACCTAGCTGGATCCACTCCTTTCTTCATGTAAGTCTTGGTTTTGATCCCTTTCTCATTCTTAACCAACTCTTGTTCTCTTCAGACCCTGAAGCTATTAGAATATTCAAGAACTAGGAGTCTTTAAATTTTTTTCTTTTTAAAAAAAGAAGGCATAGATGTAAAGGTTTTTTACCTTTAAAAAAATCAGCACCTCTGCTATAAAATAGTTTCTAAGGGTTCAAAATATATTAAACAAATTATGGCTTACTAACCAAATTGTAATTGTGGATATAATAAAGTTAAAATTTTATTTTATTCACTAAAATTAATAATTTTTTTTAAAGATGAGGTCCGAGATCTAAATTTTAGATTTATTTCATTCTTATATTATATAAATAGATTTCTTTTTATGACAAAAATAAATTCTCATAAAATTATACACTAATATTTTTTTATTTGTGCTTGCTTTTATAACGAAAGAGTAGATTTGAATTCTATGAAGAATTCCCCCCAATAGTTTGTTAAAATTGGAAATCAAAATACCAATGTTTTCACAAACAAATCCACGTGTTATATTTACTTTATAAATGTGAGAAACCAGTATTTTTGTATATTTTACAATTTACTAAAAATCGCTTCAAGGAATTTTAGTGGGGAAAACCCAAAGAATTATATGTATATAATGATTTTGATTACATATTTCTAAACAAATATGCAGCGCAATCAATTATGAATTGGGAAATCATAATTTAACACTTTACCACCATGTCTGTCACCTTCCAACAAAACTTTTCCCAGTTGCATAAGTCTACAGCTATATTAATTCTTTTTTCCTTTCTTTTTTTTATGTTTGATATAAACAATAAAACGTATTTAATTTAACTTTTATCATAAATACTGCTTTTTACTTTATTGCATATACATAATAGTGAAAGTATGTGATAAAAATAATATGCTAATTCTCTGTTGGAGGAGTCTCTGAATATATATGTACAGTATATAGAGTATAATTGTTTTTCCAGTTCATTCGTAACTATTGAAATGTAAGCACACAAGTTAGTTAATATAGGGAAGAAAAATTGACAAGAGTCATTTCACAACTGAGTCCTGGAGTTGTCTTGAAAAAATCAGTTCCTTTGGGTTAAAAACCGTCATTGCAGGGTAGCAATAACACATTAGAGTAACTGGAGCATACCGCTAAAGTAAGTACAGTAATTAAGGTATGAAAACAACAGCTACAGTCCATTTAGATAAAAATCAGTCATTATAATGCAGCAATAATAAACTAGAGTACTGGTTGTTACTTTTGCCCACTGCCAAAGTAATTAAGGAATGAAAACAACACCTGCAATCCCCAAAAAATGTTTATTCTGAAGACAACTTAAAATGGTTTTGACTGTAATATAATAACTTGCATGCTTTTTTAGGTTATCCTTTCCGGAATAACTAATCATTTGAACTTAATAGCTGATGCTACCTGACGATTATTTATAAATTGTAAGGGAAGTTATCACTAAAAAAAAGTATATGTAAATAAATAACTCGGTTATTCAAAAGAAATGGTCGCCATTCCAAATTAAATGCGTAGGTTAAAGTTTCGGTATTTACTTCTCATTTATGAATTTATCCTTCTTAATTATATTTTTTGTTTATGTCGACCCTAATATTTAAATCAAATTGTGATAGAAGTAGTTTTACTTTTTTTAAAAATATTTATTGTTTAGAATAGTGTCCATAAACTATTTTCACTTTCTGGAATTTGTTGTGCTTACGATTTATGACTGGAATAATCTTATAAAAAGAATTTTATAAAACAATGTAAGGTCTACATGACAAACACTTTATAATATATTAATAAAATTGTAGTTTTATCCATAACCGATGAAATTTAGCAAAATAAGTAACAATGTTGCAGTTTTATATCATTTGGCATATAGGGGTCTGGGTTTATAACATGAAAATGTAAAAGAAAACAATACTGTATGTTCTTTGCATCTTTGATAGTGGACCGAAATAAATTATTAAATGGAGTAAGTTTGGTAATTTACAAAAAAAAATTCGATGTCCGTTCATATTTCATGGCTACAGAAAACTGAAAGAGTGATTTTTGCCATCCCATTCTAAAAAAAAAAATGTATAATGTCTAATGACCAAAGAATATGGAAAAATAAATTGAATAACTGTAATAGTTTAGAAGTTATGGCTTAAAAACACCAAGTGAAAAAAGCTTGATTTTTTAAAAATTATACATTTTTTAATGGTACTGTAATAGGTTAATCTGATGTATATGTATATTTTTAAATTAAAAGAAGCAGATATATTACTGTAATTAAGGGGAGATTTTTAATTATCACAGTTAAAAGAAAATTAGTAAACTTTGACAACAAATAACTTCGCTAAGAATTAGACTACACCAAAAGACTAAAATATTCATTGTTTCAACACTTACGCAATAAGAATCCAAAAGAGAGGAAAAAATTCTAAACGGATCCTGAGATGGTTAAGAGAAAAATGAAAATCTTTAAACAGGAATAACTGAATTTTCATGGAATCTTCTCCCGCTCGTTCCATGAAGTCAGAAAATAAACCAGTGAGGAAAAGGGGCTTTAACGATTCCAGCCAAGAAATTGGCAGGAGTAAAAAGGACAAAATGAAAGAAGTAAACCAAAGGTCAAAACAAGAATTTTAAATTGTGGTATGATGTAATAACTTTAGAAATTGAAAAAGAAGATGAGGGAGGATGTTAATGTAACTGGAATAAAACCAGCTGATTTTACAAAGGGGGAGAATTGTATGGAAAAGTAATGAATGTCAGGAAAGCTAAACAAAAGCCCATATTTTAGTACTCATGTACAATACAATCCCTTTAAATGTCCAAAGCTACAGTACTAAACAACAGGATGTAAATACAGGATAAGGCAGTGAAATGGCATGATTTTGAAGGGGGTGGGGGTTATGAGAGTAGGGGGAAATGACCTTGAGTGTCTAGACAAGTGGAAATTTCAGTAGCCATGGAGCGTTGGATAAGTGCACAATGTGCGTTTGCTGTAAAGGCATATTACAAAAACGCGGATAGTGTGGTTTGTGCTCAGCGCGCTTTCCGTCATGAGTTCAGTCTACCGCCACGGGCTCCCGTGCCATCAAGGAAAGCTATCCTCCTTTGGATGAATAACTTTGAAGCCACTACTAGCACGACAAAGAAAAGAGGTGGTAGTGAAAAAACAATCCAGACTCCAGAGAACATTGATCGTGTGCGCACATGAAGTATCACTCAATAGGGGTTGCTATTTAAAATTCTTGACCTACCCCATTTTGGGGGTTAAGGGTTGAAAATTTCGATACTTCAAAAAACTCCTCCTTTGGTTATCTAAACTTTCCCCAAAGCAAATGTGTCTATTTCCATTAATAAAAAAATAATAGGGGGGTGGGACTTTTAGGACACTTGGTATATATATATAGAAAGGCATGTTAAAGAACATAGATTGGGTATAAAAAGAACTGTTTTCAGAATACTATTAAGAAAGTTTTTACAAATACTGTACTATTAAAACAATTGTTTTAATTATTTAAGCAACAAATTAGCAGAATTGAACCTTAATATAGCTCATTTTGTATGTTTTTCAATTCTCTACAACATTGCACATTCATACAAAATGCTAAAATCTAAATATTTAGCGATTTTGGGGAGTTACTGTTAAAAGAAAGTGAAACGATAAAATATGTTGAATTTTATGGCAATTAGTCATATTTTTCCCTAGAACACATTAGTGTTGGTTGTGTTCTACTGTTATTTTTTCACCCAAAGGCTTTTCTTTTCTGTAAATGACCTGGGCTATAGGAATAGTTGTACTCTGTATATGTTGATGTCCTCAAACAAGAGTTGCCATCATATGTAAAGGTAATCATGAGTAGTGACAAATATACATAATAAGGTGGCCGTTCTCAATGTAAGAGAACTTGTCTTATTAAGCAATGGATATAACCGCAAGAGTTTTATATATTGCTCTTTTTGGAAGAGTATGGTTTTAAGGGCCGACTATATCAGTTTCCTGTCCAGTGTATGTTTTCATTGAATAAGAGTAGAGGTGTGTCAATTTAAAAGCAACAGAGTCTGCACTTGGACTCTATCAATTTCATATTCTAATCTGTGAGCCATGGGATTAAGAGATTTAGTGCTTTTTTGAGCCTACTATGTACATATGTAGTTGTCACGACATATATGGCCACATTGGTGTTTTCAAGTGTTGGAATGTCATTGATATAGATGTTCAACTGTAAAAGCCCAATAAGCGACCCTTGTGGGACACCAATCCGTATTGTCCTCTGTGTAAATATTCTTCGATCTACATCAACCCTAAACTTGTGGTCGAAACAATATGACCTAATGTCTAGAGTTTGTGAATGAGACTATCATGCTACACCCTATCAAAAGACCTTTTCTATGTCCAGGAAGACAGGTGGTTGAGCAGTTTTTATTGAAGCCTTTGGTTATGTATTCGGTTCTGAAGCCAAATTGCTCCGGACTCAGGATGTTGAGTATTCATTGATATACTTAAGCAAGACTACTCCAAACCTTTGCTCATAGTCAAACTATGAGTCTGTATGACTGGTTTGTGTTTATGCTTGCCTGGCTTGGGGAAAACAAATATTCGAAGCTGTAGGACATTTTCTGTGCAGTAAATGGTGTTGTATATGTTGGTGAGGTACCTGAGCGCCTTTTCCAATAAGTTTTCAGTGTTGAATTCCCGATGATACCCAGTCCAGGAGCTTTCCTGGCCTTTGTGTGTTTAGTTATCACCATCAAAATGGTCTTGATTTGCAAATTAATACAGATGAACTAAAAGATTTTTTAGGAATTCTCATTGTTATGGGCATTCATGTGTTGACCATTATTTGACTGTATTGGTCTTCTGGATCAGTTTTATCGTGATGCTAGTATAGCTAATATAATGATCTTAAAACAATTTTTACGCATACTAAGATATTTGTATATTAATGACAATTCTAATATGCAAAAGATGGGGCAGCCTGGATATGAGAGACTTCATAAGATAAGACCTTTAGTTAGTATTTTGAAAGCAAAGTTTATTAGTACTTTTAGACCTAGCCGATATCTTTCAGTAGATGAATCAATGATAGGTTTCAAGGGCCGAATCATCTTAAAACGGAGGTTTTAAGGTTTGGGCCATTGCTTGCGCTGAAACTGGATATGTATTGTCATTTGATGTATATGAGGGTAAACAACAAAAAGGAGATGGGATGTCATTGGGAGAACATGTTGTTTTAGGTCTGTCTAATACTTTCTTATCTCATGGGTGTTGTATTTATTTTTTTATTTTATTTTATTATTTTTTTTTTGATAGATTCTTTAGCAGCTTTACACTTTTGAACAAAATGCTTTCACTTAATACCTTTGCTTGTGCAACAATTACAACTAAAAGAAAACAATACCATAAAGACATATGACTAAAGATGAGTGAATCAGATTAAGCCAAGTGTGGTGAAGTTTCTCAATAGAAAAATAGAGGCAAAAATTGTGTTATTGCCACATCCAATATGCATAAGCTAAGTGAACTTGCAACATTAAAAAGGAGAAAAGGAAATTGTAACATGCCCAAAAAGTATTCAGATTTTATAAATACATGGGAGGTATAGACCGATCATATGATGTCTTGCTATTCAACTTCAATGAAGTCCAAGATATGGTGGGTGAAGTTATTTTATTATCTTTTTGAGTGCACATTTGTAAACTCATTTATTTTATATAAATATATATTGAAAAATTCCAGTATGAAAGATAAACCAATGACTCAACTAAACTTTAGATAGATATTGGCACAAGAATTAATTGTAAATCACACCAGCAGAAAGAGACCATTACATAAATGAGTTTATTATTTTCAGGAACATTAAGTTTGAAAGGAGTACTTTCATCGAGAATTCCTTCAACTCCACCTCCATGCGTTTCATCAGCAAAAACTAGCTAGGTGATCCACATCTTGTAAATGAAATTGCAGACTGTTCAAATACATAAAATTCATTCCTTTTTGCATTCAAAAACTTTTCCAATGTTTTTAGTTGTTTTATCTCTCTGCCTCAAGCGTAAGAGTTTCACTCTGAAAGTTGAAAGTTATTCGACCATTTATCTACTCTCTCCAAAATTTCGCTCCAGATAACTAAGAGAAAAGTAGTTACAAAATTCTGAAACTTAGTTTCAAAGCTTTGGGCTTCCAATCTACATGCAGGCTTCACGGTAGGGCTTTGGACAACTGTTTTTATGATCCCTGTATGTGTTTGTAACCTTTTCCTAAAGTTTTGACAGTATCTGTTCTTACACACCACCTAGTCTCTGACAGCGACTTTACTTTCTGACAGTGAGGTCTGTTGATTTTTTGGCAAGTGATCTTTCAAAATACTCCATCTGTAAATAGATGCTGAAAAGTAGTTGTCATAGTTCCTGCACAAAACCAAAGATTACTACTGTAGGAGTGCAGAATTCTGCAACAGCAGAGTCAAGATCCAAAGAGTGTGCAGCACACGGTACATATTCTACTTGAGGAATGTGTTGTTTTATTCGGACTTGAAGACCTGAGTAGAAGCTAAACATATTTGAAGCATTTCATAACTATGTCCTCGACAATTCTTGATATAAAGATCAGCATTTTTGAGGCAGTCTAGTACAGCATTTTCTAAGCAGGCAACTGAATGAGATATTCCAGGAAGAAGCTTGATTAGCCATTTACAACTGGTCTTCCATCAGTCTGAGGCACATAGCGTAAGAAACGTAAGACACATAGTTCCAACTTTCGGATTTTCCTTTAGGAGTTCAAGTTCAGCACTCTGTCTTACAACTGCTCATTTTCTATACTCAGCAGCTGAAATATCATTTTATTTTCACTCATGATATTAAACTCAATATCGGTAAAAGTCATACAAAATTAGATGTAACGTGTTGTCGGAAAAACACACCAAACAATAAACACTTGAATAATGAGGTTAGGTGGTAAAGGAATGACATTAACACAAACATCAACAGATTAGCCTAAAAATCAAACTAAGGAAAGGAATAACAATATGTCATTGAAAGACTGTACAGGCTGTAAGCAGAGGGATGGGTGAGAGGAGGGGCGAGAGGCTAGTGTGGGCGCTAGAAGGGTTGATGACTTCTATGTTTCATGACCCTACCGACACCTGCACCGCCTAGGCCATTGTACTGAACTTTACAAATCAGGCAAACAGTTATTGAAGTCACGCAAACTGCAAGTTATTTCAGGTTGCATGGGACTCTGGATAATGATAAAACATTTAAAAAAATTTTTTAAATACTTACATTAAATTTTTTTTTAATGTTTTCTCATCAAAACTTTTCCACCTTTTCTGAGACCCTCGCCCTGGACAAATGCCAAGTCTCACCATTTATAAATCTGAGCCTGTGTCAAACGTCTTCACATATTACAAAAGAAAAAGAAACGATATTGCTTGCACCAATTTCAAGATATTTAACCTCCTAAGGCTGGGTGCACACTGAAACAGATGAGATACAACGCAACATGACAGGCTGATATTTGACTCCTGTTCTTTAAGGTATAATGACTATAAGAGCATATAATATTACATCTTCAGCAGTTACAAAGTTATGAGAGGATTATTTCTTTACATTCACTCTGCAGATAGTTTGATGACTGAGCATGTTTTATTATACTAATTAAGCTGACCAAATGTCTAGCCTGACCTTCTTCATTGTTCATTCTATTGGAATATACTATGAAGAGTAATCTATCTCAAAATAGGGAGAGTTTTATTACTTACTGTTATTTATATTATTTTTTATTTATAAAATCATGATGTAGTTAAATTATTATTACAGTAGAACCCCTCTAATCCGCCCTCGGGTGGTCCGTTACTCCGGTTAATCCGACCGTGCTCGAGCTCGCGATATTGTGCCGACTCGCCGATGACTCACGGCCCGTATGGCGCCATTCTTTCCGATTTGTTATCGCTTTCCCGCTTCAGTGCTGTGTCATCCAGCTTCAGTGCTGTGTCATCTCTCGTGAAAAATTAAACACTACAAAGCTTTTTTACAGATTCCCCTCTGTCAATTCTTTTGACACATTTAACCGCGTCTGAAACGAAACCAACACACGCTTCCGTATTCCCGTTTTCGTAACTCGCTCATTTTTATTTACTGTATATACTGTACGTAGATCATAACCAGTCAAAGACAAGAAGAAAACTGAAAAGAAATGTTATATTTTCCATAATGTATACTAAATTGATTCGTGAAAAAAAAAACGGCCCTTCAAACGTTTTTGCCTTTGTATGTCTGCTATACCGACGGGTGCCAATGCCGACAATGAGATACCGCTATCGACAAAGTTGTTTGACTCGCCACTGCTTTGGTGTCGCGGAGTTTTTACGCCGCCGACAATGGGATACCGCTATCGACAAAGTCGTTTGACTCCCCGCCACTTTGGTGTTTCAATTACTGTACAATTTATTTTCGGAAACTCTCATCCAACCAGTACGCTACGATATAGGCCGGTTAACAGAAGTTCTACTGTACTTGCAAAGTTTATATATAGACTTTATTATATAGACTTTTAAAAGTTTGTATATCACTTATTTCACTTTAAAAAAATCTGTTTATATAATATGTAATAAATATTGACTTTTTTCAGATAATCCGACCTTTTTTGCATTCCGACCAAGCCCCCAGTCCCGAAGGTTAGAGGGGTTCTACTGTAGTTTTGAAATATTTTAATCTTTTCTCACTAAGAGTTTTAAACAATATCATATTCCTAACTTATTAAGTTTTTCTAAATTACGGTTTTTTTAATTTCACATATTGACCTAAAAATTAAGTACATGATGTTCTTATCTCTAAATACATAAACACACCACAGAATCATATTGTTATCTTCTATTGATGCTATTTTCTAAAAATAAAGAGTTTTTTTATTTAACAATTTTATCCGGTTGTTGCGAGCAGATAATTTTATCCTTGTAGAAAGGAATATTTTTGCTCTAATGGGAAAAATGTCTCATCATGCATCCGATTGCATATGCAGCCAGCTTAAGGCAGTGTTCATAATTAATTTTCATTTTTTGACTGGTAACTACTAAATTTTTAAGGATAATATGAAGAATATTTTTATTTATCATGTTTTTATATTTATGAAATATAGGAGAATTAAAAATTTCTACTTTATTAAAATATGATATCAAAAATAATGTTTATTTACAGAGTATAAAGTCAATTACTAACAAAAAAGCATATAACATTTAACATATATATATATATATTTGAAATTTACCATATAACACATCTATTTATAGTAACAAAATTCGGAGTGATTCAAAAGTTTAAAAACTTCAATTTTTAAAACAAAAGAAGATGCCCAATTGTTGTGTGTTAATGGTAACCTTGACAAAGTGTATTGTACTGGCGACAGATGAAGTAGCCAGCTGGAAATGTTAATCGCTCTGCTATGATATTCAGAGGGTTTTGCTGGAATGTTATATTGCATAAAATTCCTATTGTTGTTGCGTAAAGATTTAAGAGAATAAGAGAAATGTTATGGATAGGCCTAGAAGCATTCAGCCACCGATGTTAATGGCCGAGTTTAGTAGTATGTTAAACATACCCTGTAATTGCTCTCTCAGTAAATCACTCCAGGGGGTGTTTCAACACCTTATTAAACCTGCCAAAGGCTACTAATTGTCTAAAACTTTGGCTGTACTGAGTTTGATAATTAGATGATCGCTGGATTCAGAAAAACATGTGGGTTGCTATGATTGGTTTAAGGAATGTACTCTAAGTCATTTCTACCTTAACTTTCCTTTTTTGAGCAGAGCTCTGTACAATTTAAATGTAAAACTTAAAATTAATACACAACTATATGAATTGCAACTTATTCTCATGCATTTCACACTGCTCCAATTCACTGGATAAACGTTGGAGTTTGGCATGCCATTCTGGGACCAATGTTGTATGATAAAACTTAATTATATGTAAATAAATATTGAGCTTGACCTGTAAGATAATATTAGATAGAAAAAAACTCGAACACAAGATCACACAAAAATTACGTTTACTTAATCGTTTGCTAATAGTTATAGTTTAGTTATTGTAGCTCATGTATTACTGAGGATGGCGACTTTGAAATGTGTTTGATTAAGTAAATGTAATTTCTGTGAGATCTTGTGTTCGAGTCTTTTTTCTATTTAATTATATGTGAATGAACATAACACATGAATTTGTAGCCATGGTTAAAAATAATGAATGCTATTGTTGGCTCAAAAAAAGTTGGCTACCTTGTACTTCAGCCACATCTCTTATATATTAAAAAAAGTTTGCTCTCTAATGGACATGGTGTATCGTAACAATTGGAGAAGGATGCGGTAAAAGCTGTAAAATTTACAGAATTACATCACAGTGAGTTTAAACATTAATTTAAAAATTACAAATCAAAATTTGGGAACTTTAGAATCACTCTTATAAAATATACATTAATCAAAACTAAATCTCAAATAATTATAAAAATCCTACTTCATTGAACTTGTTTAATTTGAGGTAAAGGTTTTTCTTTATTCTCGTAAACACATTCTCCTGCTATCCACGTGGACCACACTTCTAATTCTTTCCCTAATAGGATAAAGTCAGCATCTGCTTCAAAATCCAAAGTACCTTTGTGCCTTGAAATTCCCAAAGCTTGTGCTGGATGTAGAGAGGCTGCTTCTAAGGCTTCTACTAATGAACAAGCTAAACAATAAATAGTATTAAAGTAATAAGAGTGGATAGAGGCAAGAAAGAAATTGAAAAAAGATTTGAACATTTGGTTGTTCAAAGAAACATAAAAGTGAAGGAAATTTAGGTGTAGGGCCATATTTTACATTGAATATTATTGAGTGAGCAACCTAACACTGACTCCAGATTGTTATTCACGATTAAAATTAAGGTAAAATAATTACAAAAAACATTAATTTTTTATTTCAAATTATCTTATAACTATAATTCCACTACTTAATAGCACTACTATTATTGTGGTTTCTTTTACAATTCCTTTCTATTATTGTCAGTTGAATAATTCAATAGGCAATAGTGCATTTATTGCAGTAATTAGTGTTATCCAAAAATGTCTTATTCTCTGCAAGAAATAATTCCAATAATTGAAGCTTACGTTCATTCAAGATACTTCAAGGAAACACAGGAAATATTTGCTGATAAATTTCATAATACAATCATTGTAGCAAAATTTAGCACTCAAGACTTTATTACATAGAAAAAAAGACATTGTTAAATTTCTTCTTAAATGGAATACTAGAGGTCTGTGCCAAACGGAAAATAAAATAAGCTGTAGGCTATATCCAACCCTGGATTTCTACAAGTCCAAAAAAATCTGTACAAAAGTTATCTTAACAAAAAGGTGTAAAATACACATTGTGCCAGAATTTATTTTAATCTTTAAATTTGAGACCATATACAGGCTCTCTGCAGAAAACCCTACCCAGCTCCAGGAGAAAATATTTCGCAAATTGATCTGTGGTATGCAGTTTCTGGTAATTATATTGTGGAGCCAATATTTTTTGACACAATTGTCACTACAGAACTATACCTCAGAATTTTCAAAAAAATTCTATGCTTAGTTGATTGATGGCAAGCTTGAAGGAGCTTCTTTCAACAAGATGAGTTGACATATCACATGTCTCTTGCTTCATTGGTTCGTGTTTAAGAGGGCTTTAACAGAAAGAATAGCCATCACTGATCAGTGGGCTCTGCTTCCACAATCCCTGGATTTGTGTACATGTGGATTTTATTTGTGTGTATTCTTCTTGAAGAATACACTTTATAAATAAAATTCTTACACTTTGGACGAAACTAAAGGTGAATATTCAAAATGTTTACAAAACCATTGACTGAAAAAGTTATAGAGAAATTAAATTTAGTTCATAGCCTTGAAGTCAATATTTATATTTAAAAGAGGTTATAAATAAATTTCACAAATGATAAATATTCTATTTATGTTGAATTTAAATAAATTTACTGTTTGATCTGAAACAGCTTTTCACTAGATAAATGGTAGATATTGGCTGGATATTACCTTAGGCTCTTGGCTAGCAAATATTCATTCAAAGAGATTTCTTATTATTTGATATATTATTTTTCAAATATTAGATATATACTTCATAAATTTAGTAAATTAGTAACTCATCTAATGTTAAAACTTTTCTTTATAACTTTAAATTAAATTCAAAATTCTTTTGAGCTAATAAATATGTCTGATCTATCTGAAGTCCAAACTTGGAATCCCCAAACTCATTGTTACAAAAATCGGTACTTACGTATTAACGCCACCGCAGCAACTTTGCGCATATATATATAAGGTTTGGCCAGGTGTTTATGTATATATATATATATATATAGCTACTGGCCAAACCTGTCATGATATATAATTATATTGTAAAGTAAGCAAATATTGGTGCATATATATATATATGCGCAAAGTTGCTGCGGTGGCGTTAATACGTAAGTACCCAAAAATCTTATAAAATGTTTATTTTATTTTGCCTCTTTTAAGCATTTAAGATAACTCTTTGAATAGACATCAGAGTTTATTTCTAGTTATTAGACAATTAAACTTTTCTTAGGCTATTAAATTTCTATTTAATTTAGGCTTATTTCATTATTTAATATCCTTCAAAATATTATTATAGTTATATTATATGTTTCAATGAATCCAGTTAATATAATTATATCATACATATGTGTTTTTGTATGTTTGTGTTCTTAAATAAATCTAGCGTTTGTGTTGTATATTCGTATGTAGGTAATTGGATCGTTCAGAAGGTTTGTTTACAATATTTGTAAGTGTTATTTTCAGTTATTTGATTGATTATACCATAGTTTGTAGGTTGTGTCTACTTAATATATATTATAGCTTTTGTGTTCTGATGTTACGATTTTTATTTGTTAGTGCAATCATAAAATTTGTCTATTTTAGGCTAGGCTTATAATATGTCTAATTATAGTATTGGTTGTTATTTTAACTAGGCTAGTTTACAAATCTCCCAGTGTACTTTAAATATACAGTTAAAATCTATATCTTGTCATACAATGTTAAAAATCTTGAAAATAAAATAACTTATCAAAGAAATAAAACACATTCAAATGGTTAGCATACAGATGATTACTTATTACAAAAGAAACATATAACATTCCAAATCTTTTTAGGTCACCTGATAAATTGCTTAATAAACCAGTCACCTTAAATCATACTAAGCTGGAATACTAAGAACAAAATATAGGGGATTGTCGGACCACCAGAAACATTAAATATATGGAAAAAAAATTATTTTATTATAAGAAATGAATAGTTATTCATAAAAATATATTATAATAAAGAATTTGTATAATACAACAAAAAGACTAGTTTTAAAGTTTTATTATGTGATTTTGTTGTAATTGGCCTAGGGTACATCTCAAAAAGAAGTTATGTATTTTAAAGAAGGAATAAATTATTATTTTGTACTAAAATAATAATAATAAAATAAGATTAGTTTTTAAGTTTTGTAAAGGAATTTTAGAAATATGAAGATGTAATATTAGGATTGACGTAAACAAAGGAACATGGCAAAAAGTCCCCCCCCCCTTTAGTTTTTATAATATGGAAAAACAAAATAGAAAATAATAGATTACTACTACTAAAAGAAGAAAATTTCTCGCTTCAAAAGAACTTGTTTCACATATTTAAGCAAGTTAAAATAATTTACCTACGAGTTATGCAACCAGCGATGTAAAAGTGCAGGATTAGAAACCTAAACAGTCAGACAAAATAAGGAATTCACCACAAACTAAAAAATTCAGTACTTTAAAAGTATTTGATTATGCTATCATACAATATTTTTGAACCACAGTTTCAAATTAATCTGAAAGGGATAACTTACATCCGAGTGTTAACCCTACAAGTGTTAAGTCACTCAAGTCGCTCGGCTTTAATAATTATGTGACAAGAAATCATGTTTTTTGCACGCCCATTTAGAATCGTCCTACCGCAATAAAAAAAATAGTGTTGGAAAGCTAATGTTCCGTAGATGCATAATCATGCAAAAAAACCACAAAACGTTATAAATAATATTAAAAAAATTGCTAAAGTTTTTTGGTGATTTTTTCAAATTAGGCAAAACATTTCCCCTTTTGACGTAAAACTTTTTTTTGAAATTGTAACAAATTTATTTTATTTTTTTTCTAAATATATTCACAAATATTATACAAAACTTTTGTATATCTTGAAAAAAGGTGGTAAGCTATTGATTTTGTATGATACAGGTTTTTCTGAAAAATGTTAATTTCATTTTTTGACACCTAACATACTTACTCTAAAACCGTTTCATATATATATTTAAACAGATAAATTCTACGCATCTTTCTGAGAAAAATGATATCCTATAAGTTAGGTTTTGTATACAAATAATATATTTTATTAATTTTTAAACAAATGAAGACACTTAACATGAACCTAGGGTTATGGGGTAATAAATTTTAGTATGAATAAAGAATAGGATACCTGACATATTTTTGAGTTTTGAAATGTCTCACTCTCAAATACCTTTCTCAAATATATTCGACAAACTTACTTCTTTCGTCCAATAATCTCCTTATTTGTTATTTTTTAATTATGCATTCTAGATAATTAAAAATCAAACATTGGTAACTTACATGAAGCCTCTTTAAAGTAACGAACACACATGTCCATGCTGGCGATACTTCCGCAAAGAGTCGTAGTTCCGGCAATAAAAGCTTTGTTTTGCTTTACTTCAATAGATAACTGACCCAAATGATGTGTCCCCTCGGGAAGTCCCAGTGCTGAGATTGCATCAGTCACCAAAACAACACCTAAACAGTACATAGAGTTTAACACTAAATTTAAAGTTATCAATAAGTTACTACTATTTAGTGTCAATTACATTATTTGAACAGTCACATAATTTAGTCCATAAAGCAATACTCACTGTATGATAATTATGAAAATTTGTCACCATTAGGTGAACTCTTGATTTAAAAAGATATTGAGGTTAGGATAATTTAACTACACTGTCACAAATTTCTAGTTTCTTTTAGTAACCTATTTAGTATATTAAGGATAACTGAATGTAGTGAAATTACAAGTGTATATTTGTAAAAAAAAAAATATTGCTACTATAATTCTCGAGATGTGCAGGCAAAACCGTTCCATTGTGAAAAAATGATAGTGTAAAAATAAGTCAGTCTCGTGAAATTTTTTTGAGGACAAAATGGTGTTTTGGTGTCAATGAACATGCATTCCAGCTCCACTATATTCATAATAAAATTGTTCCAGGTTTATAGAACTGTTTACATTTAACTTCCATTAGTTGTTGTTTTAATCATAGCGGCGGCGATATCAAACGACTTTGTCAATAGCAGTATCCCATTGTCGGCGGCATAAAAACACCGTGGCACCAAAGCAGCGGCAAGTCAAACGATTTTGTCGATAGCGGTATCCTATTGTCGGTGTCATAAAAACACCGCGGAATTGTCACCCGTCGGTATAAGCAGACATACACCCACAAAAACGTTTGATGGGCCGCTTTTTTCCACGAATCATTTTAGTATATATTATGGAAAATATAACATTTCTTTTCAGTTTTCGGAAGCGTGTGTTGGTTTCATTTGAGACGCGGTTAAATGTGTCAAAAGACTTGACAGAGGGGAATCTGTAAAAAAGCTTTGTAGTGTTTAATTTTTTCATGTTTGATGTATAATATACATGATACATTTATGTACAATAAAATGAGTTGCAATAACATCTTAATTGCATAATCCTTAGTGCTACCTGATTAAATAAGCTTTCTTTGAACGAAAACCGATTTTTCACGGGAACCTCGGATTAACCGGCCAAACGGGCAACCGGCCCGGGTGTCGGTCCCGACTAGACCGGTTAAGAGGGGTTCTACTGTATTCTATTTTAAAACTTATTCGATAATGTTGGATTGTTTATATTCTATTATTGGTATAATTTATTCGAATAGTTGCCATCATTTAGGTGTATGAGATTATACACGATGTGTTCAAGAGTTAGACTACGTTGAAAACTAAAATCAATAAGACTCTAAACAAACGTGATCAGGAAAACCACAAGTCATATAACTACGCATTAACACAAGGAATGACAAACACAAAGTTGAACCAATATGATACACAGGTCAACCAAACAAAAATGAAAGTATACCATTGGATTACTAAATTGGATTCTAAACTATCTAACATTTTTTAAAATAATTGAAGTCTAATATATAAAGCTAATGAACAATCCTACCAGCCAAATCGGTGTAGAAACAAAGCGGTTATGGTTTAAAACAACTTATTTAAACATTGAAAATAAAATTTCCTTCACTAAATCTTTTCCAGTTAATTCACCTTAGGGTGTGACTAAAAAAAAAAAAATGTGCTAAACTCTTAAGGAAGGGGTAAAAGGTTGTTCACAAAAAAAACTGTTTGGTTAATTACCCTGTTGGTACATAATCCTTTTGGTTTAGTAGTCTTTGATGAACTTCGTGTTTGTGCTCTGTGTAGTTCTGTTAACTTGTGGTTTCCCTGTTTATATTTGTATATAGGTTTAATTATTTTGACCTTTGTAGTTGTAGGGTAATGTGAACCGGAAGTGTACCGCGTTTGTGAAATACCGGGTTATCGGGAATAAGGGCAAAAAACAAATTGTAATTGAAACACCAAAGCGGCGGCGATATCAAACAACTTTGTCGATAGCGGTATCCCATTGTCGGCCGCGGCACCAAAGCGGCGAGTCTAACGACTTTATCGATAGCGGTACCCCATTGTCGGTGGTGTAAAAACACTGCGGCATTGGCACCCGTCGGTATAGCAGACATACACCTACAAAAACGTTTGATGGGCCGTTTTTTTCCACGAATCAATTTAGTATACATTATGGAAAATATAACATTTCTTTTCAGTTTTCTTTGACTGGTTATGATCTACGCATAGTATATACAGTAAATAAAAATGAGTGAGTTACGAAAACAAACGGAAGCGTGTGTTGGTTTCGTTTGAGACGCGGTTAAATGTGTTAAAAAGACTTGAGAGAGGGGAATCTGTAAAAAAGCTTTGTGACGAGTTTAACGTGGGAAAAGTACCATCAACGATTCGAGCGATCGAAGTTAATGCCCGCATTGGGATCTGCCGAACTTTTACGAACATCGCTGTTTTTAGCAATATATTTTTTTCCCGTCGGGGTCGCCGAGTAATCCGGACTGCTGGGTTATCGAGTGCCGAGTTTGCGAGACTCTACTGTATTTAGAAGACAACTATACACGATACTATAACCTAATAACGATTATATGACCGTAAAAATTGTTTATAGAATAAAATAGCAAGGTCCGAGCTATGCTCGAGTTTCGGTCGCTCGAGCCAAGTAAGTAGTCGGTCTATAATAGGACTTAGGACTTGAGAAAGTGTTAATAACGGCTCATTAACTACTTTCATTAAACCAAATCATCATAAAATGAAAGTCTTGTAAAAATAATCAAATTTTAAAAATCGAATGTTTAGGTTACTATTTTATTGGTATAAAATTGCGGCCAAAACATATTTTTTACAAGTATTATATTTATTTCTATTCCAAAAATTTTCTTTGGGATCTGTTGGGTAGTTTAGAATGACACATTAAAAAAACTGGTACATGTTTCATATAAAAGTCTTTTACTCGTATTTTATAAAATTTGTTTTTTTATGAAACAAATAATATTTTAACTTCTAAAGATTAACATCTGCTTTAAGTTATCTTACCATCTGGATGAGCACGATGAGCTATTCTTAAAGCAGCTGGATGAGTATGTACACCATCAGCTATGATACCATAGTAGAGACGAGGTGCATTGTTTGTTGTTAATAATCCCACAAGACCTGGGTCTCTATGGTGGAACTGAAAATAACATGCATAATAATGAACTTGCTAGGAGATGCTAAATTATATCTATCTTTCACTCAATATTGTGTCAAGACCAAATACTCCTAGTTCTATGCTTTTTCACGTAAACTTAATATATACAGTGTGTTTGTAAAGTTATGCTACAGCTTTAACTTACAGTATTTTGTACACCAAAGCATATAAAATATAAATGAAATGGAAAAATAAAACAAAAAGTTTTTTCTATACATTTGGTGAAGTTGATTGAATGGCTACATCTAATCTGTAATTAGTTCCCTGTAAATTGTGATAAAGAATATCAGGAGTGACAAACCATAGGCTTACTGCCTTGCATATTCGCTCTTTTAAGTATTGAATGCTATGAATTGCTTTAGTGTACACACCTTTTGCTTCACAAAACTCAAGAAATAAAAGTGTGGAGAATTAAAACCAGACAGTGACTTTTAGTCACATGCCCAATTCAAAGTTATGGAATTGTCTCGACAAGTTAATTCCTCAAAAAATTGGCATAATCTACAGAAGCACCATCTTGTTAGAAGACAACGTTGTCATTATTGATTTGGGGTAAAGCAAACAACTCTAAAATGTCGAGATGATTGTCAGATTTTATTGTGTATTATGTATAAGAAAAACAGACTAAACACACAATATTTAGAGCACAGCACAGATAAACTTTAACCCCATTATGTTCAAGTTCAGTGTCTAGAATATGTCCTGAAAAGTGAAAGGTTGCTTTATCACTAAAAATTACAATATCTAGAAATTATTCCTCAATGTCACTTTCATTCATAATATCAACAATGAACGATATTTTGTTCATGAATGAACAGTAAAATCATAGTTTTTGAGGTTATAACCCGGATAGATTTTATATGATTGAAATTCTAAATGAGTAGTAAAATACAAGTGCTTCTTTAAAAATTTTATGGACTGTAGTTTTTTAAGGTCTATAAATATATAAAAAAAATTAGGGTGTTGTGATTTTAATTGAACTTTGAACATAAAGAATTTAAGAATTTGTTTAGCTAAGGGCGCCAGAAAGCTTAAAGCTTACCAATTTTGAAAAAGTAAAGAAAATTTGAATTAACATGTTCTCAGGGTGGCGATTCTTTTTTAAGTGTACTTATCAGAGGTTTAACAGTAAATAAGAAATCCTTATTTGTTTTCCTGAAACTGAACATTCTTTATTAAACGCATTTTTAAACAAATACATAAATTTATTATCAATTTACTATATTAAACATCTTACCTTTTTTTATATTTTACTTTTTATTAATTTCAAAATCTTGAAACTTTAGTTTAAATGTTGAGTTGCAACTTCTGGAATATTACTCATCAAAATGAGTTAATTAGGCTTAATATTTTGAATTATTTTATCTCAACAAAAATTATTCTTATTTGTAGGCATCTTTAAATTTTTTAATAGCAAAGTAATTATAAAAAGAAAATATCAAAATCATTGAACTTATAACTAATACATCAAACAATAATTAATTTTAAATGGTTTTAAACATTTAGTTTTGGGCGCTTTATAGCACCTGTTACCAATTTGATATGGCAGAAAAAATTGTTCATTGCAATTTGCTGATTGTGTTAATTTCCTGATGATAACTCCGTCACTGTTTGCATAATGTTCAAAATGAAACCTTGTCTGTCTCTCGAAATCACCATTCAACAACATTCCCAACAACGGTCTTTGTCAAAATTACTCGTTTTCACTTTTTTGAAAGCGTCTCTTTCAGCCCAAGCACATTGTCCGATTTCTACTGAAAGTTATGTCCGTTTACCCTGAACACCGTCTCTAGACTCAAAAATACGTCTAATCACCTCAAACTCCCTCTCACAACTATTAAACATTAATTACATTGTTCACATGTTCAAAAATTACTCAAATACAAACTACATTGTTCTCAAAATACTTCCTTCACCAATCAAAAATACGTCTGACCATTTCAGACGCCGGCTTTCAACTGACTCCAAGCATGCTTGCTTTTTTACATGACGTTCACATTTCTAGTCCCACGGACACTGTTCAAATCATTCATGCCTAGTAACACACACTCTCGCTTTTTAGATACACAAAATTTCACTCAATAGGCCTACTTATTCTAGCTTAAAACTAAACATTATTTATTTTAAATACCTATTTTTTTAAAATCTATTTTAATTTTTCTTTCCCTTATTTTAAATATTATTCACAGACATCAACTTGACTCATGTCATCTTTCTTTCAAACCAATCATAAAAATTCCTTTTTCCCGCTATTCAGCTAATGTTTTAATATCAAAGCAAAATTCAAAAATTGAGTATTACAGGTCTCTAAACTATTTATTAGAACTGGAAATTAAAATTATTAGAATGAATTCAACTGATCCATCCCTGAATTCCATGTAAGATTGACATTTATTTAAATTGTAATGTTGATCTTGTTAGGAGGAACCTCATTAACATTTTTTTTTTTATTACATATTCATACTTCACAAGTCATAAGACATACTGCACTATCCTTTACAAAAGTTGTCATCTTTGTTAGGGCACTCTTATGGCAACCACTTACCCTTCACCTCTAAATTTTCCATGTCAATTAATCTGTTTTAATTTTTAGTATGGCTATTACAATCTAACATAAAAATATGACTATACGGATTTGTATCATTACTTTAAGGACATATTGTATGATCAGTTTTTTTCACAAGTACAATGTTGAACGGCTTTATCCATATCTAGCAAACTTTTATCTTGAAGGCAAACAATTTATTACAATTAAATCAGATTCATTATCAATCCAAGATATTTTAAAATCATTATTTATAAAATGTATATATATCACAGGATAATTGCACAAATAACCTTTTTGTAAAAAGTCTAGCTGTAAATTGTAACGTTCACAATTTTGATATCTTTATGTTAAGATACCTTTATGTTAAGATACATTTGATTGAGAGAAATAAAATTAATTACAGGCAATGTGAGTAATCCATAAATGTAATGAAATTGTAAAAGGTTTTATTGCATGGATTATTTGCTATAGTTTCTTTAATTTCTTTAACCTATTGTTTCTGGAATTAACTCCCCAACTTACATGCTTTCTAAATTGTTAGTATAAGAGTTTTCTAAATTTAAAATTGGTGGTTTAGGTATTAAGAATAATTTGGAATTTGTTAATAGAATTCAAGATGTTACAATTGGTAAGGAAGAGATATTAGTATCTTTTGATGTAAAATCTCTTTTCCCAAGCATACCTATTGTTTATATATAGCGGACCAATATGTTTGTGTTTTGTTTTAGATAACATGTGTTAATTAGTTATATTAGTAGATTATAGCATTATGTAGTTAGTTTTTCTTATTTGATACAGTAGGCGTTGCCACGCCCCTTTTTATTTTAAGTGTGACAAGGCCAACTGTGATTGGCTGAGTAGGATTAGGCGACCTTGACGTGGTCAAGTGTGGTTGGCTTAGAGGTTAGGTTAGGAGTGGTGGAACCGCCTCGAGGTAGTATATATTTGTTGTCAATGTATTTAGTATGTAGTGTACCTCTGAAGATGATAGCAGAGCTATCAAAATGTATATAAGGTAATATAAACACATTATACAGTTTTGTGTAGTTGTGTTATTTTGTGGTTTGTTCATATTCAATCACCACAGTGCTCTAGTGATTTATTTATATTGAGAGATTAAAAAATGTATATGTTCAAATTTAACTTCAAGTTTGTATGAGGAATATACATTAAGTTTTGTTTTTAAATATTACAGCTGCAGTGCTGAAGTCACGATGTTGTGCTACATGTAAAGTAAGTTGAGTCATTAGCAAGGAAGAAGTCATGCACTCATGTCATTCGCAGATATTCGAAGAACGATGAGAAAATGTGCATGATGATGAACGGACCAGGTGACCATCTTCACTGAATGAAAATTATTTGAAGAGAATAGACTATTTACCGTGATGTCACGTTGCTTGCATTTTCCTTACTTGTGTCATGCTTATTAGAGTGTTACGATGATTCATGACAATACATGTCTAAGCGGTGCCGCCATAATGTAACATTTCCAGTTGACAGGCAGGGAAATCTATAAGAAGGTAAGGTCAAGCAAATTATCCTAGGTGACATCTTTCCATGATGAAGGGATACAACATCTGGTGCCTCGCTATGTCAAGTATCTCAACCATGACGGAAACTAAGTTGAAAAGTGTAAGGTGTGTACATCAAATAGCAATAAAAATGGTGTTGAAGTACAGTGAAACCTAGATACTTAAAACTCCATTAAGTCGAATTCCATGATAAATTGAATTTTTCCATTCTCCTTGAACTTGCCTATTTTCCCCAATGTCTACCTCCATAAATCGAAGGGTTGATGAAAAATACCTCGATTATTCAAATACCACAGCTGAACATGTGGCTGGACCTCTATAAATCAAAGTTTTGGGCTAGAAAACCTCTACAAATTGAAGTTGTCTTTATAAATAGAATAGGAAACCAGACAGCTCAGTTATTTAAATTAGTTCATGTTGCAACATGTAAAACTCACTATGTGTCCTACTATTGTCTTGTCCAGTCATCCAGTCGGAATTTGAAGGTTTAAAAGTGCACTTTTATTTACTGTAATTTTTAGTGACTGTCATTAGTGTTTCTCATATGTTTTAGTTAATGTTTCTTTATCAAATAAGGCTTTGTGCATTGACAAAAGGTGTGCACAATACACTATAGTACAAAGACAAACTGATAGTTATAGAAGTTGTTAACAGCGGTGATAAAAATAAATGTGCTAACAGTTCAGCATAGCAGCCAACACACTTTTGACAATTTTGTAAAACAAAAGATAAGTACAGAATGAAAGCCTTGCCTAACCTGAACATCTATAAATCAAAGGCTGTCAAAGTTGCCCTTGATAAATCAAACTTCCATAATTTGAAATACTCAATAATTTGAACTTTTGAAACCTAAGATTCAAATTACCAAGGTTCCATTGTATATTCTTGTTTTTCCTTTAGTAACCCATTGGAACTCACTTTCTGGATATCCTGTATTTAGAAGCTAACACAAATAAACAGCTATGGACAATATATTAAAAATACTGTATGTTCGTTGATAAAAACAAGTTGTTATGCACCATCATAATACTTACTTAGTCCCATCACACAACGTAATACAAGCAGACCCTTAAATGTAATACCCATAAGTAAATTACTTGGGATTTGTAGGAAATGTTAGATTGTATTGGTAGATCAAGCGATTTTATCCAGTAATTATGTATATCACTACTTTCTTGACATCAGTTAAATGTGTATGTGCTAAGCTCATGCTCGCAATGTTATACTCTACTGGTATTCATAACTATACGAATATCATATTTTTTAGGGACGTTGGGGTTCAAAATAATATTTTAGTAAATAACTTTGCTATTTGTCATCCTAGAGAGGGTGGTGTTTGTACCATTACATGCAGAATTGAAATCTCTAAATTTTTATCTAATTTAGTGTGTTTGAATAAAACATGAAATTTGAACAAAAAACTATTTAAAATGTCCTCCATTTTGATATTTTCCATTAGATTTTTCTGAATTTCAATATAAGTTCTATATGAGCACATTATAATCTTCTAGACCAAAATTAATGTTCCTATCATAATTTATGGTCTTATCTTAATTTCCTATTTCAAAATAACTACAATAGATGAACAGCTTGATTATCTGAGGCCATGAAATGTGAAGAACAGTAGTCAAAAACAGAGGGTGAATTTTTTTCCGTTTATCAAAGGTTAATACTGGGTAAGTAAAACTTCAATAAGTTCCTAGTAAAGTTGTAAAATGAATACAAGAAAGACAAACAACTTACGGGAAGCATTGCATTGAACAAATGTGTGATTAAAGTGGCACCTTTTCTGGCAGCTTCTTCTCCTATTTTTATATCTGCTGTAGAGTGACCTGCAGACAGATAAAACATAATATTCTGATATTCAGATATTTAATCAAAATCTTTAGGGCTGATTTCATGAAAATTGAAATTTTGTCTTATGGCAGATGTTGATATAATTGCAATTTTCTTCAATATAACACTTTCCTACAAAAAAACAAACAAACAAGTGAGAAATTGTAATACTAAACTCACCCAACGACACTGTGATTCCTTTATCCACTAGCATATGTATAACTTCCATTGCCATAGGTATTTCTGGAGCTAACGTAATCATGGTAGCATTTTCAAGAGAACCATAAGCATCCAATAAACTCACAAAACCCTGTAACATGTTAAATAATAAATATACGTTTCAATAGTTATAGTTAATTGTATAGTAAGAAAAATGATAAAAACTTGAGCAAATTCTTACACATAAAAGTATAAAGTAACATTTAATTTTGAATGTTTTAAATGTATTATAAATATAATATTAATAAGTCAATTTGAGTGTTGATATGAGCCAACAAACAACTAAAATGTTCAATTCTATGCCGGTTATTCAAACTGTACAATTTGGAAAATGAAAATAAATTGAAAAGCTAATACTAAACTTGCAATAAAATGTTAATATAAATCAAACAAAATGATTTAGGTTCATTTTTATTTTCAATTTATAATGATAGCTTAATTCAGGTTATAAATAAACTATCACCTCAGGGTACCATATCATTAATCACATTCCCCTTACTGCCACCAAAACAGTCATGATCAACAAACCTTCTCATTACATAGCCCATTAAATATACCTTAAATATACATTAAAAATAATTGTTCAATTACCAGATTGTTACCCATATAATTTTCTTATAAATAAACAGTGAGTATAATTTATTTATTAAAGTGTATTGCTAAATATACAATATAATAAAAAAGCGAAGAAGAATAAAAGATTTTGCTACAAAAAGGGAAGAAAAAGAAGGGAAGAATATTAGGAGAGGGTTGGTTGGTGAGGACACAAAAAAACCAGACATCTTTAACAAGGGCTCTACAAATATATTAATACTACCTCAAGAGAGACATAAACTGGTGATACCACACCAAAAAAACACTTAAGAGCAGTAATCAGTATCAAGACAAAATTGTTAAGAGAAGAGTTGGTAATTATAATAATAACAAGTTTGGTAAGTGGGCAACTTTAATTAATTAAAACCTCCATCAAATAGCTACTTCAAACAAACATCTTATGTACATAAAATAATATAAGAATAAAGGACTATAAACTGAAACCTAAATTAAACATTTAACTTTTAAAATTAATTCCTACTAATATTCATAAATTATAAAATCATCTCATAACCTATATTATTTTATAAATACAAGCCAACTTATAGACCTACATTATGTTTACTAATCATTACTTTCTATTGAATAATCTTGCAGGATTAAGTCCATTTTCATTTCTTGTTTAACCCATTGGCCTAGCCTTTTCCGGAAACTTTGTTTGACTCTAAACTAGCAATTAAAATGGCTGATTTTGTACATTATTAGAAAAATATAAATAACTTGATTCGTAATTGTGATTTTAGTTCTGTTTTCACCATTTTATTCTAAATTAAATTCTCTCTATAACAAAATATAAGTTACGTACAATAACGATTTTCTATATTTTTTATTTACGAAACACAGCACAACGTAAGTATTCACTAAAACAGTAAACAAAACAAATGTTTATAACCTAATCAGAACACAGAAGTCATCTGTTTATTTGATACGTTGCTTACAAGTGTTGCCAACATCAAGTAATCTAAATATTCTAAAAGTATAATAACAATATTGTATTATAAACTGAATAAATCTAGCTTATATCACACACGTCGTAAGGTTTCACTGTGACTGCGCGTGAACACTGCTCATAAAAAAGTGCAATTTAATTACATTTTAATCCTAATTTTCACAATAAAATGCAAAGAAACCATTCTCATTGGATGATGCTGTCAGCTAACACATTTATTTGAAACTACGTCAAACTAGTCAAACCTAAGCTTAATAAAGAACATTGTTTTCCGAGACACGGAGAAGTTCCGTATGTGTATTAGTGGGCCGCTCGGGGACTATACGGAACAGTTTCGTATGTCTAGGCCAATGGGTTAAAGGCAAAAAACCTCTTGGTTATAGAAAAAAAGAACATAAAATAAAGACCCCCCTAGTCCTCGAAAAGTTTAATAGTGTCAAGGTTGGAAGAGCACAAGAGTTGGTCAATAGAGATCAGATAGAAAAGATGAAAGAGAGGGATCTGACCCAAGACTAAATGAAAAAAAAATTTAGATCCAGTTAGTTTCCCTCAAGATTGTCTGTAGTCACAATTGCCATATCTGAGGAACGTCCATTTTCATTGTGTTAGCCAACTCTATTTGGACTAGATCTTCGTCTAATTTATTTAATATCGATATGACACATATTGTGATAAAAAGGATATTATAAAAACTTAATAGGCTAGTAATTGGATTAACAGTTTGGTTACATCCTTGAAATACTTTGGAACTGAGACTTTAACTGATATTAATGTGCCAGATTTGAAAAAAAAAAACAACTTTATAAGCCTACAAATTAAATCAATTCATACATTACAACAATACAAGGGTCATACAGACAAGAAATAGAGACCATTTATTACTCATTTAAAAAATGCTAGTTTCCTCGTTTCCCACATGTTTCATACAATATTAAATAATGGTAATGCTCTATTTATTAAAATTTCATTATTTGAAATTAATTACTAAAATTTTATACAGTTTATAGTAGCTGATACAGAATACATAATAATTTTTTATGCAGATAAGCTTAAACCAAAGATTAACACCAGATAAAGTTAAGCTCAGTTTAAATCTCAATTGAAAATACAGGCCTCCATGTTAATAACTATCAAAATACAAACAAGAAAAGAGTTCAGAGGTAACAAGAGAACCAATGATAATAGCTTACTGAGATTGTACAATTAATTATGCTTTCAGGTTCAATGCTCTAATATCTTTTGATCGTAACATTTAAATTGTTTTTTTTAATAGTACACTCACCATGTGGTATGGGTTACATATATTAAAATATTTACACATACTTAATGTTACACACTTTGGTCATTTATTTCTTTTAAGATTTTTAAAACAATAAAACATATTTTAGGTAAAACACAATGCTCTGACTTGCAATATTACACCTTGTAAAATTCCCACTTTCTTCATTTAATTGTTCCACCTTCTTTTATTTCTTCTTCATTCAATTCAATTCAAATTTTAAACTCATATCACAAAAATGTTCCTTAATTGATAGATATTGTTTTTTTTTTACAAAAGTTAATATATAAGATGAAATAAGTGTTATAAAATGGGCAAGGATCATTTCTAGAGAATGATTATTCAGAGTGATAATTTTATGAAATTCTCTGACCTTCCCCCTTCCCATAAACAATCCTAGGAAACGCATACAATCATGTTCATTATATTTTATTCGTTAGATTAAATTATATTAGCATGAAAGTCAGTTTTTAGAAGATAATTAGTAAACAAGGAAATATTGTAAAAAATAAATACTTAATATATTGTTGTACCCATCACCGGTTTCTAGAAATAATTCAGAAACATTTGTCAATCTAAATATTGAATTATAAATTTAACAAGGAATGACACAAATTCAGTTATAGTTGATATTTTTGTTTAACTTTAACATACAATAATATTTGTTGAAATCCTTGATTTTACTGGAGTTTATTTGCAATCAGAATTATTTCTTGTTTGGCAAATTATGTAATTTTGTCGAAGTTCAATTAACATTACATAACTTTAACTGAACAAAATGTTACAGAAACTATTTGAAATTATTTTTAAAACAATAAAGAGAAAATTTAATAAACGGTACAAGGATTGCACAAACTTTCTCACTCACCCATTACCAAAACTAAATAAAAATATAACCAAAACTTATTCCCAACATCAATGTCAGTTCAGTAGTTATATATATAAATTTCAGTTTAAACAAACATCAGTTGACTCTTAATACTAGTGGATTTATTTTAAAATTAATCAGTTTTTCTTTACAAAACAGAATTTTTGCTCTTATAAAAAAATATTAATAGTTTTATGAAACAAGTTCATGGTTAACAATTTTAAAGTTTCTTTCAAGGTCATGTGCACAAGTTAGCCTAATTTACATTATTGATTGCACTAGTTAACTCTAGACAGTACTTAAACCTACCTTCTGATTAGTTTCTAGTTATTGGCCTAAATAGTTAATAGATTACTGTTAACTTTATGATAACACCTATCAAGAACTATTTCATAATTATCTGACTTTAAAAGAACAATAAATATGTTATATTAGATTTATTAAAAAAATAAGCTATTCTTTTAGTAGTCTAATCTTTTTTTGGATGAAAATAAGGCAGCAATTTGTATTTGTTTGATATATCTTTGGGCTTAAAAATTAACAATAATTAAAAATTCTAGATATATGTATGTATGTATATACTGTAGTTTATACATATATATATATATGGCAATTTTGTTATTCTCTTTAGATTCTCAAAAATTTTCCTATTTTTTCCATACATACATACATACTTAAAATTTGAATTGAATTGAATGAAGAAGAAATAAAAGAAGGTAGAACAATTAAATGAAGAAAGCGGGAATTTTACAAGGTGTAATATTGCAAGTCAGGGCATTGTGTTTTACCTAAAATATGTTTTATTGTTTTAAAAATCTTAAAAGAAATAAATTACCAAAGTGTGTAACATTAAGTATGTGTAAATATTGTAATATATGTAACCCATACCACATGGTGAGTGTACTATTAAAAAAAACAATTTAAATGTTACGATCAAAAGATATTAGAGCATTGAACCTGAAAGCATAATTAATTGTACAATCTCAGTAAGCTATTATCATTGGTTCTCTTGTTACCTCTGAACTCTTTTCTTGTTTGTATTTTGATAGTTATTAACATGGAGGACTGTATTTTCAAGTGGAATTTAAACTGAACTTAACTTTATCTGGTGTTAATCTTTGGTTTAAACTTATCTTTGTAAAAAATTATTATGTATCAGCTACTATAAACTGTATAAATTTTAGTAATTTCAAATAATGAAAATTTAATAAATAGACCATTACCATTATTTAATATTGTACGAAACATGTGGGAAACGAGGAACCTAGCATTTTTTAAATGAGTAATAAATGGTCTCTATTTCTTGTCTGTATGACCCTTGTATTGTTGTAATGTATTGATAAAGTTTTTTTTTTTTCAAATCTGGCACATAAATATCAGTTAAAGTCTCAGTTCCAAAGTAAATAACTTGTGAAATTTACACTTTTGTTTTATTCACAATAAAATTGTGGCTTTTTTGCATACAGTATAATGAATTCCATTTTGATAATACAGTAGAACCCCTCTTAACCGGTCAGGTCGGGACTGACACCCGGGCCGGTTACCCGTTTGGCCGGTTAATCCGAGGTTCCCGTGAAAAATCGGTTTTCGTTCAAAGAAAGCTTATTTAATCAGGTAGCGCTAAGAATTATGCCATTAAGATGTTATTGCAACTCATTTTATTTTACATAAATGTATCGTATATATTATGTTATGTATATTATACACCAAACATGAAAAAATTAAACACTACAAAGCTTTTTTACAGATTCCCCTCTGTCAAGTCTTTTGACACATTTAACCGCGTCTCAAACGAAACCAACACACGCTTCCGTTTTCGTAACTCCCTCATTTTTATTTACTGTATATACTGTAGGTATCATAACCAGTCAAAGACAAGAAGAAAACTGAAAAGAAATGTTATACTTTCCATAATGATTCGTGGAAAAAAGCGGCCTATCAAACGTTTTTGTGGTGTATGTCTGCTATACCGACGGGTACCAATGCCGCAGTGTTTTATGCCGCCGACAATGGGATACCGCTATCGACAAAATCGTTTGACTCGCCGCTGCTATGGTGTCGCGGTGTTTTTACGCCGCCGACAATGGGATACCGTTATTGATAAAATCATTTGACTCGCCGCTGCTTTGGTGCCGCCGACAATGGGATACCGCTATCGACAAAGTCGTTTGACTCGCCGCCGCTTTGGTGTCTCAATTACAATTTATTTTCGGAAACTCTCATCCAACCAGTACACTACGATATAGGCCGGTTAATCCGAGGACCGGTTAATCCGAGGCTGGTTAACAGAGGTTCTACTGTATCTGTAAACTCAGGGTCCTGATGTATCTAGTTGGATCTATATCTTTATTCATCTAGTCTTTGGATAGATCACTCTCTTTAATATTTCCTATCTTTTTCTCTTTCGACCCTGATGGTACTGAATATTGAAGGTTAGGGGTTTCTATTTATACATTTTTTGTTCTTCCTTTTTAAGGTGATAATGACTACGAGGTTTTCCCATAAAATAAACAAAAATCTACTTCTTTCCTAAGTTGAAAGGTTATCATTAAGTGGTTGTGGAAAACATACAAAAATCTGTAACCAATGAGCTCATAAAAAATGAGTTCCAGTACTACTACAACCAATGGTAAAAACATTGAAACCACTGTGCAACTTCACATGGGTCATACTTTCAAGGAAATAACTTCTAATTTCAGGTGTCTAATATATATGTAAATAAAAAATATCACTACACTTCCTTTTAGGATAAATCTCTAACTGGCAGTTCTAGAATGAATACATTTGAATAAACATATATTACACACACTACTAGATTAATTATTTCTTAAATCTTGCTCGCTATCTAATACTACTGTACTATTGTATGTATACACAATTTTTCTAAATACCTCTTCTATATACTCTTACATTTTGAAATCCTTTCATTTCATCTGCATTATGAGCACCTCTTTTGTCAGGATTAATAAAAGGACCTTCTAAATGAACTCCAAGAACTGCTGCACCTTCAGCACCACCAGGTTTTTTCTTGATTTTTGGCAGTACCTATTAAAATAATAAGATAAAATATATGGTATAAAATACAAAAAAATAATACTAATGTATTTCATTTAAAACTCTAAACTAACTTAACTTAAAAAATGTATATTTTGAGAGGCAAAAGAATGTCATTTGTTTCAAGAAATATTGACAACTTTAACTGAGGTGGTTCAATCACAATAACTTATTTATATTGTTATTAAATTTAATGAAAAACTTTTAACATAACATATAAATCGCTGAAAATTAATATTTAGTGAGCTTTTGAACTGAAAACAGTGATTATTTTCATACACTTGCTCAATATGACTGTAGATCAGCATGCTGTGGGAAATCCAACTTGGAGCAAACAGTTTTTTTTTCCATGAAATTTAATTCTTTCCAACCTGTAGTAATATGGAGGAGTTGGGTTGAGTGGAAGTTGATAAGGTTAGTTAAAATTCAATTGGAAAGAAAACACTAAGTTTATTTTTGTATAAGTGTTAAAAAACCAAGGAATTGATGTACTGGCCGCTTTTCATTATGTAAGCATGGGACATCTCCAAAGAATAAATAATAAATAGATAATAATTAAAAATTCTAATTTGTGTATGTATTGTATTGGTATTGGGGACTTACTAAGTGACAATTTTTGTGAAAATAAAAAAAGTGAACCTTTATTAGGAAAGACCTTTTAAAACAAATTGACAATAATTTTACATAATGCTTTTCAGTTTAAAAATACAATTTTTGGAAGCTTTACATTGTATGATTTTACATATAAGGAGACAAAATAAAAGATATGCTTCTGATTGTCTAAAATCAAAGAACATTCTTGAACTGACATTGTTTTTCCAGGAATTTTGCCTAGAGCGGAAAGTGAGTGCGCTTGCTTTCTTCAATCATCACTAAGCTTTCCACCAGATATAGATGTATAAACCACTGCTAACCTTTAATAAATACAAACATGTTTTAAAAATGAATGGACACACTCAACGACTTAAATTTAAATATTGACAAAGTTTGAAATCAAGTGAAATTATTTTAAAATAAAAGTGTTTGTGTATTTATAAAAAATAACAGCATTTCTAATAAAATATGAAAATAAATAAGTAGAACGCAATATAATCATTGTAATCAATTTTCTATAAATACAATGAACAGTTAATTAGATTCTTATATATAAATATTTAAATGGACAATATTAAAATTAAGATATGTTTTAATTAGATACTAAGTTGTTAATAATAATAATTCAAGTTTCGTTCATGTTTAATAAAAAACTGTGCATTCAAAATAAATTAACATGTTTGACTAAAGATAATTCAGAGTACCTGTTTTCCAATTTCGTTAGGATTTGGTGTACAAAGCACAATCAGTGAAGGTGAGAATTTACGACCAAACTTTAGGTCACAATAACTTTAAACTGAGAAATTCTGAAATAACTACGTGTTATAACCTAAAAGTTAGTACAGTCCGTTCACCTACAAAATGACCCTCAACATGGTTATGAATAAATAAAATTTTGTTTGTAATGCTTTCTGTTACAATTATTATATCTAAAATAAACCATTTAAAGAATAAAAATCATGAAAATTCAATCTAAATAAATATAAATATAAAACTAATGGACTTAAATGTTTTACTCATCCAGAATCCACCTTAATTTATTATTATTATTTTTTTAAATATTATATACCATTATCTACTAAAAATATTGATAAAAGAATTATATTCCTAACTTGTAAGTTACAATTGGGGGGTTCTAACATTCTAAAGCATGAAATTGTTTTTAGTTGTCTTACATATTCACACAAAGCTTACTTTGTCAACTTAATTAAATATTCACTTGACAAAGCTTAGTACTTGACACTGTTTAAGAAAAGATTTCAGATACTGATATCAGTATTAAAAATTATAGCTTGTGACACAGAACATGACTTTTTTTTTCAAATCAGTTATAATATAAAATCTCATCTTTAGGTCTCAGTAAAACAATAATGAATCATGTTTTTAATAAGATAAAAGCTGGGTTTTTAGGTTAAGTTTTGAAAAACAGGTAATGTATGAAAATAGTTGTTATTTAAACAAATGTCCAAGAGTTTCTCAGGGAATTTCAAATGATATCAGTGATGCATGTGCAAAGTTTGCTCAGATATACTCATTTTCCGTGTCTGTCATGCATTACAACATTCAAGGTATAAATAAAAATATACCAGAACTGATATTGTTATTTAAAACTATAAATTATTCGCCTACGGTTATTTGTTTATAGGAACACTGGCTATATTAGGAAAATATATTCATATTAAACACTCTAGATGAATATTCTATGGCCAGTACTTTTACTAAGGCAACCATGTTAAGAGGGGGAACTGCAATTCTTATTAAAAAGAATATTCAGTTCAAACAAAGGACTGACATTGAAAAATTTAGACTTGAAGGTGCTTTTGAATGTAGCGCAAATGAGATTATCGATAAAACACTTTCAGAAATAAATGTTCTTATTATTAACATCTATCGCAGACCTGTTAACAGTTTCAAAATTTTTATTCAAATGTTGAATTTAGTTCTAAATATGATTTAAAAAGAAATTTGAAGGAAACATCTAATAATAATGGGGGTATTTAAATGTAGACTATTCTGGACATAGTAATGAAAAATTACTATTAATTATTGCTTTGCAAACTTTTAATTTAGAATGCAAAATAAATGAAACAACTAGAATTACTAAACATTTAAGTAAAATTATCGACTATATTATTGTAAATCCAGATCAATCTTGCAGTTAGCCTTTAGTTTTAGAACCAGGGCTATCAGATCATACAGTTCAAGTCTTAGCAATAAACATTGAGCAGACAAAGCAAGGTGTAAATGAAGCTCCTAAATGATTTAAAAGACTATTCACAAAAAGTAATATAATGGATTTCATTACATTAATGTCTAACGTAAATTGGAATGTTCTCTATGGTGTAACAGATGCGGAATCAACATACAATTTGTTTCTTGGTGTTTTTTGTCAAGGTTTGATAAATCATTTTCTCTTAAACCGGAGAAATTTTGTTCAAAAAATTTAAAATCTTGGATGAGAGAAGGGCTAAAGAGACAGAGGGGGAGGGACGGAGAGAGGGATGATTTCACCAAAAAGTGAACATATAAATAATAGAATTAGGTAATAAATGTAATTAAACGTTTTGTTCCTGCTTTTGTTAAGAAGAAAATGAGTTTATATAGATATTATTTATGAGTACGTAGGAAAATTTGCCTTCTTCTCGTAGAAAATTTTGTATATTTTGCTTCTTCTCAAAATTTATAAATATTTTGTTAGAAATTGTTCTTGGTCTTATCAACTTTTATAAAAGATATTGTGTTATCTAACAATAATCTAACAATTGTGTTTTCCATGCTAATCAATAAGCAAATAGCTGCCAAGCTAGACCAGTTTTAAACACATTTACAAAACAGTTATTTGGTAAAACAAAAGATCAAGTTTCAAACAAACTTAGCTCAAATGATTTAGTTTGTTTACAACATCTGTTCTATTCTATTTAACATTAAAAATTACTGGACAGAACTTTTTTTTTTTTTTTTTGTAAGATTATACAAAAATTACTTTTTCAATATTGTAAAAACTAATGCAATTATTTCAGAACACATTTTTTGAGATAAGAATGTTTCCAGTACAAAAAATCAATGTCTTACTACAGTACACAAAACTAGTTGACTTATTTAAAAAAAAAAAAAAGTTTAAAAAACATTTCTATGCTATTTCACATGGTAATGAAACATTTTAAAGTTAAAAAAAGTGAATTTTCTATTCAAATTTGAGAGTTATGTAAAACTATTACTTAGATTTGTTAATGTATTCATTAGAGAACTCAAATCTGTAAATTATGCCAAAAATATGTATTCATTTTTGGAGATTTTAACCACCGGAACTGAGTTTTCAATGATTATTTGGTTATATACCTTTACAGTCTTTTTTCAGTTCCTTTATTTTGAATTTCGGATAACTAGTTTCAAACTTTACTTCAAGGTCATTTTCAGATCCTTAAAACATAATCATCCACATAAACTTTATTAAACTATCACACACATTTGTAAACACACGATATCACAATTAACATTTAAAAATTTTAACAAATGCGTATGGTCAGGATAAGTTCATGTGAATGAATAATGATCTGAAGATGACCTTGAAGTAAAGATTGAAACAGTTATCCGAAGTCTGAAAACTTGCAAAAAACTTTGCTTTGTATAAAAAAATTGTGCAAAATTACACAATGTTTTTAGATATGTATAGCACAGTTTCATTGAAAATTAAATGTAGGCTCTAAAACGGAATATAGTGTTCTCGCTTAATGTGCAAGAAAGCTAACGGGTTCAATCCCTGTGGGTGTTCAAAAGTTACAGTGTTGACCTATCATTATGTGATGGTGTGGGGAGTTACAATTGGTTGCAAAGGAAATTCTTCTAGAATTACAGTAACGGAAATTTATGCCCTGATTACATATATTAGGACCGATATATAAGGTCCAACACATAATTCCTAATAATAACAATAATTCTGTGGCATAACATCCTTCAAAGTCCGTTTTATCAATTGCTCAGTTGCTAATAACTGTGTGTTTTTTCAATTAATTTGTATTTCTAACATTTAGATTTTGAAGATTTTAAGTGTTGGTGGCTAAAATGCCTTACAGTGTGTCTGGAATATACCTAACAAATAAAACAAGACACAATATCTCTCCATTATTAAAATAACGACTGATTCATGACAATTCACAATCTAAGTTGTCAAACAGCAAAATTTACTAACAACTGTCCTTTAAAATAAGCACAGCCATAAGACAACATTTCTAATGTGTTAAAAAATTAAAATTAAAATGTGGCCAAATAAGCCACATAATCGAAATAAATAGGTTTGTCCATTTATAAATTATAAATAAAGGAACATTTGTTTATATTTATAGACCTTGTCATAAGCCAGAAAGGTGAACAAAGCAAGTCGAACTTTATCATCCCGTATAACAAAACTTTACTAGTTTATTAAATTCCACAACACACTCACTACTTGTATAAACAATTCACTCAATTTGAAATTGCGCGTTTACCCTAAAAAATCCCTTTTCCTCTCTAAAATAAGCTAAAAATATTAAAAACAAATTTGTTACATTGATTCAACCAGCCATTAATTTTTGAGGGAAAATCAATGAAACAAGGTTTGATCTAAGAAGATCACAGCTTTTAAATGAGCAAAAGCAGTAATACATATATATATATAATATATATATATATATATATATATATATATATATAATTGTACAAAGTACCTTTTTATAAATTTCAGAAGGTGATGTAACTAATGTAGGGCAGAACGAAGTTACTCCATGAGCAAGAATATGTTTGGCTACATTTGCTAGTCCTTTATCTATTACATCTACATCATAGCTAAAGTCTGTTCCAAAACCACCTGGAAGTAATAAATCCTTTATATTATGGTCATTGTATTACAATTAATTTTAGTATAAAGTTTAAAAAAGTAATGGGCTATTACCACACAACTCAACATGCTAGACTACACCTTGCTTCAAGGTGCTAGTATGCACCTTAAATGCAATAATTTAGCGATTTTTGAGTCTTTTGCGCTACTGCAAATTGAAGAATTTTGGCACTTTTCGACCCTTTTAGTAAAGAATTTCCACTATAGCAGGTTAAAATATTATTGGCTTAGTACTACAAAAAACTACTAAAATTACTTAATTTAAAAAAAAAAATCAAATATTATAGTACATTGCGATAGCTGGGGGTTCAATAATTTTTTTTTTTAAATTTGCATTTTACTCACCTACCTCAGAGGCAAGTTTTCCGCAGTATAGTGTTTCGAAAAGGAAAAATATTTATATATATTTACCTTACCAGACCTAGTAAAAGAACTATAGGTAAATAAGGTCAAGTAAGGTAAATATATATAATGACGTGTTTTGACATGTAGTTCTTTAACTAGGTCTGGTACCAAATGACATTTAGCTTGACAGTTCTTAAAAAACAGACCTATTTTCATGGATGAACAAAAAAATCCATAGATTTAGAAGATGAATTGCTGATATATTGCACTAAAATAGTTTGGACAGGAACAATAGATATTTACTTAGGTTAATATGTAGGCTAGTGTTCCTGTCCAAGCTATTTTCTACCATAATTTCTAATAATAAAATCAGATGATAATGTACAATAGATAATTACTGAAAAAAGATTACTCTAAAATTTCGGCTGAATAAACTTACCATTAATTTGAACATCTATATATCCTGGTGCAATTAATGCTCCTTGACAATTTATTTTCTTTGAAGCTTTTAGTTTTTCTTCAAAAAATATTTTTTCTGGGTTCACAATTTTGCCATATCTAACCCATAAGTCATCGTTAATAATTTCATGGTTTCGAAGTAAACTACAATTTATAAACTGAACTATCTCCTTTGATTTAACATCAAACATATTATAAAACTGTTATAATAATCCCTCAAAACTGATAAACACGACTAACAGACTTCAATTGTAGAAACATTAACTACAATATGGGACAATATGGGTCTTTTGATAATCATTCAACAAGAATAACTTGTTGATGGGTTGATGTTGATATTTATCAGCTGATCCTAAATAAAACAGCCTCTCTCTAAACATTTTATTTTCTGATCACGATCAAGATCTAGAGTGTAATAAAAATAAGAAAACGAGCTAAAAGTTTTTAAGTATTAACAACAAAAAATATTGATGAATATAATATTTATTTATAGTGACTAATAAATGCTCCAAATCCAAAAGATCCTCCAATAAAACCAAGTAGTTTCGGTGAATTTATCTTTTGGTGTTATTTTAAGACCCAAAAAGTTTCTAAATTCACAACCGGAATTCAGTTAATTGATTCATAACTCTAAGATGGGATTTTGCTGAAACAGCGGTAGTGTTTTTAAATTCAGCGTTTCAATCAACTTTTTAATATCCGTCTTTTTAATTTTGAAGACGGATATGTATGAAAAAGAAATTTAGCTGTGCTTACGAATGTAGGCAAAAGAGGCTATGTATTTTAGTATAATTTTGCACGATTTAAAATGTTACAAATAAATGTATTTCATTAGGGTATGTTAAGAAAATGTAGGTTTTAACATTTATTGTGTTTAAAGTAAATGCAAATATTCATTGTGGGTAAATATAACGGGCAATTTCAAAGTAAAGATTAGGCAATTTACTTCCATGTGGCTAAAACTTATACATACATAATATAATAATAAAATTAACAACTACGAAGAAGAAATACAAATATTATTATGAAAATTAAGAAGTTATTATTATGTGGCGAATCCTGACTCCGGACTTTAATAAAACAATTGATGTTTTTTGTTCTGAATGGCACTAATTTTGTTGTTAACAGCTGGTCCATCTCCAACCGGAAGGAAAAGAGATTGAATTGATTGCTTTAAACTTTAAAGTGGGAAGTGCGTTTTGGGTGTAAGGTATAATAGAGTTAGAGAAGTAAATGGTTGTTTCTATTTATTTAGACTTAGATGATTTAAATTTATCTTTTTGTTTTTACTGCTAGTTTATTCCAGACTTAGGTATTTAAAAAAATAAATGTATGGTGAAATCAAAGTACCATACTGTACATAAAAGTTTTAGCAATATTTTGAGTATTGTAGGTTATGTTTGTTTAGCTGTAAATTTCAAATATGTCTGAACAAATTATTGTAGAGCCTAGTATGGTAGAGACTTTAATTTGCAAAATTCTTGGTGTAGGGTACTCGGTAGCATACACAGAGTAATTCAAAATTGCAAGGATATATTTCAAGAGGTGATTCTAGAACTGAGCTTTTAATTAATTATTTTTTTACCTATGTTTGTGGTAATAGAAAAGTGTATTGTACCATAGATATCTGTCCATGTGATTTAGTTGAGAAATTTTTTAAAGTCATTTAACCCTTAACTAATATCATGATTTAAAGTTACACAATCAACATAATACGTCTGGGAGACACCTATGGGTATTTAAATGAAAAAGGGCATAATTAATGATCAATAAATGTAATAATCAGTAAAAGGGCTTTACATACCTATATATACATAGAATGGAGGTAGAATTAGTTCAGAAACATCTTTTCACAATGTCCTTTTTACTCTTTTGAAAACAGTTATTGGAATTTTTTTTTGGAACACTCCATACAAATTGCCGCTACACATTTTTGGCACGGATATTTCGTTCTCCTTTTCAGCTGCGGCGGACAGGTTGAGCTTGTTTTTCTTGACTCGAAGAATTCTGGAACATCTTCATTCTTTAGAGTTCATTTGATTGAGTTCACTCGGCAGATTCTTGGTTTCTTGAAGACGTCTCCTCATGTAGGGATAGATCGAGCTGTTGGCTAGTGCTTTCATGAAGTCGAAACGACTCATTTTCTTTGTATCTTTGAAAGATTGGTGTAGAATATAACTATTTACACCACAGCTAACGTCAAATATAGTAAAAAAAATCTTCAGGGGCCAGCGTCTTGATAGTCTGCTCGTTGAGTAGTTCGCACATTTCTGGTCCACTCCATCTCCACCTCCCTTTGTCATATTGTAAAAGGCAATTATTTCCGGCTTGCCTGATTCATCATCATCTGCAGGGGAATGGTGCATAGACGAAATCAGAATTACAGCCTTCCTCTTCTTGGGCACATACGAAAGCAAAGTCTTATTTTCATTGTATCCATAAATTGATGACTTTTCAGCTCTCTCTTTGTTAAGCTGGAACTCAAGAGGAATCTCTGTTTTATTTTATTTTTAGAGTTCCCACGTAAGTCAAATCCCTTTGCTCTAGCTCGTTTACCAATTCGATGGAGGTAAACCAATTGTCTCCTGTAATGTTTCGCCTCAACTCTTCAATTGGTTTCGCCAACTTTATATAACGGCTTGAGAAGGAATCAGTAGTTTCTTCTCCTCCTCTGATAAACCTCTTCTGTCACTTTATTTTCCGCAGTACAGATACCAGTTGTACAAATAATGAGTCCTGGCATCTGCCAGGCACAAAATCTTGAGTCCATACTTGGCCGGTTTTTTCGGCATGTGCATTCAAAACGGCCACGGAAGGCAACGAGCATTTCATCGACACACATGGTTGGCCCTGGAGTGTAGACGAGACGTGAGTTTTCAATAAACATATTGAAATTGTCTAAAACTGCTGCGGCAAGATCACTCTTCTTCCTTTCTTCTCGGTCATCAGGGTTATCAAATCGTAAAGCCAAAAGTAAAAACAGAAATCTATTCCTAGGCATCATGCATCGAAAAATATCTCGTTCAGATCCGTCAGTAGCAAAAAGGCTGTCAACAGTTTCGTTTGATGACTTAAAAATTGCAGTGTAAACAAAGAGTCCAATGAAAGCCTTTAGTTCAATCATATCCAATTCAGAAAGATAGGATAGTTTTTTTAGCATATTTTTCTCTGAGCGATGCAATTTTATGGTTGGTCCATGTCAGTATTTCTTCCAAAAACTCGTTTGTAAATAAAAGGACCTCCTCAACAGATGGATTTGTCCCGAGTTCTTTTGCCTTTGGTTTGAGACCAGGTAACTGTAAAATAATATTATGTCTTCAAGTTCTGACGTTTGGTCGGAGAGCTTCTTTTCCCCATTTAAATTGTACTTTTCTTGCTACTTTTTCCCTAAGAAAATTTGTTGCCGTTCTGATTGACTACTAGATTCTTCTAGGGTCTCATCTTCACTACTGCTTTCTTCCATAGGACCAGTGACGCCATCATCTTCTTCGAACTCCTGTTCAGAGTCGTGGTCACTATTGATTTGATATTCTTCATCTTGGCCACTATCGTAAGGATCAGACTCAGAAGGTCTATCCAAAACATCAAAAACTAAATTTTGAAGTTGAAAAATAAGTGTAGGAACATCAGAAGAGTTCAACAAGAGCCGATAGCAGAATAGACTTTTTCTATCGACCATGCAGCACCAGAAAAAAATTAGAAATGTAATTCAGCATCAGTTTTACCTTCAAAAGTATTCCAGTTAAAGCAATAGTATATTTCCTCATTGAGTATGGTAGGTAAAACTTATAACTGGCTAGTGGTTTGTTGACTAGACATTGTCCACCTAGGAATAATGTTTAATAATGAGATGTCTGTCTGTATGAAAACACTATATGAGTGTAAAGTATTTGTTCAATCGAGACTCAGCATTTTTGGAGCAGTTTTTTTGTCAAGTGTGCTGATCTCAAGGTCTTCATGGTTTTGTAAGAAGACTTTGGAAGAATTCTAATTGGATCATATTCATAGTTCCAACCACAGTAGATTCATTTTGGGTCGTGGATAAAGGCTACCAATGGCCTTCGACATTAAGTGAAAAAAAAAACAATATGAACTACTGTAGTCATAAGGCTATAGTAATTACTTGATTTTATTTTTTATTTATTAGTATGAGTAATATTAGTCTTAGAAAATGTCAACCCTAAGACGATTTTGATAATTTTTGAATTTGTACAAAGAAGATTCTTACTTTGAACAAATGTCTTCAGTAGCCTCCAGTTAAATAGAAACTTCCAAATAAAATCACAAGCCTACAGATTTTTAATTAGGATAAAAATTTAACCAAGTATGTAAGTTAGTAAAACCATCAATGAGATATTGAACTGTAAACTAATGAAACATAAGTTTGGTTATATTCATTGTAACAGACGACTTAAGATTCTAACCAAATATGTATTTTGGGGATTCAGGTAAATTTGTCTAAATTAACTTATTTTGATTAATACAAAAATAAATGACCTTTTCAGCCGTGCCACTATTCATCATTATATGATTTAATATAAATATGATTGACTTGTTTGTTGATATAGAATACAAAAGTGCCTACAGTAACAATGGATCCTAAACCTAGAGGCCGTATGTCGGCATATGCCTTTTTTATCCAATCGTGCCGTGAAGATTACACAGAGGAACTCATTGATTTTCCAGCGTTCTCCCAGATGTGTTCAGATAGGTGGAATGTAAGTGAAGCAACTGGTTTAGTTCTTATTTGTTATGTTGTATTTTGTAGGTGACACAGTGAAACATCTAAAACCTAGAAGGTAGTTCAACAAAATAAGAGTGTCTCTACATTATATCTTTTAAACCTAATCACGATCTTTGACTATCATACAGTTATGTGACATTGCTAAACATTTTATAGATATTCTTGTGCTCAAGATTGATATGATTTGTAACCTATATTTTTAGTCATGTGTTTGTAGATTGTAGAAGATTTTGTAGTCATGGGTTCACAATTTGACATATATATATATATATATATATATATATATATATATATATATATATATCAATGTAAATACTGCATTATTTAGATGTACTTCACTGGACATATTTATTTTCATATTTGGAATAAAAATTGAGAAAACAAAATGTTTTTGTATTAATTAAATTAGAGATTGTTTACCAAAATCTATCAAAAACCCAAGATGACTTATTTCCAAAAACTCACATTAGTGGCATTGAGTAACTTATGGGTGTTATATTCAATTATGAAGACAATATTTTTGATTAATAACTCAGTTATGCTACGACCTACGATAAATAAAAATAATGATATTCCAATGTTTTTTGTTAAAAGACCAAAATATCTTATATTTGTAAATTTTATATAAGTTAACAGTTTTTGAGATTTGTATTTCGAATTGATGCTATTTTAAAATGGTTAAAATCAAAATCTTTCCTTGTCATGTTAAAAAATGTTATCCAAACATAAATATATTTTTTACGTGAATCAATCTGTATCATTAGAAATATAGATTACAATTAAAAATAATGTTTGCTCCGTCAAAATCAAACAAAAGTTTTCTGTCGATTGTTTTTCATTATTTTATTTCTAATTAAAATTTAAGGCATGATCCCAATTTAAAGTATTTCATATGGCTGCAGAGATAACATTGGTATCTCACTTAAAAGAAGACATTCTTTATAATGTATGACTAACATCGGCAATAAAAAAAAGGTCACACATATTTTATTTTTAGCATGATATTTAGTGTCATGTATATTTCATTATCATAAATAATTCTCATAAATTCTTTTATTAGTGTTCGTATAAATTTCACTTGAATGTAATCTTAAAAAATTGAAAATATTGATTGATAATTTATAGTTATTGTATAAAAATAATAAGTATTTCTTTTGTCTACACTGTTTTATTTTAATAATAGCATTAGTGTTTAAAATAACAACTAAGCAGGGATGAACAAAAAGTTATACTTATTATACTATATTTTAGTTCATTCCAGGAGCAAAATATTTATACATGTTATTATCAATTTTGTAAATTGAATTTTCTTGGGAAAATGTATATACATATTATTAACAACTTTTCAATTTTAACATAGCTTTTACTTTTCAAATAAAACATTAATGCAGTTTTATCTAAGTATCAGAATTGTTATTACAAATTGTCTTAATCTGGCAGTAAATGGAAGAGTTTGATGTTAAAATCATATTTACTTCTTTAATCTTCTATAATCAAATTGAAATTTTTATTGAAAACTGTAAGGTTGATATAATTAAGTTTAAAGGTTATTATATGTTTCCTCAGTACAATGATCTATTAATAGCTCATTGTGTAACTATTGCATAAGATGTAACGACTGAATATGCAAAACTCTCTCAATATGATCAACCTATGGACAAAAAAATTGTGATTCAAACTGAATGAAACAAAATCACGGCATCTTTATGAACCGTAAAATAGCAACCGTCACAGTAAATATAAACACCCCAGGTCGTACCTTGGTCTAACTCTGCCAAGTATCTCGGTATGACTCTGGATGTTAAACTTACATGGAAGGAAGATAATAAAAAGAAAGGAGTTGGTCATCAAATACAAGAGTTACTTTCAACTTTATTTGCATAAAAAGTGACGAATAATTATGTTTGGTTAGTATTTACACTGTGAATTGTGATAATAGTGTAAATGGAATAAACCTTTGAGATTGAATTAGGCAATAAGAGATTAAAGTTTATGTATATTTTATGATGTAAGTAGATATGCTCTGTTTTGATGGAGTTGATTAGCAGTATAACAATCCCTGGAGAAGTAGTTTTATATTATCAAATTTATTGCAGTTATTATATTTTATATATTATCAAGGTAAAAAACAAATAAAAAAAAAGTTTGTTGTTATTCATTGTGAACGAATAACATATTATTTAAAAGTTTTCTTTTCTTTTAACAGTTAATTTTTATATTGCAGGCCATGAGTGTTGAGGAGAAACAAAAGTTTTTTGACATGGTCGATGCTGGTGTGAACGATTGTGAAAATTATGACTCTTCAAATTATGAGGGACTAGAACGAGACAAATTGAAGAAAAAAACAGAACCTAATGCTCCTAAAAGGGCGCTGTAAGTATGAATGAAGATCCTGTGGTACAACAGCCTGTGAAGAGCCTGGACTTCTTTGATGACTTTTCAGTTGGGTAGTATAGTCAGCAAATAAATTCACGTTATTGTAATTTTAGCATTATTAACCAGATTTTCAACAAATTGTAGCTCTCTACTTTTCTTATACCAAGCAAGAGTGCTCGCCATGGTCTCTCTAACTAGTATTATATGTTTAAAATTCATTTTAAAGTTTTTATTTACCAAACCCATTACTCAGAGGTTTTATGCATAAAATAATAAATTCTCAAAATGAGAAAAAACTTCTTTTTTAATCCTCTGATCATTTTAATTGTTTTTGCAGAATATATATAAAAGATAAACAGTGCAAAAACATGCGTTTCGTGATAACAATAGACACGCTACCTCGCAACATCCGCACATAATCACAAATTAGCTGCTTTCCCATAGTATATTGCTACGCCTTAATGTTCTTATAAATAATAAGGATTTTTGTGTAAATCTTTCATGTATAAACAAATAACGAATAATAATGGTTATGACTCTAAAATCATGGAAAAAATGTTAAAACCAAAATTGAAAAACAATGCAAAATTGTTGATTTACCCAGTCAATTCTAATATAACCACACAAAAGTAGTGTAGAATCAATTATTTTGGGAAAATTAATATAAAGTGGGTAATATTTTGGAAAAGAAAAACATTGGAAATCAGCCTTTTACTGTAATAGAAATTTAGGAAAGATTTTAATAAATTCTATAGAAAAAATAGGAAAATGCAATAAAGTGGAGTTTATAAATTGACATGTAGTATTTGTAATGCTGCAAACAGCCGTTTGTTGCAAACAGCTGTTTGTGATGGTCAAACAGGCCATAGTTTTAAGTGTAGACAAAGAGAACTCGAAAGCAGATGGTGGTTAGGTTATAACGATTCTAGTTTTTCCAGTCATTTAAAAAATCATGTCTTAACTGATTTTTATTTTAATATTAAATTTGAAATTCACCATGTTAACATCAAGAGTAAAAAATTGAACATTTTAGAAATTAAGAGACTTTCTTGTAATAATGTTAATTTAGTCTTAAACGATCAAACTGAATTCTTGTTTTTTTCTCCTTTGTCAAAGCATGTCTAAAATACTTTATGACTTACTGGGTTTCTCGGATACAGGTTCCATTGTCATGTAACAGAACTTGTGAGCTTGATCTCAAAATGTGTACAATATTTTCTTCTCAGGTTGTTTAGTCTTTGTATAAACTTCATCAATGACGTAACTGGCGAAACCACGGTCGGCTAGACATAATAAATATAGAATTTTACAAAATAATTTGTTTGTGTTTTATTTGTATAACATGCAATTCTATCAAATAACATCGGTTATTAGTATAAACAATAAAAACAAGATTAAAATTGAACTTTCAATGAACCATAATATAGTTTTACTTGCAATTATACATAATTGGGTTTGGGTTATTAATATTCACATTGCACTAAAATTTGAAGGAAATCAGTAGAGAAAATTTTGAGAAAATATATATTTTATAATGGTCCCATAGCTGGTTTTTGGAGGTTTTTTACGAGATTGGCAATTTTAGAGAGATGGTGACCAATTCGGTTTTTTAGGTCCTTAAAGACTAAACTTGAGCAAAATTTGATCAAATCAATAGAGCCCTTTTTGTGATTTTATCTTATGGCAGTTTTACCTCAAATAATGAAAAAAAGAATATGAAGATACAGACAAAAATAGGCCCACATGTTTGGGCTGTAAAGAATTTCTACAACTGGAGTTGTACAGACATGAATCATTTCAAATCACTTTTTGGACCCGGAGGACCTCAAAATTATTAATATATCAACAAAAAAGACACCAATTTTTTGATCTATCATAACTTTTTCTATACTATGTAAGAAAGTTAAATTGGGGTTCCTAGTGCTAAAATAAAAAGAAAATAGTAAAAATAAAATTGATTGTTCTGTCTGAAAAATTAACAATATGTAGTATATATTTGGTATGATAAACCTTATAATGATCCCATTTTAAAAAATTCAGCCCCATTAACTTAATTTTAATTCATCCCATAATTATAAAAATTTTTAACATAAGACAAAGCACCAAACAAAGCTGAATTTGCTGTTTTATTTTTTTCAGATTTTGTTTATTTGTATTGGTACAGAATATGTATAGACAGAATACCTCTTTAGTTTTACCTTGTATGTAAGATAATTATTTTTATTAATAAATAACATAATTTCAGATCCGGATTCTTTTATTTTTGCAATGATGAACGCCGAAAGGTGCAAGTTGAATACCCAGATTATAATCTTGGTGATATTGTTAAGGAGTTGAGCAAAAGATGGTTAGAGGCAGATGATGAAACAAAAGCAAAATATGAAAACATTGCAGAGAAGGACAAAGCTAGATATGAGAAGGTAAATAAAATAACCTTTTCAGATTTATGATGTTAACTGCAATTTCATTAGACATGGTATGTTATTTTTTTAAATGATTTAAATTAAAGATATGTGAACATGAAATTTTCAAACTAAAACAAATTATAATTTAAAAACAAACTATATCCAAAGTAAAATCAACAATTTATAAAATCAAACCCAATTTAAATCAGAACTTTCTTTATAATCGTAATTCTTAACTCAATCCTAACTTTTAGAAATTTAATATGAAAAGTTTGATTGTAGTAATTAACGTTTACAATCTGTGGAATGCTGATTTGTTTTATGTGTTTTCCTAAAATCAGTAAAAGAAAAATTCAAATTTACATGAACATGCTGACAAATGCTCTGTAGTCAAGTCAAATTTAGCTTTAATGAATTTTTAACAATTATTGATTGTTGATTCCTTTCCTCTCCCTATACTAATATGTATATTAGGTATATAGTATATTATATTCACCTTTACCACATTAATGGTCTCATGACTGCAAATTTGATTTAATAAATTCTCTGGAATTTATACATAAATATCTAAATCCTGACTAACAATTTATTTTAAAATTTTGGTCCAAATTGTATTTATTTCTACTAAAATAAATGTGAAAAGAAAACATAATCATCATCCTGTTCGTCTAATACGACATAAATTCACAAATATGTGCTTCACACAAAGAGCAGAGTTTTATATTTGATCAGTATTTATAGACAGTTCTTATGTTTTGCTGGCATGTATAGAGCTTCATGAAACTGTTACAAATTATGACACATTTAAATAAAATGATAATCCTAATTAAATTATGATTTTCGTAATCTTCGTTACATTGCGTGAAAAATGAGTCCTCTCAACATATAGTTACTGTTAACAATGTAGCGCCAAGGGAGTATATTTGGATTAAAAAAAAAAAACATATTGCAGTACTAAAATGAATTGTATTTGAAACTGAGAATGGCATTTTAATCTTTTACAATCGGTTACCAATGATAAAAACTTAGTAATGCCAATAGTACAATTAATGTTAAATAAGTGCACTATGAAGTATATTAACCCTTTGGTATAAATTCCACATTAATATGTTTTAAATTTTATAAAAATAGAAAAGTGTATTTGTAATTTAGTACTAAAAATATTAATATAAAAACAAATTCGTCACCATTATCTTCCAAAAGTTCAAGGATGTCAGAGGCTTCTATTTCATTGAAGTCATCGCCTTCAATTTTACTAACCGTGACAACGGCACTCATCGGCGATTACTGCCTTCAAGGTCATGGTGTATACAACTCTTCCCTCAACCCTTAAAGGTTTTCTTTAGTGGACCCTGCAATAAATCACAGTACATTACTGTAGTGTATAATACAGTATTCCATTAACCTTCATTTGGACAAGTCCACTTGTATTGTATTCACACATTTCACACAGGGGTGTGTTGTAGGAAAATCCCATTTTATTATTTTTTAGCGACCACGAATGCTGAGGGATTACTGTATTATAACACACTAAATGTCAAAATGTAACAAAAAAATTAATGTTACCCAGTATATTAAATTAATATAAAAGACTAATATGCATGTTGAACCTCATATATTGTCATAATCATACCGTGTTTGGTGTAATTTTTCTTGGAATGGCATGAAGTTTACAAATAAACTAATGTCATTACTTAAATTTCATATTTTAAAGAAGTAGCAATTACACCCTCAGTTATGACTCATCTACCTGCTGACCGGAGCGAACACGAGCAGCTGCATTTGTGTGTGTATAAGGGTCTCCTAATCCCTCAGATGCCATGCGAAAGCGGATGTCCTATAATGCAAGACTAGATGAAAAATTGTGCAGATCTAGTATGTGTACCTCGGGATTGCCACACCCCATACTCACTGAGTGAGTCTCTGAGGGGTACAATTTAAATTTTGTTGATGGTGAAAAATGATGTAGGCCTACATAAGTCTAGAATATATAATTTTGTATTGTAAAACATAAACATTGCTATACTTAAAATCTTTTAAGACTAATTTTTGATTGTGTGGTGCACAGGAAATGATAGAATACACTGAGCTTAAAAATGTGCAAACATCTACTGAATCGGAAAGAGAAGTTACAGAAGATGATGAATAAGTATCTCTCCATTATAGAGTCGAGGACAGTGCCTGATATTTTGCCTATATGCTAAATACTATTGAAAATATATTGTAAAGCTGCTTTCCTATTAATCATGATAAAAATATTATTTTAACTCGTTACTATTATTAATGTGACAAGTAATTTATGTTTTTTAATAATATACTAAATGTTGTTATATTACTACAGAGTGTCCAGGGACCGGGAATTTCTGGAAAAGCGAGAATTATATGGGAATTTTGAAGCTGTCCTTGAGAAAATAATTATATTTTATTCTATTTTTATACGGGTTTTCTTTTGTCAAATTATATGAAAGAATACTAATTTGAAAATAAATCTTTATAATTTTATGCTATCAAATCCTTGACAAAAAAAATAAAAAAATTAATAAATTGCTAATCATAATACATCAGTGGAAGAAGAAAGGGTCTCTCTATCAACTGTCTCAGTTAGATTGTTCTGATCAAACATATTGGCTGGCAAGGCACTGATAATTTTTTTATAGCATCTATATTTACAGTGTTAACAAGAAAATACAACTTTGAATTCCAATATTTAGAGCTTTGCGAAATTGTGTCTGTACAACAGTTTTATTATGATTTTAAACCTATTTTCTCCATTGTATCTTAAGTTGACTCGAGTAAGACTGAGCTTTAAAACATAAACCCTATTATTTATTACAGGGTTGTTGGTAATAAATAATAAAATCTGCCAATCACTAAGCTTATTAACGGACTAATAAGATGATAATCATTATTCTAAATTAAAATTTGTAACAAAGTACATAATACTATCAACTTATTGAATAAAATATTATAATACAGTGTACTCCCGATTATCCGCAAGTCTTGCAGAAAAAATAAGTAAAAAAAATTTACGCTTCTCTTTACCTGTTTAGTATGGGTAACAACTAGTAAAACTACGATAACGAAGTTGTGCAGTAGAGATAAGCTTACTGTCTAGCGAAAGACTGTAAGCCTTATAGAAATGTTAGGTTGGCATGGCAGACCGATCGATAATCTTTCGTTCAAGTTTCACAGGCTGACTTTTCCCTAATCGCATGGTGAACAAGGCAGTTTCAGTGGTTGGACTGTGATACTAATGAGCTGGGATTCGAGTGACTTTCGGACCAAGAAATAAGCAGACAAAGCAAGAGGTGCGAACGAAGAGCAAAGTGTAAGTGAAGAGGAAGAAGGAATTAACGGCATGCGTGAATGACACACGAAATGACTTTGCAATTCATCAATGAACTGCTCTAGTATTTAGAGTAACAAGACGATGATGCGCAGTTAGTTGAAAAACTGATGCTAAGAAAAGTTCAGTCAAGAATCAAGAGACAGTGTTTTCTCAGTAAGAAACAAAAAACAATGTTTGAGTGCGTAATGATTTTAATGTACGTAATTTATAGGTTTATACTGTGTATTTTATTTTTATGTCCAAACTATTTTTTAAACTATTTCCCCTTTATTTTTAGCATTCTTGCAGATTTTCGTTATCTGCGCCACCCAATTTCGCGGATAATCGGGAGTACACTGTATATAACAATGAAAATGGAAATACTATTTTTTTATTGCTTGTATCTCAAACTTTTTTCATCTCATCTATTAATAGGCCTAATACTAGTCAATGCTGGAAGCATGTGACATTTTATTGGAAGTAATCTACATTAATACAATCTAACTCTCTTTTCATTGTTTGTTCCCGCAATGACTACACATCTTTATTATAGTTTTTAGAGCTGGAACAAATTATTAAAAATTTAGTTATTTTACATTCTGAATATACGATAATTCAACATAAATCATACTAGTACAACAATGTAATTAAATAACATTAATTTATAAATACTAAAAAATTATGCTTTCTGTAATATTAAGTATTTCAAAGTAAAATTGAATTATTGTCTATACATCCCCTCTTCCCTGTTCATAGGACTATACATACAGGAGATTTCCTGAATGTGCGAGGAAAAACTTTTAAATTCCAGTCGGCGGCTGGACATTCTGTATTAATATTATTGTATATGTAATGTAATTAATGTAAGGTAATGGTGATACAATAAATATTATATTTTCTGTTATTATTTCTTTTTTAGTGTGACTAAATTAATTCCAATCACCTTATATGCTATCAGAAAGTTGTGTTTAATTACGAGGGTTATCCAGAAAGTAAGTTCGGATGGTTTATTAAGGAAAAATTAGAATATAGTTTTCGTAGTCATTGTTATTATTATTTAATGGCACCTTGTTGCTGTAGTTTCCACCATTGTGGAAAGATGTCGCCTGTGATTCAAACTATGTATTCGTGAAACTGTCAGATTGCAAAGAAGGATTTCAGATGTTGGAGCATATAAAAATTTGTTTGTTGCGAAGTTTGGGCTGTAAGAAAAGTGTTCAAAGCCTTAGTTCTTGATGAGATGTTCTGTTGTACCAGTATTGTTGTCAAGACAATGCTCAGAGTTATAATGCCCTGTTACTTATTGTGATTGCATGATTCTATATCTTAAGTATTTTCCAATAAACACATGTATTGATTATGGATCCTTGAACCAAGAAGTCCAAAAACATAACTTGTCCATATCGAAACACTGACTACATGATCATCCGAGTGAAAAACATTTTATACATGATGGTGACGAAGTGTGTTTGTATATTCAAGAGCTGGGGGGGGGGGGGGGGAGGCCAGTACCTTTGATCTAGGGAGTGGTGTGATGCCCAGGACTTTATGACTCGAGAAGTTATCTTGCTCACTGTAACATTTCAGAAATGCCAATGATCTCCCCTTCTGTTTTATTTTGTGCTAAGCATCTTCGACACATAGCATGGACACAATTTCATGAAGAAGTGAATGTGAAAAAATCAGGGAAAGGTATAAAGTATATAATTTATCTCAACTATAACCATCAAATATTCAGTAAAGAAAGTTGCAACCATCTCCAAATCATTGATTGCATGTTCTCCATAGATTTTAAAAATTTGTCAGTTTTATGTCCTCATATTATAAAAATAGACTACAGACTCTCAGATATCTCAACTGTCTGAAAATACCACCAGTGCTAAGAAATTACCTAAATCAGAATGAGTGCGCAAAATAGATTGCAGCGGCAATATTAGAAATGGAACTTTCTTTCTGAATATCATACATATATTTTGTAACAAAACTTTTTATCTTTTCATTTTAGACCTTTCCAAAGACAAACCCAGAATGAAAAATCAGTGGCTGTTGAGATATTATTTGTGTGTATGTTACAATATCACAGCTGCCTCTACAGCTCAAATGTCTGAACCAATTTTAAAGTTTTTTTCTATAATCTCTTCCTTTTGCGATCTACTTATGTACACTTGCAAACTGTACATATTTTATTTGGTTCATTTGTGAAACATGATATACATCGGAATAGTGGTGAATTTGCAGAGTTTGTGACCAAATAAATGTTGAAATTAATAGCCCATCTATAAATAGCAACTAGGAAAAGGGCTGAAATAAGGTGTATGACTAAACATAAAGTTGTTTATTCCAACTGTTTATTGACAAATAAAATGGTGAACTCGAACATTACAATGACTGACAATCCATCTGAGTGTACCTATACATCTTATTAACACACCTTACATATATCATAATTGTATATTAAGAAAAATACACACAAAATAAATTTCAACTCTATAGTCAATGTTTCTAGAAAAAGGATAATTAACGGCCTAAAATTATAAGAACATGTAAATAGTATTTTGTTTTTATATTAAAAACGAATATAGTATATATATAATATTAATATTTAGAACAATAAATTTTTTAATATATTTTGTTTAGCAAAATGTATATAGTATTATAATAATTCGTTTAATGTGACATGGACTAAGACACAATTACTTATTATTTTTCTAGAATACTTAGGCTAGAATATGAATAGGTGTAAGGTACGCTTAACACTGATATCAAATCAGAGGGTTTAATACCCCGATAAGACTTTGACAGCTAATAGTTAAGTTGCATAGCTAATTATTAAAGGACAGGATAGCATCTGTCACTAGTGTAAGGCAAAACTGAAAACATTGGATAGGTTCGGAAAGAATACTCTATCAATGATATGTTGATTGTAATTTGACACGGTAGAAACAATCAAGAATTTTTTGTTATGACCTATCCTAAATCATTTCAGACCAAATCTATGAGCAGCACAAAGCATCAGTGCTTTGTATTTTATGTAAAAGAAAAAATAATACAGGAAAATAATATAAGTGAATTAGCACACTTAAATATTCATGTTTAGCATCTAAATATACATATATAATAATACATATATATTCTAATAAATTCTCAAAATGTTAATATTTGTACTGTAACTGACTATGAATGGGATAAAGCTAGTTCCTAAACATGTACAAACTAAATTAAAACCATCAATTAATTGTGTTTTTCATAATGACAGTGGCTATTCAAGAAGTAAACCTACCTATTGTCTTCCCATACTAAACAAGTTTTAGTCTATATAATTAATGTATAATATATTTAATGTTAAACAAAAGCCATTTGGAATGCATTATGATACACATATGCTAACATTAAACCCCTACAGTATATATATTTAACTATATAAAACATGTACACATTTAAAATTGATACATGTAATAATGACAGTATATCTTATTGTAATATAAATACCCTAAAATAATTAACTCATCCTAATGAATATTATTGCACGAGTTATAAAATATTTCGAAAATAGAACAGAATATTTATTCTCACAACCATGTTTTCAAAATACACACGATCATACAATGGACAGTGTTTTTAATGAAATTGTTCACATAAGAAAACAACCAACAACTATAAAAGTTTTAATATAACATAGGTTGACCAGAATTTAAATAGGAACAAATAAGTTCCTTAAAACCATCTTTCATATCACGATTTTTAATATTTAAAAGGCAAGTACAATATTTTGATAATAAAACCTATTTGTTAAAAAAAATCGTAGTTTTTAGATCCCAATAAACATATTCGATGAGTGAATCTAAACATCTTATAAAGAAAATTTTGTGCATTAAGGAGTTGTAACCTAAGGTATATTAGGACCTATTTAAACCATACAACTGATTAACAATAGGTTTATTCCCTCCTGTTGAAACTTTAATAAAATATATTTTCAGAAACTTAATTTTTAATAATATTCCAGGTTATTATAATAGACTCCCAACTTCCTAAAACTTGTTCATATCTGATGAAAATTATAATAGCCTACATATAAATTTTGGACTTATTTTGATATAATATTGTCTAGCTAGAGGAATATAAATGAACGAAAAAAAGTACAGAATTAAAGAAGAGGGACAAGATTGAAATGTTACCATATAGTTTTGAATTTTAGTTTTTTTTTTAATGCCCATACTTTGTCTGACTAATAATGTCAGGAAACTACCATAACTACCAAACGAAAAAAAAAAAAAAAACACAAGATTAACCGTGCTCATAAACTTGACTAAAGAGTCACCATCAAGATGAACACACACCTTATAGCACTCAGCTATTGTAGCATCTGCATTTAAGGAAAACATGGTAAAATATCAATCTAGATTTTCTTAAATTGCCACTTTTTGGTCAGCCAATTTACTTCATATCTAAAAAGCCTATAATTTTATATTGTCTCGTAAATAACAGCATAATATTAATAAAAAAATCAATTTTAAAAAATGATATTTTACGATACAAGGTTTTCATCGTGTACACATTGCTTCCATAAAAAAAGATGTATTTAATTATTGACTTCTTATTTACTACTTCTTAATACTCATTCAATATAAAGTATTATGATACATTATATTAGGTAATGTATATTATGTCACCAAAATCTGGTCACCTATAGAATATTAGTTTTCAATCAAACTGACTTATAATAAGAAAAAACTGTAAAGATGATAACATTTAGGAAAGACAGTTAAGCACACTAAGATTAAGGAAACCATTAAAATGTCAAATATTATTAAAAAAGTACAAATTAATACACTCTTATAAACATCAAAATTATAAAGGGTAAATACTGTTTGAGCAATATAAATAGATATATACGTATGTATGCAAGCAGTTGATCATTTCCCATAGAACAACCTCGAACACTTGATGTGGACCTCTAAACCGCGCCCAGCATTACTAAAAACACTTTCAATTTACATACAAATACATCAAATAGACTATATAATATATATCTATTAAATTTAAAAAATAAACGCTTTAAAAAAAATTCTTTTTTATTTATATACATATATATATTTTTTAGAATAAAAAGTTAAACAGTACAAGTGGTATAACAACAATATTCAGATGTGTTCTTCATAAAGGAAGGCTAGTGAAAAGCATTAGCCTTAAGTTATTAGGCCTATGTAAACAATGAAAAAAAAAGTTTGCCGTAAAAAATGGCAAGAATGAGCAATGAAGAACATATCCGTGTATAACCAGTACAATAACAATATTAACAAAATGTCTTTGCTTAGAGGATTAGCACTTATATAAAAGTTATTGGTATTTCTAAACATGACACCTCTACTACGAAATTTCCATTCTTTTGAAAATTGTGAATGAAACATTACCATTTCCAAAGATGAGTTTATTTCATATCATATTAGAAAAAATTATAAAATAAGAAACGAAACAACACAAATATTTTGCTGTTAAAGAAACAAAAATTAAAAAAATTGCAGGTACATTTTTTAAGGAACTTTATAGTATTGAATGAGTTTGCTAAATGAAATCGATTAAAATTCACAAATTATATTGTTTAACTGAATTAATAAAGTGTTGTTTAACTCTCTAAGACGAACTATTTTTTAGATTTAAGCTATGCCAAAAGTAAACAATGTTTTTAACTTGTCATAAGATTTTAATGAAACTTTTATTATGAATGTTTTTGAAAGTTATGAGTTGAATGTGACATAGTTTTTATACACTTTGTTACCAATCGTCCAAAATTGTAAAACCCCCTAAAATATTAAAAAACATATAAACTGATATCAAATTAAAATTCTTTGTCTCTTAACCCTTCCCCTGCGGCAAACGAGTATAGCCGCAATGGTAGACTTTGACCCAAACGCGAATGACGATTAAAGTTGCAAAAATATATTTTAGCCTATGGTTAGTTAATTAGTTCACCAAAGTTCTGGTATAATGCAGAGGCATGTCCGCTGTCTATTCAGGAATAGAAAACCGTTTTGTTAAAAGTTCTACGCCTCGAGGTAATGGAGGGGAAGCTATTTTGTCTGGAATTGCCCGGCGGCGCACGCATTCTATAGCTTCTACAACAGAGCAGATAACGGCTATACTCGCAGTCTCATTAGTCTGATAGGCGACGACCTCCGTGTTTGCATTTGAACATTGTTTTGAAGAAGTATTGTTTTTTTAACATTACCTTGTATTTTTTATATATTAATAATTCACAATTTAACTGTTCCAATTTACAAAAATTTATAAAAACTAAATTTTTTTTGTAATTTTATACTATTTTGTTGTATGTAATAAAAAAAAAAGCTAAATGTAGCAGAAAACCAATGATGACATTTTTTAAAATTTAACCTTTCACATACAAAACGAAAACAAAAATTAACTTTGAAAAAAAAAATTTAAGTTATTTCAGCGTTGAGGTGAAATAAGGCAAATTTTATTCAGCGAGCGAAGGGTTAAGATATAAAGTTGGAATTTTTATAATGGTTTTATATAACTTAGTTATTCCATATACATCAAAATTGTTTATTTTGGACTAATTTATTAACAATATTTTGCTAGCTGAGTTTGCTATTTTATTTATATATCAACAAGTTATATAAGATTGGCAAACAAGTTATGGGTTCTTACACAAAAATAAAACAAACGAACAAAAAGGCCAAAGACTAAGTCAGCAAATGAATGAAGCGAATTTGTTTTTTTAAAAAACAACAACAAATGTGGTAATAGGCTAATGTCCACAAATAGTACAACTATTTAATGAAATTCACTTAAAGGGACTTAATTCTTATCATATCTTTGCTAGGAAATTCTTTTTGTCCTAAAAAATCATAATGAAAATACAACATTTTTTATATCTTCAAAATTATGTGGTGAATACAAAATCATTATTGGTGATGGAGGAATAATTATTTATAAATATTATGTTGATTCAAAAATATAAAATTTAATCTGTGAATAATTTAAATTCACTTATTTGCAAAATAGTTAATATCATTAATTAGTTTACCTACCTGAATGAGAGGTGTCATGAATATGAAAATCTTTCTTTTTCATTGTAACCTATGCAAATACCATTTTATACAGTCGTTTACAAATTTATTTACCAAACTACATAAAAATAACTAGAAATAAAATACAAAGTAATAACAAATTCTGCCATTACTACAAATTAAGTTTATTTGAAATAAGTTTGTTCAATGTTAAATACAAAATTTAACACTAAATTAACAAATATAAAAAATGGAAACAAACGGAAAAAACAGTCTAACAAAATAACAGTTCTTATTAACTAGGAAGACATTTTGAGTTTTAGCAACTTAATATTCTAACAATTTACGTAATATATGGTATATCTTATACATAGTTCTGCCAATGGGCTTTGGTTTTTGCTGACTTGGACACACACATGCAAGTTGTGTGTCCCACCTTTCATAAGCGTACTTAAGTTATGTGAAAGCACAAAGTCTAAGGTACAAAGTAACCTCACAACTAAGCAGACAAAAACATTTTGGATTATGGAAGATGCACATTCTCAAAATGTTTTGTTTTTGTAAAATGTTTACGAAATGTATTTCTTTAAACAACAAAATAAGGCAGTACATTAACAATACATATTTATTTAAGAACACAAATAACACATTTTTGTATGTGTCTTTAGTTTTGTTATATGAGTAGCATTTATTTAATCAATTTAAACAATGCAAAATTATATATTGCTAGTTAAAATATTTGTAAAATAAAAAAATTTAAAAAAACAATAAAAACTCGAAGAAGGGAGACCTGAAAACAAAATACTGTTGGTTCATGTAAAATCATGACAAATTTATAAAAAAATTATGGAATAGACAGCTAAAGCATCTTAAATTTGTAACAAAAACCTTCAAAAGCTGGATTGGAATAATTAACTATATATTTTTAATTCATATAAATGGTGTGAAAACATTGTTAATTTTGTCAAACAATATAAAAAGGGCCTGCAACTGTATTTGTCTGAAAGTGGGGTCGGAGGTCTAAAATTAGTTTTTAGCAACAACTATTTTATTTATTATCATACTACATGATTTTGCCTATTTTGAATTTACAGCCTTATACCTTATTTTCTTTAGCAAGGAACAAGCTGTTGAAGAACAAACAAGTAAGCTAACTTAACTATCTCTAACAATTAGATCTAAAAATACTTCAATAAAAATGGAAAAAAAAAATGGGCCAAAAATGACTGCTGTAAAAGTTAATTTAAGTCTTTTTCATTTGAATAAATATAAATTATCTGTGGCTAATTTTTAAGCTTGACATCATCAGCAAATAAAGTAAAAAAAGAAAAATAACTTGATAATTAAGGTTTTTAATTTTAAAATATAATGGTGAGGTTACTCATTTTTACTTCCTCATATATAACTAGTACAGACAGAAGTTATGTAATGGGTAAACAAAAATCGAGGTTGAGTTTTTGTGTGGAAATATCTAGTTTTGAGATCCATAGACTCCCAAAAATGGTTTTTGGAGATGTCCCCTGTCATTTATGTCGTGCTCTACTGCCTAAATTGGATAGATTTTTATAAAATTTAGTGTGGGTATAGCTTGATCGTATTTTAATTTTTTCCACAACTCTAAATTTGTGAGTAGTTGTCATAAAAAAATTCTGATTCTCAAAATTGGCCTAACAATTTTAATAGTATTTCGTATCTCAGGATTCAATCAAGATGTAAGTGTCATCACATCCCCAAAAATGCCGGTTAACTAAATTTATAAAAAGGAAAACAACATTTAAAATTAGATTTCAATCGAGTATGATTTACATTTAGAGGAAGTTTGTGGCAGAAGCGTAGCAAACTTAATTTTGTTTAAATATATACATATCTTTCGAAATAACAACTAAACAAAATAATGTCGCTAAAAGTTGTAAGAGCAGGACACTTCTGTAACAACTTATCTCTTCTACTAAATACAATGGGAAAACTCAAGTTATAAAATAAGTTTGTTTTTAACGTATAGCTAGAATGGAGACATTTTTTCGGAGGTAGCGATAAAATTATTTTTGATTTGTATTTGGTTTTGTAGATGGGTATGTGACAAATTTTTTGTTTTCTATTTGGAGTTGGAAAATAGGGTTTAACCATCAATAGACTGGAAGAACTGTTTTAAAGATATATTAGTCTATAAAATAAGAAGTGACCATATTTTATTACAGAATGGTAACCCAATTGGGATTGAACCTGCATACCTTGCAATTTATGAAACAAACCTTCAGAACCAATGTCAACTTGTTAAACCATTCTCAAACAATAATATAGCGCAATGATAGGGCATTATGAATGAGTACTGTACATTATAAGAGAGGACTTTTGATATCACTGTGAACAGATAAAAAACCTACACAAAAACGAGCAATTGTAGGCCAATTATAAAATTAAAAGTGAGAATTTACAAAATGGTCATCATTTTAACTCATTTGATGCAGAGTATTTATGTGGGATTCTATTCCAATGACTCTAGCCTTAAATCCAAAGTACACATAACAAACCCCAAACCAACAATAACCTTTCTAGATGTTTACTAAAATATCATAACTGCACCAAATTTAAGATAAAACAATATTTTTTGTTTTATAGATAATAAAGAATTATATAAATAAATGTATAAGTTCAAAAGAAATATTTTACATATATATTTGTTATATATATATATAACTAAATCTGATAGAAATGGATGAAAAATAAATATGCTGTTAACAAGCCTATAATAATCACCTAGTGGAGCTAGTCGATACATACCATGTGATCTAACATATTGGCCAGTGACGCTCAAAGACTAAGATTATAATTTTATAAGAAGTTATATAATTATACTGACCTTAAGATTGTATAAACTCGTGTTTTTTTTTTTTTTTTTTTTTTTTTTTTTTCAGGTAAAATATTACTAGACATAATAAAATATATTACAATGTCAATTTAATAGACAACTAAAAGTTGTTATAACTGGAAAATCTAAGACTGTAGAACCAGTTGAATAAAGACTCACTTTTGCTTTACACTTAAATAATACTTTTTCCAAATATTATTATTATTTTAACAAATACTGTAAATGAAAAATAATTTAAATGAATTTGTTGGAAAATTAAAACTTGAGAATAAGTCGGTCATGATGAAACCAGATTTAAATTTTTTGATGCGAGTTATAATTTCTAATTACACCAAAACTTCAAATATACTAGATCTATAGGAATTTTAAATAAGCTAAATATTTTTGAAGATTATGAGCTGATTCATTAGAATAAGATATTCATTCTGTTGTGCCTCATATACTCATATTGGAATGTTTTCCTCTATTAGATGACAAAGTACAGTAAAAATTTTCTGATAAGGAAAATACTCAATGACAGAGTTCTTAATTAAGATGGTCAATGTTTCAATACATATTCACTAAAAAACTTGCCTCAACCAAGTCTGTTATGTGATGATGACCTAGTAGAAAAGATAATTAAACCTAAAACAGATGTTTTTAAAGACATAACTGCAGTAGTAGATTTTGTTTCATGGAATTACTAGTGCCCAATCCTATTGGAATTCTTTATAGCTCACACGATAGAATATAAGTGAAAATATTATAATCTAATATTGCAAAATCATAATTTTATTTGGTATCCTTTTCAGCATTATTTCTTTATCTCGAAGACCTATACACAATTACATTACATTTTTTTTTTCTAATTTACAAAATTAAGTATGGCACACTAAGATAAGTTTTTCTAGATACAATTTTTTATTTTAAATTTTGAGTTCTTAAATTTAAGAAAATAGATGTACACTTTAGGGCAAGTTTATTATAACCAATTTGTCACGTAAAGGTTATATTAACTATATAATATATTAAATGTTTAATGGCCTAATGACTAAATCTACACCACAAGTGTAAAAACAAACGGAAACGATAGTCCTACTCATCCATAGACTCTATAAAATTATCCATTGGTGTGTTACGCAATAGAGTTTTTATTTATTTTTAAGGGATACTGCCATAAATGCAGTTTTAAGATTAGATTCAAACAGATGTTTTGTCATTGTACACCTACAATGATTCTAACAAAAAATGTTTTTTAGCTGATTAGCTGTTATAAACTTATTAGCTTATATTGTTCAAAATAAATGGGCAAAACTTCTACATGGTGCAAACTGATAAATAGATATATAAAGGGTTATTATAGTTGTCGCCAATATTACAAGAGGTGAGATGATATACTGGTACTGGATTCAGATATTATCAAATTTTTAATCCAAATGTGCCAAATTAAAAAACAAAAATAATAAATACTATGAAATAATGTTCCCTGATTTTAGTCATAGGACTAATTTAATTCACTGTATATAAATGTATGTGTTAAATGTCACAATATAAGTTTGATTTTCTTTAAATTTAGTATGAAAGTTTGTTCTCCATAAATATCAGTTGATGAATTTTAAAATAGTGGCTGAATTTCAAATGTAAAAATAGTTTATTAACAACTTTCTACCTAAAAGTCCTGCAATGTCCAAAAACCTTAAAAAAAAATCCAAATATATATTTACTGCATTGTTTCTAAATTATGCACATATTTGAGCAAACAAGTTTTGAATTAAGGATGGGGGAGGGGGAGTGAAAATTTTGTATATTCTAACAAAAAGATTTTATAATTCATTACTTCAAATTAATTTTCATTTTTTTGTAACCAATCCAACTTTTGACTTTAAATAATTTCAAAATAATATACAGTATCAAACAAATCCTGAATCGCCTAAATTTTTTTTTACTAGAATAAAGATTCATAAATGTGATTTGGGGTCTACTTGTTTCACAGATTTTAAAGCCTAAGCACTCATATTAACTAAATCCCTTTTCTCAGCAACGATCCCATTGTAGATCGAAGTATATTATTATTTTTGGCTAATTAGTATAATAACTTAAATCACGTTTTCTATCTTTATTCCTCCAAAAATTATTAAGGCAAAAATGGAACATCTTCAACACTATGTAGTTAATAGAACGATTAACAGATATTAAAACAGAAATTAACGCACAAAGATAGAAAATTTTATGCATTATAGGATATTGTGTAACAAAATACTGATTTGAAAATATTACATTTATTGCTAGTGAATTTAATTTGGTTAATTTATCTAGTTGGGAAGTCACAAAGAAATGTGACCAACTGATTATCCATCGCTAAATTATTAATGTTATTCACTTACAATAAAATATGTTTAAAAGAAGTGTGAAATTCTACACTATGACAAAACTTAGTTATAAAAATAAAAATAAAATCATATTTTGAATCTTGACACCAAATGATAGAATTTCACAAATCTCAACAAATAACAACAATATATACAATTTAAGGCTGATGTCATTTAAAAAAAAAAAATCTAACGTATGTTTGTTTATTCTAGCTAAACTTTTAAATGCTAATTCTATGATTGAGGGAAATGTGTGAAGCTCTGTTATTTTAATATTAAATATAGTAGGCTTAAGAAAAGAAAATTGATAGTATATTTTGGTTTAGTAGAGTCCCGCAAACTCAGCGTAATGTGGACCGGAAGTGTGCCGAGTTTGTGAAATGCCGGGTTATCAGGAATAAGGGCAAAAAAATATATTGTAATTTAAACCCAAAGCTGCGGTGATATCAAACGACTTTGTCGATAGCGGTATCCCATTGTCGGCGATGTAAAAACACCGCGGCACCAAAGCGGCGGCGATATCAAACGACTTTTTCGATAGCGGTATCCCATTGTCGGCGGCATAACACCGCGGCATTGGCACCCGTCGATATAGCAGACATACACCTGCAAAAACGTTTGATGGGCCGCTTTTTTTTTTTCCACGAATCAATTTAGTATACATTATGGAAAATATAACATTTCTTTTCAGTTTTCTTTGACAGCTACGCACAGTATATACAGTAAAAAAGAGTTACGAAAACGGAAGCGTGTGTTGGTTTCGTTTGAGACGCGGTTAAATGTGTTAAAAAGACTTGACAGAGGGGAATCTGTAAAAAAGCTTTGTGACGAGTTTAACGTGGGAAAAGTACCATCAACAATTCGAGCAATCGAAGTTAATGCCCGCTTTGGGATCTGCCGAACTTTTACGAACATCGCTGTTTTTAGAAATATATAATTTTTCCCGTCGGGGTCGCCGAGTAATCCGGACTGCGGGGTTATCGAGTGCCGAGTTTGTGAGACTACTGTATATATTAAAAAAAAAAAAAAATTGTTTAAAATTATTTTGAAAGATTTGTTTTAAACTAGTTTAATATTTTGTCAACATAACTAAAACAAAATAACATGATATGAAATTCTGTTAAATCTATGATGTATAATAACCATTAAATAAAAATTACCGTAAACAATTTTATACTTCATTCTGGCCATCTCAACAAAATGTCAAGTTTTCCTAGTTAAAAAGTCAATTTTTATAATTACAAAGAATAAGTAATACCATAATTTAGATTGGGTCATTTACCCAAGTTGTTATAATATTTAAAAAAAATCCTTACCTGTGTTAAATTTGATTAAAGCATGTAAAGAAGTCTAGGTGTTTAATTTGATTTAGAAAAAATACTCATCACTGTATTATAAAACATTATTTTTGAACTACTCCAAGCATTCAATGATGAAGTTTAAGTTTTCTGAATTGAAATTAATAAGGGGAATATAGTTATAAATTCTGTTCAATAGAAATTGTCAATTTAAATGTAGCTTGCCTGAGATATTGAATAAAAACAATCAGAATATTAAATTTTGACACAATTGACCGGTAGAGTAATATACACAGCAATTTATACACTTTTGTAAAAGTAATAACAAAAAGTTGAAAACTATAATCAATGATTATATCACGAGGGATGCTTCAGTAGTTAATTTTTCTGCTGTAATTCGTTGACATTTACTTGAATGCCAACACAAGCAATAAGCTACAATAGAAAAATAAATTTTAATGTATAAGATTTAAGTGTTATGTATCTTGTTAACCTTCGATATTAATCTGCGAAATTACTGTTTTGATCGGCCACCATTTTTAAACAAAATAGAAAATAATTATGACTGATAGATGCATTTGACTGTAACTGAATAGTATTAAACGTGACCGAGTGAAACATACTTGCTTCTTGTGGTCAATAACCAATAAGATGTTTTTGTTTCGTCTGCACTTTTAAAATTAACATAAATAATATCATATACAAAGTTTTTAAAAAGAGGTGGTATCAAGTTTGTCAATTTGACTTGTGCCATATAAGTTCTGATATATATGATTACTTATAAACACACCTTTTATTGAGATCAATTTAGAATTTCAAAATTTAATATATGACATCAACCTTAACACACCAACAATGGAAATAAATATATATATTTTTTACATTTGAATTTCATTTAAATTTATAATACACATGCAAATGAGTGTGATTGTAAAAATCATCAAAAATATGCTATCACATCATACATCAACTTGTTTATAATAAAGGTGTGAAGTTTATTTAAAACTTAAATAAGGATGTGTTGTTCTTCAGCTATTTATGATTCTTTTATAACTTGTAGAACAAAAGAATAATAAATTAGTACACATATACTAAGCTCATTTTCTATTTTAACATATATTATGCCAATTATCTACAGAATACATGCTGATGTACATAATTAAACCTTTCTATACACCATTTTGTCTTTCCTAATGCATTTCTCCTGTTTCAAAGTGTTTCGCTGAATCTTTACTGACATTTACAAGAATAAGCGATAAATGAATAAAATGTACATCTTAATTTAATACAAATATACTTTAAGATCACACATATGAATATTAAAATATCTTTAAGGAACGGCATATATTTAGATGTATAATGATTTTGTTGTTTTATTTAAATCTGAGAAAGTAAAAATATAAACTGATCTTAATGGTGTTTAAAGATTCGGAGAAGCACATTGAAATAAAAGAATAAGGAAAAAGTGTTTAACTGGGTGTAGGTAGTCGAAGAGGTTTAATATATTTTTTGTTATCATTTAATAATAAGAATTATGGGAAATCAGTTTTAGCAGAAGACACAATAATAACGAAACACCTAAAATTATTAAGTTTGAGATTTTATGTTTGTCAACAAGGTTAATTTATTTTTATTTACACCTTCTAAAAAAGACGAATAACATTTTATGTATTTATAGATTCTTAAAAAAAATACCACGCTGCTAGTAAAATCTAGTCAGCGAATAAAAAAACACACAGGTAATCTAAGTTAAAAATATAACACTAAGGTCACAACGAATCCTGACGACGCTATTTATCACAGGCGTGGTTTAATAATTAATTAATAATATATCAAAATGGCTTATTCAAAAACCCATTGAGAACGAATACCGAGAAATGTTCACAGCTTTGGCAAACAGATTTAAAACAGTAAAGATATTATTAAATAATATCTTTACATTTAATTCACTTTTTTTGTTTTTACTTGACTAGGCCCAATCATGGTACATTTACCATTTTTATTTTATAAAATGATAAACTCTGTTAAATTACAACCAATTTTAGATATACAATTATAATGAAAAATAAACATTACTATAGTTTTTGTATATTTAAGCACATATTTTCTTTGGTTTTAGAACTAAAATTTAAATTACTAAGAAAAAGTAAACTCATAAAATCAAAGATATAAACCAAAATGATCCCAAAATAAACTGCAAAAAAATTTTAAATTGCCTACCACAGAAGTAATGTATTTTATATAAATAACTAAAGAAAAATTCCATATTAATTGATAATTCTTGAAACCATTATTGCAGGAATAAAAGTAAAAACATAATACTTGCAATAATTATGACTTAGTTTAATCCCTTAATATTGTGAATATCACTACATAGCTAACTGAACATTGTATAAGTGAAAATAAACTAATTTTAACGGTAGTACTTTGCTGTATTAGCAATATGACATATGCATAAAATTCTCATACTTCAACATCTGTAATAACTAGGTATGTTTGATAAGATGAAGTGACTACAGAAAATCTTACTAAAATGTATGAATTTCATTTCACAATAAAACTAGAAGGGAGGGAGAATTTAAAAATATTTTATATGGTTAAATTATCAATCACAATCACTAAAAAAAAGTAGTTTTATTTTGTACAGGAAACTATACTAAATCGATTTCACTCGGTTCTTATATAGAGTGGTTCCTTGTGGTAAATTACCAAAATTTAGTTTGATAATAATTTAGGTTATTTTAAAAGTAAAATCATTAAATATTATAATTAAAATAAGTAATATAAGAAATTAGGAAAGAAAAATTTTAATTTACCTTTAATCATACCAATTTCTGTTATCCTATTTGTAACCAAATTATGATAATTTTTTTTTTTTAAATATGTTAGGAATTTTACTCTAATAAGAAAATATAAAATTTGAATACTTTTTAACAGTTTACAAAATGTGCTATTAACAAGTGTATTTATATATGCAAATATTTTAGGTTGTATCAAACAAATATATTTGTTATTAGATAAAAATGTTTTATAAATTTATGTAATATAAAATATTATCAATGAAATAATAAAATAAAGATGTAATGAAGAAATTAGGAAAGAAAAATTTATCTTTAAATATATACCCAATTTTGTAATCCTATTTGCAACCAAATTACAATAGTTAAATTCTTTTACCATTTTAACTTTAGTAAGAAAATATCAATTTTTAATATAATATAAATTTAGCATTTTTAATATAATTTAAAAATTGTGCTATTAATATATTGAAAATATTTTAGCCTGTATAAAAAAATACTGGAAACCTTATTTAAACTTAAAAATAAAAATAAATATATTGATTACATTTAAGTTAAAAAATTTTAAACAAAATTTATTATTAGTTAAATCATTTATTAATTTATGTAATAGAAAGTATTATTAAATTACGCTTTTTAATTATAATCTTTTTTTTTAAATGTTATCAATAACTGATCAATATGTTTTCTTCTTTCAGACAACTACAAAATAAAAATTTAACTAAGAAATGTTGGAAACGTCATCTGGATTTAAAGAGTTATTACACATCGATTCTACACAAAGTAAAATATTTCTAGCATAATACTTGTTATTAGTTAAATCTTCTATAAATTTATGTAGTATATAGATATAAAATATAATAAATTTATAGCATATATTCATTATAATGATTTAAAAAAAGAAATCCTACTCGATTTGTTTTCTTTTTTGATAAAAACATTTATACTAAAATACTGCTGTAAAATTTTGAATAAAATAAATGGATTGAGAAAGAATTTACAAGCATTCTTACTACTGCTTAATTACAAAATTAAAAATTAACGGGGAAATTATTTTTGTCAATAAAATTAAAATTTCATATACTTGTTGCAGGTAGAACAGTTGTTTCGACTGAGGAAAAACATTAAGTGTTGTTGTTTATTGTCATGTTTTAAATAGTTTATGATTTTAAACTTATGCCATAGATATTTTAAATATTTGTAGAAGTATGAGTAATTATAATTAATAATAAAAAATTCTCATATAATACAAATAAATGTAAAAGTAATTATACAAAAATATTATTTTATAAAACCTATTTTTCTAAAAGAGATTTCTATGACCAAAGAAAAAATGTTAAACTTCAGAAGCAAATTTAGAATACTCCCTTAAATTCACTTCGTCAGAAATAATGCACAAATAATGAAATAAGAAATGAAAAACTAGGAAATGAATTGTAAGATAACAGAGTTAAAGTAATGAGTTAGTTAAGTGGTCACATAGGTGAAGTAAATCACCATGAGGCACTTGAGAAATGAGATAACACAATAAATTATAAATTACAACAAATACACGGATTCAAAACACATTCTTATCTTATAATTTTGACTAAGATCAATATTATATGTCCAAACATACTAATATTGAAGTTTAAACAGTAACATTTCTTTATAGTTAAAAACATTACTAACAACATACAAGAAATATAATATATATTACACTAAATATATATCATATAATAATAATAAAAAACAATAAAATAAAATCCAGAGAGAATAATGTGCTGTATTTATTTTGTTTATCTTATTATTATTCTGGGTACACTCATACTTTCATACAATTCATAATGGCACTGACAAGAGAGTATACACAAGTTAACTATGTGCTTTAAAATACATTTGCTACATTTGAAGAAAAAAATGTACATGAACTTTTTTTTTATAATTTTTTCTTACATATATATTTAATTTTTTTTTTTTTTTTTTTTTTCCAATGGCAAATGTTAAACTATATTTGCAGAGTACATGTAATGTTAATATATTACTAGGGTTAAAGATACAGATGAAAATTAATAGTAATAATAAAACTGACCTGAGTAAGTGAGGCGGTCCATTCCAAAACTCGCCTTTTCCATTTTTTTCGAAATTGAGATATTGGTACCACTGGATTCCTTGGGTTATTCCTCATTTGACTGTAATAAGCATATCGTGCCAAAAATTGTCTTTTCCCGTTAAAATAAGCATTGAAAATCGAGTATCATAGCAAAACTCGCCTTTTCCAGCGCACATGTCATTCCAAAACTGGTCTAATCCAACCGACCAATCACAGCCCAGCTGTGAGGTCACGTGATTGGCCGGCAGCCATTGTGTGTGATCTTCTTGTCTCTGTCAAAGTGACAGTAGTTCCTTGCTTTTTATTTTAAATAATAAGTTATTAATTGATTAAAGGTTGATAATTAGTTGAAAATGGATATATCTATAAGGCCTGCAGAAAAAGGGAAAGGTAGAAAGAGGAAGGCAGATCCTGACAACTGGGCAAAGAACAAATTAAAACGACAAAGGTAAGCCACTGTTTTGTTTACTTTTAGTTTAATGTTCCTAACCAAACTTTAACACTGTTACTACTTTTTACTTTAAAAAATAATATATTTTTAGAATAATTGAGTGCAATGTTATTTGATCAGCTGCTTACTTATCGGCTTGATTATAGGCGTACTACATAGCTTTGTTTTGTTTTAGGCACAAGCCAAAGGGATTGCCAAACATGCCATCGTGTGACCACAAAGGCAACAAGACATTTCGATGTAAGAATCTAAGGATCGTAGACGTCAAGGAGTTTCACGAAAACTTTTACAAGACTACTGACAAGGCAACCCAAGACGCGTTCATTTTAAAATATATTGGAATACGTGAACCAGCTAGAAGAAGGTCTAAAAAGATGGACAGCAGTAAGAAAGGTATTTCTGTTAAGTACTATGTAAAAGTTAAGAATGCTGGTGATTTTAAACTTCAAGTCTGCCAAAAAACTTTTCTGAATATCTTGCTAATTTCAAAAGATAGAGTGCAGAGGATTGCTCGCAATCATTTACGTACAGGTGAAATGCCTCTTGAGAAACGTGGTGGTGATAAAACGTCAAAAAGGTTCTTAGCCAAAAAAACATCAGTCAGAAATTTTATTGAAGGTTTAAAAAACTGCTCTGAAACACATTACTGTAGGGGAAAGTCACAAGCTCGCCAGTATTTGCCTGGAGATTTAAATATATCTAAAATTTGGAGGATGTACAACAATCAGGCACCAGTTGAACTAAAAGTAAGAAAAACTTTTTTTCGGACACTGTTTTGTGTGGAATATAATATTGGTTTTGGAAGTCCAGTGACGGACGCCTGTTCAACTTGCTTATCATACAAAGAACAGTTGAAAACCTTACAGGATCCTGGTGCAAAATCAAAGACAATGATAAGTTTACGTGTCCATAAATTACGTGCAAATGCTTTCTATACTAAGCTTAAGGAAAATGCAGACGGTTTGCAAACATTTAGTTTTGACTGCCAAAAAAATTTAGTAGTTCCTAAAGTGCCAGACCAAATAGCCTACTATAGTAGGCAACTATATACCTACAATTTTACAATAGTAAAAGGTTCATCCAACGAAAAGTTAACCAAAGACAACGTATACATTTATACTTGGAATGAAAATGACTATAGGAAGTCATCCAATGAAATAGCTTCTGCAGTCCATGATTGTTTAGTGAAAACTGACCTGTCTAATATCTCTGTAATTAGGCTTTGTGCTGACGGTTGTGGTGGCCAGAACAGGAACTCTAACATGATATTTATGTGTGCTCACTATCTGCTAAAAAATAGTGCTCCAGCGAATGTGAAGAGAATAGAAATTGTTTTTCCAGTTAGGGGGCATTCGTTCCTGCCATCCGACCGGGTTTTTGGTTTAATCGAAAAAGACCTCAAAAAAATGCCCGTTATCTATGAACCTAATACATACACAGATGTCTTCAACAAATATGGGACAGTATCAAAACTAGGGGAAGATTGTAAAGTGTACGATTGGAAAAAAAGTGGCACAGAACTTTTTAAAAAACCAGGGCAGTGGCACTTCCAGTTTTCCTTTTGCAAACGGTTCATACTGTCACGAACAAAATCATTGACTAATGTTCTAATAAGAGGTGAGGTGTCATACCAGTCTGACATGAACAATCCAGGATCAGTTATGAAGAAAAATAAAAGATTGAAAGATGCAGTCATCGGTGAGGTTCCACGGGGTGTTGTAGTTAAGCCAAGCAAAATCAGTGATGTCAAACAACTACTCATCAGTCACTTTGGTGAAAATTGGTTTGATAATCCATCAACAACCTATCTGAAGAATGTTCTTAATACATATGGTCATGGTGTAGCAGCTACTGGTGCCAGTATCGACGAGGATGAAGAATATGCCTGTTGCCAGGGGGAAGAAGGCGTCGATTTAATTGTTTGAAACTAAAGACAATGAGACACTGACTAGTGACAAAGTTTTTTACAAAGTAGTTTTAAAGGTTTTTAAATGTTTTTTTAATAATTAAAGATTTGAATTAAATGCTTTTTTCAATTTAAGGATTTTTAAAGTTTTTTAAAAGATTTTCAAATGTGTTTTCAATCAAAATTTTCTGTATATTTTGTTTTCATATAAAAAACTTGTAATAATAAATCATTCACTTTAGTTAATTTCAAAGGTTTTCATTTATTATACCCACCATGTTCACTGTAAACAGAAGAATATTATTCAAATCCGATTTTTGTTATAGCAAAACTGGTCTAATCCAATGTATGTTGGAGCAAAACTTGCCTAATCCAAAGTGTCGTTCCAAAACTCGCCTTGTGCATTTTTTAAACGCAAATAACTAAATTTGTAATAAATATATTTGGTATTTACAGTATTCAATAAACTTGTATGATTTTTTTCTTTTTTTTTAAATATTTTTCATCAAAAAGTCTCCAGGCATATGTTAGTTATACGTTTTTCGCGTTTCCTGAAAAATTTTGAGTTTGGGAGTAGGCGAGTTTTGGAATGGACCGCCTCAAGTATTGTAATGAATCGCAACATTTACAATTCATTGACTAATTATTATAAAAATACAATCACACAATAAAAATTTATGACATGAAATGAAAAATCTGATTAAATTTTATGCCAAACAAAAATGGAGTGTTAAAAACTGACACATCCAAAATGGCCTTTAGATTGTGCATTGTACATACAATCTAAATGTGCATTGGATAAGTTTAAATTTAAAAAACTATACAACAGAAAATATAATATATAATGAGAGGGTATCCTCCAATTAGACACAACAAATAAACTAACAATAAACACAACTTCAAGTAAATCAACAAATAATAAAATACCTTCAGGCAACCTCAGTCTTGACGCTTTGATTAATATTATATGTACAATAAATGGATTACTCCTTTTTAAAATAAACTTTTTTCTTTCTTTTTTCATTACCGCAGGAATGACTTACAAGTCTTGGAATTCATTCTTACCTGCGTCTATATCACTTGTACGTCAACCACCCATGCACAACTACAATAAATCTAATAATTTTGAAATTTTCATTCAATACATAGGAACAATTTGCCTGTCTACATTAATAACATTTAATTTTTCTAATCTTAAAATATTTTGAATGTAACGACTCGAATAAATAAAATAACAAAAATGAAATTAACCTACAATTAAATATGAATCTAATTAAATAATTTCTACTATATTCATATTATATATGTAAATTTGGTTAATTAAATGCATTTTATTACTTAAAAAAATGTTTTAGTCTCACATTAAAAAAATATCAACAATAAATAAAAATCTGAATAATATGGCATATTATAATATCAATACAATAAGTTAATGAACTATATTTAAAATACAACTTTAAGTTGAATTAGCATGGGGGTTGTTTCACTTAAATCTAAGTTAAAATAAACAAAACAGTCAATAAAAAGGTAAAAAGTGAGACGGAAATGTGAGATCAGACACTACAGGGTTGGGATAAATCTTTAGACAATGTAGAGTGTATTAAGGACAAGCACGTGGTGGTTATTCTTGGCTAAAGTCACAATGAAGCCTTCTGATGTAATCTTCAATCCACAGCACCGGGAAACCTATACAACAAGTTATATCTTTATATTTAATTAGTTACTATAAAGTATAAAATAATTATTTTTCTTTTAGAACAGTTTAATAACATTTCAGTACATATTGTACCCGGCATTGTATGGGTAGCATGTGTCCAAAAATTTATTCAATCACTCATCGGGCCTATGAGGTAATTGAGAAATCATAAATAGATGTTTTACATCTTCTAACCCCCTCTTCTTTGAATTAAAAAAACTCTTTTTAAGCCTAATCCTTACATTTATGGAAGGAATATACTACTTGAATTTCATGTTTCTAAGTTCACAAATTTGGGTTAGATGTTGAAAAGTTGGTCAGTCGGGACATTTTATAATATATAAAATGTTAAAACAAATATCAGAACAGCATATATCTGGTTCTAATAAGCAAATATTTTTGTGTTTTCTTTAAAGTAGAGAAAAAAATACATTAAAGTATAATTTAAAAATTCTTTTTATTATTTCCATTTCAGATTTATAGCAGTTAAAATTAGACAATTAATGGAAGAACTTTGTTCTTTTTACAACAAATGCTCCAACTGTTTCTCTTCTGCAGTTTGCCATTGAGCTAGGTGATTGTAGTAGCTATTTATATCACATTCTATGGCACCTTATGAGGGATTTCTGCTGCTTCATATAAATTCACTTCATTAAGTAAGTGATGTCATTTGGCCTAGCTATATAAACAATGTTTTTAAAGTAACAAATTAATCTAAAGGAGATAGGTCAGGTGACCTTGCAAGCTATTTAATTGCCCCTCTCCAACCTACCCACAATCTTTGAAGTTTGATCCAGACGATTGTGTACATCAAAAGAAATAGAGAATGTTTCCAAACAAAAATATGGAAATTGTACTAAAATGACCTTTTATTGACCACAACCACTACAAATTGTCTGGGAAACCCAGCTCATTTTTATCTCAAGCAATGTAAAAATGCTCATTTTCAATTAAGAGTACAAACTTTCACTTCTGTAACACTCTATGTTGATTAAAAATAGTTCATTTTGTAATTATTTGTTCAGGTATGCTGACTTTTAACATTTTGATGTTTTCCATTCAATGGGACATCAATTGGATAATACATTTTTTAAATTACAACTTTAAACCATTATAAAACTGATAAAAAGAAAAAGAAACGAACAAAAAATCATTTTAACATACTTTTTGTACAAAAATATTTTTCATGGTTCAATAACAAAATGCCAGTAAAAAAACCATTTTATAAATTTTAGAGACATTGTATGTGGAACCTAATTTTCGGCTCAATTTGTAGATAGAGGAGGTAGATTTCTACAAAATTACATTTCTTTCATGTCTCTACTAGGGGTGTGCGAGCCCGGATTTTTTAAATCGAACTGAGCTTGAGCATAGTCATATTACATAATTATGACATTATTATTAAATGTAAGATGTATCGGAAGCTTTAAAAAACTTGAGTTCGGTAAATGCTCAATACTTGATTAATAATTTTTATGTTTTCTTTGGAATGACAAGGTTCATTAATAGACAATAATTAACATAATTTATACACTATGTACTCTATGATCTAAATAATTACCATAAGTAGCAAATAGATAATAATATTTGTAAAATAAACAAAATTGTATCGAAAATAATTTAGTATAGAAAAGTAGAACTACGAAAAAGTAGTCTACCTACTTTAATTATGAATAAACTCAATAAGAAAAAGGACAAAAAATATAAGGAACACAAAATGTGTTAAATAGGACCACATAGTTATATATAAAAGCTTTAAATAAATAATAAACTCTGTAGGATGGTGATGATTATTGTGTTATATTTCAATATCAGAACAATTACAACAGTTTTTACTCTATAACGCCACAATATTGATTTAATAAGCCCATTTTAAAATTAAAACTCATTAATTAATTAATAAAATTAGTTTCCATTTGATTAAATATTATTATCAATCCTGTAATCATTATATTGCCGAGCAGTGCTCGCATGGCAGTAATCTGTCAATAATGATCTCTACCGGTTATATTTGGGACTATTTTAACAAATTAAAATACACAGAACATGTAGAAAAGCTATTTTTATCATTACTAAATAGTCTGCCTGAATCCAGTGCATTTGATTAGTTTAAAATAAATTCTGAAATCAAGTGTTTGCTAAAGATCTGTCTCAGTCTCAGCTGGTAAGGTGCTATTGTACAAAATATAAAGAAGTTTTGTTTTTTACCAAGTGTCTTTAAAGCACTTTTTCATGGTTTTATAGTATTATTGTTTTTTTTTTTTTTTTTTTTTTTTTTTTTTTGGAAAGACAAAAATTAATTGTTGCATTTAAATTATGTGTAAAGATTGTTTTGTCATTTTGTTGGTACATTTTGTTTTTTGAAAAATAAGTGAGTGTTTGTTTATCGGCCGGCTAATATTTTTATAGATTAGTTCTGATTTTACTTTTGTTTATAATTTATTCTATAATTTTTTGAGTAAATTCAAATTGTTTTTTAGTGGTTGTCATGTTATAAATGAATTATAAATATTTTGATGAACAGTTGCAAGCGGTTACTAAAACACTTCAAAAAAATACTGTAGCAGGCATTATTACTTACTACTCGTAAAATAAACCAAATTGAAGGGTTAATAAGATTATAACAAATGATTGGATACTTACTTTGACATAAGGACATTCGAACTCACACAGGATTTGTCCGTCTCTATTAAAAACAGCAACATGAAACTTGTTGCCATGAGAATCACCGACTAGAACGTCACCGGCATCAGAAATATCAATTCCATTTGGGAAATTTGTTATATTTTCAGACCCAATTCGCCGAAGGAAAGTGCCTGTTTCATTGAAAACAACCACACAGTGACCTTTGAAGTCACAAACAAAATATTCCTTCCCTGAAACAATTATAACATTTGAAATCACCATTCACCATCACCATCATTACACAATTGTCTGATTTCTAATATAATTTATTTTCATTTTTAAGGATAGATGATTTAATGGAAATTGAGTATTATATAATGGGTGTTAAGAGACCATCCACATCAAATGTATTTGCCGGTAAACATTTGAGTTAGAAACGTGGTGTTTTACCTAATTTGCATATGAAGAATTTACAGATTTTTTTATTTATTTATTATTATTTTTTTTAAAATTTGAAGATCCCAATGGAGCAGGATGATCCCAGTTTTAGAGATTTTCAAATATTATACTTCATTTTACAGGTCTTTGAAAACCAATTTTTTTGGGATGAAGGGTTTTTCTTATACATCATGATTACTAAATAAAATGTTGGGTTTTATGTACCTCTCAATATTTTATAAAAAAATCAAATCAAACATCAGAATTAACAGGTCTTTAAAATGGTGTTATGTGGCAGTTTCTTAAATAGAAAATATTTCCAATTCCTACTATTGAAAAATTCAAATACTCATATCTAAAAATTTTCTAATGAGAAGATATGTCAACAAGTTTCATCAAATGAAAAGTCAAAATTTATTATTATCGTTTTATGTTATCCTCATATGGTTTCAAAATGGTGGCCAAAAAAGCCTGTTTCACTGATGTTTGTTGTAGAAAATAAATATGTAATTTGTAAAAATCATAAAATATCAATACTAAAATACATAATTATTTCATTGCCGATATTTTTAAATAAGTTTTATCCCCTTGGTAAATTACCATTAAAACAAAAGTAGAAATATGGCAAAGAGGAGGATTAGGTCTATGGAGAAACTTTTTCATAACAGTAATTTGATTAAAACCATTCATATCAATTTTGAGACATTCCGACAAGTTTCTTCTTTTATCTTTATCTGATAACTCCTGAACTGGAGACCTAAAATGGATAGATCTACAAATTATTCTTCGATCATGTAACTTTCTCTATATTATAAAGTGTGACAGGGGGCGGGGATCTCACTCTCTTCACACATACACAAAAATACATAATTTAAAATCTAAATACAAATGATTAATAAATAAGATACAAAAAATATCTCACCATTAATTGCTAAATCAGAAGGTTCACGCATGTGTCCACTACAATCGAACCAATTGAGAAGATCACCAGTATCAGATATAGTAAAAACAGTCGGAGATACTGAATCTACAGCAACAATATGGCCTTGGGAAGAAACTGCAAGCCCTGCCACTATATCTATATATCTGGAGCAAAAAAGGATATATAAGTGGCAAAATCAAATTATAAATGCCGTGATGATGGATAGGATAAAAATAATAATGAGAAATACTTAGTGCATATTTTTGACAGAACTTTGAATATCTAATTGACATCACAAGTGTGAAAAAAAGAGAAAAAAATTTTTTTTAGTAACTTTATAAAGTCAATACACTTTCAAATAAATCAGAAAAACTCAAAATAAAGGTTGGAATTAATAGTCAACATCTTCATTATGTACAGTTTCTACAAAATCCTAAATTTAGCTGCTAAGATTTTTTTATAGTGTATATTTATTTAATATTGAGGTAGACAATTTACTGCTGATACATGTCAGTGTTTAAACTTTTATTTTGTTTATTATGGTCTTAATACTGGAAACCAAAATGTTTTAAAATAAGTAATTACTACTATATAAATTTCCTTATATATATATACATATATATATATATATATATATATATATATATATATATATATATATATATATATATATATATATATATATATATATATATATATATATATTAAGCAAAACATTAATTTCAAGGAAAAAAACCCTTCACTGACAAAGTTATTATCTTCGGTCAGAATCAGCACCCAAATCCCTAGAAAACATATCTAATAATAAAGTATTATTTTTTTAAAGAATGATGATAAATTAAAGAGATAAATAAATAACACCACAATTTTGTAATTTAAAAATATAAATCATAGAATAATAACATAAATAAAATTTTTAAATTACAGATAGATGAAGTATGATGAAACATTATAATGTAAGCTGAGCTGGAATATACAGGGTAAAATTGTGAAATAACTTAATGGTAAGAAAAATTATTAAGATTGGAAACCTAATAATTGGGGATATCTGTATTTACTTCCCCAAGGGAACATTTTGATGGTCACTATTATTGTCGGCCATTATGAAACTGGCATCTTGAATGAAAATTAATTTTTTTAAATATCAAGGTCATCTGACAGAAATATCTAGATGGTTTTTTTATTCTAAAAATGGTGCTATAAAAAGAATTTTAATATTTCTTACTATTATTATTTTTGAAAAAAGGAGTTTCGAAGGTTCAATACATTTAAGGATACTATTTTTTTTGCTATAAGTGTAAACACACACACACACTGTGTAGGTTCTTTAAAATTAATGTTAATATCTTTAAAAGCAGAATTCCTATTGCCTTTACAGCATCAAAAAAATAATGCAAAATAACCACAATTTCTCATTATAATGGTACTTTCTTCAGTCCTTGAAGTTTGCACCCCAAAAAATATTTTTGTTCTCATTGGTTTTTGTTAGTTTAAAAACTCTTATTAGGTTTGGATGTGAAAACGGTTTTGAAAACACCTTAATGGTGTTTCACATTTTATTGTCCAAGAAAAATACTAGTTCTGATATTGTAGGTCATTAGTTTAGTTATAAACCTTATTACTCCCTTCAAATCTTTCCGTACTGCTTGTCACAAGCTTAAAAGAAACTTAATTTTTTCTTTCTTCATATAGTAGTTATTAAAAATTAAAGTGTTCATATGGATGTAAATATAAAGGGTCTTAAATAATGAGACTTTTTCTACCTCTTAGAGAGAGCAGTTAGAACTGATCGTGAGCTCTTTGACAGTCCTTTCTGCAAGTTAAACATAAATACACTTGCTTCTCAAAAGTTCATTATGAGTTGTTATCTTTTAGTGCACCAGAATAATAAACACATTTTATTCTGTATTTATGTTTCACCATATATCATATCAACCTAATCTGCTATAGCCTAACAATATTATCAGTTGCTTAGGTTGCTGAAGAATATAGATCTCATTTGAGCATGGTTTGAATTATCTCTTAATTTTCTAAATCAATAGACATATCAATAAAATGGTCTTCAAAATATTGTATAATGTTATAACTTATATCTATACACTATATACATATATACATTAAAATATAAATAATCGTGCCTTTTGGGATAGGTTTAGGAAGTTAGATATGTATTTCAATGATACAAAATAATTTTGTACTATTTTAACTCATTATTTCTGCCAACAAACCTTTATTAAATTTAGATGACTGGTTTCGATAATAGTTAACACTTAATAGATGACAAAATGTACAATATATCAGATCGAAAAATTGGTTCATTGTTTTTCTTAACCTTTAAGTGAGCCTGTGGGGGCCAAAACGACCCCAGGGAAATTTAATTTGTGATATTTCCCACAGTAGGTAGTATGAGTGCAGTGCTGCTAGCTACCATCTATGAGTTATCCATAGCAACTGTTAGTTTGGCGCTGACCTTTGCCAGTGACACATACAGTTCGTGACAATAGAACTCAGCATTCTCATGTCATCCCGGCCCCCGCATGCGCACTGGTGTTACCTTCCAATATCGTATGTTCGGGGTCGTTTATTATCTCGCACGCTCACTAGTGTTACTTTTTATAGTGAATACGTACAGTTCTTTGGAGCATATGTAGCCAAAATAAATTGTAAATAGTTTTTTGTGTAAATAGTAATTGTGAAATGAGTTCCAATAGCAACCAAAAAGTCACGATTAGAAGATATTTGCTAGAAACTGAGGAAGTTGATGACATTTTTGACGATCAAAGTGCTCTACCACATGATAGCGAAATCGATCATCTCAGTCAGTCAGACCACAACACCGACACTCCGGTTCACAACACCCGACTACAATACTGATTCTGATATCGTTCCGCCGACAGATGATGAGGAGACAATAACAGAAGGCTTGGACTAGTTTCTGCTATAGATATTGACGACACTAAACAATTGAAAATGCTAATACTCTAGATCAAATGATAGAAGAGGATTTACAAGGAGCTGGAACCTGTATTTGTTGGGAAGGGTGAACTTACTTATATTGCAAATATAAGACATTTACCAGGTCCTAAAAATGCAAAAACTCCCTTGGATTGTTATAGCTTGATGATTGAAAATGAAACTCTTGAGATTACTGAAAGCAAAGCCGAGATATTCTCTAGGCAAATGAACTAGATAAACAGTTTTTTGATTTTTAACACACAAAATGATGGCAAATGTCCGAAAAATGTATAATAATAAAATTGAACTTCCATCATTAACAAATAACTTCAAATAGAGAATAGATAAACTAGCTGCATTTAGAAAGGGGATTTCAATAAAAAACTCGACACCGATATTTTGACCCATTACATAATTATTTCTATACTATGTATATTTAAAAAAGAAAGTAAATTGCTTTTACATCTGAATTAAGTCAGCAATTTATTTTAACATCAACATGTTTAGGATAGAGATTTTAAAAAAATACGGATTTTATATTTTAAATTTACTCGAAAAGATTTTAAAAATTTCTGGATCCAAGGAGTCTAGAGCTATGAACTTTTTAACATGGATTGGGGTAGGTCTGTAGACAGTTTGGGATAATACCCAAACTGCTCAAGTCTCAAAAATATCCAAAAACAAAAAATTGGAATTTTATAAGGATGTTTTTACTAAATTAAAATAACCAGTATCGACAGGTTGACAAAGCCTATACAATTCTATTCAAGGACGAGTATTCAATGATGAGTCATCTGCAAGCACCTGCACCGACTTGTTAATTAACTGACCTGTTTGTACAGGAGACATGTATCATTTTAGTAAATAAAATAACATAGTAAAATTAATTTTTGTAATTTTTTAAAATTATTTTGGATTATAATCGTTAAGAGTACCTAAATATACTTAATTGTATTAAAAGAATTTTGGTATCACTGTTAGTTTAAAATTTAGAGTTACAAAACTAAGAGATGAAAAAACCAAACACCAAAAAATAAGAAATTCTAAAAAAACCAAACATGGTATAATGAAAACTTAGTAGGGATAAATTCATTTTGCAAAATAAATTTTTTTAATTGATGAAGATTTCTTTGAGAAAAAGGGAAAGACTTTGGGTAAGTTAGGTCAAAATCGGCCAAACCAAAGATGAGAAATAAAATAAGAAAGGTTACTTCGTTGAGATTGGAGAAAATTAAAGTATTCTGACTTTATCATCGGACCTATTAGGTCAATTTCTGGATTCTACAGCGGACCAAGTTGGTCATGATTCTGCTGCTCAACTACGCTCAAGATATAAGGACTTAGAAAATTTTCGTTGAACCAATATTGGTCTTTTTTCGGAAGATTAAAAAAATTTTTTTTCAACTTTATAATAAGACAAAAATACAAGGCTTTATAGCTTTGTGAAGAAATAGGACAGTCTTAGCGTTGAAGAACACAAGCTACAAAAGGAAATGAACATTAAAAAATTTGTATTGAACTATCGCAGATTTGATCCAAGAAACTTCGAAAAGCACAAAATTCATCACAAGATACCACTTCGGACCGAGTTGGGAGTTCCTACGCTAGAAGAACGAGAGATCGAGGCATCAGGAGAAAATATTCAACTGACACTACTCAGAGTTTCAGGATCGTCTACCTGCTTTGACCAACTTGAAATCATTGAGGAACAGGACTGATGCAGCCTGAACACCATTCAGGAGCGAAAGCCATCTTTAAACGTACCAAGGTACCCTATTTTGAATAAACGAATATTCACCAAATCGTTAATAAAATTTAAAGATGACAAAACAAATGGGAAAGTTTTAAAATATTTTAAATTCATTTTTATTTTCTTAAATATCTGCTACTCATGGTCAAATGAAAAGGGTGTTAGGTTAATACTGAAATTATACATAAAAATTAGAATTTTAGTTTTAATTTGTACTTCTTTTTTATTAGAACATAAGAGTAAAAAATAATTGATAAAGCTTTAAATAAATTTCTAATAAATCTATTCTATTTTTTAATTGAAATAAATAAAATAAACTTGCTATATGTGTTATATAATTTTTATTTTGTCTTTGATTGAATTTATGTTTGTGTATGAACAATTGAATTTCTTGTGTTTTTATTTCAACATAGTTTTAAGTATATTTGAAATATTATTAATAATAGTTTTTTTTTTTTTGTAATTGTTCTGTTTTCAATTATACTTGATTCATATAGTTTTGATATTAGTTTGATTGATAGTGTATACAATAATGATTTTAATTTAAATTCAAATAACATTCTATATATATTTTTTTATTTTGAACTTTAAAAAAAAAAAGGATTTAATTGGATAATTTTTTATTTTAATGAATTAAATTTTAATTTCTGTGTAAGTGTTTTATTACAATAACATGTAAATCCTATGTGCTTTTTAGGTTGTGTAATTAATATTGTATAGAAACATTAGTACTCATATTTCACATTGTTCATATAGATTTTACAAATAGTTTTTTTCAAATAGACACACCTCAAGAAAAATGTCTAATTGAAAGAGAAAGTAAAAAAGCTAGTCAGAAATTTAACAAAAGGAAGTTAAACTTAACATTAAACTAAGAATAAATCTTACTTCAAACAAGCGAGTGAGATTCATTCTTGCAATCGAGCCGTAATCCCATAATCAAAAATAAAGGAAAGAGAAAGAAAGGGTGGCTCGTTGCAACACATACTAGGAAAGGGTCTTGAAAATGATCCACTCCAAGGATGTTTTTTACCGCTAAAGCAAATCTCTGGATCCAAGAAGTCTAGAGCTATGAATTTAACATGGTTTGGGATAGGTCTGTAGACGCATACTAAGAAAGGATTTTGAAAATGTTCCACTCCAAGGGTGGTTTTTACTCCTACTAAAACAAGTACCATATCTATTTTATTTATGGGTCGATTTTGATCAAAATTGGTGTGTTGCTATATTTGGGCATAATTTACTTCCATAGCAAAACCATTAGGAAAACTATCTCAACTATACCCAGATGAAACTGGGGACATCATCTAGTACATTTATTAAAACTACAAGTAAAAATTATTACTAACACATGTCTTTGATAGTATGTAACAAATTATATAAATTATTACTAACACATGTCTTTGATATTAATTCATAAAAATAACAATAAGCTAAAATATTTAAATCAATGGGATTTGCAGTAAGATAATACCTGGGTTTTACCGAGATACCGCATTCAAGGAGTTTATTCCACCACTCGTCACTCCTGGGCATAAAGGATTACACACATCAATAAAAACTTAAGTTTGATTTAAAAAATAAAATAGTTAAATAAAGTATAATAACAAATACAAATAAATTAGTAGATATCCTTTTTTTTATGAATTGGTAAAATCTAAAAAATCTTATAAAATGAAAATTTACACTTCATTATTGTTTGCAAAGATACCAAAAATACCATTTAAAGATGTGTTTAAATATTGATAGCCTGATCAACCAGGCTTACATAAATGGTACCAATTAAAATCATTTTTTTTTGTGAAATTTACAGATTTTCTACAGGACGTTTTGAGGCATCACATTATATTCAACTTTTTTGGGTTCATTTTATGGAAAATTAAATTGTGCAGATATTTTGGATGTTCATTAATCCTTTGTGGTTGACATGCTAAATGAATAGATTGTCCAACTAAATAAGAAAGTTAATTTGAATGAGAGAAACATGAAAAAGGTATTCTGTTCTTATCAGAGTTATTCATCAATTTCATTTTGACAAGTGTTCTTCTTTCCTATTCACTTGAAAAATACCATTTATTAAAATCACTTCATCCGTTTGGTTATAAATTGAAATTATTTTCACTATCGGTGGACTAGGGCATACAGTAATTGGAAATTTTAATTTAACCGCTCAGAAAATAATATTCACACACAAAAATGAAGCAATTAGTTATTTATAGGCCGAATCAAATTAATAGTTCCTTCACTTTAACCAGAATCCAAAAATAATAGACAAAAACACCAAAAATAGGTGCTATTAAACTAAACTATTAGAAAAAAGTGTTTATCATAGAAAATTTGTAATTGAAAAATGGATTAGAAACTGGAAAAGGTTTAAAGTATTTAACAACATTTGACATTCACAAAGGTTTAGAAAAGGAAGGCACATTTTAAAGACTAAAATGCAACTCTCTTAAAAGAAAATATACAATGTACAACAAACATATGAAAAAGATAGATTTCTTTTGAGTGAATAATGATAAAAATGATTCTACTTGTCACATATTATAATAAATAGAACTACATTTAGATACAAAACTCATCTCTCACTGTATAAATTAGAAAATAAAACTTATTCTTGGCATTATAATTAAACAAAATTAACTGTCCTAAAATAAGTAAAATTTATAAATACTGAATTTTGATTGTAAAAATTCAGATCCTATAAAAAGAAAAAAAATCTATATACAATTTTTAAACCAACAATTTTAATTTAAAGGTGATTTAATATGTTTTACCTTTAAAATAAAATGTTTGTTATTAGAACTTTAGTTTGGCACTTAGGTGAAAAATGTGCGTATTATAAAAATAAAACTACAATTTCTTGAAAAATTCACACTAAAAAAGTACCATGAAGAAAATTGAAATAAAATTTAACCTACTGATTTTAGTAATAGAAAAATAAAAATTTAGATTTGAAAAATGTGATTCAACTAATTTTCTTGTGGTTGAGTTGTAGAGTTCAAGGCAATTTCTATTGACCAATACCATGCCAGGTAATATTGACCAATCATGTTTCTACCTTTATTTGTTCAAAATTAGTAAAGTACTTTTCCTAGTTTTGCTACAACCTGGCTACAATACATGAAAAATTAAACACAATTATTTAAAATTCATATACGTAATAAAAAATATTTACGAAACCAGAAGTTTTTTCTTTTATTTGGCTCGATTATTTTTTTGGTCCGAAATATCTTTATCTACAAATCCATTAATATTCTGTAATAAAATATGTAATTGTTAGTAAGTGCGTGAATGAAATGAGTTTGTAATATAATTTCACACCAAAGGAAGTTTGTATACTTTGGTTTGATCGAAAGTGTCTATTTTCCATTAATTACAGCTACTTCGTCTTTCCCACTCAGTATCTCAGTATCCAAAACAAAAGATCGACATTATACTGATCATGATTTAATGTAAAATTTATTGGAAGCTTTAAAAAACTTGGCTCAATAACAACTTGAGCTTGTTAAAAGTTCGAACTTGTTAAATAAAAGCTAGAGTTCATTAAAAAGTTTGAGCTCGTAAAAAACTCAAGCCCGGTAAAAGCTCGAGCTTCGCTCAATTTACCGATCAACTTGAACGAAAAAATCCGGACTCGCACACCCCTTATATCAAAATATCTTCAAATCATAATCAAATACAAATGCTATTGAGCGTACACCTGTTTTCACTGTTTTCAGAAAGTAGTTTCCCATTATATTCCATGATACCATATAGTTGCACATAACATACATTGAAAGAAAATTCCCTCAGTGCTCTAGTGATTCATACAATACATATACAGCACATAAATTAAGAAATACTAATTTGAATTTTTAAATTTTGTCAACTAAAAAAAAAAAGAGAATTTACTTTATAAATTTGTAGTACATTTTTTAATGCTACTTTATAGTGAAAAAAAATTTCAACAGTCAGCATTTAAAAAAAACCGTTAAAAATTACACTTTTTGATTTTCTTATTTTGTTTGCTAACAAACATTGTCTACTCTTTAATATATCCCAACAAATGCAACCTGTACAGAGAAAAATCTTCTGGATTCGGCTACCATTTTGCAAGAGTCTTGCTGAGAAACTATTCTCCAAAAAGGAAAATTAACCAACACAATTAAAACTATAACAGAATAGTTTGAAATTAATTTGGAAAAGCTATCCTTGTTCTGATTCTAACAATAATAATTTAGATTTTTTTTATTATGATGGAAGCAGATTATAAATCAATTTTAGTATAGTGTAAGTTTCAACATTAGAACACTGATTACCTTATAGCAATTTTTTTTACAAAATGTCCATTCTTTGTAAAAATTTGCATTCGTGATCGTTCGTTTCCACGATCGCAGACAACAAATTTTCCAGTTGCTTTCATTACTGCAACTTTGCGAGGATACCATAATTGACCTTCTTCTTTCCCAGATACTCCAAATTGAAATTTGAAATCTCCATTCTTTTCAAATATCTGTAAGGCAAAATGATATTATCAGAAAGAATATTTAAAAATGTGAAATCACATGATTTCATTTTGGAAATGTAATATAAATAATAAAGTTGACATATCGTAATTGCAAATACTTTACATTTGAAAAAATTAATCTGAAATAGTTTAAAATATCTAGAGACTACCTTGCAGCAAAGTTGATGCTTATATTTCATAAATACATTGCAATATTTTATCCTCTAAAAAAATATAAGCTGTCAATTTGTGTTTTTTTGCTTTATATTAAGTATAACCACAGGCTTGGTGAAATTCCATAAATTTAGATGGAGTATTTACCTTTCTTTTTTTTAATTTTTTTAAATTTTTTACTTTGTTAGTAATATTAAATTGTGACACTGAGGAATGGTTACAGGTTTGAGTCCTCTTTGGTTGCACTCCAGGACTCTATCAAATGGCAACTTGTAGTAAGGCCTTAAGCTCTAATTTCCTTGTGACAGAGTCATGATTAACAACATAACATGTAGTGTGTTCATTCCCAACTGATGGGAGCAAAGACTTATGGTCCAGATAAGTGTATGGTGTGCTAATAGCTCGACTAGACTGGTATCCAGTCCTCCGAATTAAATTCCCAGTTTTTGCGTTAATTATTGTCACTCTGAATTAGTAAAATGGCATTCCTGGGTGATCCAGAAAGGCCAAATAATGTTTTGTACAACAGAAATATATATTTAAAATAGAGGTTAGAATTGGACCTAAAACCTTCCCCAACCATATTTGAATTTGAGCTTATGTGCAATTCATTTTAATTGCACATAAGCTTAATTAAATATTAAGTACTCCTATTAGTTTATTATAATTAACTCATTAAGTGCTGGGTTATCTTGAGTAGTGGTTATTCTGTGATTAGGGGATAGGGAAATAAAGACCTTATGGAATGGCAAAAACATTTTTCTGCAGAAAAGGTATCTTAGGTTAGCCTAACTCTATTCCGAGTATAAAATAATTAGTTTGTCCCCAAACAACCATAACGTGTTACAAATTAGTAGCAGAGTAAAGATTTGCGCTACAAATTTACGATCCACAAATTATTTATTCCTAGACAGTCTGCATTAAATTGGATTTCCCAGTTTTTTTTAATTTCATTAAAATGTTTTATTCTCTATTAGACAAGATATGACAAAGCCAATTTACTGTCCATTTTACAAAACCACATGGTAATCTATAGATCTCTTTTTCTAAATTTATAATTTCAATTCATCACAAACACTATTTTTATTTTTTTTTAAACTTGTTCAATACTCAAAATTTCAGATGGTCTTTTTCTACATATAATTTTCCTTTTTTGAGATAAATTTTATTCTACTGATGTAATACTTCAGTTTGGCCTGCCTAGCTAACAATTTTTCATAATATTTTCATTTTGTTGTTCTCGGTTACAATATTAATTTAAACAATTAAGGCTATGCGTGTAAGTTGCGGATCTGTTGAATGATTTAAAACTTATTAATTTTTTTAAGAATTTAGCTACACTTAAATTTATATAGATTAAAATATTTTTAATTGTTCTTTAGGCCTATTTGTTACATACTTAGTTAAAAAAAAAATAAAAATTCTAAATATAATTAATTTCCTTTAATTATATTTCGTTTCAACATTTTGTTAATTCTAAATTAATCTCCAAATAAATTTACCATTTATTGTAATGTGATACTTAAAAAAAAAAAAAAAAAATCTACCTAACCTGGCATGTATGCTAAATATATGTTCACGTACTTCAATCTTTGACTTATAAACCTCCCATTTCTGCGATTGGCAGATAATTGTCATCTTTTAGGGCTTATTTTCATTAAAAAAATTTTAAAACACAAAAATAAACTTTTAAAATTATATACATAAGAAGGTAGTCTGTAATTTAAAATCGCCTTTTGCCCTAATACGTGTCAAGAGTGCATCCTAGAATCTTCAGTTTGGGAGATAGTCATGTAAGCAGGTTAACCCTTTTAGGACCATCTGACGATATTTCGTCAATTTTAAAATATGCGCAAAAGACCATCTGACGAAATATCGTCAAATTATTTCAATGCGTAAAAGACCATTTGACGATATTTCGTCATTTGCGAAAAAATTAATTTCAACGTAATTAAATAGGTAAAAGTAATAAAATTGTTATTTTTGAAGACTAAATAATGTCATTTATAATAAATGTAATAATCATTATTAACTCATAATATGAATAAATATTTTAAAATAGACAAACAAACTGTGTTTATTTTCTGCACCTATCTGTGCGATCAGCTGTATAGGCCTAAGAATTCTAAAAGCGTACGTAGTGATTTGTCTTTTGGTTTATCTAACAACAGCGTATTTACACTGCAAAGTACTGTTATTCGAATTTTAATATTGTGTTTTGGTTATTTTAGTGTTATATTTTACTTCCAACATTAAGTTTTAATTTCTAAGTGTGTTTTATTTGTCTAAAAAATGAGTGGTGACAGTGACTTTGTTAGATCGAGTGAAATTGATAGGTTAATTGATGATGAATTGGATAGCGATTTATGTAGCGAAAATGATGAAGACATTTTTGACGATTCAGATAAAGACCCAACCTATGATCCAAACAGACCTCAAACATCGTCTTTTCTGGGTAATTTCGGATCGTCAACTATTATCGACAGTGACAGTGAAAGTGAGGTTAGGCATGAAACACCGATAGGCCTACATACGCCTACAGTTTCCAACATTGATAGGCAGGTTTTGAGTGATGATTCAGATATAGACGATGAATCAAGTGATGCAGATAATGATAGTGATATCTGGAGTAAAGTTGAAGATACTTTTGAAAATAATATAAGTTTTTCATTCACTGAAACACCTGGGCCAAAAAATTGCCCTACACCGGATTCTAAACCTATTGATTATTTTAAACTTTTTTTTACTGAATCATTATTAAAATCATTTGTAAAAGAAACAAACAGGTATGCTGAAGATACAATAACATCAAAAGGACAAAATATTTCCCCTTCAAGTAAATTTAAACTTTGGAAACCAATCACGGTGAACGAGATGTTGAGTTTTATCATTGTTATTTTGAATATGGGCCTCATAAACAAACCAACACTAAAATCTTACTGGTCCACTACATCTTCACAAAGCACACCCTGGTTTCGTAAAATGTTATCTCGTACACGGTTTGAACTAATTCTTGGATTTTTTCACATAGTAAATAACAACAAATTACCAAAAAGCACTGAACCTGGATATGACCCATGCCAAAAATTTCAACCCTTACTGGACCATGCTAATATGACTTCAAAAAATTTATATACACCACACCAGCAAATATCTATAGATGAAAGTCTTATTGGTACAAAGAGTCACTCACAATTGATGCAATATCTCCCTAATAAACACCATCATAGATGGGGTATTAAATTGTGGGTGCTGTGCGATTCGGTCTCAAAATATTGCATGAGCTACTTTTGTTACAAAGGGTCAAGATCTGTTGAAAATGCTACTGAAATAAAGAAAAATGGCCTTGCATTTAGTGTAGTAAAAAAATTATTATCGTTTTGTAATTTACTAAATAAGGGTTACCATTTGTTTACAGACAATTTTTTTTCTAGTCTTCCTCTGGCCAATTTTTTATATAACAGCAAAACATTTTTCACTGGAACAATTAGGAAGAACAGGAAAGGTTTACCACAGGAAATAAAACAACAACTTCCAGTAGGCAGCAAACTGTACTACAAAAAAGATTATTTAGTCGCTATGGCATACCGACAAAAAAAGTCACAAAAAAAGCCGGTTCTTCTATTATCAACAAAGACATCAAATCAAGATAAAGAAATAAGATGCAGAAGATATGGAAGAGAAATAGTAAATGAAAAACCATCTGTTGTAATTGATTATAACAAACATATGGGAGGAATAGATCATTTTGACATGATGTTATATACCTATCTGGATGAGCGCAGAACTATCAAATACTGGAAAAAGGTAGCATTCAATATTTTTGCTAGAATGGTTTTAAATTCATTTGTTTTATATAAAGAAAATCGTGGAAGTGAAAACCTAAAAAATATGTCCAGATACCAGTTTATTGTGTCAATTGTTGAAGATGTGTCAGCGAACTGGTTCGAACAACAAAATCTTGGAGAAAATAGTCGAAGACCTACTAGACCAATTGAAGGAGATGGTGATAATTGTGGAGAAGTTGGAACTATAAAACTACCTGGTAAGCAAGAGAAGACCTGTAAAGTTTGTTCTATAAAAGGGAAGAGGAAAAGGTCCAGAAGAGCATGTGGAAAGTGTGGTGAAGGATGCCATGGCGAATGTCATTACAAACATGTATGCCGATAAAAAATTAATTAATAAATCAGTGGTTTAACATTCTAGTGTAAATATATGACTATAAACTGTGCTTAGTGATAGTTTTATAGTGCTTCAAAAGATTTTATGTGAGTACTTCATTTCAATTATTTACAGTTATTGCTTATGCTAGAATACGAGTAAAATTTAGAAAAAAGGTTAGGTTTTAATTTTTTCTATATTTTTGTTGTTTCTGTACTTATCTTTATGAAATTTTCAGGATTAATATAGAACATATTAAAATTGATAAAAATCAAGTTTCCCACAGTAAAATTTTTGTTTGTTTTTAAAATAGGAAATTTTGAATTTAAAATTTAAATATGAAATTTAAAAAATTTTCCCAATTTTGGCGTTTTAAAATAAAAATATATATTATTTCAGCTAAAATGTTCATTTATTAAAAAGTCCATTTATTTATCTTCAATTCAAAAAAAAAAATTTTTAATTCCATTTATAAATAAATATTTTGTGACTTTTTAAAAAAAACTTGCCAAATAAGTCTATTCTTATAGTGTGCAGTTTTTAAAACCTGTTGCCGAAATTCAGATTACACTTTTTACACACCCCCTGAAAAATGGTTGGTCCTAAAAGGGTTAAATAATTTTTATTTATACAAGTTGGTTAATTTGAACATCATTTTTCATAGCATCTCTGGAGCAACTGTTTTGCAGATATAAACCTATGTTAAGACAAATTATTTGGTACTTACGTATTAGCCGGAGGCCACCCTTATACAGTGCGCTGCGGCGGTTTTGGTTGTTTCAATGACTAAGCTAGATTGCTATTAAACCTTTTGTACATTTATTGAAGTTAATAATTTGTTTACTTTTTTTTTACCCTGACAGGTTTGGCCAGGTAGCAATTATATAGCTATATATAACCACTTGGCCAAACCTTTCGTAAGTTTATTGAAGTTAATAATTTGAAATTAGATCACGGATAAAATCTTTAATCACGGATATTATAGATTGAAATATCTGGTACTTACGTATTAGCCTACTGCACGGCAATAAATCACTCGAAACACTGACCTAGACAGGCAATGCGCGCGAAAGTATGACTGATCTGGTATCGTTATATTCGTAACGAACTAAGGAAACTCCGACTGAAATATTTATGATAACCAAAACTGATCTGGTATCGTTATATTCGTAACGAACTAAGGAAACTCTGACTGAAATATTTATGATAACCAAAACTGATCTGGTATCGTGATATTCGTAACGAACTAAGGAAACTCTGACTGAAATATTTATGATAACCAAAACTGATCTGGTATCGTTATATTCGTAACGAACTAAGGAAACTCTGACTGAAATATTTATGATAACCAAAACTGATCTGGTATCGTTATATTCGTAACGAACTACGGAAACTCTGACTGAAATATTTATGATAACCAAAACTGATCTGGTATCGTTATATTCGTAACGAACTAAGGAAACTCCGACTGAAATATTTATGATAACCAAAACTGATCTGGTATCGTTATATTCGTAACGAACTAAGGAAACTCCGACTGAAATATTTATGATAACCAAAACTGATCTGGTATCGTTATATTCGTAACGAACTAAGGAAACTCCGACTGAAATATTTATGACAACCAAAACTGATCTGGTATCGTTATATTCGTAACGAACTAAGGAAACTCCGACTGAAATATTTATGATAACCAAAACTGATCTGGTATCGTTATATTCGTAACGAACTAAGGAAACTCCGACTGAAATATTTATGACAACCAAAACAACCAAAACCGCCGTAGCACACTGTATAAGGGTGGCCTCCGGCTAATACGTAAGTACCAATTATTTAACAACATTCCCAGCAATTCTGGCCTTATAATATTTCACATTTACAATTCTGGCCATCAATGATATTTTGCATCGCCAAATCGATTTTATTAGACAAAATTTCATTTAATTACTCCACCTACTGTATAAAATAACCAAATTTTAGAAAGTTTGAGTAGATACTATTATCAAAATTAATTAAAACTACCCTATACCTCAACAAGTGTTAGGCCAACTTTTTCAAACCCTCCACTATTGTTTCAAATATTTTTTGTTAATTTTTACACACATTATTTTTTCATTGGCTGGGAATGAGATTTTCAGAATCATTCCAGTTTTTTTAATAACATCATTCCACTAATTGGGCACTACAAAATTGGGTGAACCTAATAATATCAGTACACCCCCCCTCTCTGTCCATGAACTTGGCTTAGGGTTTTATATTAGATTCAAGTCCTTACTTTTTGTTCTTTCATCTCAAAATACATAAATATCCTATGCTCTCCTGTACCTAATCATCTTGTCGGGCCTAGGCTTGACTAAGTTCGAGCCTCTCGTTGTGACTTTTTGTTGTCTAATTTGGTATATTTAAATTGAATACAAATTTTGTTTTGGCTCATGACATAAATCAACTGAAACTAAAGATCTAATTTACAATAATTTGTTTTAATCAAGATTAGCACTTTCTAAAAACCCTATACAATATTTTGGGAGTTATATTTAATACTTAATTTTTACACTTCAATCAACTTATTTTATTTGTATTCTATCATAACAAAAACTGTAACAAAATCAATGAGTAAATCATATAAAGACTAACCTGTATGCGGTGGTTATTGGTATCTGCAACAATGATGTCCTCATCGGATCCCAGGCAAAAACCATGTGGTGAATTGAATTGACTCTTGCTGGATCCCAAAGTGCCAAATCTATATCGAATGTGCATCTGATTTGCTTTGTTTCCACTTGGACGAGGAACAGGTGGATGGTTGTAGTTTATTGGAAGAGCTGTGCCCAACATGCTACTGGCAGAACTAGGTAAAATGCCTAAAAAGGGAAGCACAAATAAGTATAATTTCATGTTTTTTGGTTAAATTGAACTCTCCAAAAATATTTTAAAATTAACAGTAAATATTTATAATTCTACTGTAGCTACAAACAGCAGTCACTAAAACTGACACTTACTGGGTTGAGTTGATGAAGTAGGTGATGTTCGAGGATAGATAATCCCATTCATATTTGGTGGTATTTGTTGATTTAGAGCATCAATTGGTGATCCACGACCTAGAAGAGGGGTTACACCTGCAGCTCCATTGATTGTACCGTTCACCATGTCTAACAAATAAAAACAAAAAATGATTTAGATTCAAATGTTATTACTGTAAGATAATTTGCATAACAAGATTATTTTTTAGTACTTACATCCATCTTGTGACAATGTTCTCTTTTATTTACACGTTTCGTAAACTATGTTTCAACATCAGACTTTTCGCTCATGATTACAAACATAATTCAATGGCTCCAACAGAACATATTCAACTTCTATAATGTTTATAAATAGGTTTCAAACTAATATTAAGAGTTAAGAAAATATTATAAAGATTAATTTATGACCTATATGTAAAGGAAGAAAAACCGAATGATGAATGTTATTTTTGCTACTTGACAAAAATGGTTTGAAAACTTGATTTTTAATATTGTAGGTCAATGTTACTGGTAATAATATACATTTATGTATTGTGAAATATTGTTTGCAATGTGTATAAAAAGATATTAACTTATGGTTTTTATATTTCTTTTAATTGGTTTCAGAACTAGGAAAAAAAAAATTGACACATAAAAAACAGATAATTAAATTTATGAGATAGATGACATGATTGAAAAGGGTATGTTAATATATACATATTATAAATCAATTGATTCCACTCCACACCAGGGCAAGATTCAAGTTTGAAACTTTTTATAGAGGGTGAATAATGTGATGTAAATATGAGCTAATACTATTATTTGATCTTACACTTCTAGGTTACTGAACTTGTCCGCTTTCCTGTCATTGTTGGTGGTGTTAGAGCTCTCATTTGTTACAGCTGTTTACATTGTTAAAATTTGTTTTCTTGTTGTTTAAAGGCAAAAAACCTCTTGGTCACCATGACCTTGTGTAAAAAAAAAGAGAGAGAACAAGAGATGGTTCAGGGAGAGCTGATATGAAAAATGAGAATGATCTAACCCAAAAGAACGTGAAAAAGGGTATAGCTCCAGCTAAGTTACTTCAGGTTTACTAAGCCTGTTCTTACTGTACTGAGGCCCCGAGGGTCATTGTGTTTAAAGATAATTAAATTTATTTTGTGATTCTTTCGGGTATTTTTTACTGAATTTTTCATTGGTTAAGTTACCTTCCACTAATAATCAAAATTTATACAAAAACACTTTAGTCTTTCGGCGGATAATACAATTGAAATCATTGGATGATTAAAAAATGGAGAGTCTGATAAAGGTTGACTGTAAAATTGGAATTTAAGTAGTTCAAATATCTCAGAGATTTAAAAAAAAAAAGTTTTTTGCAATGTGTTTCCATGTTGAGAAACTCTTTCACATAATCTTTTTATATAAATATTTCTGCAACTGGTTATAAATGTACTATGATTATTGAGTATTATTGAAACTCAAAATACGTTTACCTGAGTAAACAGGGATGTGAGAGTGTAAACAATTTGCCTGTAATTTTACAAATATAATTTGTCTCAAGTTACAATATATCATAAGTAAATAGGCAAAAGTATCAGTGAGGTGAAGTTATTGATCCTTTTTCTGACACACCAAAATATTTTCCTAAATAATGTTAATTCACTGATGTGACCGAGAGTTTAAAAAGGCTTAAAGGAAACAAATCTTAAAAAAACTTTTACTTTGTGATGATGAAGAAGAAATGGTGCTAAACATGTATAAAAAATTTAATTTGAAAGAATGCGGCGACAAGACAGTGGATGTCTAGAATTCTGCTGAAGTCATCAAACTAAAATAATCTAAGTATTCGTGACGAAAATTACTATGTTTTCGGGATTTTTCAATATTTCTGTGAAGAAGTGCAAGAGTAGCATATTGTCTTTTATCCTATAAATTAAATTATAACTGATGGAGAACCAATTAGTAGTGTCGATGATATGATCAAAGTTTGTCACCAAAGTAAAGTATTTAATTTTTACAAAACATGCCTTAAATGCACAAAGAATAACACTCTTATCTCCTGAAATTGTGATATAATATCTAAAAATAATAAATATAAAAATGCATAATGGACTTTTCTTCATAATTCTATGTAATTAATATTAATAACTTATTCATCCATTTGATTTAATAAAACGATATTGTATTTTAATGGGTAATTTATGATTTTTCATCATTTAAGTGGATTTATCTATCCCCTTTGCCAATTATCATATCTAGAGCTCTCCTCAGCACTCTAATGTATGGAATTGAATTTGGTAGATCCAGTAAGGCGAAAAAAATGTATGCAAAGTTTATTTTTCTTAACATTTTCTTTTTAGGAACTAAATATGCAAAGGGGAATAATTTGAACAGCACCACACAAAAGCTTAATATATAATACAAATACCAATGCCACATGAAATTATTTTAAATCTATAATTCAGCAGTTAAATACTCCTCCCTCCCCCAAATTATATTTAAAAAAAATTCACAGGCCAGTTTCATAAAACAAAATAAGCTTATATATTTTAATGTATCATAAATAATTAAAACTTACAATATAAGCTTACATAAGACCAGCAATCTGTGTCTTAAAAAATGAGCTTATAAAATATATTGTAAATGTCGGGCTGTAAATGATTATTTATAATTTATCAATCGTATCGGTTTCATAAACACAGAACATATATATATATATATATATATATATATATATATGATTTTAAAATTTGAAGAGCCAAATATAAGCTTGTTTGGACTGATAATTATATTAGTAGTGTTGTTCATCTTAAGTAGATACCCCCCCCCCCCCCCATATGCTTCGTTGCTGTGTTTTGGTTATTTAAAATTAAAAGGAATGGATTTATTCTCCTCCAGTGAAGATTAAAATCTACTTTTTTTTACTAAGTGGAGCTTTTATATTTCTGTGATAATTCAACATAGATTTTTTGACCCATTACACTCCTCTATACTATGAAGGACTGATTTAAAAATGAAAGAAACTAGCTCCTGTTGCAATTTCCGAGACCACAAATAAAATGGGTGGAGTAAAAGGGATTTTTATCTTTATGAATGATGATCAGTCCAATGGACACAAAATATCTACACAGTTAAGACCATGTTTTTCTCTAGTTTGTTAGAAAAATGTGTTGAACAATTCAATTTTCATTTCTAATATTTTTCTTATCCAATTGAAGTTGGAAAGTTTTTTTTGCTAGGTATATTTAACAAAATACATTTGCATAAATAAGCTAAACAAATCTAAATTCTAAATCACAGTAAACAAAATAACTTGTAGTGATGGTACGATTTTATAAGTAAACAGTTATTCATTATGAAAGAGAACTTTCTGCACCTAAAAAATATGTTTATTATATTATAAACTCGTTAAAAAGATTCACCAACTTAATGAAAACTATCGATAAAGTGTTTAAATTAAGAGAATTTTATAAATATATTATACAACTTTCTGAACAGAAGGTTTTAATCAAATATTTCAATTTACAAAATCTATAAAACGAGTGGCCATTTTGTCCAGCTCCATAGTTTTCCATTGGTCTAAAATATCCTGCAACTAAACAATAAAAAAATTAATTTATAAACTTAATTTTTTCCACGATTTAGTTTATTGACTCTGCTTCTTATCTTCAGTTCCACCATCATGGTTTGAAAATATGTGTAGACCTATCAGAATTCAATGATAATAAAAGCGCATACTTAACTTCATCTTCGATTTTATTTTAAATAATGGTTTCAGGTTTCAGCCGAGTAGCCTATTGCCAAAAATCTTCCAATACTTCACCTATCAAAGATTAAGGCATGGTTGCCTTCTATGGTAATAAGTAGTTCTCTTTGACAATTAAATGTATCCCAAATATATTTTGTTTCATTGACTCGAAAACCACTGTATAATTTTTGAGGAAATGTGTTAAAAAAAATTATGATAATTGTATAAATTTATAAGCTGATTATGGGTCAAATCCAGTTAAGATGACTTTTAATCAGGAGATTTGGGGTTAGCACATCAAATTCCTGTGATCATAATTCTAGTTATAAGGATCCACTAAATTTTTCATTTGTTTTTAGGGTCTCGAACCTTAAGTTGTTAAGACTGTAATTAATTTTACAAACACATTTTAAAAATTATCCAATAATAAAATAGTCTTAATTTTTATTCTATTGTTATCAATGATAGTTATTTGTTTTTTGTAGCTAGAATATATTACTGAGGATGTTCACATTTTCAATGAAACACATAATTAAATATTTTATCGCGAGGATTGTGTTTATTTAAATCACTTAAAATATTTCCTTTTATAAAATATAGTCAGTATGTGAGTTTATAAAGCTCATGGTTTATTGAGAATGAGAAAATGGTTGTCATAAATAGGTATTCAACATGTTTCTACATAGATGTGGCACATATACTGTGTTCAAATTTGATGTAATATATTGGTCATAATAAAAATGTTCCACCTGTCAGGTTTATCATAGGAATCACTCTCGTCGCCAAGCACAATAATGTTTATTTGTAATTTATTAATTAACAATATTTTATTTAATATTTACTAATAAATACTGACTCATGAAATTCTATACATTTTCTACAATGCCCTATTTGATAAGAATAAAGAATTATTTTCAAGTAAATTAAATTAAAAATATACTACACACTAAATAATCAGTTGTTCAAACAATACAAGTTTATATTAGAATAATGAAAATCTCTTTACTTTACTATTGATAAAAACTATAGAATATAAACTATATTATATTAGCCTATTGTTTAGAATATAAGTGTTACATCAAATTGAAAATTTTACATGTGTAGAAAAATAACAACGCCTAAGTTTCATCATTAATAGGTAATTCCTTAATAAAATTGATGTGTCAGATAGTTAAAAATTTTTAAATCATATATCCTGGCAACTAGGTCTACGAACGATGTTTATTATTTGTTATCTTAATATAATTGAAATTATGGTAATTTGTTTGCTGGTGTAGTAACAAATAATTTTGTAGAGGAATAATATAATGCACAAACTTTGCCATTCATAAACAATATTCTTCAGAGTGATAATCCAATATGGTGGAGAGGAACAGAGCTTTATATAGTACAAGGGCCACTAAAGTCAATCACAAGAAGGCTCAATTAAAAAGAAAACATTATTTTAATATATTATATAATTATTTTTTAAGAACTATAAAACTGGCAGGTTTTATACGATTAGTGTCGCAATGTAACCTTTACATTAAATATTTTTGGGCCAATTTGCCTAATATTGTGTTAACAAACTATTATTTTTCATTTTAACAGTTTGTTAATATTTTACCGTTTGTAGAATAAAATGATCTCTATTTTGTTAACTAACCATTTCTAAGTATAGTCTGCTCCGTCATGGGTTGAGTTGTTTTACAAAAACAAGCTATACAGATTATCACAATATGTATCTTTAAAATATTACAGTAATGTACCTAACCTGTTCTTTGTAACATAATTATTATTTTCAATGTATGTATGAGTCACTTTGATTAAATCATTCCTGTGAGAGTAAATTTATTGACGGGTCATACATAAGTAGGCCTATCTGAAAAGACAGAATATCGTTAAAAAGAAAAGTAGGCTAAATCCTAAAATTGAGCCAGATTTAGACATTGCCTCGCTAGAGGCTAAACAAACCTATTTATTAAACTCATTAAATGAACAACAAAGTTTAATTTTTGTATCAAATTAATTCCCGTAGGTTAAAAATTTGATTACAATATAAACACAACTATCTCAAATATGATTATTTATAATACAAGTACACAAGTTAGCTAATGTACAAAGTAGTATAGTTTTATATTTATAGCAGTGTTTAAAAAATAACTACTACTAAAATCATCCTTTCTCCTTTACATAATTCGTGAACGTACTTGTAAACATATATATTCTCACATTTAACAACTCATATTTAATCTATAATATACAATTCTCCGAAATCATAGGAAATAAACTGTTAAATTTTAATGGAAATAATCATCTCATTATTTCCATTATCATGGAATTCCATCATGTACCGACTGTTGTAACATTAAATTATGTTAAATTTTAAACAACTCAAATGTTGCCTATTATTTAGAAGTTACATTTAACTAAACATTAACTCTAACAGATGTTGGAAACATTTAAAAAACTCATTACATATGTCAATGGATTGTTAAGCATTTAAAAAACTGATCCTTAGACTACAAAAATGAAATTGTAATTAAAATTTGTATCAAGGTGATAAATATTTTTTTCCTTTTTTCCTTTTTTTCCCCAAATTAACTTCAAACCGTAACCTTTCTTTTATTTGCAATTTGTCACATTGGATAAAGTTACAAAAATTTGATCCAAATTGATAGATCCAATGAACAATTTAAATTTTTTTAATGATAGATATTTCCAAATAATTCATAAAATACAGATTCTGAAACATATCATAAAATCTCGAGTTCCTGTTCGTATTTTTTGATGATGTGAAAATTAATTTTAAAACTTCACTCTGTTTTACATAACGTAAAATTATTCAAATGGTTAAAATATAATATTCGTAAAACATTCTGCCACTCACAGCATGCATTAGTAACATTACTGTTAGTAGTGTTTCGGTTAACACTAGGCTGAAACCTTTGACTTTATTGCTCAAAATGACTTATGCTATAAGTCTATATTGTTTAACCTTTTCATTTTATTTATCATTTCATTTGGATTCATGTGTAGTAATGTGTAAAAGTGTTTTGATCTACTCTTTTCAACATTCATGTAATGGAATTGTAAGTATAATAACTGTATTTGTGTTTATTCTAATATCTTGTTAGTTTATTGTTTATCCTCAGTCTTAATTAGTTATGACAATCAATACCTTACTGTACGTTATAATTTGATTTGATAATATTTTAAAAGCTAAAAAGCTAGTTTTCAAAGACAGTAAATTGATTTAAAAGTTAGAATGTCATTTACAAAGACACATTTTGGCAATGTCTTCAATATCCACAGAAAATTTTCAGAAGAACAATTTTAAATAACATAAGGAAAAAAACTGGAAGGTAAATGGTAAGAAAGATGTTACTGAATGTAATTATCATCTACAAAACAAATCAAAAATATTTGATCGAATTGTTCACATTCTTACATTTACTTTACTCCACATGACGAAGATGCTTTCATAATGATTTTTCGGTTAACTTTAAAAGACAATTACACTAGTTTTGTTTTAATTAGAGTAATAAGATAATGAAAAGGGTTTAAAGGTGTTATGGCAAGAAATTTTAAACACTTCTAAAAACTTGAATTTGTTTCCTTTAAAAACAAAAATTTATTGGTAAATGTGTAAATATACAAGAATAACAAAAAAGAGAAGTAAATAACAAAAAGATAAGGATAGAACACAATATTGAGAATTAAAAGTACAACAAATTATAATTAATGCACCATGAAATAATTTTAAAACAAAAAGTCAGGAAAAACTAAACCTAATGTCTTAATTCCTACACACAATTTAACTTATGAATAGCCCTATAATTGATTGACATTTTCTCGAGAAAGGATAATTTTTATAAACATAATTCATGATACACATTATGACTTAGGGAAAGAAATTGGAAAATTGATTTAGGGAAAAGGTACAATAATTACAATTTTGTTGTATGGATTACTCATTTGGTAATAATTGTCATTACTTCTTTTCAAAACACATTGGAATTGATTGAACAAAGGTTTAATAGGAAAACAGCGCTTTAAAAAAAAGGAAAATCACCTTTAAATTTTGTTTACTTTTTTATCCATATACATATTACTGGTCATACTTTAAGCTTCGGTAAGTGCAAATTTTAAGTTATTTCAAATTGTAATGATAATTATTTATTTTAAATTAAAATGAAATAATTCTAAATGGTATTCAGTTTAAGACACTGCAACTGATTATTATTTAAAATTAAGCCTATTCTCAAAACTTAATTTATCAGAAAGTAGCTACATTGTTTACAGTAGAGACCTCAAGTTTGATTTAACATTTCAAGGTTTTGTTTAATTCTAGCTAAAATTTATTAAAATATAGTACAGAATGGAACATTACCAATAAATCGTATGCTTCAATAATCCAGACAGTTAGTTATAGTGTCGCCTATAAACTCATCAGTTTTCCTGCTCTATCTCTCCCTACTTCAGTCTTTGTTCACGTCACTCACGCCATACAGGAGTGAAAAATAGTAATCTTAGTCATTGTATTGTGCATACATTTATTAGCAGTATTTGAGTGCTCATTTTCAGTGATTCATTTACTTAACATGAGTTTTAAAAATAAGACATTTGTAATGTGAAAGTAAAATAAGAAGCTGTGAACAGCATTTGATAATGAAAAGCCAATTTAAAAAATTGAAGCTGAATAATGAGTTGTTTTACTGGCAAATCTCTAAAAATGGGTCCTGTAAAATTTGCAAAGAAGGTAGAATATGAATAAAATAATGAAGCATTGTTTGTGGGGTTTAATTAACAAAAGCATAAGAGAAGATTACAATGTTTTAGGAAAAGACACCAATAAAACTGAGATTGGAGAGTGAAGAAGGATGAGGAGTTTGAGATTATGGATGTTTTAATTAATTGCTGAAATGGTGAGTGAACATTTTGAAGGAAGTAAGATTTAATAAAAGACTACTGATAAAACGAATGGTTCACTTTGTTATGTAGAACAACAGGCAAAGGGTAATGTTCAAACGATAACCCTGTTATAAGATGGAACAACAGCATGGAAACGATATAACATACTTAAAGAAGAAGACATATTATAATTTATAATATTTATTAACACAATTTTTTACATATTTTATAGTTAAATTTCTTCTCTAGTTTCTTCCAACTTTTTTCTCTTTAATCTGAGTTATTTATATTTTGAAATAATCTTGGCCCCATTTACCTTGGATTATCGGAACTCTACTATTTATGTAAAAAAATATATAAATAAATAAAAAAATAACTTTTTGTATAATATCTAATAAAACTATATCATAAAATGAAAAAGAGGTAGTAAGTTGTTCACTTCTTACAAATTTAATCAAAAATGTAATTTCAAAAAAACAGTCTGATTTTGAGAATAATCCAGAATAGAATCCATGGTTCATTCAATTTCATTGGTTTGAATGATAACTCATGAACCAGTTTTTATGAAGCAGTTTCTACAGGACAAATTAACTAAAGGAGAATAAATAAATAAAATAATTATAAGAAAAAACCTTCTGGCTTATCTAATAATTTCAGTCACAATAAGAATAATAAAAAAATATTTCAACCACTTTTTAACTCAATTTTCGTAGAATAAAAAATCTGCCAATTAAAAAACAAACAGTTTAAAATTTTTTTTTTTATAGAATATTCAAAAGTAAATTTCATTAAATGGAATTTAAAACAAATTGCTTACCATTATAAATCGCATTACAGATCACAGTTCTTGCAGATTTTAAGACAGGATTTGGAGAAGAAAGGATATTCATGGGATAAGAAGTACCATTCATTAGATATTCTCCTAATTTGAATCAGAAGATACAAAATCATAAAACATGAATACCATAGATAAAATAATTATAAAACATGATATTACAGAAGATAAAACAAATAATTACAACATCATAATACAAAATAACAAACTGTTATTTAAGAAAAGAAAATACAACCATATAATAAATTTGTAAGACCTTAGTTGCAATGGTGGTTCGAATGATCTATTAATTTTTTAATATTTATTCAGATTTAGATGGAGGTATTTATCAAACTTTGGAAATTTGACTTTTTTATAATTATCAATCCGTAGAAAGAGTGGTTTTACAGCAGGAAACCCTTTTTATCGTATCAAATTTTAATTTGTTAAAAAAAAAAACAGAAAGAATTAATTTCCATTTTAATATAATAATAGAGCATTATACACAAATAAAAACAACAAGGCAGTGTTATCAAAAGTATAAAAAAGAAGAAACTCATTTGGCACCTCCTCTATGCAAATTAAATCCGACCTCACCTTAGAAGAAAAAAGATAGAAGAGTTTATTATGAGCACTGTTTCTTGAGAAATATATTCACATGATGGGCATATTCACTGAGGAGTTTTGTTAATGTGGCCTGTAAGAAGGATATTGTATAGAACTAGATCTTTTTAAAGAATGTAAATGCATTGAAAAGACCTAGAACCTTGATATTTGACGAAGAGCAAGATAATCTTTCAAGAAAGCCTTGCCAGGAAGAATCTGTAATTCTAGAGCTTACAGGTCTATTGGGGATGTCTATGGGGGATCAATTCATATCCATTTGGGAGAAGAATAAAACCTTATAGTTACCATGTGTGTGGATAGACCATGTAATATAACAAGACAAATTGGGAGTTTCTTTCACCAAGTACATTAAACTCTAATGGTGACATAATTTCTTTCAGCTTTCAAAAGGTTATCATAATGAAATTTGCCAAACTTCATTCCTAAGAAACATACAATGAAGAGTAATCCCAGTTATAGCATTCAATTTGGTTAAAATACAATGCAAATTCTAGCTATCAGAATGATAATTACAGACTTCTTAATAATTTTGAGATTCTGGTTTGAAAAATTACATTTTCTAGTGATAACTGGCTTTTAATTGGAGAAAACAAATCTGAGAGGGCTTTGGTAGCAGGTTTTAAAGCTGCACATGATAAGCTAGTGTTATGTGCAACTCCAAATTTAGCCAAAAACCAGTCGTGTAAGAATATGTATAAGGATGAAAGAATCCTAACATCTGTAAGTACTTGTATTTACATAATCAAGATTAAAAATATATAAATGCCAACAACCAGAAAGTAATAAATTAAATAAAGGGATCAAGTTATGCAAGTCTCATAAATATCCCTATTTTAATATGTGTACCCCTTTCTTTCATTGCATTAAGGAATTAACTAATATATTTAATAATGAATTCAGTTTTACACAAAATCAGACAATTGACTCCAACAACTATAGAAATTGACTAAACACATTCCAGATCACTCATATTAAAACAATTTTCAAAACAAAAAAAATGTGTGCATGATGAACGGGACCTATATAAATCTAAAAGCCTCAATTTTTTTAAATGTCCTACTACCACAGTCCTTTTAAAACAGCTATAGCTTATGTACACCAAAAAGTGTACTGATTACTAAAATGTTATTTGAAGATTATACAAACTTAGACCTGCAAACAGTCCTGTCCATAAATCATTTGTTTCTCATAAATAATATTATTCTGAAACAAGAAATTAAGTGTCGATAGCAGTTGATATATAATATATACTTTTATAAATAATAAATTGGTCATATTTCTAAAGTGTTTCCTTTTTATAAAAGTAGTCTTTGCCAATTATAGAAATATAGAATTTAAAATTATTTTTTTTGTGGAGCTTTAAAATTAATGGCTTCAGGTTTGCCAAAAAAATATTAATTAGATCCTTTTATATAACATGAATATCACTTAATATATTTGACTTAGAATAAACAAGGTTCATAATTAAGATAACACTTCACTCATCTTTGGACACTTCACAAAAGATTATTGTTGATCTGGGCCACTTCTCAATGAAACAGGTAGCTAGAAGTTTGAAGAAAGTAGAAACAAATTGCATTTGATGATACACATTCCCTATACTGTTTTACTCAAAGTCTGACACAACACAATTGTCTTAGAACACATTTTCATTTCAATCTTGTTTGTACAGAATGAATGCAGCAAAACATTGTTTTAACAATCCAAGACTAACAGATTATGTGACCTATGTTATACCAAACTACTGATCCAATACCAAACAGTGGTATGAGAACCATTTGATTTTTGAGGAAGGGAAAAGTCTATTACAAATTTACAAACGTGCATAAATGTAGAATTTTTTTTTAAGCAAAAAAATTCACAAATATTTTAGGATTAATTAAGGTAAATATTTTCCAGTAGATAGGAATTACAAATAATAATAAATTCTATTCAACAAGTTTACAAAAACAAATTTAGGATGTCTATTTTTCGTATTTAGATTTCAATGTAAGGAGTGTCAAGATCTCTTTATTCTCAAGTCCCCTCTGTAGTTCGTGTGGCATGACATCAACTATTATTTAAAAGTGCATTTACTTTCGTAAAAAATAAGTATTTAAAATGGCCAACTATTTTCTATATTGAAACACAGGATAAGTTGTCATGATTTAAGTCATGCTAGTTAATTCACAGAAAGAAAATAATTAGGTTAATAAAATTAATTGTATTACAGGAAAATCAAGTTTTCTTACCAAATTTCTCACAATGGAAATAAATACATGTATATATTGTTTACTGAACGTTTTTACCTTATCGTCATTAATACTAATGAAGACCGAGGGTGTAGGTAAGAAGAGAAAAACATAACACCATCAACCGGGTACAAACCTGTGTAATCAACTTATAGTCATGTGAGCAACACTTCCTGTATTATTTAAATATTTTTAGTATTATTTCCTTTGTGTAAATTATTAGAAAATAAATTATGTTTTGATCTGTACTGAGCTAGGCCATTTTCCTACCCAAACTAAAATTAATTACATGAGCTATTTCTGATGATAAAATATGAGTCTTAAAAGATGAGTTTCACCATTTTTATCATTTAAAATTTACAATAGACATAAATAACCTCAAAGATTTCTATTTTTAATCAAATGATACTAAGATTCAAGTTTTATAAATTTTTTTCTAAGCTAAATTAATTTTTTTTATATATATTTATTTCCTCCTAACAATAACTTCCAATTCAAAATTCTCTAAAGTGATTCTAGCAAGGTAGGTGAAATCAGACCAAAGTGCTAATAGGCGAAGTTAAAGTTGAGTCCATATGTGTACAAATCAGTCTTATAGAGTTTACGTTACATGAGAAACCAAAAATAAATGTGAAATATCAATTTTATAAATATAGGCTTATGTAGATTTTGGTTTGGAATATCAATAAATTGGTCAGGTATAAAAATTATTGGTCAAGAGGAAACTATGAAAGGGAACATATATTTGAAAATTCAGGCACTAATGTTGAATACAACTAAAAGTCAACATTTTAAAAGCATAAACTTAGTAAAAATCAATATTTGCACAACACATAAAAACAAAGCAACACTATAAAACATCTATAGTAAAAAAATAGGAAAAAACCTGGAAATTAGTCTTGACATAAATATTAAATATGGTGTGACCGGGAAATATATCTTCTATATTACGTATCTTAAAACATATAAAGAGTGTACCAGCATAATAGATTCAAATCCACAATTGCAATCAAGGTGCTATACTTAAGGATTTATAAAAAAGAGGTGGGGATTGAATGAAAATATAAATATACAAATTTAAAATGAACAAATAATTTATTTAAACCCAAAGGAACTGATGGCTAGAAAAATTCTAATAAACAGGAACAAAATACATCTACATATCAATACTGATACTAAAAAATTCTAAGATACCTAACCTAACACAAACATTTATGCTATAAACTTTAAATGTAAATACAGTACAATCATTAGGCAGTGACTGACAGTGAATAGGTCAATGAATGTTTTATGGTATTAACCAATATCACAGAACCATAGTTATGTCTGGCTACAGTTGAAATTTCCATTACATAATGGAATTAAAATAAAATGAATTGTAAACTTCAGAGTTATGTTGCACATTTATTAATTAATTGTTTACTGTATGGTAACATGGAATAGAAAATTTACCCTAGTCTTATTGTCATACTTCCTATTCCAAAAAAAAAGTATTAACCCTTTATTAGTGAATTGTTTTTCCCTCCATTACCACTCTAGTCGTACTTATATTGAAGTTTGACTATAAAACTAAATATATCTACAACTATTTGTTGAATTTTTGGTTAACTATTTGCACTAATTAATTAGTTCATGTAATCATTTACCAGCTTTCAGCTGGTAGTGTCGGCCGAGCAATGAGATGAAAAATTGGGAAATTACAATTTGTAGCAAACTCTGGACGAGAATGCTCGAACAATGGTGATGGGAATTTCGACGTGTTAACCCAACTGAAGAGCCATCAAACTGGCCTCTAAGCTACATTAGTAACAGAGTTTAGTTTTATCATAAACTGTTTCATGAAATTTGTTTCATCAACGGTTTAATTTGTATTTTTATAAACAAATGTGATAGATACTTAGATATATCACATAACAATCACTTATATGACTTACTGTTGACAAATATTGAATCTGATTGTAAAAGTGTATCAGATATTGTGATTGTGTTAATGGCAATGAATTAGAAGTAAAACCAGAAGAGTTACAGTATAACAATACCAACCTGGAGTCATGTGACCGTGTTTACAGCAAGCCTAATTGTATATGAGACTTCAGCAAAATGGTAAATAATTCATCTAATTATATAAAACTTACACAGTTTATTCCCGAATTTGAACCTAAAGACAATTTATAGGTTTACAATGAAATTATGCTGTACTATTAATGGGAGGGCAATTTTGTTGAACTACTTGTAAATTTACAAACCAAACCAAAATGAAGCTGATAAAATTGAAGACAAATGGCAGCCTACTAATCTTGGTGAAATAAAAAGTTTCACGTTCTAATCTATATAGGAATATTTATTCAACTACAAATATTTTTTATAAGTAGTAATTTTACTGTATGTGTATTAAACAATTTTTTGTGTGTATACATGCCCTTTTTTGTGGCATTTTGGCTTCGGTTACTGTATATTTTTTTGATTCCTGACATACTATCTGTAGAGTTTTTAAATCCGTTATTTAAAATAAAAAAAATGATAGATTAATTCTATGCACCTTCCTGGGTAAAATGATATATTATAATATATGTTTTGGATATTATTACTGTTTGGTGAATTTTTTTAAAATGATTTTAAAAAAGGAGCAAAAATGCTCTGCCAATTCTGGGAGATTCTACGTGGCAGTTTTAGGGTTAAGTGACTAGTTTACTGTATTTAATTACACCACTACCTTTTTAATCAGTCATATCTCTTTATTCTTGTATAATTTAAAATATAGTCAAAAACAACTATGATTATATTATCTATTTGTTGACTAGTAACTTATTCTTGGTTTAAATTATACAAATAATAATTACAAATTAAAAACAAATTCACAATAAATACCAAAAAGGGGAGGAGAAATTGACTTTAATACAATTATAAAAAAATTAAAAAATAAAAATAAAAGATAGTTTTGGTTTTTCCTTCATGATACCCCCCCCCCCATTTAATGCAGACTTTTCCAGTTTGAAAACTTGAGAAATAAGTGAGTAAATTTTTAATCAACAATTTCCTGTACTATTAAAACAGGTGGTAGAATTTATTTAATTTACACAATTTCTGTTAAGTTTGATTGAAAGTCATGAAAAAATATTATTTGAAATGAAAAGCATATTATTTGTTTTAATAATTATTAAAAACATTTCAATACAAGATTTTTATGTCTCCGTATGTTTTTCATATCTGTACACCTTTAATTTAATTAATACACTAATTTTCTAAAATAATACCAAGAAAGAAATGGATAACAGTCTTCTCTCCTTTTACCTGTTATGGGTTGGAATGTTAAACAGCACGTACAAAAAGTATTTTACAATTCAATGTGAACATAATTCTGATAGTTTAATTAAATTTAATATTAATGCCAGTGACTAGAATATTGGTAGTAAGGGGACTGAGGTGGTGGTCTCCTCAAAAATGGATAGGAAGGGAATGTAGGAAGCTTACCCTGGTCGTTGAGAGATACACTGCCCAGTTTAGCTAGGGCCTGCAAGTTGTTGAGAGCATTTGACGTGGAACTGTAATCACCAGAGAATAGATCTGCAAGAGTGAAAGACGGAGTTGGACTAGGATTTGAACTTGGTGTTGTTATATCTTTCTCTGCAAGACTCGCAAGTTGGTTCAAATTGTACTCCTGAATAGTAGTTAAAGGAAGAGGAAGAGCTGTATTAGGGAAGGTTAACTCTCCCTCGAATGATGAAGGCATAGAAACAGGACTGCTTGTTACTGAACTAGGTGGACATGGTATGACCGATCCTGCAACTATACTGAGAGGTGGAGGAGGGCTCTCTTGTTGTGGAGTTGTTGTAGCAGTCACACCAGGAGACTTGGCTCTACGGAAGTTACCAAAAGCAGACTGAAAAATATTAAAATTAAACAAACTTTACACAAGAAGTAGAAAGCAAAATGTTAGGCTACTGGACAAATAAGAAAATTAATGCAAGTAAAAAAATAGTAGATTTTTAGCATAGTAAATTGAATTATACCACTTTTTTCTCCACATTAAACCAAAGTAGAGAAAATGAATGTTAATATATACTAAGATTAAATTATTTAAAAAACTACAGTTGAATTTTGTTGGTTGAATACAACTTGCTATATTTAATATTAAAATAATAGTTTAAAATAACCATAATTTAAACAAAATAAAATATAATAGCAAAATATGAAAATTATCAAAACTCGAGCTTTAGATTTATAAAATTCTCCGAGAAAATATAATATTCTCAACATAAGAAAGCTCAATTATTTTTTATTACCAAAATAAACTATTATCGGAAGGTATTTCCCTGAAATGAAATTTGTGATTTTATGCACGCTAGAAATATTAAACAAATGTATGACATTTACATTGTACTTTTATATAAAAATATTTTATATTATTTATACATAACACATGGATTGAACTACACATTTGTTCAATGGATTAAACTAGAGATTTGTTCAACATTTTTAGTATAAATTAAATCAAGATTTTAATTTTTAAGGGAAAATATCAAGCGGGAAAATAGTTAAGTGACAAAAAACTTAAATCTTTTGTACATAGTGAAATTATACAGATTTTAAGAAAACTATTTCCCCCCTTAAATTTTTAGCCAGTATGTTTTTTTTTTAATCTCAAATCTACATCTTTTTTTTTAATGAAAAGTGATGATAAAATAAAGTTTTGTATTTTTAAATTTTCACCTTCCTAAATATATTTTTATTTTCTCATTTTATTCACACTTAAGTAAGAAAACAATTTCATTCTTGTTTATAATGATAAAAATGGGAAAGAGGGGGGAAAGGAGTGTCTCAACATTATTAATGAAGCAATCCCCTGTTCGATTTTTATTTCATTAATTCCTGGAAAATGAAGTTTTTCTTAATATGACTGGACTACTAGTATATAATTTACCTGGAGAGCTAATTGAAACTTTTCAGCATCGGTAACAAATTCCAAGGTAGTATTCACATCAGGTTTTGGTGTGTTATTGATGAGATTGAGAAGCTGAATACCAATAATTTTACGTAAATATAATACTTCCACAGCACTTCCAAACTCCAACAAGCGATTGGTAAATTTACAAGCATCTTCAATTTGTTCCATAGTTTTTTCCACACTATTAAATATATAAATTGAATTAAGTACAGTAATATAAACAATGAATGTTATAAGATTGAATATAAATTTCAACATATCAAAATATTGAGTATTTGTTTGTTTCGAAAACTTATCAAATTATCAATCAATACATTGATTAAACTGTCTGGCTTCATGAGATAAAAATGAAAAATGATGTATTTAGGTTTTAGCCGATAACTTGGTTATTTATGGAGGGGAAAAAAAACTATTTTGTTTTTCATTAAAAAAGTAACTTATTTTGATTCTTGAGAGTTTTAGTAAAGTTAGTGGTTTTAGAGGAATTTGACATTTAAAGTTTTAAATCGTCGCCATTTTGATAATATACTAAAGAAAAGTTCTGGTTTTTTTACAGGGGTAAAAGGTTTCGTAACAAATATGTACACCAAATCTGAGCTCAATATCTGTTCTATATTCAAAGATATTAAGTGTTTAGTAAATCAATTTCATTTTTTAAAAACATTTTATTATTTAAAAAAAAAATTTCATTAGTAGATATGTAAGTATAGATTTAATTTATAAGCAAGACCCTTCGATGATGATAACCATGTTATCGAAATGTACATCAGGGCATTAGTGTAAATAATTAATAAAGAATAATTAATCAGATAATTGTGTTTTATTTTAAAGTTTCTAGTGATTGTGGTTAGGGGCAAATTCGAATCATTATTGTGAATTTTACCACAGTGCTCAACAAGATTGTAACCTTTTTTCTGTTTAATGTTAATATCAAGCGGGAAGGTTATTTTATAATTAATGAGTTTTTTTTTTTTGCTTTTAAAGGAAAAACCTTTCTTTTTTTGTGGCGAGTTCTAATCGTAAGCTAATCGGTAAGAGAAGAATGGATCTGCGATTAATTCACAGATTACCTTATTATTTACGATTAATCTAAGCTAATTGTCTCAACATACATACATAGTTTCATATACTGTTATTGTTATTATAAAGATCAAATATTTTATCAACTTTTTGTTTGTAATTTGTACAACTATTTACTGCTAGTCATAAAATTATAAATAAATAATAAAACACAAATTATTATTTACCTATGACAATTCTCCATAAGTCTAAGACGGTGTTCAGCATGGAGTGATTTTAAATCTTCTAGAAGTTCATCTTTTCTTTTTTCAAGATAAGCCTTATAACTCTAAAACAGCATTTAAAAACATATTGCAACTGTTAAATTATGTCTATGATCTTTATATAAAGAAATGAATTAGTGGAGCAATTAAAGAATTATTTTAGGAAAATTAGTTTTTGGTTGGGTTTAAATAATTATCCACAATAACATTACTTTTGTTCATCTTTCATTGTTAATTTGTTGTTGTCATTTAAAGTGAAAAATTTCCACAGGGACCATAAACACTGTGGTGTAGAATAAAACTTTGTGGGATATCAATTTTTTTGCTATGTCTTTTTTTTAACACCTTTATCAACATCCTTTAAGATGGACATTTTCTCTAAAACATTTGAACACTTTCGCTTTGACATGATGCATGGAAAACCTAACACTTCGAAAGACAACTAAGAACTGAGAACTGCAATAAATACAGTAGGCCACTGTATAGCTTAAGTAAAGCTCAGTTCATTTCCCGGAATAGACGAGTGATTGATAGTTGGAAGGTGTGACGAAACGGCTGTTTACTGTGGTAGGGTGGGTAAACAAAGCTTGACAGATTTATGACACTATACAGTATTTATGGTTTTTTTCTTTAAGCTTCGGCTTTCCAAAACTCTTTCAATTTTTTACTGTGTGCTATGTATCGACTTCGTTATGGAGAGGTGTAGCATTCACTATAAGGAAGTCAAAACATATGCAATATTATTTATATAGTTCACGGTGAGGAAAAAACTGCGTTGTTTGGAGGATTTCGTTACTTAGAAGTTCGTTACATAGAAGTTCCACTGTATATATATATATATATATATATATATATATGAACTTCTCCGTCACCTTCCAAGAAGATGCTCACAGACTTACTACAGAAAAGAAACTCGGAGAATATGGCTACCCCAGATGAAGACTCAAATAAATAAATAGTAAATTGGGAACAGATTCATTCTCCCATTAAAGATCATATCTGCAAAGTGAGGAGAGACAAGGAAAACTAATTGAAGAATTGCAGAGACATCCTAGCCGTAATGAAAAAGCCACGGAGCGCCAGAAAAATATTAGTGCTGATATCAAGAGAGGAAGTTGCGGATCTCCATCAAATTATGTTAAGAAAATAACGAAATACAAACAGAGAAAGTTGACAAAAGTCTTTAAACTCATTGTCAAAGAGAGGTGCTTTAAAATGTCCGGCAGAAGGTGAAAATATGAAGAAGGAAAAAGATGAGACTGCAATAAAAGACTGGATTTTGATGAAAAGGAAGGTGAAAATAGCCGACAGGGACCCCAAAAATAGTCACTGCTACCCAGCGAGGAAATAAAGACGCCAAGAAAGGCACAATCCATCCAGAGGTGATTGTAATCCAGTCGGCAGAGGGTGAAACTTTTGCAGATGCTTTAACCCACCAACGGTTGCCAGACCCGCTAGCGGGTCGATCTTTCATGCATGGCTTAGTTCACCAACTCTAAAACATGTATTTTGCAATTCAACATTACGCCCACTTAGAATTGTCCTATCACAATAAATAAAATACCGTTGGAAAAGTAATGTTCCGTAGATGCATAATCATGCAAAAAAAATACCACAAAACGTTATAAATAATATTCCAAAAATTGCTGAAGTTCACGTATTTTTAATACGTAACGTCAAAGATTTAAAACGCTTTAAATACGTTTTCGTAAAACGCGACGCCATTTTCCCCGATATGATTACAACTCTATTTATCTGTCATTTAAGTCAACTAAAACACTGTTCTATAGATCACATGTTTCTCTTTCTAACCGTAGATTACAAATTTTTCTGCGTCTAACAGATCCAGAGATATATCTATTTGACCAGAGAACAAACCTGACAACACGAAATTCATTTGGCATTCAGTGCACTTTACGAAAAGACGAAATTCATTTTTCATGTCAATTTGTGGAGTTACTATGTCAGGAATCAAAAAAGTCGCTGTTAGCTTAGGAATTAAATGATAAACTAGGGCTAGCCTAAAAATAAGCACAAAAACTAACTTCACTGAGAAATAATATTTACTTGAAACAATAAACTACGTATTATAAATTGAATTTACTATATATTTTCACAAATATATATGTATTGACTTGAATTCACTAAATATATTCAAACAATTACACTTACAAAATAAGAACCCACACACCGACTCTTGAATGGATAGATATAAGGGAAGCACCGAGATCCCAAATTGTTTATGTAGCCTCCATATGGTTATCCTTTTGATAGGAAAGTATCTCAAGAAAGTAGCATCTGTTCACAAGTGTATACCGCTAAGAGTAATCTTAGCCTACCAAACAGTACGGAGAGGGCGGTACTGGTGGACGGGAAATTCTGTCTATACACCTTTTGATTCTGGAGAGGAAGGCGATCTACAAAAAAGACTCAAAAATGGGCCAGAAATTAAAGGTTAAGCAAAACTGTAAAGGTAGATGCAATGGAGCGTCTAGAACAAAGATGGCAGGAAGAATGAGATAGGCAAGATACAGGACGGTGGACACATCGACTAATTAAATGTATAATGAAATGCCAGGTTAGGAAGCAATGCGCAAGCAATTACTTCACAGACACTCACTGCGCACAGACCATATAGATACTGGGCACACCTACCTTCATAGATTAAAGAAAGCAGAAGGGGCCAATTGCTGAATTGTACTCATGACGAAGACAGTGTAGACCTTGTCAAATTTATCAAGATAGAAGAATGCAATTACTGAAAGAAATTCAGTCTACAATTAACCAGGACAATTTGTAGAGAAAATTTTGCAGGGCCAAGATAACTGGCCAGAGATCGAGAGATACATAACACAGATAATGAAGATTAAGGAAGAGCAATTGAAAAACTAATATGATCCCGGCTAGTCATGAAGTTATGCTAGAGAATGATGACAGACTAGCCAACAAATAGGTTGGAGGAAAGAGGTGTGATTTTTTTTAGTGGTCGCCTACATCATCTAGGGTAGTCCCACATAACCATGGAGTGCGGACTCCCCTTGGTATCTGATAGCAGATTTTTCTACCTCTCGTAAATAAAAAATACCTTTTCTATACTATATTATAAATTAAGCCAGCCATTACAATGAGTATAAACAGTTAAATTGAAAATAATTTAATTTACCTGGTAAGTTTCATCGATAAGCCCTTTAGCATTGTCATGTTGTGACTGTAACTCACTGAGAGCATTGGTAAGAGATGTAGCAGCTTCTTCGCAAAAAACTACTTTGGATTTACTTTCTGATACTAAATTCTGCAACTCTTTCTTCTGTCGTTCAAAGGCTTCACTTAGCCTTTCACAATGATGTTCAGGAGCTGTGTGATCAACTACTACACACTCATTACAAATGGGAACCTGAACAAAGTAAAAAAAAAAACTTACTATAGCTACAGTGCTTGTTGAATAGCCTACTAATACATTAGTGAGTGTTAAAATTACTTCAAAATAATTAAAAAAACTATTAAAACTTTCCTCACAGTATTCATAAACTACTTTTTATTAGATAAAATTGGAATATGGATTTACAAATACCTATTGTTGTACAAACATCAATTTGACATCAATTAAAAGGCGTGATATCCAAAAAGTTAAAAATTTATTGATTTGAAATTTATACTTTGAGTAAAACATTGAAACTTAAATATTTCAATTAGGTTTAAAATCTTAACAGTTTTGTTTCGAATAGTTTCTTCCCTTTCGACAGCAGAGGATTCATAAGAAATCAATTTGAATTTAATTTAGTTTAACCGTAGACACATTTTTGAAGTTTGGAGTGATAGTTAAAGTTTCATAGTTTACATTTCGGTTTGGCTACAGGAAATTCAGTTAGTTTGGTTTAAATTTTTTAAAGTGAGTTCCAATTGAGTTCGACTTTAAAATTTACAATTTATACCTGTAATTCCAATAGTGTGGATATATTTTATTTTTGATATTTTAAAGCTTTTTTTAATCAGATGATGTTGAAACCAATTCATGGCCACTAATCGGTCAAGTATGTCAGGGTGTATACTAACACTGGCTATTGGAATTCCTAATTTTCCCCGCCTATTTCCTCAAAATTTCCTGACCTTTGTCATACCTTTTCCAACTATATCATAATTTCAGAGTGCATAGCAAATTGGAGAAAGTAGAAAATATGTATATGGATTATTAAAATTATTATCCGACTAAATGAAAAATATTGACAGTAAAATTATTGATTATGAATTGCAGAAAATGCTGAAATTAATTTGACTAGTGCATTTATAAAGACAAGTGTACAATGGATCAGTGCCATAGGGATTGTAATATTCAAATTTCCTAGTATTCAAAGAATATTGAATACAGAGAGTTAGTTGACTTGGTTTTTGTGGGACCGAATTGTTAAAAAACCATGTTTCCAAACGAAGAATCAGTTGTGATCACTGACAATACAAATTGTTTAATAACGTGACTAGAGAAAGGGTGATGTTACTGATTAGTCCAAAACTAAATTATAATAGTTTTGAAAGACCAGGGAACAAATTGTAGTATGGATTTAAGATTTTAAAATTAATATCTTAATTTATAAGTTTTTGAGTTTTACAATGAAAAATAATAAATTGATAACAACATCTAATGAAAAGAAGGAGGTGCTAAATTAATAAAAGAATTACCCCGATTGGTTTTCACATAACCAATCAGAGGGCTAAAATGGTTAAAAGTAAGTTAGTGGAAGAGGTTGTTAGGGATAGTAGTAGTCTGAGAACTCAATCTTAAGGATTGGCTGTCTGGTTAAGAATGGATACTAAGTGTCGTAAAATAATATTTACCTACATTAAAAGTAGTTTTAATTAATTGTTGATTTTATAAATAATAAATATTTCATATCGATTGTGAATATGACCAACATAAACATTAATAGTGAGTACTTTTAATAACTTAATAGTCCAACACACCATTTGAAACAATAATCGTAAAGTTAAATTTATTAGTTAACTTTGGTTGATGGGAAGATGAATATGAATGAAGATAACATCTAGGCCTATAGAGGAACTAGCAAAAATTTGTGATAAAGGAAATAACAATATAATAATATATAACAAAAAACCAATCCTTTTCCCTTTTTCCTTCCACACTGACTAAACAGAAAATGTTTCTAGCATATATTGGTTATACTAATTTCTATTAGCACAGAATGAATTATCTATATACTGTTTGAATATATAGTGTTATATATTTGAGAATCCATTTTAAGTGTTTAAATAAGATAATTTATTTCATATATAGTATTTTTACCAGTTGAGCAGTTGTCATTCAAAAATAGAAAATGAACCTTTAATGCCGTCTTTGAAAAATATAAATAGGAACTTAACTGGGTTTTGAATTTGCCATAAACACGTCCTCAATGTAAATTACTTTTAATAACTGCGATCAAGGTTCACTTTTGTTTTTTACCAATTATTCCTGAACCTTAATACTTTTTCTTTGCGAATTTGTAGACGAATTTCGGTAATTAATCTTCATATAGCATTAAAATTTGTACGAAATCAGTAGAACAGAGATGATAAAATATGTCTTTTATATCAACCCCATGGCAATTTTATTGGTTTATTATGATAGCCCTAGAACCAGCATTTTTGATCAAAATCGTTAGACTTGATTTAGAAATCAAAGTAATTTTGCGGCCGGTATTACAAAATGCTAAGAATTATAGAGTTCAATCTTAACAATTTTCAAGGTGTCGACTTAAAACTTGGCTTACTTTTAAAAGATATACTAGTTAATTTTTATTTACTAACATTTAGAGTTTAAAACATAGATGATTGAAGAACAAGTATATTTTTATATTCAATGTATGTGTATGGAGAAACTTTTACTACTAAATTTTTTAACAGACTATCAGCTACAAAAATGTTATCAATTTAAATATACATATATTTGGTTGATTTTCTATCATTCTTCAATAAAGGAAATGTTCTTGAACAACGATTACAATAAATTATCACTTGATCAGAGTGTCCAGTAGTTTAGGCTCAAAAAATTCAAGCATTTCAAGGCTCGACTTAAAAAAATTCAAGGCCCTCATCGACAAATTACTTCTGTGTTAATATACAGTAGGCGATATCTCAAAAATCAAACAAGATAAGTTAGTTATTTATTTAATTTTTGTAAATGATTAAAATAAACATGATTATAGAACTCGTTATTTTTTATTTATAAAATAATACTTAATTTAAACTCCAATAAAAAATTGTAAAAATAAAATTTGTATTTTTTAACTAACTCATTTGTGGGATAAAATAAAGCAATAAAGCTTAAAGTTTCAAAACATTTTAATAATATAAACGGAGCTACAATTGTTTCGCCTTGCGGCATCATCGGGCAACTTTATTTTGAAACTTTAAGCTTTAATTTATCCTTGAATATGGAGTTTCAACAAGAAATATCTGATATTACATTAAAATTAACTTATTTCTTTTGAGTTCATTTGTTATCCATTGTAATTATTTATATTTGCAAAATGTTTGATGATTCAACCAAACGTCCGCACCTAATCTAGTTGTTAAATTCTGGCTGTGCTTGCATACCAATTTCTATGTTCGATTCATTCATACAAATTTAGCTGAGGCTTCACAAAAAACCTCAAGTTCGATAATAGCTCGAGCTCGATGGAAACTTGGGCTCATAAAAAGCTTGAGCTTGGTTCTGAGGCTCGGCTTGAATTGAAAAACCTGGGCTCGTACACTCCTAATTTCAACACCAAAACTCCTAGGTATATTTGATTATAACTGATATAGTCTAAAAAGATTTTCTTGAATTACAGTAGAACCCCTCAAACTCGACATAATGTGGACTTTAAGGTTGTCGAGTTTGGGGGTTGTCGAGTTTTAGGGAACTTTGGTATTTAATGGTTAGGTTTGCAACAAATACTCAAAATTTTTAAATAACTGTACATTTATTGATTATCAATGATTAAACGTTTATTGCAAAAAGTCCCTGCCTGACAACAAAAAAATAGTGTGTTCAATCACACATTAAAATTAAATTTATCGATCCATCAAATGAGATTTAAAAAGTGTTGGCCTTGTACAATAGGTTTAGTAAACTAAAAAGACCTATCCTAATATGCTGTAATAAAATTTACAGTAAATAACAGACAGTCCATTAAATATTTTTAAAGATTAAAACAATTTTAGATAAAAAAAAAAACATTAGAGCAAAGTTAGCATTGTTTGAAAAAACTTTTGATTGATATTTGTTTTTTATTTTCGACTGGACGTCTGGCAGCTTCATCTCGAAGTCGCCGAAGAAAAAGAATGTCCATACCAAACACGGTCCAATACAAATGCTATAAATTGAAATGCTAATCGCATATAATTAAGAGTCGGGTCATTTTTCTCACATGGTTAAGACCTTTATTACAAAACTTGAATCATAGTTCTACGACGCTCCGTTGAATTGTTATGACAAAAGACTTGCCGCTTACTTTAATGGAATCGGTGCTAATGACCGGTAGCATCCGGGTGGTTAGGCGCTTGGGTTCACAACAATATGAATGTTTTGACAACAAATATTTAGGGCTGTCCCGGTCTACCTGGACCCTTTATCTTTAACTTTGGCCTCTACTATACAGTAGGATTAGAAAGTGGCTAGACAAAGGAGCATCCCTCACAGCTGTATAAACAAAAGTAACAAGCCTCAACCTCCGGGCATCTGGCAGGCGCACATGGCGTAAAACAATGCAGTGAATGACCTTGGAAATCCCATGCTCCTTGTCACTGGCCCTGTCGAGTTTGACGGAATGTCGAGTTTGAAGGGGTCGAGTTTGAGGGGTTCTACTGTATTAACAAAATTCCCACTCCCCCCCCCCCTCGAGTTTTCCCTACTACTTAAAATTCCTGGTATGTATTTTGATAATACATATTGAGATTTGTTAAAAAAAAATTAAAAACAAATTAACAAATCGCTGTTAAATTTGAAAAATTAAGTTAAACGCTGAGATTATATCAAAATCTAGTGGGTTAGATCAATTGCAAAGTATATTAATCTATACTTAATTGAAATTAGGAATGAATTTGTATAAACAACTTACCAAGCAAGTATAGCAAAAAAATTTCAATGTTTCATGTGGATGGTTATCACAAAATACAGGCTTATGTATTGGGACAGTCTCTGTAGATTTCTTCAGATCCTCAAAAGATACCACTTTATGATCTTCGAAACAGCGCATAAACTGAAAATTAATATAAGAGATAAGAATAAAAATTTCAAGTTCAGAAAACAATATGGAAGTACAATTAAACATGGACCCTAATAAATTGTAGATAAATTAAGATACTGTTGAGAAGGTATAAAATTTCTAAATGCCTCATCAGTTGAGAGATATTTTAATTAGATTAAAATACCTGTCAGTTAATAAAATTTACAGTCTCTTTACAATAAAATTTTCAATGAATGCAAATAAAATGTAAAAGATTTGGTGTTTGACTAGACTCATACTTCTAATCTATATGGGCTCAAAAGGCGCAGGAGGGGGAAAGAACCAAAATTTTAAAAATAAGAAGAGAGTGAGAGACAGATTTTAAACATCTATTTTACAAACAAACTATTTGGTGAGAACTAATTTTAGCGCGAATTGTTCAATTCACTGACCAAATAATTCTACTGACCTTAAAAATAAGTAGAGTATTAACAACATAGTTTATAATAAAAGTTAAAATAAAGAAGTAGAATGGTTCTTATTAATATATATATTAAAGATATTATCTATTAAAGATAATTAATTGATTTTCTTTTACAGAGTTGTAATCAAACTTTACACCAAAATCAAGTATTAAAAAAAAGAAAGAATTTTCAATTTATAAGTAAACAAATACTTTCACAACTCACCTGGTGTGCTGTATTACAATTAGGACAGAGAAAGTTGGCACAATCTGAACAACGAGCAACGGCTTCTGCATTAGTTTTGCAGCTTGTACATACTACTAATTTGCTTGTTATCGCAAGCATATCTTGAATATTTATAGATATGTAATCACATGCTAATCCAGCAACTCCTTTTCTACCTAACTGTAAGACAAAAAATAAATTAGTATCAGAAATTCCAATAAAAATTTACAATCCAAATCTGATATAAGCTACAACACTGCAACACTGCTAAGTTTTATTATTAAACTTAGTTTTGTTATTTCATTTTATCTGTGTAATATTTGGAGTTAAATTTGAATTATTATTTTCACATTCTATTATCTATTCACTATCTATTATACATTTGCACCACACATTGTAAAGGGTGTTTCAACTTTAAAAGTATCTATACAATTGATTCAGATAACTTACATAATCGGTTAAGATGACATTTTAAAGGAAAACAAGTTTTTCATTAAGTCATATTTAGTTCAACATATAACTACCATTTCTGATTTTGCATATATCCAACCTGAAATTGAATTTCTTGCCAAACAAGTCAGTACATCATTTCTACATAAAATCAGATTTTTCAGCTCAGGGAGATCGCCAGATAATGGTGGAACATACATTTGCAGGGTGTCCATAGAATGGAGGACATAAATTTCCCGTTTTTTTCGAATTTTTCTATATAATAAATATCTGTCTAGGAATAGTACGCTTTAATTTTTGTACAGATTTTAGAGTAATACATGACAAAGTTTAGCAATTCCATGCTAATGAATAAAGATATAAAACAGAAAATGCTAGAAATTATTTAGCTGAAACATTCACAAAGTTTTAAAAAAATATTGAGATTCATAAATTTTTCAAGGTGGAGAAGTTCCAATCACTTGACTAAAAATTGCTTACGTTTTTAAAGAAAAGCGATGAAATTTTAAATATAAAACTATATTTATTTATTATAATCACTACGTAATAAATAGCCTATACAATGACAAAATAAATAATCAGTAACGAAAAGATAATCTTGTCTCTCTCACACACAATTTAATAGATTAGCAAAGATCCCACACCTGCATGAAACGAACAAAGACTGTGATGAATGGAATGGGGAAAAGGAAAGAGTATTTTAAACAACTCATACACGTACACTGTTACTAATTTCACAAGCTGCCATCTTCTGATTGCCCTCACAAAAGTATAAACATGACTATCAAAAATTTAAACCTAATATTAAAGACTCAAAAAAATTACACATTTGTAGCAACATAATCATGCTTTCAATTATCAATTTTAAAGCATTGATTTTCCAGTTAATTTTTTTTTTTTTTTTTTTAATTGTGGATGGTTTGATATATTATGTTTATTAAAATTCTTTTTCTATTATTATAAACAAACTACATGTTTGAGGAGTTCATCTTTGTCCACTGTGAAATGACAATTTTTTTAAAAATATCTAGATATATGGAGATACATTAATAATTTCCTGTACCATAGAAAGTTTCTATGGCTTCAAGTGCAAACGTTGATATAGTATGCAACCAAACAGTCATGTGTGTTGTGGTTTGCCAGACATGCAAGACAACATAACACATTGATTTCTTAGGGCTACTTGTTCGACAGCAGCATTGGGAAGTCATGGGTGACCTGGTGATTTGTCATGTCATAAAGAACAACCCACCTCAACAAAATTTTGATGCTAAGAGAAAATCGTAGGCCTACTTGGAGGATCTTTACTCTAATGGGTATGAAAATTTTGCAGAATTCATTTCATGAAACCAAAACATATATTTCAGGCGTATCAAAACTGGATGAATTTTACTTTATTAAATGACACCTCAACTGATTCTAAGTTAATCTGAATAAATTTTTATTCAAGAAGCCCTTCTTGAAAAACCTTGCATAAAGAACAAGTTTCAAATTTTCAAGTTTGATATGTAAGATCGATATCCCACAGAAGGATTACATATTTTACCAAATCATTTCGATTACTTTTCTTGGTTTTTAGATCTTTCTATAAATAACTCAATTTTAAAAATAGAAAGAAAAAAATATATAGATACCAATCATGAAGATAAATGTTACAAAATTATATAGCCATCTTTAATTCTAAATGTCTGAACACGATATTACTATTGTCTTTAGATGCAATAGTTACAGAGGGTCCAGCTTAAAACATAATTTTAAGTAGTTATAACAGTTGCCTGATAATTCTGCAAAGCAAAACAATTGTAGCTCATTTATATTATTAAAATATTTTGAAACTTTAGCTTTATTGATTTATTTAATCCTTGAATATGGAGTTTCAACAAGAAATATCTGCTGTGACATTAAAATTGATTTAGGTATAACATAGCCTAGATAACTTGCTTTCAAATATATATATATATATATTATACAAGTTATATTTTTGATACAATCTTGTTGAGCACTGTGGTGAAATTCACAATAATGATTCGAAATTGCCCCTAACCACAATCACTAGAAACTTTAAAATAAAACACAATTATCTGATTAATTTTTCTCTGTTTATTATTTCCAATAAATGCCCTGATGTACATTTCGTTAACATGGTTATCATCATCGGAGGGTCTTGCATATAAACTAAATCTAAACTTACATATCTACTAATAAAATAAAATCAATTAATCAACTTGCACAAACGCTACATGAACTTTTTGTAGTTTTTGTTTCGGACGTGATGCTAAGAAATGATATTTGTACTACTTGAAAAACTTGGTGAGAACTTACCAAATCAGAATGATGATTTCCACACTTGTGAAGAAAGCATCAATCTTGTTGAACATAACCTCAATTATTTTGGAGGAAATCAATCAACAAGTATCAGCTGTTTAAAAAAACACCGAGTTCTTGATTACAACAACCCCACTAGATGTATACCAACTTCAGAGATGAAAATATCCACAAAATAAAGAATTCTGCTACAAAATATTGTTGGTAATATTAAGTTTAGGTATTTTAATAGACTTTAATAAACTTTTTACTGAGAAATTCAGAAAATAATTTTTTTAGTGTTAGGTGTATGTTTGTAAAGAATGGCTGTTATATCAAAATAAAATAATGATTAGAAATGACGTTACCTTGGTCTCTTGTTGACAATTTGGGCAAATAATAACATTATCTTTTGGCATTTTATCAGCCTTTATCCTGAGGCATTCTTCACAAAATACATGTAGGCAGGACAACAGGCGAGGATTATTCAATTTGCACCTAGAATAAATAAAAAAAATTCATACTTTAATATTTTGTACAATATATTTATTTAAATAAATTAGTAACCTGTTGCAGTAAAATTTGTATAGTAGTTCTGTGGTGTAAATTAACTTCATCTGTTGTTTATTAATAAAAAAGACCTGCACTTTCTCCACTTGTTTTTAGAATGACATTAAATTAATAGCCCTGTAAATAACCTCATAATTCTTAAGATATCAGAGCTCACACAGGCTATGGTCTTAAAAATAGTTAAAACTGACCAAAATATAAGACATTTTTATTTACGAAAATATTAACATGTAGGTTTTGACAACAAAATTTGAATAATGTTCTCATGATGTAAATTTATTAAAACACATATTAATCAACTATGTATCTTCTATTTGTCTTTCTTCACAAAAGTGATAAGACTTGTTTACCTTTGTCAACTATACTTTGAATCTTTTTCGATTTGTTTACTTTGACTTTTTCTTCTCCTAAGTAAGCCATTTAATCTTGCATGTTTGAGTAACGTATAGGTTATGAGAAACAGCTGTCGTTCGTTCCCATATTTCTTCATATGACAAGATGGCCAACGTGGCATTTAGTGTGCATTGCATACATTGCAGTTTGACTTTCCACTATCATACAACCAGATAAATAAAACCAGTGTTCAACATCTACTATGCGACTTAGACAAACATGACTTCATGGCTGGCTATCAGCAGCCAAGAGTATATTCTAAACCCCTTCAGATTCATAAGAACTATAGGGATAAACAAAATTATAATTAATCTTGGTGTAAAAAAGTAAACCCAGAATAACTAATGAGAATAAAAAGATGGGGGGGGGAAGATTTTAATGTTTTTTTTTTTGTGAAAGAAAAAAAAGACATTTTGTTAATTATTTGGGAAATAATAACTTGGGGTAAAAAAGAAGTGACTTCTTTATGAGCCCAGTATTATGTAAATTTGTCTTTACTTGCCCTACTCATTTCTGTGATTCTATGCACAATCTAACAAATTTTATAGTTCATGTTTAAATTTAACCTCCATCACTATTTGCATCTAACTCATGCCCGATAGGTCTTGTCAAATGTATAAAATGTACAAATAGGCCTACTATAATAAGTAGAGCATTTTATTAGACATATTTTCTTATTATTATAACACCAAATTAGAATTAAAAAATTGTGTATTAAAATTATCGATTGTAGGCCTATGAAATATCAAATTCTCTTTTAATATTAAAAAGATTATTCGAGATATACCAACCTATACATAACGTTTTTATTTTTTTGGTTAATTGTTTTACCAGATAATCTTGCTTTTATAACAAGAAAATTTAATTACTGTAATCTTCCCCCCCCCCCCAATGAATTAGGTTATTGCTGAAATAAAGTTTTGGATATCATTATATAACATTTAAAATACCAATTACTATCTCCGACTTATAATGAAATTCTTTGTACTTTTACAAAATTCTCCGAGAGTAGTAACTCTGTAGATATAATAAACATAATCATCAATGATTAACCAAATAGCTGAGATATGTTAATGTAATGTATTTTCATAGAAATTATGTAAATTTTTATTTTACCTTGTTTTATACTCAGAATTAAAAACTAGAAATTTGATGAGTTACCCAAAAAGATGATACCCTAATAAAAAATAAAAAACCAAAGTTCAAATCTTGCTTTGGATATAGCAGTCACTTATAATGACGCAAAACAGTCAACAGCAGTTTATTGATTACTTCAAGCAAATTGAACTATTTGTAACGAGTTAAATTGATTATAAAAAAAATTAACATATAAATTATTCAATACATACATATAAATGAGTAAAAATTAATTTCAATGTCGCATATGCGAGGTAATTAGTTTAGAAACTCAAAATTGTAGCAATAAACGTTAAAAGTCAAGTGATAAATCTACACCCTGTGCTGGGAAGCAACTAGGATAGCTCAGTTGGTAGAGCATTGGCGCGTAAAAGCCAAAGGTCCTGGGTTCGATTCCCAGTCTAGGTTGTATATTTTTCACTTGAAATATTATTATATATAAATTATATTGCACAACATAAATATTTTCTAGTTTTATGAACATGTAGGAGGTAATGTTTCTGTCTGCAAATTTCACAGTGGACTGCATCCAGAGAGAAAATGTGTTTTAATCCTCTTTTTATTTAGAAATCATTTTCATTTAATATACCACCTACATCTTATATTTTTTAGTGAACTCTTTGTAAGGAGTATTACATATAATGTGGTGGATAGTTAATATTTTACTAAGAGGTGATGAACAGAACACTGTTGTACAATGAGTTTTATATATAGTGTTTTTTAAAGTGTACCACCATTGTTATCTACATAACCGTTTAAGACAGAAATAGTTTAAATGGGGAAAATCTATTACTTTTTAGTTAAAAATAAATTTATTATAGTAAGGAATTTCTAGAATAAGTTTGTTTTCATTCAAAATGGCACATTAAAAATTATTTCAAATGGTAACCTGTATATTCGATTAGACAGATTTATTTAGGAGATCTACATAAACAACAAGTCCCAAAGAATATATTGTTCTAACATGTGTAGTTTTGAATCTCTCTATCCACTTGCGCATTTTCTTTAAAAACCTACATTTATTTTTTATTGTAGCTAGTAGAATAACTAAGTTATTAATAAAAAGTCACTGCAATTATACAAGAACCATAAGCAATTATATGCTTCTAATGTTGAGATTTTGTAAATAGCTAGCTGGTCTTGTGAAGTTTTTTTTTAAATTGATTTCCAGGCAAATTTTATAAACCTTGGGAATTATGGGTATTGTAGTCAATTACAAAAGTAATTATTTTTTTATTTGATAACTCAGTTTTTCTACTACCTAGAATAAAAGATATTGTTTTTTGAAACGAAAAGAATATCTGTTTATGCAAATATAACAGTTTTTAACATATTTTTTAAAAAATAAAGGATTTAGTATAAAATTCAGACTCTTTATGTAAAAATGTTCTTTAAATATAGACATTTTTTAGAAAATGCAAATGGACATACAGCTACCAGACAAAGAATCACTAGACATATGGTCTTTGGCTTTGTTAAAAATTTCATGTCTAATTAAAAAGTAAGGTATATTTCTCATTCTGTTTAAGATATATGGTTTTAAAGATACTAATGGTAGATTCACTTAAAAAAACAACACAAACACACCGTGGTGGGTGGCGGCTAACATTTTACAACAAACAATTGCCCTAAATTAATCAAGTTGGTAGTGTTTAGGATTGCGGAGGTCATAATGATAGATTTGACCAATTACCATGAGTTTAACCCTAGAATTGCCAATCGATATTTCACATTTTGAACCGCAATGAAAAGAGAATTAGTCTGGTTCAGTTTCTACTTCGTAAAATGTAATATATCTCAAAAACTATGACAGCTTAGATAATTTGGAATATGTAGTTCGAAAGAGAAACAAAAATACTATAAAATATACATGTAAACTTGTGGTATTTGACATGAATTACCATATTTACAAAAATTATATCCTCAATGAGATCACATCTTCTTATATTGTGAATAATCGTGATGTGCTGTTCTCTTGCTGCAAAACACTCTAACTTTTGAATTCCTTAATTTTTACCTTTTGCTGTATAGAATTTTGGTTACATGATTATGAAAGTTACAAACATTACTTGTACAATGATATATTAATTAAACATTTGGATACAATAATATTTACTAGGCCCAAAGTTGAATTGCAAAAATATGTTTTAATTCTTGATTTTGTTTAATTTATTTAAGATTAAAAACTATAAAAGTTAGAAAGATTTGGAAATCACAGATCAAAAGATGAAGAAGTGTTGTAGAACAGTGATACTGTAGATTTGTGTTTCACAACTACACAGTTGTTCCATTATTTGTTTGCTGCGAAATACACTGACTTTACCAATTAATTAAATATTATTTATAACGTTTTATAGTATTTTTTTTTACATGTATATGCATCTTTGGTGGAACATTAGTTTTATTACAGTATTAAATTTATTGTGGTAGGATGATTCTAAATGGGCAAAATGTTGAATTGCAATAACAACACTGTGCATCACTATTCGACACCCAGTGTCGAAAAGCCAGATTGAGAGTTAATGAGCGATGGTTTTAGTTGTAGCCTAATCTTGTTTTATACTAAACAATGCATTACTTGTAATGCAAAACAATGTAACAATGTATCGTTACAATAATGTATTTTATTATAACATTGGTAACCATATTAAACTGGCCATTTTTTTGGCTGTTTAACCCTGGAATTGTAACTATTCATATTTTATCTGCACAAGGTTAGTCTAGCAGGAAGGATTTTGCTTTGAATTTACAAACAAAAGCGCCATCCCTCCCTATCTGCTGCCAAAACCAATGCGCTGGTGGACATGGCCTGATAAAGATTGCTCTTAGTGAAGCTTTTAAAATTTGCCACCTTCTATATCTCATCCCTACTGTTGTGTGTGTGTGTGTGTGTGTTTGGTAAGAAATTACATGATTTAATTTCCCTTTTGTTAAACTGTTTTTCTTTATTTGGATAATTTATGTTTAGTTCCAAATAACAGATTTCTTGATAACAGCTACATTATATTAAGAGTAATAAAGGATATAATAACTTCTCGGGCAACTTAAATTATTATCAACTAATTTGCATATCTACAATAGTACATAAATGATAGAGGTTTGGCTTCAACTTAATGTAATTTGTTGTCCAATGAGTGGGTGAGTTTTCTACGTGGGAGTTTCCTTTGAAGGTAACAGTCTTGCATCGGCCATATTTCCTAATGACTTTACGTTAGCTTTTGATTAATAGAAAATTATTTTTACATACTTGGTCTTTCTTAACAATCTTCTAGATGTAAAATATTCTAATTGGTACAATGGTATTATTTATTTATTTCCCCAGGAGTCTTTATTTTGTCGTAGTATTGTTAATTATATGGGTGTAACGTTCACAATTTTGATATATTTATGTTAAGACACATTTGATTGAGAGAAATGAAATTAATTACAAGTACCACGAGTAATAAAATTGTAAAAGGTTTTATTGCATGGATTATCTGTGTTCAAAGAACGGTAATAAAAAGTTTAATGTAGACAGACAAACAGGATTTCAGAATGGTTAAACTTATAGAACAAAGTATGTGTGTTATTTAGAAAATTTATAAAAAAATATATTAGTTTAGAATTCCATAATTAAAATTATAATTATGACGAAATTAACTAAATTGGTATGTTTAATGGAATTGAGAGACAGTTATTTTGAAATGAAGTTGTCATAAATGGACTGCGCACTATAGACCAATAAAACGATAGATAGAAGTAGTGGGGGAATGGACAAGCGGTTCTAGCAAGAATGAAGAGTCTCTCGCCATTATGATGAAGGAACAGAGCATCATGTAGACAGTTAGATCAATAGTAGGCTGATCGCCTGAAATATCTAGTGCACCGTCCATGGTTTGATACTTTTATTTTAACATTGTATCTAAAACCAAATTCATTGCAAAGTTACGCCTTGGTATAGTGTAAATAGTACATTATAATTGGTAATTAATGTCTTAAAAAAGTAGAGACAATCAGTTTAAACTATGTCGTTGTAATATAATGAAAGACATTGGTTAATAATAGCTAACTGAATTTTTAATTTGAATTTGATCGTAAAGACTATTTGTAACATGAACTATTTGAACATTTAATTTTGAATTTAATATTGTGAATACTTGTAACAAGAACTAATATTTAATTTTTATGAAACTAATGTCTAATAATTAGTACTATTCACTGTACATATATTAGAGAAAGCTAAGCAAAATGGCTTGGCTAGATATTGTATGTTTAATATATATATAATTAGAATGTTTTAATAAATGTATGTTTTATTTCAGAGGTTTTCATGATCATTTTCCGTATCAAGTACATTTTCCTGTAATTCACGACCCAAGGGTAAAAAGAGTAAATTTAATAAGTGTTTGTGCTTTTATCACAAAATGGCGCTTAACAAGTAAAGTAAATTTATCTTATGTAAATTAGATTTTTTTTTTTAAATAAATAAATAATAACATATTTTTTCTCCACTAAATTTTAAAATTATTACAATTGGTTTAGGAACGTGGGGCAGAGTTGATCAAAATCGAATATATATATATATGAAAAATGATCATGAAAAGTGCATGTAAGAGAGTTTGTTTTTTATAATTTACTTATTGAGAATTGAAAATTGAAATAGGAATTTTTTTTAGGAATAACTGTGTAATTTAGAATATTTAAAATATGGATAATGTAGAAAAACAAACTAGTTTAGATTTAAAATTGAATGAGAATTTATTTTCACAAGAAGGGCAAAGATCAGAATGAATAGAAATAGGGACGGAAGATTAATAAATGTTGAAGATAGACCTAGTTATAGCAATGTAGATCAGAGTTTTCAAGGGTTTAATGATAGTGTAGTTGAAAGAGGGATATATGTAAGGGATGGAAATCTAATACAAATGTTAGGAAAAATGATGGAAAAAATGGAACAAAATAATTTAAGGTTAGAACAAATTATTAAGAGTAAATTTTAACAAAATAATTTATAGTTAGAATAATTTAAAGTTAGAACAAATTATTGAGAGTAAATTTGAACAAAATAATTTAAAGTTAGAACAAATTAATGAGAGTAAATTTGAACAAAATAATTTAAAATTAGAATAAAGTACCGGTATGTTAAAATTTGAAGAAAGTATTGAGAGTAAATTTGAACAATATAATCTAAAACTAGAGCAAGGGTCAGAAGTAATTAGATTTAGTCAAATAGAATCAGAAAATAGGCTATTGAAAAAAAAAAAAATGAATAAGGTTGAAATGAAGAGAAAGTAGAACAGAAAATAAATAAGGTAGAAATAAATTTGAAGGAAAAATTGATGTCAGAAAGTAGAATTTGAAAATATGAAGGGTTTAGAACAAAAAGTAAATAATAATTTAGAAAACAGGTTAGGTGTTATTGAGACACAGTTAGAACATGCTGAAGAAAAAATAACACAATTAGATATTAATGTAGAGAAACAAAAAGAATTAGAAAAAAATGAAATGTTGAATTTCAAAAGTAAGGTACATAAACAAATTAATGATGTTACGGAACAATTAGAAAAGGAGTAATGACTCAAATTAAAGAAGGAATATTTGGGGCAAGTTAATCCGACTATTAGTGTGAATGGGGGGTATAAGTATATGATACTATTATACCAAAATTGTATAATGAAAGTAAAGAACCACACCCAAAAGTGTTTTCAGAAGCTGTACAAGTTTTCAATAAAATAAAGGGTGAGAAATGGGCAATAAGATAATCCTACCTTAGAAAATATTTTAAAGAAGAATCAGAATTATGGTTTGAAGCACATAAAAAAGAGTGGCAAAACTATGATGATTTTAAAGTCGCATTTATGAAAAGATTCTGGTCAGAAGAAAAACAAGAAGAGTTTTTTGAAGAGCTAAAAAAAAGTTATTTGAAGAAAATCGTAATTTAAAAACATAAACATAAAAGTAGCAGTTATAAGTTGTTGTTCGAAATGAAATATGTTAATTTGTAGGTCCAATGATTATTAAGATTTTTATATATTATAAATGAAGAAGTTAACAAAATTATAAGAAGTTCTTTGACAAGTATAGTGTGTTTAAAGACAATTTTGTTTAAAAGTAGAAATAAGAAGTTTTTGAGAAATATAACGGATTTAAAGATTTTGTGTTGAAAGAAGAGATATAAGTTTTTTTGCAAAAAAAATAAAAGTTTAAAATCATAATTGATTTGTTAAATAAAGAAGTGAGGAAGAAAAAGTGTTAAAGATTAGTTTAGATTGATGAATTTATAATAATGAAAGAGGCTATAGTATCAAAGTTGAAGAAAAAGGCTTTATAGGGTTTTTTTTTATAAAAAAGAAGTAATTAGTTGTATTAAGAAGTTGAAGTGGTAATTTTTTATTTATTTTTATAAGTTTCTACGATAAATGAGTTTTCTACAATGAAATAATGTTTTACGATGAATTAAAGTATACTGTGAATTCTACGATGAAATAATGTTCTATGAATTTTTATGAAGAAGAATGAATAACGATGATGCTACAGCAGAAAGAAAGGGTTCGCGAATATAATATTTTTTACTATGAGTTTTAAGATGAAAATTGAAAGTTAATACAACGAAATTATGAGTTTTGCGAAGAGCATAAAAATGTCAATTTCAAGACGAGATACTGTAGTTTAATGTTTGAGTAAAGTTGGTTTGAAGCCACAAATAGTTTTTCTTCTTTGGATAAATAAATAAATTGACCTAACAATAAACTGTAAGATTGAATTAAAGTAAATGGGAGAGCAAATTTTTTTTAATGTATAAAAGAATTTTTAAAATAAAGTAAAGAAAAATAAATAAATAATAACATATTATTTCTCCACTTAATTTTTTAATTATTACAGGGTAGGCATCTAGAATCAAGGACGGTGGACATTTGAAAGTTAAAATATTTATTTGTATAGCTGTGTCATGTCTCTAATAATTTTCCTGTAGAGAATGAATAATTTGGAACAATTATGATATGGTTAATACTGATAGAAAAAATAGGGAAATAATTATAATTTATAAATTTCAGATCAAAGTCAGGATATTTCTGCTCTGACTTTAGTTTAGTGTTGTTAGGTGTCATAGTGACTGCTAGGTGGGATGACTAATATTCAAAATGATTCCTTTTTTTAATTTACAAAATTTTGCAAGTACTATATTGTTCCATTGTTTTCATTAATATATATTTTTTTAAATATTTATGAATATAATAACTAAGTTATATAAAATACTTACTCGCAAATGGAGCACACTTGTTCTTCATTGGAACAATCTAGACTAGATTCTTCGAGTGGAGTTTCCTCCAGAATGTTTTCAAACGTTCCACTGAATGCTTCATCTTTATCACTGGCCGCCATTATATTGTCCGATTCACACTTTCAACTTAAAATATGAATAATAATATCTTTCTTATTTTCTTTTGTATGCACACACAAAAAAAAACTGTTTATAAAACACCTTCGATTTTAAATATTTACTGTAGTAGAAGTATTCTGAAACAAAACAATTCCAGTAAAATAATTTTCTTTTCAAATGTTATATTATCATATTAAAAAAAAAGCCTAAACAGAACTTCTTCCCTTATATTAGTTATATAGTATAAACTACACTGACAAATATATTGAAGGACTTTAAACATAATTCAGGGTTTCAGTCATAACTAGATTGACTAATTGCAACAAAGTAGCCAGTTAAAACTTTACCTTAGTTTATTAGTTGACAAACCCCTTCCAGCTGAAGTAGAAATACTTTTACAAACAATACAAAATTTTAAAATAGAACCTATGCAGCTTCCAAATATATATAAAAATTTGTAGCTGGTTTTAACATTAAACAGAAAAGAAAATATAACTAGCTTACATCATCTTTATTTTTAATAAAAAGCAATAATGATTAATTAATTAAATTACAATGATTAAAGGTAATATTGGTAATTTTTTTTCTAATTTTGAGGTTATGTTTATTAGTAATACTCTTTTTTCATTGCAGATAAAAAATTTAATTGTGGGTCTACAACATTTGTATGATGTTATGACAGAATGAATAATGGACTGCCATATGTAATTGGCTGACCCATTTTTCTTTCTGGTTACAGAACTTGTCAAATGGTTTGAAAAACTAAACATCTTGATATAGATTTGAATATTTTGGAAGATTTACTAAAATTAGTAATATACTACAGTTGCCAATGTGAGCCAAAACTGTGCCTAATTACTCATATGGGTAGAATTCGTGGGCATTTATGGTCATGAATTTCTCTATTAGATACTAACTAATAATGTATAATTATGATTTATAGGATGGACATGTGAATATTAATAAATATTTATGTTGTAAATATGTGATTGTCTCTACAATAAAGCTGGTTAACCAATTATATATTTTTTTTATTATTCTCGGTTTTCATGGTTTATTGATGGACTATTATGATATTGATGGATTTATTAATTTAGGTCCAAAAGGTTTGTTTTTGTTTGTGGTATTTTATTAAAGCATGTAATCATCTTCACAGCCTAACCGCCACAGTCAATGCAATTTTTAATTTTTTTCCCCCTTAGAAGTAGGCTAGTTTAGTTGTGCACTACTACAAAACCAAATTTTAGATTTTGTCTAAAAAAGTTACCTTTTTGTATTTATGGGTTTTACATAATTAACAATAATATAAATGAGAGCGATATATTTTAAACAATTAAACAAGGTACAAAATTAATCAAGTGTGAAATAACAAAGGCGCAAAAACAAAAACAAAAATGTTATTCCTAGTCCCCAAAATAATACAAAATTTTAGTACCAAAAAGAGTAGTACAAATAACCTATTACTCTCTTATAAGGAGGGGGTCTCTTAAAGTAGCATGCCTTATTAGAGGAAGTGCAAATGTGAACCATCCATGTGAATTCCCTACCCCTATGCTCTTTAGGGTAGAACAGTAGGGTTATCTTTTTTTTTTCTGATGCACTGTTTTTTTTTAAAACTTTTACACCATTTTGAGCAATATTGTAATCAACTTTAACTATATATTAAAAAAATAAATAAATCTAAGATAACAACAACTAGTAAAATATTATTTCTTTTCTTTCCAGCTTGTTTTGTCATTATAGCTTAATACACGAACAATAATAATGTGAATTCCCTACCTCTATACTCCTTGGGGAAGAACAGTACAGTAGGCTTCCCCTTTCTCTTTTTTCTCCCCCCCTTTCCTCCCTCTTTTTCCCCCTCCTGATGCACTGCTTTTTATTACACCATTTTAGGCAATATTTAATCAACTTTAACTATATATTTTAAAAAATAAATAAATCTAAGAAACAACTAGTAAAATATTATTATTTCTATTCTTTCCAGCTTGTTTTGTCATTATAGCTTAATATATGAACAATAGATAATGTGAATTCCCTACCCCTATACTCCTTGGGGAAGAACAGTAGGCTTTCCCCCCCTTTTTTTCTCTTCCCTCTTTTTTTTCTCCTGATGCTCTGCTTTTTATTACACCATTTTGGGCAATATTTAATCAACTTTAACTATATATTTTAAAAAATAAATAAATGTAAGATAACAACTAGTAACATATTATTTCTTTTCTTTCCAGCTTGTTTTGTAACTACAGCTTAAAAGTAAAAATTTGTCTTCACTTCATTGGATAATTTATGTTTCTATAATTTTAAGGCCAACGCATTCAAGGCTGATTGAAAAAAAGAAAAGAAAAAAAGATTGTCTATCCAGCTATGGAAACTTAGGTGTCCCTTCTTACACTTTTGTCATATTTTATTGCTTGTACTCCTCTGAAACATATTGGATATTTTTTGTTCACTAGTTCTATGTTTCATCGTCTTTAGACTTTATTTGGACAATTTGGTGAAACTAAATCTCACATAGCTCAATGAGACCTCATAAAGGAACTACAGGTCTGAGAAGGTAAACTATATATTGTATATAGTTCAGTTCATGTATAAATGTATATATCTAGTGACATGCCAAGACCTAATTTCCATCAATAAGATACAGTGTAGTGATATTAACCAGTCCAACAACATGCTATTATCGGTAACCTCACACGGCCAAGAATATGCACTTTTTAACAGCTTATTTAAGACAGAAATAATGGATTTTGTAATTCAAACGGTTTTATAAATTGTAAGGATGATCTAATGGTCACAATAGGCGGTATGTACAACACGATCGGCTTAATTTTGAATACTAAATCACAACAACAGGTATACTTGCATACTTACCAATTAATCTATTACTGTTCTGATAGGTTATCATTCCATTTGGTTTGATATATTTACTTTATGCCCATTAGACTAATGAACACGAGGGAAAAGTGTAACGTAACATTATATTAACATATGTTAGATAAAACCTAACATTACCAACTGGGAACGAAAATGTACAATATGACACTTCACAAGTACAAATGGTTTTCTATCCCAGTTTTTAGTGAAATTGTTAATTTATAAGATATTATATTTAAATATAAAATTTAAATTAACAGAATCTGCTCCATTTGTTGTTGGGTCACATATGGATTACACAATTACATCCGTAATTATTTACTATAGCGCCCCCAATTTAGATCCCCCCCGTTATTTGATTTACTACATACCCGTTTTCATAAGGTAATAACATTTTTTGGTGAGTACCAAGGTAGGAGTATATATATAGTCACCAGACCTGACCTTCAAAGATAAACACAATTCGCGTACAAAAGTATTTTTAAATGTACATCACATACTTGACCTTAATCTAGAAAAGTTGAAATTAGGTTTTTTTTTATGAAAACGAGTATGTTGTACAAAAATAACAGGGAAAAAATATATCTAAATTGGGGCACTACAGTAAATAATTACCAAACCATCATATATACTACCACATTTTTGTTTAAGTATTGCCTAAATGTGATAACCGAAAAGAAAAAAACATTTGTATTTTATTAACGAATAATATTAATTGTAAAGATGAGATTGTAAAAAGAAGAAATAAAGATGATTATTGATTATTATTATGGGAGATACATATCTGTAAAATGGCTATAAATTCAGACTTTTTAGTGTTTATAAGTTTAGATATGGATACACAAATCTACATTTTCAAGCCTACACCCGAGTACAGACAGACTTCCTACTTGGCTCAAGTGACTACCGCCTGAGTATAGCTTGGACCATCGATTTTTAATTCTATAGAAAATTTGAATAGGTATATAATAATTGTTAGTTGTTGTAACATGTGTATAGTCTTTCTGAACAACTAATGTGCTTTTGGAGTAGATATTTTATGAGATACAATACGGTAACCAAACATGTGTTTCAGAACGCTTGTCATTTGTTGAGACACAGGTATTAGACTTTTTTTTTTTAACACCTTATTAAAATTTAAAGTGCGTCGTTATACATATTTTTTACTTTTAACCTTTTATTTCCATTTTTTAATATGATTTATACTTATAAACAGTGAAATCAATGGTATTCAAATAAATAAATGCATTCAGTTATGAAACTTCTACCATTACAATTATTTTTCAACACAATTCAAGGTATTTTTACTTGGAATTAACATAAATCCAGCCTTTATTGTCAAGTGTATGCATGGAAAGCTAGGCCTGAAAGTGTTCCAAAATTTTAAATCTTTCTTTTCCTTTTACCTTACCCTGCTAACTTCAAATGATAGCAATGCTAATAACATAATAACTGATGGGCGACATAACAAAACTAGTTAATACAAAACGACGTAGAATAGTACCTCTGTCCCTAGTCTACTGAGGTTTCCCATAGTGTTTTTTTCATGAAGAGAAATAACAATTTTAAGGACACGATACTACACTATTCTAGATAAACTTTATGGAGTAACCTTGAATATTATAATTCCAGAATAGATTACTAGGATAAAACATTCATGTACACTATAGGCCTATATGTAGTAATGAATGATACATTCACTAACTTGATTGAACACAGTCATAAATATTAATCTAGGCATTCGTAATCAAGAGCTGGATTTTTCAAACGTAGTAAACTAACCAGATCTAAATTTAACCTAACAACTGCTAGATTTCCATGTTTTCAATTTGTTTTTCCATTTTGGGACTTGAAAAGTGCCTTCCGACAAAAATATAATCTAATTGTTTGAATACAAAGTAAATTATTAACTACAGTGGAACTTCTGTATAACGAAACTCAATATCCAAATAAAAAATTCGTTATTGGGGGTATTCGTTAATGGGGGGTTAAGGCCTTGTACTCATAAATCAATCCGGTGTTATGCTTTGGAGGCTAAACTACTGTATTGAATTAACTTACTTGTCTTTTATCATGAAAACTCCATTTTACCATAGATTAAAACGGGACCATAACACTGCGGTGTAGAATAAAAATACTGCAATAATTATGTTTGAACATTGCACAATTTATTATTTACATAGACTCTAGCAACAACACTTAGGAACAAAAAAACTGGCGCCACCACATAACAGCACAGGTAACACACTACATACTGAATGAATAACAACCTCCTCAGTCAAGAGCTGGGATCACACTAACAGTTATTATTAGAATGGAAGGGGAGGCCAAAATCAACCATGCAGCATCTGCAAGAAGCCTGAATCAGCCGAAAACGACCGTGCCGCAGCGAATGTGTTAAACTGTAGTCCTCTCCTAATAGTTTTAAATGATCCTAAAATGTCGTCATCAGTCGGATTTGTATATTGTAATTCACAATGGTTGTCAGTAAGATTTGAGTCACAGTCATCTTCCTCTTAGTCTATTTCAATTTAAATTCTTGATGGCCCAACGCAGCAGCAAACTCTAGAGCCTTTTCTTTTATTTAAATCACGATTTTTTTTAATTGTTGATAACAAACTTTGTGGGATATCAAATTTTTTTGCTGTCTTTTTTTTAACACCTTTATCAACATCCTTTAAGATGGACATTTTATCTAAAACATTTAAACACTTTTGCTTTGACATGATGCACGGAAAACCTAACACTTCGAAAGACAACTGAGAACTGTGAGAACGGCAATAAATACAGTAGGCCTACTGTATAGCTTAAGTAAGGCTCAGTTCATTTCCCGGAATTGACGAGTGATTGACAGTTGGAAGGTGTGGCGAAACGGCGGTTTACTGTAGCTGGGTGGGTAAACAAATCTTGACACATTTTATGACACTAGGTATACAGTATTTATGGTTTTTTTCTTAAAGCTTCGGCTTTCTCCAAAACTCTTTCTCAATTTTTTACTGTGTGCTATGTATCGACTTCGTTATGGAGAGGTGTAGCACTCGCTATAAGGAAGTCAAAACACATGCAATAATATTTATAGTTCACGGTGAGGAAAAAAACTTCGTTGTTTGGAGGATTTCGTTACTTAGAAGTTCGTTACATAGAAGTTCCACTGTATTTCATAATTTTTCATAGCAAAATCTGATCCCGGTGTATAATGAACTTTTATCGGCAGACCAACATAAACAAACAACACATAATATCAAGATTATGGAATAATATTAATATTTATAGAAAACCAACTTCTATATATCATTATATTCAGAAAGGTTCGTAGAATTTAGTAGTGTAATGAAACAAAAGTTTGAAAAATAATTTTGGAGTCAGTATGGCAAAGAACAAAAAAAAAAAAAAAAAAAAAAAAAAAAAAAAAAAATATTACAAACGTTTTCTAGTATAAATGTGAATAACAATTGGTAAAAAACATCAAATTCAAAAATTTTCAAAATAGAAATAATTTTTTCCCGGAAAAAGTGGTAATCGACAAAGTGAGGTTAGGTTTGTAACTTTGACAATTTAGGCCTAACTAGTATCAATCTAAAGCTAGGCCTAAGACAAAATCACCAGATTTCACTAAAACAATAAACTTTACAAAGAATAACACACATATACACTTGTATAATCAAATAAAACACTCCATATAAGAAAATTTGCTTTTAGGCCTAGGCTTGTAACTTTTATAGAAGTTAGTCCAAATATAAACCATTTAAAAACCAGAACTTACTCAAAAATATAAACTTTAGAAATAAAAACACATATATTGTAACTTGTATACACAAACTTCAGAATAACAGAAATATATAATCCCAAAACATGGTGCCACGCCTTTTTCCATTTCAATTTATGTCACAAACTTTAGCTACATTCCGAGTTGAAAACAAAAACCTCAAAGTATCTCTAGGATATATCAAGTAATACCAACTTGTAGAATGAAATCTCCTCTACAATATACTGTAAAGATCGGTTACAAAATATCGATTATCTAATTTAGTAAACTGCTCCGAATGCCAAGTGAAATTCGTTCCGTTAGGTTACTACTATGGTCAAGTAGAAATATCTTGCGATCTATGACACATAGAACAATTTGTAAACCACGGATAGAAACAGACAGATGTGATCTACAGAACAGTGTTTTGGTCGACCTGTTTGACAGAAAAATAGATTTGTGATCATATGACAAAAAATGGCATCGCTTTTACTAAAAACCGCACAGTTCAAATCTTTGATTTTACGCATAAAAAAAACTATGCGAACTTCAGCAATTTTTGGAATATTATTTATAACGTTTTGTGATATTTTATTTTTTTGCATGGTTATGCATCTACGGAACATTAGCTTTCCAACGGTATTTTATTTATTGCGATAGGACGATTCTAAGTGGGCGAAATGTTGAATTGCAACGACGGATGGGTCGTATCGGGTCAGTTGACGTGTGGAGGGTTTTAAAGGAGGCAGCTTATTTTCCGAAAAAAAAAAAAAAAATTATCGTCTATTACATACCTTAATTTTTAAGAATAAATAATGTTTTTCTTCCATAGATCACTATTTTCCACTGAAAAATCACAATCATGTAGATCACTATTTTTCATTGAAAAATCACAATCAAATCAACGTATTTTTAGGTTAGAGATGTTCACATTTATGTCTCATATGCTACTAAATAAATTTCAAGGTTTATATCTGACATCACAAATTATGTGATATGCTGTCAATCTATATCAATATAATATGCAAATATAGTATGTAACCAGTGTAATGCAAGTACACACCTTGTGTATAATTGTTATGAATAACATTTCTTCAAAATTGAGTTGTAATTTATTGTTATTTGACTTTGCAAAAGTCAAAGATATAGACGTATTAAATTTCTATTTGCGACATGAAATAATAAATAAAGAAACGGTTTGTGAAAATACTGTTGAAATGAAATTGTAGGTTTTTTAGTGTTACAAAAGGATTAGGTTATGAAAACAAAAACTACAACGGTGTAATTGAAAACGTTCTGTTAAAAGTGGGTCATTTATTGCCAAATAAAAATTGGATAATGTTACACTATTTCAACTTATTTCATTGATTATAATTTAAAATTCTCCACATCAATCTTTAATACAAACTCACCTAGGCGTATCATCCAGGATAATTGTTGACTGGTATTTATTTGTAAGAAATGTATATATTTGATATTTGATACAATTAGCAATTCAGTGCAAATAGGAGGGCCAGAGAAGTCGTAGAGATTGATGAGGTGAAATTTGGCAAACGAAAATACAATCGCGGCCACTTAGTCAAGGGCAACAGAGTACTCAGCATTGTCCAAAGAAATTCAGATTTATCGTTTTTAATACCTGTTAAAAAAGCAATAGGTGAACAAAAATCCCTTACAAGAAAATGGGTGAAAACCCAGTTCAACAATAATAACAGACTGCGAGCGTAAAATACTCTCTCCTCATACCATTTCGCACATATAACCTGCAACCATAGCGAACATTTTAGAGAACTTATCACCAATACAAATGAACATATATGGAGGGATATTAGAGATCATATACCTAAATATGACGTCAGGGAAGATTATTTTCTTGGATACTTAGCCGAGTATATGTTTAACCCTTTCACTGCGTAAGTCGACTTGACGTTATTACCGCTAAGTGCATAAATCGACTTTAGTCCACTTCAACAGAAAAACTTTATCTTTCAATGCGTTAATCGACAATAGTCTCTAGTGGATAAAAAATGTGCAGTTTTAGTGTCTGGATGCTTCTGAACTCTAGTGGTGACAACATGAACTCACGCAAGTTACGTGTCTATGTTTACATCTGACAGTTGATTATGTGCGTTGTTTAGTATACAAGTTTCTGTTTTTAGAAATTTTATTTGTGTTTTCCTGTGAATAAGTTTATTATAGTATGTGAATTTAAATAAAAAGTTATTTTTAAGTGTATATATGTTATATTTTAATTAGTATTTGTGAGTATAATTGATTAAAAGTGCACATTGTTTAGGCTAGGCTATATAACCTTCAAAATGTCTTTGTTTCTTTGGGATGATGAAATCGAATCGTATTTAAATAACGATAATGAAGACTCAGATTCAGAGTTTGAATTTACAAATGAAAATATTGATTATGTATTAGATGATAGTGAATTAGAAGTTGATAATAATGAAACTTGCCCAGATCTAAATAGGCCTAGTACTTCTGTGATTACTAACCAACACGGCAATGATGACATTATTTGGGAAGATATTGATGTGTCTTTAGGTCCAGAAATAGATTTATATAATATACCTTTTTATAGAAATCAGAACAGTCCTTATATTAAGTTTGAAAATATACTTACACCAATAGAATCATTTACAAAATTTTATCCTGAATCCATCTATAAACATGTTGCCGATGAGACAAATAAATATGCTATGCAGTGTCTTGATGTTACCTATGACATACCTAAACGATCTAGATTTAATAATTGGGAGGATATTGATGAAAGTCATATAAAAGCCTTTGTGGCTTCTCAAATAGGTATGAGTCTTATACATAAACCTACTGAAGAATCCTATTTTCAAGTTTTTGGCTAACTAAAACTCCAGCTTTTTCAAAAAAATTTTCAAGGAACAAATATCAATTAATTAAATCATTTTTGCACTTTAATGACAACATTTTCCAAAATAAAAAAGGACAATTAGGCTATGACCCTTTATTCAAAATTAGGCCATTAATTAATTTGGTATCTGACACTTATACTCCAAATAATGAAGCTGGTAGATATTAAACAATATCTACCCAGTAAACCTTCATCAAAGTGGGGTATAAAAGTGTGGTTCTTATGTGATTCAAAAACAGGTTTTTTGCTTCAATTTAATACTGGTAAAGAAAATGACAACAAAGTTGAAGGGCTTGGTTCAAGAGTAGTGAAAGACCTACTGAAAGGCTTTAAATTTTCAAATAGAACTGTTTATATGGACAATTTCTATTTTAGTGTTGGACTTTTTCATGACTTGAAACGTTTAAGATTAGGAGCAAACCGTAAACATCTCCCTCCGCAAATGAAAAACTTAAAAAAGAAACGAGGTGATTTACCTACTGTTTGGATTACAAACAAAAGAGATATGACTGCTTGTGCATGGCAAGATACAAGGAAGGTCAATATGCTTCCTACCATAGGTAATACAGGGGTGTCACAAGTAGCAGTGAGGTCAAAGAGTGGGCGAAGAAATGTCATAAAACCCAATGTACAACTGTTGTACAATAAAAACATGGATGGAGTGGACCTGTTTGATGAATTCTGCTCTACCTATCCATATAGACACAAGTCAATGAAATGGTACCATCCAATTTGGCATTTTTTAATTGAAATAGGTTTAATAAATGGTTGTATTACATATAATATGCAAAAAAATGTAAAACCTCTCACACATAGGAAATACAGCGAAGAAGTTGTAAACGGTCTTTTAGAAAAATGGGAAATGTCATGTACTAAAGTCAGGGCCGGATTTAGCATTTTGGTGCCCCTAGGCCCAATAATTTTTCCGCCCCCTAGTCTGGTTAAGTTACTTCCCCAAAAAACTTTATTAAAAAATATATCAGGCCTATATGTTAATTGCTTAACACCACTGAACGATGCAATTTTAACATTGCAAGTTTTTTGAGTAATTTACTTGGTTCTAGGCTTAACAAAATGCTGTCTTAAAACACTTTTTTAGTAATTTTATGTATTAAATAGTGAGCTCATGTTTGTGGGACTGAAACAAAACGATCCAACCCGCAGAGCATTCCCGCAACAAAGCATTCCATACAGCCAGTTCTCCCGTGTTTGAGATGAATGTTGTACGAAGTTGATGCGGTAATGTTGAAAAATAGTTTAACTTTACCAACAATTATTTGTTCTAATGAACTTCAAAATAAGAATGATTTTTTTGTAATCAATTCAAAAAATATGTCGTTATGGCTATTTATTAAAAAAAAAATAAAAATTTCTCTCGGCCGTGCGCCCCCAGGGAGCTTGCGCCCATAGGCCCTGACTAAAGTCCACCGTGGAAGAAAATTCAGCAACCCAATGACAGATAGACTATATGGTAAAATCCATTTTATCAGTCAGTTTACTGATAAAAGCCACAAACCAAACTGCGCAGTGTGTAGCAATCTGCCATCAGCATGCAAAAAAAGGTAAGAGGGATTGCAAAAGAAGACAAACTATTTACTTTTGCAAATCATGTCTAGATGAACCCCTCTATGTGTGGTTCCCTGTTTTGAAGTATATCATACTACAAAATAATATAAAAGCACATGCAATTGCAATTGAGAAGGACATATATGACAAACAGTGTGTACAAACCAAGTTTTCTTATTTATTTAAAATCTTATTATTATTAAAATATATTTAAAATATTAAAACTATACTTATTATTTATTAGAATATTTAATGGACTAAAACATAAAGTGTGAGTTAGCATAAAAGTGTAAATGTTTAAATATATAGATATTGCATAAAAAACAAAAAACATGAGTGTCGCGAGTTAAGTGAGTACTTGGCTCAAATTTGATGCTTTCAAATTCAACGAAAAAGGTAAATTTACAGATTTTATATTATTGCATGCAATAAATTACTGTTTTTGCTGAACTAATCCATTAATTTCAGCTCCATACAATTTGTTTTAGGTATAGGTATACAAAATTTCCATAATGATATAGTATTTTTTTCATAATTTTGGTTAAAAACACAATAAATATATTTTTTTTTTACAAAAAATTTATTAAATATTTACTAAACCTTACTAGAATTTGAAGCTCTATATAGTAATTCATCAGAAAAAATTAAATTATTTAATAAAAAATTTTTGGGCCTATAATTGCAAATAAATAAACACTACAGAAAAACTAATATGCAGCGAAAGGGTTAAGAAGAAATATTCACCTAAAAGAAGATTACACAATTTCAACATAGCAGCTGCGAAATTATATCGTCAACATATTACGGTAAGCAAATAATTAAGTTCAATCAATAAACATACGAAAGGTTTAACCATATGATTATATATATATAGCCACCTGACCAAACCTGTCGTGACATTAAATAGCGATCTAGCTTAGTCATTGTGTAATGCACATGCGTCAAACCATACGCTATTGTCATTGCTATTATATCTTGCCATTCAGTGAAAAATAGTGAACTGCGCAAGGAAAACATTATTTATTCAAGAAGTAATCTTATTCATACTACAGTATATAGTAGACGATAAAACAAATCCGGAAAATAAGGAGCTACCTTTAAGTAAACATTAACCCCGAAGTCAAGCAACATTGAGCGTGGTTAGTACTTGAATGGGCGATCGCTTGGAAACACTATGTGATGTTGGCACAATTTCATCTTTTTAAAATTTCAGTTGGGTTAGATGATTTGATTATATATATGCCCACCTGGTCAGACCTAACATTATTTTACAAATACATTTTTGTGTGAAAAAGTCAGCACCGCATTGAAAACTTATTTTATTTATTATATAAAAAAAAAAATCATTAAAAATACCAGTAGGCTTATCTTTGAAAATAATTACCGCCGATACTCACTTTATTGTGAAATATGTAGGCTACTACATATTATCTGTGATCAATAGTTCATCATCTGCAATAGTTCAGTGACAACAATTTACTAAACTTTACATAACCTGTTTTCGGTAATTGTTTACAAAGAGAGTCACGGTTTTTTTTTTTAATTTTGTTTTTAAACATGTTCCACATACCTTATTTGTTAATAATAAAATAAAATGAACATTAAAATAAAATAAGTTTGGTAATTATATAGCAGAGCTGCCTCACTTCAAAATAAATTTTTATGGGTTTTATTCGTCAAATAAATGTTGGAAAAATATTTTATTATCGATAAAAAGTGTCGGAAAGATGATTACATAATACAATAATACAATTACACAAGTAGTTTTTTCGTGAAAAAATTAACTCTGTGTTATCTTTCATACTCTTGACATTCACTTCAATAAAAGTACGGAAGGTTTAGCCAGGTGGTTATATATATATATACATATGCGTACACTGAAGCACATACGCAGACAATTGAACGTCAATGGAGGGAGGTGCGAGGAAATGTGCCGCGATATGGAAATTCAAAACAACATTTCCATGGCCATATAGCCGAATTTATGTTTAAGAGAAAGTACAATGAGTATAATAATCGTTTTCATCATTTATGGCGAATTACGAGTGAAATACATTTAAATTCAATAAATTCCTCATCTACTGAATTTGCAGCAGAATTTGACTCTGATTAAGATTTTCTTGTGTAATCTTGTGAAATTATGTTATGTAATCATCTTTCCGGCACTTTTCTTCGATAGTAAAATATTTTTCCAACATTTATTTGACGAATAAAACCTTTAAAAATTGATTTTGAAGTGAGGCAGCTCTGCTATATAATTACCATAAGTTTTCAATGTGGAGCTAATTTTTTATTTCAAAACTACAGAATTCAATGCATTTATATGTCACCAAAGTCAAGCAACATCGAGCGAGGTTAGTACTTGGATGGGTGACCGCTTGGGAAATACCACACACATTTTCTTTTTATTTTACAAATTTATCATAGGTTAAATAAAATGGCTATATTATTATTACTTTGTATGATTGAAGAATCATGTCAATTATCGGTAAAAATTCGTGTATATACATATTTTAACGCGTAACTCACTTAATGGACCTTAACCTAGAAAAGTAGAAATTGTTTTTTCCGTGAAAAAATTAGCTCTGCGTTGAAAACTTATTTTGGTAAATATTGATTCTAGATCGTCCTTTGATTTTTCTATAAAAAAATCATGAAAACAAAGTATTTACCTTCTAATGAAAGGATCAGATCATATTATGTGGCGCAATAAACATTTCAAGTCCCAAAATATATTACTTTAATAGAAGATGATATCTACAAAAGTAGGAATTCCAGTTTCATAGGTTGTGAATACCAATCCAATGTTAATACTAATGACAATGATTACGTTCATCAAGTCACTACATCTATGATCGCTTGTTCTATTAACTCTACTAGGTGACTCTAGATATTTATTATGCATGCGTGTTATATCTTATTATTATTACGTTGTACAATTGAAGAATCATGTCGCTCTCTCTCTCTCTCTCTCTCTCTCTCTCTCTCTCTCTCTCTCTCTCTCTCTCTCTCTCTCTCTCTCTCTATATATATATATATATAGCCACTTGACTTGACCTTGTGTTATGTAATTTACGTCTTTATTAGGTCAAGTTAGGTGGCTCTCTCTCTCTCTCTCTCTCTCTCTCTATATATATATATATATATATATATATATATATATATATATTAGACATGATTCTTCAATCATACAATATAATAATAATTATTATTAATATGAATGCATAATAAATATATATAGTCACCTAGCAGAGTTAATAGAACAAGTGATCATAGATGCAGTGACTTAATGAACGTAGTCATTAGTATATTGTTTGCATTCATAACCTATGAAACTAGAATTCGTACTTTGGTAGATATCATTTTCTATTAAAGAAATGCATTTTGGGATTTGAAATTATTATTGCGCCACATAGGCCTAATATGATCTGATCCTTTTATTACAAGGTAAATACTGGTACTTTGTTTTCATGATTTTTTATAGAAAAATCAAAGGGCGATCTAGAACTGATATTTACCCCCATTTTATTATTAAGAAATAAGGTATGTAGAACATGTTAAAATGCAAAAAAAGCTGTAACATTCTTTGTAAACAATTACCCCTGCTTACATGTGAACTTGATTTTCAATTTTTTTCAGCTAAAAAGTGAATTCCACACTAAATAAATATTTTACATTTTAAAAATATTGTTTGTACTAGCCTAAACGAATTTGACAAATTTTTTAAATTACTATTTATATCGACTTACTAAATCATTACCTAAACCCGATTTATGTAGAAGTGTTGTCTGCAAATATGGGGGCCTATTTCTAACAAGGTAGGGAAGGAGCAAATTTTTGCAGCCTTGACCTAATGGCCTAGTTAGTAAACATTTTTGGCTGGGTTTAATAAGCTATAACACAGAAATTAATTTTTGCGGTAGCGGTAAGTAAATTTTAGTAAGCAAAGAAATTGCTAGAAATAGGGTAGTGGTTTAGGTAAATACAAAGATGATTGTCAACAGTACCTTGATAAACAAACACCGCTGGTTCTTAGCTGGAAACGAAAACAATATTATATGATTATTATTAAAATAATTAACTCTGTTACTTAATCATTTTCCACATTTGACAACTACATAAAACAGCAATAAGACGCTATAATCAAAAGTAAACCCAGACAGCCTAGCTTGCAGAATACGTGTGACCTTGGCCAATCGTAATTTTTCATTAGCAAACAGTACGATTTGAACACAAAATTATGTATATTAAAATTAATTAGCACTGAAAAAAACCATTTCTTAACACAAAATTAATAGTCTTAACACTAACAACAATATAATAGATATTGAAAATTATAAATCACTGCTCACATACAACTTACCTACGCCATGTTGAATGTATTGCAAATGGCGCGTTTAGCGCTGAGCAGTACACTTCGATCCACTCTGCAAAGCTCTTCAATGTTGGGTGCATTCCAAAATATTTAAAAAAAATTTTAAAGTGGATATTTTTTATCCTTGAATGTCTGGGATACTAGGAACTGGTTTACGTTAAAATGATTTAAAAATGAATTATTTAGCTTAATTTAATTTCTGTGAAATATACTTAATAAAAAATATCTTTTAAATGAGACTGAATTTCAAAATAAACTATTAACCTATTACATATACGACATCAAGGTCTTCACAATTAATCATATAAAATAAAACAAACTTTTTAATAAAGTATAACTATAGAGATTCAACAATCACCTCATTTCGATTACTAATTTTCATACAAGTATGTGTGAACATAATAAAAAGAAAGTGTAAACAAAGAATAATTAATTACTAGAACGGTTATTTTTCAGTACAAACTAAAACATGGCTTGCAACAAATAAAAATTATGAGACCACACATTTACAATATGAAGCACTATGTTTCTGTTTGCTATTGTGGGCACATCGGGTCGTCACAATCGACTTCCGTAAACAAAAAGTTAAAAGAAGAAACAACACATGAATTTTAACACACAATTAACATGCTAACTTTATGCAAGGTTATACTTGCATAGTATAAATTTTAGTAAATATTATACTAAAAAAAAGAAAACACTCCCCAAGATGGAACTTTTACATACATGTTCAGTCTTAGTTTCTCCCTATTTTAATATGTAGGCATATTTAGCCTTTATTTTATTATTTTTATTTTTTTAAATAAATAAATTTTTAGAGTTAACTTACATTACAAAAACAAACGTTGTGTTCTCAAAATAATTTTATTAGATTTTTGCTCAAATGTATCTCTTATAAATTAAGCCCCAAAACCAAACTTGTTTATCATCAGCTCCTCAAAACTTTAAATGCTGGTTTAGTGGTTATTGGTAGAAAAAATAAATAGCTAAAAATTGATCCAAGAGATTTTAAACAAATTTTGGTGAAATTTGAAGATTTAAGACTAAAGTACTTGCCCTTCAAATGTAAAATAAAATGTCTATTGTTGGTGAATATAGAGAAAAATACTCAAACGTACTTGTACCATATGAAATAAATCTTTCAAAAATATTACACACACACCTATAAAAAAAAAAAATATATTAGCCAAATAAATATTACCTCCCAAAATTTTTAGTTTGGAAGTTATATGTATAATTTACTAAATTTTGAGACATTTTAAAATTTATAAGTTAAATCTAAAATTTAAATTCAAAATTAAATCCTCATAAACTTAAGTTCATCAACATTGAGCGAGAAATAAACAATTTTTAATTAGATTTTCAAAAATTATTGTGAATAAGGCAAAACAAAAATGAAAAAGCACTTATAATTTCACAAAAAACAATTAATTGCTACAGCTGTTTCGCCGTTAGGCATCGTCAGACAACTAAGAACTAAAAACTAATTGTTTTTTGTGAAATTATAAGTGCTTTTTCATTTTTGTTTTGCCTTATTATGGAATTTCACCGAGTACCGACTGTAGTCACACTCAATATTATTGTGAATTATCAAAATACTTGTTTGACATGGGAAAGCTACATATTCAGTGTAAAAATGTTGTAATGTCAGGGATGTTCTTTTATTTTATATTAAGAAGTTTTTTATATGGAAATTCTGAAGGTGCTAGGTGAAATTGACATTGTGCATGTGTTGTGCTAAGTTTGAATTTGACAGTAACTTAGTTGTTAAATAAGTACTTATTAAATAAATAGAAAAAAAAAATTGACATTTACTAATGAGCAAATCAAATTTATACTAATTGGCATTGTATAGTAAACAAGGGCCAATCTCAGTAAATACTAAATAGAAAGTGCAGTATGTTTGCCACCTCCCCATATAATAAATTCTTTCACTTTGAGAGCCTGAATTTGAATGCCTGTAAAATATCATGTCAGAAATTGGATTGAAGCTAGGTTGAGACACTTCTATATGCACAGCTTCTACATATTTTAATATGTCAACAATTTATATCATTAAGGTCTTATTTTTACCTGAGCATTTTTTTGGGTAGGTAATGTAATGAAAAAAGCAATTTTAAAGATTAGTTGTTAGAAAGGAAAGTCGCTGAGGGAAAAAATGTAAGATTAAACAAATTGTGTTTTGAAGATTTGGTACCTAGTTATTGTTTTTAAGTATTGACTAAAAATTATGTATTATTTATTTTCATAATACAGTAATAGGCCTACAACCAATACTTGTACAAATAATAATTACCTACTAACCTGTTTTGTTTTTGTACTTAGTAACAAAACTAGAGTTCTTCTTTTACAGTATTATATGAAAACATAACTAATGAAATAAAATTAATATTTTTGGAATGACAATTTCATTTTCTTTTAAGATTCAATTGCTAACTAGAAGGTCTCTTCTCAGGGCCATTTTACCAATACAAACTTAGCAAGTATAGAACTATGTTTACATGTAAACATAGTTCTACACTTCTAATATTATGAAGAATTAATAAGTGTACCAGTATCCTTTTATGTATAACTTGTTTTCTAGTATTTATTGTGTTGTGATTTATGTATACCATTTTAATTAATTTGATGTATGATTATTTCACTAAAAGAATAACATAACAATTTTTTAATGACATTGTTGATGTATTGGAAGATTGAAAAAATATTGCAGATGGAGATAAATAAGGTAAACATGGAACTAAATACTTTTTGTTACTTAGGCTATAGCGTGCCTGTGCATTCACAAGCTTGTGTATATGTGTGAGAGAAAGTTGGTGTAAAGGTTGTGAACTGTTTATTAAATACGGTAGTTTAATTACATACACCGAGTGAGTGAGAATTTGTGATTAATAAAATGATGTCACTGATGCAATGATTAAGTTTAAATTATTAAAAACTAATATTGTTTACTAATGATTATTGATTATTAAAAGTATTAGATATATTCTATAATTCAACATACATAAAATATGAAACTTGTTACTTTGTTTAGCTTTTTGAAGCTAGATAGAAGGAAGGGAAAATTGAATATTGTTATCTAATATAAACCAATAGTAAGTGTATATCTCATGTATTTTATGTTCATATTTTTCAACCATATGTAGATCCAGTTTCTATTTTTCTATGTACGAGGTTTGTTCAAAATGTAACAGGAATTTTGTAATTTCGCACGTTGTATTAGTCTGATTCGTGTGATTTTTTCGTTGTTGTGTTGGTAAACAGTCTGAAAAGTATATGTACATTGTTAATCATATGGGATGTTTAGTCTGTTGTCAGCTGACAAATAAGTTAAATGTGTTAAAGGTTGTTTTTTAAAATGGATCAGATAATTTGCATTAAATTTTGCTCTAAAAGTGGAATAAAGTGCAGCAATGTTTTAGAAATGTTAAATATTGCTTTTGATGACTCTGCCATGAGTAAAACAAGGGTTTATGAGTGGTATAAGCATTTCCAAGAAGGCTGTGAAGACGTTGAAGATGACGAGCGCCATGGATGCCCCAGCACATCCAAAACCGATGAAAACGTGGAAAAAGTGAAAGAAATGATTATGAACGATCGCCGAATCACAATCAGAGAAGTTGCTGATGATGTTGGCATATCAATTGGCTCATGCCATGAAATTTTTTCGGATGTTTTGTGTATGAAACATGTGACAGCAAAATTTGTCCCAACATTGTTGAATTTCAAACAGATACAGCGGCGAATGGAAGCTGCACAAGAGTCGATAAATGAAGTCAACAATGATGCAGAACTACTGAAACGTGTTATAACAGGGGATGAAACATGGGTTTACGGATATGATATTGAACCTAAGGCTCAATCGTCCCAATGGAGGCATTCTGGAACGCCAAGACCGAAAAAAGCTCGACAAGTTATCTGGCGGAAGCAGGACAAAATCAACATGTGGGGCAACTTCAAAACTCAATTTTCACATAGTTTCTCTTAAATTATTTTGTTATATTATGTTCAGTATTATTAAGTATGTATGTTTTAAGTGTTAAGTGCTACACCTAAAGAAGCTGAAAGGGCAAACAGAGCTGTAGTATTTTTAACATGAATACAATTGTACATAACTAAAATCAAGGTTGAACCGATAAATATATTTTCCCACTTTTTGGAAACAAAGATAATATGTGGTGACAAAATAAATAAAATTACGTTATGTTAAATAATTATCCAGTCTAATTTTATTTCATGAAAATAAGTCAATTTTGTATCCTTTAAACTTAACAAGTTTATTAAATAATCACCACAGAACTATCTAAACTTTGAGTATCACAGTTCATACAAATTTAAATATACAATTTGTTCTTGAAGTTTGTAACTTGATTTACATTTAATAGAGATATAGCTTTTTCACATATTAAAATCGTGTTTCTCCTTATTGCTAGTCCACTTTGAAAAAATGGTATTTTAAATAAAAATTATACTGGATCATGTATTGAACTTCGAATAACCATGTCAACAACATTTGCCAAAAGTTATGTTAACATTTTTTTTGTTTTATGACATCTAAAATCGTTAGGAAGTCTCAGCACTTTAAAAAAAAACCTACTATAGAGGAGTCTTGTTATTTAAGATATGTAAAGGCTATTTCTAATGAAAAAAATGGTATGACTTGTAAAAGCTTTAACCCTAGATTACTACTCTTAGTTCATTTTTACGTGATCACTATTCATTCGTAAATTTTACTACTTTCTGTTTTTATTTTTATTATTATTTTTTAAACTTTACTTTATTGTTGACTATTTTTTATATTAAATCCTTTATTGTTTTTAAGTGTTTTTAAAAATATTCAACAATGAACTCCTACATATTTTAACTGTAAAAAAATTTCTTTCAACACCACTACAAGTACGTTTTAAAAACATAATTAACCTGGAAAAAAAATCGAAAAAAATATAAATATTATTTTATTGGTAAAATTAATCAGATATTCATAAAATACACCATTTATAAGTGTTTAATTTATATAAAAAGAGAAAAATGATTTACAATAAGTTCATTAGGTAGAATTACAAAAATGCCAAAATTAGAGTCCTGTCTTCACTGAGAATCACATTCCTTGCAGTGATTAATATACACTTAGTAGCTAAATCAAACACTTTGAACTCTAAAATCACTATTTACACAATAAACTATTAACAACACTAACAACTAACAATATAAAAACAATAATAATTTACAAAAAAAATATTCAAACACTTAATAGTTAAAACTTTCGCAAACACTAATCTTTCGTAAAATATACGACGCGAGCTTGAGTACGGTAATAACGGTTCAACTTTTAGTTGTGGAACTTTTAGAGGAACTTTTAGACAGTGGCCTCTATTCAAAATGGCATAGAATGTAAACAAAAAGACAGAGCGTGTCCGTCTTTTGTCTACGAGTTCTCCGAATTTTACAAAGGGCGGGTCGTAATTTTTACGAATGAGTAGTGTTCTAGGGTTTTAAATGGAATCTTTTAAAGCCAAGTTCAGCAATTTAGGGATACTCACACTAACCTGTTTGTAATCCTCCAAACAATTCGTTATGTAAAATTTAAGTTTAATCCAATACAAAATACATTCGACTATAACACTAGACATCAAAGTGACCTTCCGCTGAAGTAATACAGACTTGATATGTCTAGAAACTTGTCTTTCAGATAGATGTTACATTTATTAACAAATTCACAATAAACATTAAAAATATTTAAGACCAGATATCATTTAGAGGAATCTTCGACATCTTTTGGTATACAGTCCTTTCACTAGGTGGGGAATTTCCTCAGGGACACTTGGTGAATTCAGATGTGTTGTCTAAGTGTGATTTAGGGAAGTTGTTCAATTCTGTGATAATCCTGCCTTGTTTAGATATTAAATTTTACACTATTTTGTACTATATATATATACTATTTGTAAGTATATTTTTGTGTATGATTTATTTATTGTAGTATTTAAATGTATGAATTTATTGTTGTTAAATGGATCCTTGCTATTAAAAAAAATTGCAATATAGATAAAATAAATAAATAAATATAAACGAAACATTGTAAAAAAAAAGTCAGATAAACACTGTGCTCAGCATTCACCCATTGTTAGTTATCATATGTACAAGGCTCAATGTTTGAGGCAGTAAAATAATAACTAAATTAAATTATACTAAAGGAATAGTATTTTTTTTTTTTTCAGAAAAAAATTTACAGTAAAAGACCTTTTAGAGATGAATTTTAAGTAAGAGATGACTGGTAATTTTAAGTGACCTCTGATTTGTCACCACTGATACAATACAAGAGAAATATACTATAAATTACCAAATTTTATTCCTGTCTAACTATTGACTAATAACTATTATAGAGCAACAGTCAGTTTTGATCAACTGATTACTGTACAAGTGGCTAATTTATATACTGTTTTATTTGAATTTCAAGTTTCACGTTTATACTTATGATATTGAATATTTTTAAATTTTAATAACGAATTTGGAGTTGGATTGTCCTATATCATGTGGATATACAATTTAACTGTTCAATTATTGAAGATAAACCTCTAATTGCAGTAATCATCATGTGATAAATACATATGATGGGCAAAAACACCTAATAATAATAATAGGCTATTTGTCAATTTATTGTTTTGTTCACACAATTTTAAAAACAAATCCAAATTGAGAGTTAATATACAAAGCTATCTCTTGGTGAATATTTGTAGCGCATAACTATTTGTACCCGAACTACATAACATATTATTATACACATTTACTAAGCATCCATAGAGGTATGATGATGTAGTAAAATACATAATAGAAATATTTACCTGACCAAATTAAATGTTTATATTAACTGAGCAGGGTTAAGAGACATCTGCATATCACTTTTTGCTGCTGGTTATACTTACTCAGCAGCTCGCTGGCACATGCAGAAAAACCTAATGACATAAATAAATGTACAATTTAACAAACAAAAATTGTGTGTGTTTTATTTGTATAACATGGAATTCTATCAATATGTGTATCATATACTATATAAGAATATATTCCTATCTGGCCTAATTCCATTTCTAAGTAGATAGTTTTTATTTTTCTATTACAACAGCTATCTTTTCTTTTTACACCTATCTCATTAATCATTAAAAATAGCAATTGTTAAAAAAAAAATTTAACGATTTATTCAAAAACATCTCACAAACTATTTCACACACCTATGTATAACCAAATACTAAACAAAAAAGTATTTGTTGTTATCTCCTAAAAAATGACTGTTAAGGAATAATTTGTCAAATATGAAAAAATGAATGATGCAGATGTAGTTTTAGAAGGTTGAATATCCCAAACTTTTTGGTGAAATTTGAAGATTTAAGGTCAAACAACCCAAACCAATGTACCAAACCATATATAAAACAAAACTACAACACCAGCAATTTGGAAAATAAAGAAATGAACCCAATAGCACTGTCAGGATTTTTTAAGATTTTTCCGACTATGTTTTCGAACCTTAATTTTATTCTATGTGTGATTTAGATCAAAAAATGTTTATATTTTACCAACCTTTTACGAAAATCGTTTGGACTAATTTTGAGAATTTGGCAGTAGGCTGCCCATAATCATATTTTTAAATAATAGCTCCTGAACCGGCATTAAGGATTAATACTGAATACTTAAAAATGTACACTCAAGTCTAAAAATTAAAATCATAAGGATATTAAATGTAAACGATATTGTAAGCCAGATTGGAATAATGATTCTGATGAAAATTCATACAAGTTTATGCACTTTTCAATGCTTTATGAGTATACAACAAATATTTATATCAAGAACGGGTTAAAATGTTTTTGATTTCTATAATAATTTATGAATTTTTCAAACCAAAAGAGCTTAACCAATGCTAGATCTCTCTTATATATTACTTTTAACCCGTTTTTAAAATATGGTTGCAATATTTTTGTTATTATAATTTTCCTTTATTTAAAGTAAACTTACAAATGTGGAAAAATATGAAGTAGGCCTACAATTATCGGATTTTGAATTAATTAGGCAATACCAATTACAAATAGCAGACTAAACCTATGTTCAAATTCTCTTTACACACTGCTACAAACTAGTTACATGCATATAGGCTATGTAAAATTAATATATGCTTATAAGCTCTGACTCTATGGATAGTTTCTTCAATGTAGAGTCAAGATTAGTGTTATAGGCATTTTTATGACCCCCCCCCCTCTCTCTCTCAGACACCATCAACACAATGAAAATATTGGCAATTGTTTACAAAGAGTCACAGCTTTTTTTGCAATTTCTTTTTTAAACATGTTTTACATACCTTAATTGTTAATAATAAAATAAGTTTTCAACACGGAGCTAATTTTTTCACCGAAAAATCGGAGTTTAAAAACTACAGAATTCAATGTATTTATATGGTACCGAAGTCAAGCAACATTGAGCGTGGTTAGTACTTGGATGGATGAACGCAAGGGAAATAACGCACAATTTCTTTTTTTACAAATTTACACATAAGTTAAGTAAGGTGGTATATATATAGCCACCTTACTTATCCTTGTAAGGTAAAAATTTGTGTACATACATATTTTAACACGTTAATGGACCTTAACCTAGAAAAGTTCAAATTATGTTTTTCCCGTGAAAAAATTAGCTCCGCGCTGAAAACTTATTTTATTATTAAGAAATAAGGATGTAGAACATGCTAAAAAAAAATTGCAAAAAAAGCCGTGAGTTTCTTTGTAAATAATTACCAAAATATCAGTTTTCATCCATTGCTTTACAACTTTTAAAAGTTTACCTTAGCCTAAAGTTAAAACATTTTTTATAACCTCCCTCCTCCATCATTGGATTATAATACATTTTTGTTAATGTTTAAGCATATCAACATTAGTAGGCTACCGAAAAAAGGGCTCTGTTTGAAAGTAAACTAATCGAGATGTTTAGGCTATAGGCTCACAGACTTTGGATTTCTAATAATAGTGAAATTGACTTGGCTAAACAATATCTTATTTCACTAAAACAAATTTTATTTCAGTCTTTTTATATTCTCATTTACATATTCTTAAAGTAAATTGTTACAAGTTACATTAGGCTACACGTTAATGTCTTGTTTGATGTAGGCGAGTTTATATATTGAGTTAATTCTAGGCTATTTCTGTAGCAATCGAATTTAAGTTGGGGTTCAACATTTTTTTTTACAATTTACATTGTTCAAAAAAACTCTATTTACTATTTCACAGTTCAGGGCTTTTAGACTAACCCTACTTACAACACACGAAAAAGAAGAATTTACAAAAACTAATTTCTATTTTTAATAAATCTTGCTAGGACTTAGAAAGTATAAACGTAAAATAACTTACACTAAAAATTGTTTCCATTCACCAGTTTGACTACAGCCCAAACTATATAATACCCTATATATTCATGTAACTTATATATGCCTAGACAATATTTACAAGCTGGTACCATGTAGCTTAGTAAACAATGTATAACAAACCTAGCTCTGTAATTAAATCTTCCATAATTTTGTTATTGGTAAAGAAAACGAAATCAATTATAAACAATAGACTAATCCTACTACAATGAAGGTTGTAGAGCAGATATTTTTAATGATAGGCGATGGGACTAGTTTGTTTGGGGTATAAGTTACATTTTATTAGTTTTCAGTTTGCATAGATCACAGAAGATACAAATATTAAAATTATATACAATACAATCCGTAAGAACACAAAGTGTATTTTACGTTACACCTACTAGACTAGGATTAGAATTGTTTTGATAATTTATATATATAAAAAAAGTAAAAACTAAGTTAGTTGTGTTATATTCTTTATTGGATAATTTGAAATGGTAGTATAGTACTTACAAATGGCACTTAAATTTTAAATATTTGTAAAATTTATAAGCTTAACTTGGTAATAATCATACATTTGTTACACTTTAAAATGACATATTTTTTGGAAATGTAAGCGGCCTTATAACTAAACTGTATGTCAATGCTACTTTAATATACCGACCTTTCGTCTTCACTATTTCGGTTCATGAATATTCTATTTTTAAAATTTTAATTTCATTATTTTATCTTTGTACCTAGATAGGTAAACTTACAATTAATATAAATAGAATTATAGATTTTGTAACCATGAAATAGAAAATTTGTGTCTGCCTTCAATGGCAGAATAAATGTAGTTTAGAATATGTCATAGCGTACAGGGATGCCCTTGCATTATATGACAATACTTAAAATAAATACAATGTATGTTAGTATGTTCTATATTATTGTAGATATTCATATCTTAGTTGTTACTACACTAAAATAATAACGGATGGAAACTATTGATAATATACACATTTTAAAGCACTAAACGTAGTTTACTTACCTATATTATAACATTTACTGATAAATACATTGTGTAATATGGAGAAAATAGAAAACATAAAAAAGATATTTTTGTAAGGTATAAAAAGACAATTTAGATATAAGTGAGGTGAGACTCAAATTAAAATAAGTTAATTGAGTAGGTAAAGAAGTTTTAACAATGGTCACTTAGTTCATTGTTGTTAACAAGACCAGAGAGATAAAAATATATAACTCTTCCTGATGTTTGTACAATTACAGACAAAACTTTAATTTATACTTCATCCATAAATTTAAATACTGTATTTTATCTATTTTTTAAGAAGTTGTATTCACACACACATACAAATTATAATATATACATAAACTGATATATTCAGATATTTTTTAAAATGCTGGAGGCGTTCTTAGTGATTTATTCCCCTTATTACCCCATGTTAAGGGGGAATTTTACTCTATTAAGTACAAACATAAAATGCCTAAATAAAATACTTGAGTGCAAAACTGATAAGTAAGAACGTTACATAAGCACAATGTGCGAGCAGCAAGAGTAAAGACAATTGGAGACATAGCTCTATTTTTCCTTTGTATTTATTAATTTTGAAGCATAAAAATAGGCGCAGTATAATACTTCCCGTTATACATTATAGCTCCCGTTTGTCCTTCTCAGTTATTCTAACGTAAACGGCGATAAATATTTAAGAAGCCCGATTTAAACTTGTATATAACTTTAAACTTTCCATTTCATTTATTATATAATACTTATTTTATTTGTGTTCAAACTCATTTGTCCAATTATTTTCTTATAGAATTAAGTTGAATATATTTTTATTCTCCCGAAATTTAAATACAATAGTTTCTCTAATTTATCATTTTTGAATTTATTACTTTAAAGTTAATTAATAACTAATAATACTATTAAATTAATAACAATAGTGTTTATTTTGTGTAGGTCTGAAATAGTTAAAATCGATATGGAGTTATTAAAAAATTAGTTGTCAATGAAGGAATTAATAATAAAAACGGGAATAGTTAGCTTTATCCATTTGAAACATTTTTAAACATTGAATTATTGTTCATATGAATCATTAGAGCACTGTGGTGAATATACAATGAACGAAAATACTCCAAACCACAATAAAATACTAACAACACAAATAATGTATAGTTATGTTTATTCTTCCTTATGTACATTTCAAAAGCACTGCTATCACCTTCAGAGGTGCAATATACACTCAATGATAGCATTGATATTAAAATGTACATAAGATAGAATAAACATAACTATACAGTTTTTGTGTTTTTAGTGTGTTATTGTGTTTTTGGTTAATTTTCATCGTATTTCATTTTTCCTATACAAATTTAATTTTCACATCTAACTCTGGAGGTACCCCCTTCACTCTGAACTGTTCCGAGTTATTAATTTCCCTTTCGTAAACATATTCCTCTACTCATATTTGAGCAAGGATGACTTCAAGAGTTAGATGAGAAACTATGTCATTATTATAATGACATGTTTTTTTCTCCCTCATTATAGTATTTAAGTAAGATGTGAGATTTATCAAAAATCTATGTTGTAGTTTTGATATGAATATTAGTTTGGAGATCCTTTGTGCTCTGTGCGATAAAGTGTTTCTTTTTAATGACATCTGCCTGTTTCGAGTCTGTATAAGACCAAAGTTAAAAATGACGTTTTTCTAAAAATTACACCCAACAATTTCTTCTAATCTAACATTGCTTCCTCTAAGACATTTTCTCAAAATACGGATTTGGGAGTTACTAATAAAAAAGTGAAAATAAATCATAGACATATAATAAAACTTTGTGCATTTAATCATTCGGTAAAAAAAAAAATTTGGATCATAATTTAGTGAAGTGTGATGATTTATAACCCAAACTATTACCCAAACTGCAAGTAAAAAATGTTTCCTTACAAAATAATATATAATGAAAGAAGTGATCCCCAAACTATAAAATAAAACCCTAACACAATAATTAATGTTAGAAAGTTTAATAAACCCTTATGTACATTTCTAACCCTCATGAGGGATTGCTTTATATCCCTCTGAGGATGGTAGCTATGTTACTGAAATGTACACAAGTGTTTATTAAACTTTATAAAGTTAATTGTGTTAGTGTTTTATTTGTGGTTGGAGATTTCTTCTTTCATATTGTTATTAACCACAAGGCTCATTGGATGTTGTATATAATATATAATGTTTCCTAGTACAATAGTTTAGAATACCAAAAGAGTTCCTAACCACAAACTCACATAAAAATTGAGAACCCGTATCTCCTAAAATAAGCAGTTGCATATTTAACAAACCACAGTACCAGGAATAATTTTCTTAATATTTAATTTCTTTGAAATACAGTTTTTCAACAAATATTTAAAGGTCTTTTTTTTTTTTAAATAAGCATTTAACTCATTAACTAAAAAATAAAATAAAATAAACCTTGTCTTGTTGCAAATGAGGATAGTCATTGAAATATAATTTTGTTGCTTCATAAAGTGTTGTACATTTTCTTTCAATTGGCGATTAATTAGTAAAAACCGTTATTAATTTTGCATGTGTTTGTGTTGCAATATCTGTATAGAAGAAGAATCAAATTATTAAAACCCAAATACATATTATTGTATTTTATATATATATAACAAAGTTAATAAAGTGTTTCAATTTTGGTTTGGTATAACAGCACCACATGCAATAAAGTAAAGTAGCAATTCAACTTGAAATTTCTATCATTGAAACCAACTAACTGTCTTCCTCAATCTTATTTAGAAAGCGTGTCTCTGTAAACAAATAAGGAATTGGAGGGTTTATTTCTTCTTGGCACACAAGATCAGTCAACACAACTGTCAGAATTAGATAAAAGAGGTTAGTAAAAGAAATGAAAACTATATATCACAAGGCATGTTTATTCAGTAGAAGTTTTAAAATGTCTTTCTAAATCTATCTTATGAATCCTATATTATTTATCACTAATATTACTTTGGAATTTCTACTTGAGACTGAGACACTTTTAAATTATTTAAATTAAATTTTAATGAAAACTTTATCACATTGATGACCACTTCTGATAAACTGATTTTAATGTATGTCTATTAATTATTAGATTTGTGATCCAATAGTTTGTATTCATGTTTTAGAAAGGTTTGTTATAAGAATCGTCTACATAAGTTATTAAAAAAAAACTTCTACAATATATAAGTTCAAATAAAGTCAATGATTCAACAATAATTATTAAGTCTCCATCTTTATTTGCACACAGTAAGAATGTAGCAAAGCTGTATTATAGTGTATAGTGAACAAATAAGATGACGACTTAGTTATTGAAATGTCATTTTAGTTGGAAAATGATTTGTTTTGGAAGTTGTTTGGTTTTTAGTAGTTATTGTTTTTGATAAATCCAACTTGATAAAGAATATACCAAATTGAAAAAAAAGTTTTTGAATAATTAAAACATATTTTGGTTTTAAAGTAGTTTGATAATGATGGATTGTTCATTATTAATATGGTTTAATAGGACATTTGTTATCATTTCTGTATAGAAAATACAAAGAGAGAGAACATTTTATTAAACCATATTAATAATAATATTTTTATGTGAATATTTTGAGGCTCTTGGCGCCAACTAATATCAAAGTTGGTCATAGTTATAATTTTTGCGTATTCAATAAAGATAATCTCTTTTCTACCAATTCTTGTTCAATTACCGGTTGGTTACATTATTCTGATAATTCAATTTGATTTTAAAGTATATCCTGGGAGGAACAAATAATTCCTGTTTTTAGATGGCCTACACAGAGTTCTTTTTTTTTTTTTTATAAACAGGAGGCAATGAAATGGTATTAGTTCCAACTGAATATTGTAAAAATAAATAAGATAATGTGTTGGATAAATCATAATATCAGACCTTGAACTCCCAAATAAACAGAACTGTATATCCATGGAATGTTAAAATTTACCTAAGCATATCAACTTGAAATAATGTTAATAATGTTTCTAATGGCTTGAAATATGAGTTTGAGTATTATAATATTTTTTTAATATTATATTATATTTTAAACATAAATATTTTATAAACATATTTCATTTGATTGAAAAATATTAGCAAACATGAATTTTCTTTCATATTGTTTGTTTTATTACTATAACAACAGCTTCAAACAACAGTTCATTACCATATGTTTAATATCATATGACTACAATTAATTGCTTCTTTTTTTTTTACTTTTTCACATATAATATTATTATAGTATGTGTAAAGAAATTATTCTTTTACTTTCTTTTGCAAAGTATTACTATATTATTATATAGAAAGTTTTATGTCAGATCAAAATGTTAAAAAAAAAACATAAAAAAGAAGAAAAAAAGCACTTTAATATCTTTTCATGACACATTTTTTAAAAATAAACTTAGTATTAGGTTGGGATTTTCTATTTTACCTATGAACCATAATAATTTCTATTACATGTGGATTTAGGTTATAAACCTTTTTAACATTTATCTAAACTGTCTTAATATAACTTTTTTTAGAGAGATTTTGGGATATTTAACTTTCCTATTGCAGCCCATGCTTAATTTTCACATTTTTACTGACAACCCTTGTACTGGCTGAGTTTTTAGTTAGATTATGATGAATACTTTTTGTTTGCTTATAGTTTTTTGTATGTGAGGGTGAAGATGTTTATAGTTTGTTCTTATTTTTTGTTTGTTAACAGCTCAATAATAGACAGATATATTTTAAAGTTACAACAGAAGTTAACAGTATACCTATTTTTTATATAAAATTTACCAAATATTTTACATAAGAAAAAATAATATTTTTTAAAACTCAATTTCCTCAACAAAAAAAATTCTGCTACTTCCCTGCAAATCCTTGCATTAGGCATTTTAAATAACTTATCATTTATAAAAGCATTTACATATAAATAATAAAGATCTTGGTTAATCAAAAAGTTCTTCACAAATTATATAAGACATTTTGTCAACAGACCTCTTTGTACTAATAGAACAAATCTCTTTGTAATAGCAGAAATTTATCAACATATGTAGTAACACATTTTTAAAATCAACAATAGGGAACAATATGATACAAATTTTAAATTGACTGTAATGAAATAACTTTAAAGCAATTTTTTAAGGATATTTATTAATCATGGCCTCTTTACGACCAGGACTCAAAATCATCAGTGAAGTTTCAAAACAGGTAAATAATTATAATTGAATACTCATGGTTATTTTTAGACAAATTTATTCTTAAAATATTTGATAGGTTCTAGTTCTTTAATTTCATTAACATGTTAACATTACCTTTGCTAATTGTGTATAAAAAGTAAATAATTTTATACATTTTTTATCAATATATTTAAAAATACTTTTATTATTATTATTATTATTATTTTAAGTTCTCCCTCTCTCATGGTCTTGCATAATATGGATGATAATAAATATATAAATTATCGTAGAGAGAAAATAGGATATGATTTAATTGTTATAGTTAAATGTAATGATAAACTATAAATTATTAAGACAAGAAAGTATAGCCTTTACATAAATAACAGTACTGGTTGGTAGTCAAACCAACCAGTAATGGAAACTGCAATACAATAAAATTATTTTTATAAATATAAATTTAATCAATTGCTGGAGACTAAACATCAAATAAAAAAAGAGCACAACCTTAATAATTTTTTTTTGAATTATATTATTGTAGGCAAAATGGTTAAAATATTTGTTTCTTTGGTATTAGCTGCAGTGCAGTGTAAAACAACACTAATTCTTGTGAGGAGAATGAATCATACTTATTGACAACTATTTGGAATAGGTACTCTAATTAATGAGCTGATATAGCCTAACATTGGTCTGTTTATATACAAATCCATAAGAAACTTTATACATAAAAGGTTTAGAAAAAAATTTAGTTAACAATTTGTATGTAGAAGGATTTTTAAAAGTATGTGTGCCTAAAATACTATAGTTCTAATTCACATAAACATATGTGTATTAATTCTAAAAGATAATAGCATTACTTATATTTAGCTTTAAAGTATAAAAATAAGATTACCCAAACCTAAAATTTTAATACTGTATTGAATGGTATCATCCCACCTCTCTTCTAAGACAATTAGCAAAGTTATTTTAAAATCTAATTTCGAACTTTGACTTCCTAAAGGAATGTGTTGTTAGTATAGTAATGAAATCTAGCAGGGTCAAATTATCTGTATAAGCAAACAACTGGATATATACACATCTTCAAGGCCCCATAGTGCCTAGTCGACGCCAAGAAAGTACCAGTGATGTACATAATTACGAGGTTCACAAAACCTGTGTTAACAACTGTTTTAAACAAACTTACCTTATACTATGTATATTGGGTAAAGACTCCTTGATCTACGAACACAATTCAACATTTCTTAAAAGGTCTTAGAGACCAACTTTTGGGCATTAAATTTAGAGGATATGCTTATATTACATTGTATAATGGGACAGGGTAAGTACCATGATACACATAAACATGCAAAAAATAACAATTCCATAAATATAGCCATTTTAAATGGAAAGGATTAGTGTTGTTTGATAGTTTTCAAAAATATGTGTTCCTTTTTGTTCAACATCATCATTGTCTTCCATCATAATATAGGCTACTGTAACAAGTTTCATATCTTTAACAAAATATATGACAATTTAACAACACAGCAAGCAAACTTTTACTAAATGAATATTTCAATTCTGCAAGCAAACAGAATAGGACAATATCTCACAACTAGGATTTTGTAACTTATTAAAAATATACTAGTATAAAATCCAAAACTTTATTGAAGAACTTGTGCTTTTTTGCTAAAGACTTCCTAAAAACTGAATCTGAAAAAAAAAAAAAAAATGTCACCAAATTCTAAAGTGTTTCTTTCTGGCATAATTTTAAGAAGCCTAATGGGGAAGAATGGATAACCATAGAATATATAAGATACACATCTTGATAAGAACCTGTGGCTCCTAGTGTTAGGAATGAAAAATAACAAGAGTTGGTCAAGAAAGAATTCAAACGAAAGATGAAAGTTCAGTTCAATCTCTCGGGATTGACAAGCCAAAACTCACTTTAAGTGAACCCCTGAAGGCCCAAATGATATTAAAATGCTGTATGTTCATGATTCTCCTTAGATAACCCTGTGGAGTAGAATAATGCGTCTTTGAGTTTAGTTGTGGGCCTGTTCGTGTTTACTGAAAAAAAAAAATTCCAAGGTATCACTTGAACACGCTCGAACTTCATCTCTTTGCACAAATTGATGACACAGAAAGAGAAAATAAATAATCATATTTTTTTTAACAAGATGGAGTGTTACCTCATTACAGTTTTTAATGACAGAATTCCTGGCTGTTGGGGTGGTCCTGTTTTGTGCTTACCATGAAGCTTTGATCTGTCCTCTCTGGACTTTATCTTCTGGGGCAATGCCAAGAACATTGTCTTTGCTGAACAAATCAAGAATCTGTGGCCTTTTGAGAGAGAAAATCACACCCACCATAGTGACAGTTAAATCTGATGATCAAACAGAGCTGGATGGAGATCTTCTATTGCCTAGATGTTTACCAATCAACAAAGGCTGTTCATATTGAAACTTACTAGACAATGTAAAAAAAATTGATTATTTTATGTTTCTTTTGGTATTAAAATTACAAAAACCAAACCATTATGGTTTACCTAAACCATGAGCTTAGTCATTTTACCTCAAAATGTGTTCTAGTGATAATGATTGATGTATATTTCATAATCCCACAATGATTATGGTAACAATAGCTGTATTTTGAATGTAAAACTTAAATAATATATTTGTTATAATCAAATTATATTATTTTTTCCAGGTCAGTGAAAGGAGCAGAGCACAATATAAATTCTTATCAACTGGTACGATTGTAAAACAAGCCTTCGGAGGTCCAGGAGGAAGATGTGGCATACCACCTCTTGAAAAAACTGATATACTAAAAAAAGAAAGAAAAGCTGAAGAATTGTCAAAAAATATTCAAACACCACCCTGTATTTCTCATGGTTTATTAAATTCAAATTACCCTCCTGTATGTGTAGTTCATGAAGGATTAGAATGCCCTGAAGATTCTTCAAAGTACAAATACCCAGCCTATTCTGAATGTCGAAGGAATGATAGTAAGGATAAATCTACAAAAGAATCCTGTAGTAATTATCCACCTCAACCGTGTGAGGTAAATATGCTCAGAACTGAGTACACTAAATAAAAACTTTTAAGAATACAAAACACTATAAAAATTAGAAAAAAACTGGTTCAATAATAAAACAACCAGGTAAAAATATATAACAAACTTACTGCAATTTTAAATCTCTGTCATTTATTTACATAGGTTATATTATATACAACACAAATTTTGTAAAACATTGATTTGTTTACCTCTTTTTTTAAACACATGTGAAATTATTATTAATTTAAATCTGTGTTAAATTTGTTTAACATGGTTTTTAGTATATTAATGTTATTACACTTTAGGATTAGTTGGCCAATATATTGTTTTTTTTTTTTTTTTCAAATATTATAATAAGAATAATTTATAGTCTTGTCAAATTTATGTAACTAAACAAACAAAATATAGACATAATTATTGTAACAGTAATTGTGTTTTTAACTTGTATTGAACAATTTTGCCTATACAAAAATTTGCTCTGATTCTTTTATCAAATTTAAACTGGCAAAGAATATATATAAACATCATTATTGGAATAGTAATTGGAACTTTTATTGAACAATTTTGCCTATAAATACATTTGGTCCGATTCTTTTATCAAATCAGACTATTATGTAAATGGATAAAATAAAGCAAAAGCTTAAAGTTTCAAATATTTATTAGTATAATGAGCTACAATTGTTTCGCCTAAGTAGCCCGTCGATGCCGTTAGGCGAAACAATTGTAGCTCATTATACTAATAAATATTTGAAACTTTAAGCTTTTGCTTTATTTTATCCTTGAATATGGAGTTTCAACAAGAAATATCTGCTATTACATTAAAGTTTATTATGTAAATCCTAACCTGCACTGTGGTTCATCTTGCAATCTCCAAATTTAATATTGCAAGTAATGTTACACTAGTAATGTGTACCCTCAGGACCAAGTTGATGCAATAGGTGTGGCCCAGCCAAGGAGCCTACCAAATAAAAACTATAATAAGTATAATTAGGATGTGGTGGGAAGGGATTCTAAATAATAAAATATGAATTGGCACTTGCAAATTTGTTTATCAGTGCAAGATCACGTAGAAGGGGGGGGAGAGACGAGGTGTGGAGGGCTTGAACCAGCGAGCCGGGAGTGAGTCTGTTTCGAGAGCCGCGAGGAGGAAGTTGAACGGCAGACCGCTACGGGACGAGGTCAGTCCATTTTTCGGCCACGTGCTATCTAAAATAATCGGTATGCTTTTCGGCCACTATTAAGGCCTTTTATCTAGCCGTTATGTCATTTTTATAAATTATAATTATTTCTGTAATCTTCTAATTCGGTGCTAAAATAAAAGATAACATTTAATTTAACTTGTGTTGCGTGCGTTCATTAGCATTCTAACCCGACTCCTTGGCCCATCCTGACAAGATTCGGCTAAAGTGTACGTGGTCTCCAGCCAGCCGGAGCTTTCAGCTGGTCCAAAGAAGTGGAGACGGTCACATAGGATAGAGTAACTGCCAGTCCATTCTAAGGAGTTGTTAAGATAGAGAAATTGAAAGAGAGAGGATAAAATATATTATAGTTTAAAAGTATGTCTTCTGTTCTATAAAAAGTGTATAATACATCAAAGAACGTTAGCAATAGGACGAGATGACTGCCAAGCCATTCGTATGTTTTATAAAAAGTGAATGTTACATAGCTCCCATCAAGTTTAAAATACTAGAACGCAGTGATTTCTAGCTATTCTACTGAGTTGATAAGTTTGAGGCTAAGATTGAGAGAGAGATAATAAACATAGATTACTTAAGATACATATTGGAGCTAGGATTGTAGCAGGACTCACTCGTTAGTTTTCAAGTTCATAGCCTAGCATGAAACCTTCAGTTTCACATTGCATTGATCCAAGGACTGGTTTTATTGATTTTACTTTTTCACTAATATGTACTATAGAGAAAGTAATGCGATGGGTCAAAAATCAGTGCCAAGTGTTTTGCGGAAATATCCATTTTGTGTTCTCCTGATCTTCAAAAAAATGTTTTTAAAATGATAAAATTTTGATAGACTTTAGATTTTAAGGATCAAAACAAAAGATATATGGATTTCTATTTTCCAAAAAAATGTCAGTTTTAGGATGTACAGGTAAAAAAATCAAAAATATAATCAAATCAGTGGAAAAACTTCTTTGAATCGGCAGGATTGATTTTGTTATAATTATCGTGAAATGTTAAATCAAGTGTACTAAATCACAAGTAAAAGAAAATTATTGTTCAAATAATTTTTAAAAGTATTTTGTAAATATATGAATATTTTTAGATATTTTCATTTATAAATAAAAAATACAGTGAAACTTTCTCTGAATAAACTTACAGATGAGGTTAAGTCAAAAGTAATACATGTACACAAAGTTCAGCTATCTGCTTAGAGGTAAGTAAACAAAGGAGATATCTATTCTTCCTTTCCTCTAGGCTACCAGTGACCATCTAGTTAACCCGTTAGATTATACAGTGTAACATACTCCTAAAAAAATTGATATATTTTTCCAGCTATTAAGTGAGTAGCTACCAACTAGGGTAAGAGATTATCAGCTAGACTCTACTGTGTTTGTTCCCTTCCAGTAGCAAGTTGAGCAATGAATGGTTGCCAGTCTATTCTATATAGTTGAGTGAAATGGAAACAAAGGCAGAGAGAGCAGTTAAATTAGTTTCATTAAAAAAGTGTCATGAAAGTAAAGTACCGGTACTAGCCACAATCATCAATTTTCCAACAACTATAATGATTTATTTATTATAATTTAACCATCCATCCATGAGCTCTTCAATTTTTATTCAACTTAAACCAATTTTGATAATGTAATTTTTTTGTAAGACACTTTAAAAAATTATGTCAGTTATTTCACTCTTTTATAATTTCCCAACTACCCTTATTTTTTAATTTACAAGTGATTGAAAAAACTTAATATTATTAGGACCATGCTTACAGTTTATAACTATAATGTATTTTTTTAACCCTCGCGATATACATCTTATTACATTGATGGGAAATGAAACCACTTCTGTCAATAGATTATGAGGTAACTATCTTATCAAGCCTTCTGAAGAGGCTAGGGGGTAGAAGCAAGCTAAAGCAACTATATGTTTAAAAAAAAGTGGACAGATGCCCAATAATTGGGTGAAGTTATAATATTGGGTTACATTATGGCGTCCAAGATAAAAACAAGAATAAAGGCCTCTTTTCACTCTTGTCAATATTGTAGAAGGAAATAAGGTAAATAAAAACCAACATATTAAGCGATCAACTTTATTCTAGATAATTAGCAACATTACTTTTCTTTAATTGGTAAATATTTTTCGAAGAAAAAATCCAGTGATCATACACAAAATTATCATTTCATTATTTTTTTAAATCACTGTTAAAAGTGAAAAGAACATATGTAGCATATTGAGCTATTACATAGTTTTCACCTTTGTTCAATCGAAACTTAACTGTTATTCAAAAATAATTTCACTAACTATAATTTAATAATAATTATTCAAGTAGATACACTACATATAAAAAGTAGAAATACATTGTAAACATACACATATACTGTAAGGTTAATATTACAAAAAATGAAAAATTAAGAAGGGGGGGCACTAAAAGGAATGAATTTTGAAATTTGCTGACAAATATTATGTAAATGTATTACATTACATTAAATTACTTTAAAAAAATTGTTCATTATTATGCCAGTAAACAAAACTGTATAAAATGAAATATATATTATATTTTACTTTCATGATTATGAAACTCTTAAGCATTACAATATCCATCATTTTGAACACACCACCCTGGCTTCAAACTGTCAGCAGCAATTCCTTTACTGACTAGTCTGTCACGATGATGAACAAATCTGGTCTCTGCTTTAGTCCAAGATGTTTTAGGATTTGTCCAAAGTCTTTCAGCCATAGCAGCAGCTCTTGGCCATAGCCTTTGGTCTACACTCTGGTCATCTGCTTGTTCTGTCCACAACGCAGCCTCTTCTCCAAGAATTAACTTCTGTATTGCAGGATTTTCACTAACATTTACTCCCAAGTTACCTAATAGATATATTGGATCATTATCATATACTGTTTGCCAGCCGATGTATGGAGAACACCAATTGTTTCCAGGACCAATCCAAGCCTGAAAGCTAAAAGGGAAACATAGAATAATAATCATTGAAAAGAGATATATAAAAATATAATCAATATTATTATTCTGTATCAATAATATACTCTAAATTTATATCAATTGGCAAAATAATTTATTTTTGGTAACTTATATAAAAGAACCTGCCTACCTAAGCTGTCTGGTATGCATGTACGTGTGTGTGTGTGTGTGTGTGTGTGTGTGTGTGTGTGTGTGTGTGTGTGTGTATTAATGTGACAAAACTGAATCTAGATTCAATGTTTTCCCTTGTTTAGGACATATTTTACAGGGCCATAATAAATTCAATGTTTTTACCAAATTTGATCTTAATTTGAAAAAGTAGTGATTTTTCCAATATTTACTTTTATTGGGTTTAATATCTTCATTCTAGATTTAATGGTATGAACATAACCTGCCACAAATACATTAACTTTTTAAAAAACATCCAATTCATTACATGATTTTCAGATTACAACAGAATTAATTTAGAGATGAAATTGAGGAATTGGCAATTTGAGAAATAGTTGAAAAAGGTGACAGGAAAATTTACTAAAGAACAATTTATTAGAATATCACTAGATCATAATTTAACACATCATACAATGACCATTTTATATGTTTATTTTTAAATACTAATAAAAAATTAAAAAAGAGAAATTTATGGGCTCATCGTGGTATTTACTCAGCTCCAACATACAATGCAATACAAGCTGATTCCCTAAATGTATTGCCAAAAGGTTAGTTTAAATTACATTGTTCAATCAAGTAGTCTTACACAGTAGGGTAGGTTTGAATAAAACATAGGTTTTTTGAATCTATTGTGAATATCACTACATTCTTGACATCAGCTAGGCCCTAATGGAACTCATACTAGAATATATAAACACATTTCCACTTGCTTCCTTCATGTCAGTGACTCGGCCCTGCCAGATATTGTAACTATGGGAATATCACATTTTCTTGGGAGGTTAGGGTGCGAAATAACATTTTTGATAATAATTTACTATTTGTCTCCTTAGAGAAGTCAGGTTGGTACCATTACATGCAGAATTTAAATTTGTAACTTTTTATCTAATTTAGTGCATTATAAGTTATGAACACCATAAATTTAACATTTTAAATTATTTAAAAAAAAAAAAAAATTCAATAGAGTTATTCTACATGAGCACACTATAGTCCCCTATACCAAATTTCATATTCCTATCTTTATTTATGTGGCTGTTTATGTACATATGACAACGACAACTACGATAGACAGGTGGCATGTTAGAAAACACTTTTTTGGGTTCCTGAGGTCATGAAACTTGAAGATCAGTCAAAAAGAGATCTAAATTGTTGACAATTACCAAACTAATTCTATACTTCATATAGTGGCTAAGTAAAAATAATATGTTTAACTGAGCATTTGTGAGTGACAAATTTACATATTTTTCATTTGTGCTTACCATAGTAAGATGGATATACAGCTAATACAAACAATGAATTATAGTTTCCCTGGATTGAAACTTGTTTAAATCAATTCAAAATAGTTAGATTTGAATTCAGCGGTAATTATATAAAGTTAAAAGCATCTAATTCATGTTTGTATAATTATTAATTAATATTTTTTTAAATTATATAAAAACTGTAAAAATAATCTTCTTTTTTTTTCATTTCCTATTGTAACTGTAATTTGTACAAAAAACTTACCCGCAATCAAAGTACAGAGCATCATAATTGGAAAAGATAACAGAGAAATTGTAATTAATAAGCTCAGCAATTTCTGGATCATCTCCTTTCGTCCATATCTGTACAATGTATCTTGAATTGTTGAGATATTTTTCTACATGCCCATCTTTAGTAAGTTTACTAGTCCAGAGAACAATAGGATGTTTTTGAGAACTCACAGAATCCAAAATTGATAAAGCTCTGTTTTGAAAGTAACTCCACAGCTCAAGGAAACCAGTATTATCTCTGTTCATGTCCCTGTAATAAATGTTACACACTATTCAGAATTGTATGGTCAAGCATTTTATGATCAAGCTATCTGTAACTATATTCACTGGTTTTTGAAATTTCATAGAATAAAAGTAGTTGTTTCATTTAATAATTAAAAGTAGTTCATGTTGATTCCATCAAATTTGAACTAGATCTTGAAAAAGTCAAACATTATGCAAATTTCAAAATGTTGATTACCTTTTGGATTTCAGGTTGTTTGTGGCACATCGATGTCAAATTTTAACTTATACTTCAAAATATATGAGTTTTTAATACAGATAACTAATACAAATTTTAGCTACTTTTATTTTCATTCCCCATCCAAAGTGATTAACAAAAATGTCACCATTTTTTACGATTCCTAACCATCTTAAAATGTTCAAATTTTGAGACATCTGTTCTTGTCATTTGAATAAAGTTAAACAACTAACTGACATAAAAAATAATTCATAATAAAACATAAGTTTAATTAGTTTCGTTACAAATTAGAATTGAAAGAAAAATTCAAACATAATCCTCAATATGAACATAATTAATAAATAATTGAAAATGTGAATAATTGAGTTGAAATATTTTTTTATTAAGTTATTTTAAACAAATCTACTTACAAAAATGACATAATTTTTTTTATGATAAAATATGTTTTTGTACTTAATTTAATTACAGAAATAACAACATAAAGTTATAGACCTAATAATATTCTGCAAGTGTAGGTACATTAAAATTAGTTATTAGTTCTAAGTCTACTGAACTATGAAATAATAATCTCTTAGTGTTTGTGCTAAACTGAAAAACTACCACGTCTACTGAACTATGAAATAATAATCTCTTAGTGTTTGTGCTAAACTGAAAAACTACCACGAATATTTAAATTTTCTTATTTCTTACATCTAGCATTTACTATGTGCTGAAAATTTCTCTCCCCTCTCAAAATGGCCTTACAGTATTATATATTGCTAATGGCCCCAAATCACTATGATAATTCACAGAGGAGAAGGAAGGGCACTGAAATAACTCCACTTGTAGGAAAAAATTCAATGTTTGCTCAATATCAAACTTTTGTCTCTACTATTTCAAAACCATTAGTGTTCAATATTTGTGTGTACAGTTAGAGTCCCGGTAATTCGAGTCTTAGTAATTTAAGGTTTTGTTAAATTCGAGTCAATGACCCCCCCTGAAATAAAAATAAAAAATTAGTGAGAGAGAGAGAACTTGACGCATCATGGCTCACGGTGTAAGTTTAATTGACACTGTTTGGCACTGCTTAATAATTCATGAGACTCTTTCTTAGAATCGTAGTCAAACCATCCTTTGTTGCTAAATATGGTTAAGTTAGTATCAAAGTGACTGGTATAGCAAACAGTAAAATACATTTGAAGAGTGTGTGGGTCTGAACGCATTTTATTAGTTTTTTGTAGTGTTTTTTTTTAATTGAATATTTTTACTGTAATACAGCACTGCAATGAGTGGTAAGAGTAAGACAAATTTGTGTCTTTGAGTGTGAAGTTGGAACCATTTAAAAGATTCAACAGCGAAACATTAAAAAAACTTGTTGATTATGATGTCGGTAAAGTAACTTTTGAAGATTGGTGTAAAAACACAGATAAGATTGAAATTTTCTTCTAGTAAGTGTTTGAGTATTTTTTCTTACAAACGGAAGTCGATGATGAAATCAGACAATGAGTTAATGTGTGAAACGTTCTTCATATGGTTTTAATCAACAAAGAAAAAAGGAAATCCTATTTCTGGCCCAATTTTGCAAGAAAAGCAATATATTTTAGAAATGAATTGAAAGAAGGCAATTAAGATTTTACTTCAAGTTCAGGATGGTTGGACAGGTGGAAAAGTGATATGCCATAAGGAAACTTAATGAGCAGTGAAAATCTGTCTGGATATTCCAAGACTCTTAACATAGTTCTGTGTAAATTTGTTTTCAAAATCATTTAAAAAATGAGCATCTTACTCGTATCAATAATACAATTGTGATAAAACTGGCTTCAATTTCAAAATGCTCCTGTCGAAAACTCTCGCCTCAACAAAAGAAAAAGCTACCTTGGGCCATAAAAAATTAAAATAGAGAGTGTCAATTCTTGCTGCACCAAATACAAGTGGAGAACATAAACTACAACCAGTAGTAATAGGCAAGTTTGCTAAATCTAGAGCTTTAAAAAAATCACCTCATCTGAATTGCCTGTTATTTACAAAAACCAAAAATCGTACCACGATGGATAAAACTATTTTTTAAGAAGTGTTTTTTTAAAAAATTATTTCTTTACAAATAAAAAAATACCTAATGATAAAGGAAATATTAATTCTTGACACCCTGGTGAAGAAAAATTAAACTGTAAACAAATACGAACATTGTTTTATTATCCCCAAATGTGATGAGTTTAATTCAGCCTATGAACCAAAGTGTTTTACAATGGTTTAAAAAAAAAATAACATGGTCGTCTCCTCCAGATGCTTCTGTAAACTACAGAATACGAAGGAACCATCATAGACTTTCTAAAAAAAAAATTATGATGAAAGATTAAATTTATTGATTTGCTGAATCATGGGGTGAAATAAAAGTGGAAACATTAAAAAAGTCTTAGAGCAAGGTTTTAAAGGAAGAAACTATTGATAATAGTACAGAAACAGATGACCTACCGTTGATCCAGCTGATTTAAAATCCTTTCTGGTGTGAATATACAAATGAAAGTGAGGTTTCAGAATATAATAATAGTGATGAATAGTTTAAAATGATCGATGCTTCAATAGTTGAAATGATGAGTAAACTGGGCGAATAAAATGGGGACACAGATGATCTTGGAGAGAATGTACCAGTGATAACTCACACTGAAGGTTTTTGAGCACTAGATGCGGTATTATGTTATGCCAAGCAACAAGCGGAAGTTACTTCGATAGACACTATGCCTCGTAGAAGATGGCTTGACATCGGTGTTAAAAAATGAGGCTCTACTTTAAAACAAAAACACAGGACATTTAAAAATATATACAGTATTTTAGTAATTTTAGCCTAATCTGTATTATTATTTAACTTTATTTTCTACTTAAAAATGTACATACTACCCTATATTTTAATCTTATTTCCACATATATTGAATTATTTAATTATTTATTACTAATATATAAATTCCTAATCGATGTCATGCATAAGTTATGACATAAAAATCACTATAATGTTTGACATATTTGTAAATATACAAAAATCACTGTTGTAACAAATTGAAAAACATTAAAAAACACTTAAAAATAGCTATATGTATAATCCAAGGCTATTATTAGCGTTTATGGTATTCTTTAAAATAGTTAATCATTTACATGCTAGCTCTTGGACATTGTTTCCGCAATTCTCACCACTTTTCTTCAGAAGCATCAGGTTCAGTATTTTTGTTTTGTTTTAGAGTGCTGGTGATCAACTTAATTTTTTAAAGAAATTAATCAACCCCACTAAGGAATTTGTTCAGGGACATTCTCTAGCCTCTATCATTGAGGAAAAATCTATTATAATTAGAGACTGAATTTGTTAAAATTATTAGATGTATATTGTGTAGTGTTTGGACAAAGATTTATTTATACCATCACAATATTAGGCACAGCATTCAAAGTTCTATGCCAGTAATATATTATTTATTTTCAGTGTTGCAAAATATACAGTTTAGGTTAACCTCGGGACAACCTATTGTAGTTGTAGAATTAAAGAAAATATTCTAATAATGTTAATAATGAAAAGACAGTTAGTCAGGGGTTAACTGGCTAACTGGATCATATGTATTTAGGGAGAGAGAGAGAGGAATATGGGGGGTAAAATGTGGAATCTAACAACTGATAATACTAACAGGTCGACATGAATCTTTTCAATGTGTTAGCATAGAATCAATTGCCTCTTGTCAGTGACATAGGCATTCTAAAGATTGGAAAGAAAATTAGTCTTATGGTATCTAATGAGATTAAAGATAAGTACCGTGGGGAGAACAATGAGTACAATGATTGCTTTCTGGTATCACAACTTTGGATGTGTTAAAACTTACTTTATTATATCATACATTTTAAACTTACTTTTCTTCCATCCACCTTACAATTTGCTCTGTGGTATTCCAACAATCAAATTGTACTTCATCACCTCCCATATGGAAAATATCTGAATCAAAAACATTCTCCATGTCGGTGTAAATTCCTCTTAAAATATCATACATGTATTCGCTGGTCGGGTTAAGTAAGCCACATGGAGGTTCTACACAATAATGACGCCAAGGTTCAGCATTAAAACAAACAGTTGCATTGTGTTTAGCTGCCCATTGCCAGCCTTCTCCAACATGAGAAGGTGCATCAAATTCTGGTATTATACGAATTCCTCGAATGCGTGCATATTCTATCAAATTTTTTATGTCACTTACAGTATAAATCTGGAAAATTAAATAACAAAAGGATAAGGAAAGATGTATACAAAGTTTGCTTAAATTATTGTTATTAAACTAAGAACAAAACAAATTTTCAAAAAATGGTCACATATATTTTGTAATATTATTTGGATAATATAGTTATATTACATAAATGTATATCTCTATAAATCTTTAACCAATGATATTCAAATGCATTTACTTATATAAAAAAATAAGAGAATTAAACTAAAAAGCATAAATTTTATTCACACAACCTAAAAGTTAAAAGGAAATCAGTAATAACCTCATACATAGTAGCTGGAATTTATTTGATTCAAATTTAGTACTTTATAATTTGTTGAAAATATATTTGATATTAAAAAAAAAGAGGTCGAAAAAAAATCTGGATACTGCCATTCAAAATTCCATATGGGGCCCTGATCAGTATTGTAGAAGTTTGTTGATCGGTCACACAAAAATAAAAACAACTGATGACAAATAAAAACAGAATACAAATCATCAATTAGAATCAACAAACATAAATGTGTATTCAAATACAAAGAACTTATACAATATTCACAATGTTTAAAATTAATATCCTACTCATTAGTCATTACTTATTTTAAGCATGTTTACTTCACATAATAATGATGAAAGGAGCATGGCAAAGATGTGGTATCGCTGTTATTTAAGACAGGTCCAGCTGGTATTGTCAGGAATTAGGTTGGCCCCGGACTGACGACCGGTCATGGAGTGTTAAGACGCCTTCACGTGGCCACAATGTCCCTGTCACCAACCTTCCACTGATCTCTTCTTCTAACCCATAGGAGGTATGATGCATACAAAGCTTCTTTAGACATACACTTTAAAAATTCTTTTATTTTCCTTCTACCCAAAGCCAGTCTCTTCAGGAAATTATACATGCAGTTTGATGGTAGTCCATGTGCTCCAACTTCAACCGAGAACAACTGCATAGTGAAATTTTTCAATCGAACAGCCGCTTCCAAATGAAAATGTTTATACATTTTGTAGAGATGTTGCTGAGGTGTGTTAGTGTTCCAGGGTACTGTGAGCTCCACCATGATGAGATGTTTTGTGCTCAGGGATAAGCTGTTATATCAGGTAAAAGATTAGTTATGGCTTTTTCCTCAAGAATTGGTAGTGACTATTTGCATTATCTTCTAAAATCTTCCAATCCAAAGCCGGCTTGAAATTTGAAATCGCCCTGGGCCCTCTAACAAAGTGTCCTCCTTTCTTGTAATTGCTATTCCTAAAGCTTAGGGTTTCTCGGACCACTGACAGAACTTTATCATGTCTATAGGTAAATCTCCCCTCATCTAAAGCTTATCTACAGCCAATAACTATGTGCTTAGCATTCCAGGGTGATATATCTCATAGTGGCCATTTAGCCACAACAGAAATTTCCCATCTCTCTAAATTCCAAAGATCAGGTAAAGTGTTCTGCAATGTGTTCACATAAAACTTAATAATTTGCGAGGTCCATTCATATAGAAAAACTCTCCACATCAAATCAGGGGGTATGTAGAAATCCTCAACCAAGTCCAATCCTGTTGAGTTTCAAGGTTTTGAGCTTGAACTAAAAGTTGTGTTCCTCATATTGTGCTATGAAATTCCTCATGAATTGTGGGTCTGTTTTATTTCCAAATCCAAGACCAGATTTATTTGTTTGTGATTTTTCCAGAAATTTTCTGAAAAAGTCCTTACGACTCTCCATGAGTTCTAGGTCATTCCACTCCTACTCAGTAGATGTTCTGACAGCTTCATCAATTGATGTCTTTGGAAGGCATTTTCTTGTCATTCTGAATTGTCTGCTATTTTTAAGAAGCAGCAGTAAAATGCCCCAAAACTGAAAACATCCCAAATCCAAAGCTGTTTGTTGATCTATACAACATGCTTGTATCCAATAGTCTTGCCAAACTTAACCAACTTTTAAGTTTATTATTTACATATGATTTAATCTTTGTTAAAGTTCCTTTATCATGTCATATTTAAGAAAAGGCCAAGACAGGTGTGGAATGATACCATGTTGATAAACCCACGACTTTTTTAGTCCAGAAATTGGAAGATCATTAATCTGGCCCATCCAACCATTAAAATTATCAAAAATTAAAATGTCAGACCCTTGAGAGCCATTATTTGTAAAATGTTTTCCAAGCCATTTAAATGGTGTGTCTTGATCTATCATTTGTATCTGTTGACCTTCAACTGTTATGTTGGTTTCAACGGGTCCAAACTTTGTTCTACAGCGCCTTAGCAGTAATGTCCGACATTTTGCAGTGTCCAATCTCAAGCATTTTGACCAATGACAGAAGGATTTGTTCCTTGGACAATCTTGCCTGCTGAAGAAGCATTCTTGGTTATCACTGTGATGTCATCAATAAGTGTAAGGCATAATGGAACTTTTATGTTATGATTTTTCTTGACCGTATACTGCATAGATGCATATATCCTCTTTGGATACCGTATTCTGTGATTTAAATTCATTAATAATATCATTTAAGTTTAAGTTATTGCTCTCATCTCTGTAAGTTGTCAATACCACCAAGTAAAGAAGCAGCTTTGATTCATGTTTGACCTCAAATATGTTTTCAATCTTCTAAGTATGGAAAGGATTTCTTTGCTGTGCAAGTAGAGGTTGGTATAATTAACAGGAACTAAACAAAGTTTAAACATTTTGAGAAAGGGTCCTTTGTTTTGATCAACTTCTTGTTTAATATGATTACCTACATCTTGAAATGACTCTACTTGCAATATATTTCATCTCATTAGATATAGAAACATATCACAATGCAATTTAAAACGTGTGTAGTCGAAATCATCTTTATAAAATTCTTTTATTTCATCTATGCATCATCATATTTGGTATGATAAGTTCTTCACGTCTTTTAAAAATTCTGTTGTTGTCGAAATGTTCCCTAAGACTTGCAAGAGTAAGATCACATATATCTCATAAAATAGATATTTATATTTATCTTTGACTGTCGTATATTGATGGCCAGTTGATGGACTGTCGTATATTGATGGCCAATTGATGGTCTGTCATCTAGCTTTTGGTAATTGATGTATCTGGGTAACATGGGTTCATTTAGTTGCAAATCATTCTACAACTCCTCGCAACCAGTATCTCTTTTAAATTGAAAAAACTGATTGTATATTGATTTTATTTATAACAAAGTGGTAATTAAGTAATTTGTTTTCTAGCATCATATTAAGGTTTCAATGTCTTCAAATATCATAATTAACATCTTAAATAGAAACATGGTTTCAAATTCAGACAATGTTTTATGAAAACTGTTAGCTTTTGAACCATTTTATTCTATTTTACCTGAGTCATATACTTCTTCAAAACATACTATTAGTATTGATGACTTGGTAATTTTTTTCTAAGGCTAACTGAGAAATTATTCTAAAATGCTGACATGTAGGATAAAACGGTCTTATATTTTTTCTTATTAAAAAACCTCCACTTATTTTTATTTTTAAATCTATGTCAGTAGCCTGAATATCTTGAAACCAATTTAATCTTTTGAGGTTTAATTACACCTGACAAAATTAATTAACTCCTTCATACAATCTAGAAAATCTGTTACACAAGAAATAGATGTAAGGGAATTTTGCACCACTATATTTAGCCTGTGCGCTGTGCAATGTATAAAAATGCTCTTGATTCACCTTGTATAATTCTAGCTCGTAACATATTAATGTGTCTAGTAATGTTGGAAGCGTCATTATATTACTGGTCTCTACATTGTTTAATATTAAGAGTAAAGTGTGTTAATATATTTTTTGTCAATAGGTATAATGTATTTCGCGTCTGTTCTAGAAGTTTTAGTTTCAACATTTTTGTTTACAATACGAAAGCGCACAAATATTTGCTCTTTTACTAAAGAGTTACAAGTTTCATCCAGCATAATAGAAATATATTTAGAATCCTGAATGATTTTAATTAGACTTCTCAGCAAATAGTTAGTTATAATATTCAGTACGGTATTTCATTACTTATATTATCCGACAGCCAACACAAACATTATTTTCAGCTCCAAGTTGTAAGAGTTGTATGAAATTACTCCATTCATCAGTGTGTCCTCTTATAGATAATTTTGAATTTCAAGATATAGTGATGACAAAATTGGTATAAGAGCATCTTGAATCTTTCATGTCCTTTAAGCTTTGAATGAGACAAGCATGCACTAACATTAATAATACCTTTCTGACACTGATGCAGTAAATACAATAGAATTTCATTGTAATTTACTGCTTTCATATATTTTTTTTAATGTCTAAAGCATTTTTCCATTCTAAGTAGACAAACTATGCAGCAGAATTTACATCAAACAATGATCCAACAAGAGCAAGGATTGCATCTGTTTAACTGCCAAATAGCACACTTTACAAACAAATTTCTTTTTCATTTCAAGTTCCAATCCTAAAATCAAAATTCTTGAATAAACTAATGTTATTCTGCTCCAAAAAGTCAAAAATCAAAAATATCCACAGACTATAACATGAAAACAACATTATTTGTGTAAACAAATTTCATCAAAAATAATTCTATTAAACAAACCTCAGTTGATTTTGAACACAATGAATTCTAGCAACAAAAACAAAACTTTAACAATGAAGGTTTTTTAACTTTTCAATGCCCTCCGGTCTCTGTTTTCACACGCACCATGCGTGAGGTATTTCATTAGCCTTCCATCTGTTTTCAAATGTATGAACACATTTTTTCTGATGAATATGATGATCGGTAATATTAATATTACAATTATTGGGTTACCATCAGAAAGCTAAAATTCTGAACTATAATATTCATTAATAAAACAATAAAAACTATGTGTTATGTCATATGATTTTAATCAATTAATCAATAGTGTTGTCACTAGCACTAAATAGTTCCCTCAAGCCTCATTATTATTAATAAATGAAAAATGACTTATTTCCAACTATTTTTATCAACCAGTAAATTTCCATCTATTTTTAATTTTGGTACCACTTTATTTTTAGCTTTTTCACATTAGAATTCATGTTTTGAAATTAAACAGATATTTCTGAAGCCTGGTTAGAAGTCATAGGAAAAACCCTTGTCCAGTGCTTAAGTGAGTTGTTGAAAGAAAATGAGGGACAAGATTTAGACACTAGTTAATTCAATTTTGTTGTTGTTGTATTTTTTGTGATATTGGTATTGGTTTATATATTGATTGAAAGAGAAAAAAGTGATCTTTTTGGTAGTGCATATGTCAAGTGTGTATTTTGTTTCTATTAGTTACTGGAAGACAATTACACGTACATACATACTGGGAAAAAACAAAATTTGTGTTTTAAAGATAAAAGTAAGCGTGTCATTCTAAGCAGTGGTTAGTTACAGGTTGTGTTAGGAATTTTAGTGTTGGTAAACTTTTTCAAAATACACAGATCTATTCATTTGATAATCAAAAAAAAAAAAAAAAAAAAAAAACACCCTGGTAGTATATACATATACGGTACTTACCTTTTTATACTTTTTTTTACCTATATTTTGCTTACCTAACTTAATTGATGATGTAATGCCTGTAATATTTATTCACAAAACTTGACTCAACAAATTAGACAGAAAACTGACACACTGAGAGATGTCGTTTATCTTAGCAATCTGATGCAACACTCAACTGAGCTGAGACTAAAACTGAACTGGTTTTGGAATGATTTATAACTCATACCATGTGAGCTTTTCCAACTATTCCTGTCTAAATAGTTGCAGTATTAGAAGTCAGAGCGGGATGTGTGAAATAACCAGCTTAGCAGTACTGTCCCACAGGTAGCAATGAAAGGAATTTTGTATAATCTGAATCTGAGAACGGTCGTATAATATTATTTTCTTATTTATCCGAAACTCTTGTTTTCTTTACATATATTTTAAAACGTTTGTTTCAGTTACTCTTATATTGAACCGAATATTCTAGGTTTGGGCCTCAAGGTCCCTATTGTCAGCGCCTATGACTACTGCAATGAACATACCTTTGCTGGAGAATATGCACCATAACGTGTCAGTTGTGGAAATGTGGTAGTCTGGAATGGAAAGCTATGAGTGTCAGTCATATGCCAATGAAAAGTATTTAGTTTATTAACAGCCATGGCGTCAATAGTTCTCTTAATTGCTGGTATTGAAATGAAGTTCCTTGCTGTATCCAACAAGATTCCTCTATAAGGATAAAATGGTGCATCTTGAATGAAGACTTGTAGTGGTATAACTACACTTTTTGAAATGCTGTCGAATACAATCAGTTGTCCTAAGGTTTCCATTCCATGACGGGCACCAAATATTGTATCAGCAGTGATTGTTGCATTTATCTGTACAGAGAGACCTCAGAGTTATTAAAGAATTACAATTTTGCATATTAGCATCTACACAAACTTAAATATAGCTACAACAAAATAACAAAAGCTTTCTCTTTATTGAGTACAGAGGAAGTGGTGTTGTTCACAGTGAATACAAAGTTATTCATATTTATGTCGGGTGTGGTGTAATATAGTATTTGTAAACATGAAATAGAACTGGATAGGTGTATTGAAGAAATCTTAACAAATTTGGTAAAACTCAATAGGGGATTATGCAATATATTGATGGAATTTACTAGCAAATTTCAAATTTTCAGCTTAGCCTATTCAGGCAATAAATGGTCAAAATAAAACGAATGTGAAAACATAAAAATGATAAGGCTAGTACAACGTACTGAGGAAATGTAAATATCAAGTCAAAACAGGTTCAGAAAAAAATGGTAAATATTATTTCATATGAAGTGGCACTCTTGATTAAAAGAATTTGATAAAATTCAACAAGGTTTGTAGAGTATATTGAAAATGCAAGCTTACATATTAAATTTTGTCTTTGCTGGTTAACTTATTTAATAAATAATATTACCATGACACACATAACATAGACTAACAGTCATTTTATATATTTTCTCTCCGATTTGGACAAATTCAGCTGGATTTTTTGTTAAACTTTAATTTATTTTCTTGTTTGTTTGAATCGTTTGGAATAAGTTAAGCCAATTAAAAAAAAAATCATATTTCGATAACAAAAACTAACTGAATGAAATTTCTTAACTATCTCAAAAAGCTTGGAACTGGAAACATAACACAATCACGTATCAACAGCTTTTACAACAAATTCCATTTTTAGCAATGTGCAGATTGAATAAGAATATAGTTATCAACTATAGCTGTACAACTTCCAAAATAAGCTCTCAGCTCATTATTTAAACAAAACGAATCAAATATCCATGCATGTCATAAATATTAAACTGAATATTATTATTATTAACTCACAATAATTCAGTTTGTTTACCCATTATTTCCATCATTATTGAAATTTAAAAGTTATTGCAAATATTTTTAAAAAACCAAGATTTTATTTCATGATAAGAGTTTACATTACAGTAAACTCTTGTTTTAGTAGACCTAATGGTTATGGTGGTACCATACCTACTTATAAACAATGTTTTCTAATAGTATTAATTTATAAAGTAGCAACCGAAAGTAATATTTTTAACATGTTAGCCCACAGAATTGGAGAATTTTAACAATTAGTTATAAGTACAGTAACTGATTTGTCTTATGTCCTATCCAATGTATTCATGTAAGGTGATTACCACGGTTTCAGGTATCTAAGTACCCATCTTCATATTATGTGTGATTGCGAACTGACCAATCAAGGTAAAACGTTTAGTCAGACTGTCATATTTTGGTCTGGATTTACCCTTCTCCTTAGGCTCTATTCCATACCTCCGGTTGAATGTGACGTAGTAGTGTTTTGAATTCTGAGTGGTTGTTTTGTATTAGGTGTTCAGCAAAATTTGATACTACAGTGCTATGATTTTTTTAGGTGGATGTACTTTTTAAAATGGCTTTCTATAAATGGCTGTCCCGTTTGACCTATATAAAAGCTCGAGCAATCATTACAGGATAATCCATAGATTCCCATTTTTTTGGTTTGGATTTGATTTTTTATCTAGTGATACATTGGATTGGACATAAGACAACTCAGGTACCGTACTGTACCTATAACTACACAAAACTGTTCAAAAGTAATAGTTTATCAGCAAATTTCATAAATGAAAATTATAAATTTGCTAATTAAATAAATAAGCTGTAAAGATTTTAAAATTATATATGTTTATTTACTGCAGTTATTTTTAAATTATATATGTAGTGTTGCAAACATAAAAGTACCCATATAACTATACAACAAAAGTCAATGTATATTAATGTTAAAGAAATATTAAGTAGCGATTTTTCTGCTCATAAGTTGGAAAACTCAAGGTCAGTATTGGGACTAATTTAATGTATGTTAGTCTGCTGCAACAATGTAATAAATTTCTGTGGAGGAGCATGCATTTTGTTATTTAATTGTTACATGCTCAAACTGGTTTCATTAAAAAAAACTTGTTATAAGTTTCATGAGTTTCCTATAATCTATTCTTAATTCAATGATTCAGAAATTAGTGAAAAAATGGTGTAGGAGTTTAATTTTCAATACATCAAAAGATAATCCTTGTTTTGTTTGGATTGAAAATGTTGTCACTGATAAATCAGTAATCAATGATAAATAAAGTGGAAGCTTTTTTCACAGTTAAGTGTATGATGTAAAGCCTAAACCATGGCTTGAATTGGAAATGCTATGAAATCGGTATTGTTCTTGGACTTTAAATTAGTTTATTTATAGTGATTCATAGAGAATGGATGTTTTAATTTTTTATTGCCACTGATAAAGTTTCGTTTTACCTTTTGGGGTATTTGAATTCACAAAATCCAAGAAATTGCTAGCTATAAACCTATATATTTTAGTACAGAAACCATTACGTAACTTGAAAACTCATGTTTGGTGCACAATTTCAGGAAGATCTATTATTAAGCAAATCTTTTCAAGATCACTGATATCTATTTGAATTTTATAGGAGTTTGTTAGCCAGCTCATACGATGAACTTGCCTATTCATTTTCCAAAGATAGAGCCACATGCCACACTAATCTACATTAGTTTGTATATGCAAGATTTTTTAATTAAATTTTTTTTTATTATTGGATTGTTAGTTTTGATTATGACCACCAGCTTGATTTAGGCAATTCAAAATAAATCTTCTTTAAATATATATACAACAATTTGTTTTATTTACCATAAACATTTATCCTATATTTAAAAAACAATAATATGGTTTTAAAACCTACTATTAGCTTTAAAACAATATGTAACACATTAGGTTTCATAGCATAAGTCCATTTTATGAGATTAAAACAAAAATGTAAATAATTTTAAAGCAAGATTACTAATTTAGTATGGTATGGGAAGGGCATTATGCACAAATTAATGTGGGCAGGAGAGTATTAAATTATTTACATTTAATTTTGTTTGTATAGTGACGTGACTCACCTTGAAGCTTTGAAAAGAAATTAAAACATCCTAGACATAGTAAAGCATAATAGTTTTTCTTTATGTATTAAGGTCAATTTATAATAAATGTTGAGCTTGACTTATGAGAAAAATTATACAAGATAATAAACAAACGTGAACACAATTCTCACAAAAAATACGCCTAAGTATCAGATGTGTTTCAATGACAAGGTCGTCCTCTTCAGTGATACATGAGCTATACTAATCAAACTATAACCTTTGATAGTATTTGATAGTTTGATTAGTATTGCTCATGTATCACTGAAGAGGACGACCTTGTTGTTGAAAAGCGTTTAATACTTAGGCGTATTTTTTGTGAGAATTGTGTTCACGTTTGTTTATTATCCTGTATTAAGGTCAAGCCACCACAAAAAGTAACAATGTAATACTGTTTACTGAATAAAACGCTTCTAAGTTATTGTAAGCCTTTTAAATTATAGAAATAAAAGTAAGTTTTCATACTCTTCCATCAGACATTTCGTTAACTTCAAGTTCATAACTTTCATCCACATCTTGTGTAAATGATATGATATCAGGTTGTTGTACATTGATGTATAATGTTAGCGACTGTCCACCATCATCTTTACCTTCTTCATCTTGAAGGGATTTTTGAAACAAGTCATTGATTTGTTGTCTAAACAGTGTTGCCATTTGTGAAAGAACATTTCTAGTTTTTTCATTCACCACTGAAAAATATAATTGTGTAAAATGTAATAACATAAAAGAAATACATGTTTGCATAACCTTCTTATATCTACATACCTTACTTTATTTTAAACAACAAAAATTGAAACTACTACATAATAAATTTACATATATTGTAAAGGTCAAAACAAAATTTCTTCTAAAAAAATAAAATAAAAAAAAAACTCAGAGTCTAACATGAAAAGTGACTTATAATAAAATAAAATTTTAATTATATGAAATTATAATACATATGCATACAATTACAAAATATACCATATTTTTAATGTCATAGCACAAAATTTATATATATTTTTTCAAATGTTGTATACCACAGTCTAATTTTTAAAATAACTTTTATCCTTGGGTCAGTAGATTGTCTAAGTAGTAAAGAGAAAGTTTGGTATGTAAATTTAATTCTTAATGAAAATATACTTCTTAATTTTTAAATTGATAGTGAATAGTGACAGTGAATTGATTTTGAAGGTGATAGTAACAGGTGAACATAATTAATACAAATACTTAAAAATTAACAAACTTAACCTAATCAAAACAAATGACAAACTTATATCTTACACTGGTTAACACTTAAATATCCTTGGTTGTAAATGTTTTTTAAAGTGTAAAAATATAAACAGTATTTTATAAATAATCATTTTAAATGTTATGTACCAGTAATCGGTTTATATAAGGCTACATGTATAATAAGGTTAGCTTCTAGTACAGAGATGAAATTATTAAATAAAGATAATAAAATAGAGCCAGGCCTAACTAATGAATAATATCAAAGTTTTATAGACGTATATTCATGGATAATGTAAAGTTTCTCTAGCAATACAGGTTAAGTTAAAAAAAAAAAATTAAAACAATTAAAGAAATTGATATTATAAAGAAAGTTAGTGTACCTAGAGATTGGGTTAATTCTTTAGTAATTGTAAATAAAGCAAATGATGAATACCGTATAATATGCCTTTGTTTAAACCCAAAAGATTTAAATGAAAACATTAGAAACCAAAACTACCAAATACTAACTTTTGATGACATTTCAATAGGCTAGATGGTGCTACTATTTTGAGTACACTAGACACTAAATAAAAAAACATTTGTGCTTAAGACCACATGGTAGAAGTGTAAACTTTTTTAGATGTATTTTTTCGAAGTAGGATTTTTGGGAGGGAGAAGCCAATAAGTATTGTTAAGGTTCTTAAGAGCTACATTTGAGCTCAGTTTGATCAAAATCATTCCAGTAAAAATTTTTAACAAAATTAAAATTTTGTGATTTGGTTCGGTAAGAAGGCCCAAATATGGAGTTGTCAAATAAATTAAAAAACAATTCCATATTGATCAAATTATGCCCAGACACTAAATTTGATCAAAATTGGAATGTAGATTGTAATGCGGATTATGGACTCTGTCGGCTTAAGCAACCCTTACACACACACCCCTACATGTGAGCACACTCTCTCCCATGCCACTCTACTTGTAACTCAACCCTAGTTAATGGCCACTGTAACCATGTAACCAAGAGAGTCCTTATCACAAACTATAGTTGTTTAGTCTATAGACAATCAACAGAAGACAGATGTTATTCTAAAAATCATATTTTTAAATTCAGGGTACAGTAATTCAAAAAGAATATTTCCAGAAAAGGAACTTTAATTTTTGATTCATCATATAACTTTGTCTATATTATATACAAGTGTGAAAGTAAAAACGTAATCTTCTTAAATTTTTTGGATTAAGAACATAAAAGGAAAGTTTAGGTGTAGATTGACATAATATATTTACAGATCAGAAGTATAAGAATTGTCTGGTTTAACAATAAAGACAAACATTGTTGAAGATAATACCTTTTGGGATAGCTGTTGTAATCTCCACACTGATGCTGTATCTATTAACTTTCTGAATTTGTGAGCCAACACTAATTTCACCAGTTGGCTTAGGCCAAAGAGCTGCATACTCAGTACATAACAATTTACAAACTTCTAAGGATTGCCAAGTATTGTGGATAGTAGCAGGTACTTTTTCACAGCCTCTATCTTTGCAACGGTATGTCCATACTGGCCTAGAAAATAGAAATATATACTTAGATTAATTATGTAAGACTTTGGACAAATTTAAAAAGAGAAACGTAAAACAAGAACACAATTTTAAAATTACTCACCTTTTTATCTACTGTATTGTAAAATTAGAACAAAAATAACAACAGTACAGTAGTCGAAAAGTAAGGTGAACTGTTTTAAGAAAATTACATAACATACAGCTGCTATCATTAATGCTTTCTAGTAATGACATCTTTGGGTTTAGTTGGTGTGTGATTCAATTTTAGAAATTTATCAATTTGCTTTACTCATTAGCAGATCTCAGCTTTGAGAATCAGTTATTTTACCTCAATCAATTTTATGGTTAATTGTTAACTAGGAAGGAAGTGTAAAACGGACAGCTTTCTATGTTTATTAATGGAAATAAAATATTTATTATGCTTTGTAGTTATTCATATTTATATAGGACTTGTATTAGCTTTATTCTAACTCGGTCCTAGATCTCTTGTGTATATTTTGAAAAGGCTGCTCAGATTGTAGACTCTTAGTTGTCTCATTTATTAAGGTGTGATACCTTGAATAAACTAATTTGATAAAATACAATGCGAATCGTTCATTGTGTTAGTGAAATGTAATGTTATAAAAATTTCATTTCTCCAGCTTAACATGTTCAGAAAATTAATAGTAAATTATTTCATTATTGGTAAACAAATCCACCTGTGATTGAACAAATTTGTTAAAAGTCAATAGTGTATGTCCATTGTACTGAGATCATGTAAATGGTAACTTTTGTCTTTATAGTGAACCTGTGCAGGATATAACTGTTAAAAAATATGGTTTGTCTTCAGTTGTTGACAAAGTGGCATTTTGTTCATTTAAATTAGTTTGCAAAACAGCTGATTTCTCAACAGTTTCACTTTGCCCACTCCGAATGGCAACCGAACAAAACGAAATTTAGGTTAAGTTTATTTGAATTGATTTATAATATACAGGAAATGTCCCGTATGTAGGTTAGATTAATTCTTACATGTAAAATAACATAAATAAACAACGTTTTAAAGTTGAAAAAGGAAGTAATTATTCATGAAGATGATTGACAGTGTATGTACACGGATAGTATTTTTCGTTTGCCAAGTTTTGAAGTTGGCAATCCCGTTTCCAAATAACAATACACCTAAGTTATTTGTAATATTCATAAATAACCTCAGTTTTGATGTGAGAACTTCTACTCAGTGTTTTTTATTTGTCACAATATAACAACTGTAGACAAATTATAATGTGCAATTCGTGAGCAAAGTGTCTTTTTTAAACTCGGTAAAATTGACGCACTCAGCAAGCCTCGTGTGTCAATATTTTTCTCTCCTTTAAAAAAGTGCCACTTTGCTCACTAGTTGCACAAATAACTATTTTCCAGAGTAGTGGCACCACCGTTATAGGACACACCCATCTGATAAACATGATGCACAGAATATGTTCACTTGAGAACCTCTATACAGAAAATAATATGACTTGTAAGAGAAAATTGCAAACCATTTGCTCTTTCAATGTAAATAGTTTCACTAGGAAAGGATTGAAAATTTTGGATTTTTGATAAGAGGCTTGACAATCGTCAAGACAACCTTGCTAGAAACATTCTAAAGTTTGTGGAGCTAAGAATCTTCTAGAAGATGACTAGGGCGTGGAATAATATTATTTAGGAGGTAATAAGTCCTTATAACTTATGTACACAGGACTAGAGTTCCCAAAAAGATGACAAGTGACATGATGTTGAAAACAAATTTGTTTTAAAAAAAGAAGATTAGTTCAGTATAGTATTAGTTCATATTTATTACAAATATAATTTAATTTTTAACTTTCAATTTATTTTAAAGCTGAATTATTCACAATAAAATACATCCATGTATCTAGTTCAATGTTTTTGATCTTATAAACAAAATTAAATAAATTAATAACTGAAAAAATTGAATTAAAATATGTAAAATGCTCTCACGTACTGTGTATGAGAAAGTAAATAAACAAAATTCAGTCAACTGAAAAATTGTGTGATTCTCTACTTGGTATTAAAGTTTTTATCAAGGCTGAATTAACTTAAGTGCATTATTTTTATCTCAGGGTTTGTTGTTTTTAAGAAATTTATCTAAAAAATATGCCACTGTAAATTCTTAGAGCTTAGTGCATAACATAGGCCTGGATTGTAAATAAACAGCAGCTGATGAAACAAAGTCTCCATGTGTTAAAAACCAATCAATTACTAGATATGGTACAACCTGCAATGCAATCATTAAACCTAATCCCCTCATAATGAAGTATGAACCTGTCATGTAGCTTTAATTTTGTGATGTACATTTATTTATTACAATTTTCTTTACAAAGTACATGTAAAGATTAGATTTTACTTTCTGTTTTACTGTCTGGGAATCTTATTAATTTTTATGCAACTGTTTCAGATTCAATAAATCATCATCGGAATATTTATAAAACACATACACAGGTTTTAACAAACACAAAACAACATACTTAAAATAAAAATATGAACTTTGTAAGTCAGTGCTGTTTATGTTTCATATTAGTGACATGTTATGAAGTTTATATTTTGAGAAATGTTGTTTTGTGTTTGTGAAAAACTTGTATTCACTAACAGTGGCTCATTGAAGTTGAAACATTAAAAAAACTATACAGAAAATGAATACAGGATTATTATATAATAGCACATAATTATACAATGATCCAGCAAGGCAAACAATTTTCACAACTTGATATTATGAATGCAAGATCTTAAGATTAATAATTCTATATGTGCCTGACTCTTCAATAATTGTTTCTTATTACAATAAATAAGTTTTGTCTACAGTTGTTGACAAAGGGGCATTTTATTCATTTAAATTAGTTTGCAAAACAGCTGATTTCTCAACAGTTTCACTTTGCCCACTACTTTGCTCACTCCGAATGGCAACCGAACAAAACGAAATTTAGGTTAAGTTTATTTGAATTGATTTATAATATACAGGAAATATCCCGTTTGTAGGTTAGATTAGTTCTTACATGTAAAATAACATTAATAAACAACAAAACAACCTTTTACAGTTGAAAAAGGAAGTAATTATTCATGAAGATGATTGACAGTGGAGAGTATTTTTCGTTTGCCGAGTTTTGAAGTTGGCAATCCCGTTTCCTCAACAATACACCTAAGTTATATGTAATGTTCATAAATAACCTCAGTTTTGACGTGAGAACTTCTACTCAGTGTTGATGTGTTGTTTAGCACTACTGCTATATTTTGTGTAGTTAGTTTTAAAATATGGACAGTTCAGAGATGAAAACCTGTCAAATACCCCGCCTAAATTTGTGGAAAAGCTAACAACGTTGTACTAAATCTCCTTCCTGTCAAATCAAGGAAAAAGTATGACCGCCAGTATGAACTGTTTTTATTGCCAAAATAACAACTGTAGACAAAGTATTATGTGTAATTCGTGAGCAAAGTGTCTTTTTTAAACTTGATAATATTTTTCTCTCATTTAAAAAAGTGCCACTTTGCTCACTAGTTGCACAAATAACTATTACCACACATGATGGTAAAGTACAATAAAAAAATTTAAGTCCAATTTAATCTAATTTTGTTAAAGGCAAAAAATTATTAACTATAAGAAGTATACGTAAAAGATATGCAAGGAGAAAAAATATTACAATACATATGAAAACACTTAAAATGCTTGAAGTAACTGATTTGTGTTGTTGTTGCTTTAATGTCTCAGCAGTAGAAATGATGATGGGAAACCATCTTAATAGAGAGAAGACAATGGTTTAACTGGTGTTCGAGCTCTCAGTGCTGAGATCTAAATATAAGTAACAATTATCGGTTATATTACATATATTATTTTATATATTGGTTTAAGATAGGTGTGTGAGAAGGTTACCGTAATGTGTTTGTACCATTTATTATTTCTATAATTATGTAATTATAATAATTAGAACATTACTTAGTAAAATACTATCAACAAATCATTATCCAAATGCATTCCTTGTAGTTTACTGTGCAGTATGCAGTGTGGAGTTAGGAAATCATATGCAAATGTATCTACAGCTCACAAAGTAACCATGTTGAATTGCTGCATCAAAGTGATGGACATGATATTTCATTTCATACACTAATCACAGAACTTTAATCTAAATGTACATAGCATTTATTAAATTTAGGACAAAGATTACAAGATTACATTTACCATATTTGGTTAATCCCTTTAGTAGTATATTATGATAAAAATTACTATATCAAGGAAATACTTATATCATTTTTGTTTTTATAAAATAAATGACTGAATTATTTTCATTTTTTATCTTTAAAATATTTCCTTTCTACATTAAAAAATCCAAATATTTTTCGGTTGGGTTATAGCTCAAGAACCACTGATCCGATTTTCATTCAGTTTTCTTTCCTACATATCTGGTCAGATAATAGTCTATATTTTATAAAAAATTGTTCTTAGTTTCAAGTAACAACAATATTAAAAAAAAAAAACTTTAAGCGATAACAAATGTTTTGTTAGTGACAAAGTTACCACGTTTTTATTAGTTCGGTTTCCGTCATACCTGTCAGTCTGTCCGGGTAGAATTTTGCAATCGAGTTTAAACTAACTTCCCGATAAGCTAGAGTCCTGAAATTTTGAACATAGGTTAGAATTAGATGACAATGCAATATTCAGTTGGTTTCTTGTCTCTACATTTGTTTAAACAATAGTTATTTAAACAAATAAAAATTGGCCAATATAGATTTTTTAACCTCGTTATCGCTTAAACGCGTTATCGCTTTTGAATGGTAACCGGAATGTTGAAGTAGGATGAGGCAAATTTTTCATGGCTTGTGAGAGTTATTATTGGATTAATAATAAATCAAATAAATTTTTTTTTTAACATACCACGTTTTCAAAACGAACTGAAAAGTATAATAATAAATCAAATAATTTAAAAAAAAAGAGCTCGATTGCTCAAAACTCACTGGCAAAACACCTTGCAATGAAGATGCCATGACGGAGATGGGAAGAATGCGTCAAATACGACCTTCACCACCATAAGTTTATGATACATTTACAATTTGTAATGGAGAAGGATCTGACATTGTATTGTTTAAATTCATGTACATGGTAAAAAAAAAAAAATTTGTTTACTTCTTTAGTTTGATTTTCTGCGTTACAAGACTAATAGAACTATTATAGGTAATAAGAGGTAATATTTTGAATTTCAGACATTTGCAGCTAAACAGGATGTGAAATGCATTGGGAATTTCCTATATATGTCCCTGTCAGAGTCTCATCAATATTATACAGAACCGATTGAAATCTTTCACCCGGACATAAGACTAAAAAACAGAAAATAATAAATCAAATACATTTTTTTTTTAACATACCACGTTTTTAAAACGGACTAAAAAGTATAAAATAATTTTTCATGACCCTTCTACAATTTTGAGGGAGGATTGTTAGTGGCTATGGATATATTTGGAATACTTGGAGAGAAAAACGTATTCCAGGCGCAGGCAATCTATGTAGGTGTAAATAAATTAAATTACAGTGAATCTCATTTCCGATTCACTGAAATTAGCTGTGAATTAATCCGGATTGTCTACTTCTATTATTTACTGGCTGCGCCCCACGTTTTTCTCTCCAAGTATTCCAAATATATCCATAGCCACTAACAATCCTCCCTTAAAATTGTAGAAGGGTCATGACAAATTATTTTATACTTTTTAGTCCGTTTTAAAAACGTGGCTTCTTATTGGAGAATGTGGGCTAAAGTACAAGTAATTTTGTTTTCCAAAACTTTTTTTAAATATCTGAGCAGTGAACCCATTATTTTTTTTAAACTAGGAAAGTACAATTTTTTGTACATTTTTCTCAAGACATAAAATTTAAGACTTTGATTTTTTTGACGACTATCGATACCTAATGGTGAACCTTTAACCACTTAGGGGTTATTAATGTAACTACAGGGGTAAGATAGGCAATCTGACATCACTCAAGTGTTGTTAAAAAACTAACTATACCTTAGTGTCTTAGTTATGAGATTTGAGGCGTCTTAATCAAGGATTGGTACCGAAGATTGTGGGGTTCTATTACCAAAACACAAGGGTTTTTCTTTACAGTTTGGTTCACTCCAACCTGTGGTACGGTGGCGGAAGAGGCCCGCTATAAATTAAAGATGGTTGGCTTGAGTGGAAGTTTACGGGGTTGGTTTGAAAGAAATTGCGCAGAAAAAAATTTTCAAATTGTAATTTTATTTCAGGAAAAAACATCATATTATAATCGATGCATTTTTCTAACCTATGTATTAAAGTGTATCAAGAATTTGTCACCTATGTAAAGTGAAACATTTTATTGTGCTGGATTATTTTAAAGTAACTGTACATACATTGTAATCTAACCTAACCCAATGTTTTAATTTTAAACGTGATTTCTGAAAAACAGCGGTTTTTTCTTACAAAAGTACCTTTTCCCCATGACACATAAAAATATCTTTATATATTTTGTTGTTATTTTGTTTGTCACACTTAGCTAATCATTTTATATGTTGGGTTATTTATTATATCTTAAATATTTTTGTCATAAAAAGCGGGTTAAAACATCTAAATTTCAAAATTCAGAAAAAAATATAAGGACTTATAATTTATTTTATCCAAACATATGTTTTTTATCCAATGACTTCCCAAGTATGGCAAGTAAAACAAGAAATATGTATAAATATATCTTGTATGGTTCATGAGAAAAGGGTACATGAATTTGTTGAATTTAACATTATCAAGTTAGGGCCATCCGACTCCCCTTAATATTCCAAGTTTTCAGTGCGGTTAGGTTAGGTTATTTTAAACTATTATTCAACCTTATCCAACTTGTATACAACCTTATCCAACCTTATTTTCCTCATTCGGAAAATTCATTTAATTTATCTCACCACTAAGAAACTACAATCGGAGATTATTACAATTTATAATCAGAGTTGTTAATCTAAAAATTCAATATCCAGTCTAATTCAACTGTTTAACCACTTCAAGAAAACTTAACTAATAAATGACAACTTCAAACATGTTATATTTTAGGGAGTTGAGTGTTATAACTGGTTAATAGGCTACTACCCTCATTAAAGTTCCACCTTTCTCATCACTGCTTCAAATCCAGTTGATATAAAATCTAACTGTTGTAATAAAGCCTATACTTTGAGATGCTACTAACCTGCCCGATCTGCCGGAATCATCATCCTCCTGTGCTAAGACAGTAACAAGGATACAGAGTAAAGGAATCCAAGCAGCATACATGGCCGCAAGCATATTTACTTTGCCTGCAACAATGATAGAACATGTGTTTCAGTAAGTACTCATTTACATTTTACGAATTTTTTAACTTTTTATCATACAGAAAAGATTTGCGATAGTGCTAAAATTTACGATGGTTTTATTGGTTTATAGCCTTAGGAAAACATTTGACTACTTTCAGAATGAAGTAAGTCGGTCTGTGTATTATATTGTGAACAGTTTGCTATATTAAAATCAAGATTATTAGATTTGATAAGTAGTGGATGTGACTACCAGTTTAAAGGTTGGTGTGATTTTACCATTTCATGTGATATAGAATGATCACACTAATAGACAGCAGTTTGTGGATATACTGCATTTGAAATGTAAAGATCAATGTATATCGATTTAATCAAAACTAAAAACATTTAAACAGAGTGTTTCCCAAGGCTCAATTTTGGGACCTTTATTATTGTTGTCCTATATAAACAGTTTAACTAATATAATTTCAGATATGGAAAAAATGCATTTGTCTGTATGCAGATGATGCAAACCTGAGAGTCAGTGAATTTCTAATGAAGAAATTGAAACAATAGCAGATATAAGTTTTATTGAATTTATCAAACACTAATGTCATGCACTTTAACATTAAAGTAAAAATAGAATTGCCTTTTTTAACCAAACCAAAAACATACTTAGACGATGTTGAACTGAAGGAGGTTAGTGAAACAAAATTTTTGCGACTAATTGTGGACAATAAGTTGATTTGGGATCTTCACTTTGATTGTGTTGTGAGAAGGATTTGTTCTAGGCTCTTTGTTTTATGTAGATTGTCAAGAATTTGCAGCCTGTATTCACTGAGAATAGCTTATTTTGCACATGTTCATTGTATTATAATGTTTGGCCTCTCTATTTATGGAGCAACTTCTACTAAAAATATAGAAAGATTGCTTATTCTACAAAAAACGAGCAATTCGGATTATGTTAAAGTTCGGTTGGAAAGATAGAGTAAAGGAACAATTTATGAACTTAAACATAATAACAATTTTTAGCGTGTATATATTTCATACAATCATACATACTAAATTTAATTCTAGTATAACCACAACTATTTAACCAGAGGTAGAGATAAATTTTGAAAAACTGGGTCAGACTGAAATTCTTTGGAAAAAAAAACTTATATAAGTAGTAAATTTATAAATAGGCTACCAATAGAAATAAAAAAGAAAAATAATAATTATAGATTTAAAAGAACATTAAAGAAATATATGATCTCAAAACCACTGTATTCTATTGATGAATACTTTGAATTGAAGTAATGAAATACCATAAATGATATTGCTGTAGTTGTGTAATATAAATATACATGATGTTAGTTTTTAGTGAAAATTGGTTTTGTATTGACGCCATATAATTAAATTTGTAATCTACAATGATATGAATACAGTTTATTGTTGTTATTATTATTAATATATTTTAATCAAACAACCTTTAAAAAATGAGGGGGTAAGGATTGGCATAATCAAATATATAAACATTTTTATTTGTTGTGAAATATACCATCTGGAGTTCTGCTGAGTTCAAATTTGATGGTTTACTTAAAAAAATAAACTTAAAATGTTGGAACAAATTTATAAATTTGTTAAGATTTTCAGTAAAAATTTCACAAGACTTTGGTTATAGTTGGTGCCCATATATAATATAAAATAGAAAATATACCCACAATTTTGTTTTGGGTGTTGTAATTGACTCCAACTACAATAGTAAACATTTTTGAACAAATAATATCGATAAAGTGTTCTCAATTTAGAGTTTTCGAATTTTTAAGATAAACCAGATGTTGTTATTTTTACTTTTTTCAAATTCTTTGTGTATAGATAAAGTTATATGATGGGTAAAAAAAAAATCAATATATTTGGTTTCAGACCTTCAGATCCAAAATTTATTTTTTGGAATGATATCAGTCCGTCTATCGTATGTGAAGTAATAGACCAAACACGTGTGAACAGATTTTAGAAGTTTTTTTTCCATAATCCAAATAGCTGCCATAAGAAATAAAACACAAAATTGGCTATAACAATTTTGCTCAAGAGCAACCAAAATATCGACTAAAGTGCAGTAATAAAAGACGCAATTTCTCAAAATTGTCTCTACCGATTTCGTTAAAATTTAGTGAAATTTAGACCTGTGTACAAAATTGCAAGTACAAAAATATTACGGTTCAAAATAATTGGCAAAAACAAAAAGTAAACATTAAAAGACAAATTAAAAGCTCGATTTTAATCAAACTTTTTTTAAATTTTTAAAACTGTTATATTCGCCAAAATCTAAACGTACAATTTTTGTTGTTCCAATACACATAAAAAGTATAAGTGAAAAAGTAATAATAGATTTTTTTTTAAAGAAATAATTGTATTTCAAAAGTGTGTCCGTTTTTGTATTTCTGTGCACTGTGATAAGAAAGTTTTAAGCAGTATTTATTAAATAAAATTTATAAACAAGCTTTAATTTCAAAAGGAGAATATAAATTTCTGAGAACTATCCATAGTTCTCCAACCGGAAGGGAGGTAATGAACTTAAATATGTTAAAATATTGTATTGTCATCAATTGTACTAAAATATGCAAAGTTTTAAGTAGATTGAAAATCGGAAGTAAAAGTAATCACAAGATAAAACTAGAGAATGAGTAGTTTAGCATGCCAGACGCTTGGTTAACAAATCTGACTGACCAATACCCGATAAACAACAGTGTTATCAAAGATCAGATAACCTGTTTCAATCATCCATTGAAAGAGGTCTTCCTGGAATAGAAACCGGAAAGATTGTGAAATAAGAACTCTAATATGTAGGCTATGATTGAAGGCACTGTAGCACCTCCTCCATGTTGGATATATCACCCATAAGACACTTGAAACATTGTATGGATGTTAGTTTTTATTTCAGAATGTAAACCAATGTCGAGTTTTAAATAATCCTCAACGTTTGGTCTCAAATCAGTCGATTCCGTGTATCACAATTATCTCACAGTGTTGGCAGGACTTGCAATTCAAGTTTGGCAAGATGCTAAAATGCAAATTTGCAATGAATGGTGCCAATGACATGACATGGTGCCAATGAACTTTGGAATACTTGGCGATGTTTTGTCAATGACATTGTGGAAATTTATTAAATAAAATTCACCTAACCGTTCGGTTGGTAAATTTCAAAATTTCATATAAAATCGTTTTCAAGGTTAACTCTAGTCTAGCCATATAACTTCATACAACAGCTTTAAAATTTGATGTGTTTTCTTCGATAACAATCAATAAGAGTGTTATTACTAAACAATAAAATTGTTAACAATCTAAACTCAAGAAATAGAAAACTCTGATATAATTTTGATAATCGTCGCAATTGTAGATGAATTTTATTCAAATTTATAAACGGAAGTGATTTTTTTTAAACCGGTATCAGCGTCATAGTTTTTTTTTGCGATATCCTGTTGTAACGAAATTCAGGACAGCAATGAAAATGGTTTTTACCAAGTTTTCGGAAAAATGTATAAGCAAATAATATTTTTATTAAAAAATTGTTGTATTATTTATTCATTACTTTGTATATAGATTTTAATTACAATTGATTATTTATTAAATACCATTTTATCCTGTAATGATTGTTAGTGCATAACAACCACAAGAACAGATATATTAAAACAAAACGATAAGCAAAAGCCAAAAATGATAAGAAATACAGAACTAGGAAAAACATATCTGTCTACTTAATACATATAGTGCGGAAAAAAAAATCTTACAACCGCTAGGTAATTTTTAAACAAGTAGAGATAAAAACTTCCAATCTTCGCCAACCTTATGAGATTCTATTCACTTTTTATGGGGTAAAACATTTCCCCTCCCCTTTTTAAGAAGTTTAAAAGGGGGACCTTAGTTTTTCAAATAGCAACTCCCATCGTGTCGTATATCATTTTGAAGAACGTATATTAAAAAGACGTATTTTAGTGCCTTGGAAAAGTCTACGATATCTCTAACAAGAATTATGGGGACTAGAAGTTGAATTTGAGTTTTTTATTTGTCATGAATATAATAAAAATAATTTTAAAAAAATACCTATTAATTTTTTTAACAGCGGACTTATTTAATTACATGAATGTAATACACGTTATGTATTTTTCCTATTTTAGCAAACCGACCCCAATTTTTTGAAAGGGGGAGCCAATGGGGCAGTTTTTTCCCCATTATGTGACATATCATTTAACTGAATTAGTTTTAATTTTGGTCTTACTTGAGCCGTCTTTTTTATTGGGTTATTTCATTTCTACTAAAGTAGTTGCATCAACTACCAAAGTAACATTCTATAGGTAATCAGTTTCCTCTTACAATAATATTTCACATGATTGGTAAAAAGAATTCCCACATTGGCTTCCCCCCTTCAAAAATTGGGGCTTGTTTACTAAAATAGGAAAACTAAAAGTGTGTTCATTTATAAGTATGCTATTAAACAACAAATTTGTTTTTTTCATTAATATCCATGGCAAATAGAAAACTAAAAATTTGACTTCTAGTCCACATAATTCCGGTTAGAAGAGACTTTTCAAGGCACTATTTTATATCTATTTTTAAACCTTCAAAATGATATGTCACAAGATAGGGGTTGTTATTAAAAAAATAAGGTCACTCTTTTTAACTTCCCTTAAATAGAGGGCACAACTTGTTTACCCCACAAAAATTGAAAGCACTTATTCTATGAGGTTTAGAAGTTTTGATCTCTACTCGTTCAGAAATTACCTAGGATTTGGAAGACTTTTTATCTACAGGGTGTCCGGAATTCTCTGATACCATTTTGTAGAATTACTACTTAGGTAAAAATAAAATAAAAGTTCCAATAAACATAGGTCCGAAAATATTTCGTTTCCAATTTATCTGCCATTTTTTTTTCCATAACATCTTTTTATCTTTGGAGTAGATAAGATATTGAGTTCAAGTTTTATATACACATTTTTTATGTAGCCTTTTACCAGTGTTCAAAAAATGAGAACGGTCTCTTGTATATTTTATAAATGGCGGCAGTTTAAAATTTTTAAATTTAAATATCTCTAAAACCGTTAACTTTATAAAAATAGTTACAAGAAGCTAAAGTTTACTTTTTTAATGACAAATGAATAGGTTTATGGAATTTTTCTAAATAATTAAATTATCGGGAAAAAACTAAAAATTTAATTTTTTTTGTAGTTATCTACAACATTAACAAGTCTATAATAGAAATTTTTCTAAATTATAATTACCGTAATTAATAAGAATAATCAATTATATTTTCAGACGTGATTTGAAAATGAAAATGTTGATTTTAACCTTTTCGAAATAGTGGCTGTATGAAAACTTTAAATTAAAAATATTCAAAAACAGTTGGTTTCACAAAAAATTGGCAATAAAAATTTATCATTTCAAAGATGAATTAGGTTTAGGACAATTAGGTGAGAAATAAGTAAAATATTAATATTTTAAGTTAACACTGCAATTGTAATTAAATAGACTTGTCGCTAGACGACATTTTTATTTAAATAAATAAAAAAGTTAGTATATTAATAAATATTTATTACATTTAATAGTTAAAAAGAAGGCAATCATTTCATTCTATTTACAATAACTGCTTGAAATGACGACCTTCAACCAAGTTGGATCAATCAAGCATAGACCGCCGAACCGACCGTTTTTGAGTATTTTGATTTTAAAGCTTTTATACAGCCGCTATTTTGAAAAGGATAAAATCAACATTTTCATTTTAAAAACACTTCTGATAATAAAAGTTATTATTGTTATTTATGTTAATTACAATTTAGAAATATTTTGGTTATAGACGTATTTTGTCTGTAGATGTTGTCAACTACCAAGAAATTACATTTTAATTTTTATGCCAATAATTCCTTTATTTTTTAACTTACAGAGAAAATACAAAAAAAAAAAAATCATTTGTCGTTTAAAATGTAAACTGTTTGTTCCTTGTACGTTTTTGTTGTTGTAAAGTTACCAGTTTTTAGTGATATTTATCGTTAAAAACTTTAAACGGCCGCCAATTTAAAATATACAAGGGAACATTCTGGTTTTTTGTACACAAGAAAAAGAATTTAAGATTTTAGGGAGATTGTAGCGTTCCGCTTCGTCAAATTAAAGCTAGTCTCATATTTGTTATTTTTCGAGTTTCAGATTAAGCGTGTGAAATACACGAATATGGAAAGTTCAGTCGAATGTTTAAGGTTGATCTAGATAAGTCAGTCGCACACTATTTTCGAATGTGGTCCAAGATTGGGTTTCGGATGAAGTCTGTGAGATACACAAATATCGAATCTTCAGAACTGACAGATAAAACGGTTCCAGACAATTCTTGAACGTGAACAAATGTTCGTGTTTAGGATTAAGTCTATGAGATACACAAATATCGAATCTTCACGGCTGACAGATAAAACGGTTCCAGACAATTCTTGAACGTGAACAAATGTTCGTGTTTAGGATTAAGTCTATGAGATACACAAATATCGAATCTTCACGGCTGACAGATAAAACGGTTCCAGACAATTCTTGAACGTGAACAAATGATCGTGTTTAGGATTAAGTCTGTGAGATACACAAATATCGAATGTTCACGGCTGACAGATAAGACTGTTCCAGACAATTCTCGAACGAGAACAAATGATCGTGTTTAGGATTAAGTCTGTGAGATACACAAATGTCGAATCTTCAGGGCTGACAGATAAAACGGTTCCAGACAATTCTTGAACGTGAACAAATGATCGTGTTTAGGATTAAGTCTATGAGATACACAAATATCGAATCTTCAGGGCTGACAGATAAAACGGTTCCAGACAATTCTTGAACGTGAACAAATGATCGTGTTTAGGATTAAGTCTATGAGATACACAAATATCGAATCTTCACGGCTGACAGATAAGACTATTCCAGACAATTCTAGAACGAGAACAAATGATCGTGTTTCGGATTAAGTCTGTGAGATACACAAATATTGAATCTTCACGGCTGACAGATAAGACTATTCCAGACAATTCTCGAACGTGAACAAATGATCGTGTTTAGGATTAAGTCTGTGAGATACACAAATATCGAATCTTCACGGCTGACAGATAAAACGGTTCCAGACAATTCTAGAACGAGAACAAATGATCGTGTTTAGGATTAAGTCTGTGAGATACACAAATATCGAATCTTCACGGCTGACAGATAAAACGGTTCCAGACAATTCTTGAACGTGAACAAATGATCGTGTTTAGGATTAAGTCTATGAGATACACAAATATCGAATCTTCACGGCTGACAGATAAGACTATTCCAGACAATTCTAGAACGAGAACAAATGATCGTGTTTCGGATTAAGTCTGTGAGATACACAAATATTGAATCTTCACGGCTGACAGATAAGACTATTCCAGACAATTCTAGAACGAGAACAAATGATCGTGTTTCGGATTAAGTCTGTGAGATACACATATATCGAATCTTCACGGCTGACAGATAAGACTGTTCCAGACAATTCTTGAACGTGAACAAATGATCGTGTTTAGGATTAAGTCTATGAGGTACACAAATATCGAATCTTCACGGCTGACAGATAAAACGGTTCCAGACAATTCTAGAACGAGAACAAATGATCGTGTTTAGGATTAAGTCTGAGAGATACACAAATATCGAATCTTCACGGCTGACAGATAAAACGGTTCCAGACAATTCTCGAACGTGAAAAAATGATCGTATTTAGGATTATGTCTGAGAGATACACAAATATCGAATCTTCAGGGCTGACAGATAAAACGGTTCCAGACAATTCTCGAACGTGAACAAATGATCGTATTTCGGATTAAGTCTATGAGATACACAAATATCGAATTTTCACGGCTGACAGATAAAACGGTTCCAGACAATTCTCGAACGTGAACAAATGATCGTATTTCGGATTAAGTCTATGAGATCCACAAATATCGAATCTTCACGGCTGACAGATAAAACGGTTCCAGACAATTCTCGAACGTGAACAAATGTTCGTGTTTTGGATTAAGTCTATGAGACACACAAATATCGAATCTTCACGGCTGACAGATAAAAAGGTTCCAGACAATTCTCGAACGTGAACAAATGATCGTGTTTAAGATTAAGTCTATGAGATACACAAATATCGAATTTTCACGGCTGACAGATAAAACGGTTCCAGACAATTCTCGAACGTGAACAAATGATCGTGTTTAAGATTAAGTCTATGAGATACACAAATATCGAATTTTCACGGCCGACAGATAAAACGGTTCCAGACAATTCTCGAACGTGAACAAATGTTCGTGTTTTGGATTAAGTCTATGAGACACACAAATATTGAATCTTCACGGCTGACAGATAAAAAGGTTCCAGACAATTCTCGAACGTGATAAGTGATCGTGTTTCGGATTAAGTCTATGAGACACACAAATATCGAATCTTCACGGCTGACAGATATGACTGTTCCAGACAATTCTCGAACGAGAACAAATGATCGTGTTTAGGATTAAGTCTGTGAGATACACAAATATCGAATCTTCACGGCTGACAGATATGACTGTTCCAGACAATTCTCGAACGTGAACAAATGATCGTGTTTAGGATTAAGTCTGTGAGATAACAAATATCGAATGTTCACGGCTGACAGATATGACTGTTCCAGACAATTCTCGAACGAGAACAAATGATCGTGTTTAGGATTAAGTCTGTGAGATACACAAATATCGAATGTTCACGGCTGACAGATATGACTGTTCCAGACAATTCTCGAACGTGAACAAATGATCGTGTTTAAGATTAAGTCTGTGAGATACACAAATATCGAATGTTCACGGCTGACAGATATGACTGTTCCAGACAATTCTCGAACGAGAACAAATGATCGTGTTTAGGATTAAGTCTATGAGATACACAAATATCGAATCTTCACGGCTGACAGATATGACTGTTCCAGACAATTCTCGAACGAGAACAAATGATCGTGTTTCGGATTAAGTCTGTGAGATACACAAATATCGAATCTTCACGGCTGACAGATAAAACGGTTCCAGACAATTCTCGAACGTGAACAAATGATCGTGTTTAAGATTAAGTCTATGAGATACACAAATATCGAATCTTCACGGCTGACAGATAAAACGGTTCCAGACAATTCTCGAACGAGAACAAATGATCGTGTTTCGGATTAAGTCTATGAGATATACAAATGTCGAATCTTCACGGCTGACAGATAAGACTGTTCCAGACAATTCTCGAACGAGAACAAATGATCGTGTTTAGGATTAAGTCTGTGAGATACACAAATATCGAATGTTCACGGCTGACAGATATGACTGTTCCAGACAATTCTCGAACGTGAACAAATGATCGTGTTTAAGATTAAGTCTGTGAGATACACAAATATCGAATGTTCACGGCTGACAGATATGACTGTTCCAGACAATTCTCGACCGAGAACAAATGATCGTGTTTAGGATTAAGTCTGTGAGATACACAAATATCGAATCTTCACGGCTGACAGATAAAACGGTTCCAGACAATTCTCGAACGTGAACAAATGATCGTGTTTAAGATTAAGTCTATGAGATACACAAATATCGAATCTTCACGGCTGACAGATAAAACGGTTCCAGACAATTCTCGAACGAGAACAAATGATCGTGTTTCGGATTAAGTCTATGAGATATACAAATGTCGAATCTTCACGGCTGACAGATAAGACTGTTCCAGACAATTCTCGAACGAGAACAAATGATCGTGTTTAGGATTAAGTCTGAGAGATACACAAATATCGAATCTTCACGTCTGACAGATAAAACGGTTCCAGACAATTCTCGAACGTGAACAAATGATCGTGTTTAGGATTAAGTCTGTGAGATACACAAATATCGAATGTTCACGGCTGACAGATAAGACTGTTCCAGACAATTCTCGAACGAGAACAAATGATCGTGTTTAGGATTATGTCTGTGAGATACACAAATATCGAATGTTCACGGCTGACAGATAAGACTGTTCCAGACAATTCTCGAACGAGAACAAATGATCGTGTTTAGGATTTGGTCTGGGAGATACAAAAATGTCGAATCTTCAGGGCTGACAGATAAAACGGTTCCAGACAATTCTCGTACGAGAACAAATGATCGTGTTTCGGATTAAGTCTATGAGATACACAAATATCGAATCTTCACGGCTGACAGATAAGACTGTTCCAGACAATTCTCGAACGAGAACAAATGATCGTGTTTAGGATTAAGTCTGTGAGATACACAAATATCGAATGTTCACGGCTGACAGATAAGACTGTTCCAGACAATTCTCGAACGAGAACAAATGATCGTGTTTAGGATTTGGTCTTGGAGATACAAAAATATCGAATCTTCAGGGCTGACAGATAAAACGGTTCCAGACAATTCTCGAACGTGAACAAATGATCGTGTTTAGGATTAAGTCTGTGAGATACACAAATATCGAATCTTCACGGCTGACAGATAAGACTGTTCCAGACAATTCTCGAACGAGAACAAATGATCGTGTTTAGGATTAAGTCTGTGAGATACACAAATATCGAATGTTCACGGCTGACAGATAAGACTGTTCCAGACAATTCTCGAACGAGAACAAATGATCGTGTTTAGGATTTGGTCTGGGAGATACAAAAATGTCGAATCTTCAGGGCTGACAGATAAAACGGTTCCAGACAATTCTCGTACGAGAACAAATGATCGTGTTTCGGATTAAGTCTATGAGATATACAAATGTCGAATCTTCAGGGCTGACAGATAAAACGGTTCCAGACAATTCTCGAACGTGAACAAATGATCGTGTTTCGGATTAAGTCTGTGAGATACACAAATATCGAATATTCAAGACTGACAGATAAAACGGTTCCAGACTAATCGAGAACGAGATCGAATTTTCAGGTTTCGGATTAAGTGTGTGTGATTTACGAATTGAAAATTTTCCAATTTTCAGTTGAATGTTAGGAGTGGCAGATAAACAAATCCCATACCGTGGCAACTCTAATTTAAAAAAAAGTAATTTACAGATGACAAAGTATGTATATTATGTTTTATTATTCCCTTTAACATTAATTTTGACTTGTTAATTTATTATTTCATTACAAATTCATTCCTTGGAATGGATTATAACTGATTATATTCATGACCTTTCCTTACTATATAAACTTTACACTTTGCCTAACGATGATGTGCTAAAACTTAAAAAAAAAATACATTTTGTAATTACTTCATTGCGCCTTTAAATAATACACTAACTTGTAATTATTTATTCCCTGTGTTATTTATACAGAAATTATTCAACAATTTTCCTACCTTGGGCGTACCCAGCGAGGGGCAGGGGGGGCAGCGGCCCCCCTGGAAGCAAAAAAATAAATCTTTATTATACATTTTTTTGTTGCTGGAATTTAATACAATTCTTGAAATAACTATTTTAATAATCCTTTGTATATTGAATGACCATGGCTTTTCCCCTCTTGCCCCCCCTAGTTTTGATCCTGGGTACGCCCTTGTTTCCTACCACAACTTAACAGTGTACCTGTATATTTATATGTTTAAATTTAGATTGGCTATAGTTTAAAGAAAAATGTTTCTTTAAATTGTAAATTTCAGATTATTGTTTGTTTAAATTTAAATTTCCGTTTGTTATTTATATTTTCTTTGTTATTTTTAAGTGTTCATTGCATTTTATATTTATTGTTATAGGTAGGTGATAGAGAAGACTATGTAGTCCAAATTTTGCCTACAAAAATCAAGAGAATTCAATTTGTGTGTAAGTTTTCCACAACTACAGCAGTCTCCCACGATTTTACAATGTACCTTCCGTTATTAAAAGTTTATGTTTACTACAATTTGCGAATGGATTTTATAACGCTTGGTTTTTAAATGACCCCATAAAAAAGTTGGTTATGTTACTTACCAGTCCGACCATACCATGTAATACAAGCAGATCCTCTAAATGTAATATCCAAAAGTTGGTTTCTTAGGATTTGTAGAAATTGTATTGTTAAAATCAAGGTGTCTAAATACACAAATAATGACAAATCTCAGTTTAAATTATATTAATAAGAAAACATTTGTAAGATTTCCTTTCTATTTCTTAGTTCCACAGTGCCGAGGTACACACAGCATAAATGTATGATTGCATTTCTCAGAACACATATCAACACTGTCAATGCCACTTGATTGATATCATTGAGAATTAACCTGCTACAGATTTAAAACAGCTTAGTTTGAACTAAACTGGTTTCTATGCCTACAGATACGTCATAATCTTAACAATGGTTGCAGCTGACCTTTCTGTACTTTAAAACTAGTAGGCCTACTTTTCCGTTAGGTTACCACGCCTGGTAAAGGTTCTTTTCCTTAGTTTCATTGTCACTGTTACAATCGTGACGGAAATAACGGTGATTCTACAGTACAGTGTAGTAATGAAAATAGTGATTTCTACCAGTGAGATTCTAAAGAGTTCACTGTTACACTCATAAAGTAGTATTGTCAACAAATGATCGTGATTTTGTGAGAAACTTCCTGGTTAAATAACACTTATATTTTATACGTTGAAATTTTATAACAAAATTTGTGTTTACACACAATGTAATTGGTTAAATATATTGTAGGCTACCAGCAGTGAACATAAATTACATCCAGCTCCTTTTGTTACGTGATGGCATTTTTTATTTACAAATATTGAAAAAAGTACAATAAATGCAAGTCCTAACATAACCTAAAACAACACTACAGGAGAAACAAAATCAAAATAATAATAGGTTTTTAAATTACGTTATTATTTTACTAAATACCAAACAAAAACATTGTTATGCCATTAGGCCGGCTGACACTAGACCGATACGATACATGTCTGAAAGTCGTAAGGGATATGCGATAATTATCTTATAAGAGAGGTGTCACTAGTGTGCGTTCAAACCTTGTTGTAGTGGCTAAACCAGTACGATAATGACATCTAACGTAAGATGCGCTCGGCCTGTTCCTTTTCTCAGAATCGTACGATAATTTAGGTTTCTTAATATTTTTCACCAACAGTGTTGAAATTTCCTCTGCTTATGGAGTCACTGTGAGATAAGACAACTCAATTAAATAATAGTCTTTGCACTACATGGTGTCCAATAAAGTAGGTGGCAACATTTGGGAAGATTCTAGAGATCAAAGTAAAGAAAAAGTTCTTCTAAAGACATGTTTAGAAATGTTTCATTTTCCTTCTATAATTTTCAAAACAAGCTAAATATCTCAGAAACAATAATTATACAGAAGCTCTATTTTGCTTTGCCTATTGCAGTTCAGTGCCAAGTTTTCAATTGTCAGGAAAGTTGTGTTTTCTTCCATTTGGTGATTGAAGTTTCTACAAGTGTAGCGCTCAACAGCCTAAACGAGTGGAACAATTTTCATCAAATTTACTATTTAGGCAATTTTAACCATATCTCAGGAAAAAATGGCTGTTCGTGAATTATCAATAAAAAAATTGTAAAAAATCAGTCGTAGGACTGTTATAAAATACGATATTTTTCAAAATAGGCTCTACTGATTTCGTTCAAATTTTAGCGAACTGTTAATTTAAGATTAATAACTTAAACACGTGTATAAAATTGCAAATAAAAAATAAAAAATTCGGTTCAGAAATTAAAAAAAAAAAAAAAACTAAAAGGGTTAAGCGTGTGATAAAAGCACACGACTTTGTGTCCGTAGGCATATAGGGTCAGGTTCTTTGAGAGTTTAAGTGAAACTTAACCAGTTCCGAGGAAATAGAGGGGCAGGCGCACCTAGAGCCCCCACTCTGAATAGAAAGAGTAACGGGGAAGCAATCTCACCACTAGCACGCCACTACCACTACGAAACCATTCCTCAACGCACGCTCCCAGAAGCCGAGACTTCTAGACAAGCTGAGCATGCTCCCATGGTACTCATGTCGGCAAGATTACTCCAACCACATTTGATGAGTTACCGCCGGCTCGCTTTCGCGATACCCTTCCCAACCAAATCACCTACTGGGGGCGCCGCCCGTTATCCACCTACATGGGATAGGCTCCAAGTTTTCTTGGGACGATATCGTGCATGACCCAATTTTAGGAAGCTCCCCTTCTCCTATAGTTCATGTTTGCAAGGTTCCCCAAGCAACGTTTGATGAGTAGCCGTCAGGTAGTCACGCGAACCTTACCTTACATCTTTACGGAGGGCGACGCCCGTTACTAATATATATGAGATAGGGTAGTTAACCACACGGTTTTAAGGGTCAGCACCGTGAGGTAGACCCTTAGCCATATAGGGACAGTTTCGATTTGAGTTTCAGAGAACTAGAACTAGAGAGCTAAAACTAGGAGGGAGGCGAGTAACTGGGTGCAATCCACCACCAGCACCCCACCGCCACCACGAAACCATTCCTCAACACACGCTCCCAGAAGCCGAAGCTTCCAGACAGGCCGAGCATGCTCTCATGGTACTCATGTCGGCAAGACTTCTCAAGCCACGTTTGATGAGTCACCGTCGGGTCGCTTACGCAATACCCTCCCCCACGTACTCACCTACTAGGGGCGGCGCCCTTTACCCACTTACGTAAGATAAGGGTGGGCCTTCCCCAGTTTTCTTGGGCCGGCACTGTGAAGCCATATAGGGACAGAACTAGAACTAGGAGGGAGGCGTTGACAGTTATTTTATAAAATCGAATTCTTTTAAGGCTTTGCGAGAGTGAAATGAAATAACGGAATTGACACCAACGCAACGCCAGAACACGCTAGTTTTGTCAACTACTTGTTCCTTTATTGCTCGGCGGCCGTTGCAGATAATAGTCCTAGTTTCATTTCCAAGGGCGTGAAAACTCAAAGTAGACGTTAGGCTAGGCTAATACTACGCATGCGTGTAAATCAACCATCTCTGTCGCTCTTATAAGTTAATACCCTTTCTTGGAATTGCTGTTTGTTTATATTTTCAATTCACACGCTTTTGACCTTCAATTAATTTCCCTTTGTCAAATATATATACATATTCGTAATTAGAATAACTTCTAGTTTTATTTGATACAACACACATAATATTCCAAAAATAAAATATTTCAACTCTACAGTTCTTGCCTCCCAACTATTTCAAGGTCATTTTTTTTTACGGCTAACTAAGTAGGGACATGATACTAACACTTAAAATTTGGCCTAGCACCAACATATAATTTGTTTTCGTTAAATGAACATACATATTTTCATAAATATTTTTTTTCGAAGACGGTAAAACTATCGAAACAACATTTATGGCGATACATAATTTTGGTTGTTTTTAGAGAGAAGTATATTAAATGTTGAGCTTGACTTATGAGAAAAAATATACAGTATAAGGCTAGTTTCACACACACCGATATTGGACGGCCGATTTTTTACCGACCGTCCAAATTCCAATAGTGAACCACTGGAGGGAACGGAACCTTGCACACACGCCGACCGCTGATCGGTGCCGGTAAAATGACGGTGAGCAGCCGGCCACTGCCACTGCAAAGGACCGGTGCCGGGGAAGTACCGGCGACACAGTGGCGTATGTGACTAAATACACGCTTGCACACTCACCGATTATTTACCGACCGACCTCTGTAGTTCTCGCTGCGACATTTCCATTCCAACCGACTGCTCTGTTGATATAGGACTACATATTAATTCCAAAATAATGGAGAAAAAATATCAGAATTGTTTTGGACTTGTTTTATTGTGATAGGAATTGTTACTGGTTATATTTCTTTAAGTATTAGTTCTTTAGTACATTGGGAACATCAATAAAAAGAGCCAGGTATATATTTTATTACTTACCTCAATGTTAGAGCAAGCCTTTCTCGTGAAGGAATAGAGTTTCTCATTTTTGTATTTTGGTGTTGGATTTCTTTTTTCAGCTTTTCATGAAGTTCGTCAATGGATGCAATAGACATTCTGAAGAAGTTGAAAAACTTACTGCCATCAAGCTTTAGTTCTTCAAAAAGAGTGTAGAATGTTCCCGTGGTTTCTCTGTTTTGATTGATAGGGTGAATCCTACGGCGCTTAATACGGCCATACAATAACCACATAGCAACAACTCGTTTTGGATTCATTATTCAATAATCTCGTGTCACCAACTAATTGTTTGACCGGTAAAAATCCGGTATGTCTGCAAGCACCTGCTACCGATAAAATATCGCCCGATTTTTTACCGGCCGTCCAATATCGGTGTGTGTGAAACTAGCCTAACAAACAGAACACAATTCTCACAAAAAATACGCCTACGTACTAGACGCGATTCAACGACAAGGTCGTCCTCTTCAGTGATACACGAGCTACACCAATCAAACTACAACCGAGTCGTTGAAACGCGTCTGGTAGTGGTACTTAGGCGTATTTTTTGTGAGAATTGTGTTGTTTGTTATACTGTTTATGTAATGTTTTTGGCCGTTTATTAATTTCTCTGGTAACTGAGCTAAATAAATCAGTCCACAATCTTCATGGAAGTTCCACTACGTGCTGACGTGCGGATTCTGTTTCACATCTGAAAGATTGAGTCACCACAAAATGCTCTATCTATGCCTAGTGGCGTTTCAATGATAAGAAAGAAAACTGTCATCTAGTTTGACTCTCTTATCACTTGGTGGCGGCTCATAATCGCCTGCATGATTCGTTTTACATTTTTCCTACACTGGTTGTTCAGTTTTAACATACAATGATGTTGATAGTAATAACTCAAAATTACCTCAACAGTTTTAAAGGACCCGAGTTCGAAATTAACATCGGATTTACTTTTTTACACATTAGAAATAGTTTCAAGTTATTCAATAGGTAAACAAGTTGTGGGTCTGTTCGAGAAGAGGACCACTAATTGAAATAAAACAGACCACCTGACCTGACAGAACAGTTGAAAAGTTGTTGGCATGTAAGGACAGTATTTTACGAGGAACAGAAAGAATGTGGAACCAGTAGAGATTTGTTAGATTCCTACTTATGTAAATTCATGTAGCGCCGTAGGAACAAGGATAAAGATCTGTTTCAACTGGAAGGACATCAATTTAAATTGGGCTCCAAAGCAGTAAAGGGTGTATTCATATATTATGTATAAAGTTGGTTAGGTTAGGCCATAAAACTTACAATCTAAGAATAGAACCCACACATAATACCAAAATAATTACCAAATACAAACGTAATTAATAAAACCTCAAGTCATAAAACTATATTGCACAAGAAAAGGGAAACAACTGATCAACTAACTAAAGGGGTTGTATGCCAACGTAGTGATACCTAACTGTTTATCGAATCCTTAAGAAATACTTTAAGGAAAACGCAGAAATAAAGAAATTTACCCCCTTCCTCCTGAATGTCTCTACATTTGGGGGAACTACTAATGAATATAATTTTCTAATTTGATTTTCTAATGCGTGTGAGAGAAAGTTAGTGTAATATTTATGCAATTAATTTTATTAAAATGTATAGAAATCTTTATTCCTTATAATGTGCATTCAAGGTGTGCATGCACAGATAATTTCACGTTATGTGCGCGACCATATAAGAGTTGCGGCTTATTGTTTGTGGTGTGTTTTTCTATTTATTGATTATTCTTTATCAATAACAAGAATCACAGAGTTTACCTTACCTGTAATGAAATCACCAATCCAATTTTATATTTATTTTGTTATCTTTGATGATGTAGTAAAAATACAATGTCTCCCGCCCGTTTAAAGCTCGCTTCGCTTTTCACTGTAATTCATTCATAAAGTTCTTCGATGCTGTTTTATAGTTGATTTAACCAACACACCGTCACTCTATAGCGTTTGATAATCTCGATTTCACTACTCCACTTGACTGTTTTTTCATACACATGCCCACTTATAAAGAAAACATTGCATCATAGACAATTACATATGATACAGAGGTAAAAAACTTACATAAACGAAAATAACAGAAGCTTCATATACAGGGTGATTTACGGGGAAACTTCCAGGACGTATTCTAATGGTTATAACAGAGAAAAAAGTTCATATAAATATAGGTTCGAGAACTGTTAGCTTTTCGTCTATCCGCCATTTTGTTTACATTTTAACTTTGAAAATAAATAAGATATTGTGTTCATATTTGGTACATGTATTTTTAATAGGGTAGCAAAAATAAAGACTTTATTTTATACATTTTCAAAATGGCGGCCGTTTTTCGTCAAACATCTCAAAAAAAAAAAAAAAAAAAAAAAAAAAAAAAAAAAAAAAAAAAAAAAAAAAGAAATACATGGGACAAAATATTTTCCTCTCTTAACTACAAACAAAATGGTTATTTTTATTTTATTTTATTTTTTTATTATTATTTTTTAAATTTAATTTTTTTGTAGAAAGGACAACCAAGTTATCAACAAAAATTTAAAAATAAATTTCGTAGTAATTGTCTAAATACTCAAGATTAGCCTAAAAACTAAATATTTTTGAATTCGGAATAGTTTATTTCGGAATATTTTTATTTTAAATCTTATGGGAAAAAATCATTGTATACAAAAAAAAAAAAAAAAAATCACAAATTAAAAAATGTCAAACCAAACCAAAAATCGTTTTAATTGTAAGAAAATAACTTTATCCTTACCGAGAAATTAAATTTTTCAGTAGAAATGTTTACCAGAAATATTTATTTTCACCTGTAGAACACGTACGGAAAGATTCATTGTTTCTTTCTGAAACAACCTATATATAAAAACCGGACAATCAAATCAGTGTAGCAATTAAGCAGTTATGGGTGTCATTAATAAAACTTAATTAATAATTCCAAATACAAAGTCTCTAATTTCAGGAAGGATTAATATCTCCGGTTAATTCGCCGAAAGGCGTGACTACAAGGTCACACATTTAACTCGAGAAAGGGGACAAATGGTTGTTCACCGCGACAAAACAATTTATTAAACAATCCATCGGCACGGAACACTCTTTTCATCTTTCTTCAAATTGATGTTTTGTCATTGTTTTAGTGTTGTATATATAGGACCTAGTCTAAAATATTTTGACAGTTTAACTCTAGTTCTTTACACCTGCGTTCCTTTTTTAGTTTACTATTTTAGGTTTCCAATAAAGTTCTAGGCTATCATGTTTTTCACTTGATATCGAGAGTTGATCAATACTGTCGAAACGTCGTGTATTAATTTTTAAACACACAATTGATAACAAATGTCCGAATAAACTGTATAAAAATAATATGATGAATACCAACATTGCAATAACATTCAAACCAAAATAGGTTAAATTCAATTACGTTGTGTTGGCTTTATGTTTAACATTACGTCCATCACATGTCATAGTGAACCAACAAATAAACCGCTTACGGTAACTGCGCACGCGTAATGGCCTTTATCGTGTTTTCGTAACTATTGAAATTACTGTCTAACAAACAAAACAACTGGCAATTTATTACAAATGCTGGGAGCAAACGAAAACACGTTTTTTTTTTCCATAAGTACGTGGTAAATTCCTCATAGATGATATTATTTGAAATATTTCTGCTTGTTTTGCAGTGCAATTAGTAGTTTCTTAGAAATTCCTTTATCACCTTGTAATATAGTGTATAGAGTAGGTGTAAGTATTGTAATGATTAAATACAAGCTGATGGGTGAAATTATTTATGTCTGATAACTCACTGGTATCATCAGAATAAAGTACCAAGTGTACATGATTTAAATTATAAACAATAGAGGACTGAGAATTGATCCCTGAGGGATTCCGTTTTTGCATTTTTTTTTTACCTCGGGTAAATAACATATTCAAAATAGTAGATTTCTATTTGACGTTGTGCAGTTTGTTCTTCTTTACACCGACCGATCTACCAACTCACAGAATTCGTTTCGTAAATAAAGCTTAAAATTGGCGCAACAGATTTTGGTAATTAGATCTAAATATTAATGACTACATCAAATGTAACAAAAGAAGTAACTTATTACAGGAAATTATGATTCGGTCGTTATTGGGAAACATTGAAACTAAATTTCGAAAACTTGAGAATGTTAATTATAAAAACAGTTGAATAATTTTACTTTGTACCTACACTTACATTATGTATATAAAAAAATCGATGATAAATAAAGCAAAAGCTTTATTTATCCTTGAATATGGAGTTTCAACAAGAAATATCTGCTATTACATTAAAGTAAAAAAAATCGATCACCAGTTTTTTCCGCGGATATACTTTTTTGAGGTTAAAATATTGGTTTTCGGAATGATATTTGGCTAACCTGTGCAATGTTGTACAGACGGGCGGAACGATGTTGATGAAATCTGGTATATTTAGAACATATCGATAACTAATTGTCATAAAACCAAAAATTAAAATTACGGTTTTCTCAAAATCAGCTCAAACAATTCAGATTAAATTTTACAGGAAAAAAGTCTTTGGAGTCTTAATTTTCTCATAATCGATTGAACCTAACTTATTTCAATTTCATGAAATGCAATGATTACTTTCAAACGAGTGCTTAACATTGCAAATAAAAAAAAGAAATATATCCTTGACCACTGTAATTTAAACTAAACTTTATTATGATTTACGTTTAGGAAAAGTTTATTAGCCTACAAGCCAGACACTTTATAAATACAGAACTATCTTTAAACAAATTGTTGATTAGTCGTTGCTTATGTGTTTCCTTACAAGTGTTGAAAACATCACGACCGCTTAGTGTTTGAATATTTACTCATAGCAACATGTGTTTTAAAACAAACTTTGCTATAGTCAATAGTCATGCTATCCTCAATTTATTTTGGTTTATTTAGAAATTAATTTTTAATGAATGTATAGTGCACGATCAATTTTTTCGAACATTTATAATATCAAATAGTAATCAAGCTCAAAATATAAGGACGGTAACTTAAGGCTCTGCTCCACCTTTATTTAGTAGTAAATTTATTTAAATTTTGAAAGGTAAAATTTTTCCTTAATTCAATTTTAATTATTATGCATTAGTATTTTGTATTGCTTTCATCGTGTACCAAAATGCAATCTTAGTTCCTTATGATTGTATTAAATTTATATTAATTATTTGACATAATAGGCCTGTTTTCATAATATTTTAATAATAATTCTAATCCTAACTGTCAAACATATAAAATTGTCACTTAAAAAACTAAACACAATTCAAAGTACGTTGACTAGAATTTTTCGTTATGGATTTTGTAGAAAAACATGTTTCAACTATGTTATAAAATTATAGAAGATGAATAAATCACAAATAATAGTAACAATCTGTAGGCCTAATAGGATTTGCAATTTTCAGTATTTGATATCGATTAGAATTACATATCTGTCCAAGAATTAAAAGGGTAGTCTTATTTTATAGAAAGGACAGTTAATGTAAGCTTGATCCATAAAAAATGGAGTAAAAGGTACACCGCTCTGATTGGCAGGTACCCCAAATTTCGTGTTACCGAAAAAATAAAAATAAACAGTTCGAGATTTGGTAATAATATACCCATATATAAAATTTTGTTATTTAGTCTTAGACACTGTAAAGACGACAAAACGATTGAAAATTTACGTAATTCAAAAAACCCCTTTTGGGGTTACAGTACATCGATATTTATAATTAAATGAAAAAAAATTAACATAAATAATTTGACCAATAATGTAACTTTCCTTAAGCTATCAATAAGAAAGTAGATATAATACAATTTGACACTTACTTTGTCCTCTATATTCTACCGTGGCGTATCACCAACACAACTGAACTGAACAGCTGTTACAATAGCCAAGGCTTAGTGACCCAAGTGAAAGCTTCTACAGTTCTGTCAGAGCCACCTACTTATCCTGAGGCATATGGTTCTCAGAGTGGGGGAGGGGGGAAGGTTTTGTTATTCCTAGAAGAGGAAAGATAAATTATAGAATTATGAAGATAAGGTGTCTCATTTACCTGTGAAGAGGTTCTTGATTACAGTTAGGAAAAGTTCAAGGCTGTATAAACGGAATGTTTTTTTCTTTTCTGAATCTGGATTGAGAATTTTCTATGATCTTGAAAAAGAAAAATTAAAAAATATTTTTATTTTAATAATCTTAGGATTCCATTTTAAGTCTCATAATGTGTTTTTATCGCTATTTAATTAGCAGCGATTTTAAAACCGAATTAGCAGTAAATCAACAATAAGATTGTTTTTGATAGAATATTTTGAGAAGATTAGAAACAGTTTATATAAGTTGGAGTTCGAATAAAAGTATACTATATACAGGATGTAAATAAAACATGAAGGTAAAACGGAACTACCTTTCTGTATGTAACGAACAACTGATTCTTCCAGAGGTAACATGTTCAAATGTTATTGTACACCTATATTTTTCTTTACAGAATTTCATATAAAATCATATTAAAAGATAATTTTGTTCTTTTGTATTAAACAAAAAATAGAAGTAGAATAGTTTATGAGTGAGTTGTTTAAATTATAGATTTTCAACCATAAAACCAACGAAACAAAGCAGCTTTCGAATACATTTTTGCAACCTAACCTAACCTCACCTAACTTAACCTAACCTAACCTCATCTAACCTAACCTAACCTAACCTAACCTAACCTAAACTAACCTAACCCCTACCTTTTCCCACAGTTTCGTCATATTTACCTCAGATTTAATTAAGTTTCCTTATAATTACTTATACTAAGTTTTGTGATGTGTAAAAATTTCCGGGGACGCCATCTTAAATCCACCATATTGGATTTGAGTTAAACGTCAACATGGTGTTTTGGTACGTGATTTAACTTATTTTTTCAACCCTGAGTTCAGTGGTTTAAACATTTGTTTGATTTTTCTCACCTATCAAGAAAACACAGGAAATGAATAAAATTTGATTTTTTTCGAATAGTGCAAATTTAATGTTTTTATTGTGTGAGAACAATGTTACTGCAATAGATTTTGATTTTCACCTCAATAGAACATTGTAAAAATCATAAAAATAAATTTAAAATGGTTTTAAATACGAAACCTAGACACTCAGTAATGATAAATCAAGTTGTATTATACTGACCTATTTCCATACATGTCAATTGAGGTGCAAATCAAAGTCTGGTGCAGTTACACAATTAAAACATTAAATTTCCAATACTGGAAAAAAAGTTAAATTACATATATTTCCTAAAGGTTTTCGTGAATAACTAAAGATAGGTGAGAGATATCAAAGACATATTTATACCACTGAATTCAGGATTGAAAATCTAAGTTAAATCATGTATCAAAATAAAATGTTGACATTTAAAAAGTTTACTCAAATCCAAAATGGTGTATGCAAGAAGAATTTTAACACATTACTAATCCTAGTATAAGTAATTATACACAATTAATTTGAGTACAATCTTCTGAAAAAGTAGGGGGGGGGGAACTTTTGCACTCTGTATAGTATATCATTATTATTATTTTTATGTGGTATTTATTATTTATTACTTATATTTATTTATATTACTAAACGCTGATTAGTACCATTATACAAATTTAATATTAATTTCAATTAACCTCACATTATAAGCGTGTTAATAAGTCCCGGGATGGCTTAATATTTTCTTAACCATTACAAATAGAGCTACAAAGCTTTGCACATTGTTAATGGACACCGAAACTTATTTTAGTACGTATTCAGTGGACCGCTACCTTTCCAGAAGGACGGCCCACAAGAAGTAAGTAGTATATCTTAATCGAGAGCATAGGTGGAGTTGTACATTGAATTAAAGGCCTTTATGATGAAAACACAATGCGGCAAACAGCGTAATATACTGCCAGACATATGTTTTAATACTAACTTGAATAACGTAGTCATAATCAAAGCTGGATTTCCATTCGTAATAAACTAACCAAACCTGGATTTCGTACTTTTTTATTTTCTAGTAAAATTATTTATATAGCTACTTCAAAAGTGTCTGGCGACACCTAATATGATCTTATTTTTAAAAATAAGCTAGGTAGTAAACGATTTTCTTAATGAAATTTTAAGGCACAATTATAAAGCACAACTACATATTTGTTTTCTATAGGCTTGCCCATAATAAAAAGTAAAACGTATTTACTCATGTCATTGACAATTACCGGGTACAATTGTTTACAACTTCCTACAATAGAGTTTCTGATGAGTAAAATTGTATTTATTTTGACATAGTAGAGAGTTTTTGTTTAAAAATTAGGTACATTGTTCAGTTTGTATGTATTGCCAAATTACTTACATGTGAAAGCAAGATTTTTTTAGGTTAACTAACAAGTTAAATATTCAAAGTGGACCTACCTTACCTGTTAAAATATTGAAAAGCATCCACTTTCAGTGAAGAAGTTATAAGAAATGTTTGTTTTGTCTTTCTCATAAATATGTTTTCCATTATTAAAAAAAATCGCTGTAGAGTTTTCACGGATGTATTCTTTTATAATTCGCGTGATCCCAACAAAGGGTTTTTCGGAATTATGTCTGTCTGTCTACCTAATCTTTGTTTTAGTAATATCTCAAGAGTTTGTATTCATTTGATTGATAACTGAAAATGTGGGAGTATTTACTAAATTGAAATTCAAAAATCCGATAAATTAACAAATTAATTATTGTGTTATAGTGAAGTTTCAGAAATTTGTAAACAAAAATCGTTGGTAAAATAAATTAATTAGTTTTTTGTTGATAACTCTGTTATCGTTTGATCAACAGAAAAATTAAAAATTCAGATTTAGATTTGTTTCTTGTATATTTTTGTAAGTTAACGGTTTTCGAGATATTTGAAGTTAGATATTTTAATCGTCAGCCATTTTGAAAAAATAAAAAATAAAGTTGTTGTTTTTCGTACACTTGTAAAATGTAACATACAAAATTCGTGTAGTAACGGATTCTTTGTAAGAATTCCGCTAAAGTGTAAAAGCAGTGTACATTATTGTTTGTTGAAGATATGCAACTTTATCTACTGCAATGTACCTCTTGTAGCCTATGTCATTCAGTTGTAGGGGAAAGTATTTATTAAACTCGGATATGTAACTATCCAGTAATCATTCTATCTTAGTTTTCATTATTCCTTCTGATAAACTGAATTGACAATATTTTATCAATTTGCCTCTAAGCAAGTCCTAAACTCGAGTTGCCATGATTCGAAATTGTATCAAATATTTTGCATTCGTATTTTAAATACAGTGTGATATTTCCACAATAGTCCAATCTCTATGAATATAACAGGAAAAGGGTAATATTTCTTCACCCCTATATTTTTCCTTTTAAGCTAGTGTGTGTTAAAGCCACTTCATTCAAAATTAGAATTCTCAGGTTCGAGGGGACCTTAAAAGTGGGTAGTTTCACAAAATACTGCATTTTTTTTTTTTTACCCATCAAATAACTTTCTCTATATTTGATATTTAGG